>OY728137.1:1996111923-1998611923 GCA_963277665.1 Viscum album | reverse complement strand
ATTGTTGATCGCTTGACCAAATATGCTCATTTCCTTTCTATACAAGATACTTTCTCTCTTGATCAACATTCCCGTTTGTATCTTAAAGAGATAGTCAGGTTACATGGAGTTCCTCTCTCCATTGTATCAGATTGTGATCCCAGGTTTACTTCTATCTTTTGGAAAGGCCTTTAGAAGTCGTTGGGTACTGAATTAAATTTTAGTACAGCTTTTCATCCTCAATCAGATGGGCAGTCAGAACGAACAATTCAGACATTGGAGGATATGCTACGAGCTTGTTCTATGGATTATCAGGGAAGTTGGGACCAACATCTTTCTTTGGTTGAGTTTTCATATAATAACAGTTTTCATTCCAGTATATAGATGGCACCATTTCAGGCATTATATGGTAAGTAGTGTCGAACTCCAGCTTTCTGGGATGAAGTGGGTGAAAGGAATTTGATGGGACCAGAATTGGTAGAAGAGATGGAAGAAAAAGGTTATCTGATTCAGAAACACATGAGAACAGCTCAGAGCAGGCAGAGGAGTTATGCGGATAACCGGAGGAAGGATCTATCTTTCGAGGTAGGTGATCATGTTTTTCTCAAGGTTTCTCCTTGGAAAAGTGTGATGAGATTTGGTAAGAAAGGAAAGTTGAGTCCAAGGTTCATTGGACCATACGAAATTCTGGAGAGAGTTGGATCAGTTGCATACCGAGTGGCTTTACCTCCGAGTTTATCTCAGGTACACAATGTTTTTCACGTTTCTATGTTGAGAAAGTATATGCCAGATCCATCTCATGTTTTGAGTCCAGAGGTAGTTCAGCTGGAAGAGAACCTATCTTATGAGGAACAACTGGTCCAGATTCTTGACCACAGGGAGCAAGTGTTACGAATAAGGTTATTAAGAAAGTAAAGGTTTTGTGGAAAAACCACATTATTGAAGAGGAAACATGGGAATCTGAAAATTCAACGAGGGATAAGTACCCCCATTTATTCGATAAGTAAATAAATTACGGGGACTCAATTTTCTAAAGGGGGTAAGGATGTAACATCCCAAGTAAGTAATGAATAATAGATATTTTTATCTATGTCTATTAATGATTAAGATAGTGTTATAGAGGCTTAAAATGAAAATAAATACAATCTTATGCATGGAATACACTAATATTCTTAAAAGATTGTTTTAGTGCCTTTTGATGGCAAAACATTTTTGAATCTATATTTTGACAATTTTATAAACTATGTTTGTCAAAATAAACTTATTCTTTATGATTGGGACATCAAAATTTACCTTGTGTGAATTTTTGGTATTTTTCTGACAATGTTCATTTTTTTAATGAATAGTGAAAAATACTGCATTTTACATCAAAACTGCTTTTTAATCTAATTTATTTATATGATTAGATTATGTTTTGAATTGGTTTTGATGTGAAATTAGAATATATTTTTACCATTTTATCCAATGGTGGTCATTGGAATCAATTTCACTTTGAAATTAGACTTAAACTGGTGTCAATCTTTTGATACTTATTGTTTTGTAAAAACACGCTATTTGCTTTGGCAGCGGGAATTAATTATTAAATTAATTAATGTGACTTATATGATTTGAATTTTGTAAAATGGACTTCATTTTTGAATTCGGAATATCAAATATATCTTAGGGTGAATTTTTGGTAATTTTCTGAAAAACTTCAATTTTTGATGAATAGTGAAACCACTAAGTGATAATCAAGCAAACTGATTTTTCAGTTAAATGAAAGTTTACCACTAATGTGTATTGAATTTTGTAAATCCGACATACATGGTTTTCATTAAGAAGTAAAATGTGGTTCAATAAGATTATAATAATTTTTTGGTGAATAGTAACTTATTAAGTTCTTAATCACGATTAGTGGTAATTAGGGTAGTTTAAGGTATAAATAATATTTTAATAAAATGAAATGACCTAGACACATGTCCCAACCTAATTGGTGGTGTCATGGCCGACCATGACATGCCATGGGTCAACTTGGGGACCCCATGGATCCACTTTTGTTGGGAAATGACATAAATTACTTTTTATTTAATGTTAAAGTGAAAATGACACAAACATAATATGTTTTACGAAAACAATTTTTAAGTGGGGTTATACAAGTCCAAAATTTTATTATAAATAGTAATTGGAAAGCTAAAACGATTTACTATATCATAGTAGTTTTTTTATAATTTTTAGACATTAAATAAATTTAATTATTTATGACATAATAATGATGCAGCGATGACATCATTATTTGACGATTTAAATAAAATAGAAAGATAATGTAAACTCTATGAACTACACATGTACAAAACCAATTGGATGAGTGGATTTCGAACCCTTATCACCTTATCCAAGAATTCTATCAATGTGGGACCTTTTAAAACCGAAACACATTTTCAAATAATGTAATATTTCTTTACTTTCCAAAAGTGCCCCTCGTCTCCTCTTATAAAAGGCCCCCACCTCTACCTCATTTCACACACTCTTCAAGCCTTTGGCTCGGCCAAACCCTTCCCATTTGCTCTCTCCACATCCCTCTAATCATCCTATAGGATTCCCTTTGGGCAGAATCCAATCAAAGGAAGCCTTTAGGCTCAAATAAAAAGGAGTTACACTTTTAAAGGTAATTCATTCTCTCATGTTCATTTGTTTTATTTTTCTTCTCCAACCCCCTAAAATCTTTTTATTTAATTATTTTGTAACAACACCAGTATCTTCAATATACTAGGATGTTGTTATAAGATTTATTTGAGCTACACTCTCACACAACTGCATCAAATGGTTAAAGAACATATGGTTTCCGTGGATGGCGAAATTCTGCCTCCCGAAACGATGATTGTTCAATACTCATTTAACACCTTCAAAGGTGGCCATTATGATGTCAATATTTTTATATATGATATATAATTTGTTTATTTTTTAATTAAGATTCTGTTTTTTTCATTTTGGGAATACCTTTATTGTTTCCATTATGGGTAAAACACGATATCTTCATTTTAGGAAGTGCGGACTACCGCCCCCTCAAAGTGATTTGATTCGTTAAAATACCATATGTGGGACATATAAAGGATGGAACTATGATATTATATATAATATTATACTGGAATTATAATATACCTTTATATCATTGTGATTCCATTATATAAAATATGAAATAGAAATGAAAGTAGCGTTCATGCGTACGTACGGCTTACCGTCTCCATGAACGGTGGATTTCATTTCTTACCTCTAAATGATTATGTAATATTATAAATGCATGTATGTACTGGATATATATGAAAATATATGATATCTATATCATGAATACCATTCTGGATATAATGAACTTTTGACCAAATTAACAACATGTAAGTGTAATAAGTCTATTTTTGACTTAAGAACCAAATACCGACAAAATGAAAATTATTAACTTAACTGATTACATGATGTTCATAACATGGTATAAAAGGAATAATGAACCTGAAAAAGATTCATAAGCAAGTATAGATTAACTCAAGTTTATTATTCAGGAGAATAAAGAATGGTCGGGTCAAGTCGGATACGAGGTATGGGACTTCGTCTCAATCTCCTTTCATTGAGGCATATTTTATTTTATACACAACTTTCTTTTATACGGTGTAAAAACCCCTTTGACTTTTACGTTTATTCAAAAGGAATATTTTTTTATACGAAGTGTTTACTAAAAGAAAAACGGGAATGTTTTTGTTGTACATATGCGGCGACAACGACTTCTCCGCCGTTGTGATCGTTATTTGAGTTTCGGCTTCCTCTACAAGCCATACTTTTTTTAAAACAAAAAATAAATACCATGTTTTACTTTGGTATTGAAAATGTTTTTAATAATGTTTTTATTATATCAATGTGTTGTATTGATATCTCGTGATTAAAATGTGGAAATGTTATGTTTCCTTTATGCATGTTTTATGTGATATTATTATGTTATGGTTCTTGGGCATTATTATGAAGACGAGTGGTTCCGTGATAAACTAAGGGCGGGTGAGCCCGTTATAGCTCTCCAATGCATTGGGTAACGCGAAGGAGTGAAATGTTAAGGTTTCTTCGAAGAGAATTTAGGGAATATACTGTGATGGGTATTCCAAACGTAACCAAGAGGGTTACTCCCTATGTAAGAATGTTAAGAATGCCTAAAGTTACCTTTATGTCTTATGATTTCTATGATTTATTTGTGATTTTATGAGGTATGTTAAAGTGCCTATGTTTTATGGGTAAAGTATGATTTCATTCTTATGTATATATGAACTCATGTTTCCTTTCCATGTTTTTTTTATAACCCATACTGAGTTTTTATGCTCATCCCAAGTTTTTGAAATGTTTTTCACATGTCAAGGGAAAGGTACATGATAAGATGATAGAGTCAAGGATGTGTCAAGAAATAATCCATGTTTTATTTTAAATGTGTTTCCATTGATGGGAATGAAGAATACTATCTTTATGTAACCACTTTTTTTCTATGTGGAATGTAATGACAGTTTTATGATCTAATTCTCTAAAACTCTAAACCCGAAAAGATCCTCAATGTGTAATCTTGTAATAACTCAAGATTAAGTAAGGTTTAAGGCTGGGGCCTTATAATTCCAGGGAAAATTACAATAGTAAACATGACCTCTCTATATGGTGGTAAACTAGAAAATTTATTTGATGAGTCCATTGGGTATGATCGAACTACTAATGCTATCTCAAATACTAAATAATGGTAATATCATTAAGAAATGGTTTTAACAATTGGAATGATTTAACCCGATCATAAAGAACTACATTCCATACCCATCAAAATACAGAGTCCCAATCACCCTAAAATAAATAAGTGAACACATGCATATATAACAACTGAACTCAATGATGATAATAGTATATATAAAAATTAACACCAATCATTCAACTCATGTCGATAATCAAGTAGAAAATGTTATGATCGAGAACGAAGAAGTCCCACTACAACTCAGGGTTTTCTATCCTCATTCTATATGCGGTGGACTTGAATTCCTTTTTTAAAAACATTACCAATAAAATGGAATGATCCATCCATAATATAATAATATATGAATGAAATAAAAAAATAATCTATATTTAATGATATTAATGAGTTAGTAACACATATATCAATAAAATCTAGACTAAAAAATGGTGAAATAAACCGCATACCTCTATATCTAGAAATCCCAACATCATATTACTCTAGTGAATACTCCAACTTATAAAGAAATAACATCTTATCCCCACCCTATGATTTCATATCCTTTTAAACCCCCCCTTATCATGCAGGTAAGACCAACAAACCTTGGATGCATTATTATAATCTTTTTATCAAATGATGACTACATATCTCTCCCTTCTATATTGGAAAAACATATCACAAAAATAGATTATTTTTCGAAATTTACCATTTAAATTAAATGTCATGGAAGCCTATTTAATTTTGGAATGGTTTGACCAGGCATCCCACCCTAAAAGAAAATTACCAACTGCTGTCTAAAAAACCCATTCAAACTAGTCCCGAATAAAACATGATACATTTGTGCCAACTTTTAGTGATAGAAGATACATAATTACATATGGAAATACTTATTTAGAAATGGTTGGTATACTCCATTACAGTACAGTCTCCCTAATATAAGGTAAAATTATTCCTGGACGTTTTTGTCATACTATCATAATATAAAACTGACGGTTTAATATTTTCATCATAGAAGCCCATATTCTCGTGCAACATATCTTTTATAATAGATACCCACCATCCCTTTCCTATAACTACAAGAATTTATGTGGAAAAAACAAAAATAGAGTACTTATATGACCTAAATATTTTGAATATCCCCTCATTATTCTCAATCAATTCTTCATATTGATGGAGTTCTTTGCCAACATGAAATGTTAGTGAAATCATATTTATATATTTTGATCACCATTCCACTTCTTGTCTTAGGTTCACTTCACCATAATTACCTTGAGTAAGAAGAGTGGGTATTTTATCCTTAACCATAAAACATTTCACTATATTATTCATATACATATCGTATAACATAGATTCCTTACTTGGATTTTGAAGATCCCTTCTGTGATAGGATTTCTAAAAACTAGAAGTCAAATGAAAATTAGTCAGGAAAATATTTTAAAGTCAAAGGAGGATATTTAGGTATTGATATCAATGATTTCAAAAAACTGAATTAAAAGTTAATTAGATATAGAAGAGAGAAATATTATGTGTTAAAAAGGAACATAATCATTTATATATAATTCTAATATTTTTTTTCAAACGACCCAAAACACCAATTCGTAATCCTAGAACACTTTTACACAACCAATGGAAACTCGAGTTCCGATAGAAATGGAATCTAGCCAGGAATCCACCCATAAATACTATAAAAAATTCCCTAGTCCCAACAATTCTATAAACAAGAAATATAAACACACTTAGTTTGAGTTAATACACATCTGAATGATCATACCAATAATGCCAATTGATTTTTGAACTATCATGGGTCAACTAGATATGTCTGGAAAGGTACTCCACATATTGTATATGTTTAATAAGGATTAAATATATATATATATATATATATATATATTGAATATAACACACTAAAGGATAAAAAGGAATATAATTTGGAATATATAGATAACACCAAATAAATACCATCAGATATAAATATGATAAACTATAGGTAGATAAATCATGTCTTGGAAAAAAATACTCAATATGACCTACAGATACTTCCAATACAACCTTTAATGAATGAAACATTTGAAAATTTAACTTATATTACACATGACTCCCTTCCCTTTCTATTAGTCCTAAAAAATATGTTCCATTACCAGTTGTAAAAATAATTGAGAAGGAAATACCTATACGATACCACTAATTAATCTATAAAAATTATAATATCAATAATGTAATGGTTCTAAGTCAGAAAAATATTTTATATAAATAACATTAATAAATTTACACAATTGTGAAAATTTCCATTTACTAATATAAATTCATACCATTATTACATAATAATGAAATATATATTGGATATAAAATGAACTAAAGAATTAAACATGTGATAATATATCCATAAATAAACCATCATGAGTAAAACCAGGTGTAATAGAAAAATCACACCAAGTGGACATATAATTATTAGATAATATACTATATACAAATGAATCTCACCCTAGGTTTATGTTTTTTCCAACCGATACTGATTTTTACTATAGTCCTTTAGTATCAAAAAAGTAACCCCTAGTGGTGTCACACACTATGTTTACTGACATCTATTTCCCAATTCACCCATGGCTCCGAATATTACAAGTTTCATAAAAAAATATTCTAAAAACAATCCAAAATATAATTAAAAACCTTTTTAAACTAAAAAAATCAAAATCAATGAGCTAACCTATTGGGTAAACAAGATGATATTGTTATTAAATAGTTAACAATACATTCATATATCCAACAACATCATGAATGATGGAAACCTATCCTCCATTGAAAATGGATATAATGAATCAATAGATCAACATTTCAATTAATTGTCCTCACTAGATACTGTAAACGATTAATAGAAAATACTTATCAATCTTGAATCAAAAAAATGCATTAAACATTGCTTATACACCCATATAAATTAATAAGTATAATGGATTATTACAATGAATATGCAGTGTAACCACCATTGGAATCAAATGATGAAATAATTCATCAGAAAGGAGGAAAATAACCCAAATCACCCAAAATTAGATTAGGTAAGAAAATGGATTCCTTTACATGAAATAAAAATAACCACCACTAGTGCATCATAAAACCAATAGAATTATGCAATTAAAAATGTGAATCTCTTTCTCTATGTGAGTGAAAATGAATTAATGATAGACCAAAAAATTCAAATCTCTAGATTAAATTATACCTCGATCGATATATTTGGGATTTTTAAAGAATTCATGGATTTTAAAAGTGTTATTCCATACAATATATTCATAGGACCATCCCAACTATATATAAATGTCTTGTAACTAATTCACAACGCGAATGATTCTAATGGGAATTTCTCCAATCGGTTTCCAACAAAAAACATTCAAACAAAAAAATAAGTATCTTTTATCCCAAATTGAACCTTCTAAATCAATTTTCACATATAATATAGACTCTATTAATTAAACAAACATAAAACCTCGAAATATATGTTATTTTCCCCAAAAGTGGTTTTCTATTCCAATAAAGAAAGAAGATATCCCAAATAAAATGATAAACAATAAACAAAAGGAATGGTGTATCTAAAGGAAGGAAACATGGTGTTACATAGGGATTTAAACTTGTAAAAATACCATAGGTTGATGGTGTTTTATTGTCTTTAATTTGGTTTTAATATGTATGTGATAATTGTATAACCATTCATCCAAATAGTTAAATTAATTAGATAAATGAAATTGGGTAAATGTATACAATAGGAATAATTTACTTAATCATGTCTAAACATATTCACCCCACTCTTATATTGAAAATATGGATAAATATGTTGTTGAAGAGAATATATGATACTTCTTATCCATCACCTTTATTACACAACTACCAATTTTAATTCCCTATCATATCGTCAATTCGACCCGTTTTTATTTCATGATTATGATTTAACAGTGTATATAGTATTCAAATACATTAATTTTATTGAATATACTATAATAATATATTTTATTAAACTAATGAATCATGTAAAAAAAATTATAAATGAAAACAACTATATTTCATAATGACACACTGCCATTTATTATTATTATCTTTGTCTCCCAGTTGTTTATGATCAACTTTTAGATATTATTAACTACTGTATTAATTTTATGTTATTGATATTTTAAATTATAGTCAATTATCTTGTACTTAAAGATATAAAATTTACTAGAAATTATAATATAAATTATATCTATATATTTGAATAAGGTTTAACAAATAATGATGTGAATTGTATAGTAGTTATGTGAATGTTTCTATTGACCAAATATTGAAATAATTACTATATGAATCAACCATCTTATTAATAGAAAGTGAAAAATAAAATAAATTTTTAATTTATATATGTTCTATATATATTCTCAAAAATAATGATGTGACTTGATATATAATTCCTCATATATGGCCTAGAAATGTAATATTATATTTGAATACATTGTATAATCATTAGAAACACCAAATATGATTTATGTTTTATGACGAACCATCTCCCACTAATTGGGGATAAATGTATATAGTGAATAATATTCATATTATTCCTTAATTTCCCCAAATTTAAATAAATTTTTAATGAAAATTTAATAAATATTTAAAACATAATATAATACTATATTTTGATCTAATCAGCATTATGCTTCAATCCCATATATGTCCTAATATAATTAATTTTTTTCATTATAAGTACAAATAATATATTAATTTAAGAAGAAACTTTAATACAAAATGTCAAATATTATATAATAAAATTTTGAACTAATTTTGTATTTTCAAAACAACATGAACCATATGATTGTAAAGGTTATCCAAAAATTTATCCATAATGAATAACTATATCTATATTATATTTAAATACCATTGGTTTTATAGTTTATTATTGGGGACACCTAAATTCTAGATAATTATTTTTTTGTGATTTTGTTGACGGATAAATTTAATTCAAATTAATTTACACATAGTCATCAAATTTATTATATAGAATAAATAAATTTCTTTTTTCCTTTATTTTTGAATATTTTAAGACATATAATACATTAAAATATCTGATAAATTTTTATCTAATTCCTTCATTTGTACCCTAATTAATGTATGTTAAACCCATAAATATCATATTAAAAGTACTTGTTTATTTTTTATCATATATCCATACCATGTATCATTTTTATTCGATAAAATTAAAATATATGAATTGATTATAATGAATAAATAATATTTTTTTATTATATAACACACTATTCACTAAAATTTAATATTTAATATAATATTTAAATATTTGAACAACAAACAATTAATAATTAATAATATATCTTTTACTTATTTATTATTTGGAAAAATACACCATGAATTAAAAAACATCACTATAGTTTCATTATAACATGGAAACGAAACATGATTTTGATTATTTTTAAATACTATTTATTTTATTCCTTCATTTTAATTTATTATATATTATTTTTATAACATGATATGAGATCCTTGTGATTAATTTTTTTATGATTATGTTGATTTTTTCATATAATTTATTATAATTTTTATATAATCATTATAATACGGAATAATATTTTCATCATATATTTTTTTATAAAAAAAATTATACATTTAATACTATATTGATATACATAATCGTGTAGAATATATAATTATTTAATCACAGATTGATATTTGAATAATGATTTTTAACTACAAATGATTTATAATTATAATTTTTTTGACATTGGAAATAATTTTATTCCACAATGTCTCCCAATTCAATGGTAAACTAGTCATTTATGAACTAAAAAATAAATAAAATGTTATTTATAATATATATATGTGTATACCTTAATATATAATCATAAATTAAATAATATAAAATTGTGATTAAATAATAAAGAGTTTTGACTAAAAATATTAATTCTCAATTAATAAAAAATAGTTTATAAAATAATTTTTTTAGAATCAAACAATCATATTTTTAATATCATTGAAAATTTTCACTATATATGGATTGAAGGTATTATAGATCAATATTCCAATATTTAGGAGAAGATGTTGAAGTGGGTTTTTGGGGAACTGAGTTGGTCAATTTATAAAGGATGGGTGGGATGTGGTCGGTTTTTAAATGAGGGGTTCCAAGAGGGGGAATAAAGATATTATTATAATTGGGGAGTGAAGAAATGAAATATTCTAAATATGAAAATATTTCAATGGTCCTTAATTATTGAAGAAATTTTAAAATAATGTTCAACTATACCAATAGATTGTTAGATAACCATGATCAACTTTTAGTGGACATTTGTAAAATTGTTTCTAATGTAAACCTATTACAAATGCCATTAATCCCATTGAAATTGGTAGATCTATGGCCATAGTACACATAAACCCCATTAATATAGAAATTGAAATAGAGTGTTTCTACACTATTTTTCTACTAAGGATGGATGTGGGGTTGAATGTATTCCTTGAATTGACCTCCAAAGAAAGTGGTGTATATTAAATAAGATGGATAAAATATCCAATGTAATGAAAATATAATAGAGATCCGAATACATGAGGACAATCTAAAAAGTCTTGGTAAACAAAGTAGAATAATATTGGGATTAATACCCATCATCTAAAACCTCATCTACCCAAACAAATGTTTAACCCAATCCAAAACTATATTATATGTGATTTTCCAATGATACTTATAAAAAGATGAATTAGTCTATTAAATAGTCTTATATTTCATCATCTACTTCACTAAAAACTAAATATATGTTACATATTTAAATGGTGTGACCTGACAATATATATTTGGAAAAAATAAATCCAGGAAATTAAATTTCTTAAAATCTTTATTTTGGAGATGATTTAATGGATAGTGAAGTGGATTCATAAATTAAACACTATGCTCACATACACTCAATATATACATAAATTGTGACAAAAATAATTTCTAAATAATATCCTTTTATATTAAAAAATGAACTATAATAAACATAATTTATGAAATCCTCCCATGAGTTCATGGAAGTCATTCTCATAATAAAAGAAACAATAAAACACTAATGATATGTACCATTCATAGAACTAAAATTTAAAATGATAAAATTATCATTTTTAGTTTCATCAATATTAATATTATCCTTGTATCCACTAACCATATATCCAATAATGATTTAGAGATATTAAACTTGTAAATTGTTATTATTTGACACTGAAACCTTTTAAAATCCACCTTCCAAGATTCCCCTACTTGGGATTTTCCCACCAAAAATAAACAGTCACATATAATGTTATATCTAACACTATGAAAACCTATTTGTTTATTCTAGATGCCCTGTTTTATAGATAATTTAAAAATAATGTCCCTAGGAAATTTAATTTAATCATATTTATTAAATTAATTTATGTTTTGGAAATAATAATAATAATAATAATATCAAGATATATTTATACACCATACCATTTCATATACTATGTTACCATATTACATTAAAATTGAAATATTCTTTTGTATACATAATATTTCCAATGGATTATAGAGGACTATTTATATTCTTGATGTTCTCCCTGGAAAATGGCATATATTATGTTTCGGTGAATTTTTCCCCACAAAAAACATATAAATAATCAATACCAAAATATGAACACTAAATTAAATGAATAATTCAATACAATTGTACTACATCAACCCCCATCCAGTTGGATCCCTGCATGGATCTTTAATAAAAACAATATTGATCATTATAGATCTACTTCAGTAGTCTGAGGATTAGATAGTTACATCCATTGTATAAGACATATATATGTGAGGATTTATGCTCTCCATAATAGGAATTATAAGAATAAAACAAAAATTTATTTATATCATATAAATGACAGAGATCGGAACACAAAATTCATTGAATTTTTTATAAAATAATCCATAAATTAATTTTAGTGACAAGGAAAGGATAATCAAATGGGTAAACTAACATTGTGGGTTTATCAATAAAGTGGGTTTCATAAAAGGACAGATGTAGGCTTTTTATAATTATTGATTTAATGATTGATCATAGAAAATGGAAGATAATATATCTTATTTAATTATGAAATAATTTTATTATAAATTCTTTAATTTGTAGACCACTCTATTAAATCCTAATTTAATAAAATATATGGTGTTAGATACAAAACCATATGATATTTAGATACTATCTCTTAAGGTGAAAATCCTAATAAAAGATCATAGATACCCATGGAGTTATCATTGATTAATATCAATGTGTATGGCCAATGATAACAATTATGGTTCATTCTTCACTAGTGAGTAAAACCATATAGGTGAAAACTGATTAAAAACAAACCATTCTTCCATGATCATAATATATATTTTTTGTATGTATCGCTAGTTTGATTTAGTTATTATCACGGAATAATTAGGCTATTGATTTAATCAAAAATATTATTTTCATTCCCCTAATTACTTATATTGTATTGAACAAGATACTTGTTAATTATTTATCCTGTATGTAGATATATTTATCTATTTGAATTTATTACACAACATTAAGAGAAGTATGATTTTTTATAGTCTCCATTGGTTCTTTCATTCATGTTTTCAATTTTTCCCCTTATATTCATCATATGTTCCTCCATATTATTCATTTGTGTTTATCAGTAAAACATTCCCTATTGAAAAACACAATTTTTGACTATTTTTCGATTTCCTAGAATGTGGTTGTAAAATGGACATTATGGAATAGAACATGACGAAATATCATTGTTATAAATATAAATATTGGTAAATAAAAAGGATTAAAATAATTATAATGTAATAAATTATAGATCTATAGCCTTTAATTATTGATGATAATAATGACAATTGTAGTTCGTGAACAAATTATAGACAATGAATCATTCCCAAATGATGATATTGATCTATGATAAAATTATATTTTTATTTCATTTAAAGTAACATGTGAAAAATCACTAGATGTGTTAAAATGATAGAAATTATATAAAAATATTTCATTAAATATAATATTTTTCAAAATAACAAATCTTAAATTTACAAGTGATGTGGGGTTCTTTTTTAGAGGTAAGAAATTATCACAGTGCCATGTGGTAAGACCCATAATCAGTGTGACCCCATATGACCAGCCTAACCTATAAAGAGTATAATCATTTCATTACATGGTTTATCTCAAATTTTTTGTAGTTTGGATACACAACACATGAACAAAATATAATATGATCATGGTAGTGGTGTTTATGTATATTATAAAACATTAATTCACCCAATGGGTGAAACTAAATGAAAAATATTTTCTTAAACCATTGTATAACATGTTAGATGGAAGAAAACTACTAGGTTTTCAACATGGGTAACATCGCATATACCACCTTGGAGTTGTTTTTGTACCATTAATCCTCCAAGAATAAGATTCTTGGGAGGTCATTTATATGATTTTTTCTCATGTGATATGGTGGTAGAGTCACTAATCCCCTAAGATTTGGTAATGTATCAAAACCCATTCCTCAGCTATAAGATGCATTGTATACAGATAATTCACAAATAGGCTTAGGTAAACCCCTTAGATATTGGGGTTATTTTTTTCAATTTAATATTAACTATGTAGGTTCACATGTTTCAATAACAACATCTAGTTTTTATCCCCTCAAAAGTGACAATAAAAATGGATTCAATTATCCTCTTTTCACCTCAAACATGATCCACTATTTGGGTATCTAACTCAATAGGAGCAATATATCCCCATATTCTTTGAGATTAATCCTCAATTTATTTGTTCAATTCCAATATTTAAGGTGTTTTCCATCTATGGGTGTCATTTATTTTGATGTTTTCTGAGTACTCTCATATATTCAATTTGGATAATATTTATATTAGATGAATTGGGAATAATGCTAATTATTTGTTTGGATGTGATATCGGAGAACATATTATATTAATTTCAGCCTTATATGTGAATAAATGGTTTTATTATTTACCCTAGATGACAACATGGTAACATATCATGTAAGCATGCCTAACAATTTATGGGGATCACCTAGCCAACTTCATGATAAGGCATTAATAATGGAATCTTATACAATAATTACTTCTATGAGATTTGATATTCAAAATCACCCTACGGGGTTACCTATATTTATTATGTTGTGGAATTAATTCAATTTCATACTTCATTTACAAATTCATATTTTCATAAATTTTAATTAATACTTTTACATGGTATTTAGCATTGGTGATATGATGATAGATATTGTTCTATTTCAAAATAAATTATTGTGTTTGGTAATGTGTATATTAATATTCATGATTTTATTTCATCCACCCATATGTTTTAAGAGGCTAGAGATGATGTGGTTTTTATACATTTTTTTGGAATCCTATTATTCTTTTTTATACTCATGGAAACCATGATATTGGTCCTACACATTTTTTGTATATGTAGATAAAATATAAATTATAGATGGGACTTTGGGTGTGATACAAAGGTTTTTTTTCAATGATAATTATATGTGACATTTATGGATAAGGTGTAGGAATATTGTTCTTATACTGAGCACTATTGGATTTAGTTAATTTTTTTTATTCATATTATTGAAAATACCTATTTATATTTTCCTATTATCAGTAACATTATTAAAATTTTCTTTTCCCATTTTGAAACATTTATTTTTCTTCCAAGTAATATATGAAGAGATTAAAGGAATTCGTGCTCATGAGGTATATTTAGTTAAATTTTTTTTATAATTGTCCCATTTTTTTATGCCTTATATTAAACAATAGATATTTGATGTTTTAGAATGTTTTTATACAATATGAACTCTCATGTGCGAGAATTGAATATATAATTCTAGTCATTCTAATGTGATCCAACATAGCTAGGTGTGTTGGGAAACAATCAACTAACTCTGAGTCATGGCGACAAATCAATGGCTCATTTCCTTTCATGAATAACCATGATGTGAAACTACTAAAAAAATTAACATATGTACTCCATCCAACATTATGTTATAATTATTTAACTACTACAATAAAAAATTATTCCAGGGTACAAATTGAAAAAAAAATATATATATATATATATAAGAAATGGTTCACCATATAATTTTTCCTAGTTCCATTATCCATAATCTGAAACATAAATATGTACATTAAATATAATATAGCATTGATTATTAAATTTAATCACAATTTTGTTAATTATATTAGGTCAACTTGCACCCATCCTCCGTAAGGATTTATCACAATATTTAATTTATAAAAAAATATTAATCATTAGATATAGGTTAATCAAAGTTAATTAATCCCACTCCTACATTGAAGTAATGTTCCTCACACCCTAATGCAATAAGAAATGCCTCTATAATCTCATAAATATACACATAACCACATAATAATTCCATATCACAACCATAAAAACATTTCAATAACTATTTACATTTTTCAACCTACCACATCACATAATATCCTTATTAAAAAACAATATACCACATTTATAGAACATACATCATCACCACATTAGAACCACATCATTGTATAATTAAAATGTTAATATATACCAAATTGAGGCTAACATGACCAAATAAATGTATGTTACATATATTGTGGAAGGGTCATTAGTCTTCCATTTATACATTCAATGCATATAATTACGTTTGTAAACATGGATCCTTAAAACACTTTGTGATACAATGAAATTATCAAATTCATGTTGGGGTTCTACCAAAATAAAAATATTTAATGATTATAACATAACGCCTAATATTTAACACAGTTTAAAACTCTATAATCTAATCCCTCTACACAAGAAAATTTTTTTCTCAACATAATCATTTCAAAATAAACTTTTTATTTCACCTATGTATATAATAGCCAACCATTGGAAACCATAGAAAAAACACATTAATTATATTTCATATTTCATCAAAACATATGTTTATATCAATTACATATAAAATTTATATATTTTTCACTATATTTATTTCCAATAATAAAATTTTAAAATTTGTTATTTCTTTTCTTAGATTTCATTTAAACTTCCATTATCATTATCCAAAATTTCAATCAACTAATATCACCACATCATTCAAAATAATTTCTCCTATCCCCATTTCACTTTATTATTATAAATTCATATAAATTAATCATTATTCCAAATACATTAAACAAATTTTATCACCACATCCCAAATAAAAGCGTGTAAAAAGAGCCTGTGCATATGTGATTTGAGATCAAAATCTTTTAAAATTGAAATTTCTTATTTTTAATCAGCAATTATATAAATTATTAATACCTATTTCCATCATCTTAATGGTATTTTATATTGAGAAATATAAATTTTTTAATCATAATATAACTCAATCCACAAATATATTTTTGTTTAGTCACCAAAAAACATCTACCCCTAGAATTCAACCATTTTTCATAGTTATCTTGAATACATCCTGCACTAACATGACTCAAAAAAATTAATATTTTCTAATTACCTTTGTCATCCAATGATTTCAATAAGGACTAAGCATATTGATAAATCTACCACTATGACATAGAAATCTCAAATACATAGTTAATTTTAACCACTCATTCTTCTCCGATACCAAAACCAAATTACCTCACATCAGAACTGAAATACTTAAAAAATGAAACCACAAACCTATATAACTTAAAAATAAAATTTATTGCTCTAGTAAGGCTCAAGACTCATTATAAGATAATCAGATATATTTTAATTCATCTAAATATTATTGAGGTAAATAAAATACAGATGATGGAACTGTATCCATTTTATAGGTGATGGGGTTCCCAATATTATTAAATATATTTTTTTTATTCTTATAATATAAATTCATTTTATAGTGTCATTATTGATAATGGGTGGGTTTCATTTATTGTTCCGAATTTCAATATAGAAATATAGATCCTAAATATATTAAATGAAATGATATACATAATTTCAAATTAGTTTCCTTATAAACATTCATGGGATCCTAGTGGTGTATATGTCCTCTCAATGAGTAATGACCTTCATTTAATTAACCACTTTATGAAAAGGAATACTTATGGATGATGGGTAAATGAAATTTTTTTTATATCATTATAATAAATCTAAATATTATATTTATTTTATTTTAAATTCATAAAAACCATTTTTTTCAAATATTTTTTCATCATATATATTTATATTTATATCTCATATATGAACAAGATATACTAGGGTAGGAATCTACTATAAATTATATACGAACAGCAGAATGAAATATATATTTTTAGTATATATCGGATCATTTTGGTGGATCCTTTAGGCACTATGTTCTTTAACACTCGGGATACAGTTGGAGTAGGGGAAGTATCTCATATTTATCCATGGTTCCCTGATATTTTTTATTATTTAATGATGTTGTACTACTTAAAAAATTTAGTATTACTTAATTATTTTATCTATATTTATTTTTATGTTGTCTTATCAATCATATATTAATGGCTATTTTAAAGTGATATTTCATAAACTGTCATATAAGTATTTTAATATAGATATTATGTTAATGGTAAATTACATCATTGAATAAAAACATCTTGTTATGGAGTTAGAAAAAAATATACCTAATTGGAGGAATAAATCAGTGGCAACACAATGATTCATCATGTATTTTTAGTATGAAAATATAGGATCAGTTCACGGAGAAACCATTTCTAGGTTGGGTTTCTAAAATAGATTTGATTGTATATGTGGATATAATAACTGTTTACGATCTCTGAGAAACACTATATATTCATAAAATCAATTTATTTAGAGATCCAACTCTTATTTGTGGAATATTTTCATTAATGTCATAAATCCTAGGGATAAATATAATTATAAATAACTACTTGAATTTTTTTTTAATTATAACAGTTTTTTCAATGTTATATATATATAATTATAAATTTTAAAATTTAATGACTTAAATGATGAAAAAATTCAAATTCAAACATTACAATTATATTTATATCAAAAACTATTCATGTATAATTGAGTAAACCTTTAATGAAAAACCCATATAATATTTTTTATTTTTGATTTAATGATTGATGTTGTAAAATTAATATTTACATCAAATACCAAAAAAATCATTCATTTAATCCACATCAAATATAAAATTATTTTTCATAAAAAATATTAAAATTAATTATGTAATATATAAATAATTGTTTATGAAATATTGGGTTCATATAATTCTTTTTTCAACATATTAATTTAATTTTAGATAGAATGAAGTATATTAATAACTAATATAATTTTTTGAACTCTCTAAACATGAAATAAAATTATTAAATCACGAAATGTCATACTGAATATAAAGAATATAAGTAAAATTATTTTCCCATCTCTATTTCAATAGGTTAATTGTTTCTGATTAATGTTAATATTGATTATTAAACTTTATTGGAATGAATTTTAGTAGTGATTTTTTTGAAGTTTATTTGATGAATAAGATATTTAGGTCTGATAAAATGAAAATATTAAAAATATGCCTTTAAAATATCCAAATTGATAATTTATTTTCATGCAAGGATTTCATCATTGAATTATGACTGATATTGAATGTGAAGATATAGTTTTTATATAATTCAATGTCTCTTTAATGTTTTAAAAACCATTAATATATAACCATAAACGATACAGGGTTCTTGAAATTGTGTAATAATATAGCATTATTTGTTTTATGGTTTCTAAATAATACTATATGCTAATTTATCATTAATTTTTTTTATCACATTTTACTATATTTCACTCATCCCTTCCCCTCATGGTTTGTCAAGACTCTATAATTATTTCCCATATGTTGTTATTCAATATATAGTTATTTTTTAGATTATATTTTCAAATAAAATAAAAATTTATCATTTAAATGTTATATATGATTTTAACTAATTCCTACCATGGTTTTTTCTCAATGTATTATGATTAAAAATATATATTTCATCGAATTTGGGAGAAACATAATCAATGTTTGGTATTTTTTAGTGGTGGTTAATGAAAATTATGTAGTTATAATCATTACATTTATATGCTAATTAATTTGGTTATGAATCAATATATTCCAATCACATCATTAGTCTGTATTAGGTATTTATATATTTTTTAATTTATATGAATTATATATTTTTTGGTGCATTTGATACCATATGATGTGTTTGTAATATTGATTAGAATGGGTAAATTTGTGGATAATTTTTATAGGTTGGTGTACTGATTCATATTATTATTATTATGTCAAATATTAGTGAATGAGAATTATTTTCTAGTTAAATAATGTTTTTTGATATTATTATTATTTTATTAGTTGTGAATATTGTTTTAGAGGTGTGTACATTATTTGTATTGTGTTTTTATTTTCATAAATTTTACAATAATCGTTAGTATTCAATGGAAACATTTAAAATAAATTTAGGAACCATATAAATAATTTCACATATTAGGTTCAATGGAATCCTAATTAGAGTGATGACATAATTTCAGTTTACTATTCACAAGGATATTTATAATTAAAATAGTGGATTTTTTTATATGATAAATTTTCATTGATATTCAAAATCATAAAACTATATTGAAATAATTTTTATTTTGTTTTTTATATAATTCATTACATTCAATTACTCTATATTAAATAACTATGACTTGATATTGTTGAATATTTGACATAGTTTTGTGTTTTAATTATTAAATTAAAAAAATATAATATTTAAATGATGTATTTATTTATACTAGTTTATTTTTTTAATGTAAAAATATTATGTTCAAAATACATGATTATTATCTATTTATTTCTATATTTTTAAAATAAATTATGTATAATAAATTATATTAAATTGTAAGTGAAATTTAGGTTTTTTAATCCCCGGTTTTCCCATCTATTTCATCTATTATTTAACATAGTGATTTTGATTAATAATAATTATTACTCTAGGTTATATGATATGGATGAAGTATTAATTCTGAATGTCATGGTTGGATTTTATTTTTGTCTTATATTTTTAGTGGATGATTCGGTATGAATTAATTTAGTTTCAATATAAAAACCCATTTGGTGATAACATTATTTGGTATATATAAATTGAATGGATATTAGTTGGTTTAAAATTTCGTCATCATAAATTGTAGTAATATAGATTTGATGGAATTTTTCCCTGAATTTTTGGTGGTGTAGTTTTGGATAAGGGTCAATAATAAGAAAAATATTATTGTGACATTTTTTATAGTGAAGTTACCTAATTTACTGCATTATAGGGTAATATATGTATGATATTGAATGTTATATTTTAATTCTACTTTATTACTATATATTGTCACAAATGATTAAAATATATGTTTTTTTTTCTATTTCTAGTTTTATTTGATCTAAATATAATGTAAATAGTTTGATTTTATTTTGGAGGCAATGTGAAGATATTAATTCACGTGGTTACATTTTAGGTGTAACATTTAATAATATGAAATACAAATAACAGACCATATGATTATATTATTTATATGTTATAGAATTTATTTTTTATTTAATGGATGATGGATGTGAAGTATATATTAATACTTGATTAACCCTCACAGGAGTGGATATACATAGTTGTACATAGTTGTGGGACAATTAATTTGTCTCCTCTCACTCAATTGGAAGGCTATTATTATATACTGAATCATTTAGTGAATTCTTTAAATAATTAAATATACGGTTTCTTCTCATTTTTATTAATATGGTAAAATAAATGGCATTGAAAATGGATTTCAATGTTAGTGATACTATTTTTGATTCCATGAATCAAATGAAGAAGATAATATTTGTGGTTATATATAGATTTTTTGGGAGATAGAGTCACTATTGTCGAGTGAATAAATAAATTACTACTATTATTGTGTTTTTATTTTGTAAATTTTTTTGGTCTGGTATGTTTATAATTTTTTAATATGTTTTATATTTTTTTATTGATAAATTACATGTGACTTTTTATTTATGGTACTTATGTACATTCATACTAATTTGTATGTTATTATTTTGTATTTCATTATATTTTTTTCTATTTGAATATTAATATTATATATCATTACATTTTTTGGGAGATTATGAGTGACCTTAATATACATTTTACATTCTATAGAAATTATAACATTGACTTGAGTGAGTAATGTATTTTGGGTAAAAAGGAATATGTTTCGAGGATAAAATCCTACATATGTATTGGGATGTTTTTAATGGAAATATGATTATATGTTTTCTTAGTATATATTTATGTTCTAAATCCTCTGTGGATGTTATGTTTTGGGTAAAATGTTTTATTGTATGACTAAAATTTTTATGAGGTTTTTTTAGTTGTTCTAATATGAATTAATATTTGACTTTTTATTTGTGTAATATCTAATAGGTCAGGTATGGTTTATTTTTTTGCAAGTTATTTATTAATGATGTAGTCATTTAATTTTTTGGACACATTTCCATATTCAAATCTATTTATTCTATAAAGGGGATTTTCCTTTTAGAATAAATTAAAAATAAATTAAAATATAAACATATAAATTACTATGATAAATTTTATATGAACTCAAAAAAATTAGGAGAAATAAATCAACCAGTAAGGTGAATTTTCATTTTTATTATTGAAATATAAATTGGAAATAAATTATTTGTTTTAATATTATTATATATACCAACATCATCTAAAATTGATAGAATAGTTTCCATAATGAACTCATTTGTTCCATGGATCATTTTGGTTGAATATAAAAAAAGATAATTTGTACATCAATGAATGTAAAATACTTTATTAGGTATTAGGTCATATATCAGAGTGTTTATGTTAATAATTGTATTAAATTCATTATAATTGTTGGGAATTGAGTAATTTAGCAGTTGAGATAGGATGTCAATATAAGGGAAATATTTTTGATGCATTCCATATCAATAAGTTCATTATTGAATTAAAATTTTGTAGGGGATGATAACATTTAATTGAATGAAATATATGTTTGTTTGAGGTATTAGTTAAAAGAAAAAATTCTAGGATGATAAATACTCAACAAGTGTATATATGGCTAAGTATTCCATATATTCAACTTAATAAGTGTAGTATTGCTTTTTTTATTTTGAAATTATATATGAATGTTTTTTTTATTAGTATACTCTCATGGAATGAAAATATATTTTAAATCTCATTGAATGTTGAAATGTTTATGAAAAAAATCATCATTAGGTAATATGGTTTATTACTGAATTTTTATATCACTTTTAAATTTGTAAAATTATGATTAATACTCGTTTTATATGGATTTATAACTGATATAAAATAAATAACCACTAAATTTATAATTAATTTACTGAAAAAATATTTATTCATCAAATATTTTCATAAATTTACCAAATATAGTTAAAGTTAGTCGAATAATTATATTGAGGAGCACTATGAGTTTGTTAATTAAGTGAATATTTGGAGAGTGTATTATAAATGGTTATATGATGTATGAATGATAGTGATATAATTTATTTAGTAAATTTTATGGAATAGATAAATTCTTTTTTTGAATTATATATTTAAGTAGAATATTGTTACAGTTTTTATAATTATAGTAGACTATTTTTCAGTATTATTAAACTATTTTTACTATATTTGTGTAGGGTCTTCACATAATTATTCATGTCTAGCTTTTGTGGGTGAAAATTATATACTGTTATTGAAATAAACTTCCTTTTATTTTTTGAATTATAATTTAAGGAATCTAATTTTATGTAATTTCATATTTAATAAAAATATATAATCATGGCTAATTTTTTTATTTTCATAATTAATAAAGGAAAAAATTTCCAAAATATAATGATTTTTTAATGTCAGGATGTCTTCATTGAAGTTAAAAATTGAATGAAAATTATGAAGGATTTTTTCCATGAATGTTTTGTATAATTATGTACAAATCAGTTATGATTTTCAATAAACTATACTATATTCATAGAAATGTGATCCCATTTAAAATTATATACTAAAAAATTAAGTATGCATTTCTAAATTTTTTGAATCTATTAATATTACATGATTTTTTATTCTCTTTCATTATATGAATATTAATATCTTTATCATTGCCCACTTGATTAAATGTTTCACAAGAGGGGTTAGTCTTCATTTACTATTAATAATTGGTGGTTTTATTTTATTCGATTTGTAGATTGATTAAAAGTGTCTTCGTTTTCAGTTTTTCACAATTTTTATATACTTTCTTACATATTGGTTTATAATTTAATATAGTGTTAATATTTTTTTGTAAAACATTGATAAAATATATTATATGTTTTGATATTAGGTATTTGGTTTTTTGTAATACATTTTAAAAAGGTCTGGTCATATTTTTTATAGTTTTTTTATTCCACTTGATGATTTTTCCAACATTCATTACAATTTAGCTTCACTGGTTAAATTTTTCATATATAAAAACATTGTATTTATGTTTATTATGTACCATACAATGGTTATATGAATTTTATGGGTTTTCATATAACTATTGATTTGGATGGAGGTAGAAATCATCAATTATCTTCTTGATAATTTGTAAATGATTTTGAATGGTTGTTTTCATGAAGTTAGATTATAATTTCAGAAATTATTAATTTTATTAATATTTTAAGTATAGTATTCATTTATTCATGGTGAAATTAATTCATTATGTGGTTATTTACTCCCTCTAAATGAGTATCATAAAAAACACAATGGAAGGAATATGTGAATAAGGCTATTAGTTTTCCCCAAAACCAATGTGATGAGAAGGTGGTCAAAACATGTGGACTGTATGAGCGTCTAGACACATGTGATTGGGTCAACATCATAGGATCGCATGAAGGAATTGAGTGCAGTATATATCATTCCAATGGACTTGTATGACCCCTTTCGAAAAGTACACTTTCTCATGATAAGTCTCTCTGGACAGCCAGTGGCCCTGTGATATCATTTCATTAATATATCTATAGCCATGTGATTTTTCATGGTCAGATACCGGAAAATACAATCCAAAAATCATTTGAAAAAATAGAATCTCATTAAGACATTTCCAGAGGCACTTTGATCTCATGAAGGACCTTGGACTTGTCAATATGAAAATAAGACAATATAATAGTCCTCTAGAATAAATAGAATGTAAAAAATAACCATAAATTTTAAATAAATCTATAAAGGAGATGTTTATGTTAGAGACTCTAATTCATCGAAATTAAAGTGACAACCTAAGAATTGTCCATGACATAAACTCATGATGATTCATGGCGCCATCAACCTTAACCAACTCTAGCCTGAAATTGTGCAGTAATTTCTGCCCAAATTGGTGAACAACTGGGTTAGTGAGGAATATTTTTCACCCCCTTCATCAAAAAATTAAATGAAAGGATACCACACATAGATCTCTTTAGACTCTCGAGTGAATTTTTTTTAGAATATTGATGCACCAGTGCTAGAGAGGTTACCTCATTGTTGTGTATCTCATGATAGACAAGCTCATGGTCAGGTAATAGTCATGAGAACAACTAGAGAGACCATAAAACATGCATATGAACATTAGACAATCAGTCAAAGATCATGTGAAGGGATTAATATAGTACATGTGACGATCATTTTGAACAACATATAGATAACTCGAGACATAAGTCATGGTAACAATGTACAATATTAACAAATTATCAATGTAATGGTTGTAAGTAAAACTAATAAATGGGATACTTAAAAAAGACACACACATTGATCGAAATGTGTTTCTCATTAACAAACATGGTCGTGAAACAATGTAATGATACATCACCCATGTCTCACAACACCACATCAGTGTACTATTGGGATTAAGATTATTCCTCTAAAAATGTCTATGAAAACCATATGGAACCACTTGAGTAGGTCACCCCAGTTTCTCAAATCCCTTTGGACTTTTTATACAAGATGTGAAATGATATTTTCATCTATCGCCACACTCATATTATGAAACCTTTTAGTATCTAAAAAATCTCATTGTCACACCCAGACATGTTAATTGGATCTTGTGAAAACATAATGTCTTATTATCTAGGTCTTCTGATTCCCTCTAGGCATGTTATCTAAGAAATGATACTCCCTCAGAGAATTGTTACACATACTCTTGTGATTCCTTCAATAAGTGTCATCTAGCTCCCTAAATTACAAATAGACTTGTCATCTTAACCATAGGACGACATCTATGAGAGTTTAGGTGTGTGTTGTGATGGAATCAAGCACAGACCACCTAGGTCTCATGATGTCCTCTCGAAAATCCTTTTATAATCAATAGTAATTTATCTCATATCCCATCTGCTATATGTGATTTCTGTCAGTCAAGATAACTGGATCATATGTTTTCATTTTCACATTGTAGGAATAAATTCTCAAAAATATCAGAAAAATAACGAAGGCATGCAAGTGGAAATCCAACGCATGAAAAATAAGAAAACATGATAGGTCATAAGAGAATCCATTATGTGTAAGACCGGATCATTATTGAAACATAAGAGTGTAAGAACACCTAATTAAACTATAAGAATTCTTATTTATGTAGTGACTAGGATTTATAGGATGCCTCTTTGGGGCCAGATCCCAACACAAAACATCATAAGGGTTTTACAATATGTAATCCCCTCACCTACCAAGCAATGAAATCAATCATTTGGAATCACTTGTTTCTCAGACCAATCATCACTCACTTGTACTTATGGATTTTCAATAATCCTTTCATCTTCAAAATATTTCATTACAAATACCATGGAAACCATAGTTCCTAAGCCTTGGAATGTGGAAATATGTAATATTCCACACATACAAAGGGAATCCTTAGTGTGTAATCCCGATACATAAGGGAATCATTGGTGTATAAACCCTGATCAAAATGGAAATCATTGAGTGGAATCCCCAGTGAATTCAACTATGATTACTATGGTTCATGTAATATCCTAGATATGAAGGAAACATTCCTAAAGACAATTCTCAAAATAGTCAATTAATTCTATTTAATCCCCATGTCTTTGAAAATTCAACCATTGGGACCCAATTATTCAAATGGAATAATCTCTCTACCTCATCCCCCATTTGATTGTGAATTCTATTGAACTATGTTGACATTGATTCCTTCCATAACCAACATATGTAGGATATCCCAACCGTGCCTAATTCTATTATAAATCATCACAGGGTAGTCCTATAACATATTCCCCACATCATAATAAATGAATACTGATCATTATGATCTCAAATTTACCACATTGAGAATAGATCATGTGGGATAAGGGAAATGAAATATTCATGTCATCTACAATATAAGACCATACAATGAAAAGGGTAACCACAATGTATATTCCCTCCAAAAAAACTGTGAAAACTTTTATTCTATCCATAATTGGGATACAATGGATATCCCTTTAGTTTTTGAGCGTCAACACCAGGTGTCTTAGAGAACCAATTATATATCATTCTGAATGATATTAAATTCCACCAGTATAACAAACTACATGGGTTTTTAAACATGTAATAACTATGATGTGTATTATTCCTTATAATGTCTCAATCCCCACCTAGAGATATTGAATAACACCTTGCATGGTAGAACATTATAAGGAACATAGATATATGGATTCATCATATAGGCATCCTCCAATTAATAGAAAATAATGGAGAAACACAGAATCCAATAGATTGATTCACTAATGAGACACCATTCATTTTACATTAAAGATAATTAAAAATGATTTTATATGGTCAATGGTCTTGTATTTGGATTAGGAAGGGAGTCCAGAACATATATCAAATCTGTATGAGTGTCCTAGAGTCTGAAAAAATTCCCCCCAAAAGGGTCTAAATAGCTCGACCACCCATCCTCTCAACAATTGTGACACCTCAAGATTCATTAGTCATATAATCCCTAATGAGAGTCTTCAATTGGAATGAATGTTTATACCCAATAACTAATGAGGTTACTATTTTAATTAATGGGTAAGAGGGACTATTATAATTTGATGTTCATCCTTGTGCACGACACAAACACCCCATTAAAATCATCCATTTGTAAACCTAAACAACATCAATTAGGGTTCTTTATCTCTCCTTTAATACCAATGAAAAAAATGGTTAACACAATTTGATAAAATCTAATTGGAAAATGATTATTTTATATTCCATAAAACAATTTTATTTTCAACTCATACGCAGAAAAAAAACATGCCTGATTGGATTCTCTCAATAGATATAAGAATCATGTGTAGGGACAATTTGTTTTCATACCATATTCAAAATAAGTATAATACTAGAATAATCCTAGTGAAGATCCTCTCTGACCTAGTTTCCCATGAAATATTCACATCATCACATTGAAATTTCCAGGATTGTAGAATATCTAAATTTGGAAGAAATGAATAGTTATGTTAACTATGATTTTTAGATTAATCAAATTATTCCTACAATATTTAGAAAGTCACGATCCGTGTTCTTCTTTGTCTCCAAAACTATAGATTCTACTTTCAACATCTCAATTTGAGACCATTCCTTTATTATATAGTGTTCACTCTGGAATGTCATATGTGGTTGTAACTCCCACATGTCGTAAATAAATATCACCTTCTCAAAAAATCAAAAAAAATTTGGAAACAAATGGTATATGAGAACCACCAGTGTAGTAAATTCAATAATATGGAAGCTGAAGGTGTGGCTCTCCATGAATAATAATCATTAAGTATCTATCGCCCATGAATGAATGACACTAAAAATTGTCCCTTATGTCTAGAACCAATAGCTTCAGTTTATTATAATTATAGATAAACAACTTACTCCTTCTGTCTCTAGTGATGGTGTATTAGGAAGGAAAATAGAGCTCCCGGTCATTTCAGTTGATGTCAAACATGGAACCTATTAATAGATATCACTAATACCATCCTGCTGGTATCCTCCAGGAGCCTACTAAAGGTAACTCCCGAAACACTTCCACCTATGATACCCATTTATGGGTAACAATGAAGGCACATCATAAGAGTAATTAACTAGATATCCAATATAGGAATCATATTCCCCCTATTGCTGATGATTGCTACTACCATATATGGGTAGGAACCAGCAAGAAATCACATATCCCTACTGACTTGGATCATCTATTTGGGAATATTCCTAAGGTGGGAATTGCGGATGAAAATATTCTACACCCTTCCATGAAGTCCATCAGCATATTCTACGATAATAATGAGGAAATATATGGGATCATATGGTTGCTTCAATTAATAATATCATCTAGTGTATAATGAAAAATTAAAATTTGAAGGCCTACATCCAAGAAAATTATTTACTAAAATGATAATATATTTTAGAAATATCTAAAAGAACCACCAAAATATTTTAGAACTATTATGTATAAAGGGATATGCACACCCTTAATAACTATAGCTTGGGAATCTAAACACTTTGATCATCATAAACAAGGGGTTGTACTGGTGGAAGATCACATACCTGCTCCCCTCAATAAGGATTATCATCATATTCTGATAATTGATGTGGTATTGGACAAGGATCATACATGATATCCAACTATGGCTCACCATGTAAGAGTATAAAATGACTTGGGATAGCATCACATCTGTTTCAATAACGTTTTGCAGCATATTCAAAAAGTCCAATGATCATCCTCATATCCTTGTTCGGGAGAGGGCTCACCATGTGAGCAAGGAAAAATTAACAAGAATGGATTATGTTCATCGGGAATAATTCTAGTGATATACTCCAAAGGAAAAAAATTAGGTATATATACATGTTCTATTTTAGTATGCCTAAGTTAGAATGGAACTAGCCTTAATATAAGATCATATTCTTTCAATTAAATCTTACTAGCATAATTCAAAATATTGTAAAAGATAAGCACATATTTCAATATTTTCCGAGGAACGACTGCCCCAACACAATTCTAAAGAAATATATGGGGATTGTTATATCCCTTTTCCATTTTTAATGTTCTATTGAATTATTTTGTTGGGTAATAAATATTTATACTACACTCATATTCCAATTCCAAATGGGGAACAACAATTGAAAAAGGCAGATGCATCAGCGCAGGATCATACTCCTCCCCTGAAAGACCAACGGCATATCCCAAATTATCAATTTTATTCTCTTACAATCATTATTAATATGTATCCCCAATTGAAAATTGAACATTCTCCAAGACATGTTCATTTTCCTATGAATAATGATACATTTTATTGTAATAATACAATAGCTTCTTTGTATAACGATCAGACTCTCATATAAATAGATTGTTATATACATGCTATGTAAACTGTTATATAGTTGGCTCAGAGAAATGAAAAATTCAAAAAGGTAGGTATCAATATTATATCCACGATGTATAACATCTCCCATATTAATTATATGGAAAATTCTAGTTTCCATGAGGTAGTTCGAGAGACATTGTCAAAACCACAAGGTTATGTCGACTCCTCTACCACGGTGGAAGAACATGAAATTCATTAACACGATATTCCTCATTGTAGAAGTGAGTAGATGGGTTGTTGGGACTCTAATAATAGAAAAAAACTTATCCAACCCCCTATATTGATATCTCACATTGACAATGATATCCTCCCCATTCTGAGACACCTCGATATATAGAGTTGTTCATAACAATGAAAACCTCGTATAGAGAGGTTCTAGGAACAATGGGGTGAAATGAATATAATTCCACATGATGATCCACTATAACTCCACTACAATTTATATGACACTATGATAGCCACATTTTATTGTATGGCCTGATGGTTGTGTTTAAATCATATGAAGAGGAATTATACATTGATATAAAGAGAGAAACTTCCAGAAACAACCTCCCCATCATGTTATGTCACCATTCAGTATCATGCTATAAGGTCCCAAATGTTCTTGAAAAGGAGTTCATGTATTATCAATATTAGAATATGTGGGATACTCATCATCAATAGAAGGCTCTATATTTACATTTTGTAAAATACGTGTTTCACATTCATAAAATCAATATAATAAATATTCTGTTAGACATAGAAACTATTTCCATGTATTGGATCAAAAACAAAAAACTCACAGCACAAATCTGTAACATGACTTCCTCCACTGAATCATGACATTATTGTAGTTGATCTCTGAAGCAGCGTTATGAAACCATATTATTGTATGGGGATAGTATAAATAATTACATGTTCCCACACCACTATACAAAAATATCCTCATATATTGGTGTTCATATAATGTTACATATTTAAGATAAGTGGACTTGATAATTCATAGTCCATTGGGTCACTAAATTGGAATTATATTACTTCAAAGATGAATAGAAATAATTAATAGGGGGAGATTAGTGTAAATATAAAATCAAATTGGGTGAATCAAATTAATTAGAAATCATTTTGTATGTGGTGTTCAATGTTGTGGCCATACAACGAAATTCTTATAATGAGTTGTTCTCATAATGTGATACCATCACACCCATATCCCAGGTGTGAACAACTTCACAACATCAAAAGATCCATTGTAACAACTTCTATAGTAGGATACTAGAAGTGGACCTGACCCCTTGTCTTGGGGAATATCTACCACCACCTCTACCCCTTTGACCTTCCATTTCTGAGAGGATCCATGAAATACACATAACATCACACTAGTGCCGAAAACGTTTTTTACGTCACCATTTTTTATGTCAGTTATATAAAACTGACGTCATAATATGTAAAACGAGGTTTTTTAAGTCTGTTATATAAAAACCGACGTAAAAACCTGTGTTTAGTACACCTTTAACGTCGGTTATTTTTATAACTGACGTTATTAATCGCGCGGATTCGTTTTTTACGTCGGTTATACATTAACCGCCATAAAAAATAGAAGCGGGGGGATTTTATTACGTCTGTTATTCAATAACCGACGTAAAAAACGCGGTTTTTGAAGACCTTTTTACGTCGGTTATTTTATAACCAACGTAAAAAAAGAATCCGCAGATGTTTTTGACGTCGGTTATGGAATAACCGACGTAATAAAACGCGGATTTTGGGCCCTTTATAACGTCGGTTATAAAATAACCGACGTAAAAAAAGAATCGGAGGAAGGTTTTTACGTCGGTTATTGAATAACCGACGTTATAAATGTTTTTAAAACAATTATAACATCGGTTATTGAATAACCGACGTGATAACTCATTTAAAAATTTACCCAGACCTGTGGATTGTCATTCGCGAGTTTACCTTCGACAGTCGCGACTCGTCTCTCTCGCGCATAAACCCGAATCGGCTCGTCCATTTCGTTGGTTTAGATTCGTTTTGCGATCATCGTTTCTCATATTTAATCTCCTCGGATCAATCATCTAAACTCGCAGCACTCAGGTAATCCTCCCACTCGTTCGTTTTTTTTCGCGGATAGTATATATATATATGTGTTGTGATTTTTTTGTTGAAACTAGCTAAGATTCTTCGATTTTGAACCCTTTTAACTCGTTTTGGCACCATAATCTTATTTATCATCCCTAGATCTATTAGTTCGACTTGCAATATTGACTAATTTTATGATTACACTAATTTTTCATCGTTTTCTATAAATCCCCGAGAGGGTTGGGGCATGTCCATTTGGCTGGGTTTCCCTTTTACAGTTGTTACTACTTTATTCACACACAACCATGTCATAGGTGCATGGATTTAGGATCAGATCACCATTTTCACCCCCTGCAAACAAAGTTTCACGAGGAGGACTCGCCAGATTTCCCCTCGGCATGTTAAAAATTTTAGATACCCTCTTTTCAGCAAGTAAAAAATTAACTAGTTTTTTCTTCACTACTTATCCTAAACAAATAAAACCACCATTCTTTCTAGAACCTCTACTAGATCCATTGCATCCATCAACATACATATTTGGATCTGAAAGCATCCCTTAAGCCTTATGTTCGATGATAAAATCCTTTACTGATCTATAGAAAATATGATGGTCTGCTAAGCTCTCCATTTAAAAGTCAAACCCCACCAATTATTCATCCTCATAATGAGAAAATGGCACAACATCTGAATTTCTGATTCAATCTCTTGGGTCACTGAACAAACATTAACTCCTTCAAATCCACACCTGGAATAGACAACCTACTGTCGAGTTCCTTCTCTATCTATTGAAACTCAGTTCTTCCTCCACACCTAAAAACATTCTTTGAATGTCCCAACTTCTTGTTTTGGTAAATTTTCAGTGATTCCAGGGGGTGGGAGGGCTATCAAGAGGGTTGGGGGTGTCCAGGGGGGTGTCCAAGGGGGTAGGGTGTGGGGGTGGTGTCCAGGAGGGGTGGGGGGCTGTCCGGAGGGGTCGGGGGGTGTCCAGGGGGGTTTACAAGGGGGTGGGTGGGTGTGGGGGGCTGTCCAAGGGTGTGGGTGGGTGTCCAGGGGGGTGTCCAAGGGGGGTAGGGGGTGGGGGTGGTGTTTAGGAGGGGTGGGGGGCTGTCTTGAGGGTTGGGGGGTGTCTAGGGGGGTGTCCAAGCAGGTCGGGGGTGGGGGGTTGTGTCCAGGAGGGGTGGGGGTGCTTTCTAGAGGGGTCGGGGGCTGTCCAGAGGGGTCGGGGGGTGTCCAGGGTGGTGTCCAAGGGGATGGGTGGGTGTGGGGGGCTGTCCAAGGGGGTGGCGGCCTGTCCAGAGGGGTCGGTGGGGTGTCCAGGGGGGTGTCCAAGGGGTTGGATGGGTGTGGGGGGCTGTCCAAGTCGGTGGCGGCCTCTCCAGAGGGTATTTGGGGTTGTCCGGGTGGGGGGGGGGGGGGGCTGTCGAGAGGGTTGGGGGATGTCCAGGGGGGGTGTCTAAGGGGGTAGGGGGTGGGGGTGGTGTCCAGGAGGGGCGGGGGGCTGTCCAGAGGGGTCGGGGGTGTCCAGGGGGGTTTACAAGGGGGTGGGTGGGTGTGGGGGGCTGTCCAAGGGTGTGGGTGGGTGTTGGGGGTGTCCAGGGGGGGTGTCCAAGGGGGGTAGGGGGTGTGGGGTGGTGTTTAGGAGGGGTGGGGGGGCTGTCCAGAGGGTTGGGGGGGTGTCCAGGGGGTGTCCAAGTAGGTCGGGGGTGGGGGGTTGTGTCCATGAGGGGTGGGGGTGCTTTCTAGAGGGGTCGGGGGCTGTCCAGAGGGGTCGGGGGGTGTCCAGGGTGGTGTCCAAGGGGATGGGTGGGTGTGGGGGGCTGTCCAAGGGGGGTGGCGGTCTGTCCAGAGGGGTCGGTGGGGTGTCCAGGGGGTGTCCAAGGGGTTGGATGGGTGTGGGGGGCTGTCCAAGTGGGTGGCGGCCTCTCCAGAGGGTATTTGGGGTTGTCCGGGTGGGTGGGGGGGGGGGGGCTGCCCAGAGGGTTGGGGGATGTCCAGGGGGGTGTCCAAGGGGGTAGGGGGTGGGGGGGTGGTGTTCAGGAGGGGTGGGGGGATGTCCAGAGGGGTCGGGGGGTGTCCAGGGGGGTGTTATATCTTACTATATTTTGTTTAAAACATAATATTCAAGCATATTTTTTTAAATACACATAGATTTGTTTTATATTTCAAAATTTTTTACATTCAAATTATGATTTTTTTCATATAAACATATATTTGTCTTATCTAAAAAATATATATATTTTTTCTATTTGTTATAGGTAATAATGAGTCAATGTTGGATTACGACACATCGAATGAGCAATGAATATGAGGAAGGTGTTGATGCCTTTTTGGAATTTGCTAAACGAAATGTTCCAAGTAGTGACATTTCTTTCTGTCCATGCCCGAAATGTCTGAATATGAAGAAGTTGAAAAGTAGAGAGATAAAAGATCATCTGATTTGTCATGGTTTCAATCTGAGTTACAACCCTTGGATTTGGCATGGCGAAACTGGAAAGAATGTCACTGATGATAATGAATCGCAAGATGGTAACTCTGATGGAATTGAAGAAATGATTCGCGATATTGTAGCAGAACAAATTGAGATAGAACCGACAGTTGCACGTCTATATGGTGATGCTGAAAAACCATTATATCCTGGTTGTACAGATTTTACGGTTTTGTCGGCGGTGTTAAGATTGATTAACCTGAATGCGAAACATGGATGGAGTGACAGAAGTTTTACAGAGCTGCTACAATTGATGAAAGACATTGTTCCAACAGATAACGATCTTCCAGATTCACATTATAAGGCCAAAAAAAATACTATGCCCGATGGGATTGGGATACAGGAAAATACATGCCTGTCCGAATGACTGCATTATATATAGGAAGGAATATGAATTTCTGAAAGAGTGTCCTAAATGTGGGACATCACGGTATAAGGTGAAAGAAAAATCACAAGCTGATGTAGAGATTACAAAGCTCCCTTCAAAGGTATTTTGGTATCTTTCTATAATTCCTCGTTTCAAACGTTTATTTGCTAATTCACATGATGCAAAAAGGTTAAGATGCCATGGTGAAGAGCGGGTATGTGATGGAAAAATACGTCATCCAGCTGATTGTCCACAATGGAAGAAAATTGATGCCCAGTACCTTACATTTGGAAATGAAATTAGAAATCTGAGACTAGGCTTGTGCACAGATGGAATGAATCCATACAAAACCCTCAGTAGCACACATAGTTCATGGCCTGTTTTATTGGTAATTTACAACCTCTCTCCTGAAGTTTGTATGAATCGCAAATATGTCATGTTGAGTATCATGATCTCTGGTCCAAAGCAACCCGGCAATGATATTGATGTATACTTGTCCCTGCTGATTGATGATTTGAAAATCTTATGGGATGATGGTATTAGGGTGTATGATTCGTATAAAATGGAATATTTTCAACTGCATGCAGTGCTTCTATTCACTATAAATGACTTCCCAGCATATGTAAATTTTTCTGGATACAGTGTTAAAGGGCATAAAGAATGTCCAATTTGCGAACAATAGACGTCATATTGTCAATTTCATCATGGGAGGAAAACAGTGTACATGGGTCATCGAAGGTTTTTGCCTATGGATCACCCTTATAGAAGACTAAAAAAGGCATTCAATGGCTCACATGAATTTGATAATGCTCCAAAACCATTATCCCCAGATTTGTATTTTGAGAGGGTGAAATACCTTGATGTGACATTGGGAAAGACACAGAAATCTGGTAATGATAGACATATTTGGAATAAAAGGTCAATATTTTTTGAGCTACCATATTGGAGGTATCATGAAGTCAAACATAATATTGATGTCATGCACGTGGAGAAGAATATCTGTGATTCTTTGATCGGAACATTGCTAGATATTAAAGGAAAGACAAAAGTTGGGTTGAATGCAAGGTTAGACCTACTATCAATGGGAATACGTTTGGAGTTAGCTCCCACTCCTAAAGGAAGACGAACATTTCTTCCCCCGGCTTGACATACATTATCGAAGAGGGAGAAAAGTATCTTCTGTCAGTGTATTCATGATATCAAAGTGCCTCAAGGTTATTCTTCAAATGTAAAAATTTTTTTCTCATTGAAAGACTTGAAGTTGATAGGTATGAAATCACATGATTGTCACGTCATGATGCAACAAATTCTACCAGTTGCACTGCGTGGAATATTTCCCATCCGTGTCAGAAAGACTATAATGACGTTGTGTTATTTTTTCAATTCAATTTGTAACAAGGCGATTGATGTGAATGCTTTGAACATTTTGGAAAAGGATGCAATTTTTATACTTTGTCATTTGGAAATGTATTTTCCTCCAACTTTTTTTTGATATGATGGTGCATTTAATGATTCATCTGGTTTGAGAAATAAAGCTTTGTGGACCTGTATATCTTCGTTGGATGTATCCTTTTGAAAGTTATATGAAAATATTAAAGGGATATGTTAAAAATCTATATCGACCTGAAGCCTCCATTATTGAAAAGTATATTTCTGAGGAGGTAGCAGAGTTTTGTACGAGCTACTTGGCTACGGCGCAACACATAGGTTTGCCTCCATCTCGCCATGAACGGGTTAATAATGAGGGAAAGGGGATTCGTGGCTTGAAAGTCAAATCACTGTCAGCTGAACAGATGAAGAAGTTAGAATCATACATCTTGAATAACATAGCTGATTTTCAACCGTATATCACATTGCATATTAATGAGTTGAAACAATGTCATCCAAAGAAGAAAGAAATGTGGATTTTGAATGAGCACAACAAAACTTTTTTGCCATGGTTTAAAAAGACCTTGCTTGGTAGATCAGATGTATCAGAGACATTAAAATGGATAGTGGGTGGTCTATCTTTAAATGTGATAACATGGTCCGCTTATGACATTAATGGCTATACATTTCATACCAAAGCTCAGGACAATAGAAGTGCAGTTCAGAATAGTGTTGTATTGGTGTTTGCAGAAGCAATGCATTTTTCGAGTGCTAAGGACAAAAACCCAATTTCGGCATCAAGTGCATATTATGGAGTGATTGAAGACATATGGGAGGATGATTACTTTAAAATTAAAGTTCCAGTTTTTAACTGTAAATGGTTTATCGGTAACAACAGTGTCAGACACGATGAATTTGGAATGACACTTGTTAATCTGAATAGATTGGAAGACACTGCTGATTCTTTTATAATGGAAACACATGCCAAACAAATTTTCTATGTAGTAGATCAATCAGATATGCAGTGGGCTGTTGTTTTACAAGGGAAAAAACAATATGTTGGTGAGGATGAATTTGATGAAGATGCTGATTTATGTGAGATCCCTACTTCTATGGAAAGATTAACAGAACATAATGATGAGTATGTTGAAGACATGGTTTGTGCCATAAGGAACGATCATGACGAAGGAATTTGGGAAAACAATCCAACTGTACATTCATTAAATTACAGGTAACACATGTTTATTTCTTGTTTACATTTAGTTTTTTCATATAATGTTAGATATTGTAAATTTTTTACTTATTAAAACATGTATCAAACCAAAATGATAAAACAATAAAAACCGTAAAGAGGAGAAGTCCTGGGTGCACCGGCTGGCCGGTGGTGGATCACCAGTTGGCCGGTGGTCCAGACATCAAAGCTCTGTCTGGTCCACCGGCCGGACGGTGATGAGCCAGCGGCCAGCCGGTGGTCCAGACAGAGCAAGGCTGTCTGGTCCACCGGCCGACCGGTGGTGATCCAGTGGCCGGCCGGTGGTCCAGACAGAGGAAGGCTCTCTGTCTGGTCCACCGGCCGGCCGGTGACACCAGGTAGTGGGCAAGTCTACTGCCTGGGTCCTCCGACTGGCCGGTGAGCTCACACCGGCTGACCGGTGGACTCAGTGAGTCCACTTTTCAGCTTTCTTGGGCCAACTCCTTGGAAACCTTTTTCCTATCAACAAAAACACTTGAAAACAAGTTAGAACATAATAAGAGTGATTGTGATCATTAAAATCCAAGAGAGAGGGGTACAGCAGACTTTGTTTACCATGTTTATCATTGTTTAACATGCTTACCATATTACCAATGTTTACTATTATGTAATTTAGTACACTTTTCTATTTTCTGATTAAGTAGTATTACAATATTTGAATTTGTATATTTTTGAACTAATGTTTGTTTTTTTGATTTGAAGGAAAATGACAGATCAATCAGTTGATCAGCCACATGATTCTGGAGATGAGTATATTGGACATACATCTGGGGAGGAACATTCACATGCTCCTATTACGAAAAAGATTTCAAAGGATGGTAAGCGTGGGTGCACACGTTTACCAAAATTATCACTTTCCCGTACGAAGGAGGAGAGGATAGTCGTAGAGTTTGATGATGATGATATTCCTAGAGGTCCAAATGCTAAAGATTTTAAGGGTTTTGTAGCAACTCAGGATAAGAGAAAAGTAAGCATTCTCTATGATGATTGGAGAAGTGTGGATAAGGCGATAATTTCTCAGCTGTGGAAGACCATTTTGGTAAGATCTTTTTCTATTGTTTGACTGTTCATTAAATGTTTCTAGTATATATAATATTTTAACCTCTTTTTTATCAGATGACATTTGATATTCCTGACACTGGAGGATTCAGGAAGAAATGCTTATCGTTGGCTGCTAGGAGATGGAGGGATTTCAAATCAACCCTCTTATCTGATTTCATTTATGGTCATAGGAGTCGTGAGAATCCATGTCGTATATATCCTTTTATAGATGAAGACACATGGAGACAATTTTTTGAAAGTAGAAGAAAAGAATCATTTTTGGTAAGGGAAATGTAAACTTTTATAAGCTTTCTTATATAAATGATCTTATTCATGTTTTGTTAATGATTACTTATTCTTAATTTACAGCAAACAAGGAAATCTCATCAAGAGATCCAATCTAAAAATGTATACCCTCATAGTTTATCTCGTGGAGGGTATGCATTATTGGAAGAAAAAATGATGGAAGAAAAATTTGAACAACTAAGAGCTGAGTCTTCAAGCTCTGGAGAGGTGGCCCCTCCATCCCCTCCATCTAGACATGAGAAATGGAAAAGAGCTCGGAAGGGCAAAAAAGGACAATATCATTCGGAAGAATCGAGACTCGTAGTTGAGAGGATTGTAAGATATCTATTTTATTTATTTAAGTTTACTATTTTCGTCATATATTTCCAATCATTATAGAAATGTTCAATTAATTATTACAGGACTCTCTTGAGGAGCAGAGTTCACAGGGGCCATTTACACCATCTGGGAGGGAAGATATTTTATATGTGGCATTGGGAAAGCCCGAACATCCTGGCCGTGTAAAAGAATATCCGGCAGGTGTATCGGTAAGAAAAGTGTTGCCACTTTCCTCAACTTCTAACATTGAGGGAGTTTATAAAAAAATAGAATCCTTGGAGGCTGATGTCCATAATATTAATGCGACAATGGAGGACAAGATTAGAGCATCGGTGCAGTTTATGTTTGCAGACTTGCAAAGACAATTTCAGGGTGCAGCTCCCACTCCACCTCTCCCAGTAGCTCCCACTCCCCCACCTCAGCCTGCGGACCCCATTTTTGATCCTCCTCCTCCGCCGCAGCTACCTACTTATTGTGAGTTGTATGTTGATGATCCTCAACATCATATAGTTGCATATGGGATGGTATATTGTATAGGAGATACAGTTCATCATCAACAGTTAGAGGTAGAGAATCAGAGGGTCACTGTACAGGATATTATAGATAGATCAGCTCGGATACCATTACCTACAGATGAGGTGACGACAGTTGGACATAGTATCGGCCATTTTTTACTTTGGCCATCCAGACTTCTTCGACTCATTACCATAGAGGTATGGATGTTATATCTTTTATTTTATATTTTTATTAATGTTTTATCATTTGAAAACTAATATATTTTTCAATTTATTTTTACAGGAATACTTCAAAGGTAAATAAATACTGTATAGACAACAACAAAGATAGATAGATATGACATCAGATGCAGATACTACCAGTCTTGAAAAATTGTCAAGATATTCAAATTTGTTGGCGGATCATTATCACTTTACAATGGAAGCTCATGTCTGTGGACGTGAACTAAGTGTGGGGATTATGAAAACTGATATCATGGAGTTTGTCACTGGAGATAAGTTGGGCATCAACGTGGTGAAAATTTTTATCATGTAAGTCTTAACACCTTTTCCTTGAGTTATATTTATTAAAAATGTATACTTATGTCTGCTTTGTATTTGGTATCTGTATAAAATTTGTGAGAGGAATGAGCTGACAGATGTATATGGATTCGTGGACCCACAATTGATTTCCCCTGAAGCATGTGCATTGGATGAGGAACAAAGAATGCTTTATATTGCTGATAGATTTGAAAAGAATGTAATCACACAGTGTTGGATGATGCCTTTTTGTGAGAGGTATGAAACACATCCCTCTCAAAGAGTTAATTATCTTTTAACATAAAAAACGACTAACGTTAAATTTCCTTTTATCAGGGATCATTGGATGTTAGGGGTTTTTTGCCCTAGGGAGAAAACACTTTATTGGATATGCTCTCTCCATGATGATGTGCGAGAAAGTTTTAAGAATATATTGGAAACGTAAGTTTCAATTTCACAATAGTTTTATATATTATAATGAATTTTAAATTTACCCCATTCGTATTATTTTCTAACAGGGCATGGGTCCACTTTCGAAAAAGTGCAAAGAAAAGGAATTTCAAGATCATATATGTACATGCGAAGGTAAATATCCATTTATAATTTGTACATTTTGATTTATTACATAAAAATAATATATTGAATTTACAATCATTCAAACAGAAATTTCATGAGCAACAAGGCATCATCGAATGTGGATATTACATGTTAAGATTTATGTATGAAATAATAACAACTGGGACAGTTCTGAGTTTTGACCTGGTAAGATTTCCTCTTTCTCATAATATTTCAATTTTATTTATTCATTATACACGTTGACTACTATCCTTTTCCTTTGTAGCTTTTTGATGACCCTCAACCCTTTACTGCTGAAGATATCAAACACTTACAAGTGGAGTGGTCAAATTATTTTACAGGTTTGATTGACTTTTAGTTGTTTGTAATGTAAAATGTAATTTTGAATATTGTCAATGTAATTGTGTATTTCGTAGTCGTTTAGGATGGATTTAGTTTTTTTTGAAGTTGACAGTGTAAGTTTTGAATGTTATATAAGTGAATGTTTAATTTTTCTCTACTTCTTGTTTTGGTCTACTGTTGATGGTTTTTCTGGTCTGGATTTTGGGATGGGGGGAGAGGTTCCAAGGGGGTGGGTGGGTGTTTGGGGGGTGTCCAAGGTGTGTTTGGGGCTGTCCTAGGGGTCGGGGGGTGTAAATGAGGGTGGGGGGTGTCCAAGGGGTGTGGGGTGTCCAAGGGATATGGGAGGGGTGTCCAAGGTGTGTTTGGGGCTGTCCAAGGAGTCGGTTGGGTGTAAATGAGGGTGGGGGGGGGGGCTATCCAAGGGGTGGGGGGGTGTCCAAGTGGTGGGGGGTGTCCAAGGGATATAAGAGGGGTGTCCAAGGGGTGTTTGGGGCTGTCCAAGGGGATGGGGGGGGGGGGGGGGTTTCCAAGGGGTAGGGGGTTTCCAAGGGGTCGGGGGGGTGTCTAGGGAGTGGGGGGCTGTCCAAGGGGTGGGGGTGACCAAGGGGTGGGGGGGGTGTCCAAGCGATATGGGAGGGGTGTCCAAGGGGTGTTTGGGGCTGTCCTAGTGTTCGGGGGGTGTAAATGAGGGTGGGGGCTGTCGAAGGGGTGGGGGTGTCCAAGGGGTGGGGGGGGGGGGTCCGAGGGATATGGGAGTAGTGTCCAAGGTGTCTAGGAGTTCTGTCCAAGGGGCCGGTTGGGTGTAAATGAGGGTGGGGGATCTCCAAGGGGTGGGGGTGTCCAAGGGATATGGGAGGGGTGTCCAAGGGGTGTTTGGGGCTGTCCAAGGGCTCGGGGGGGGGGGGGGGGTGTCCAGGGGTCGGGGGGGTTCCAAGGGGTCTGGGAGGGCTGTCAAGGTGTGGGGGGGTGTCCAATGGGTGTTTGAGGCAGTACTAGAGGTCTTGGGGGTGTAAATGAGGGTGGTGAGGCTGTCCAAGGGGTGGGGGTGTCCAAGGGGTGGGGGGTGTCCAAGGGATATGGGAGGGGTGTCCAATGGGTGTTTGAGGCTGTACTAGGGGTCGTGGGGGTGTAAATGAGGGTGGGGGGCTTTCCAAGGGGTGGGGGTGTCCAAGGGTTGTGGTGGGGCTCCAATGTGGTGGGGGAGGGCTGGCCAGGTTGTTAGGTGGGTATAGATGAGGGTGGGGTTCAGTTGGGGCTTGGGGGAGGGCTGGCATGGTTATTTTTGTTGTTTGGTTTCTGGTTGCTTTTTGGTGAGAGCAGTGCAATTATTTTAAAAAAAAATATCGCTTTCACGTCGGTTATAAAATAACCGACGTGGTAAATAAATCGGTAGGGGTTTATCACGTCAGTTTTTTTCGAGAACCGACGTGATAAACCGTTCCCAGGCCTTTTAGCACGTCAGTTCTTAATATAACCGACGTGCTAAAAGGCCTGGGAATTGATTTACCACGTCGATTATTGGATAAATGACGTGATAAAACGTTTCCCGGGCCTTTTTATCACGTCGGTTATGTCATAACCGACGCGATAAACGATATACCAGGCGTTTTATCACGTCGGTTTATAAAATAACCGACGTGATAAACCCCCCCCCCCCCCCCGCGCATATTTCTCACATCGGTTATTAATGAACCGACGTGATAAACACCGTGATTTTAGGGATGTTACGTCGGGTTTTAAATAACGGACGTAAAAAACGTTATTTATAACGTCGTCCGTATTAACGTCGCCTAAAAACCGACGTAAATAATGAAAAATAACCGACGTAAAAAATGTTTTCTGCACTAGTGTCAATAAGAAAATCCCACCCCACTATGTTTGGGGAATTTATATCACAATCAGCACATCCATGTATATCATCCTCGGAGAGGGTCCAGGACAAATTTGTGTTGATTCTAGATGATCACAAGTCCCACTACGATTGGAGAATTTGTATCTTTATGTACATTATGGTAATCACCCAGGCTCCAGCTATAATGATTTGATCATCAACTGTGTGTCCAGTCAATTCCAATTGCATCCCAAGATGACCCCACCCCACATGGCTGCTATAATTTTCATCAATATTATCAACATAGAGATAACAATTTTTTTAGGTTGGTATTAAAATGGTCAGTGTGCCAACTTTCCCTCCCACCATGACAAAAATCATTGGTGGTTGCAGATTGTATGACAACCACAACCAGAAACTCCATCAATGTTATAGTTCATAGTCCATGACATGAGGAGAATACTACAATTATGATCATACACCATCGTGCTCACAAGTCAAAACATACAAATCTTGACAAGGGTTCTAACATGAACCCCAATTAAAGTGGTAAAAATTCATCCCATTGTGTTGAAACTAATTCAACAGCCACAATTTTACAATATTTATATGTGAATGATGTCACATTCAATATAGAAAACATTGATTAATATATAAATTCATAGGGATGCAACACATAAAATGTTACGAGGGATTACGGTGATTTGAATTCACCAAGCGATTTAGCACATACCCAGAACTAGACTAGGTTCCAAAATATGGAACCTATTAATAAAGGGCATCAACCTCTCTAGTGGATCCCAGCCTAATAAAAATAGGAAGGTGTCGCTACCAACTTATCACCAACAATAAAATTTTAAATTCCTTCCATGAAGGAAGAACTATAGAAAAATGAGAGGGAACTGTATTCTATCTGGAAACTCAATGAAGATCTACTCTAGGGAAATATTCACAATAGATTTTATATTCAGTAAAATCTTAATAATATCCCTCCCATAGCCAATCCAATAATGATGTTGGTATGTGATCATTAGATTGGATATGGATAAAGACAGTTAGTCTATATAAATGAGGTGGCAGAAAATGATCATGACATCCCACCATTACTGTGAAAAAATATTCTTATATAGGGAATTCATTCAATAAAATAACAAATATACAATCAACTAAAGATGAAAGTAGGACCACATAATCTTCCACTACCCACTCAATGTGGATGAGAGACAGATCAGATAGTAGTTCCCCTGGAGAAATATAAAATCATCGAGTACCTGTCAACATATATGTAGGCCAATGATAGGAGACACACACCTACACATCATGAGAGGAAATCATATCTATAATGGGTGGATGATAATCCACCTCAAACCAATATCACTAATCCAACCTTTTCTATCATTGATGGTGTTGGAAACCAAAAAATAAATCACACAGACATCATATCCTAATAAATACTGATGATGTGTCCTTGAGAAAAGTATAAGGAAAAAAATCTCAGTTATTTCATACATAATCTGACAGATCCATCATTTGTTTTTATAATAGTCAGCATGAATATTTTTTGGTAGGATCAGAAGACCATCATCGTCAGTTCCATTATAATTTTAGCTCCACATTGGGGAAACCAATGATCATCGAACTGAAAAAATGTAATCAATGAGAGAAATAGAGGTGTCTAATTTTATAATGAGATGGAATGTTTTAAAATATTCACTCACCATCCATCTATCACAAGAGAGACTATTGGAACTCTATGGTGAAAATATCAAGGATTATTTATAGATTCCTCTGATCCCAGATGATGTATCCAAGTGGGATTTATGGGTTTTCTGAAATGGAATTATACCTTGAAGAATCTATTCAGTGAACCAGATTAAAATATTTGCTCATTCCCATAATAGAGGGGGAAATTAAATAAAAATAACAATCTAAAACTGTCACTCTTAAGAAAAAAATAGTTCCCATTCAATAACCTAGGTATGCCATAAACTATAAATAACCTCTTTTTGAGTGGATATAACCATAGAATATCCCATAAAAAATATGAGAGAAAATAGGTCACCTTGGATTTGAGGTATATATGAAAAGAATTATACTACATCCAAAATGACCAAGTCATTGATTATTTTTTATCCTTAAAAAACAATCTTCTTAAGATTCCATGACCTTGGAAGCCTGATGAGGTCACCCTCAAATATTTCCCAAACAAAAAACCTTACCATTGAAGGTCTGGTTATAATATATATGATTTCTTCATCTCCAAATATGTTCTTCATAGCATGGTTGATTCTAAATAGGTGGAATTAGAAATCTCCCCATAGAAGGTGGCTTGAAAATACATTGTTCGGTCAAAAGAAAAATATGGATGGAAGAATGTTTTGTCTAGTCATGTGAACATGTTTGGGGACTAGATGACCCAAAAATAGTTGGTCAAGCTCATTCCACAATGAATTCACTATTTAGAAAACCCACAATACAACCATAACCTATGATTGAAATATCAAAATGCCTCCTAATTTTGGGTGTATCCATATATTGTTGGAAGAAACAGAAGAAGGGAAATCATATTATACTATAATGTAATCCATAACTATTTCATGTTTCATCGCTAAAATAATTGCAACATGAGAAACACCCCACCAAGTAGAATACCCGTCATAAAAAGATATCATATTTGTTTATATCAAGAAGATACAATTGGTATACCCCATATCTGATGAATAATGAACCCCAGATATGTATACCCCACACGTAACAGGGAATGGGAGGTCGGTTGGTCGAAACTCATGATACATAAAAAAATACAGTTGTTGTCTACCCCAATATTCTGGTCATATCCCCATGGATGAAATATATGTCGCTAAGACTCTTGTGAAAGTTATTCAATACCCCCAAACTAGGCATGGAGGTTCCCTACAACCCTCAATAAAGAGCATGCATCTGATTGTCTTTCATGAAAACCTAGAAAGGGTTTAATATGATCGACCCAAGAAACAAGGAAGACATATGTAACCTATACCACTAGTAGTATATATTACCTCTAGTAATACGTACGAATTGGGCATGTCCACCTGAAATTCCTTTTCTCCTAAACTGAACACCCAGAAAAAACACCATATCAGTATGTTTTTACCTTTTTGTCAAATATACGACGTTCTGAAATAGAAGACAATTTTCCCTACCAAAATATCAATCAATGATGTTCCATTTCTTTTATATGATCATAGGGTGGAATATTTGAGGCCATCCAAAGCCCACATGAGTTCGAGATAGATGTATCTACGTATAGAGTCTATCAAGTTGAATCCATTTCCTCATTATAAAAATTCTTTATTTCATTCATTGATCAAGATTAGTTAGAGAGAACCCAGGGGCACATCACATCCATATATGTATTAAGAAAACTCAATTAGTACAACCTCTAATGCTGTCTCATTTGATGTGGTTCTAGGATCAATCTCATCACATTTCAAACCCTTTATCATTTAGGATATTTTGAAGGGAACATACCTCCTAAAAAGCTAACCACTCATGGTTAACACAAATGTGGGTAAAGGAATCTCCAGAATATCAAAAATGATGGCTAGTTTAGATAACTTACATTAGACATTGAGTTTTTGTTTATCTATAAATTCAATGCCTAAAATTTCTTACTCAGAAGTCCCTAGATACAAATCCTTTTGGTAGTTCCATCTACATTATATTACTGTCTAATGTACCCCATCGATGGAAATGTAGGAATTAAACATGGTTAAAATCCACCCTTCAATGATTACCAAGACACATATTTTAATGAATATTTTTACAATACGGGAGGAATGAAAAACATGGAAGATAATGTTATATAGGATACACCTCCAAATGTCTTCGGGACTAACCCTATTAATCCCTGGAGTATATTCAATAGTGAAAATGCACATTTCATAAATGTGGATGAGGTAGAAAATTTTGTTTCATACATCCAATATTGTGACCCAAGATTAACATATAATTATATTACAACATTTTTTATGAATATTTATTATATTATATAAGTACATTCTTTTGGGATATAAATGTTTAGTGCCTTTGGAATCATGGAATAAAATATTCTAACATGGATATGGATATAAAATATCTACCATAAAGATATTCCCCTCTAGAAATTCTATTTAAAACGTTCTTTCATAAAATGAGGAAATGAAATCATAAGAAACTAGTGACTCTGAATGCTCAGTAAGAGAAAATGAGGGAAACTCGTAAGAATAAAATAGAAATCAGGGTATGATAATGTGAGCATAAAATTTGAGGGTTATACACTGTTTATAAAATATCATAATCATGAGAGATGGAATAAATTTTGGCATTTCATAAAACATTATTCATTATGAAATCAAGAGAATAATCCAACGAAGCATAATGTACGATTATGACATGGAAGTTCGGAAAAGACATCAAATAATAACATCATAAAAATATATTAAACCAAAAAGTATCACATGTTATGGCAAGTACATGAAATGGGGCCCTATCATATACTTAGGGACATGAAAGAAGGCCCGATCATATTGTTGTGAACATTAAATATGTTTCACCTATAATATTGTGAATATGTAATTAGCTTCACACATTAACATATGGGAATGAAACCAGGTCTATGCATAATGTTTTGAACATGTAATAAGGTTTACACAAAACATTATGAACACACAATAGTGATCAAAAATAACATTGTGAATGTGTAACCATGTTCATGCCAAAACTTGTGAACATGCAACTTGAACCATGCATAAAATTGTGAACATGTAATTAGGTTCATTCAAAACATTTATACTCATGATTCATTAATCATTACCCAATTCATTGGGGGATGATATTTTCCCACACATCTCATAATAAAATCCTTCACACATTTTCCACATTTTAATTAAAACATTTATATTATCAAGAAACATAAAAAGGGATGGGATTTAAAAAAACTGATCATAACCCATTAAATTAAATGAGTATCATAATAATTTAATCACATAAATCCTTTGGAAATAATAAGGGTTTCATAATCTATACATTAATACAAAACCCGTGAAAAGATATGGATTTCAAAAGTATACAACCTACGGAATAGAAATCGGTCTCACAATAATAAATTCATAAAAAATCATTCATGAATGGATATGAAATAAATCATAGAATAATTTAAATGAAAGTTATGTTTAACATGAATCAATATCATCTTAAATAGAAAATAACTTGAAAATATATGTTGAAATCATTAATTGATGAAAATATCCTTTTATATTTGAGAAGATTTTTTTAAAACCCAGAAAAATTTAGTAAACCAGTTTTTCAAAAATTTCATGAAAACCTTGAATAAAGGATTTAAATTATTTTGAAAACCTTTTCACATGATAACATATAAAATAATCATGTATACATTTCAAAATTATATTACCATAAAATCATATAAAATAATCATGAAACATTTTAAAAACCATCTCTTTTAATATATAATGAAAACATATATGAAGTCATTATTTTTTTTAAAACATAATTTACATGAAAAATACTTAATTTTTTTCTCAAAAATTGACCTTTTAAACACGTAAATGAATCATTTCCTACATGAATGGTTGAAAATATGTACATTTCATATGAGTTAAGAAGAACATTCCATTTTCATAGTAAAATTTTTTGAAAAAATCATATGATCAAAATGAAAAATATTAATATTTTGAAACCATTTATGAAAGAAAAAAATCATTAAAAAATATCTATTTATGATTATAAAAAGTAAAAAATTTATTTAATTCCTTTCTAAAAAGATGGTTTGGAAGGAACATGGATTTCCGACCTATGGGATAAGTAAAGTTGGACTTTCTTAATGAAACACATTCTTAGCCATATTATCTACAAAAGTGTGGAAAAATGATAACATTACATTCATATATCATTAATAACTACATTTAAAGAAACAATTTAATATTTCCTGTGATATAGATTATAATATTTCATCAATGGGAGCATAATCATAAATAATCTCAATTAATGGGGAGACTATATCGATAAATCATCATCAATTTGGTAAACATGTATCATAAAAAAATGAAATTATAAAATTACTTGAATTTTAACATATCATGAATATAATGAGATTCATGATGCTTCAAGTAAAATTTAGTATATATATCACATGGATAAATATATCTGAATAACAAGGAATGTGTCTTAATGATGAAAAATGGAGACAAAATTCGTTTACTAATTTGGTAAATTTTGAACCAAAAAACACATGAAACAAATATCATTAAATGGATATGAAATACCTATATAATAAATTATAATAATTCTATAATATATCCATGTTCAAAATTCTCACCACACAATCTAAATGAGTGATTATTAAATCATGTATCTCACTTAAATAAAAAATGAGATGAAATACCCTTACCTTGTGTATTAATTGTCATCGTGATTGTACCAACCTAATCTATAATAAATATAAGTTAATTATTCATATATAAAAGAAACAAATTAATATATCCAATATCTTATATGTTATAATTAGGACAACATATTATCCTCTTCTTAAAAATTATTTGTTAAGGTTTCACTTATGGTAATATTCATTTTGTTAGTTACTTGGGTCCTAATTTGTTATATCATTGGTCCTTATACTTATATAATAATTTAAAAAATATAAAATATGATATAAATATCTTTTTTAATGTGTATATATTAATTATAAGATTCTATATAATTTTTATGTATGAAATGGAATACACCGTTCATTTAGACAATATATCAAATGTACTCATGAATGTTGTTTCTGTTTGAAGGTTGTATTCAATAAATGTAAGTAAATAACATATATATTTGTATAAATTTATATATTTATAATAATTATAATAGAATAATTATATCATATATATCCTACAATTTAACTAATCACATACATAATACATTCCATGTATTGTGAGAAGGAATCACATCATTTTGAGGGGGAAGTAGTCCACGCATCCTCAAAATAAATTATCGTATTTACAAAAAATGGACGGTATAAAGATCTGTGTTGTAAATTTATTACAATATTATAATTACATAATAAAAATACTATATAAAATATATAATTTTTTTTCAATTTAATGTTTACCTAGTGATGTGTTCTGAAAAAACTAATTATCATAATTTTGTGAGGTTGTAGTTCACAGTACACATAAAATGTATTTTGGTTACCGAATAGATGTAGGTGTCTGTATGAGTTGGTCATACCCTGAGAATGAAACCTCATTGTATATATCATATACTATTGTTTTTATACAATGATGGAATCATGATAGTGGAGGGGTTTTTATAGAAAATAATAGAGTTGACCTTCAGGTAAGTTGTTAACCATTAATCGGGTAAATCATTTTGGTTTTTTCCAACATGAATATATGGAATGATTTATTAAAAAGGGAATGAATCATGGTGTAATGTATGAATTATTGTAATTTTATTCTGAATATTTTTTCAAAGACTAAGTGGTTTGTGAGGTGGGATAAAGTGGGAGAGGTGGTGTACTTTTAATGGGATGGATATAAATAGAATGGGAATTTTTAAGACAAGTTAGATGTACACATGTTTTTACATTCGCAAATTCATTAAAAACATGAAAAAAATTATGATACGTTAATTCCAAAATAATGAAAAACATTTATTTTTCACAGGTTTCTAGGTTTTTTTCTAAATGTTGATGTTTTGTACTTTGATAAACTAATTTTTCTCTTAATAATTGTAATTAATTTTAATCCCTTTCACTAATATTTTTTGTAAAAAATGAATTTCATCATATATGAAAATATAAATTTATTAATTCTAAATATGGAATCCACTTTTCCAAATTCTTATAACATAATTGTAAAAAATAAATTTAAAAATAATCCTTCTTACTGGACGATGCTATTGTGTTTTAAAAAAATAATTGAAATTTTTGTTATGTTATTATACCAATTTAATGATAAATTAATTCAAATGACTTAAATATTATTAATTTGTAAAATTATTATATATAATAACTATTTAACCAATTTAAAATATAAAAAACCCATATGAAAATTAGTTTTAAAAATAAGTTTTTAATTAAATTTTATTATATTTATCTACTCATAAAAAATGAAACCTTATATAAAAATACCAAAAATTTATCCTAACCTAATTTTTATGATTATATTTCATTGTTGAATTTTATTTCGATATATTAAATCTATTAATTTTTCTAAAATTATATTTTAAATGTTTTCTTCATTAAAAGGTTGTAAACAACCATTATAAAAATATAGGTTATTAAGCATAAAATTGGGACTCTTCTCATATTATATCCATAAAATCTATTTAATGACTATCCAAAATATATGTTTGAGTATATAAAATAAAAATTTCATTAATATCATTCACTATTTATTATTAATTTAACATTTTAATAAAAGTGACCAATTTATCCTAAAATATACTTTTTAAAAATCAGTCCCTTTATATTTATTTTATTCTAATATTCCTTTATAATTCTTAGGAATCCAACAAATGAAATTAAATATATTTATTAGTTAGTTAATCTTGTAATGTTAAATTTAACTGCCTTTTTATAACATATTAAATAATAACATTTTAATAATTAATTATTGTAATATAACACTCATACTTGTGTATTACTTAAGCCATTTAGGAAATACAGTCTTAAATATAATGTAAGTGGATCATGGTGTTAAGTGTATGGAATGATAAAATTAATGTTGCATTTAGTGGAATATTACTTTTTTATGTTTATGAAAAATGATATAAATAGTTTTTTAATAAAAAATATACTATTTGTAGTGTTTCATGAAATAAAAAAATATCAAAAAATATTAAATTAATTAGAAAAAAAATAATTCACAAAATATGATGGTGTTACATTATACCCCCTTTAACTGAATTTCACCCTCAACATTAATTTGGGTTATCAAATGTTTAACATTTCAGTGTTAGATTCATAAGAACCTTCATTATTAAAATTAATTCAATAACTTCCATCAAAATAAGAATGTTGGAATCATAATGGTTACCCAATGAATCATATAACAAAGGTTCTACATAAGATAACATTGGTGGAAAGTAAAAAAAATGTACATTGGGGAAAGGCGTAAATATATATATGGAGTGAATGAGGACATCAATCACAATCAAGTTAATCAGTGTTAAAAATTTGTGGGTTTTAATGTCTTAAATATTTTCTGATTTAGAATTCCATCAGTTAAAAAATTAATGTACTATGAAAACACATTTTTACCATTATTCTATCATTGATTAATTCTTTTACTAACAAATAATTTGAGGATGTACAGTTATTTTATATGTTTCGAGGAAAAAAAATCATCATTTGTTTGTAAATATATCAAATTCTAATTCATCCATTATATAAATAAATGTATTTCTATAAATTATGAAATATATGAAAACCACTAAAATAAAAATTTTAGCATATCCTAAGACCTATAAAAGAATAAAAAAATATAACTATCTGTCTCTAAAAAATACATAAAATTCAACATGGTTAATACATTTATCTCTTAACATAAAAATTAACAATACAAATTCATAATAAATAAATATTCCAAGAAAATAATTATACACTAACTAAGACTTCATGTAAGATAGTTGTATGAATGAAGCACTTATTGTCCATCGATCATGGGTGAAATACATGTTTCCTTGCTGGAATTGATTTAATGTCACTCGAAATATGTGATTTCTTTTTTAAAAACCCCACTAATATAATTTCAAAAGAAGATGTAATGTACAACTTTCAAATAATGGTAGTCACTAAATAGCCTTTTATCCATGGCTTTCAATACAATCTTAATACATAAATTCACTCTCTGATGTATAACATAACCTTTTCCTGAATGGTTATCATTATAACCAATATTAATGATGAAATTACAAAATATATATATAATGTAATGAAATAAACTTAAACTAAATCCCAATATATAACAAAGAATCTCTTGGTTTTGAAATTATAGATAATTGAATACCCTCATCATTTATTTTATTGAAACATGGTAATAAACTGAATTTTATTTAATACTTATAGAAAACATGAACTCTTCCTAATTCAATAGTAAAATGGAAATATTACAAAAATCCATGAATTTGAAAAATTCATCCACAAAAATATAATCTATTTGTCCACAAGTCTGTAATTAGTTCCCAGATAACAAGTAGCATCCAGTTTATATATATCAAAAATATATATATCTAAAAAATTATCTTAATGTGAATAATATATTAATACTTATATTAACACTAATTATTTTTCCATGGAAAGAACCATTCAATTTAATCACATATCTATTCCATTGGAGACATTCAATGAATTATAGTAAAATATTTTTCTAAAAAACATAAATTAGACAATCCTTATTTATTTCACCTTTCATATTAATAAATTTATGAGTAAAAAATATATTAAAACATTGATTATACCACTTTATCCATAATCCATAACGTGACACCTTCATCCATTAACTTAATACTATATTCCTTCTATATTTCTTTTGTAGTTTCATCATATTTAGATATATAACCATTACTCTCACAAACTTGATTATTCTTTTTAGGAGCATTTATCATGGGACATTGAGTTACATAATGAAAATTTATTCCACAAATAAAACATATAACCATTAATTATGTCTTCGGGAAGATAACATCCTCATCTATTTTGATAACAAAACTATTCATTTTTCCCTCACATCCACATGATTTATGTCATTATTTTCCATATTCAAAACATAATCATATTCATCTAAGATACTCACTTAAGTGATTCATTCCAAAATCTTGACATAGTGGAAATTTAATATTCTTTCTTCTAGGGCCACCATTATCTAAACACTGTGTGAATTCATTCATTTGATTACTTGGAGAGTTTTATAGTTGGCTAAGGTACACGTTGTTAATAAATTTCCATGAAATCTGATCTTGTAATATCACAAAATCATTCAATAAAGTGATCATTCAACTGAACTTCTTATCTGAAATTATTCTATTACAATCAGTATTAATCTAGTTCCTTCCGATTATAGTAATTGTCTAAAACCAAAAGCATATGTTGAGTATTACATATCATAGTATAGAACCTCATATAGATGAAAATTATTTCTTATAGGATGTCTAAATCATTACACCATCCTTATTCAACAACATGAACGGGTCATCCAAGGTTATTCATTAAAAACTTATATTTAAATAACCATGATTCATCCTGGAGAGTTTAGGATTTCACAAAGCATATCCTATAAGTTTTTCAAACAATTTTTGCATCTTGGCACATTATCGTGTACCAAATTACCCTAATTCAGTCATGGATTATCTTTTTGGAGTTGTTAATCCATGGTACATATATTATAGAGCCACATAAAATTGTGATATCTAGTCGTGGATGTATTTCTAGAAAAACACTCACTCTCTCTACAAAATATCATGTACATTTTCATATAAATTTTTTATCATCAATAAAAATATCCTCAGACCTTTCCTTGGGGTTCCCATAAAGGTTTTCTTAGCCATTCTTCAAAAGGTTGAAAAAACTTTTCATTTAATTCCAATTATAGCATCGTAGGCATAACATACATGGATATTAGATCATTTTTTATGAATATTCTACATATTTAAAAAGTACATGACCGAAGACAATAATAGATTAGTTTATTCAGAATAATTTTAAAAAATATATTAAAACGGTTAAATATCGTCAAGGTATATTGTAAATATCTTCATAACTAGTAATTATTCCTACAAATTACTTCATAACATGTGAGACGGAAATATATTAAATGGGTGAGATTGAATTCTCATTAAGGGTAAATAATTGAAATGATTAAGAATAACATTAACATAATGGTATGATATTGTTAGAAAAACCTTTTAATATCATTCATTGTATATAAAATATCATAATCATGAGACCTGACATTAATATTTACAGTTCATAATACATGAGTCAATAAGAAATAAACGGCATAATCCAATAAAGCGTAATAATAAAATAAGACCTTGAAGTATGTCATAATAATTGACATATAATATCATGGATGTATTCATGTAGAAAAATGTTTTCACTTTATGATAAGGACATTAAATCAGTCCCTCTCATACACTTATGAACAAGAAAATTGGTCCTTGAATAATGTTGGGTACATTTTAATTGGGTTCATGAATATCATTGTGAACATGTAATTAGGTTCAAACATAAACTTATTGACCTTAAAATATCTCCATGCTTATGATTTTTAACATATAATGAGGTTCACAACTAACTTTAATAACACATAAAATGGTTCACCCATAACATCTTGATCATATAATTAGGTTCAGTCGTAAACTTATGGACATGTAAATAGGTCCATTCAAACCATTGTGAACATGTAATCAGGTTTACAAATAACATATATAATCATGATTCATCCATCATTAACTAATGTATTAAAGGAGATTTAGGTCTCAACCATCTCATAATAAAATCCTTCATACATGTTCCACAAGATAGTTAAAAAATTCATCATGTCATGAAAGATAAAACGTTATTGGTTTATAAAAATCCTATAATAACACCAAAAATTAAATCGGTATCATTAACATTTCATCACATCATAACCTATTGAAAATAGATAGGCTTCATAGTTATTTCATAAATTTATAACCTTTTAATATAATTTTTTTTCAAAATAATTAACCTATAGAATATAATTGGGTGTAATGATCATCATTCCATAAAAACATAAACAATCAAGAATAAATATGAATGGAATCATTGGATCATTTATTAGAAAGGGAATTAGTCACATCCATAAATTTAATCATTTATTTAAAATAACATGGAAATATATTTTCAATGAAATAGTTCATGAAAATATACATTATTCATTGGAATGTATTTTTATAACATAAAACCTTTAAAAATCAATTTTTTATAAAATGAACTGAAAACATAGAATTAAGGAATTAATTCACTTGTAAAACCTTTTCCATTGAGATATTTTAGACATATCTTTGCTAAAAGGATAAAACCCTTGTTTAAATCTACCTCTATTATCATTTCGATTAATTTCTCTCCCAATAGATACTTCAAATGCACCAATAGAATTAGACAGGGTGATCCCCTCTTGGACATCTTCTTTGTCATTGTGGATGATTTCCTCAACAAACTTCTTACTAAACTTTTCAATCAATTTAAACATAAACCCATTCAGCTTACTAGGAATCTCAATGTTCCTACTCATCTTTATATGTGGATGACATCATCCTATTTCTGAAAGGTGATCAATAGAATATTCAAGTTCTTAAAAATAATCTGGCTCATTATGAGGATGTATCTGGACAAGCTATTTTAGGGAATATGTCTCTATTTTCATTGGTGATATATAGATAAAAGGTTTTATTACCAACAATCATGGAACTAATGAATGTCTCTTCCTCTTCATTTATCTGAGGGTTCCAAATTTTTGGGGAAGAACCAAATCTAGCTATTTTTCCTACACTATTGACTAAATTATCAATAAAATATCTACTTGGAAAAGAAAATCCATCTCCATGTTTGGTATAATATTTCTTGTTTAATCGACTATTTTCTTGATAATGGTCTATTATGTTATGATATATAAGTGGAATATTGGTACCTTTTATAAAATTAACACCTATATTAAAAACATTGTCTGGAGGAGAAGTATCCTAGAAAGGAATCTTCTCACTATCCCATGGAATAACTCTTGTAATCCTTTTGTTAAGGGTGGTATTGGCATTAAAAAAATAAATCTCTTTAATGATTCTCTCTAGGATATAATTACTTTGAGATTAATTAATAACAACTCTAATGCTATTGACATCCTGAAATAGGGATTTTTATGTAAGCATAAGAAATGGAACATAAATTATATTACCTCATTGATCTGGCCATCCATATAGATACCTTCTATAACATTATGTAAAATTTTAGATGGATATTTATAGTTGAATCAAAATTGAATTTCAATCTTGATAATTGGACCGGAACACCTTCAATTTGCATGTTACCCCGTAATTATCCTCATGAGAATACAAACTATACTATTAATGATTTTTTAAATTATCACAGGAATGATCTCCCTAATATCATCAAACAGATCCTTGATAACTACTCATATTCTAGTTTTGATGACATTCTTGTATGTGTACTGGCCTCCAATGCCATTCTCGACTAAAAAAGTTCTACAATCAAAATTTCTTTGGAAATGAATCTACATTAAATGGCAGAATTTTTTTAACAAGCCTTTGTTTAATCCTTCAAAACGTATGATTATTTGGTGTATTTCACCCAATATATAACCCACTGAGGTTTTACTTCAAACCATTGGTTTTCAACTCTATTCTAAATGTCACATATGCAACCAGCATAGGGAAGATACTAACCATCTCTTTTTGTCATGTACTACTACCTCTGCACATTGGTATTATATTTTAGAAATATTTTATTGTAGATAGTCAATCCCCGACTCGATCTACTCTCATATAATGAAATGTGTTGAATATGAGGCCTCTCAAAAAATAAAAAATGGTTTTCTCCCTACTGTTACACAACACTTGAATGTGATCTAGTATAACAGAAATGACATTCTTCATAATAAATTCTCATTAAAACTTAATTCATGTAAATCCTAAAATCTCATTGTGGTGGAAGAGGATACTTTGATTCAAAAGGCACCCTGCAAAAACTCTATTGGTGATTTCGAGATTATGCATAAACTACGGATTGATGGTCTCTATCGGCAACCAAAGCACACCTTTGAAGTGTTCTGGAAAATTCTGTTCCCATGATGGATCATAGTGAATGCTGATGGAACCTCAAAGGGTAACCCAAGGCATACAGTTTGTGGTGCGATATTTAGAGACTCTTCTGGCCAATTCCATGGTTTATTCTATAGTGGATGTGGTACGGATTCATAATTTGAAGTTGAAACAATGGTTGTTTTTAAGCAATTAACTTTTACCTTCAAAAAGGCAGGAGGAAGCTCTGGATCAAAAGCGAGTCCACTACCATTGTCCAGGAAATATGGAATGGTGTGGCTCATATGGCATGGAATCTTACCACTCATTCGATGAGGTGTCTTGATTTCCTCTGGGATAAATGGTGAGGTTTTATCCATAATAGTTTATCATAATATATCATTAATGGGAGCATAATCATAAATAATATAGATAAGTGGTGAGAATGTAGCCACAAAGTGTTAGAAATTTGCTAACATAATGTTATAAAAATTTGGAAAAATAAAATTACATGAAGCATAAAATATCATAATAATAGGTATATAAATTATGTATCATGTAAAAGTCATATATAAACCTAATGAAAAAATATAGGTGCATAACATGGAATCGGTCTTAAAATAGCTAAATTAATGAAAACCCACATAAACGATTTGGTATCTTTCGAAACATACATCATGTGATATAAATATAATTAAATAGATATGTAAACAACCCTAAATTAAATTATTAGAATAATATAACACATACCTGGGATCTATACATACCACACAAATGAAATTAGTGAAGATTAAGGATTGTATCTTATAAAAATAATTGTGGGATAGAATCCCCATAACTTATATCTCGACTCTCGTCTTTCACATAAAGACATACATTATATTAAATAGAATTTAATTGTAAATCAATTAAATAACAAATATATTGTATCTAATACCTTATATTGTTTTCATTATGACATTATATAACCTAGATTTTTACAATTCTATATTAAGGTTTCACACATGTAACTTCCTCTTTGTTCTTAATATGTGAATTAATATGTTATGTCTTTTTTCCCTATACTTATATCATGATTACATGAATTTGAAAATCTATATAAATACCATAAATATTATGTATAATTGTACTAAAATAATATACATAAGGAATATATATATGAAATGTAATACACCATTCCTGGAGACAGTTTGTATTAGGTACACATGAACGTTGTTTCTATATAATAATCACGTTGAAAAATTATATAAATGATATATATGAATAAATATTTATATATATATTTATTATAATATAATTTTTATACAATAGATGTTATATAGGTTCAGTAAAATGATCCTTAATACATTCTATGTGATATGTGAGTGAATCTCATCTATTTGAGGGGTGGTAGTCCACACTTTGTTAAATAGAAATTATATTATTAAAAAAGCTGGAATGTAAAATGATATGTTTTGAAAACACGATAAATATTGTTAAATAAATTATACATATAATATATATCATATATAAATATAGTCTCCATCATTATTTCTACCATGAATGGTGGTAATGAAAATGAAAAATAATCATTTTGTGAGGCGGTAGTTCACTCTAAACAAAAACAATATATTGGTTACTCGTAACGTGGAGGTGTGTATAAGAGTAGGTAAACCCCTTAAAATAAATAAAATTTCTAATATATTTTAGTTACTTGTTTTTTATACAATATTTTAATAAATATAGTGTAATGTGTATAGAAAGATAATAAAAGAAAGGATCATGAGATATATCCTTATATGTTAATCGGGTAACTCATTTTGGATTGTTTTCAAAGGAATCCTAGAATTTATTATATATCAAGGGGTGGATTATATAATTAAATGGTGAATTTTTGGAAGTTTATTAGAAAAATATTGTCTAAAATGATATGTTTTATTAGTGTGACGAAGAGGGAGAGGTGGTGACCTTTTAGGGGGGAGGGAATGGACACACATGGAATTTTTTAAATCATGTTAGATGTACCCACTTTTTTTACAAATAAAATTAAAAAAAAACATAAAAATCATGAATGGAAGGTTCATGGCTGAATATTGTCCACTTTTTGGGTTTAGGACTGGTTTATAGATCATTTGGGTATTATATTAAAGGTTTATCAATTTGATAATTTAATTTTTCTCATAATTGTTATAATTAATTTTAATCACATTATGTAATCTATTCGGTCAAAAAAATATGACCTTATTATACATTATAATTTATAATAATTTGAAATATGGAATCCATTTTTCCAAATTCTAATCCCATATGTGGATGAAATTAATTTTAAAATAATCCCATAAATGGGAAAATACCAAGGGTGTTTGCAATAAAAATGTCTCATGGTGTGCTAAGTATTATTGATATTAAAAATTTTAAATTAATTCCAATGACTAAAATTTGTTTAATTAGTAACATTATTATCTTATTAAAATTTAAAAAAATTTAAAATATATTTTTAACTTATAAATGATTTACATGAAAAATATGTTTTGAATTAAAATTTTTTATTTTTAAAGATTCATTAAAAAAATCCCTATAGAAAATATCCAAACCTATATCCTAACATTATTTTTATGTTTCTCCGTCAATTATGAAGTCTATTTTTAACATAGTAAATATCCAAATGTGAAAAAATTGTATTTTAAATGGGTTCTCCATTAAAAGGTGTAAAAAATACATTTATAAAAATATCGGGTTTTAAGTATAAAATTTCATTTGTTCTTATCTTGCATAAATCAAATATAGGGTATGATGATGAAAAAATAATATATAAAATATAAATTTAATTAATAACATCAAATATTAGTAATTAACTTATCTTATTAATATAAATTATATTTTTCATATATAAATTTATTATTTTAATATTATTCCAATTTTATAAAATTTGTTTCTATATTATTTTCTAATTTTTAGTTACAAAATGTGTTCGACTAAATATATTCATAATTTAGTAAATAATATAAAGATAAATTTAATGGATATATTATATCCTATTAAATAATAATATTTAAATATTGAATTATTATCTAGTAAAACTTAGTCTAGCGTGGAATGTAAGCCTTTATGGAAATTTAATATTCCATGTAACCTAAGATAACCCCAATGTTTTGTATAGTGAAATGCATTTTTTTTGTTTTGATAGTGCATTATTTACTTGTTGTTGCATATAACACAAGACAGACATAGTGCATTAATATTAAATAATCAACATTTATTATTTCATGAAATAAAAAAAATTAGATTAAATTAATTCAAAAAAAAATATTTCCCAAAATCTATTTCTGTTAAAAAAATCCCCTTTTATCACCAGGGATATTGTAAAATATTATCAACTCCAGTATATCTCCTATAACACTAAGGTAGTAGAGGATGTTATTTTCTCTTCTCATGGCCACTTTAAACCTGATCGTGATAGAGATACCCCGATATTTCCATCATCACCTGAAAATTGTATCCTAAATATCATAGATGGATGATGATTATGATAACCATAGAAATTCCCCTACTGCATTCGAGGAATTTTCCTCTAACACCATATATAATATTTGTAAAATAAATATAGTAAAATAATAATACTCTCAACCTACTATAATTAGTTTAACCATTCCGTTCAATGATAATGTGACATACATCACATTCCTTAAGAATCACTGATATGTTTTCCCTTAGAACGATAAGGAAATTACCAAACTAAATCTAGTTATTGCTATGAACCATCTAGAACTACCTAATAATCATTGAGGTATACAAAAGGAAACATAAAAGCTGAAATCCTATTATTCCGCCAAATTAGAGGTGATTTTTTGACAATATAATTATATATATCTCTTTCTGTGAAATGAAATACCGAAGTTGTTTTTCCACCATCATCTCTAACAACAAAAATAATGTGAAAATTCAGTTCTAAAATGACATAAGAATCCTTATTCGACATTTCCCAAAAGATGATTTCCTATTACCGATCATTGAACTCATGATCAATTAAAATTTTGTCATACACACCCTTTCCTTAATAGATTGTTACTTGGTGTAAAATGATATCAATACGTCCCCCAAAGTGGAAGAACGAACTTCCATCCGAACACCTGAAGGTATCTTCTTCTATCAGGTCATGCCCTTTGGATTGCCAAATTGAGGAGTTACATACAAATTCTTAGTGAATCACATCATTATGAAATTCCTAGGCCTGATATATTAGTGTTATGTCAATAACATGGTTGTTAAATCTTGGCAGTGATTAAATCACGTCGCATATCATTAGATAATATATGATAAGATGCAACAATACAATGTGAAGATGAATCCACTAAAATAATCATTCATAGTAACATTAGGCAAATACAATGGTTTGGAGGTATGATACCATGACATTGTGTTTTAAAAAAAATATTAGTGATTTTTTATAAATGTCACACCACAAATATTTCAATCAACTAATGTGACTCTAGTGGAACACAACATTTATTCATACATTCATATCCATTCTAGATAGAAAAGATCTCCCCTTCACCAGTATAACGAAGAAGGGAATCACATATCAATGTAGTAAAGACTGTTAAAACGAATTCCAATGTCTCAATATGTACCCTCTATAACCACATGTTTTGATTTGTCCAGTTTAAGGGTGGAAAAAAATCTTATATTTCTCTAACATAGAGTTATCAATGGACACCATCCACATGTAAAAAAATGATGACATATGTGTGAATAGTTTCTCTTACCTTATTTCGATGAATCTATGTACTATGACTATATATTATGATGTCAATAATAATTTCATTACACTTATCTTCTCAATGAAAAAGGTGAGTCACTACTTGCAGCCCCAAGAAGTTAACTAGGTCTCTCATATTGTTCCACTCAAATAATTCTGTGTACACCATATGTTAACTTGGTGATTGGCTCAACATGTGGTCATTATACAGAAGTATGACATTGAATTCACATTATAGAATTCCATGAAGGGAAAATATGTGGATGATTTTCTAACAAAACATACTGCCGTGAGGAATTCATCAGATTATATCGATCTCATAGAAGAGGAGGTCTTCTAGGCCCATAAAGCTACACAGACAAGATAGATGTAAATTTATGTTGTGTAACATAGTTTCATTGGTAAAATTATGGATAATATAAATCTGAATTAGTTTATACTAGGTATTTCATTTTTATCTCCAGAAAAAAAAAATTCCATATTATTTCTCAATATTTTATGTCTGCTTAATGAATAGACTAAATACCAAGACCTCATCACAAGGGTGGAATATGACGTACTAATAAATTTTCCTATAATAATATCAAAGGGGACACATAATTTGTGATAATAGAGAATAATTGAAAATATACAATACAAAAAGAAGAGATACACCCCCACATTAATGGATATGTTTGGTGAATGATGTTTGTGTTCTATTGTAATCCCACATTACATTACTATCATTGATAAAATAATGGATGCACCATAACACATGATAATATAACCACAATCCCGGATAACACTAATCATGAAGAATAAATCTCATGTATCATTCATTAAAGAATGGTCTTGTCAATCATCATATATGGTATGGAAGAGATCAATCAAGTCAACATCACCGCATAGTTTGATGAACCAATTTCCACCCCTTAATGGATGGATCCCATAATTGTTTATGTCCAAAATGGAATTCTTGTAATAGACCGAGAAAAACAAGGAAATATTTGTCACCTCGCATTAAATGTCACTCTACATGATGGTCCGAATGAGAATAATTTTTCTATAAATTAAACATTGGGTGGAATCCTCCACAGCTGCATAGAAGAATGATATATTATAATAGTCATAGATGAAGTCCCTATAGGCTCTGTCAGTTCCCATCGATCTGGAACTAGAATCTCCTAATAAATCAAGAGGATGTTATGTTTCTAAGAAACCATGGTATTTTCTATGTGTAATTCCCCAAGAAATGTCGTGCACTCACGGTCTATAAAAACCTCAACCATCTGCACACAAAAATTCAATTAATTGCTTAATATTCTTGGACATTTTCTGTGTGGGAATTAATGTTGTGGGGATATATCCCCCAAGCATAGCAAATCAATTCAATTACATCCTTACTACTACTAAATTATTTTCCAAATCGACTGAGGCAATACCTTATAAAGATGTCGGGGTGAATAATATCATTAAATTCATTATGTCACATATCATCACCATGTACAAATCCCATAATATAATATTAATTGAAGGAAACAAAAAATTATATTTTACAGAGTTGTAGTGACTATACTAATATTAAAATATCATGTCTGATCACACATCTTTCTATAATGAAATAGTAAATGGTATTATAGAGGGCTTCAATATGACATTGTCGAATATAGAATTGGATATGGTGATAAAGGATAAGAATTCTTATTTGATTAATTTACTCCATTATTTATAGCTAAATCATTCTTCCTTTTGTAATACTACATAGGAATCAACATCCTTGTTTTTTTATAGGACCGAGGAAGTGTTTCCCCTATATTCCTAGTTTTTATCTCTCCAAATATCCATTTACTGATAACTCTCAGATGATTAACAATCTTAAATTTGGTTGAATGAGTTGAACAAACTACATGAGGACTAGTTTTTTAAACTTAATGATTTGAAGGTCCATAAAATTCAGATCACATGATGCATTAATTAAAGGGTTTTACATTGTTCATTCATCCAAGGAGAATTAGTGATAGCTCTCAGAACAGAAATGATAACTGTGATGAATCCCTTGAAGCATGAACCCAAATGGTTAGGTACTTACATTATACCAAATTTCTATCCTAATAGAGCCTACTAATAGGACATTAAGGATGCGTAGTATGTTAACCCACACACCAATGATAGGTAACTTAAGAAATTTTTATCACAGTCATCACCAAGGGCATACACATCAGTGTAAAGAAAGAAATACATCCAGACCACTTGATGTTAATGGGTATGGTTCCCATTCAATCAACATGGTATTGCATAGTGTAGAGACAACCTAGAAACAAGATGTTAAAATACATTTCTTCTCTCCTCCATTTCAAATGATGTAAAATATCATAGATCCATAACTAACATCTTTGTTCATATTGAGTCACCCACATCTTTACAGCATGATATTAAACTACATGGGCTACCTAGAATTATGTATAGCATAATTCTCACATACAATTATATGTGTAGGGATTCCTCCATCATATATCATGGTCCAACCACCAATTGACACAAAATTACCATTCCCTTCTAATAAATTCATCTAATTTTAAAATAGAACCCTTTCCATGCCACCTTTATCACACAGAGATTCCCCATGTGGGATTAGGAGTCTCAGATAGGTATTCCCCAGCCAAACAAGGAATAGAAACATTAAATAAGAAATTTTTTGTCGAAAATTGGAGACATTAAATGGAATACCATGACTCCTTGTTTCTTGATGTTAAACTGCATAGTTAGTGTGCCCTTCATGACATGAAACTTCACACTAATATGGACCTCACCCAAGCAGACCACTATAGTTGGTATTGGACTTCTACCACTATCCTAGTCACTTTATCCATCTTCTTGTCAGGGATCCCTCATTATTGACCCAGGATGTTACAATATATTGTTCATTAAGAAATATGAATGTCTAAATTCTAATTTTCATAAGATTCTAAGTGATTCCAGGATATCCATCCATGGACAGCACCACAACATCACTACTTTTTCACATCAGTCCATCCACTTCCTTTATGAATGATGTTAATCTACACGATTCCTTATGAGTTTTTCCTTTCTTCTTTCTTCTCATTGTAGTATTTATTGTGTTTCCTTAGTCTCCAGTCCTGATCCCATCTACAACATATTAGATGAAAAAGGCCCACCTCTACGTACGGTTCAATCCAACATATCATATTTCCCAAAAAGAACTCTATTTGATTTAATTCATATAGCCATAGAATATGTTGAGACATATAGATTTAAAAATCTTAGAAAAATCACATAAAAAGAATATAAAAATGTCCCCCTATTTATGTATGGGTCAGAACTACATAATAAAATTAATTTAGAACTATATTTGGATTGATTCACATAACCATGTGGGATATAGAGAAAACCATAATTCTATTCAAGGACACATTTACAATACCATCATTTCATGTTAGAGGATACACATCTTCACTTTATCATGTAAAAAATGCATTATGGGATTTGGAGAACTATGTGTTCATTGATTCCAATCATCATGGGATATTTAGTTAAGGTAGGATCTCTAATCCTAATTCCATCTATAGAATATTATAACAAATTCACCATAACTACATAAAATCCAATTCATAAAAGCTCATTTTCCCTATGTGTGAGATAGATATATGTATATCATTCTTTTGTAGATAATATATCATCTACACATTTATCATAATAGTTCATACATCATCACTACATGACAACAAACTACATAGTTGTATATCCTTACTCAATAAATATAAACTGCTAGGAAAACATCTTGGTCACTTGAAATTAAAACAAAAAAATGTACTTACCCTATGAAGCTAAACAACGTAGAGAACAACCCACTATAAGATGATAATATTTGTGAACTGTCACCCAATTTTTATTCCATATTTATACACTACATGAGCCTTACCTCAGTCATAGAGAGTACTATATGCTTCCACTATTATTAAAAATCATTTGAATCTATGTGTAACACTTAATTTCAGGATTATCTAGAGATTACAAAAGATTTTTATATCCATTGGAAGGGGATATATATCTCTTATCTCGCCTATTATATTGATGAAAAATGTCTAAATTCTGACCAAGTGTCGACATCTTGGACCTATATAATTGTATTTCTAATTCTGTTGAGCCTGATGTCATCGAGGAAGAAATAAACACCTATGTGTGCTCTGGACCTCTCCCAATATTATTTTCCCATATCAATACTCATTACATGATAACCTCAATCCATGAAATTCAACATTTTTTTTCCTTATCAGAAGGATGTTAGAGTGGTCATGACCCCGAGTATCATAATTGTTAACTTTTATAGCATAACCCATATTAAGAACATGTTTTTCTTGACAATAAATATCCAAAAAATTTGTAACACTATTAGACATTACGTACTGACAAAAAATATTTCAAATTGGATTACCATTTACTACTAGATAATGACACATTAAACTTTTCATGTTGAAAAATATCCAGGATTTTCAAGAGAAAAATTAATCTCTTCTCTCCACAAAATATTAATCAATAATGACATGGAAAAAATAAAGCCATAAATAATTAAATCATAATGGTCAAAGGGACTACTCCATATCCCTATTAAAATCCAATTTATGCTCGCTGGACCCCTAGGTCATGCAAAAGCATGACAAAATTTTTTCACATCTTCTCACAATGAAAATATGTTCACTAGGTAATGAAACAAAATTTAGGGTTCTCAAAACCTTATTGTATATTAAATTTTCCACAAATAAAACTTCATGATTTACTTGCCTCAGATAACTGTAAAAACATCATGGACTATGGAAAATACAGCTGGCTTCAAGGAAAAATTTTCTTGACTATTCAGATATGCCTCTGGCTCATGCAAATGCTCCTCTGGACATCAACCAAATGCATCACTCTAAAAAATGATATTTCATTCCTCAGGTTCACTGACATCATCATGATAGAAATCAAGACCTCAGAGTGTTTTATCTACTCATGGAATGATTATGCTATACCATCTTGTCAATATGAGCACTTTGAACTATGACTTATTTTCATCATACCAAACTATACAAGAATAATCGACATCATCGAGGTTATGTCATTATGTTTTGTAAACTTCCTCATGGAATGAATATGACCCTCTATTACCTAAAATTTTATGGCCCACATAAAATGATTTGAAACCAAATGGAATTGAAATTGAGATCCATTATTTGAAACTGAACTTCCCTAAGGTGATATAATCCTTCATGGATTGTATTCCTCCCATACCAAACCTCATTATTTCAATTTTAGTGTATTTATAAATCATTTATATCCCTCATAATGATGTGGATAAAATGTTTATTTATTCATGTTTATTACACATATGTTCATTGATCGACTAGATAAATGAATCTATTCCTTGTTAGAAAGGAGATTCAATCCTTGCGATCCATGGAAACACCACAGGTGAATTCATCAACTCAATTTTTTATGCTTCATCAACAGAATGTCTTACCTATATATTATTCATGGAATCAAGCCCGTGTCTAATTATTTACAAAATCCTCACTCTAACAATCCATGTATAACTACCTTTTTTATTATTTCTCCATCATCCAATATTTTTTCCATAAATCTTCTATATCACACGGAAAATATACACTGTATCAAATGAAAAACATTTTCCTTATAATGTATTCATGCCTATGGATCTTGCATATGCACTTATGGTCATGTACCAAGTGTGTCACTCTAAATAAATGGATTTCTAATCCTCATGATCCTAAACAACACCTTGAAGGAACCCAACAACTCAGAGTGTTTTAGGTAATATCAGGAATGTCATCACCATATCCAATGATCTTATATGTAGTTCAAGCTAGAAATAAATCAACTAAAAAAATATTTCAAAGCTAAAATACCTTAAACTAAATAATAATCATTTATATTCAAAATGACCATAAACAAAAGAAATAAATCATCTATGAAAAATGACCTTAAACTAAAGAAATATCTTGTCTGAACTAAAATACCATAAGCTATAGTAATAGATGGACTAAGCTAAAGGACCCTAAATTACATCACATCATGGTCTGAACTAAATGACCCTTAACTATCCCACATCATGGTCTGAGCTACATGTACTGAACTATAGCACATCGAGGTTAGAGAAAAAATACCTTAAACTAAATTAGTAGAATGTCTAAGATAAAATATATTATGCTAAAATAATAGAAGGTATGACCTAAAATACCATAAAATAACATAATATCATGTTCATTCTAAAATACATTTAACTACAGTATAGAAGTTATTTAGATTAAAAAATTTTGTAAAGAACAGTACATGGACTTAACATAATGTCTTGAATCTAGCTAAGCCTATCATCTTTAAAAAATTATTGAGCACTATTACTATAGGACATGTATCATTCCTAAGAAATTGTTCATCATATTATTTTATCTCCAGATACCTAGAGTTTATTTACTAGAACATAATTTCAGGTCTGTGGGAATCCATGAGTGCTTCCAAAATTTTTTCTTTTTGGATTTATCTATTCAAATATAGGCATTTCAGTTTTCTACATACTGTGAAATGGAGGGGTAGTGTTGGTGATTCTAATAATATCAAAACAAAAAAAATTAATGGACATCATGCATAAAATAAAAGTTGAAAAACACATGTAATCTTTTTCAAACATTTACATTGATACATCCGAAAAGAAGAAATCGTCAAATACTAGAGACTCTCCAATGAACATACGATATAATGAATGATTTTGAGATTAAAATCAAATAACATAATAAGTTCATATGAGTCCTAGAATTTTTCATCCATTTTCTTAATGGACACCATATATTGATGTAGTCGAACAGTGGACATGTCCACTGCCTCTATGTGATGTTACTGGTCATCTACTCTGGGGAAACATATATTTTGGCTCACTCCCCTATATCATGTAGTTCTTGATTATCTAAGGTGGTCTTTCCCAATTTCGGAATGAATATTGGAATTATTACTGTTCTATTTTACGATATATGATTTCATTGTGAAGTTAGATAATTTAAAACCACATATTGTTGGTTGGGATATTTATACAATTTAGTGTATCCTGGTGGGTAGCTCCCTCAATGACATGCTGAGAATCTGCGTTCAAAACTTCTTCCCAATTTCAATTCATTGAAGTGGATGTCTCATTAGATTTAACCCTCAATTCAAGGCCCCTCTTCTATTATCTCATAGATATCACCTCCTTCAATAGTGTGTAAAGGAGTTGAAAGTCAAAACCATCATATCCAAAGGTAGGTAACAAGAATCGAAGATGACCCATATTGTACATCTACTCAACCAAAGAGGTTGCTGACCCTAAAATCTAAATTTTACTCCACATATCTCTATACATTGACTAATAATGTAATGCAGACCTAGGTCCTTAGAAATGATTTACATTGGGAATTATAAAATATTTCAGGAAATGTTCGCTCAAAGATTGGGTCATGCTCAAAATCATTGTTGATGATCAAAGAGATCCAACCATTACACTATGTGACCCAATGGAAGGGGCCCTAGGGGAGTAGGAACCAATTATTTCAAGCATCATTGTGATGACATTAAAAAAGATGGTGTAGATTATTAGCTATACGATGAATTATAGGGTATAAATAGAATGTCAATAAATATGTCTAGGATTAGAAACAAATACCATTCATGAACTAATAATTGGTGATATCCACTACCCCAACACCATCCTTGGATGAGGATGTAAATACTTCTTATGATGAATGGTTTTGTCACACCTCTATTTCCTTCCCTGGATATTTTATTAATTCACCACAATTGAGGACTGTAATTCTTGAAAATAATATCAGGTGATGTGACTCAAGAAAAAAAGTGGCCAATCCTGAATAAGTATTCATGTTATATAAAACATTATTTTAGTAGGGATAGTATAGTAGAACAATAGCCTCATGTTTGATCATACTCAAAAAGTGCATTCACCCATGCCAAATCGAATGATACATTAACTACAACATCTAACAAATTCACTGGACATGATTGAGGCGGAACATCATCCACTTCAGCTTCTGGATGGATTAATCCCAATAGTTAATTGTCCACTAGAGCTACCACACACACTCATGTATCCCCAAATTTTGAAATATTCAGTTCTAATAAAGCCTTATCAGGACCCTTCACATTTTTGACAAATCAAATTGTGATTCAAAAGAGAGATATTATAAATATAGAGTGAATAAACTATATTACATTATTATTATGGAGGAGAATGTCCTAATAGGGTTGGTTGGATCCTTTTCTTCACCTTATTCTCTAATGATGTTGTCCCTCTAGAATGTGATGATAATGAAGTTGTTGCTTCATATGCGGAAATTGAAACCACTAAGTGAGTCTATCATCCCAGGGACCCTTCATCATCTTTTCCATGGTCATCACGAAATTACATTCCCATTTTTTTACCATGGATAGTGTAATTAGGTGATGAAATCCCCAGATAATCAACAACAACATCCCATTATACTAATATACAATAGACATTAATATAATTTCAATAAAACTATGAACTATTTAGAAAAATTAATGTTGATCCCTCACATACCACTTCCTCGGTAGCAGGATAACCATTCACATCCATCGATATTTAAAGTGTTCTAGGGACGACCATTTAATAATAAAATGGTGACCAAAATATCTTACCCATGATGCTCACCCAGGCCAAGTCAATTTCTCGAAGAATGGCCCTCACATACTCATGATATTTTTCAATGGTGATACCACTAGGGGTTTGGACATAAATGAAACGTTGAAAAAAAGTATATATAAAATCCAATAAACCCCAAATCCTAGCCACTGAACTATATTTCATATAATCTCACAAAATTCCAAAAAAGATAAGGAATAATTACTCTGGTAATGTCTCTCCCAAATTATTAAAATTGTTGTTGTTGTGTAATTATGTGCTTCTTCATGTAATAGTAAGAATCTACATTCATTAAGAGGTGATTTTGGGGATTTTGGAACTTTAAAAGACAGATTCTATCTAGGCCATTGATTGAACACAAAATACAATGGTTGGTATATCATTCTTACCAAATTGTATAATTTTATACTTGGATCTGGGAAAGTCAAAACATTTGTATAACCACGAGAAATGATTATCATTATATTATAATATATTTTGTGTATCTCTACATCAGTCTCTTCCACATTAAACATTATCCAAAATTGGTAATATACCATTAGGATCTCATCATAACAAACATAATATAAGATTGGGAACATTAATTTGACACATAAGAATTTGATATGGAATTTTCTAATCGCACTCCACATTCAAATGAGGATCTCTTCAATATAGGTGAACATAACTCTCCAACCAAGTGAAATTATATAGGCCTGGGCCTCGAGAGTGGCCTTACATTCTTCAAAAAATACCCTTTCTACATTGGTATATATGTTTTTTAAGATAATTGTTCAAAATGTCTCACATAATCCATGAAAACCAGATATGCTAATGTAACATGACTTATCCCACTAATGCATTCCATGTATGCTATGAAATTATTATTCAGGATATCACAAATATTCATATATTCATAACCATTGGGGTGAGTCCAAATGCAACCCAATAATATATGGAAATATCACATGATCATTTAAGGGGGCTTATCTATTATCAACATGGTGTAAGAGCTAATAGTGATTTTCTAACACAGGGTAGACATACCAATTCAATCATCCCCAACCATACCATCCACCATTGAAAATGTAGAGACCCTAACTCTGTCATCCACATTCATGGGAATTATGTACCCACATAGATACTTTCACTGGAATATGGTAATCTTGTTTGAATAATCAATGATAGGGTTTATTTTACATACCCACTCTCAGAATTTCCCTTATTCGACCATATGTTAGTATCAAGACACTGTACTGTGGGCCTCTTTTCTATGAGAGGGAATATGCTTCATGTATCCTGGATTAGATATTTTCATCTAAATTATGTACTAAACCCATGTTGTGATGTGAATATCCACTATAGAAAACACCGCCATTTGATGTTCTATCTCGGTCAGCATAATCAACTACTGAGTTAAATGAGGAGTCCTCATCATTTCAACCTAAGAGGATAGTCGAGGAATGAACATGTCAAATCTATCACTAAGTAGATTTTCCCCATATATCAATTCTAAATCCTTATGATTGATGGAAACACACCTTGAATTAATTGTAATGTATTTTTACCTTAGCTCTGATGAATGAATAACTACCTCATCAGACCACTTTTCAGTATACAGTCATCTACGACATCTAAATGGACTCATACATTCTAATTTTTTTAACCCCATAAAAAAATTCAATAATAATATACTGAACCCAAAGGGTCTATCCCTATTCCCTTACACAACTAAATGCTGATCAAATTTCCAAGATTGATGTCCACCCAAACTTCTGATCAGGGGAGGACATCCACATTATTGAGTGATACATATGAACCTCCTCCTCATATGTGTCATTGGTCCTGCAAAATTATTTGGGAATAAATGTTTCCTAAAGACCATATTCATGGTCCCCATGGGAGGTAATTTACCCCCGAAGAGATTTGTTGTCTCAAAATGTTTTTTGGGACCTTTTAATATAGAAAGAGAGTATGAATGTTGACTTCAGTGGATGAATGGAAACATTGTTACTTAGAAAAAACCCATAGAGTGGATAGAATTATGAAAGAGTATTGTTCAATATTTTTTTTCAAATCATAATACTCTGAAATTTTTGAGGTGGCCAAATGAAACAATGATAATTAGGGTCCATACTCAGTATTATAGAGTCATTATGGGATATTGTTTCTTTTTAATCTTTCTTCGAAGCCTTTCATGAAATGTGATAAGAACAAGAAGCCATCTGAATAAGTTTATAAATAATATGTCAAACTGATGATATAAAATCTTGTCATGTAAAATAAATAAAAATTAATCATCATTCACATTAAATAAAACAGAAAGGGATTCATGAACCGAAAATGTGGTCTGAAATTTTCCTAACCTTCGAATGACTCACAGGTCACATAACACCCATATGGCTTCGCACAATCATATTACCCCTTTTGATATTCACGATCACATGACCTAGAAATGGTCATGAAAATCACATGATGATTAATTGAACATAAGATCAAACCATAGGATCCGACAAGACCCTCAAGACAATCAAAATCCCCATGGTCTAATATTAATAAATTACTGATGTAAGGTTTTTGTTTTGACTATAACAGTTCCTGAGTAATAGTGTTTATCTGTGGGAGTTCTCTTGAAAAGGGATTGTGATGAATACTAGTGAATGGCTCTCATGATTAGAACTCATGAAGTTGTCTTTTGAAAGGGTAAAAGACAGTGGAAAGGGGATAGATGTATGGAGTAATGGTACCTTATGGATAAAACCACCCACCTCCCCCCTTAATATAAGGAATTTTACAAATTTAGTAAACGTTATAGTAGACTGAATAACACTGAAGACATTGATTCATGACATTGATAAAGAATCTCACATACAATTAATTTCCCCAGAACAGCTCACTCACCCATACAGATAACACTCAAGAGTGTGGGAATTTATTTTACCCTCCAAATGAGAATCATAAAAATAAAAATTAAATGAATAATAGAATATGGTTTTTATTTTCCCATAAAATTAAATAAATAATAATCATTCCAAAACTAAAAGATCTCATTATCCAGCATGATTCCTGTGGTCATGTGATCAGGATATAGTCACCTGAAGGAATTGAGTTTAGTGTATATCCTGGTTTTGTTCATAAAATAACCCTTTTTTCAAGTCATCATTATCATACAATGTTTCTTCAGACAAATAGTTATCACATTGTGACTACTGAATAGGGTCCCCTAGGCCACACGATTCATCATTAGATGATGTCTGACCAAAACATCAAAAAAAATCAAAATGGGAAAATATATCCACAAGTTGAAATCCTCTCACGTTTATAAAAATAGTGTGATACATAATTGATGGGAAGTGTAATTTTTTGGAAAACATCCATGAAAACAAGTTTCACCATAGGTACATTGTAAAATACAAATAGGAAATTAAAATGGGGGAGAAAAAAGCCTCTCATTATCACAAAATACATGGAACACACCCCCAACAACCCATATGGCACTGTGAGATCCCAATGAAATTCCCACCTCATAATGTTTAAACCATTCATCATGTTAGTCTCATTTCATAAATGGCCTTTGGTATATCCACGAAACCATTCACTTCACCTTTGGATCCCTAATGATAAACCAATGGATTTTTCCAAAAAATGCTCACACATATCTATAATACATTTACCAGACATATAATGAATCATCAAGAGGTAATCTAATTGTATTTTAAATTACTCAAATAATGTTTCATAACACTCATCCATTGGAATAAGAACCAATGAAAATAAAAGAGGGAGAATGTAGAAGCCTCTCACATTAAAAAAATGATAATGAAACACTATAGAAGTCCACATTGCAGTCCCATGAGACTCCCAGTCTTGCCACCCTGATATCTTGGAGACCCCTAAAGAAGCCACCCTTTCCCGAAATAATGTCCCAATCAAGGCATTGAAAATCTCATGAATACCTTTCAATATACGCTTTGATCTCGTAGATCCCTTGAACATATCAACAATTCAATATAGAAATATTTCATTATTAATGCATGATCAATCAAAACAAATTAAATAGGAAATAATCCAAAGTGTAAATGTTGATGGGAGGGACATACGGTGATCAAAAAAAATATGACACCATAGAAATGATCCCGGGAACATACTCACAATGAAGTGAGGAACCATATCCCTTCATTTAATCCATTCTAGAGTCACACCAAACACGTAATGAAAAAGTGGAAAAAATCATGGTGGAATGTCCTATAAATTCCCTACCCCAGTGCTAAAAATACTATGAATTAAACCCACACAAAGATCTGTCTATTCCCTTAGGTTCAATGTATTTTTAATATTTAGATACACTTGTGCTATAGATGATTTCTCATAGCATTGGATTTCATGACATGAAATTTCCCCATCATGTATAATGCGGGTGAAAAGTTTTAGAGAACATGAAACATGCATAAATACTCTACGTGATAACTCATTTATCATGTGAAGGATACCTTTCAAGACATCTGAATAACATATTTCACTCCATCATGATCAAAAGAGACAAAAAACAATATTACATTGATCAAATCTACATTATTATCATTATAAAGAAGATAAATAATACTATTAAATGGGATATCTTTGAAAAATACACAAGCACTGATCCTCATTTTTTTTATAAACCAACCATGTCATGATATAACATCATTGTATGTCACCTGGGTCTCATGAAACTCTATGGGAATACTATTTGGATCAATTAAAGTGCTCTGGATATGCAAATGAAACACATATGGAACCCCTCATGCATGTCACCATAGTATCATGAAGACCATTGGGCTCGACATACAAACCATTAGATGTCCATAAGAAATTCAACATGACTGATATAATGGAATCGTTTTGTATTAGGTTAATATTGTGGTAGAACCTGTTCATATCAACTAGATATTGTGGGGCCCTTTGAACAAGCCAACCTAATCACAAGATTCACTCAAGGCATGTAAAAAAAGAATTAGACACAATACAAGACACTTCACAGTAACTCTCATGATTCCCTCTATATGTGTGATCCATCTCAAGCAATGAAACTGAGGAAACTAATATGGTTGATGTGAATCCCTCTAAGGAAATCCATCTAGGTAATGTGATGGATTCTAGAAAATACCAACATGAGATTTCTATTGTCTTCTAGATGAGAAAACAATGATCATGCAGAAAAGATCAAATATGCTATAAATAATATGCAATGTCCTTTGGAAAATTCAACAACATCACCTGATTTTATTTACAAATGTCAGAAATACATTATATGATATATCAAGCAGATAACTAGGAATTTTTTAGTGGACAACCAACATATGATAGAGAGGTAGATGAGAAAATTAGTAAAGGAATCCTTAGTGTCTAATCCTCAATCATAAGGGAATACTCAGAGAGCAGGTCCCGACCACTGACCTATAAGAAATATAATTCCTTCAATAAAAATGAAATATAGGACACCATCCTAGGGCCAAAGTTTCCCCCAAACATATCAAGGGATATATAAATATTTATGCCCTTTGCCTACTAAGAAATGAAATAGATCATTTTCAATCCTTGTTTGTCACAACTATCATAGATCACATGATCTTTGGGAGAATCAATAATCATATCATCATCCCCATATACCTCTATAAATACCTTTGAAACATAAATACAAAGGCCATAACTAGTAGAAATATATAATATTCCCCACATCAATAGGGAAAATTTACAATTTATGCCCTGATTATAACATAATCCTTTGTGTGTAATCCATAGTCAGAAGGGAAACATCATAGTGTTACCCTTGATTAGTTTAACTAGAAAATAATATAATTCCAATAATAAACTGGATATGTCTGATAGATTTACATATCATGTGATTAAATAATCATTTATTTCAATGAAAGAATAATGTATCTGATATTTCTACAATCGGGGCCCTATTATTTCAATGGGATGATCTCTCAACCTCACCCCCATTTGATATTGAGATCCAAAAAAACTACCTTGATTTAGATTCCATCCATAACTAGGATTTGTTGGATGTATCACTGAGGCTCGAGATCTATAATAAATCATCTATGGACTATCCCATAACATAAGTCCCACTTCAAAGACAATGAAAATGATCATTTTTCATCCCATGTTTCTCACATAGATCATAAATCATGTGGTCTTAATGAATTTCAATAATCATGTCATCTTCAATACATTTCTAAACAATGACAAGTGCATCCTGAATATATAAGTCCCAAATAAATGAACTATAACATCTCTATTTCTCACCATAATTGGGATATGTTGAATGTCTATCCAAGACTCTATCATTATCACATGGTATATTATAACACCTATGGTAGTCTATTACACACAAAATTAAACGACATGGGTCTAATAAACTACATGGATTATGATTCTTGTAATAACCAGGTAACATTGGACACCTCATAATGGATATATCCTGTCAGAATGATATCTACATCCTTCCATGGCAGTACATTCGGATACACTAGGTTGTACGGATTCAGTATATAAGAAACAGACCATTATTGGAAATGATAGAAAACCATGAATACATATATATCGATTAAACAAAGAGAACCTAGTCTTTTTAACAAGAATGAAAATTAACCAATGATCATTTCTTTAGAGAAAATGATTCCGTATCGATATTAGGAGAAGACTCGTGAATATATCTTAAATCTATAAGATAGTCATGGATTGGACAATAATTCACCCCTAAAAGGGTGTTATGATCCCTAAATTCCATCCTCTTTACCAATCTGATTTCATAAGAGTCATTAGGCCATAAAACCCTAATGAACACCTTACATTGGAAGGATTGTTTGTACCCAACTATGGAATAGGGACCTATTGGGAGTTTTTGGTTAGAGTTAAAATAATAATCTGATGTTCATGACTGTGAATAACACCCCCCACACACACACACAAACACTCTCACATTTAAATTCAACCATTATGTTAATCCAACCTCGCATCAATGAGGGTTCATAATCAAACCAAAAGACCAAACAATAATTTGGTTTATTATTGGTATATATAATTATGATTGAGTGTTTTTATTATTTAATGTTAATTATAAATCCTTATACATAATGATAAATGGTATATAATTTTTTTATATGTAGGCATCATTAGTCTATATTATTAGATAGAGTGATATTTCTATTCAATGGAATACTTTGTATTATATTTCTATACTAGAAAATTGGTTTATCTGTGATGGGGAATTTGATTCAAGACCCCGTAAAATACATTTTATTTTCAAAGGTATGTGAAAAATAGTTTCTTAATGTATTTAAAAAAAATATTGTGATTGGGCCGTCATAAAATAAATTACAAACAATAAAAAAAATTAATATTATTAACATTTCAAAAATTATTAATAATAATTATAAAATAATATAAATACAGTAATATTTAAAAAATAATAATAGTAAAAAGATTTTTATTATTTATATATATAATAATATAATTAGTAATACTATTGTTAATATTAATAATATTAAATAATAATTTTAGTAATAAAAATAAAAAAATTAAAAAAAATCAATATTCTCATTAATATATAACTTATAAAAACAATAATAATAAGTATAATAATAATAAAATAATTTTTTAAAAAATTAAATTAAAAATAATCTGATAAAAAAATAATAAAATAATAAAAACACTATATTATCAATAATATAAAAAACACGCTCTATTGAAATTTATATATTGAATATTAAAAAATATTACATACATACGTTTTATCATTAAAATTAAATACATCAATGAGGGGGAGGGTCTTTTGGAGGAGAGGGTGGAGATGGTGGGGGGAACTCCATACCTAAACCAAGAGTCAGACATTACAATTACTTCATCTTCTTCTCATGCTATTGCTTCTCCCCTCGATGTGTATCCTCATGCTGCTACTGCTACTGTTGATGAAGCTCTTCAGGATCTCTATGCCTACTCTATATATTCTTATCCCGAGCTCATAGCTACTAATAATATTGTGAAGTAGATGATGATGACACATCATGAGCTCCTCTGAATATACACGTCTACATTGTATATTTTCTATAATAACTCATAATAATCAATCAAGAGAAAATAAAAATAAGTAATGATTTCTTAGAAGATTATTTGGCCACCAGAAACCATGATACCTCATTAAATCCAGCTACATTATTATTGTCCTAATTTTTTACTGGAATCTCAAATTTTTATGAGAAATTTCCTCCTCATATGACTCTGTCAATATCAAATTTAAATTAAAATAGTTGAAATGTAATTTGATGTTACTTAAATAATAATTATACTATCCATGATTTGACACTAGTAATCATGTCTAATATGTCCTATGACAGGATCATTGTACATCATCTTGTTAATATTGAAATCCATTATATCATGTTGTTTGAGTTCCCATATGAAGATAAAATAAACATTTTTACATTTAAAGATATATATTATTAAAGAGAGGTACTTAACATATTTCCCAATAAATACTAAAGTTATAACTACCTGCTTGACGTGTCACCTCCTATCACAGACTATTTTGTTATCATACTGATGATATCCTCTAAGAACTATTAACCAAACAATGTGAACATAATCGATACCAACCCTAATATTAAATGTAATCAGGAAATTGGGTGAAATTATAATTATCAAAATCTTGGACTCTCACATTCATCATTGTTTTCCACCACATACTTTGAAAAAACTAATATCTACGATCATGAATACAACCCTACCATTCCTTCCAAATTGAATGACCCATGCTCTCATTAATAAGATACTATAAACCTAACAACAATTTAATAATTTTATTTTATTATTTAAATAAATCATGAAATAAAAATTATTTATTAATGTTGCAAGCAACGATCGAACATACAATGTTGAACATCTCTTGGAATCTAATCCCATGTAACACATGCTCCAAAAAATAGTTTTACAATATAGATCTCCCATGTCCTATAGAGATATGTGAAAATAAGTGAAAAAAAGATTCAATAAGAAAAAAAATTAGAATAAAATAAAATGATTATAATTATTTAAAACTAAATAAAATACAGTAGTAAACATACCACTTTATAGTTATCCATACCAGGAAAATAAATTCTCTTGGGGATAGGTTCCAAAGTCATTAATCATGAAAAACCATCATCCAATCGAGTACTTGATGCATTTTCAGCAGTTTGAGGTTCAGATGACCCAACATCACAGTTATCACTAGGTATATCAGCACCCTCTAACTCAAGAAACATATCAAAGTCCATTTGAAACTGGAAATTACTATTGTTAGTAAATAGTTGAAAATACATATTATATATTAATATATATTACATATTATTATAAGTAGAATTTAATTGTTTCAATCAGCATCTGGATACTCTTCTTTATATATGAATTTGTAAATATAATCATATTTCTCCTTAGTATCGTCAATTTCTATAGAAGATTCTATTTCATCATCAATTTTCATTTCAAATTCATTTGTTAATACAATAAAATCATTGTCATCATCAACCCATAACTATGGTGTGCCATGATTGATAATCATTTCATATCCTGGAAATGTTGGACACAGGGTATCCTCTGAAAAAATTAATTTACTAGAACTATATTGGAACCACATTCACTTAAAATAAACTGAATTTCATGATATTTTATATTATTATTAATAATTATTCATCTGTATTCATATTTTTACCTATTTGCTCATATTTTTAACTATTTATTCCCATTTATTCATTTATATTTGGATTTGTTCGAATTTATTGACATTTATTATTACTTATTTATGTTTATTACTATTTTTTTAATTTATTACAATTTATTATAATTTATTTACATTTATTATGAACTATTCCTCTTTATTCTTATTTATTACTCATTATCACTATTTATTACTATTTTTCCAATTTATTACTAATTATTAAAAAATATATTGATTTATTATTAATTATTACAATTTACACTTAATTCTTAGTATTAATACTTAATTATTACGAGTTATTCATATTCATTATAATTTACTGTTATTTATTGTAAAATATGAATTTATTTAATAATTGTTTTTATTTAGTAATAAAAATTCCAATTATCATTATTTATTACTAATTATAACTAATAATTTCTAATTATTACTAAATATTACAAATTATTGTTTTTTATTCCTATTTATTACCATTCATTTCAAATTAGTACTAATTATTCCTATTTATTTCAAATTATTAATAATTATTTCTTTTTATTCCTTTTTATTATGAATTACTACAAATTCTTACAAATCATTACTAATTATTTCTAGTTATTGCCAATTATTTCCAATTATTACTGATTATTACTAATTGTTACTAATTATTATCAATTAGTACTATTTATTTTTATTTATCACTAATTATTTCTAACTATGACTAATTATTTTTATAATTACTATTTAATTATATTTATTACTAATTATTCCTAATTACTTACAATTATTCATAATTATTACTAATTATTACCTTTCTTGTTAATTATTACTATTAATAAAAAATTATTCATATCTATTACTAATTAATACACTTTAACCCTAATTGTTTGGATTCATTCCCATTAATTCTTATTTATTTATACTTAATCCTATTTAATAAAATTTACTGAAATTTATTCCTATTTATTAAAATTTATTACCAATTGTTAATAATTATTAAGTATTATTACTTTTTATTTCAATTTATATCTAATTACTCTTTATTATTCCTCATAATTGCTAATTATATGTAATTTTTCTTAATTATTCATAATTATTCCTATTTATTACTTAATATTTGTATATATCGGTACCTATTACTAATTATTACCAATTATTATTAATTATTACTAATTATTACTTATTACTAATAATTATTACTATTCATAAGTATTTATTCTTAATAATTCATATTAATTCCTATCTTTTAATATTTTCTCTTATTTATTACTATGTATTTCTATTTATTCCTAATTATTGATATTTATTCCTATTTATTAAAATTTATTCACATTTATTACTATTTATTACTATTTATTCCTACTTATTAATAAACATGACTATTTTTTACAATTTATTCCTTTTTATTAATATTTATTCCAATTTATCCATATTTAATAGTAATTATTACAGAATAATACTAAATATTATTATTTATTACTATTTATTACTAATTATTACTAATTATTACTATTTACTACAATTTATTACTATTCCTTACAAATTATTCATAATTATTAATAATTATTAAATATTATTACTATTTATTTTTAATTAGTAATAATTGTTAATAATTATTTCTATTAATTACTAATTATTACTATTTATCTCAATTCATTCCAATTTAATACTATTTATACATATTTATTCCTATCTTTTCCAATTTGTTCAAATTTTTTCAGTTTTTTAATAATTATTTAGAATAAATAATATTTACACCTACATATTACTAATTATTCCTATTTATTACTAAAACAAATTATTACTTCCATTTTATGGGACAATGTTTCATAAGAGATTGGCTATGGGAGGAAGGATCATATTTATTACTAATTATTCTAATTTATTACTATTTATTACTAATAATCACCATTTTTCTTATTTATTGTATATGTTACAATTTGTTCCTCATTTTTGAAAATTATTACTAATTATGACTATTTATTACAAATTACAACTATTAATTATTAATTATCACCAATCAATACTAATTTTTTCTAATTATTAATATTTATTAATATTTATTTATAATTATTACTAGTTGCCCCAAATTATTACTAAACACTGCTAAATTTTAATAATAATTATTAATTTTTGGTAATTATTAAAAATTATATCTAATAATTAAAATTTAAGAGTATTTATTTCTAATTAATTAGGAAATTTGTAAAAATAAATAATGACAAATAAAACTATCTAATTATAATGTAATTTAGTTGTAACTAATTGAAAATAATTAGAACTAATATAAAATTAAATTTATTTAATAAAAAACCAATCTATAAATACCATAAAAAAAATATTCTTCATGATGCAAGGATTGAAAATTGATCCGGTGTAAAATTTTAACCATTGAATAAGTTTAAGAGTGAAATATTAGAGTAGAGATGGAGGGAGAAGTAGAAAGAGGGGTGAAATGGAAAAAACAGATGGGAGTATAATTGTTTAGATTATTTTCAACGGGACCCATCGCAAATATTAACCCACATTAATGAGGTGTGGTGGATAAAAAGATATTTGGGATGTGACCCACCAAAAATACCTAGCTACTAACATAGTATTTGAAGTGGGTTATAGATCTTAACGCATATAATATTTTCTTGTGACGGGATCCATCACAAATTGAAAACCACACACCGTTTTATTAGGGGTGATGGTTAAAAGGATATTTTTGATGGGTGGAACCACCCATTGCAAATACACCTCCCATGGTATTGTTTCATAGTGCATGGAAAATATTGTTTGATTGGATAACTATACCCATCACAAATAAACTGTCCAAATTACACAACTTTTCCACAGTGAAAACATTTTAAGATAATTCTAAAAGGGGGAATGTGTGATAATATTTTATTTTCTTTTTAGAGAATTAAATATATTTACTATCTATTAGGAATATAAATATTATTTAACGAGATCTATATTTTTTTCAATGAATTTTCATTTCGAAATAATATATTATAGGATTTCTAAATTGAAAATTAATTTTTTTTCTTTTATAACAATTAGATATAAACTTTCTTCTTTCCATGGAAATGAATGCACTATGTTTATGAAATATTTTCCCATAGATATTTTGGTTCTAGAATTAAAAATTTGAAGAAAATTTATTTGATCCTTGTGTAGATTTGAATAATTTTGGTTTATAATATAATGAGAACAGTTTTACAATGTATTTTTATGGGTTGTTATTTATTTGAATTTTCATTATTTTGATAAATTTTCAGATATATATATTATTGTAATATTTGTGTATTATAGTATAAAGAATAGGGATGACTAATTAAAACATGGGTCATTTTTAGTTTTGTTGATCCACATGAGATATACTCGTGTCGTAAGGATTAATAGATGGATTTTTATTTGTCTATGAGTTTTAACATATAAACTTTTGGATAATAAAATTAAAAATTATTATAATTATTTTAGTATAAAACAATTTATATTATTAATTAATATATAATTTATTTACTTAAGATTCCATATATTGTTTTTCATTATTAATGATTTGTTTGTAGACATTATTGGGCTGGAAAATTTGGCCAGTATAATTGTCAACATTCTTGTAACATAGTTCGATGAACCTTTCACCCCCTTCTTTAATGTTTTTTATTTCATTTTATTAGAAAAATTAATGAGCTATAGTATACATCATCTGAGGAATGTGATGAAATATTTATTAAAAAGGATACCTTCTTATCTTTTCTATTAAAAGTGATACTAATTTATGATTTTCCTAATCTTTATATTTGACTTTTATTGGTGAATTTATTTCTTAGTAGAGTTCACATTCATAATGAATATATTCTAACTAATGATAGATTATTTTTTTATTGGTTTCATTATGATATGAATGAATGTGTATATTTGTTTAGATAAAGTAACATATAGTCTAAATGGTGATATTCACTTACTAGAATTTAATAATGTAATCATAAATAAAATTTCTACATTTTTAATTTATAAGGACTACTCATGGAAAATCCATGTAAATGTAATAAATTATTATTATTATTTTTTGAACCATGAGATCTTAATGAGGATCTATTGGAATATAACCTTTAGTAGGGCCACATATAATATATTGGGGATAAAATCACATCCTAGGTAATATTGCAATATGTTGATGAATTTTTTATTTTGTATCATTTTATGTGTGTACATGTTTGTTACATTTTATTATTTGTTTTTTAGGGTTCTTGGTATATTATTATTCACCCTTTTTGATTTGATTTTCATGTGTATTCCATTAGGGGTTTGTATGTTATTGATTGTTGTTTATATTTATTTTCTATTATTTTAATTGTAAAAATTATTTCTAATACATAAAATGCCTTGATGGGTATGTTTACTCATAGAAATTATAAATAAAACTACATTTATGACGTTCAATTATTGGAGTAGGGATAAATAAGGATATTTTATTGGTCTGTCAAGTCATCCAAGAACAGTGTACATGGTGTGGATTTAGGTGTAAATGGGTAGAATTTAAATCTCACTACCAGTTCTTATTATAACTTTTAGATGGATATAATGTCAAGACCCTTTGGGAAGTGAATTGACGATGTAGGAACATAATGTTAACCCCAATTATGACATGGATAATATATTATTTATCAATATATCAAAACCTAGGGAACACTATAAAATCACTTTCATTCATATTGGGCGGTATATATGAAATACATATTGATTTTATGTTATAGAATATTTAATATGACAGTTTATCCATAGTTTATAGAGGTGATTATATATTTTTATTTGAAATAGGATTATATATTAGTTCATAGAAAATTGATGATATCCTAATAGAAAACATATAGAATATTCATTATTAAATTATACTGTAGTTCTGAAAAAAAAAGTTATGTTTTGATTCAATAGAGTATAATGTGGCTTTATTTATCTTCAAAAATAATTCTACAACATATGAACATTTCATCTTTATGTTAATATATTATGTTATAGGTGTTATTGTATTTTAATACTACAAAACAATTATGTATTGGTTTAATTTTTACACGGCTAATTTTGAAGTGGATGTTCTTCATGATGTAAGTAAATGGAATAGGTTACAATAAGTGGGTTTATTGCACAATGTAAAAATTAATATATTATTATTGTATAAATGGATTTTTGAAGAAAAATGGTCACTTCCATAATATAAAAAATCAAACTAAAAACAATAATGATTGATTGTTTGAATTTTTAAATCCAATATGTGTACAACGAATTTTGAAATATATAATATTTTTAAAATCTTTGTTATCATGATTATAAATATAATCATCAAAAAACAATGATGAAAAAAATAATATTTTTAACATCATTAAAAAATTAGTAGTCCGAAATATATTTTTGAAATGAATGAGATTTTTTTATAATTTTTATTGTAGATGTTTATTGGATAATTGATAATGATATATGAGATGGTCAAAGGACACACACATGACCAATAGTTTGGTGGCACTTAGGATTGGAAATAGAGGATTAATAAAATTCAATATTCTTGTTAAGATATTTTAGGTAAAATATGTTCAAGAAAACTATCATTATCTAAATAAATTTTCTTTTTCAATGGAATGATAGTCATTGGTAATGGGTTTCAAATAATTACATAACAATTATTTTCCACATAATAATAATACTTTCCATATCTGTTATGAGTATTACATGTTTTAGGAATTATTTATTTCTTTATATCATGTCATTAACTATTTTTATTTTTTATCTTATATGATATGTTTTGAATTGAATTATATTTTGAGATTAAGTGTTTTGGTGGAAACAAATTCCCCCACCCCTCTCAAAATTTTTTTATATATTACCTAGTACATTAATGTTTATAAATAGTAGTATTAAACAATAATTTATTTATATAAGAGAGTAATTATTATTGGTATTAATTATAATGGGTCGGGTAATTTTTTATAATATCTTTTTTTAATTCATTTCAAATATATTTTCATAAAATATATTTCAAATATATATGGTTTCAAAATAAAGGGTTATTATATTGTTTTATGGGAAAAAAGTTTTCTATATGGGGTATGACAATAGTTCCCTATTATTTCTCTCTTGGATAAAATTCTCTAAAAAACCCTGAGAATACTGTGAATAATTAAAAATATTGTACATTATATATATGAAAATATATGGAAAAAATAATATAAGATGGAAAATTATATAATTCATTAATATTAGTCTTCACAGATACAGAATTGACACAGGTCATGGAATCAAAAATTATGAATTTAATTTTCATATAAATTTAGGACATTAATGAATTATATGATAAAATCTATGTGAAATTATTGAAAACATATAGATCTCAAGTTTTGGTTATTTGGATTAATGATAGAAAATTGGTCTAATATGTTCTTTTTATGAGAGAAATAAATTTGGATTACAGAATGATGTTACGTAGTTGTTTTCTTGTTTTTTATGTTAGAAAATAATATTATTAGAATTCATCCAAAATGGGTTGTGCAAAATATTGAGGCATTATAGAATCGATATATGTATGATTGAATCATTTATAATATCAAAAAGTATTTATTTCCTATTAAAATTTCAATGGACCTACCAAAAATAATAATGAGAAATATAACATATAAAATACAATAAAATCCTTAAGAGGGTATAGATAAAGTAATCTATATATGTATAAATACATTAACTAGTTCCAATTATAGAAATATTAACCACTTTAATATTGGTTTCCCTAATAGGAATGTGTTAGATAAGAATGCAGGACAATCTCATAGACTGCCAAGGTGAAATTTGTATTGAATTGATAAGATATGGGGATGTTATTTAAATGAAATGTTATAGAGATTAATTTAAATAAGAATAAATGTTCCAAAAAACATGATCCATGTCACACCAAAAACCATATATTCATCTAATTTAAATTTTTCATGATGTTGGTTGTTTTATTTGATGTTTGGGCTGAGTTCATTGGTAGAAATTTTTAGTTTTTAGGGATTCATGATGTTTTTTCCCTATGTACATTTTTTGTGAATGATTTGGGGAGAAACCATACAACTTATAAAGGATGAGGAAATTCCAGTTCCAATTTTCCCTCCATTTTTTTATATTCAAAACTTTTGCATGGGTTGGTCCGAATAGTCTGATTCAAAGGAGTAACAATGCAGCTTTTGGGTGGTGTGTATGCCAAGGCGCACATCATTCACACTATTAGAAGAAACCATGAAAAATTCATATGTGAGGATATGTAATTTTTGAAATAGCCACATTTCATGGATATCACTCTTTTTATTAGATAGGGTGGTTAACCCAAGTAAGTTGCCCTTCATTCGGGTTTGGTGGACATGATTGGATCATGATTTGGTGAATGGTGTCGCTAAAATGTACACATTTCCCATATATAGAAAACAATGGATTCCCAATATTTTAGATTTTTTATTTTATCCAAAATATAGTATTATATTTTCCCACATTACCTAATAGAATATTGGGGATCCATAATCCCTACTCCATTTCATCTCCTTCCACCTTTGAAGTTCTTTTAATTTTATTTGATTTGTTCCTCTTGCTTTTACTCTGTTTTCTCCACATCTTCACATTCTCTGTTTATTTTATGATTATTTTTTTCTTGGATATATTATATATGAATGCTAGTATGATTGTTTTATTATTTGGGTTTATTTATTAGTTTATCCTTAGAGTTTATTATTCTAGTTTTTAAAATTTAATCATGATTACACATCGGTGAAGTATGTGTTTCAATCCATTTCCATTCTACTACAAGGTGATTGATACTTAGAATTCATGACTAGTTTTTTTAAATTTTCTCCCAAATTCTTGTGTTTAATTACGAATTGACTTGAAATTTGAATGTTTGTAATTTAATGAAAATGGTTTATCAATGGGATTTCTATAGCTATACCCATATATACACGCACTAAAAGTGTTCGATAAATTGAAAATTGTTTTTTAAATAGTAATTGTCTATTTTAGGATTTTTTTTGTTGTTTGGGTTTTGGTAATTGGTTTACATTTTTAATTGAGCATTGTATGTGATGTCTTGTTCCTTTATAAATCATGGTACTTATGTATGGATTAGATTAATAGTTTGAAAAATTCCTTAAGACTCTTTAATTAGATCCTTAGCTATTTTTGTTCTTTTTTCATATGTATCTTGTTGGATATGGGAATATCCATATGTCTATGGGGTGCACAAATGAATATTCACACATGTGACATTCCAATATTATAATTAAATAACATTGTATTTGATAGAATATATAAAAAACAATACCAATGATATAAATGAATATAATGTCCTAAGACATTATTAAATAATTAATATTATGAAAATTTTTATATATTATATATCTTGAAATTAATTATGTAATGTTTTATCTTTCATTAAAATTAATACTAGAATTTATCGATTTCATCTGTTACAAACAAGACATTTATTATCGAACATCAATATATTAAAATAAATTACTATTTATTATAATGAGATACAACCTCATGGTTAATTTGGTTTTTATTAGTGGGATTATCTAATTTATGAAAATATATTATTTATAAAAATATAAAATGAATTCATTGGATATAAATGAATGAGTTATGAAAAAAACCAATTCAATATAATGTATTTTATATAAAAACCCTATTATTATACATTCAACGATGTTTTTTCATAACAAAATAAATTAATTAATATTGTTTAATTATATTAATTAAATATATATTTTATTTATTAAAAAATCTATTTTTAACTCCAATATAATATTTATTCATTATATAAGAACAACACATATTTGATGCATAAAAGGGGGTAAATGTTTCTAAAGATAAATATTCCTTTGGTTTCATAGCTCTCTAGTTTTATGATTGAATTATAACACATTTATAAATATTATATGAAAAATAAACTTAATTTTGGGAATAATAACAAAAAAATTATCTTTGGATGAGTTGTTTTTATTTTCATAAGAAGATTCATTTTTTATAAATAATGAAAAAATATGAATTTTATTTGAAAACTTGTTTTTTCATAATTTGTTTAGGTATTCAAATTATATTTTACTGTTTTTTAAAGTGTATATAGTTAAAATGAAATAAATTAATCCAAATATAGTCATTATAATCAATTCGACCTTGAAATTTTATAATAACACATTTCAAACTATTGAACAATTTTACATTAAAAGATTGCATTGTCACCCCATCAACTAGATTAATATTAAATTAATTCATTCATCATTTATGAATATTACTGGTAAAATGGATTACATATTTTTAATAATAATAATTTATTATGTACAATTTGTTCATGTTATTTTTTATAAAACAATAATATTTAATTTCATTAAAACATTTATAGTGTTTAAGGGAAAAACAAGATTAATAAGGGATTAAACCGTAAAGCGAAAAGGCAAAATAACCAAGTAACATTTCTAATTAATATTTTTTATAATTATTTATACTATATATTCCTTTTTATATAATTTTCATTATTATATGGTGTATATTATGTATATTAATCCTCCCAATATTTTTTATCCTTTTATATTTACAATAATTTCACTCCCCTATAAAAGACCCTCGCCCCTCCAAATTTTTTAAAAATATAAATCCATTTATATCACCCAAAAAGAATCCAACAATTTTTTTAAAAAAATTTCAAACTCATAAAAGGTGACTCAATTTGGTTAAAAATATATCTAAGGATGCCTTAGGGAAAAAACCAAAAGGAGCTACCTGAATAAATGTAACATTCTTTTTGTACAATTCTATTTCCTTTATTTATCCACCTCTTCAATTAATATTATATACTTATCATAAAATTACAACGTAATAATAAATATATTAGATACTTGACCCCAGATATCTTGAATCCGTTATCTAATCTCAATTATATTGGCATATTTATAAGGAATCAAGCCCTAAAGGATGTAGTGTTTTGTAGTCTTGGTAAACTAGATACAAAAATGAGTTTTTTATTATAAAATAATAAAATAATTAATATATTTTTTATTTAAATAAATAAATTCAATGATTACTATAATACATCATGTAAATACATTCATATCATTCATAATATGCTTCTTGGATTCTGGGGGAATGAAACTTAATATGGGGGACCTAAAATGCTCAAAAAGTAAAAAATATCATTGAATACATATTGAATCAATGGGAGTAATATTTATGGAATTGTAAATAACTAAACATTGATACCATGTAATAAAAATAATAAGAAGTATGTACATAAAAAACATGACATGTTATTAACTAGAAACACATTCCATTCAAATAATTAGATAAAGAGAAATAAATATACCAATGCAAGAAACAAAAACACATCCCATTTAATTTACTAAAATGAAATGTATCCATATATATACAGATGAAAAAACTCATGGATAAATAATAACTAAAAAAATATGGTAAATTTATTCTTAATATATTTGACGTCTTTGGAACATGAAAACCTATAATAACAAGACCTTTTAGAAGAAAATTTAAAACTTCTTATAGAAACACGTTTAATTAAAACAAATTATTTTTCTCATGGGAACATGTCTATACCTCGAGCACCAATATAAAATCTATGATCAACCAATCATTTTTTTCCAGGTATATTCACATATAGAATAGCCTATGTAAATAAAAATACTTATCAAATATCTTTATTGAATAAAGAATTTAAAATTATCAATATTTCCCAAAATAAAAAATAGCTGTGAAAATAGGAAACCTATGATGTAATATGTCTTATGGTTTTGTAAATACTAATATCCATTGTATGGTAATATAGATATTCAATTAAATATATAATAAAAATGAATAAAATATTGTTACTGTTTCTATATTAAGAAAAAATCACAAAAGGAAGTGATATTTTAATGATAATCATTAATATCATTTTGGAGTAGAATAATCATTAAAAATTCCAATGTTTCAAATACCAAAATGAAATAATTAATTCATATTCCTCATGAAGGTATTATGATAATTGAAACATATAATATAATGAGAGTAATTATATTATTGATATAATATTTCAAAAGGAATTATGGCCAACAAATAAATTTGAATTGGATCACAATGCCAAATATGTCACAATGGAATGTAAATTGATATGAAATTCCCTTACCAATGAGATAATAAATGAATTGGAAACCCCAAAGGTAATAAGAATTAAATTATATTATTAAATACCAGGAATATAATATAATTTATGATATCATATTTTAATGTGGTAGTACGAACAATATATTTAATAAATTAGGTGCCCAATAATATAGTGTGCCTCTGATAATGAAAAGATAGACAAGAATCCATTACTACATGGGTAGATTTCATGTCATGAAATCCAAGAAATATTAATAATCAATCGAATAAATTAATATCATAACATCAGTGGAATTAATGATATAATATATCAAAATTGTTATTATATACATCATTCAAATTATGTAAATGGTGAACATGTCAATTATCTCACATAAGAAAAAAGTGATATTAGAATCCCTTACCTTGTGTTCTCTCCTTATGGAATGTAAAATAACATCTTTTATAATAAACATATGTTAATTTTATCCTGGTTGAGTACATTTTCCATGTTTATCGTTAATTTTATCTCACTTTTTACTATGTTCAATAAACAACTTAATCAATTACGTTTGCATCAGGTGTTTTGACCAAATTCTGATTATGTGTCAAAAACATCATTTATAGGTAAACTATGGAAATAAGGATCATTAATTAAATATATAGAATAATAAATATGACATAATGGTCATATTTATACATAGATTGTATTTCTGACACCAATAATTATGTATGGTAATGAATATTGAGTCAATGATACAATCATGTAGGGGTAGGTCATACATACGCATTGTATTATTCTCATTATCCAATGCTCATTATGGAATAATTATATGTAGAATTATATCCATTCAAAAATATTTGTTATATAATAAATTAAATATTAGTTGTTAATAGATACTTATATATATAATTATTTTTTTGTTGAAGTAATCCCATAGTTTGGGGGAGCCAACAGTACACATATCCACGAACGATGTTATCACTTTTTAAGAGTGTTTGAGATGGAAATAATGAAAATAATATATATTAAATTTAAATATAGTATTTATTTAATTAATATTTTATATATTATTTGTATGCTTCATATTTTTAATTATAATCATCTTTAATATGTTCCATTTATATTGTGGACGAATCACTTCACTTTCTAGGGACGATAGTCCACACTTCTACAATGGATGTTATCATTTATACATAAATTGGAAACAATTAATATATGTGTTATAAATTAATAAAATTGTCATATATATAGAACTAATATTCTATATAACATATATAAATATATTTCAAATCATAATCTTCACCATGAAAGGTGGTACAGGAAAAATGTTGAATCATCATTCCTTGATGCAGTAGTAATCCCTACATAGAAAATTTATGATTGTTACCCATTAGATAAATATGGGTGTATATGTAGTTGAAACACTTTAAATAAAATCATACTAATATATTTATGATATATTTTTTTTATATAATCATGTAATAATTTAATTGGACTGGATAAATATTGAAAATTAAACTACAGAGGATAAGAGAATGTGTTACATCTTAATCTAGTTACTTTTTTTATTTGTACAAAAAAGATTCCATTAAATGTATTCTAACCAAAAGAAGGATTCAAGTTATAGTGGAGACATTTTTTAAATCCTTATGGATTGATTTTGTATTATCTTATGTGGTTTGAGTGTTGTGTTGAATGAGGATATCTGGTGGTCTTTTAAAAATATAGAAAAGGAATCACTGGGTATTTTTGAAATGAAGTCTGGTGTACCCACTATTTTACATAAAAATGTATTTAAAAAACTAAAAACTCTATAATTTATGCATAATTGAGGATTTATGGCCATGAAATTGGTCTATTACAAGTTTCTATATCATTTGGGACTCTATGATATTGGTTTAGTACATTATTAAGAATGATTTTTCAACAATATTTGGTATTGTTACTACATATAAATTAATCAAAATATAAATATTTAATCCATTTTTCATAATTATTATCATATAATTTTCATAAGATTATTTAATATTAATCCTGCAGATGGAACAACAATGTGGGGATTTTAAGTACAAATGTCTGAATGTTTTCTATGTTTTTATAATAAATTTTAAAGTAAAATTTAATAAAGTGAAATAAATTGTAGTAAATTATATAAATATGATCTAATGATACATTAAAAAAATCATAATTATAATATTACATTTTAAATTAATAAAATGAAAAATAAATTTTGAAGTAAAAATAATTATTTTCAACTATTCGTTAAAAATGAAATGTTTCAGAAAAATTTCCAAATTTATTACTAAAAAATTATAACTTTTGTATTTCAATGATGATATTTATTTGTACATATTTAAGATATTTGATATTTATAATTATGATTTAAAATGTTTTTTCCATTAAATGGTGATAAAAATGCCTTAAAAATATATGTTTTTCTATGTTAAATAGTGTTTGTTCTTATCATATTCTTGTCAAAACTACTTGATTAATAAAAACATATGATTAAATAAATCATATATGTTTTTCATTAAAACTATTAACTAATTGTCATTAACTTATTTTTGTTGATACGAAACTATTTTAGAAACATAATTTATATAATATTTCTTTTTATATCTAATTGGATCGTATTTTCATTTCTAATTAATTAGATACCAATATATAATTTTATATTACATAATCAATAAGTTATCATATGATAGTTAATACTATTAATAGCAAATAACCTATCATCTAAGTTATATAATATTATATTAAATAAAAATATTTTCATCATATATTAAATTTTGCTAAAACATGGTCTTGTGTGTAACATTGGCCATTAAAGAAGGTCACGGCTGGCTGTAACACACAAAAACTCTGGGTTTTATGCATTGAAACATATAAAATAAAATTTAAATAGTAATTATATTATAAATTATCCTGATATTTTGTTCACTTACATGCTTGGTGTCATGTTTCATACATTTTATTGCATACAATGTCCATACATTTGATATTTTGGGGCATCACATTCTCACAACCATATTTAAAATGCATTCTCACAATTTAAATTTGATCATCAATATAGATTTTTTGATAATTATTATGTTTTAAATCTGACATCTTTAGATACATTCATAATTCATCCTATATAAAATAGAGAATGGAATGTAGAAAGGTCACAATGACTACCATGAAACTGGGTCTCTATGTATGAGATAATCAGTTGAATGTAGAGATACACACATGGTTGAAAAACATAAATATTTATTGGGAGTGAAAAAATGTATTAAATTAAAATTTTTTGAATGAATTATGGAAATTTTTTGGTCCGAAATACATAAATTTGTGATTATATATAAAGACATAGGATCAAAAAAATAAGGTATTAGGAAAATATGTTATTTCTTTTTCCTTATCTGAATGATGGGTAATTATTTTACTACATAATAATATTAAGGAAATACTCTCAATTGATACGTTTTTATTTCATAAATCATAAATTTTGATTCTTCATTGATCAAATTCTAATTAATTCCATTAATATTAGAAATTAATTACAAATAAATGTTTTTTACGACTGAAACACAAATAGAAACTTTTAAAAAAACATAATCCATAAAAAAGAGTGAAAAATATATCTATTTGTCTTAATCTATCTACCAAAAAAAATATGGTTCATCTATTAATCTCAGATACTAAAAATTTATTATATAAGTTCATCCTTAATATTTATACATCAAATTTTTTTAAATAAATATGAGGAAAATATACTATGATATTTGCGTAGGATTGTGGGTGGCATGAATCATTTACCATCATTTGGTCATTGGTTCAAGACCCATCGCCATGATGGATTTGATTGGTTCACACCTAGATTATAGTTTGTCCCATTATAAACACAAATTAATATAATTAAAAAATGTAATTGACATCATTGAAATAAGAATGACTAAAAAATATTCATTTAATAATGTATTCAATACAACCTTCATATGTAAATTATTCATCCATTTCTTATGAAAGAGGTCCTTAAACATTCTTGAATTTATCCATATTATAACTTTTAGGATGTATAAATCATGAAACCTTATCATCAATCTAAAACACTATTGGTTTACTAGAGGGTATTCTATTTCATTATCTATTCAAATCCATCATAATGGTTTGTAAAAAAAATGTGAATTATCCAAAGAATATCCAACTAGAATGTCAATATTGATGCACAGTAAGGCCGATTGTCATGAACTATGTTACCCAAAGATAGGCTCATTACACCTTCTCAGAGTTATTACACATTGGTACATAATACCCAGATCAACATCCACCTATAGTATCCAGAAAAAGATTTTATTTCGAGGAAGACACATATACTCTGTAACTTAACAAAAATGCATCATTTTCTTCAATACATATCCTCAATTTCATATTTTGGGATATGTTATCTATCCTATATGTCCCGAAATCTAGTTCCCTAGGGTTCTCCAAAAGAACCTCTAATACCAACTATATTGACCCAACCATAGATAGTTTAGTGTTGGTTTCTTCTATCAATTAAATTGGAATGATTTTATGTAATGAATCCCCAACGTAATGAGAGTTTTATAGTATTGGTAATCTTGATAAATAAATGAGTCTTATATTAAAAATTAATTTATTTATTAGAACACATTATTTTATTCGAAATAAATAACTACGAGTAAAAATCTAATCCATAATGTAAATACATTCATATATTTCATTTTACACTTCTTGGATTCCTGTGGAAAGATACATAATATGTTTATGATCAAATGCTCACTATGATAGTATTCTATTGGAATCAATAATAAATCCACATGTGTAAAAATTATGGAATGATAAATAACATAACACACATTCCATGTAATCAAAAAAATAAAAGTAAGTTCATATAAATATTTTAAGGTGATAAATAGAAACACATGCCACTCAAATGACTAGTTAAGGAAAAATAAATATAGAATGATAAGAAACTGAAAAACATTCCTTTTAAACAATGAATATAAATGAAACGTATCCCTATATATGATGATGAAAAATAACATGGATGAATAATAAATGAATCTAAATGAGTTCAATTAATTATTAATGGATATAATGTATGAGGACAATTAATATAAATACCATTAGAATATTTTTGAAGGTAGTTTAAATCTTGGGATATAAGCATGTTTAATTTTCCAAACTTATTTGTCTCATGATAACCTGTCAATGCATCTATGAGTTATATAATCTATAGGATCTTCCTATCATTTCCATTTCCAAATAATTCACCACATAAAATAGATAATATAAATAATATGAATTCTTAAATATCTATATTGCATAAATAATATTTAATTATCAATATCTGTCCAAATAATAAAAAACTCTCAAATTTCACACTATTAATAAAATTGTATACGGTTTAAGAAATTATAATATCAATTATATGAGAATAAGTATATACTAGTAAATTGAATATTAAATATGATTAATATTTTGTTAATGTTTCAAGATATAGTTATTAATAATTAAACAGTTTTAGATTTTAAAGATAATCATTAAGAATGTTCTGGAGGATAATAATATTTAAACATTCCAATGTGTATCATACAACATCGAAGTAATTATATTGTATTCCTCAGGAAGGTATGAAATAAAATGAAACTAGTAATAACATGAAAGTGAAGATATTCATGATATAATATGTCAAATGGTCATATATACACTATATAAAAGTGTATTGGTGCATAATAACAAATCATTCTTAATAGAATGTAAATAGAGATGAAATTACAATACCAATGTGGTAAAAAATTAATTGAAAAAATGATAGGTTTTAATCATTAAATAAAACATTACAATTCCATTATGATAATATACGTCAAGATATTATATGTAAATTTTTATGTATGGACACATTATATAAGAAATTTCGGGAACAATAATAATATATGCCTCGCATAAAGGAATGTGAGACAACAATCCCTGACTACAAAATTATATATTCAGTCATGGAATATGTGATTGGGCAATAATTATTTTTAAAATATAATATAATTAATTGATGGCAAATAATTAAATTATATACAATCTAGGTAGTATATACACAACCAAAAATAATTAAATAGTGAAAATTACTGTTATCTCACGAATATAAAAGGTGAGATAAAAATCTATTAACTTTCATTTAATTTAGGGTGAAAATCCTTTATAATCTAGTATAAAAATATTATTATAATTTTTTACTCTCTGGAGATAATTTTTCATATTTTCCATTAATTTTATTTAACTTTTTCTATTATTTATAAATCTATTATATTAATTAAAATTATGTTTGGTGATTTGACCAAATTCGGGTTATGTATCAGAAACACCATTTGAAGGAATTGTATTGTCAAATGGATCATTATATATCATCCAAAAAATAATAAACATAAAATAATCACAATATTTATACATAAATTATTCTTTTATAAAAAATCATTTAATATCATTATTAAGAATTAAACAATATTACTATCCTGAAGACTTTAGGTATTACGTACACATGTGTAATGTTCTCTTTTATCAATGATCATTATATAAAGAAGGTATGTATAATTATATAATTATGTAATTATAATTATATCACAAAGACCATACTATTTTTTAAAATAAACATATTTATTTAATTCTAGTTGTTTAAAGGGAATCACATCATGTAGAGTAGGCGGTAGTCAACACATTCATGAACTATGTTATCACACTTTATTTTTATTTGAGAGGTTAACAAATAAAATGATTAGTATTATATTTAATGAATGTTTCTTATGTAATAAATATCATATATCTGTTGTTTAGGTATCATATTTTTTATTATAATAATATTTTTTTATTTTCTATTTGCAGTGTAAATGAATAACATCACTTTGATTGGGTGGTAGTCTACACTTCCACAAAAGATGTTATCATTTAAAAAAACTATAACTATAAATATATGTGTTGTGATTAACTATAGATGATTATTGGAATACTAATTTTCATACATAATATATATAAATATGGTGTCTATCATAGTGGCCTCCAGGATAGGTGGAAATGGAACAATGAATAATCATGGTTTTGTGAGGTTGTATTTTGCCGTACAATGAAATAGTATGATAATTACTCATTAAGTAGAGGTGTCTGTATTTTTAGGTTAAACCATTTATACTAAAAAATATTATTATATTGAGTATACTAAATTATTTATATAATGGGGTAATAAAGATATTATAGAGGTGCATAATGGAATTGAAACTAACAGCATGAGAGAAGATATTACCCCTTATGTAACATCCCAAGTATTTAATTAATAATAGATATTATTATATATGTCTATATATGAAATATATAGTGTTTTAAGAGGTTTAAAATGAGAATAAATCCAATCTTAAGCATGGAATACTCTAATATTTTTAAAAGATTATTTTACTGCCTTTTTGATGGAAACCCATTTTTAAATCAAGATTTTGACAATTTTATATGCTCTATTTTTCAAAATAAACATATTCGTTATGATTGGGACATTGAAATTTACTTTGGATTAATTTTTGGTATTTTTCTTACAATGTTCATTTTGTAATCAATAGTGAAAAATACTGCATTTTTACATCAAAACTGCATTTTCATCTAATTTAATTATATGGTTTGATTATCTATTTAATTGGTTGTAAAGTTTAATTAATATATATTTTTACTATTTAATCCATTGGTGGTCATTATAAATAATTTCACTTTGGAATTGGGCATAAACAAGTGCCAAACTTCTCATAGATATTGTTTCAAAAAACCCTCTATTAGTTTTGACAACGGGAATTATTTTTAAATTAATAATTGAAATAAATATGTTTTTAATTTGGTAAAATTGATTCCATATTTGTAATTAGAAGGTCCAAATTATGTAATTAAGACTCTTTTGTTTTTGGACATTATGAATAGTAACGACGGTAATTATCTTTAATTATCGTGATTAATTAGTAATCGGGTAGTTAAGGATAATAAAATAATATCATAATAATAAAAAATGACCCCAACATGTGTCCTAATGCTATTGGTTTTGTCATGGGCGACCATGTTATGCATTTTTCCAAACATAGGCACCCCATAGAATCACATTTGTGTGAAACTGACAATTTATCATTTTATTTTTTAAAGAAAGGAGAATATCACTATAGAATGTATCACCCGGGTAAATGTTTTTTAGTTTTTTTTGTGTGTAAATTATCTCTTAGAATATAAATATTAATTGGTAATATAAAAATAATTCCTACATCATTGTATTTTTTTATAATTTTTACATTAAATAAATTAATTTATATATGAAATCATGATGAAGCATCGATTATCTCATTAATGGAGGATTTAAATAAAATGAAAGGATAATGTAAACTCTAAGAAATAAACTTGTCAAAACCCTATTGGATGAGTATATTTCTAACACTTATCACCTTATCCTCTAAATATATCAATGTGGGTCATTTTAAATCCAAAATTCATTTTAAAATAAATTAACATTTCATGGATTTCCAAGAGTACCCCTCCTCCCTCTTATAAAAGGCCCCCAACTCTACCACCTTACCCAAACTTCTCAAGCCATTGGCTTGGGAAAAATCTTCTCATTTTATCTCTACATATCCCTATATTCATCCTAGAAGCCTTACCTTATCCATAATGATCTTCAAGATACCCTTTTGGTTCAAACCAAGAGGAGTTACCCAATTTAAAGGTAAAGTCTTCTCTAATGTCCTTTTGTTTTATTTTGCTTCTCCAACACCCTAAACTCTTTTTATTCATTTATTTTGTAAAAACACCAGTATTTTCAATATTCTAGGATGTTGTTATAATAATTATTTGAGATACAATTACACACACCTACATCAAATCATTAAATAACATACTGTTTCCGTGGATGGTGAATTTCTACCTCCCGAAATGATGATTGTTCAATATTCTTCTAACACCTTCAATTGTGGCCATTAAGATGTCAGTATATTTATATATGAGGTATTATATGTTTATGTTTTCCTTAATCTTCTATATTTTTCATTTATGGCATACCTTTAGGGTTTCTATTATGGGTAAACGCGATATCTTTATTTTAGTAAGTGCGGACAACTGCCCCCTCAAAGTGATTTGATTCCTTAATGACATATGTGGGACGTATAAAGGATAGAGTTAATGATATTATATATTATATTATACAGAAATTATAATATAACTTTATATCATTATGATTCCATTCCATAAAATATGAAATAGAAATGAAAGTAGCGTTCATGCGTACGTACGACTTACCGTCTCCATGAACGATGGATTTCATTTCAGACCTCTAAATGTTATGAAATTTTATAAATTCATGTATATACAGGATATATATGATATATATGATATCTACATCATGAATATAATTCTGTATATAATGGATATTTTACCACATGAACAACCTGTAATTATAAAGAGTTTATTTTCGAATCAATTACCAATGATCGAACAAACGACCATTATAAAGTTAAATAATTACATAGTGTTCATAACATAGTGATAAGTGATATAAAAGAAATAATGAACTAGAAAATGGTTCTTAAGAAAGTATAAATTAACTCAAGTTTATTATTCAAGAGATTAAAGAATGATCAAGTCATGTCAGACCTGAGGTAAGGAACTTCGTCTCAATCTCATTTCATGGAGGCATATTTGGTTTTATACACAACTTTATTTTATACGGTGTATAATCCCCTTTGAATTTTATGTCTATTAAAAAGGAATATATTTTATACGAAGTGTTTTACTAAAAGACAAAAGGAATGTTTTTTTGTCGTACGTATGCGGTGACAATGACTTCTCCTCCGTCATGACCATTATTTGAGTTTCAACTTCCACTACAAGCCATATCTTTTATTAAATGAAAAATAAATAGCATGCTTTAATTTTATTTTCTTTTGATATTGAAAATGGTTTTCATAATGTTTTTATTATATCAATGTGTTGTATTAATATCTTATTGTTGAAATGTGGAATTGTTATTTTTCATTTATGCTTGGTTTATGTGAAACGATTATATTATGGTTCTTGGGCATTGTTATGAAGACGGGTGGTTCCGTGATAAACTAAGGGTGGGTGAGCCCGATATAGCTCTCCACTACACTGGGTAACGCGAAGGGTTTAACCGTTAAGGTTTCTTTGAATATATTTAGGGAATATACTTTGATGGGTATTCCAAATGTATCCATGAGGGTTACTGCCTATGTAAAAATGTGAGGAATTCCTCAAGTTACCTTTATGTCATAATATTTCTATGATTTATTCATGGTTTTATGAGTTATGTTAAAAAGATTCTGTTTTACGAGTAATGTATGATTTCATACATGGACTAAAGTTTTCATTTCGTATTTTTATATCCCTTACTGAGATTTTTATGCTCATCCAATGTTTTTGAAATGTTTTTCACAGGTCAAGGGAAATGTACATGATGTGATAATAGTGTCAAGGAAGTGTCAATAAAGAACCTATGTTTTATTTTAAATATGTCTACTTTGATGGGAAAAATGAGTACTACATTTTTCGTAACCACTTTGTTTAAATGTGAAATGTAATGCATGATTTATGATCTAATTCTCTAAAACACTAAACCTGAAAATATCCTCAATGTGTATTCTTGAAATAACTCAAGATTAAGTAATGTTCAAGGATGGTGCCATATAGTTGGTATCAGCTGTCTGTTTAGATAAATTTAGGAGTTAGAATTCTATTAAATGACTATCCAAAAATATTTTTAATGTAAAATTTAAATGATATATCATTTCAAGATTATCATATTGCTTCATCTAATACATGTTTTTTCAGAATGGTTTTCTGCAGAGGAAAAAGGAAGCAGTGCTAGGAAGGCATACAGAAGGAAATGACATTCCGAATCAGCATCCTAAGATGGTCAGAATTGGAACTGAATAGTACGTTGCAATAATGGAGTAGTTGAATCAAGCAATAAATGGTGCTAGTATCCAGGCATGAGATCAACCGGATCAACTGTAGAGGAACATGTCAGTGGTGGAACATTTCACGAGGCAACATCCACCATCATTCAGAGAATCATCAGACCCTATGGTAGCTGAATGGTGGATTAAAGCACTGGAGAAGATTTTCGATGTCATGGGGTGTTCAGAAAATCAAAAGGTTAGTCTTTCAATTTACCGTTTCGAGGCTGAAGCAGATCAGTGGTGGTCGATGGTTAAAAATATCACGAACGCTGATGAGATTTCTACTCTCGTCTGGGATGAATTCAAATGTATGTTTCTAGAAAAATATTTTACTAAGGCTGTTTGACATATGATGGAAAAACATTTATTGGAATTGAGGTAAGAGGACGACTGAGTGGTTGCTTATGAAGAAAGGTTCACTCGATTTGAAAGGTATGCTCCAAATTTTATCCGAGACCTTGATAGTAAAATCAATCAATTTTACTCAGGATTAAAGCCAAAATATCGAAGCACTTTAGCTTCTCGCAATTTCATGAGTTATGAAAAGCTTGTTCAATGTGATGAGAAGGTGGAAATTGAGTTTTTCGCTGATCAAGTGTTCTATAACAACCATCATAAGAAGAGACCGAGGTGGCAGGAGGAAGGGAAATGTTTTTCAAAATTGTCGGATGGTAAGAAACTATGTTTCTAGTTTCTGATAAATATGGTAAAAAGAATGCTGGGGAATGTACTTTGAATTCTGGAAAGTGCTACCGATTTGGTAATATGGGACATAAGGCTCGTGATTCCACTGGAAAATATCAAGTTGATGGTAAGACCAAATTTGATTTATAGTTAGTGAAATTTTTCAAGTTTAATGACATGGGTCACTATGAAAACGAGTGTCCGACAAAGAGCTTGATTGATGTGATGTAGTTAGACTACAAGCAGAAAGGGGTGGTGAAATCCTTTTCAACTTATAAAGAAGATGTTGGGACATAAAATGATGTGGTATCAGGTACTTTGTTTGTTTTTCAGATTATGCCAGTGTATTGTTTGATTCAGGGTCCACACATTCTTTCATCACTGAAAACATTTAAAGTAAAATGGGAATACCATCTCAATAAATGACTCCTGAACTTGTGGTAAAAACACCTGGGGGAAATATTGAGGCAAAAAGAATTTATATGAATCTTACTATCCTTATCTGTGGAAAGATCCTACTTGAAAACCTTATTCTTTTACCTCTAGTAGAGTTTGACATTATCCTGGGTATGTATTGGGTCACTATTTACCATACTAAGATTGATTGAAGAGCTAACAAAGTTTCTTTTCAGAATGTCTTTCAGTTTTTGTACAAGAATGAACCCTTACTATTGATAACATATCAAGAGGCTGAAAAACATGTAAAATATGGAGTTGAATGTTTCATTGCACATATTGTTGAAAACAACGGAATTGATCAGATTAATGATGTACCAGTGGAAAATGAGTATCCTGATTTTTTCCTGATGACTTGTATAGAATAATACCAGATCGGGAAGTTGAATTTACTGTTGACTTAGTTCTTGATAATAAGCCAATTTCAAAACCCTCTTATCGAATGGCTCAGATTGAAATTTTAGAGTTAAAGGAGAAATTGCAAGATTTATTAGAGAAAGGCTTCATTCAACCTAACACATCACCATGGGGAACTCCCTTTTTTGTTAAAAATAATAATGGTTCAATGAGACTTTTCATTGATTATAGAGCCTTGAATAACATCACTGTTAAGAACAGGAATCCTTTGCCTCATATCGATTATTTGTTTGATCAGCTCCAGGGAACTCAGTTTTTTTTAAATATTTACATGAGATCGGGGTACCATCAGCTAAAGATAAAGGAAGAAGATATTTTGAGGATCGCGTTTCATACAAGATATGGACATTATGAATTTTTAGTTATGACTTTTGGGCTAACCAATTCACCTGTTGTATTCATGTACATTATGAATAGAATTCTCCATGAGTTATTGGATAGGTTTTTGGTTGGTTTGATTGATTATATTTTGGTGTTTTCTATAAGTAAAAAGGAGCATGAAAGACATTTAAGGGTTATATTGAAAACCATAAAAGAAAAGAAATTGTAGGGGAAATTTAGAGAGTGTGTGTTTTGGTTGCAACAAATTTCATCCCATGGTCACCTTATTTCTAAAGATGGGATAACTGTTGATCCTGCAAAAATAGAGGTTGTTGAAGAATTTCCAAGACCCACCAATGTTACTATGATTCGTATCATCCTTGGTTTGTAAGGATATTATAGATTTTTTGTTATAAATTTTTCCCAGTTGTCTAGTCCAATGACTATGCTAACTCGTAAGGGTGTTAAGTTTATCTAGAAAAAATAATGTGATGATTGTTTTCAGGAACTAAAAAGAGGATGGGTGAATGCTCCAGTTTTGGTACTACCATCCATGATTGGGGAGTTTGTTATCTACAGTAACGCTTCATTGAATGAAAATGGTTGCGTCCTAATGAAGAATGATCAGGTAATTGCATGTGCTTTATTTTAGTTGAAAACTCATGAGGTAAATTACCCTATAGATGATTTGGAATTAGCTTCTGTTTTTTTCGCTTTAAAATTTGGAGGCATCATTATTATGGAGTAAAGTGTTAAATATATACTAATCACAAAATTTTAAAGTATTTAATCACTCAAAAATAATTGAACATGAGACAGAAGATATGGCTAGAATTAATCAAGGATTATGATTGTACAATTCATTACCATCTGGGAAAAGTAAATAAAGTGGTTGATGCTTTGAGTCGAAAAATTAATGCTTCATTAACAATGTTGTGTTTGGAATGTGATCCTTTGGTTAAGGATTTGATGAACGTTCACATATAAGTTGTTAGTGAAATATTTCCTTATGTTTTGTTTCAGGTATTAGTAAAATCATCTCTATCAGACAGAATTAAGCAAGCACAGCTGCAAGACAGTGAGTTGCAAAAAAAGGTAGAGCTGGTTCAGAAGGGTAAGTTGCCTGAATTCAACATTGATAATGATTGTGTTTTGATATTTGGGAAAAGATTGTGTGTTTCGTGTGATTCATAGTTGAAGAGAGAGTTGTTATTTGAATCTCATAGTTCTCTATTTCCAGTTCATCCAGGCAATACTAATATGTATAGAGATCTTCAGAAGTATTATTGGTGGGACAGAATGAAAAAAGATATTGCTGATTTTACTGTGAAGTGTTTGACTTGTCAACAGGATAAAGCAGAGTGGCAATTACTGAAAGGGATGCCTCATCCTTAACCAGTTCTATAGTGGAAATGGGAGAATATATCCATGGACTTCGTTGTGGGATCGCCGAAGACACCTTGAGGTAATAATTCAATCTAGGTTATTGTTGATCGCTTGACTAAATATGCTCATTTCCATTCCATACGAGATACTTTTTCCCTATATCAACATTCTCGTTATTATCTTAAAGAGATAGTCAGGTTACATGGAGTTCCCCTCTCAATTGTATCTGATCGTGATCCCAGTTTTACTTCAAACTTTTCCAAAGGCCTTCAGAAGTCATTGGGTACTGAATTAAATTTTAGTACAGCTTTTCATCGTCAATCAGATGGGCAGTGAGAATGAACAGTTCAGACTTTGGAGGATATTCTACATGCTTGTTCGATAGATTATCAGGGAAGTTCGGACCAACACCTTTCTTTGGTTGTTTTTTTATAATAGTAGTATATAATCCAGTATACAGATGGAACCATTTGATGAATTATATGGGAAGCGGTGTCGAACTCCAGCTTTTTGGGATGAAGTGGGTGAAAGGAAGTTGATGGGACCATAATTGGTAGAAGAGTTGGTAGAAAATTTTCAGCTGATACAGAAACACATGAGAACAGCTCAGAGTAGGAAGAAAATTTATGCAGACAACAGGAGAAAGGATCTCTCTTTTGAGGTAGGTGATCATGTTTTTATCAAAGTATCACCATTGAAAAGTGTGATGCAATTTGTTAAAAAATGAAATTTGAGTCCATGGTTCATTGGACCATAAGAAATTCTGGAGATATTTGGATCAGTTGCATACCGAGTGGCTTTACCCCAGATTTTATCTCAGGTATACAATGTTTTTCATGTTTCAATGTTAATGAAGTGCATGCCAGATCCATCTCATGTTTTGAGTCCAGAGGTAGTTTAGCTGAAGATAATCTATCTTATGAGGAACAACCGGTATAGATTCTTGACCACATGGAGTAAGATTTATGGAATATGGTGATTTATCAAGTAATTGTTTTGTGGAAAAACCACATGAGTGAAGAGGCAACATGGGATTCTGAAAATGCAATGAGGGTTAAATACCCCCACTTATTCGATATGTAAATAAATGGTGGGGCTGCAATTTTCTAATGGTGGGAAGGATGTAAGATCCCAAGTAATTAATAAGTAATATATATTCTTATCTATGTCTATTTCTGAATTATATAGTGTTTTAAGAGGTTTAAAATTGTAATAAATCTAATCTTAAGCATGGAATACTCTAATATTTTTAAATGATTTTTAAACTTACTTTTTGATGGAAAACCTTTTCTAAATTAATATTTTGACAATTTTATAGGCTCTATTTTTCAAAATAAACTTATTCATTATGATTTCAACATTCAAATTTACTTTGGTTAAATTTTTGGTATTTTTCTGACAATGTTCATTTTTTAAAGAATAGTGAAAAATACTGCATTTTACATCAAAACTGATTTTTCATCTAATTTAAATATATGGTTATATTATCTTTTTAAATGGTTATAAAGTTTAATTAAAATATATTATTACCATTTAATCCAATGGTGGTCATTAGAATTATTTTCACTTTGGAATTGGGCATAAACAAGTGCGAAACTTCTCATAGATATTGTTTAAAAAAAACCCGCTATTTGTTTTGACAACAAGAATTATTTTTAAATTATTTATTGCGATATATATGCTTCAAATTTGGTAAAATGGATTCCATATTTGGAATCATATGTTCTAAATTATGTAATTAATACTCTTTTTTTGACATTATGAATAGTAACGACTGTAATTATCTTTAATTATCGTGATTAATTAGTAATCGGGTAGTTAAGGATAATAAAATAATATCATAATAATAAAAAATGTTCCCAAAATATGTACTAATGCTACTGGTTGTGTCATGGCCGACCATGGGATGCCTTTTTCCATACTTAAGGACCCCATGGAATCACTTTTGGGTGAAATTGACACTTTATCAATTTATTTTTTAAAGAAAGGAGAATATCACTAAAGAATGTATCACACAAGTAAAATATTTTTAGTTTTGTCTATGTAAATTATCTCTAAGACTATAAATATTCATAGGAATTCTAAAAATATTTCTTCCATCATAGAATTTGTTTTATTATTTTTAGACATAAAAAAATTAATTTGTTTATGACATCACGATGATGCAGCGATTATCTCATTAATGAACGATTTAAATAAAATGAAAATATAATGTAAACTCTATAACTTAAACTTGTAAAAAACATATTGGATGAGTATATTTCAAAACCTTATCACCATATCCTAGAAATATATCAATGTGGGACATTTTAAATACGAAACTCTTTTTAAAATATTGTAACATTTCATGGCTTTCCAAGAGTTCCCCTCCTCCCTCTTATATTAAGCCCTAACCTCTACCTCCTTACCAACACTTCTCAAGCCATTGGATCAGCCAAAATCTACTCATCTTATCTATCCACATCCCTTTCTTCATCCTATATGCCTTACCTTAGGCAAAAACATCTTCAAGAAATCTTCTTGGTTCAAACCAACAAGAGTTACCTGATTTAAAGGTAAAGTCTTCTCTAATGTTCTTTTGTTTTATTTTGTTTCTCCAAACCCCTAAAATATTTTTATTAATTTATTTTGTAACAAAACCAGTATTTTCAATATACTAGGATTTATTATAAGATGTATTCTATCTACACTTATACAAACCTACATCTAATGGTTAATGAATATACTGTTTCCGTGGATGGAAAATTTCTACCTCACAAAATGATGATTCTTTAATATTATTATAACACCTTCTAAGGTGTCCATTAAGATGTCACTATATTTATATATGATATATGATATGTTTATGTTTTCCTTAAGCTTCTTTATTTTTCATTTATCGCATACCTTTATGGTTTCCATTATGAGTAAACGCGATATCTTCAATTTAGGAAGTGCAGACTACTGCCCCTTCAAAGTGATTTGATTCGTTAATTCCATACGTGGGATGTATAAAGGATAGAGTTAATGATATATATATGATATTATACTAGAATTATAATATACCATTATATCATTATGATTCAATTCCATAAAATACAAAATAGAAATGTAAGTAGCGTTCATGCGTACGTACGGCTTACCGTCTCCATGAACGGTGCATTTCATTTCTTACTTCTAAATATTATGTAATATTTTAAATTCATGTATATACTAGATATATATGATTTATATTATATCTACATAATGAATATAATTCTGGATATTATGTATATTTTACGACATGAACAACTTGTAATTATAAAGAGTTTATTTTTGAATCAATTACTAATTATCGACCAAATGACCATCATAAACATAAATAATTACATAATCTTCATAACATAGTGATAAGTGATATAAATGAAATAATGAACTTGTAAAAGGTTCTTAAGAGCGTATAAATTAACTCAAGTTTATTATTCAGGAAATTAATGAATGATCAAGTCATGTCAGACCTGTGGTAAGGAACTTCGTCTCAGTCTCCTTTCATGGAGACATATTTGGTTTTATACACATATTTATTTTATACAGTGTATAAAGCCCTTTGACTTTTACGTCTATTCAAAATGAATCTTTTTATATGAATCATTTTACTAAATGACAAAAGGAATGTTTTTTATGTCCTACGTATGCGGCGACAACGACTTCTCTGCCGACGTGACCATTATTTGAGTTTCAGCTTCCTCTAAAATCCATAACGTTTTTTAAATGAAAAATAAATATCATGATTTACTTTTATTTTATTTTGATATTGAAAATGGATTTCATAATGTTTTTATTATATCAATGTATTGTATTGATATCTTATTTTTGAAATGTGGAAATGTTATTTTTTATTTATGCTTGTTTTATGTGACACGATTATGTTATGGTTCTTGGGCATTGTTATAAAGACCGGTGGTTCCGTGATAATCTAAGGGCGGGTGAGCCCGATATAGCTCTCCACTACATTGGGTAACACGAAGGGGTTATCCTTTAAGGTTTATCCAAAGAGATTTAGGGAATATACAGTGATGGGTATTTCAAACGTAACCATGAGGGTTACTCCCTATGTAAGAATGTTATGAATTCCTCTAGATACCTTTATGTCTTATGATTTATATGATTTATTCATGATTTTATAAGTTATATTAAAATGATTATGTTTTATGAGTTATGTATGATTTCATACAAGGACAAATTTTATCATTTCGTACTTTTATATCACTTACTAAGATTTTTATGCTCATCCCATGTTTTGTAAATGTTTTTCACAGGTCAAGGGAAACGTACATGATGTGATGATAATGTCAAGGAAGTGTCAAGAATGAATCAATGTTTTATTTTAAATATGTTTCCATTGATGGAAAAAATGAGTACTACCTCTGTCGTAACTACTTTGTTTAAATGTGGAATGTAATGCATGATTTATGATCTAATTATCTAAAACTCTAAACCGGAAAAGATCCTCAACATGTATTCTTGAAATAACTCAATATTAAGTAATGTTTAAGGCTGGGGCCTTGTAGTTGGTATCAGAGGTCTGTTTAGATAACATTAGGAGTTATAATTCTATAAAATTGTTATCCAAAAATATTTTTTTATGGTAAAATTGAAATGATATAGCATTGAAGATTACCATGTTGCTTCATCTAATACATGTTTGTTCAGAATGGTTTTCTGTAGAGGAAAAAGGAAGAAGTGCTAGAAAGGCATACAAAAGGAAATGACATTCCGAATCAGCATCCTGAGATGGTCGGAATTGGAACTGAATAGTTTGTTGCATTAATGGTGTAGTTGACTCATGTGATAAATGGTGGTGGTATCCATGCACGAGATCAGCCAGATCAACCATAGAGGAACATGTCAGTGGTGGAACATTTCATGAGGCAACATCCCCAATCATTCAGAGGATCATCAGACCCTATGCTTACTGAAGGGTGGATTAAAGCACTGGAGAAGATTTTCGATGTCATGGGGTGTTCAGACAATCAAATGGTTAGTATTTCAATTTACCGTTTGGAGGCTGAAGCAGATCAGTGGTGGTCGATGGTTAAAAATATCAGGGACGCTGATGAGATTTATGCTCTCATCTGGGATGAATTCCATGGTATGATTCTTGATATGTAATTTACTAATGATGTTCGACATAGGATGGAAAAACAACTCTTGGAATTGAGGCAAGTGGACGACTCAGTGGCTGCTTATGAAGAGAGGTTCACTCGATTTTCAAGGTATGCTCCAAAATTTATCCGAGACCTTGATAGTAAAATCAAACGTTTTTACACAGGATTAAAGCCAAAATATCGAAGGGGTTTAGCTTCTAACGAGTTCATGAGTTATGAAAAGGTTGTTTGATGTGCTGAGAAGGTGGAAATTGTGTTTTTCACTGATCAAGTATTCTATAAAAACCTACAGAATAAGCGACTGAGGTGGCAGGAGAAAGGGAAAATTTCTTCAAAAAGGTCTGATGGTAAGAAAACTAAGTTTCTAGTTTATGATAAATGTGGTAAAAAGCATGTTGATGAATATCCTTTGAATTATGCAAAGTGCTACCGATGTGGTAATATGGGACATAAGGCTTATGATTGCACTGGAAAATATCAAGGTGATGGTAAGACCAAATATGATTTACAGTCAGTGAAATGTTTCAAGTGTAATGACATGGGTCACTATTCAAACGAGTGTCCGACAAAGAGATCGAGTAATGGGATGTAGTTAGACTACAAGAAAAAAAGGGTGGTGAAATCCTTTGGAACTACTTCAGTAGATGTTGGACCATAAAATGAAGTGGTATCAGGTACTTTGATTGTTTTTCAGATTATGCCAGTGCGTTGTTTGATTCAGGGTCCACACATTCTTTTATCTCTGAAAACAATTCTAGTAAAATGGGAATACATTCTCAATAAATGACTCCTGAACATGTGGTAAAAACACTAGGGGGAAATTTTGAGGCAAAAAGAATTTATAAGAACCTTACTATCCTTATTTGTGGAATGAACCTATATGAAAACATTATAGTTTTACCTCTAGTAGAGTTTTATGTTATCCTGGGTATGGATTGGGTCTCTGTTTACCATGCTAAGATTGATTGTAGACCTAGCGATGTTTCTTTTTATAATGAATTTTAGTTTGTGTACAATAATGAACTCTTACTATTGATAACATATCAACAGGATGAAAAACATGTAAAATATGGAATTGAATGTTACCTTCAACATATTGTTGAAAACAAAGGAACTGTTCAGATTAATGATGTGCCATTGGAAAATGAGTATCCTGATGTTTTTCCTGATTAGTTTCCTAGAATAATACAAGATCGGGAAGTTGAATATACTATTGACTTAGTTCCTGATGCTAAGACAATTTCAAAACCAGCTTATCGAATGGCTCATATTGAACTATTAGAGTTGAAGGAGAAATTGCAAGATTTATTAGAGAAAGGCTTCATTCGAACTAACACATCACCATGGGGCACTCCTGTTTTATTTGTTAAAAAGAAAAATGGTTCAATGAGACTTTTCATTGATTATAGATCCTTGAATAACATCATTGTTAAGAACAAGTATCATTTTCCTAATATCGATGATTTGTTTGATCATCTCCAGGGAACACAGTTTTTTTCAATGATTTACCAGAGATCGGGGTACCATCAACTGAAGAAAAAGGAAGAATATATTCTGAGGACCGCATTTCATACAGGATATAGCCATTATGAATTTCTATTTATGCCTTTTGGGATAACCAATTCAACTTTTGTATTCATGGACATTATAAATAGAATTATCCATGAGTTCTTGGATAAGTTTGTGGTTGGTTTCATTGATGATATTTTGGTGTTTTCTATAATTAAAGAGGAGCATGAAAAACATTTAATGGTTATTTTGAACACCATAAAAGAAAATAAATTGTATATGAAATTTAGAGAGTGTGTGTTTTGGTTTCAACAAATTTCTTTCCATGGTCACATTGTTTCTAAAGATGGGATAACTGTTGATCCTGCAAAAACAGAGGTTGTTAAAGAATTGCCAAGACCCACCAATGTAACTGAGATTCGTAGCTTCTTTGGTTTGGAAGGATATTATCGATGGTTTGTTATACATTTTTCCCAGTTATCTAGTCCAATGACTATGCTAACTCATAAAGGTGTTAAGTTTATCTAGAAAAATGAATGTGATGATTTTTTCAGGAACTAAAAAGAGGATTGGTGAATGCTCCAGTTTTGGTACTACCATCCAGGAATGGGGAGTTTGTTATCTATAGTGATTCTTCATTGAAAGGACATGGTGCATCCTAATGCATAATTATCAGGTAATTTCATGTGCTTCACGTTACTTGAAAACTCATGTGGTAAATTACCCTACACATGATTTGGAATCAGCTGGTGTTTTTTTCGCTTTAAAAATATGGAGGCATCATTTTTATGGAGTAAAGACTGAAATATATAATGATCACAAAAGATTAAAGTATATATTCACTCAAAAAGAATTGAACATGAGATAGAGGAGATGTCTGGAATTAATCAAGGATTATGATTGTACAATTCATTACCATCTAGGAAAAGAAAATAAAGTGGCTGATGCTTTGAGTCAAAAAATGAATGCTTCATTAACAATGTTGCATTTGGAATGTGATCCTTTGGTTAAGGATTTGATGAAAGTTGTCATAGAAGTTGTTAGTGTAGGATTTCCTTCTGTTTTGTTTCAGGTATTAGTGAAATCATCTCTATTATATAGAATTAAGCAAACACAAAAGAAAGATAGTGACTTGCAGAAAAAGGTAGAGCTGGTTCAGAAGGGTAAGTTGCCTGAATTCAAAATTGATAATGATTGTGTTTTGAGATTTGGGAATAGATTGTGTGTGACATGGGATTCACAGTTGAAGAGAGTGTTGTTATGTGGATCTCATAGTTCTCCATTTTCAGTTCATCCAGGTAGTAGTAATATGTATAGAGATCTTTAGAAGTATTATTGGTGGGACAAAATGAAAAAAGATATTCCTGATTTTACTGTGAAGTGTTTGAATTCTCAACAGCTTAAAGTAGAGTGGAAGTTACCAAAAGGGATGCTTCAGCCTTTACCAATTCCATAGTGGAAATGGGAGAATATATCCATGGACTTCGTTGTGGGATTGCCGAAGACACCTCAAGGTAATAATGCAATCTAGGTTATTGCTGATAGCTGGACTAAATATGCTCATTTCCATGCCATACAAGATACTTTTTCCCAATATTAACTTTCTCGTTTTTATATTAAAGAGATAGTCATGTTACATGGAGTTCCCCTCTCCATTGTATCTGATCATCATCTCTGGTTTACTTCTATCATTTGTAAAGTCCTTCAGAAGTCATTGGGTACTGAATTAAATTTTAGTAAATCTTTTCATCCTCAATCAGATGGGCAGTCAGAATAAAAAATTCAGACTTTGGAGTATATGCTACAAGATTGTTCGATGGATTATCAGTGAAGTTGGGACCAAAACCTTTCTTTGGTTTTGTTTTTTTATAATAACAGTATATCATCTAGTATACAGATGGAACCATTTGAGGCATTATATAGGAAGCGGTGTCAAACTCCAGCTTTTTGGGATGAAGTGGGTGAAAGGAAGCCGATGGGACTAGAATTGGTAGAAGAGTTGATAGAAAAATTTCAGCTGATACCGAAACACATGAGAATATCTCAGAGTCGGCAGAAAAGTTATGCGGAGAACAGGAGTAAGGATCTCCCTTTTGAGGTAGGTGATCTTGTTTTTCTCAAAGTATCACCATGGAAAAGTGTTATGAAATTTGGTAAGAAAGGAAAGTTGAGTCCAAGGTTTATTGGACCATATGAAATTCTAGAGAGAGTTGGATCAGTTTCATACTGAGTGGCTTTACCCCTGAGTTTATCTCAGGTACACAATGTTTTTCATGTTTCAATGTTAATGAAGTACATGACAGATCTATCTCTTGTTTTGAGTCCAAAGGTAGTTTAGCTGGAAGATAATCTATCTTATGAGGAACAAACAATACTGATTCTTGACCACAAGGAGTAAGTGTTGTGGAATATGGTGATTCTCCAAGAAAAGGAATTGTGGAAAAACCCCATGAGTGAAGAGGAAACATCGGAATCGGAAAATGAAATGAGGGATAAATACCCCCACTTATTCGATATGTAAATAAATTGTGGGGATGCAATTCTATAAAGGGGGGAAGGATGTAACATCCCAAGTAAGTAATGAATAATATATATTCTTATATATGTCAATTTATGAATTATATAGTGTTTTAAGATGTTTAAAATGAGAATAAATCTGATCTTAAGCATGGAATATTCTAATATTTTTAAAATATTTTTTTACTTCCTTTTCGATGGAAAACCATTTTTATATAAAACTTTTGACAATTTTATAAGATCTATTTTTTAATATAAACTTATTAATTATTATTGGAACATTGCAATTTACTTTGGTTAAATTTTTGGTATTTTTCTGACAATGTTCATTTATTTAATGAATATTGAAAAATACTGCATTTTACATCAAAACTGATTATTCATCTAATTTAATTATATGGTTAGATTATCTTTTTAATTGGTTTTAAAGTGTAATTAAAATATATTTTTACCATTTAATCCAATGGTGGTCATTATAATTATTTTCACTTTGGAATTGGGCATAAACAAGTGCCAAACTTCTCACAGATATTGTCTCGAAAAACCCGCTATTTGTTTTGAGAATGGGAATTATTTTTAAATTAATTATTGCGATATATATGCTTCAAATTTGGTAAAATGGATTTCATATTTGGAATCAGAAGTTCCAAATTTTGTAATTATGACTCTTGTTTTTTAGACATTATGAATAGTAACGACTGTAATTATCTTTAATTATCGTGATTAATTAGTAATCGAGTAGTTAAGGATGATAAAATAATATCATAATAATAACAAATGACCTCAAAATGTGTACTAATGCTACTTGTTGTGTCATTTCCGACCATGGGATGCCTTTTTCTATACTTAGGGACCCCATTGAATCACTTTTGGGTGAAAGTGACACTTTATCATTTTATTTTATTTTAAAGGAGAATATCACTAAAGAATGTATCACACATGTAAAATTATTTAGTTTTGTCTCTGTAAATTATCTATTAGACTAACAATATTCATTGGAATTCTAAAAATATTTCTGACATCATAGAATTTGTTTTATAATTTTTAGACGTAAAATAAATTAATTTATTTAGGACATCATGATGATGCAGCGATTATCTCATTAATGAACGATTTAAATAAAATGAAAATATAATGTAAACTATATGACTTACACTTGTAAAAAACCTATTGGATGAGTGTATTTTCAACCCTTATCCCCATTTCCTCTAAATATCTCAATGTGGGACCCTTTAAATATGAAACTCATTTTAAAATAATGTAACATTTCTTGGCTTTCCAAGAGTTCCCCTCCTCCCACTTATAATAGGCCCTAACCTCTACCTCCTTACCAACACATCTCAAGCCATTGTCACGGAAAAACTCTGCTCATATTATCTTTCTAAATCGCTTTCTTCATCCTAGAAGCCTTACCTTAGGCAAAAATCTCTTCAAGAAACCCTTTTGTTTCAAACCAACAGGAGTTACCTAATTTAAAGGTAAAGTCTTCTCTAATGTTCTTTTGTTTTATTTTGTTTCTCCAAAACCTTAAAATCTTTTTAATCATTTATTTTGTAACAACATCTGTATTTTCAATATACTAGGATTTTTTATTAAGATTTATTCTAGCTACACTTACACAAACCTACATCTAATGGTCAATGAATAAATTATTTCTGTGGATGGAAAATTTCTACCTCACGAAACGATGATTCTTCAATATACTTATAACACCTTCTAAGGTGGACATTAAGATGTCACTATATTTATATATGATATATAATATGTTTATGTTTTCCTTATGCTTTTTTATTTTTCATTTGTTGCAAACCTTTATGATTTTCATTATGAGTAAATGTGATATCTTCATTTTTTGAAGTGCGGACTACCGTCCCCTCAATGTGATTTGATTCGTTAATGCCATATGTGGGACATAGAAAGGATGGAGTTAATCATATTATATATGATATTATACTAGAATTATAATATACCTTTATATCATTATGATTCTGTTCCATAAAATACGAAATAGAAATTTAAGTAGCGTTCATGCGTATGTACGGCTTACCGTCTCCATGAACGATGCATTTTATTTATTACCTCAAAATGTTCTGTAATATTATAAATTCATGTATATACTGGATATATATGATCTATATGATATCTACATCATGAATATAATTCTGGATATAATCGATATTTTACCACAAGAACAACTTGTAATTATAAAGAGTTTATTTTTGACTCAAGTACCAATGATCGACAAAACGACCATTATTAACCTAAATAATTACATAGTGTTCATAACATGGTAATAAGTGATATAAAAGAAATAATTAACTTGAAAATTGTTCTTAATAAATTAGAAATTAACTCATGTTTATTATCTAGGAGATTAAAGAACGATCGAGACATGTCGGACCCAAGGTAAGGAACTTCGTCTCAATCTCCTTTCATTGAGGCATAATTTGTTTTATAGACAACATTATTTTATACGGTGTATAAACCCCTTTTACTTTTACATCTATTCCAAAGGAATATTTTTATAAGAAGTTTTTTACTAAATGGAAAAAGGAATTTTTTTTGTCGTACATATGCCGTGACAACAACTTCTCCGCCGCCGTGACCATTATTTGAGTTTCGGATTCCTCTACAAGCCATAACTTTTTTTAAATGAAACATAAATACCATACATTAATTTTCATTTATTTTGGTATTGAAAATTATTTTCAAAATGATTTTATTATATCAATGTGTTGTATTGATATCTTTTTATTGAACTGTGTAAATGTTATGTTTCCTTTATTCATGTTTTATGTGACACGATTATGTTATGGTTCTTGGGAATTGTTATGAAGATGGGTGGTTTCGTGATAAACTAAGGGCGGGTGAGCCCGATATAGCTCTCTAATGCATTGGGTAACATGAAGGGGTTAAACATTATTGTTTTTCCGAAGATATTTAGGGAATATACTGTGATGGGTATTCCAAACGTAACCATGAGGGTTACTCTCTACGTAATAATGTTATGACTTACACAAGTTACCTTTATGTCTTATGATTTCTATAATTTATTCATGATTTGATGAGGTATGTTAAAATGCTTATTTTTTATGATTAAAGTTTTATTTCATACATGGATAAATGTTTTAATTTCATACATTTACATCCCTTACTGTGATTTTTATGCTCATCCCAAGTTTTTGAAATGTTTTTCACAGGTCAAGGGAAAGGTACATGGTGTGATGATAGTGTCAAGTAAGTGTCAAGAAAGAATCTATGTTTTATTTTAAATATGTTTCCGTTGATGGGAAAAATGAGTACTATATTTTTTGTAACCAATTTGTTTAAATGTGGAATGTAATTCATGATTTAGGATCTAATTATCTAAAACTCTAAACAATAAATGATCCTAAATGTGTATTCTTGAAATAACTCAAGATTAAGTAATTTTTAAGGGTGGGGCCTTATACCTTAATTGGGTAACTTCTTTTAGTTTATACCAAAAGGCTTCCATATAATTACTTCTAACCAAAGGGATGATTAATGGATGATTGGAAGGATTATGGGAAGTTGTATTGTCATATATTGGGTGATTATATGTGGGTTTATAGGTTTGAGGAATGTGGAGATGTGGGTTGCATTTATAAGGGAGGAAAAGGACTAACATTGTATTTCTAAAAAGTTGTTAGGTGTGAAAACATTTTAATATAATAATGTATATCAAAACTAAAAACTATAATAATGGAATTATCATGGCCAATTTATGGCCATAAAATTGGTTTACAAGAAGACTCTAGGACATTTTTGTCCCTAAGTTAATGGTTTAGTTCTTAATTAAGAATAACTTTACCTTAATAACTATTATTAATTTTAATATGTTGCACTAATATTTTTGGTCAAAAATAGTGTTAGTTTTATTATGAATGATATTTTTTATGATTCAAAATATGGAATCCATATTTCAAAATTTCAATCATATAATAGGTAAATGTTTATTTAAATTTAATCCCGTAGACATGACGACAATGTGAGTTTTTAATGTAAAAATGACTAATTGTTTTCTCTGTTATTATTATCAATATTAAAGTGAAATTGATTACAATTAAATAAATTTTATGGATTGATCAAAATATGACCTAATTAAATTTTAAATCAAATTTTAATTTTAATTTAAACTTAGTAATATATATATATGGAAAAAGGTTTGAACTATGATTCAACATTTTATAAATTTTTTGAAAAATGAAATGTTTCACAAAAATTTCAAAAAATCATTCATACCGGATTATTATATTTATTTTAAAATTTGTTATTTATGTTTAAAAATTGAAAATAAAATTTTCCTAATTTTCATTTACAAAGGGTTCACAATTAAAAGATCGTTAAATTATCTTTTAAAAATATAGGTTTTGTGTGTAAAATAGAATTATTATTATATTATTCTTATAAATCCAAATGGATTAATATAAAAAATATTTTATCAAATATATAATATATATATTTCATTTAAAATAACATATTAATTTTAAATAATTATTTTCTAAGAATGAAAAATTCAACTAGAAGCATAAATATAATAATATTTTTTTAATATCAAATTGGTTCATATTTTTATTTGTCATTAATTGGTAACCAATATATTAATTTTATATTTTCTAAGCCTTATATTTTCTAATTTTGGGTAATACTATTCATATCCCCTATTATATCATCTTGGTTATATCATATTATATTAAATAATAATATTTTAATAATATCTTATTGTTCGATAAAACTCGGCCATGTGTGTAATGCAATATATTAAACAAGGTATTTTTTATGGTTAACACACCCTAAATCAATGTTACATGTAATGAAATATATAAAATATATTTTAATTGGTAAATATGTTATAACGTTTTGGGATATCATGTATTGTTACATGAATGGTGTCATGTTTAATACCCAATATCAAATAATTCGTCCTCACATTAGAGTTTTGAGGCATCACAAATATACTAAGTCGTTTTTATGTAAAGGGTATGACCTATAGTAACACACACATCTATCAAATTTTATCCTCAATTGTAGCACCGCAAACACATTATGGTTTGTTTTTCTTAAATACATTCTAGTTATATCCTCTATTTTATGAATCACTGAGCCTCTATGGAACAAAACATGGTTACTTAAAAGAGATAGCCATACCTATCCCTAAAAGATATATTTTTTAGCTCATTGATTTGAATTTTAAAAATCGTACGTACAGAGTTGTGATGAATATGATAATTATAGTCTAATAGAAATAACATTATTTTCTATGAATAATAACATTACCTTATGAATAGTAACCTACCATTATGAATAGGAACTTACCCTTATGAAATGTAATATGACTCTTATGAATGGTATCCATGCCCTTGAATGTATAAATGAACATAGGGACCTTAAAAATGAAGATTACTATTTTACATTTTTATATGTTTGGATTAAATTATTATTTCAATTAAATATTTAATTAATCATCTTTAGAAAATTATTTTTGAAAAATGGACTTTATTTTCGGATTCTACACATTGAAAAAAGGTTATGGAAAATATTTGGGATTTCTCTGAAATAATTACAATTTTGATGAATAGTAAAACACTATAATTTATGATAAATGATAAATAAGGAATTTATTGAGTCATTAATGATGATCTGCTAATGTAATCCCAGTTCGTTAGAAGTCACATGCATATATTACTGTCCTTGGTAATGGAATACTCACTATTGGTTGTATTGAGAAGAAATAATAAATTAATGGTTAAAATATTAAGAAAACTCCTCTCCCCTCCACTATACAAACCACCCATCACCCCCTCCTCCACCCACACAACTCAGGTTTCAATCCTTGTATAATTTACAGAAAATACTCTTCCTAAGACATTTCCCCTCATCCAAGACCTACTGGTCTCACCAAATGGTTAAAAACAAAGGCCTTAAGGATATTCTCATGGTGTACTGCACTGGTGAACCGTCCTTCTCTTTTCATTAAATATCATTTACATAGATCCATTATTTTGTTGTCCCTTATCACCTCCCCTCATCAAAATTAAATGATATTTCCATTAACTTACATGTAATGGATTTTCAATGTGGTAGTATTATATTCACCATAATCTCTCTTTTTACACTCTATTTATACAATAAATGCAAACTACGTCTGATATGTGTAAATTTATCACACTCAAGGTAGTCGGGTTTTAAATTTTCATTAATATCTTCAAAAATTGTCAATAACCCATTTCAATGGTTTAAAAAGGTTATAATATATGTATTTTATCTTGATTAATGTTTGGGAATCATTACACGTTCATAATATTGAATAATAATACAAAATCAGTTTATTGTGCACAAAACCATCAAACCAAATCGAAGGATTTATTTTAACACATCGAATGAGTCATACTCATGGTTTATAACCAGAATCATTATAAGATAATTTATATATCTTTAATTTCAATATTTATGTATGTTAACAATTCTGGATTATTAACAATATTTCAATCAAACATTCATTCAGGAAAACAAGTAAACAGATCATGAAAACAAAAGAAGAAAATGCTTCCAAAACAATAAAGTTGATTCTATAAACCCATCAAAAAAGCCATTAATGAACTTTATAAGGTTATAAAATATCAATTACCTTTTTATGAGGTATTTATATAATTAATTAATGATGATAAATTTTATTATTCAGGTCTTTATGAACAAATAAAACACAATCGAGCGTAAGGTTAGAGATCCTCTCTCTCAATGTTGTTCAAGAATCTCCTCTCTGTTGAGCCCTTTTATTTTTAATTCTATTTGATGGGGTAAGTTTTTAAAACTCCCCCATACATACCTTTTGATATATAATAAATGTAATACCCCATTACCTCTCATTAATCCCTCTTAATAACACTTGTTACCATGCCCAAATGTTTGTAAGGGGTTTCACATCTCACTTTCATTTCTGTGTGATTTTCATTATTGACCATTTATTTCATAAATTTTGTATATGTGTAATTCAATTGGATATATAATTACATTATTATAGTTATATTCATGTCATTCAATTATTCATTTGAGTTTTATTAAGTTTTTATCATATGATTTGACGGATTGAATTGTGGTATGAGACTCTATCTCAACTACTATTTTGTTGTGACTAACATTGTATTGTGGACCTAATAATCCTTATGTGGTGTACTTACTAACCATTTGAAATTAATTTTTAATTAGATTATATTCTTTTTTAATTACCATATTCTCATAACATGTATATGATTATTGTCTACATTGTATACAACCTTACATACGGTAATTATTTTAGAATGTTATTTTAATTATTGAAATATTGTTGAATCTGTATACTCTACTATATACAGATATTGAAAAGGCAAGTTGATCTTGTATTTAATCAATGTATAAAGAATTATTTGAACATGCAGTGGTGGGTGGGGCCCTCTATAGCACCTTGATTCATCGGTAAGTCTCCGGAGATAAATCATTTGGTGAAAACCCCTTTGAGTTTGTTTTCAAAAATCAGATGGGTTTCTACGCACAGAACTAAACCGTTTTAATGGTATTATGGTTTCATGCTCCATATACATTTTGTCCAATTAAGAAGTATTCTATTTATTCATTACTAATTATTATTATTATCCATGAGGCTTCCACTATGATAAAATCTATGGATGTAGTTTCATTCTCAGTTTATTTATTTAATTAGTTTATCATTTATTCACCATGCCATATTGATTATGTCAGATTGATTATGATTTACTTATTATTTTATTTATACTTCCTCTATTTGAAACTCTTATTGAGCTTTTGAGCTCACCGATTTCATTTTTTACCATCAGCAGTTGACTATATGAAGGTATATTATTGAGTTTATGTGGTTACAGTTTTTAGTTTGTTATTTATTGTATGTCATAACATTTTTCATTGTAATTTATGTTACATCTATGTATCTAGTTTTTTCACTACTACTAAACTGATTGTTCCTTCAGGATCTTCCATTCTATCTAACCATTCCAATTGCACATGTCATGTACTGGCTCTAGTCTAGAGTGGTCAGGTTGTTACAGTTGATAATAGAGGATGTTTAGTAGAAAACATGGAAACTTGAGTAAGAAATGTATAGTAGGGAACAATAACCAAAGGTAGATAATGAGGATAAATGTACAAGAATATATTGTTATTTTGGTAAGGAATAGATTATGTGGAACTTTTATCCAATATGTCCCTGTCTGGATATGAGTAGGTAGACGCCGCACTGGAACAGATGTATCTTGGGGTAAAACTTGAAGATCCGTCTTTGAGATAGACTCAAATGGGGATTGGTGCATGAAAATGATCATTTCTTCAGTCTGGGTTATGACACACCTGGGGGATATTCTTATGATAATACACATTTTAATTACAAGACATTATGGATGAGTTTAATGTATATTTTTCCTAAGAGAAACCATGTTAATAAGTTTATCTATCCATAGAATTTCAATGTATGTTTAGATATTTTATATTTGAAATTCATAAACTAATCTAGTTTACCCCATTATTTATAAATGGCATATAATGGATTAAGGGGAATCATTACTCATTGGAAAGTCAAGGATCTCCCTACTGAGAAAGTCAATGCAGTCAATGTTGTAGAAGATCAGATCATGACCATATTGGGACAACATACTCAGGTTGTCATGAATTACCATTTTACACCTGTGTTTTATTATTTCATGTGGTAGAAGCCCCCATCTTTTAGTGGGACTAATAACCCATTAGTTGATGAGAAAAGGATCAGGTCCCTTGAAAAGATACTAATGGAATTAATATGAAAATAAAATGAAAAGTTGGTAATGGATATATAGTGTCTCAATGGAGATGTTGATCAGGGGAGGTCCTTGATTCAGAATACCATAGAGGAAGAATAAATAGAAGATATGAAATGGAGGACTTTTATGAAATATTCTTCGAAATATATTTCCCTCGTGAGCAACGAACTGAAACGAAGAGGAAATTCCTTAGATTAAAATAAAGTTAAGAAGATAGTGTTACAAAGTATGAGGCTACTTTCACATGGTTGTCCATGTATGACATAGATTATGTACGTGATTCAGAAGACATTATTGATAATTTCTTTGAATGACTCAAGCCATGTCTTCAAAGGGAACTGGCTTCTCAATCATTTTCATATAATGATGAAATTGTATGAAGTGCCATCAAAATAGAGAAGGAATTTTCTAGATGAAATATTTTCAAAGGAATCCAATAAAAGAAGTGGTAGTCTGATAACAATGGAAAAGGAGAAGCACCAAATAATAGTATGGAAACAATGTTATTCCCATTATGTAAGAACTGAGGAAAGAATCATCTCGGGAAATTCTTGGAAGGCATGGGAAACTACTATAACTACAGAAAAAAGGTTCATCGATCAGATTAATGCAAGGAGAAGAAAAAATGAATTGTTATTCAATGATATAATTGTAGCGAGATGGGACACTATGAAAATGAGTGTCCTAAGAGCCACGAAAACATGCCTTTGAAAAATCCAAGAGAACAAGGGAGAGCCTATGCGATTACAACCACGGAGGATGAAATTCTTAATGATGTGGTGGATGGTACATTAAATGTTTCCTTTATCTTATAAAACACATTATTTGATTTCGGATCATTGCATTCATTTATATCCTCCTAGTTTTCCAAGAAAACTAGATATGTCCAATTTGATTTAATAAAGGAGTTGTCAGTCAAAACTCCTAGGGGATGTACATTGCAACAAAGGCAAGTCGGCTAGTCCACCTGGAGACACAAAAAAATGATTTAATTCCTAACCATATCCTCATACCAATGACTGAATTTGATATGATTCTCAGTATATATTGGATGTCAAATTATGATGCGAAGATTTATTGAATGACGAAGGAAGTTAAAATTATTGAAAATGGTGTAGAATCTGTTGCCTTTATGGGAGAAACATATATACCTAATTCTTTCTAGAACCAAACCCAATAGATATAATGAATGCAACAATTAAAGAGCATTATGATCCAATACCTATTGTCATGGAACCAAATAATCAACTTAAAGATGTGCACATAGTGCAAGATTACATTGATTTATTTCCAGAGGATTAACCTGGACATCCTCTAGAGCAGGAAGTTGAGTTCTCTATTGATTTAATTCTTGATGCATGTCCTATATCAATGACTCCCTATAGAATGTCTATTGTTGAATATGTAATTCTAAAGAAAAAACAAGAGTATTTGAGGGAAAAAATATTAATTCAAACTATTTTTTTTATGTTGATCCTCTTTCCACATTTTCATGAAGAAAGATGGACCCATGATGCTTTGCATTGATTACGTGGAAATAAATTCTCTTATAATATTGAATAATTATTCTAGCCCCCATATTGATGATTAATTTGATCAACATCATTGAGCTCAATACTTTTCAAAGATTGAACTTTGATTTGTATATCATCTGTTGCGTGTGAGGAAGGAAGATATTCCTAAGATAGCATTTCAGACCAAGTATGTGCATTCTGAGTTTATAGTGATGCATTTTGGACAGAAAAATGAAACCTCTGTTTTTAGGGATTTAATGAATAGAGTTTTCAAGGAATATCATGATAACATTTTTGTGGTATTCAACGATGATGTCCTTATATAATCAAAAATCTATGAAGACCATGAGAATCAATTGTAGGTTATTCTGAGAACACATTGTAGAAATAATTTATATGGGATGATTATCATGTGAAATGTCTGGCTTCAATCAGTTTCATTTCTAGGCCATATTTTCTATAACGATGGAATCCTAGTTGATCCTGTGAAGAAAAATTCAATCCATGATTGGCCCATTCCAACCAACATAATTGAGGTGTGCAGTTTATTGGATTTGTAAGTTACTATCAGTGTTGCATTCAGAATGTTTTCCGACTGGCTAACCCACGAACCAAAATCACATGTAAAAGTGATAAGTTGGTGTGGGCAAAATATTGTACATAATAATTTGAAGAATTGAAAATAAGAATTGTCATTGCTCCAATTTTGACTCTTCCATCTGGAATTGATGTATTTTTAATAAAAAATGATGCATAAAAGAATGGATTGGGTTCCTTCCTTATGAAAAATGATGATTTTATTGCTTATGCATCAAGACAGTTGAAGATTCATATGAAATGTTATCAAACTCTTTATCTTCAGTTAGAAATCGTAATCTTTGCTATGAAAATATGGAGGCATTATCTCTACGGAGAGAGATGTGAGATTTATACAAACCAAAAGAGTTTGAAATACATGTCCACACAAAAATAAATCAACATAAGGCAAATAATATGTCTCTAGATACTCAAAGATTATGATTGTTCAATACAATACCACCCAGGAAAGGCAAATATGGTGGCAGATGCATTAACCCAAAAAGATAATGGAATTTTTAATCAAATGAGGATTAAAAAGATCCAAAGTTCATGGATCTACGAAAGATGGATATGGGAATAGTTAAGGAAGGGGAAACATTGATCCTCTTTCAAATGATTTCTAAACCATATTTACTATAGATGATAAAAATCTATAATTCTGATTATGAGAATTTGCACAAGAAAATTAATACTGTTACGAATGAGAGACTAGATGACTTCACTTATGAAGAAGGAGTTCCGAAATTTGGGAGAATATTATGCATTCCATATGTACATGAGCTAAAAAGGGATATTTTAGACAATTCTCATAAATAAAATTTCTCTATACACCCAGGTAGCACCAAGATGTATAATGATCTGAAGGAATATTAATTGGGGGATAACATGAAGTGAGAAATTTCTTACTATGTGTTAATATGTCATGTTTGTCAACAAGTGAAGGTGGATAGGAAACATCCCAGAGGAATGATGCAACCTCTACCTATTCCCATGTAGAAGTGGGATTACATTAAGATTGATTTTTTCAAGGGACTACCATGGACACCTTGAAGGAATGATGCAATCGGCTCATAGAATTAGAAAATTTCATTCCCATAAGAGAGGATTTTTAACAATAGTACATGGAAATACTATAAATTAATGATGTTGTAAGACTTCATGGTGCACCTCTATCGATCATGTCTGGTCGATATCCCCACATTACGTCATAATTCTATAAAAGTCTCCAGAAGGCTTTGAATACTGAGCTTTATATGAGTTCTGCTTATCACACCCAAACTGTTGGACAGTCTGAAAGGAATATTCAAACTCTAGAAGACATGATGAGGTCATTATCACATGACTTCCATTGTATGTGAGATCTATACTTTCCTTTGGTGGAATTTTCCTACAACAATAATTTCTATTTTAGTATTCATATGGATCCATATGTAGAATTATATAGAAACAGATGTCGAACTCCAACTTTTTGGGATGAAGTTGGTGAGAGGAAACTTATGGGAACATAAATTATTTAGAGACCTTCACAATGTTGTAGACAATCAAATCCCATATTAATGCAGCACAAAGTAGTTAGAAGAGTTATGATGACAATTGGAGAGTGGATTTGGAATTCCATGTGAGAGATCGTGCCTCTCTGAATGTATCTCCATGGAAGGGTGTTTTGAGGTTCGGTAAGAAAGGGAAACTGAGCCCTAGGTATATCAAACCATTTGAAATTATGGAATGAATCAGAGCCGTAGCTTACCATTTAAAAATGCTGGAAAATATCTCCAGATTCCATTGTGTGTTCCATGTGTCATTTTTTATGAAATGCATTTCATAACCAGTGCATGTACACACCAATGATGAAATTGAAGTGGAACCAGATTTGTCATACTGGGAAAAGCCTTTCGGCATTATAGACACAAGGAAGTAGATACTGAGCAATCGAACAACTCATCTTGTAAAGGTTCTTTAGAGGAACCAGAATATAGATGACGAAAAATGGGAACTAGAGGATTTCATGAAAAAGAACAACCTAAATCGTTTTGGTGGTCTTCGTACAAAAAATTTTGAGGATGAAATTTCCGAAGGAGGGAACAATGTATCACCACAAACACTTTATGTTATGATTATCTTAAATACATTCTAGTTATAGCCAATATTTCAATAATCACTGATCCTCTATGGAACAAAACATGGTTACTTATAGGAGATTTCCATGACCTAGCCATAAAAAATAGATTTGTAAGCTTTGTGATTTGAATTTAAAAAAATCTAACATACACAGTTGTGATCAAGATGATAATTAGAGTCTAATAGAATTAACATAATTTTCAGTGAATAGTGACCTACCCTTATGAATAGTAACCTACAATTATGAGTACTAACATACCCTTATTAATAGTAATATGACTCTTATGAATGATATCCATGCCCATTAATGTATAAATGAATTTTGGCACCTTAAAAATGATGATGAATATTTTAAGTGTTTATATATTTCAATTAAATTATTATTTTAATTATATATTTAATTAGTCATATTTATAAAATTAATTTTGAAAAATGGTATTTATTTTTGGATTCTACACATCAAAAAATTGTTAGGGTGAATTTTTGGGATTTTTCGGATGTACTTAAATTTTTTATGAATATTAAAACATGATATTTTATGATAAATGCTAAATAATGAATTTATTTAGTCATTGATGATGATCTACTGATGTAAGCCCAATTGGTTCAAAGTCACTTGAAAATATTACTTTTCATTGTCATTAAATAATCACTATTGGTTTTCATGAGAGGAAATAATAAATTATTGATTATAATATTATGAAAACTCCTCTACCCTCCACTATATAAACAACCCCTCACCACCTCTTCCACCCACACCACTCAAGCATCAAGACATGCCTAAATTCTGCCATATACTTTTTCCAAGCCCTCTCCCCACGTCCAAGTCCTGCTGTTCTCACCAAAATTCCAAAAACATTGGCCTTAAGAAGATTCCTAAAGAGGAGTACTCAATAGGTGAACCTTCCTTCTCTTTTCATGCAACTTCTTTTACAAAGTTCTTTTCATTTGTTCTCCCTTATCACCTCCCCCATCAAAATTACATGAAACCTTTTCCATTGTTGAACCAGGTCATAATATATGTATTTTTTTATTAATGTTCTATAATCATTACACATTCATTATATGCTATAATAATACAAATTTTTTTTATTGTGAAAAAAACTGTCAAGCCAAATCCATGTATTTATCTTAACTCATCTAATGAGTCATCATCATGGTATATAACCAGAATTATTATAAGATAATTTATATATGTTTAATTTCACTATGAATTTATATTAATAATTGTTTGTGTTCAAACATATTTCAAAAAAACATCTATTCATTTATACAAGTAAACAGATTTTTAAAACCAGAGTAGAAAATGATTCCAAAACAATAAAATTGAATCACTTAAACCCATAAAAACGTACATTTATGAACATAATAAGGTTATACCATATCAATTAATTTTTTTTAGGTTTTTTAGTTATTAATTAATTAATCTATGTTTGAATAGTCAGGTCAGTAATAACAAACAAGAACACCTTCGAGCATGAGATAAGGGATCCTCTCTCTCACTTTTGTTCAATAATATCCTCTATGTTGTCCCCTTTTATATTTAATTCCTAATGGTGGGGTATGTTTTTACACCTACACCATACATCCCATAAGACATATAAATAATGTAATACCCATTTACTTCTCATTAATCTCTCACAATAACACTCGTTACCATGCCAAACTGTTTATAAAGAGTTTCTCGTATCACTTTCATTTCTATGATATTTTCATTGTTCGCCACTTATTTCTTATAGGTGAAACTACTATAATGAAATTTTATATATAATAACATTATTCTATTTATATTCATTTTGTTCAATTATTAATTTTAGAGTTATGAAGTTCTCGAAATATGATTCGACTGATTGCATTGTGGTAAGAGACTTTGTCTCAACTACAATTTTGTTGTGACTAAAATTGTATTGTCCAAGTAATAATCTTTATGTTGTGTACCTACTACACATTTGAAATAAATTTTCAATTGAAATTATATTCCTTATAAATTTATATATTATCATAACATGCAAATGAATATATTTTATGCTATATACCACATAATATACGGTATTTATTTTGGAAATGTTATTTTAATTATGGAAATATTGATGAATCCGTATAATCAACTCTATACGGATATTGAAAAGAAATATAGATAATTTATTGAATAAATTTATAAATAATTATTTGCCCAAGAAGTGGCGGGTGGGGCCTGCTATATCCCCCTTATGTATCAGTAGGTCTAATGAGACAAATCAGTTGGCGACAAGCCCTTTGAGTTTGTTTCCAAAAAATAGACGAGTTGTTACCCACAGAACTAAACTGCATTAATGATGTTATGGTTTCATGTCCCAGATACGTGACATAAAATTAATAAGCAATATGTTTATTCATTATCGGTTATTATTAATATCCATGAGTATTTCACTATGACAAAATCTATGGATGCAATTTCATTCTATGATTATTAATGGCATCCGTTTTTCATTTATTCATCATTCCATATTGATTATATCAGATTGATTATGATTAAATTATTATTTTATTGATTCTTCCGCTATTGGTAACCCTTCCTGAGCATTTGAGCTCACAACGTTTATTGTTTACCATTAAAAGGTGATGATGAGAAGGTAATTTATTGAGTTTATGTCATTTTAGTTTTTTGTTTTGTTATGTATAGTATATTGTAACCCTTTTCAATGTAATTTGTGTCACATCTATGTATCTAGTTACTTTCAAACTACTAAATTGATCGTTACTTATTGTTTTTTCATTCCTTCTAAAACTTTAAATATCACAAGTAATGTAGTATCTCCATTCTAGAGGGTTCTTGGTGTTTTATCAATCATCAATCCTAGGTATGGTGGACTACAGGTTGATGAATAGATGATGTTTGTTCTTCAATTACAACGATTATATACTGGAAATAATGATGGATTTAAATTTTATATATGATATATATATATATATATATATATTATTTTGTAGATTATTTATTCTTGTGGAATTGTTTATAACATATACTATAATTATTTTCATTTTACAGTGAAATAAAAACATCGTTTTAGGATATGTGGACTATCACCTCCTCAAATCGATGTGGTTCATTCACATTGTACAAGGAAACAATAAAGTATTTTTTTAGTATATATTTGTTATATATATGATAACATTATTATAAAAAAATTATAACACACATATATACAATATATATTTCATTCATTTAACATGAAATGTAAATGTGAACAATATTTTTGTGTATGCACAACCTATCCTCTCCATGAACAATGAATTTTCTTATTATTTAGAAAAATTATAGGTAATTATAAATATATTCATAATAAATATATTTGTTTAATATATCATCTTTTATATCCTATAGATTATTAAATCATTATCTATATAAGATGAACAAAAATAACATGTCAAAAAATTCTCGATAACATGAGAATTAACATCTAAAATGATGAGAAGAATGAAATATTGCAAACAAATGGGTAACATGATATTATAGGTTTTTTATGATATAATAAATATGTATATAATTCTAGAATATTTTAGTGTCATGCATAAATCCATTATACTAGTGTTTAAAGGAGTTTCACCCAAAACTAAACCCCAGTTAGTTGATTTTCATCTCATATTTTAGATCTCTGAGATAATAGTCATATTCACCAATTTCATATTTTATGCACTGCACCTTCATCCCATTTTGAAATAATATATCATAAATTAATTATATTCATGGTATTTAAAGGATTAATTTTATTAATATCAATTATGGTTCTTCTGATTCATATGTTGCCATAATTGTAATGGGATTTCAGGTGTCACGTTTATTTCTATGAGAATTATTCCATTTTAACCACCTATTTTTTATTTTGTGGGGTAGACACTACCTATGAATATATTTAATGATTATTATACATTAATTTCTCAAAATTTACATATCCATTTTATGATATAACATTCATAGGCTTTTTGGTTTCAACATTATCAAATAAGTAATGGGTTTTTGTTACAATTTGTCTTCTACAAAAAAAATTCATAGAACACACCAATATTACATTATGAGGTGTATAAACATATTCGTTAACTTTTTATATAATTAATAACATTATTCACAAGATATCATAAGTTAAAATTTATTTTATTCCATCCTCAAGCTTATTATTCAAATGTATTAAAATTGCATAATACACTTTGGATTTTCTAATTATTATATTAGCCAAGAATAATTTTAAAAGAACATAATGTTAATCAATGAAAAACACAGTTATTATTATTACAACGGGTATAGGTCATATTGATTCATTCTTTATTATTTACCTATATGGATTATGATTATTTTTCCAAATGATAAATTGAAATTTCCTTCCTTGAATCATTATATCCATTAACTTATTATTTAATTATTCACCTTCCTTTGATCACTGGTCATTAAATTTCACATAAATATTAATATAATTTATCATTGATATGATTATTTCCTAAAATCTATAACTTTTTTTACATAATATTTTTTTATTCAAATTAATTTTAACTAGATAATGTTTTTTATTTCTGGATATTTTATTATATATATACATATATTTTTTATTAGGTGCATTATTTATTAAATTAATTAATAATTGAATAAATGAGGAATGATCTGTTTAGGTATGAAAACAGTTGGAACAAGGTATATTTATCCCCTATATGTGTAGGTAGTCTCATTAGATGAGTCATGTAAGAACCCAGATCTTCGTTTCAGGTATGTTTTTACTTTTTTGGTAATTTTTGAGAAAAAAGGAGTTTCTGGAAATTTTTTATGTGCACGCCGTGTACTTTATGAGTACACGCCCTGTACTCCGTTGCCACACCTAGCTATGTGCTGGCCATGTTTGCACCACACAAACGGTGTGTAGGGGTGAAGTAGAGGCCTCATAATGCGGAGTAAGGAAAAATAGTGTACACACTGGGTACTCAAGAAGTACACGTCGTGTAGTTTTTTTTCATTAAACAGACCATGGTTGTGCCTAATCGAAAGAACTGTCTTCTTCTAGGTCTCGTTGGACCAAGAGACGCCGTAAGGCCACAGAACTTCTCTGAATCCCCGAGCGTTCATCCTTTCTCTGAATCGACCATCGTCGATTGTGTTGGAACCACTACGGTTAGTTCATCCTTCTCCTAGAGCCTCATTTTTCAATTCCTCTTCTTTCATAACTTATCGTGGGTTGAACATTTTGTGCGTTTCCATAGATCTATGTCATTCTGAGGATAATCAATCATCGTGGTTCAAGTATGTCTATTTTCTTGGATCAAGGTAGGTGGTTTGGTCCTTAACAATCGTTGTCTTTGTGTTTTATGTGAAAATTCCAACAATACCCGTGAACGGGTATTGAGTGTTTACCTTTTTTCCCTTGTGGTTATTCTTGCCTTTCTTTCACTCTTGTGTAGAGGTAAATTGATCATACCTTTGGGTAATTTTCATTCTTTGATATTTTTCCCATGATTTGATCTTGTTATGACCTTTGGGTCTAGTTACCCTTTGGCCGTTGTACCTATATCTATGCCCTGTGATCATAGGACTAAATGATGTTGTTAACATGCTTGTTTCTCTGTAGTCTGTTTATCCAAGTACCTCTATAGGTGTGTGTTGGTTATCCAAGATCCTATATAGGTGTGCTCTGGCCTTATGGCATTAATATGCACTGACTGGCATGGGACCTTGAAAACCCAGTGCTATAGACTATAAGAGATAGACCTAGAGAGATTCCTAGAGAGTCTTATACATTATAGACTATATGGGGATAGATCGAGTGAGAATCCTCAAAGAGTCTTGGACATTATAGACTACATGGTATAGACCTAGTGAGCTACCCAGAGAGTCTTAATTATTAAAGAATATAGGAGGATAGATCGAGTGAGCTTCCTCAGGGAGTCTTTACCTTGTTTTAATGTCTTTAAATCCATCCCATGCTAGAGGAGGAATTTACCAAGTGAGCTTCCTCAGAGAGTATGTGTTACACCTGAGGCTATAGGATGATTGAGCGAGTGAGCTTCCTCAGAGAGTCTCTAGACCCTGGGGCCAAGAGGTTTAGACTTCATCATCTCCCTCAGAGAGTCCCTGACTACCCTATACTACAATGGGAATTGACTGAGTGAGCTTCCCCAGAGAGTCTTATAATTTCTTATGACCAAACCCAAGGGGTTAGGATGAGTTCACTTCCCAGAGGGTTGTGGTACTTCTTGGATTGGACCAGAGGGGTTGTTTGTGAGTACATCCCAGAGGGGTACGTATTTTGATTAGCTGTTTGTTTCACTGTTGGGTGTTGTTATGTGGATTGATTAAAATTGTGTATCATCTTATTTACTTCTTACTAAATTCTGACTGTTGTTGCAGAAAATGTTTACAGCTTATTGTACTATTACCTTCCATATACTCACTGACTGTTAGGCATAGATCTTCGGGGGATTAGCTACCGGGATTTAGTCTCACACCCGGTTTAGGTCATTCTATTGGGCCCAAGAAGACTATTTTGTTGCAGGTATAGACAAGGTCAATCTCCCTTTGACTTCTGGTACTTAATTTGTTGGAGCAGGAGAGCATGGGACCAAGCTTTGTCTTGCGATACTGAGGAGCTGTTTACTTTCTTTTGTACTTGTTTTGGTACTATTGTTTTTTTCAGCATTTTAACTTGTTTGGCTGCTTTTCTGGATTTGTATCATGCATCATTTCATATATATACATATGTTCTCCTGTTGTTTGAGGATTATTTTTCCGCTGGGTATTATTGTTGGTTATTTACTGCTTCCACTCTTGAATGTTTATTTACATCCGTTATGTACACTGACAATGAGGGAATAGCTTCCCCACTATCACACACATTCCCTCGCTGCTAGTCGATAACCTCTGAATTTGGGGAAATGCGCTTGATACAATGTGACCAACTGGGTACGGTGTGCCTCTTGGTGGATTCCTAAAGAGAGACGTTACAAATTGGTATTAGAGGAATTAATTTCTCTTGATTTACAATTTGGTGCCTTTATCCAGGGATAGGATGCATTGGTTACTTGGTAATAAGTTGTTCTCAGGAGTAGCTAACCCATGTACAGGGAAAAGCTATACTACTCATTTATTGTAGTTTTCTGGTTTTGAGATATTACAGTTGATATGATTTCACCTAGAGTGATTCACATGACTTCTGTTGTTATTTTTGTTGCTATTATGGTTCTATTTCTGTCGCAACCAGATGAGATGAGGGTATTCCATCTCATGCATCATGTTGGCACTTGTTAGAAATCACATGCCATTTATTATTTCCATGCCATCCAGGATGCATTAGCGATTGCATGCTATTGTGATAGACCTTGTGTAGATTTTGCATAATGTTGTGATAGATGTTTTGATAGAATATCTTATTTTTGATAAAAGATTGGTTGTTTTGTACCTTGATTAAATGAACCCCAAATTGTGGTTCATTAGGTGTTATGGGCCCAATTAAATTGTATATTGGTGAATCATTGACCTTTTTTTCCTTATATATGACTGTATTAGATTCCAAGCTTTGATTCATGGGGATTATGCTCCCTCATTGATCGGAATTTGGAAACTTCATGCCTTTTTTTCTGTGTTCTTGGGCATTAGTGCAGTTTCGGAGCTACTGCCCGGAAAAACCCAGAATACACGGTGTGTACTTTTGCACTACACACTGTTTAGTTTAAGACCGTTTCACTGACTGTGTGAGCAGGATCACTGGGTAGAGGAAATTTCTTTAGGAACACTCCGTGTAGCTTTTATATGCGTCGTGTAGTGTAGATACATGTACCTAGCCGTGTCACTAACAACACGGGCTAGGGAAACTCGTGCAGGACAGGCAGTGTTGGTAAAGAACACGCCGTGTAGTTTTTTTCCAGGTACCCAGCCGTGTCGCGAACAACTCAGGTCGGTGTTATATTCCCTTATACATGTCGTGTTTGTTGGTAACACTCCGAGTAATGGTTAGTCGTGTAGCTAGCCATGTGAAAAACAACACGGGTCATAGAATCCTTTTCCACTACACGCCCTTTCCAAAGGGAACACGCCGTGTAGTCTCAGTTTAGGAAGATCATGTGGGTTAGCCGTGTAAAGAGACTCGGGCAAGGGATAGAGTTCAAGTACACACCATGTGTGGGAACAACATGCCGTGTACTTTTGGGTGTTACAAGACCAGTGGTGGCAAGATTACACGCCTATGTCTTTGGTTTAAGTGAACATGTCGTGTAGTTTTTATACATGTCGTGTAGTCATGTTTGGTAAACTTGAATGTTTCCTCATCCTATTCTTGTTTTGTACTCTTATGTTCTTAGTATTTAATAATCCTGGTCTAAGGTATGATTTTGATCTTTTTAGAGCTATTCTCTTGAGACTTCCACTAGTAGTACGTCAGTTTCCAGACGATGATCTGACAATAGATATAGCAGATTAGGGACCTCCTGCAGATCCTCCTGCTGTGCCAGCAATGGCACCAACAGTTATACCCGTTGTAGGCACCGATGCGCAGTTAAAGGAGCATTTCTTGAGGATGATGCATGCCTTTAAAGGAGCGCCACCTCCTACACTATCGATGGCTGAATTGACGCGGGTCTCTCAGCAGTAGCACCCTCCTACATTCTCAGAGGATGGAGGACCCCAGGTTGCAGAGTCGTGGTTAGAGGCCATTCTAACGATATTTGAACATCTAATGATACCCCCAAAGAAAAGGGTAAAACTGCCTACATATATTCTCTGAGACACTGCCAAGAGGTGGTGGGAGGTGATCTCGCAGTCGGGGTGCCAGCAGAGTATGTCTTGGGATGAGTTCTTCCACACCTTCTATGACTACATTTACCAAGAGACCTTGAGGGCCGACCAATCACGTGAGTTTATGAGTTTTTAGTAGGGTACTCTTTTTGTTATGGAGTACTCATCCTGCTTTACTGAGTTGTAGCATTGCACTCCGATTCCAGCAGGCGATGAGTTGTTCCTTTCTAGGAACTTCGAAGATGTTCTCAGATAGGAGATCCATTCCCAGATGAATATCTTTAGTTTGACTTCGATATCCTCTATCATCAACCAGGCGCTGATCAATAAGCGCAACCTGAGAGATTCTTGAGCAGTGAGCCAGGGCGGTTCATCTTCCAGAGCAGGTGTTCCTCCTAGGGATAACAAGAAGCACCACAAGGATTCTTCTCGGGGAGATCAGAGCAGGCATAATGTTTCTTCGGGTATCCATGTCATATGATACCAGTGCGGTAGGAGTGGGTATACTACGCCTCAGTGTCATAGAGATCTGATGGAGTGCCGATCATTCAGTAAGATGGTTAGGGGTTTGTCAATGCCCCTGTGTTCAGGATATCCTTCGCCAGTTTCTCACCAATCTGGGAACTGGACTCCTTCCGGCCATTCAGGCTGAGGTGGATGTCGTGGACGTGGTGTTCCATCACCAGGTTACCAGAGAAAGCAGAGTGGATTATCATATAGTGGTTAGCCAGGGGCATAGGGCCGCGGTACAGGCCAGACCTTCACTGCGGAGTAGACATACCAGGAGTAGAATCCTGACCTTTCTACAGTTCGAGGTATGATCCTAGTGGCCTCAGTTTTATATTCAGCCCAATTCAATATTGGCACTTCACATAGTTTTATCTTTTTTGCTGTTGTGGAGAACCTTGGGCTCTGTATCAATTTGTCTGTCGACATATTGACCCTTGACACGACGTTAGGAATGAGGAAATCTAGCATACGTCAGTGCAGAGAGTTTCCTCTTGTGGTTGTAGGGTGTCATTTCATTTGGGACATCTATGTCCTATATAATATGGGCTATGAAATCATTATCGGGATGGACTGGTTGGTTCCCTTCCAGGCATTCGTCGATTGCTATCGCTGCAAGGTGAGCTTCGTATCACCAGAGTTCGGATCTTTCCTTTATAGAGGTGAGTTTTATGTCTAGACAGGTAGAGCTGGACCAGAGCATCATGGGCTAGGAGGAGTTACAACCCAGATTTCCAGTCATTATTTGGATGACCAGGGGACTTCACAGTTAGACATTCATCCCGTGGTGGATCGTTTCAGGGATGTCTTTCCATAGGAATTTTTAGGTTTGCCTCCAGAGTGTGAGGTAGACTTCTTTATTTAGCTCGTGCTAGGAGTGTCATCAGTGTCCATTCCTCTTTATAGGATGTCTACACTTGAGTTTCAGGAGCTCGAGAGGCAGATGGAAGAGTTGTAAGAAACAGGTTTCATCCGACCCAGTACTTCTCTTTGGGGTTCGCCTGTCCTGTTTGCGAAAAATGCAGACGACACCCTTCAGCTTTGTGTGGATTATCGGATGTTGAACCAGTTTACGGTCAAGAACTGATATCCATTACCGAGGATCGATTAACTCTATGATCATATTCGAGGAGACCGAGTGTTCTCGAAGATCAATTTGAGGTCCGATTATAATCAGTTTCATGTTTGACCATATGATATACCTCGTAGAGATTTTAGGAGTAGGTATAATCTATATGAGTATACAGTCATGTCGTTCGGTCTCAGAAACACACCAGTAGTTTTTATGGCACTGATGAACTGAGTATTCAATCTGTACTTAGATTCCTTTGTCATGGTTTTCATGGATGACATCTTGGTGTACTATCACACTCGACATGACCATGCCACAAATCTTGAGATTGTTCTGAGTACACTGAGAGATCATTAGTTTGATGCTATGATCTCAAAATGCCACTTTTAGATGGATCAGATTCACTTTATGGGTCATGTTATCTCAGAGACATGAGTATCAGTGTACCCAGTGAAGGGGAGAGCATTAGTTTCCTGGGATAATCCGAATAATATCTTTCAGGTGCAGAGTTTTCTAGGACTGGCTAGATACTACAGGCATTTCATTCAATGCTTTTCATGCCTAGAAGCACCGCTAAAAGGTCTGACCAAGAAGTGGGCGAAGTTTTTATGGTTAGATTCCTATGAGTCAGCCTTTCAGGAGCTTATGTGGAGTTTGTTTTCAGCACCAATACTGGTCTTTCTAGTGACGATAAAGGGATATACTATTTATTTTGATGCTTTAGGTATCGGGCTTGGAGCTGTGCTTATGCAGGGAAATGGAGTCATTGCTTACGGGTCTCGGCAGTTGAGGCCACACGAGAGGAACTACCTGATGCACTATCTGGAGTTGGCAGTTGTTGTTCATGCCTTACACAGTTGGAGGCACTACCTTCTGGGAGAGCACTTTGTGGTTTTCACCACCCACAAGAGTCTCATGTATATCTTCACTCAGCACGATCTGAATCTGAGACAGCATAGGTGGGTCAAGTATCTTTAATCTTTTGACTTAGAGCTTTATTATACGATGAGAAAGAGAAATTCAGTGGCTGATGTGTTGAGTTGTAGAACTCAGATTCAGGCAGTTCAGGAGGCCAGCAGTGACTGGAAGCTCATGTCTCTATTCTCTTAGATGATGATGGAGGTGAACAACAGACAGGGACAGATTTTCCTATCTTCTGTAGCTATTACCTCTACACTGATTGATCGGGTATTGGTGAGGAAGATATCATACTCAGAAGGATTAGTTCTGTAGGAGAGTGTATTATTAGAGAACCATTTTCCTAGATAGAAGGTGGGAGAGGATGAGATATTGTGTTTCCATTGATGTGTATGGGTTCCAGCAGACATACGTGAGGAGCTGATGCGGGATTTTTATTCCTCAGTTTTGGCAGTTCATCCTGGCATCACCATGTTGTATCGTGATCTAAACCGCCAGTACTGGTGGCTAGGTATAATGATGGATGTTTCTAGTTATTTCATGACATGTTATACTTTTTAGTAGGTGAATGAAAAGCATCATCCACCAGCAAGGCTTTTAGAGCAGTTACCCATTACTGAGTGGAAGTGGAACGATGTTGAGATGGACTTCGTGACCGGGTTACTGACGTCTCCTTGAGAAAGTGATGCTGTTTGGGTTGTTGTCGACATGATTACGAAGGTTACTCACTTATTTCTGATCAAGGAGACCTTCAGTGTTGATGATTTGGGACGGCTGTACATCCGAGATATTTTACGTCTACATGGAGTTCATCACTCCATTATTTCAGACACGGATGTGCGCTTTACTTCTCGGTTCTGGCAGGGACTTGAGAGGGCATTGGGTACACATGTACTTTTGAGTACAACATACCATCCCCACACTAATGGCCAGTCCAAGCATATGATCCATGTGCTTGAAGATATGCTCTGAGTTTTCATTCTAGACTTTCGTGGGTCTTGGGAAAATCATATACCTCTTTTGGAGTTTTCCTTTAACAACAGTTTCCAGGAAACTATTCAGATGGAACCTTACGAGGCTTTGTATGGTAGGCCATGCCGATCACCCTTATGCTGGCTGGAGACAAGAGAGGAAGATTTGTTGGGACATCATCTTTTCCAGGAGACCATAGAGTAGATAGAGTTGATTCAGAAGAGGATGGATACAACACAGTCTCAGCAAAAGTCTTTTGCTGATCAGCTGAGACAACCACTAGAGTTTGAGGTCAGGGATCAGGTTTTCCTGCATGTCACACCGAGGTTAGGACACAAGAGGATTCAGAGACTGGGAAAGCTTTCACCATAGTATGTTGGTTCGTTTGAGGTGTTGGAGAGATTTGGGTCATTTTCCTATCGGTTGCGGTTAGCTCAGAGGTACCGGGCTATGAACGACGTCTTCCACGTTTCTCAACTGCGAAATTAATTTTTAGATCTTCCTCATGTCTTTCAACCCGAGTAGGTAGAGCTTGAAGAGGATGTTTCATTTGAGGAGCATCTCATCCAAATTTTCAGTCGCAGTATGAAGGTTCTCTTTGGCTGATCTATTCCTCTAGTACCGGTGGTATGGAAGCATAGACGAGTACAGGACGAGACTTGGTAGAGGGAGGACGATGTACGAGCGCAGTGGCCGAAGCTGTTTGGGGTTTTTCTTCTACGCCTCACTAGGGAAATTTGGGGATGAATTTCATTAAGGGGGGAAGTTTTTAAGAACCCGGATCTTCGTGTCAGGTAATTTTTCCATTTTATGGTCGTTTTTTGAGAAAAAATGAGGATTAGGAAAATAAATTTAAGTACACGTCGTGTACTCCCTTGCCGTGCCAGGACATGTGCTGGCCGTGTCCAGGCCACACACACGGTGTGTAGGGGTGAAGTGGAGGACTCTTAAAGTAGAGTACGGAAATTTAGAGTACATGCCGTGTGCTCAAGAAGTACACAACGTGTATTTTCTTTTTTTATTAAACAGACCGGGGTCGCACCTAATCGACAAAATCGTCTTCTTCTAGGTCCCATTCAACTGAGGGAAACTATATAGCCTCAGAACACCTCCGAATCCCTGAACCTTCATTAGTTCTCTGATTCGACTGCCTTCGATTTCTTTGGAACTGCAGCAGTGAGTTCTTCCTTCTCCTAGAGCCTCGTTTTCAAATTCCTCCCCTTTCATTTGTAATCATGGGTTGAAAATTTTGTGAGTTTTCAACGATCTATGCCATTTAGAGGAGAATCAAGCCTCGTGGATCAAGTATATTGATCTCCTAAGATCTAGGTAGGTGGGTTGTTCCTTAGCTTTCTATATCTTTGAGTTTTATGTTCAAATTCCACCAATACCTGTGAACGGGTATTGCGTGTTTACCCTTTTTCCCTTGTGGTTATTCATATCCTGCTTGCATGCTTGTGTAGAGGTATATTGATCATGCTTATGGGTAATTGTCATGCTTGGATGTTTTTCCCATGCTTTATTCTTGTTATGACCTTTGGGTCTTGTTAGCCTTTGGTCGTTGTACCTATTTCCATGCCATCGGATCAAAGGACGGAATGCTGTTGTTAACATGCTTGTTACTCTGTAGACTGTTTAGCCATGTAGATCTATAGGTGTGCTTTGGTTAGCAAAGTATCTCTATAGGTGTAATCTGGACTTAGAGAATTAATATGCACTGACTCGCATGGGACCGTGAGAAACTAGTCTTATAGACTATAAGGGATAGACCGAGAGAGTTTCCTAGAGAGTCTTGGACATTATAGACTATATGGGGATAAATAGAGTGAGCTTCCTCAAAGAGTCTTGGACATTATAGACTACATGTGATAGACTGAGCGAGCTTCCCAGTGATTCTTAGTTATTATAGACTATAGGAGGATAGATCAAGTGAGGCTCCTCAGAGAGTCTTTACCTTGTTTTAATGACTATAAAACCTTCACAGGCTAGAGGAGGAATTGACAGAGTGAGCTTCCTCAGAGAGTCTGTAGACCATGGGGCCAAGAGGGTTAGACCGTGTGATCTCTGTCAGAGTGTCCCTGACTACCCTAGACTATAAGGGGAAATGACTGAGTGAGATTCCATAGAGAGTCTTATAATTTGGTATTACCATAACAGAGGGTTTAGGATGAGTGCACTGCCCATATGTTTGTGTTACATCGATGATAGGACCAGAGGGGTTGGCTGCGAGTACTTCCTGGAGGGGTTCCTATTTTATTTAGCTGTTTGTTTCACTAATATTTGTTGTTCGTTGGATTGATTACTATTGTGTATCATCTTGTTTACTACTTACTGATTTCAACCTGTTGTTGCTGATTCTGTTTACTGCTTACTATACTATTACCTGCCATATACTCATTGACTGATAGGAACAGATATTCGGGTGGTTGCCTATTGGGATTTAGTCTCGCACCCTATTTGGGTCATGATATTGGGCCCAAATAGACTATTTTGTTGCAGGTATAGACAAGGGAAAGTGCCCTTCGACTTTTGGTACTTGATTGCTTGGAGCAGGAGAGAATGGGACCAAGATTTGGCTTATGATGCTATGGACCTGTTTCAATTTTTAGTACTTGTTTTGAAAATATTTTTTGTTTAACATTGTGACTTGTTTGGATGCTTTCCAAGATATGTATCATTCATCATTTCATATATTTACATATGTGCTCAGTTGTTTGCTGATTTAGTTTTCCACTGTGTATTATTGTGGGTTATTTTCTGCTTCCGCTATTGCATGTTTATTTACATCTGCTGTGTACTATACCAATGAGGGAATAGTTTCCCCACTATCACACACATGGCCATCACTGCTAGTCGGCAGCCTCTGGCATTTTGGGAAATGCGCTTGGGGCCATGTGACTAACCGGGTACGATGTATGTCGGGGTGGCTTCTAGAACCGGGACGTTACAAGTCAATTAGATAGACATTGTGGGTTGACACAATGTATTTTTTAATATATTTTAAGAATGGTCTGGATGATAATGGTTTCATGTAATTAGGATACATGGATATCAATATTTAACCATTTCCTTCATTCATATTTAGTTATTATTTTCCATAATATATTCACTATGAAAAAATATATCAATGCCTTTATTCATAGTTTATTCATTAAATGGAATGCATGATTAGTTAATTACCTTTCCATATTTATTATGCCTTATCCAGTTATTTAAATGGAATTTGGTCAGTTACATACCATTCCTAATTTCTTTATGCACTCCCTCTCAATTAAATGGTAAAATGACTCTTATTTACATTTCTTATTTCATTATTATCATTAACTAATTATTATTTATGTCTTAAATAACACATATTGAATATTATTGGTAACTATTATTCTATTTCCCTTCCCTAGGAGGCCAAAAAATATACTAAAAATAATAAAATATGATATGCTAAGTGGGAATAATATTATCCTAAAAAAACTAATTATGTTGTAATTATTGTATTCATTTATAATACAAGACTAATGTATATTTCCAATTTAAAAATACTATTAAACTCATAGGTCCTTTGGGAGTTGATTCCTTGTAATTATTCCAATGTAATGGTAAAAGACATTATCTCTTGGTTTATTGGGCTCAGGTAACAACTGTTGGTATGAATGGATGAATAGTGGAATCCTTGGAATCCAGATTATGGAAATCCTAAAATATGGAAGAAAACCATATGATAGACATTGAGGATAACTATAAAAGAACATAATGAAATATTGAAAAGGTAGATATTATGTGGGTATTCCTATGAATACCTCAAATTAAGTATACTAGAATTTGATTTGGTTCAGGAAAAATTATACCAAGGATATTTACAATGAAAAGTAGCATCGTTCTTGACTCGAATAAAACATTATACATGACAAGGATACTTACTAAGAACATATATTCAAACTATAACGGGAGATTCGTAAGGAATTTCATATTTACATTACGAACCATTATGAAGGATTTTATTATATAAGGAAAATTAATATCCAAGGGTAAACCTATGGTGTTTTAGATAGAAAAAAATGTGTCATGATTGAGATATCCTGTAAAATGAAATAAATTTATCTAAAATTGAATATTGTTACTCACACTATTCATTCTAGTTTTATTTCAATAGATGAAACCCAAATGAGTAATGTTAACATTGATCATAAGGGACAAGGTGGTGACAATGATAAATAAAATATGATTTTTATAGTAGTAAAATATAGTGTGTTTAGGAACAATCATTTTTTTTGAAATATGATTAAAAACCAATAACTTAACAATCTCCAAAACTCACTAAAGTATGGAAGGATGTATTTTTCTCAGATATCGACTATTGGATATCATGTATAAAAAATGATCAATTTTAGTAGGCATGAAATGTTCATAATGACACCCAATAAGGTACCATAATAAAATGAGGGAATTGATTATATTTGGGAAATAACGGAATAAATAATTGTTTTTATAATGAATCATTTAGAGTACAATGGAAGGAAAAAATTCTCATCCCAAGGATCCATTTATAGTCCATTTAAATAAACTAGGGGAGCATTGGAATTATCCATGTCAAAGCCCACTTTTATCTGTTAAAATCTTGACAAAGGAAGGACCTACATACAAATAAATGGTTGAAGTATTTATTTATTGGGGTTGTATTGAAAAACATATTGAAAATATATTTAATGATTAACATAATTTCATGGATTAAGATCATATTTTTTTAAAATTATATTAATATACTTTTAGAAAAATGGGGACCTATATGGTAGGTTAGAACCCATAAAATCTATAAATGGGATGGGTCTTGAACGTGTGAAGGATGATAAGGGTTTCATCCCTATAACTAGCAAAAGTGAGGTTTTAGTTAATGTATAATTTTTTTGAAAAACATATTGATGAATAATTATAAATGATGAAAAAGTTGTATCAATTTTGATGTATATGTATTAATGTTTTAACCACGTTTTTTTTCCAAAGTGTATAGAGGAATCATTATAGACTAGAATTATACACCATAAATCTGTAGGATGTAAATTTCAGTGCTTCATGAATAAAAAAATATCATTTTGGGATATCTATTTAATTTATTAAGTGGTTAATTATAATTTTGTAGATGAAAAAATCTAAATTTTAATTATTATTATGAAATATAAACATATCAGGTAAGTATATTTTCTTTTGTTATTTGTCAATAAATGAATTCCTCAATAATATGTTAATGATCTTAATACAAAACTTTTATGCTAATACCTTCATTTTTATTTAACCGATCGTATTTTAAATCATCATTGATTTATGGATTTCAGGATCTCCACATTTAATTGCTAATTCCCTTCTATTTAATTAATTACATGAATCACTCATTGTAATTATTTATAATTTTTCTTTCTGTCCTTATCTTCACATTCTACTGATGTTATCCTATTTATAGACCTACTTATATGTAATTCAATGTTTCTTTTAATTTTTCATTAACACTTATTAAGATGATATTTTATTAAATCTCTTCATGATGTGTAATTTCACAAAAATAATTTTAAAATATAAAACCCTAAATTATAAATATCATATTAAATTATAGCCACATAATTTAATTAAGGTGGGGAGAATATACCCACAAGAAAATTATAAATTAAGAAAATTGAATTTGATGTCGTGTATAATAAGAAACACCATGCATAGAGATCAATATAATGTCTTGATAAATTATAATATATTTACTATAATAAATAAATTTAATTCATTCAACTGATTCAAATTTATTCAACACTGAAGTATATTTCCTTAGGACCAAGGAAGACTTTTATTGCTAGATTTCATTTCACCGATGATAATGATTTATAATATGAAAAAAATTATTAAAATATTATAATATAATATAATGAGATAAAACTAAGATATTAAATTTTCTATTATTAGTAGGAATAACTAACATATGAAAATATATTATTTACAAAAATATAAAATGAATCCATTTTTATCAATGTATTAGAAATGAAATATATATATATAAGAAATTGTTTTATAAAAAAACATATTTTATTGATCCCAAATGTGTTCTATATTAATAAATTAAATTAATAACAGTTAATGAATCATATTAATGAATTCAAGTTTTTATTTTTTTAAATAAAATATTTTTACATTCAATAATTTTTACAGTAATTGGATAATATCAAATATAATCATATGTTTAAAAAGCTATATTTTTCGAAAGGATATTTTCTTTCCTTTAAACAGAGCACATATTTTAAATTAGAATTTTCCCACATTTAAAAATTTCATATTAAAAAAATATCTTCAATTTTTAAATAATAGAATAGCAATTATCCAAGGGTGGATTCATAGAATTTTTTTGAGGAGTTTCATTTTTTTGATGTATGGGGAAAAATATTTAATTTTAATTAAAACATGATTTTTCAACAAATTTATATATATAATTAATTTTTTTTAATTATTATTTTATATGTATGATTAGAATAACTATAAATAAATTAATCACATTTAATTCATTAGAATTATTTTTTTCATTGAAATTTCATATAAAAATATTTCAATCTTTTGAACATTTGTTCATTAAATCCTTAGATTATCATCCCATATACATGATTATTTTTAAATGAATTTATTCCAATTTTGAGATTTGAATAATCCTAAATGGAATCCTTATTTAGTATAGGAATAATTAAAAATTTCTACCGAGATGAAATAATTTTTTTAGAAAAATGTTCAGTGAATGTGATTAAAACTGGTTATAGAGATTAAGGAAAAAACAAGCATAACAAAAGGATAATCCTAAAACATAAATTCAAAAAATGAAATATACTCGTGTAAAAAAACCTTAAAGGTTGTAATATTTTCAACATATAATACTATATATGAAATTTTGATCATTATTGGAGTCAAATTAGATATGTGAGGCCTCCTAACTGTGTTTTCCTTTTTAAATTTATTAGAATGACACTCCTCCTCCACTATAAAATTGAACTCACCCCCACAACTTATTTATAAGAATCATGAAATTTTAATCACAAAAAAACAAAAAAATCCATCCCCCATTATAGAATCCCACATTTTTGGAAGAAAGTAATCCATGGATGAATTTTGCAATAACTGTAATGGAGTTACCTGAAGAAGAGGTAACATTATGAATCAATCACTTTTATTTCATTTACTTATGAACACCTTATATTACCCTTACTTATTTCTCATACAATAAGTTCAGAATCCTAAATAAAATTATATTTTATTATGTCATGGTTATGACATAAAATCACATACATCCATCAAATGGAATATGCAATCATCATTCGTGTGTGCAGTAGACTACCTGCTCGCCAACTAACGTCATTCATTCTATTATTACCATGTTTTATGGTTTTGAATAATGGAAAATTTATAGTTTATATATGATATAAATGATATTTATAATGCCATTATGATTCTCTACTTCTATAATAACACATACCATCATGATTTTTATTTGGTGGGAATACGATAACTTAATCTATGCGCATATGGGATACAGCCTCTCCAACATGGTGTGATTCGTTCACGCTATACATGGAAGGTATAAATTATGGTTTTAATAAAAATATGAAACATATATTTCAAAATTATTATTATTTAATTATAAAATACATATATTCTTTTTTTACTTCTCAATATTTTAATATGATGAGTATATGAAAAGAATATTCATGTCTCTGTATATCATACCATCTCCACGAAGTGTGAATTTCATTTATATCTCATTTTCGGTAATATTATATATAAATGTATAATGAATATATATAATAATTAAATCATGGTTTAAATAATGAACAACATAAAATTATTTTGAAAAACAAGCTAATTAACACCCACAATGATTAAAATAATAAAATATTTTTAACAAAGGTGTAATACGATATCATAAAAAGATTATATAAGATGTTATAAATATGTGAATGGTTATTTTATATGTTAATAAAAATTTTAAAACCATTATGCACAAGTTTATAATTAATCCTCCAAAAATGAAACAAATGTTAAGTGATTTTCATCTCACTTTTTACGTCTACGAGCTTAATTTTATATTCAACACTAATATCATTTATGTGGTGTACCTTCATACACTATTCATATATTTTATCATGAATGATATTATATTAATTTTATTTAATTGTTTATTTTAATTATTAAAAATATATGTCTTCTAATTCATATACTACCATATTTGTAACGGGACTTCTAGTCCCAATTTTATTTATGTTGGACTTATTCCATATTCACCACTTATTATTTTGGTATTGTGTTGTATATACTACAGATGAATGAATTGAATGATAAATATCGTATAATTTATGGGAATTTATAGATCAAATTGATTATATCTATTTCATGGGGTTATTTATTTCAATGTAACCAAAGTGATAATGATTTTCCATTTTTATGACATCTTGTATTCTATACACCTATCATAATTTATGAGATTTATAGAATTATCCATTGACATTTTATATGATGAATATACTAATTTTCATGGTATTAAATGGATCAATTAATTTTATTCCTTCTTGAGGTTTATGATTAAACTATATAAATGTGGATTTAGACATATTGTAATGTTTAATAATTATTTTCTTCCTGAATGCTTCTAAATTAAAATTTTTCTTTCATCATTGAAAAACATTTTATTGTTACTCTAATGGTTTTGTGTCATATGAATACCATACTTTTTCTTTTACTATAGGGATTATGATTATGGATTTAAAGGATATTATTAACATTCACTTCCTTTAATCATTTTAATCTTCATTAACATCTCCATTAACTATTCACCTTCTGGTGATCTTTGAACATTATGTATCCCCTAAATTTCTATATTGTATATCATGGATATTATTGATTCCTAAATCATAACCCATTTATTTGTATGGTGTGTACATGAAATTTATTTTTTAATAGGGGAAATATTTATTAATATATATCTTTTAATTCAATGTGGATATTTGATAAGGTAACAAGATTCATTAATAAAATTTATTATAATCCCTGAGATTTTAATAATGAAAAAATATGTATGTATTTTATTTTGAGATTACTGGTTAAATACCATGAGTTTTCAAATATTTACCTCTCCATACTTATTAATACTTATCCAATTATTTTAATGGCATGTGCATTCAGTTATTTTTATTTCCATACCGTCTACCCACTACCTCTCATATTTTTAATTACATAGAATGTGTTCTAAGTTATTTACCTTGCCATATTGATTACACTGACTGATTCATAATTGTTTTTACTATAAAAACCCTTACTATGAATTTTACCTCATATTATTTTTTTTCAATTCCCCTATAATCCAAGAAGTATACTAATAATGATATTCAAAGATATGTTAACATTTAATAAACATATCCTTCAAAAAAATTGATGTTATAATTAAGAAATTGACTGTTAATACAAGAATTGTATATATATTGGGTTTACCAAGTATACTAAACTCTTTAGTACAATGGGATTTTATTCCTTTAAATAATTCCAATTTAATTGTATTAGACACTAGATATGGGATTACTACGGTCAAGTCACTATAGTACAGACACATAATGGGATTCTGTAAGACTGTCTACCTTAATCAGCTATTATTTTGAAAATAATTCTCTTTATCTTACTCTATATCTACAAAATATGTTTTTAAAAAAGAATCCAATATTTAATAAATATATATTCACTTCTTAAATTAAATTAAATGTTGTTCTCCAATTTTTATTTAATTAATTGTTCATTTGGGGCCTTATGATTTAACTTGGTAACTAAAACAAATGAAAGGCCCCCTAGGAATTATTTATCTATAAATATTGTTTTCACCATGATTTTAAAAGTTGTTTTGGATTTAAAAATATTAAACACATATTTGTGCGTTATGATAACTAAAAAATTGGTTTTAAATTCATATGGCATATATGCTTAGATGAAACTATTAATGAGATTGATGTTTTACAGAAACAACTATATTAATTCTTCTCATTAGATGTGCTTCATATAGATAAGTGTCGAGGATTGAGAATGGAATGCATGGTGTATCCTCTAAGAGATCTTTAATGAATAGCATAAAATTCCCTCATCAGTCTCTAATATAATATAATCATGGGATTATTAGATTTAATCAAGATAGTTGAGTGAAAATTTATTTCTAGTCTTCAGTTGATGGATTATATTCCCCTTGGAAAATGGATCAGCAAAAAGGTATTTTCCACGGTTGAGTCTAGTTTACAGCATCAATGATGGTTATTGATTATGGAGATCCCATATATTCTGGATGGAAGGTCCAAACCGAGTGCATCCAGGGATCAATATTAGGTCTATTTTTTAAATACACATGAAAATATGTCAATGTATTCATTCTTTTTTACATCAATTTTTTTCTATATTTATTTTGAATTTTTCTATTTAAATGATCACCCTTTTTTATTGATAACCTAGTTTGATATTCCATTATTCTTATTTTATTTTAAGATTTCCCCTTTAATTATTAATTATTTGGATTGTGTTTTTAGGAGTCATTTAGTGTATTAATTATATTTTAAAAAAAGATATTTGTTTCTTCTTTATAAATATTTTAAACCTATTTTTATAAATTTATTTCATGTAATCATTACTAGAATATTTTTAGAAAATGAAACATATGGATTTTAATACACTTACCTACTAATATGTTTAATTCTAACAAACTACTTATGAAACATGGCGTAACGTGACCTAATATGGTTTACACATTCTATTTTTTTTTTGTTTTCCAATGGATCAGGTTAGTTATATAGATTGTGTTGACCACAAAGTAACATAGAGATCATGCCGTGGTCTAGTTCAGTATTAGATTACATGTTGTTTCAATGTTATAATTAGATCCACTATAAAGGCATGTGTATAATTTATGTAATTATTCATTTCCCTAGTTTAAGATTCATGCTATTCAATATTTAATTATATTTATTATTGGGAGAAACATTTTCTATTTTTATTAACATAGATTCATTATGCTAGTTTCCATCATGAGGGGGTCAGTAATTCCACATTGGATTTGATAAATATTATCCCGAGTGACCGATTTAGGATAAAAAAGGATGGGTTTTAATCTAATGGTATCATCGGAGAGAATTATTATTTTTTGTTTTATCTATTTTGGACATAAGATTTATGTATCATATGAGGTTGTAATGGTAAGAGTTTCATGAAGGCTTTCTCAACCTGAGACTCGAGTTTATAGGGGTTGTCCGAGCTCTATATCCTTTATTTTGGGTTTTTCCATTTATGTATTTAGTTCATATATGTTGTGTGTGGATTAGGGAATGACTATGACAGTGCTATTTTTAAACACAATTAGATTTCATTGAGTAGTGACCCATGTGGATCCTATGTTCATGATTGAACATACTTTTAGTTGATGGTGTTTTCTCAGCGCATGATCTACTAAAAAACTAGTCAGGTTATGCATGGAAACTATTACTATATTGTATAATTTCCTTTTGGTGTTATGTTTTGGTAGGTTCCAGTTTATGTTAGTTTATTTTAAAATGAAAATGTTTTTTGAGATAAGTATTTTCAAAAAAAAAATCATTTTAAGGGATGGTTATGTTTTGGAATGTGACCCTTAAGTGAAATGGTACTGTAATTGGAATTGGAAATGTATTATATGAAAGAAGATATTTGTTTTTTTAGTTTTTTTATTAACTATATTAATATTATAGATTATAATTTTACAATTAGTTGAATTTTGAGATCTTTTTTGACATTGGTTCAGTTTTATTTATGATATATATATTATACCACTCGAAAATTCAAATAATTTTTTTAATGAGTCTCCTCTAATTTTTGGCCATACAATAACTCCACGTGTAGTGTAAGATTTTAATTATTCTATATTCATTCATATATTCAATTATGATTGAGATATTTTGGTGTCTCTAAGAAAGATTTTGATTCTAGAAAGTGATTTTTGGTCTTTGGGAACTTCTAAAGCAGTAAGGGTGTGAGATAATTTATTCTTGTTTAAGGGACAATGTTTAGATCTGTAGAAGGTGATCATTCCATAATCATTACAAGTTGGGATGTCATGGAATTAGTTTTATACCACTTTTATCCATTAATTAAAACCAATTTAGGTGGATTTTAGGAATGTGGCAGAGCACTTGTATTTTTAGAAAGTTCAAATGATGGAAAATTTCTATGCATACTCTTATGAAGAGCTACATACATTTTCTTCATAGATATCATCAAAGGATTAGTTGAAATCTCTTATTTTCATCAAGGGTCTCGAGATATATATATTATGGATCGATTTCTCCATTTAGTGGATGTTCGATTAAGGAAGATATTAGATTATTAATTATTAGATGAATTTGTAACAAGTTCTTGTTCTGAATGGGTTATCAATTTGGAATCTCTTGGTTCTCATGAAGGATCTCTGTTTAGAGAGATCAGTGTTTTAGGGGAACCCCTTTAAAGGATTCTTGGTTTTCATCTCCTCAATCTCATACATCAGACCAGAAACTCGGATAATTTTAGTGTATTCAATTTTTTTAATTTCCATCCATATTATTATAATCGTTTTATAGATTATAGATGATGGCATTTTCTAGGTCACATAGTGGTGTTCTGAAAGAAGTGTTTCTAGAAAAGGATTTCAAATTCATGTCCTACCAACTCCGGAATTTGGAGCTTCAGATGCTACAATGTTAATGTTTTCCAGCCGTAGGCCTTAATGTGATGAACAAAACATTGGTAGGAATTTTTTTTGTATGAGTGATTTTGTCTCACCTTTTCCATACAATTTTGGAGTGATAATGGTTATGTATTATTTATTTTAGCTCATTTTTTCAAAAAAAAATATTATTTCTTAGATAACGCAATATAAGATAATTTTTCGAATCTTCTGTAGCATCTAGTAGTGCCTTATATATGAAGATATATAAATTTTAGTGCTTTTGGATTAGTCATATAATTCGTAGAATATTTTTTCAGTTTTAAATGATGAATCATGATTTAGTATGGTGTTTGGTTTTAGTTTATTTCATTGGATTCCCTCTTGCTGAGAGTTATCATGTTGGAGTGTCATTATAGTTTTTATTAAAATGGATTTGAGACCCACAGTGTATCTTCTTATGGATTTATCATGATTTTATTGGGTGTTAATTTTTCTGTTGAATGGTCACACTAAAGTTTTGGGTTTAATATGGGGTTGATTACTTTTGAGCTCGGATTTTATTCTACATTGTATTGAGCCCTTTTTAGGAACGAAATGTTTTTTTGGGGGGAGAATTGACAAAGCCGAAACACATTTTCCATATAATTTTAATTTATTTCTCAGTGATTGATAATTTTTTGAGGTTTTAGTTGAGTTTCTTATGATAATTTTAATGTTTTGGAGGTTTCGTAATTTTGTTGGTCCTATGAATGGTTACTGATCATGATTGGTGAAACATGTGTGGATAATGAATGAAGTGGATTTTTATATTTTAATTTTTTAGAACACAAATTTAATTTCACGGCCTGCAAATAGTGTGGTCAGTACTTTGTGATGGAAAGGGGAAATCATATGGCTTGACTGTGGTTTCATGGAAAAGGCTCATGGATTACCTATGGCTAGTGGGAACCATGAGGAAAGAATCTATGAGGTTCTATAATATTCAAAGTGAAAATATTTAAAAAAAAATTGGCCGTATTTATTAGGCCATGTAGCCATCCCATGTGAGTGTCCCTTCATTTCATTAGGGTTCTCACTATTGGAACACAATTTATAAGGTCTTGTATCTAATCCATGTGACATTAACATATTCTTAAATCATTGAAGTCCCTATTATTCCACTTTTATCCCTAATTTTAAATTCTCCTCCCCCATTTGATTATGGTGCACTCTAGGCATCCCAAAACCATCATCCCATACTAATTATTCTTCTATTTAGTCTCCTTCAAGGATCTTATATATGATACTCTTGGGTTTTGGCCAATATTATCCCCTTATAATCTTTCTATCTTTATTTCATCATTTCTCATTGCATGGATAACTCTTAGAGAAACCGTAGGTTTAGGGTTGTCTTATTTTGTTTTATTTCGTTAATTTTAGCATGTGTAGTTTTTCAATCTAGCTTGGCACTACCCTCACATGATGTTTTATCAAATTTTTACATTTTTGACTTAGGTGGTTCCTTTTATTTTCTTTTTCAATCATAATTATCGAAACCAAAATTTCTTAAGTGATATATTAATAAAATAACTCTTGTGGTGTGTTATTTTTATTTTACATGAAATTCCAATGATGGAAATTTCATGAAAATAGATTTTCGAAGTGAATTATATAGTTATTAAAATATTGACATGAACTCGTGGGGTTTGGTAAAATTAAAATCTATTTAGTGATATGATATTTCATATTTTGGTAATGTGTTTTGAATTGTTTGGATTTTGATAATTGGGTGACCAGACGAATTGAGCCTTACGTGTTGGTTTTGGGGTGATTTGTGACTTGGTACTTATATGTGGATTCTTGTAAATGGTAATAATTCACATTATTGTTCTTGAAATAGTTCATTTTGTGTTTTTACTGTATTCCATATGTAACATTTTGGATTTGGTCATATCAATATGTGAATTGTGTGCACATATGTATATGTACACACAGACAAAAAAATAGGATTCTATTATAATGTCCACCATAATTCATTATGTTTCAATAAAAACATCTTTTAACCTTCTATCTCTATATATTCCCGTATATATCCAAAATCGTTAACTCAAAAATGTATTATGATTTTAAAATGGAATCTAGGTTTTTAAATGACTATAACTATGGCTCTAAAACATGTTTTCCAAATCATGTCCTCTTTGGATCCATGAGATCTATAATTGAAAAAATATTATATCAATGTCATGTTTGTCATCTTTCAAGAGTAGTTTGTATTTTCACTTTATCATTTGAATGTTTTTGGGTTCATAAATGCAATTTATTGATTGTACCTTGTGTTGTTTTGGGAACTGGTATCAAATTCATATAGCAAGTATACCCAGTAGTATCTTTTGAATGGTTAGATGTTTGATGGAAAACCCAATGGTTATCATTCCAAGGATAGGACCTTCACATTGTTATTTCTGGGGAATGTGAAATGAATCCATGTTGGTATCTATGGGTTATGTATATTTCTATGTATTTGAGGACCTCCACAGCCTCTTTTATGATATTATCATGTGATTTATGTTCATCAACTATATGGTTGAGTTATGATTTTCTTATAGTACAAATTAGATGAATTTGAACCCATTTGTATGAAGATAGGTCTGGTGGGCACCTCAATTAGTGAGGCTTCTATAAAGAATCCATGTTGGTCATTGACTAGGGAGTGGAACCACATTCCAGTAAGTGGGTCCAAACCGACTGATTATTGGGATTTCTTCAAGGTATGCTTATGAATATCCATGATTTTATATTTATATGTTCCTAGTTTATTATTATAGAACTATGGCCACCCATTAATATAATATTTTTCTATTTTCCATCGAATTGATCAATTAATTCTTTCACTATTGAATATTCCCTACTGCATGTAATTAATTTATATTATCACATATTTTATAGATTCTTTTGGATGTGTTTACTTTTAATCATTTGGTTTTTTAAAAAAGGCCATTAAAAAGAAGGTTTTCTAGTCATTTTAAAAATAATAAACATATTTTTATAAATTTATTTCAATAATTAATTTTAGGAGTATGTTAAGAATGGATATGTAATTATTATTTGGTGATTACCTAGTAAGTTGTTTTATTACCACTTTATAATTTTTATATTTGGTTCTGATAGACACAAAATGTTTTGATGGTTAATTTTTTATCAGTTTTTCCTATATAAAGAGATTGTCTAATAGATTTTGGTGACCATGAGGATACATGGATATCCTCTCATGTCTGGGTTGGGTCTCAATTTGTTTTTTTCCTTTTAAATTATTATTCCACTAATAATGTATACAGATCTAATATTGTATTAATTTTTTTGTTAAAGGATCTATGTTGTGTACTCAATATTGGTTATTTATATATTTATTATAGGGATACATTGTTTCCAATTATATTATTATTGATTCAATTCACTAGTTTCTAGGTCTGTAGGATCAAAAAATCCAATTGGGTATTGTCATGGATGGAGTCGAGTGACAAGTTTGAGGTGTCCACTTAATGGATTATAAAGATGTAGAATCGTATAATAAAGATAATTTTTCAAAATAAATTTAATCAAATGTAAAGTGATTATAAAATTTTATAAAAAATTGAATTGTGTCAAATAATCAATTTCATATTGAAGAGGTATATATTATAAAATAATTATTATTATTAATCAATAGACATCAAAATGATTTAATTTTAAGATAAAATCCTATGTATATATGAAGAAAATATAATCATAAGAGAGTGAAAAAATCATTAAAATGGGATGAAATCAGTAAAGATATCACTCTATGAATAAAAATCCAATTATATATCTATGATTAAAAATTATTTCATTTAAATTTGGAGACCTTCATGTAGTGTTTAAAGAATGTAGTACGATATATGATCTATGTTATTTAGATTGAGTATATCGATATTGGGGTGAATTTTGTACCTAATTAATTTTTTTTACAAACACGATTAAATAAAATCCCTTGATTAATGTATTTATGACCAAATTAGTTAAAAAATAGTTTGATATAAATCATGAACATTTAAAATAATTTAAAATTTTAATTAGTTATTTATTAAAAATAATATACTATGTAACATTATACATTAAAATAAATTTACTGTCTCAAATATTTATATAAATAGTAATTAAATATAACTATTAGTGTAGTGTTTTTGTTAACTATTTAAAATTTATTCTATTTTATAAAAAGGTTGGGTATGAAGCCTCATTTTATTTTTTAAAGAAATAAAATATTTAGATTCTTTTTTATATAAAATAAATAAAACAGACAAAATACAATGTCAAAATTGAATACTAGTGGATCAATCTGAAGTAAAAACATAGCCCTCTACAATTTGAAATCATGTCCTATAAAGAATTTAATATAAATATAAAAATTTATCCCAAACATGGATCATGTATTACAAAACATTGATAACTATCCATGAAACAAAAGTCAACTTTCCCATTATTTGTGTGATAACAAGAAAACAAAAATCAAATAATAATCAGACCTCTACCTCACCATCTGTGAAACACAAGTAAATTTGCATGAGAATATATATGTTTATCATCTATATTAGATCATTACAATATGTAGGATAAACAAAACTGGTTTAGCCACACTTCTCAAACATAAAAAAAATAGTGAAAGTAAGAATGTAGAATGAGTTTTTCTCTAAATGATATGATATGCATCTCATAACTCCTTGAATGTATCTTGAAATGTATCTTCAGTCGGGATTTGGAAATTTTTAGTAGAATATAGTGTCATAAAATTTTTGTTCCTAAATTTAGGATGGAAGATGATGTATTTTGTGCTATATCATCCTTATTTGACCATAATTATGTAGTATTTTCTATGTTATTGAAATTGGTACCAATTATCAGGAAAACTAATACCTATATATTTGATCTCTTATTAATCATCTCACATACATCTAAATGTGGGATTTATCTTCACTTGTTAAAAGAAGAAAAAAGTTATAATATCCAGATTATTTCTTCCACCCATACTACTTGGCTAACATTATGTCTAATGAATTCCCTATAATAGTAAATGAAAAATAATTAAAATATATTTCAAAATTATGCTTGATAAAAAGTCGTTATAATTACATAATTCAAACAGATAATTGAAAGTAAAATCGTGGAGAGTATTTTGAAAGGTGACACTAATATCTTAATTTTGCAGTGACTCAAAGTATTGAAATGAAACTTGGGAAATGTGTGTACTTTGAGGGGGGAGATCATATGGTTGTGAGTTAGGCTCTTGTGGAATATTAGGATAGAATTGACTGATACATTTTCAAATTCCAATCATAGATATGACTCTCCACTGTTGGTGATTCTTTCTATATAGTGTGAAAATTAAATTCTAATGGTGAGCTGTGCTGACAGTCATATATGCCAGTACATATCCAATTATAAATCCCAATGGTGACACTCCATGAATGTGTCACAAGGAAATGGTGAGTCTATGGTGATGGTGAGACTTATCCAGTGGGGTCTTATACTATGTGGTGAGTCTCCATTATAAATGATACATTATTTAGAGTATCTCGTACCTAGAGGTGACACATGACTAGGAGTTAGAAATTTCTAGAGATGCCTCATACATGGAGATGAGTCTTCACTGGAGATGATACTCTATTGGTGGTGTCTACGACATGGTAGTGTGACTTTTCTAGAAATAACTGAATTTCTTTCCAAAATATCATATAACATAAAATACCATCATAAGACACAAAATTAATTATTATTATAACAATAATTATTGTCATTTCATTAAAACAATGAGTATATAAATCTATCTAATTTGATGATAAAAAATATTGTCACATTATATTCAAGATATCAAATATAACTAATTGAATCCAAATTATAGATGGTATATATGCTATAAAGGATATTTGGTAGAGTATATTATGAATATTTAAGGAAATTGATTAATGGTAAATTATGAAAATTATGATATTTTATACATGGTATAAATGTAGTGATAACTAATAGAAGACACTATGCTATCAATGAAAATGGTAATGTAATAGACATAAATTCAATATAACAGTTCCCGTTTTTTGGTTTCATTATATTGTGTATAGTAAAATTGAAAAAGTAATAGGATATTAATAATATAGGAAGTGAAAGTGAAATATAATATTATGAACATTATATATTCTATTAAAAAATTAAGAAGTTTTGAAAAAAAAATATATAAAAGAAAAAATTCCCATCGAAGAAAAAATTTGGAATTATCAGTGGTCATTGGTCTTTGATGAAGGGTACAAATGTAATTTTTTCATTTTAATTCAATGAGGTAGAATGATCGATATCAAATAATAATGGAACCATGAAAATAGAAATCAGAACTCTAGGGAATGAATAGAGAGGTTGAGGCTCATGAATGATGATCAATATGTGGTTCCAAAAATATTCACTACGTGATAGAGAAATGGTAGGAATCTGGCTGCAAAAGGCGCCTCTGGATATTTGGTCACTCCTCTAAAGAAATCCAGATCTGTGGAAGGATCTTTGAGATGTTTTGTCACTAAAATTTCATCATGATCTACAACTTTAGTAGAATTCATATGTAGGTAAGGATTCATAAGGTTGATGAAATCAATTATTATCTCCAACATTCTTCCATATAAGTGAATATATCCTTCTTCTATTACCTTAAATATTGACACATGGGCATTGGAAAATTCAAATGGTTGACATGTTCCTTGAATGACTAGGAAATATCAGGCACTCTCATATTTTTTTCAAAACATAATATTAGTATTTATCTCATGTTTTGAATAATCGATTACATATAATAAATGGTGGCTATACTGGTGGTATGTTGATCATATTTAATATTTGTTTCATATTATTTCATCTTCATATGAGAATGATCATTATTTATTTCATACTTATTCAATGGCCTATTAGTTTAGGAAACAACATCACTTGAATAACTAATTGATGTAGTTCTAATATCTTCCATGAAAATAGTTCTGATAATATCCGCATCAAAAATAAGTGGAGGATCATTAGATGTAGATGATACATAATAAATATTTTGAATTCTCTAAATAAAGGAATCCATAGAAGATTTAAAGGTAGAATGCATCTCTTCCAAATTGGATTTTATGAATTACAAATCATTATCTAGCCTTATATTATCAATTTAATCTTCTTGGATATGGTTCATAATCATCATTGAAATGTGATGGAATTCAAATTGAAACATGTAAAATGAATCATGTTCTCTTATCATAGTAATATGTCTTTCTTTAGTCATCAAAATCATACTACAATATCACATCAAATAATCTTTCAAAACGCCTCATTCACCCTCAGTGATCTCAACATCTATAATATTTTAGGCATTATGAGAATATAAGCGTTTTATTTTCACTACATCCAGGCAATGTATGTTAGTAGATGAATCAATCAGGCCAATCAAAGACCACATAGGATCCCTTTACTTTCAATTGGAAGGTCCACCATTCTTTGGTCAAATTCTAGGAATCAAACCCCATTCTTCAGATACTAGATCTATCTTAATATTATAAGAATTTAAAAGAACCTCAATAAAGGCAAGGTATCTTTATACAGATCTAAATGAAAAACAATTATATGAGGAGTCCCAATAGTAAGAGCCACATATCTCTACATTGAATCTCCTATTTTCCTAAAAATGGCCTCATATTTTATTTGATGAGCCATAAATTTCTCAAAATTCGCAATAACTCCCATTATCACAATAATAACTGAATTCTAAACCATCTAATCATCATTAATAGATACATGATTCCCATCAACAGCATGGTGGCTACCTAGAATTGGAGATTCTCATCCCCAACATATGAATTTCATTATTCCATTCTAATCTGAACCACATCCAATCAATTCTAGGCTTCTTGTTGAGAAAAAATCCATCATCGTGTCCTCTCGTTGTTTTTTTGGTGATTAAGTTTGTTGAAAATGATAGATGACCATCAATCAAAATGGTTGGTGTTGCTGAAACATATATTATTTTGTGAAAAAATTTACTATGTTTTAGAGAATTTTATGACTCAAAATAAGGAGTTCATTTTTTAAAATGGAAGGTTTTATTGAATGATGTTCACAGTCTGCATACGACGAAGCACTATTTGCAAACCAAAAAAAGAAGTATGGGAATAAGTGAAGGGATTTCAAGAATGTAATATTTATTTCATAATAGTTCTATGTGAAGCATGATTCATGGTATTTAGGCTACATAACCAAATCAGTTAACAGGAAGGATTTCAGTTCATTTGAAGCTTGATGTTCAAGGGAGGCATGATGGTTGTGGAAAGAGTGACAAGTTGATGAGTCACAATGGGGTTTTATACATGGAAGAGATTGGATACCACAAAATAAAAATATGTTTTTTCAAACACATAGAAATACATGGTGAAAGGTGTACATCATTAATGTTTTCAGAAAATCATATTACAATTATTATATATATGTATTCCAATATAATTAAGCCTAATCAGAACATTAGTGGGATAAAAATCTATAAGAGAATATCATCACTATGGGAGGAATTAAACATTTTCTGAATCGGGTTCTGGCGATACTATTCTTCCAGATGAAGGATTTTTCAAGGGATGATTCTGTAATGTGAAGTAGTTCAAGAGTTAAGATTACATGAAGGGTGAAGTACATTGTGTGAAAAGTTCATGAAATTGTTTTTCTCGGATATATATAATGAATGGGAAAACAATCTATGTAAAAAGAGTTAGTATATGAATTATTATGTAGTACTAAAAGAGGACGAAGTCCATAGAAGAAGGTGTAGTACATAATGTCGTTATTCCATGTGGTGTAAGATTTTTTGTGGAAGAAGTAGGGAATTTCATAGATGATTAAAAAATGTTTGAAAATGCACTAAAACAGTTCATGAAAGAAAGTACTGTGAAACTAATACTACGTGGAAAAGTGGATTTCATCTACTACTGGAAAAAGAATTCAATAGAGAATCTATCTACAATTGATGATGTGTCCTCTATTGAAACTGAAAGTACCTAAAAGTTCATAATATATGTGTATACCTTCGAGAGTAGTGAGATGTGGAAGAGGAAGAGAAATATCCATTCCAACAACAATGAGCTACATAAAGAAAAATATGGAGTGACCCATGGGAATATAGTGAGCTGATCTAAGACATTCTAGTGGTCTAGTGATCCTGGGAATATATGTGATCTAGACCAATACATGTAATTTGAATTTTAATTGTAGTTTATTTGGTATAACATCACATCATTATTGTCTACTCCATAGACATAGATTAGTTCGGTAAACCTTGTAAAATTGATGTCTCCCATGCATGATTTCAATTCCATTCATACATTCCTATTATAAAGATATAGATCAGTGTTTTGTTTAACAATAGAAAAAGAATATAAAAGTTGGTTGTTTTAAGCTGTGATACCCTGATTCACCCCCTATAAGGTTATTTAACCCAACTGGGATAACATTTCATATTATAGATAATGGATGAATGTTTGAGGTTTAATAAGTATAATAAATAATGGGTTTTAATAAAAAAATATATTTATGTATTTTATATGAAAATGATTCAATTATAGATGAATTAGATGTATCAAACCAATAGATCAATATTAAGGGATGTATTTACCATAGAAATGCATTGAATAAGGTCAAATAAAGACAATGGTGCTTTATCAGAAGATGGACAAAGTGGATTGGATGGAGATTCCAAAGCAATAAATTCTATAGATGGATACCTATCCACTGACATATATATGACATTTATTTAGGGTATGTCATAACATGACTTGTCTGTAAAATTTCCCAATATTTATGATGGAGTCTAAAAAATGAGAGAGGAAAACATGTAGGATATATGGAACATATATGGGGATCTCAGAATGCACCCTAACTTGTCTGTTTACACATTAATTGAACTAGTAATGTTTTTGTGGAAAACATTTTTTGTCTTGAAGGAATTTTTGATGATATATGGTCCATAAGTATATACTAAGAAAATGTACATCCCAATTCAATCTAAATTTGTATGTGTTAGAATATAATGATCCAACAGAGGTGACATTTTATTACATGCACAATACTATTGTATCATATTAAATGAGAAATGATGATTATAGTGCTATAAAAAAGAAGAAGTCCAATGATGATTTGTACAAGGCCATGAACATAATCACAATTTATGATCTAATTAAAGATGAAGAGAAGGATGAGTTGATGTCATTCATTTCCCCAAATCATCAAGGAGGAAAAAGAATGATCAAATGCATAAATTCCTCTTGCCCGATTACAATATATAATAAATGGAAAACCTATCAGATGGTACCCCATGTTGTTTCCATAAAATGAAGTTGATGTTTTGGAAGATCCCATGAATAAGTATTAAGAATCTATGAATCGAATGATAATTTTCAAGAGAAATTTCATCAAAAATAAGAATCCTCTATTAAGAGAATATGATAGATTAGATGAATCAATGGGAAAATAATTAGGTGAATATAATGATCATGAAGTAGATGATATGGTGGGAGTCATTAGAATATCCATAAAAATAGAATAATCTAACAATGATAAATTTTAATTTCATGGAAGAGTTTACATTTATGTTGAATTAAAATTTTCAATCTTGTAAATATATGATTAGATATCCAAAATGAAGAAATCCAACAATGTGTTTCATGATGAAAATCATTATATGTTGTAGTAAGAAGAAGAATAGTTTGTGATGAATGAAGAAATTTAAAATTTGATCACATCAATTCCAGAGTTATTAAATAATATTAATGTGTATGAGCTCAAAATTGATGAAAAGAAATGAAAAATTGGTAGTATGAATGAAATTGGAATAGATCTAAACAAGTGTATCGAATTACATGAAGAAGAAGTTTTCATTGTGAAAAAAGCATAGGGACCATGAAAAACTATTGAATCTCGATATTACATTGAAAAAACATATCATATAAGAAATAGAAAAGATTAATGTTGAAGGCAGAGTATTAGTGAACTAAAAAATTGCGTGTCAGAGAAAAAATTGATTAACCAGAACGATACAACTGGTATGATGGTTGAATAAAAAAACAGATAGTAATGGTTAACGGTAAATCACAAGATCCCACTACAAGGATGAATATTTATTTGGATATGAATTAGAACCATAATATTTAGATATACATAGGAATATAGAGTAGGGTAATATTTACACATAGGAATTCACCTCACATGAGATGTTATTATGGTGGAAGGATGGGAAACTCACAAAATTCAAGTTCTATAGCCAAGATGTATCGATGGGATCAGGAAAAAAATAGGAAGCCATAATGAACTCAATATTCCATAAAATACATTTATGGTCACTATTTTATATGTACGGTATTCAGGAACGTTGAAAGAAAATCCTCATAAACAAGGTAGACAAGTTTGGAAAAGAATAATGAATCTAGTGATATAAAGTAATTCATTATTTCATCAAATGAGGTGAAAATTTAACATATGTTTATAACATTTGAAGGTAAAGTTTGTTCATCAGTATTCAAGGATGAAAAAGGTCATCAATTATTGTTAGGTATGAAATAAAAAATTGATATAAAAATAAAAATGAATATACAACGGTGGAAGATACTTATTTTGAAACAACATATCAAATTGAAATATGGAGAATTGATTCTTGGTGACACTATCATATGACGGGAAATAAGGATCTAGTGACCGATATTAGTCAATATAAGGATGGTATCATAATCTTTTTTAATGATTAGGGCTTGAATATTGTTGGATAAGGAAAATCCATGTTTGGGGGGAGATACATGAGATATTATGAAATCTTAGATGCTGAATTTCTAAGACACAACATGAATAATTTCTGTCAAATATGTGACTAAGGACATTCCCTATGATTTTACAAGATATTATATATCAACAGGGGAAAATATAGTGCATTGTTTAAGTATTGAAAGAGTATGAAATGGATTCCCTAACTTCTATACATAGAATTTTATATATACTTTTGTCCAGTGAAGAAGAAAAAATGTTATGGAAGAAACACATTAGTCATTTGTTCCAAACACCATTAGATGATTGGGTGAAATTTAATGTTGCTCGAGACCCCCCTTGTTTATCACATTATTATACACATACGTGTGATTATTATAAACAATGGAATATAATTTGATAGACATATAAGAAAATGGAAATGGTCTACATAATTTAATGAGTTGATGCATATTCATGTGTAAAGATTATTTGTAGTTGGAGTTTGGCTTAGTGTTAAGCTCCTCAAAATCCTACATGAAAAAGGGGGGCTTAAAACCCATGGGGCTCATGTACTATAGCAGTACTGTAGTGGTACTGTAGCAGTTGTCGTACAGTAGATCGGTGGGAACTATAGTAGCGACAGGGCACTGTAGTTGCGGAAGGTACTATAGCAGTTGGGTTACTATTCATAGAATGGGCCTTTGGCCAAAAATTTGGGCCTATGGGCTTTGTAATGGCCTACATGCGCACTCGGCCTTCGAGATATGTAATGGGTCTCCCTCTACCCAGTTAAAATAGGTCTTTGTTTTGCTTTAATAATAAAATGAGGACTCTTCCTCATCCTTTTAAAAAAACATTTGTAGACTAATTCTACAAAGGGATATTTATGGAAGGATACACTATGTTATCATCATTTATGATCATAGTCAAATGGAAATGGTTTTAGTCATCACACTCACATCTGAAGTGTTCAATTTCATTTAAAATTATCTACGGGTTGTTGAGAATATGTTGAGTCAAACAATATGGATGATTGGAATATATAATGGAATAGAGTTCACAAATACACAATTAGAGGATTATCTCAAGAATAATGTAAAGACCCGTAAAATTCAAGGGAAATTTTTTTCTTAATTTTCTTTAGAATTTTACAAGAGCGCGGTTTCAGATGGCACCTGATTCCGAGGCCCGGAGTGCCCGGAATTAATTTCCGAAGTTTGGCTCGGGTATGTTCAGTGAACGAACGAGCGGGAATTCCTAACTTTTGATCCGGTGCTCGGAATTGAAATCCGAGGGCACCGATGAACTCGCAGCGCCGATTTTCTCTTAAAGAGACCTTTTCGGGAGTTGCGTTTGTTGCGGGTTGAAAGTTAATTTTTGAGGTTTTTAGTTGAGTTAAATAAAATTTGTGTAGAACAAATTTTATTTTAACTTCTTAAAACCTATCAAAGGAGGTTGGAAGTGGGACCCACACCCACTTAACCTCCCTTGGGAGGATTAAGTGTGGTGGGGCCCACACGAACCCCCACCTTTACAACTCCCCACTCTCCCTCTTAATGGCTTGACAAGTTAACTTATATTTAATTATACAATTCATGTATATTAAATAACTGAGTTAATTTTGGAGTTATCCATTTTGAATTTCAAACCTTTGAAATTCTAGTGTGTTATGTGATAATAAAATAAGATGTTGTCTTATTTTATTTTGGTTGAATGGTTTGTTTTCTTGAGAGCTTTGGGAGCTTTTCTTCTTCTTCTTCAACTCAACGAAGAACGCGAGGAACGTCGTTCTTCAACGAAGAACTTCTCCGCCGAAGAACACGATCCATCCGCGACGCCGTGTCCGCGACGCGACGTACTTCTTCCGCGTCATCTCTTCCGCGACGGTTTTCCGCGACGAACGCCTTCGACAACGACTCTTCCTCCGACGTCAAAGGAATCGACACCGATATTCCACGACTCCGTCAACGTGCGACTATCAAGGTAAGGGTTCTTGAGTTCGTTGTTTCCTTTTTATTTGACTTTCCTCAAGACTTGACGTAGAACGCTCAAGTTTCCGACGAAGAACGCCGCTCCGCTCTTCTTCGTCTTCGGTGTCAACGAGAGAGAACACCGCATCTTCCTCGGACAACCTTCGTCGGCGTACAAGGATTCGCCAACGACGTGCCTCTTCGGACGCGCCTCTTCGTCGTTGAATTTGACGAACGACGACCGCGCCGCCCGACCTCCGCGACGTCGTCTTCCGCGGAACGTAGAACGATCTTCGAACCTTATACTAAGGTAGGGGTTGTTGTTTTATTCTTTATTTATTCCATTTCTTGAACATGGATCTCGCATGTCTAACATGAGACTTTGAATGTTTAAGTTGAGTTATTTGCTTAACGTGAGGGGGCCGGACCGCATGAACACGGCCGAACCCCCTCCATCGTTCATGTTTATTTTGCGGAAGAAAGCAAGTGGCGTGGTGCCGTCGCACCACGCAGATGAACGTGCTTATAATTTACGCGGCGCCGTCGCGCTACGTCAAGAAAAATCTTCAAGAACGCGACGCCGTTGCGCCGCGTTGAAATGAATGTCAAAGCACGGCGAAGGGGCGCGGTGCCGTCGCACCGCGGCCGGTCCCGGGCCGCGGCGGGACGAGAAGACCGCGGCCGGTTCCGGGCCGCGGCGGGACGAGGAGACCACGGCCGGTTCCGGGCCGCGGCGGAAGAGAAGGCCGGCGGCCGGGGCCGCCGGCGTCGGAAGTCGAAGGCGGGACCGGAATTTCCGGTCCCGTTAGTAAAAAACCGGCCGGCCAGCTGGCCGGCCGGATGACTGAAAACCGGGGGAATAAATCCCCCGGACCGTTCAGCAAACCCCCCCTCTTAATGAGGGGGGCGGTTCATTAAGAAGGGGGGGCAGCAGCCCCCCAGTTTTCCAAATAGCGGGCCCCCTGGAAGGGGGGGCCGTTTGTCAAAATCGGCGCGGCAAAGCCGCGCCGCCATCCCAAAAGAGGGGGCAATCAAGCCCCCCGCGTGCGGCTCCCAGTGCGGCGCCGGCACCCGCCGCGGCCCGCTGCCGCCCCCGCGGCCCGTCGCCGCCGCCGCCGCGGCCCGCCGCCGCCGCGGCCCCCGCGGCCCGCCGCCGCCGCCGCCGCCGCGGCCCGCCGCCGCCGCCCCGCCGCCGCCGCCGCGCCGCCGTCGCCGCCGCCGCGCCGCCCCGGGGGGGGGGGGGGGGGGGGGGGGGTGTCGGGCCGGGTCGGCCCGGACCCGGACCCCCCCGTTTCGAACCAGTTTTGGTTTTTGGCTCATAACTTGAGCCTCGGACCTCCGAACGACGAACCGTCTGTGGCAACGCGATCCTTGGATCGAGACGGTCGTTTCGGTATATCGCACTCAAGGATTCGGATTACTTTGAGTTCGGCCGGCTTGGTTCGTTCACGAAATCAACCGGGCCTTCGGTGAGGAAACGCTCATATCTTGAGCCACGAACGTCCGATTGACGCGCCGTCAGTCGCGTTGCGTTCCTCTTAATGAGACGGATCTTTTGGCATACTCCGCCCGAGGTTTGGACGCAGGTGGAGTACGGTCGGGTTGGTTTTGCCTTAAAAACCAACCGGGCCCCGGAGACGAAAAAGCCAATAACTCACAGACCGGGCGTCCGATTGACGCGCCGTCTGTTTCGTTGACTTCCTCTTGATGAGACAGAACTTTTGACATACTTCGCCCGAGTTTTGGATGCAGTCGGAGTATGGCCGGGTTGGATTGTACCCGAAATCCAACCGGGCCCCTGGAACGGGAAAGCTGATATCTTTCAGACAGGACGTCCGCTTGACGAGCCGTCAGCGGCGTTGGTAGTTACGTTTAGTAACGGTCCCTATGAGTATACCCTATGGGAGTTCGGGGTACAGTTGAGATACGGCCGGGATTGGTTCGCACTCGAAACCAACCGGGCCCCTGGGACGAAAAGGCTAATAACTCACAGACCGGGCGTCTGATCGACGCGCCGTCTGTTGCGTTGAGACCCCTGTGACGAGACGGACGATCATGGAGCTCTGGGAGCAGGTGGACAGGAGCAGAACTAGTGGATACATCCTTGTACTTCTGGTTCCTTGCTGCTTTTGTGTAGCGTCTTGTATTATGAGCTGCAATAATAAAAGACGCATCCTTTGTGATGGTTTTCATTCCTGTCCTCTTTTGTGATGTTACTAAGAGGTTCCAGTGACTGTTGACTTGACCCTCACTTGTGAGACATCTACTGGAGGAGACCAGTTACCACACACTGATGCCGACAGTGTGACTCAACCCTTGGAGGCGAGAGTAACGGTTGGATCTCTTAGTAGTAGCGTCGAGGCCTTACGACGTCATCCTTGGTATGGATTAGTATCATCCATGTTAGGATTGACTGTTTTAGGCAAAGAATGTGGTTCATCCAGGGGATGAGACCAGGTTTCTCTTATCGGCAAAGAAGAAATCTCGCAGCTCTTGTGGGACCAGAGATGGTCCGGGCCACGTCAGAGGAGGTACATGTCATCCAGGAGCGGATGAGGACAACACAGAGCCGGCAGAAGTCATACGCTGACAGGAGGCGGAGGCCACTAGAGTTCGAGGATGGTGACCACGTCTTCTTGCGGGTCTCACCTCGACGTGGTATTCAGAGATTTGGCCGAGGCGACAAGTTATCTCCGCGCTTCATCGGACCCTTCCAAGTCCTCAGCAGGGTTGCGAGGTGGCTTATCGCCTGGCTCTACCACCTCAGTTGCACCGGGTGCACGTCGTCTTCCACGTGTCTCAGCTGAGGAGATACGTGCACGACCCGACGCACATCGTTGACAATGGGGAGACTTTTACGGAGGTCCCGGTGGAGATAGAGGATCGACAGGAGCGGGTCCTACATGGACGATCGATTCCTCTTGTGCGCAACAGATGGCGGCACGGGAATCTCCAGGAGAGCACATGGGAGCGGAAGGCTCAGATGCGTGCTCAGTATCCTCTTTTGTTTCCCTAGTTTTTGATGTAGCTTTACGGGGACGTAAAGCCCTGAGGTGGGAGTAATGTAAAGACCCGTAAAATTCAAGGGAAATTTTTTTCTTAAATTTCTTTAAAATTTTACAAGAGCGCGGTTTCAGACGGCACCTGATTCCGAGGCCCGGAGTGCCCGGAATTAATTTCCGAAGTTTGGCTCGGGTACGTTCAGTGAACGAACGAGCGGGAATTCCTAACTTTTGATCCGGTGCTCGGAATTGAAATCCGAGGGCACCGATGAACTCGCAGCGCCGATTTTCGCTTAAAGAGACCTTTTCGGGAGTTGCGTTTGTTGCGGGTTGAAAGTTAATTTTTGAGGTTTTTAGTTGAGTTAAATAAAATTTGTGTAGAACAAATTTTATTTTAACTTCTTAAAACCTATCAAAGGAGGTTGGAAGTGGGACCCACACCCACTTAACCTCCCTTGGGAGGATTAAGTGTGGTGGGGCCCACACGAACCCCCACCTTTTCAACTCCCCACTCTCCCTCTTAATGGCTTGACAAGTTAACTTATATTTAATTATACAATTCATGTATATTAAATAAGTGAGTTAATTTTGGAGTTATCCATTTTGAATTTCAAACCTTTGAAATTCTAGTGTGTTATGTGATAATAAAATAAGATGTTGTCTTATTTTATTTTGGTTGAATGGTTTGTTTTCTTGAGAGCTTTGGGAGCTTTTCTTCTTCTTCTTCAACTCAACGAAGAACGCGAAGAACGTCGTTCTTCAACGAAGAACTTCTCCGCCGAAGAACACGATCCATCCGCGACGCCGTGTCCGCGACGCGACGTACTTCTTCCGCGTCATCTCTTCCGCGACGTTTTTCCGCGACGAACGCCTTCGACAACGACTCTTCCTCCGACGTCAAAGGAATCGACACCGATATTCCACGACTCCGTCAACGTGCGACTATCAAGGTAAGGGTTCTTGAGTTCGTTGTTTCCTTTTTATTTGACTTTCCTCAAGACTTGACGTAGAACGCTCAAGTTTCCGACGAAGAACGCCGCTCCGCTCTTCTTCGTCTTCGGTGTCAACGAGAGAGAACACCGCATCTTCCTCGGACAACCTTCATCGGCGTACAAGGATTCGCCAACGACGTGCCTCTTCGGACACGCCTCTTCGTCGTTGAATTTGACGAACGACGACCGCGTCGCCCGACCTCCGCGACGTCGTCTTCCGCGGAACGTAGAACGATCTTCGAACCTTATACTAAGGTAGGGGTTGTTGTTTTATTCTTTATTTATTCCATTTCTTGAACATGGATCTCGCATGTCTAACATGAGACTTTGAATGTTTAAGTTGAGTTATTTGCTTAACGTGAGGGGCCCGGACCGCATGAACACGGCCGAACCCCCTCCATCGTTCATGTTTATTTTGCGGAAGAAAGCAAGTGGCGTGGTGCCGTCGCACCACGCAGATGAACGTGCTTATAATTTACGCGGCGCCGTCGCGCTACGTCAAGAAAAATCTTCAAGAACGTGCCGCCGTCGCGCCGCGTTGAAATGAATGTCAAAGCACGGCGAAGGGGCGCGGTGCCGTCGCACCGCGCCGGATGACGAACGCCGCGGCCGGTCCCGGGCCGAGGCGGGACGAGAAGACCGCGGCCGGTTCCGGGCCGCGGCGGGACGAGGAGACCGCGGCCGGTTCCGGGCCGCGGCGGAAGAGAAGGCCGGCGGCCGGGCCTCCGGCGTCGGAAGTCGAAGGCGGGACCGGAATTTCCGGTCCCGTTAGTAAAAACCGGCCGGCCAGCTGGCCGGCCGGATGACTGAAAACCGGGGGAATAAATCCCCCGGACCGTTCAGCAAACCCCCCCTCTTAATGAGGGGGGCGGTTCATTAAGAAGGGGGGGCAGCAGCCCCCCGGTTTTCCAAATAGCGGGCCCCCTGGAAGGGGGGGCCGTTTGTCAAAATCGGCGCGGCAAAGCCGCGCCGCCATCCCAAAAGAGGGGGCAATCAAGCCCCCCGCGTGCGGCTCCCCGTGCGGCGCCAGCACCAGCCGCGGCCCGCTGCCGCCGCCGCGGCCCGTCGCCGCCGCCGCCGCGGCCCGCCGCCGCCGCGGCCCCCGCGGCCCGCCGCCGCCGCCGCCGCCGCGGCCCGCCGCCGCCGCCGCGCCGCCGCCGCACCGCCCCGGGGGGGGGGGGGGGGGTCGGGCCGGGTCGGCCCGGACCCGGACCCCCCCGTTTCGAACCAGTTTTGGTTTTTGGCTCATAACTTGAGCCTCGGACCTCCGAACGACGAACCGTCTGCGGCAACGCGATCCTTGGATCGAGACGGTCGTTTCGGTATATCGCACTCAAGGTTTCAGATTACTTTGAGTTCGGCCGGCTTGGTTCGTTCACGAAATCAACCGGGCCTTCGGTGAGGAAACGCTCATATCTTGAGCCACGAACGTCCGATTGACGCGCCGTCAGTAGCGTTGCGTTCCTCTTAATGAGTCGGATCTTTTGGCATACTCCGCCCGAGGTTTGGACGCAGGTGGAGTACGGTCGGGTTGGTTTTGCCTTAAAAACCAACCGGGCCCCGGAGACGAAAAAGCCAATAACTCACAGACCGGGCGTCCGATTGACGCGCCGTCTGTTTCGTTGACATCCTCTTGATGAGACGGAACTTTTGACATACTCCTCCCGAGTTTTGGATGCAGTCGGAGTATGGCCGGGTTGGATTGTACCCGAAATCCAACCGGGCCCCTAGAACGGGAAAGCTGATATCTTTCAGACAGGACGTCCGCTTGACGAGCCGTCAGCGGCGTTGGTAGTTACGTTTAGTAACGGTCCCTATGAGTATACCCTATGGGAGTTCGGGGTACAGTTGAGATACGGACGGGATTGGTTCGCACTCGAAACCAACCGGGCCCCTGGGACGAAAAGGCTAATAACTCACAGACCGGGCGTCCGATCGACGCGCCGTCTGTTGCGTTGAGACCCCTGTGACGAGACGGACCTTTGAGACACTTCTTCGTGGGACTTTGAGATACTTGGAGTATCGACCTGTAGCTCGTGGAGCGGGCCCTCCCAGTGACGAGCATGCGATGTACGGAGACCGTGTAGCTGGCTGAGACCTGACGACTACTTGACCGACTCGACTTGGAGTGAGTCGACTAGCCCAGTGGACGGAGCACTACTTTCTGAGGTGCAGACCCATGGCGGACGGAGCACTACCTGTGTGACAGTGCAGACCCGCGGTGCTCGTCCGGAGAGTACCTCAGCAGGCTACTAGGGGGTGTGCACTACGGAGTTTGGGTGACATACCTCGGCGGGAAGCACTACTGTGTTTGGGTGGCTGGCCCGCAGTACTCGACAGGAGGAGTACTTCAGCAGTCTTAGGTTAGTGAGCAGTACCTCGGAGTCGTGACAGGACCACTGCACACTCCAGAGACGGAGCTCTTCAGCAGTTACGGTTTCGATAATGAAAATCCTGGTTTGAGCTGAGACTTTTGACCTTGTGTTTACCTCATGATTGAGATGGGTCACTTGCTAACTTTGGTATATGTATGGGCATATACCCGGGTAGTGGTTATCCGTCGTTTTCACAATCCTTGTGTTTCCTCATGATTGAGATGGGTTACTTGATAACTTAGGTATATGTATGGGCATATACCTAAGTAGAGTTTATCTGTTGAGATCTTCTTGTGTTTATCCTTGTTGGTTTTAGTGAGACCTTGAGGGTCTCGGGGTCCCTACTGAGTATCGTTATACTCACCCCTGCACGGGCTATGCCCGCACCTCGTTGTGTTGGTTGCAGACGACGGCCGTACTGACAGAGGCCGAGTGTTCGAGGACTGGACGGTACCTGGAGGTGGACTATACGACGAGGCGGTACCCGGAGGTGGACCACTGGGCGGGACATACTCGGAGCGGATGGCGGGACCCGAGGACCAGAGGAGCTATCTGTACCCACCCTTCAGGGGGGATTTCCAGTGGACATCTCAGCGTAGCAGCTTTACTTTTCAGTCGATGTTTTCCCTTTCCAGTTGTACTTTACAGTTGGGCTTGTATTTCCGGCCCCTTTTACTTTTCAGATTTTTTTTTGTACTTAGTGTTTTACTTCCGCTTGTACTCTGTGGTGCTTGTTTTCTTTATAAAGGCAATGCCTTCCCAATTATCGGGATTTTACGCCTTTGGTGCTAGTCACCAGCCCCTGGCCTATGGAAGGCGGGCTTGGGGTAGTCACGGCACGGGCCCCGAGGACGGGTCGTGACAAATAAGGGGATTTGGAACAACGTTTTAGTTGTAAAAAATCTAGAGAATAATGGAATATTCGACTAAAGAATTATATTTGTCATATGCATGTATAGAACAATTCTCATTGACAGAAACCTTCCAGATATTATTTTCAATGATGTAGTGGTGAAATCAGTCTAAAGATTAAATACAGCATCTTTATGTCCGAAAAAAGAATAAAATCTATATGAGATATGGTTAGAAATGTCTCTATCATGGAAGTAATTTGAATTCATTATAACTATGTGTTTTATTATAAATAAAAAAGAGAATAGGAATTTTTAATCCCATGGAGATGATGTTATATTTTTTGGCTATGAAATGACAAGAAAACAAATAATTGTTCAAATAAGTTGTTGGGAAAGTTAGTTGAATTCCATGATGTAACTATAGTTGAGAATGAGTAGATTATTCATTATGTACAAGATAATTATAATTTGGATTATGATCAATAGAGAAGCAGGTCATGGGATGATACAGTTATAGATAATGATTTAGACAAATATTTAGATAAAGAGAAGGATGGGGAAAAACTTGTATCATTAATATAATCAAGGAGAACAAAACAAATTATCAACAGAACATAATTAGTGATCATGTAGCACTAGTATAGACATGGAGGATAATGACTCTATATCCAGAATCATTATTATCACATATAATGCCTAAATTTTTGAGGAATCATTTGGTGATGAAAAATAGATATTGCATAACATGATGAGTGAATATAATGATGTGATTCGAAAAAATCAATGAATATTGTGAAAATGGTACTCATAAATAGAGGTTATCAATTAATATGAAACATTTGTACATATTTCATGGTTAGATACAATCCAATTATTATTGTGTATAGAATGGAAAATAATGATCAATGTTTTTATATGGATACAATGTCACTATTTTTGAATGGGTTTCTGGGAGAAGACGTTTATATTGAGAATACAGATTTTTATCTAATTCAGGGAGATCAGAAGAGGGTTTGTCAACATTATAAGGTGATATTTAGGTTGATATAAGAACCACGATGAAACTATTCAAGGTTATAGTAGTTTTTAATAATATATTATTTCATCATGGTAGAGTTGATTATAATCTAAAAGTAAATAGTGAAATTATTAAAAGGCTATAGTACTTGTATATGTCAACTAAACAATAATTGGATGATCAGATGAATAACAGTGAAATTAGTTGACCAATTTCCTAAAAAGTGATTTTTAAATGTCACACTTTGGTAAACTAATGATTTTCCTTGGTTTAAAGGACACACATGGGAAGCATTCCATATTAATTTCTTAATATAAATTATTGAAGTATATATTGATAGGATTTTAAATTTTTCATTACAAGTAGATGAAGACTCCTCTATCTACAAGGATGAACTTATTATGGAATGACAAAGGCAATGTATTTAATGTGATAGAATAATGTAAAATAATTTTTAGTGTTTTCTATTTGACAATAAAAATGACTAGACATTATCTTTTCCAAATACAAAAAATAATTATATCAAGAAATCTGAAGGAAATCCATATATTTTGATTGAAAATTACACTTATGTATATCAAGGGAATGATGGATTTTAGTTTTTATTATAATAAAAAATATAAATAACAATTATTGGGCTATAAATATGCATATTGGGTCAGATTAGCTAATGATTGGAAATGGACATCATGTGGTTCATTCTATCTTGGTAGATTGTGAATTTTCTTGCAATGAATGAAGAAGAATTTAATTACATGAAAGACCATAGAAGTATATCATAGTAAGACTCCTCAAGGGTGCATATAGTTATGTGGATAATGCATCGTCTTGATGATAAGGGATTTAATGTGAAATATCTGATTAGAAACAATTGAGATAATTCATGTCCAATAAACATCCGAAAAAAAAATTCCATAATTCATGGATAGAGAAAATTTAAATAAATTATCATTTTTAATTGAAGAAGGATGAACAAAGTCTTGTGATGTTGGATTATGTGCCTACAGATCTATAGTTAATAAACATTATAACGTAGTCCTTATACAATGAATAATATTAATGGCATCGATTGACTGGAGGATTTATGTTGACCCCCTTCACATGAAATGTGTGGATGCGGGGCCCCATTTCATAGAGGTATGATGTGTTTTTTCTTAATGTTCTTGTCTGTGTTATATAACCTATTTCAAATTAAAAAGAATTGAACTTATGGTTTATTTACAAAAGGGGTATAATTTATCACCATAAAAGTGGGAGAAAATGTATGAATATATATAGGGTGGGAATTTTTCAAATGTGAAATAGTATTGGGGAACGGATTGTGAAACAGTTTTTCGGGATATGGAACTCACAAATTAAGATTGTGTATATAATAAGAGTTGATATGTGTAATAGGAGGTGGTATGTTGAAGAATTATTAGTTTGCAAAGTGAAGGCTGTCTATAGAAGAAAAGGTCACCTAAAATGAACATCTTACTGAAGGTATAAGATAGTTTGGGATAGAATCATGGAATTTCAAAGAGGATTCAACAAATATAGAAAAAGAATAGAAACAATTTGTGAAAGTAATTTATAAAAAACTAATAGTAATTGTAATAGATAAATTAATCTACATGTGAAAAAGTATTTCAATTGATCATCTATCTAAAAATGATGATTTTTACATTTATGAAAATTAAGGGACCTACATGTTTGTAAACTGTGTGTGGATCCCTTCAAAAAATCGGAGAAAATAAAGAGGAAAATGGTCATCCTTTCCAATTCCAGTGATATAGAGAAAAATACATAGGCAGTTACCTTGGGAAATATTTGAGCTTGACCTAAACATTGCAAAGGCAGTGAGAATATTCATAGATCTGATTTGGTTCAAGACTATTAATTTCTATGTAATCCTTAATTGATAATTTACATCCACACTTCACCATTTTATAGTACTTGGATATAACACAGTGTGGGTGAACCATGTATAATTGTTGTTTCTTGTGGTTGATTTCAATTTTATTCATACATTTTTTCAACAAAGGGATAGAATAGTATTTAATAATAATGAAACATGATTCAATTATGCATTTTTTTAATCTATAATACAATTATTCACACCCCACTCATGGTTTTTATCTAAATTAGGGTTACACTTGTCTTCTAATCTTGAAAAATAACCACCATGAGATGTTAGTTTATCTTGAGGAATATCAATAACATCATTACTATTTTTCCCATTATAACAATCAAGATCTGATATGTTATCATAATCATCATTTCCATATTCTTCCTCTTAAACATTTTCTTTATCATAATATAAATTTTCTTATAATATTTGGAATTTTCCATTAACTGATCTTTTGTCTAGACTTTTTTTTAATCCTCATCACTCTTTACTAATTTCTCTCTTTTTGGGAGAGTCCTAGGTGGGCAATGAGTTCCAAATGCTATAACAGCCGATCAAGGAGTTATGTTAGGGTCACTTCCTGAATTAATTGAAACCTCCTTATCATCTTCATATATGGAGGAAGTATTATATTTTTCCTCATTACTATTAGAATACTCCAAAATCTCATCAGGCCCCAACCCATGATCAACATGACCTCTGAATCTATAAGGGTGGTCAACCAAATTAATCTCATCATACATCTTTTCATTCTCGCATAAAAATTTATTCTACCATGAATTAAAACTGATTTTCATTATTTTCCATATTATTAATAGTGATTTAAAATTGAACACCCTATACAAATGACTCCTAGTCATCAGCAACCAAACATTTGTCTTTAAGCATTTTGGAAATTAAAATTGGATAGACCACAGAATTTGATCTAGATATACGTTTGGTTATTTACATCAAATGATTCATGAGATACTTGAAATTTTTTTTCTTATCTACTATTTTCATAAGAAATAATAAATAAACATCTTGATAAAATAAGGTAATGAAATCATCGTTCCTTGGTTAGAACATCTATTGAATAAATTTGAAGTGTAATCTGCATTAACCATCTAACTCAGTAGAAACTAGTATCATTAAAATTCCATCACCTTTATGTATATTTAAATATTTCTCATCGAAGAAATAACCACCACCACCTAAAATGTATGTTTATAATATTTATGAATACCCTCATTTGGATGTTTTAAAAACTCCTCCCACTTTCCTGAAAAAAACAATAACATGTGACCAATGATCTTTATAATTATCCAATAATAATTTTCATCTTAAGAAAACTCTACATAAGGAGCGAATTGGAATAGCATATTAGGATAAAATGGTCTTTAATTTTATGTAACTCACTAGAACTATCATTAATTATGAATAACATTATACCTAAAATATCAACATGGATTCATTGACTCACCTTGAACTTTTTTCTCATGTAAAACTATAAACATTCCTTGGACTGGATCTATTGAATTTATGAAAGTAGTACTACACCATGCTTCTTTATTATTATAATGGAACATGACACGTCTAGTGAGGATCATGAAAATCTCTTAACTCTGGCCATGGATATCTGCTCGGTTGGTTTGGAAGATGGTGAAGGATGATTAACAGTTATGAGGTAGAAGTACACATTAGGTTTGGAATGAGTGAAGTGAGCATTTATGTTAAACAATGATCTAGAATTATAACATGTCTGTTATAGGGATTAAAAAATTGGAATCGAAATAACATTGGAAAATAAAATCATGAAAAACATTGTAATCAGGTTATAAAATAAACTGTAACTAAAAAATTGAAAAAAACTAAAACCAAAAAACCACTGGTTTGAATATTAAAATAATCAAAAATAAACAAAATATTGAGAATACCGAAAATTATATGTTCAACATTGAGATGTTCAATAGGTATAAATACAATGGTGATAAGTATCAACAGTGAGAAGTATAAAAAGTGAAATGTATATGTGACGAGACATAGCCAAAAGCGATACATTAAAATTGGGCAGACATTCACAAAGGTGAAACATTCATAGTAGTGATAAATATTCAATGGTGAGTCCCATAAAATTGAACATAACTCAAAATTTATCAAATTTAATTCATGGATGAAATAATTAACTCTCTCATTATTCAAAGGAATAGTAAATATATTAACAAAATTATCGTTTATACCAATGTGTTCAACAGTCTTATCACCCTTTTGAAAATGATCTATTAAACAGTTATAATGTACATTAATATGAGTTTTTATATAACGTACCAAATGAATCTTAAAAATATATATAGCACATATATTATCATAGTCTATAGAGACATGTATTAATTGAAATCCATATTATAGTATTGTGTTTTTTATCCAAAACAATTGTGCACATTGGCAATCTATAACTTTGTATTCAGCTTCAACAGTAGGGAATTTAACAAAATTTTGTTTTAATCTAATCCTAGATACATGATATATTCCAAAAAATTGTCATGTTCTAGGGGTTTTGTTTCTATCAAGATTATATCGAACAAAATATGCATCTAAAAATCTAACTAAAATAAATTATTTTCTTATTGGGTAAAATATTCATAAATTTTTACTATATTTGAAGTTTTAAAAAAATATTTTCACCACAACTAAGTGTGCCTCTTTTATATTTCATGGAATGAAAGTGCACATACACACACTGAACATAATATCAAGTAAACTATTAATAAGAGATATATGAATTCCAATAGTAAATCTATAATTAGTTTTATCTACTAGTTTCCTATCCCCATAAAGATAAACTTTATAGGCAGTACTCATAAGATTATCACTGCTCATAGTTATATTAAATTTAAAAAGGTTTAAAATAACCTTTTTGAATTTATTTTGATTTAAAATATTTCTTTCCATATTTTGAAAAATATTAAAACCATGAAAAAATAATAGTTCACCCATTAAGCTCATTACAAATTCATTTTTCTTCATTTTTAAAAAAAATTCACAGAAGCCAGTTTTTTATGATCCAAAAAATATCATCTTCAAAAATATTTACAACTAAAACATATTTCAAAATTCAATTTATAAAATGTGTAGGATTAGAAATACCTTTTGAAAAACTAGTCAAAATATAAAATGCTTTGAGCCTATCATATCAATAACTAGGAGATTCTTTTGAACCATATAAAGTTTTTGTTAATTTAAAAACTATATTTGGAAAATAGTTATATTGAAAACCATGGGGATGTATAAAAAATATACTCAAATCTATACCTATTTATGAAATAACTATTTCTTCGATTTGATAAAGGTAAAAATATAGATAAGCTTCCTAGGCATGTAGTAATCTAATGGGTTCATGTTAAGATACTAGGGAAAATGTTTCATTATAGTCTATTCCATATCCATTACAATATCATTGTGTTATTATTATTGAATTTTTTTCTATTGTAGCATTGGATTCAATTACCATTTCTATAAATACCCTTCTAGTTCTTATAGTAATCGTTCACTTGTATCAATACACTGGTACCTAGGAATTATTTATTTGAAATTAATTAATTCATCATTCAAAACAATTTCCCCTAACTCATGATTAATTTTATCACTAATGTTCTTTGGTTCATTATTAGACAATATTTTTTTATGTTCAGAATGTTTTCATATTGAATTCCCTGTCTTGATTCATCTATCTAGGTCTCCAACTACATAATCTAATGGATTGTAAACAAGGGTTTTAAAAAGTATATAAAAATATAGGTGAGACACTTCAGTTTGTTCTATGGATTCAGGTTCTATAATATCACAAAAATTCCTCACAATTGAATCACCTTTTTGATATTTTCAATGCAGAATTAATTAGTTAGGAATTTATGTTCCGAGTTGATAAATCAACAAAAATGTTTTTTAATGATGTTTTAGGATCATGTGGATATTTCTGATAAAAATTTATTTGAAAAGATTCTTCTAAAATTATGTTTATTTTATAGAAAACTCAATAGTCATTAATTGAGTATTAATAACATAGGAAAATCCCTTCATCGCTTTTGGATGAAACATTTTTACCATTATCCTTAGTGTTAACAGTAGTCACATTGTAACCGAAATATACAATGCAATTAACCTTCAGATTCTAATTATTCCAAATTAAAAAATGTTTATTTCTTCAAGATATGTCTAATTAAAACTCATTTGATTATGTAACATGATATGGTCACATATTGTACCCAAATGTATACATACATTTCATATTCGTTAATCTAAGTATAGGCTATCTTTTTAAGTGTTTAATTTCTTATTTCTACAACTCCATTCTGCTGAGGTCATAAGAGATGTGGTGTAATGAATGTATAAATTTTTATGAAACAAAGATAAAAGTATTAAATCTAAAATTCACTAACATGTTCACATATTAGGGTATTTATTTTTTTCACATAAATTTTCTACGGACCTATCATACATGGTAACATAAGAACACGATTATATTGTGTGAGGAAAAATAAACCAATGGTTTATATTTAGAAATTTAGTCAACTTGTACATAAACATAGTACTTCTTATATAGATTGTAATCTATTGATGGTCTAAATAGATCCATATAAACAAACTCAAGAGGATGTGATGTTGAATTTCTATTCTTTAATATAAAATAAATCAAATGTTGTTTCCATTTTTGATAGGGGTTATAGAATTTTCATTTTTTGAACTCTTGAATGGGTAGATACATTTATAAAAAATTCATGGAGAGCCTCAACAGTTGGTTAATATAAGAGTGTACATGGATCATATTCTAAATATAATACTCTTTGTGAAAATAACCCATATATGATACATTAGTGAGAAATTAAAGTATTAAGATCAATTGTCTAAACATTATCATTCAATAAAGTAGTAAAAGATTTTGAGTATTTATAGTCAAAATAATTACATTAATTATCCCCCAATATAACTTGAAAACCATAATCAAATTATTTAGATATTAAAATAAGGTTATACATGACATTTTCAACAAATATTAATTGTGATATTAAAAATGACTTGATAATATTAATTTGTCCAAGGCTGATGATTTCCCTTTTAACATTATCACCAATGATGACATGACCACCATCTACATTTATTATACTCTCGAATCATGAGTAGTCCCCTGTAATATTCCTTGAACATCTGTTATACAAATACCATGGAATTTTAATAGATAACGTTATGAAGAAAACCTACAATATAAAATTTATTCAAGAAATGATTTTGGTAAAAAAAATCTTATGTCCAGATGTTTTTTAAATTAGGGATTTTTAAACACATATTTTTTAAATAGGTCTCTATTAAATATACTATATGATTTTTGAAATAGACACATTATTAGGCCACATAGAAATATAACATATAGTAGCATAGTTAGTTTTAGACTTCAATTCAAATGTGATCATTACGATTCTTATTTGTCCAGGTTTGTATCTAAAATATTTAACATACAATGGTGTGACATATTTTCCTAAAATATAATTAAGTGTTTCTCTACCATTTTTAAATATATCTTAATTTTTATTATGTTCTTCATTATACAATTTATGATTTGTGTTATATTTTAATAACTATACTTTCTTTTCTTTTTCAATACGTAAGATCCCAGCATTTTCTAGAGTCATCTCGGCCGCATTTTTAGTTACTCTTTGATGCTTTTATGTACATTTAACTTGGAGCAGGGGATTATAGTGAGTTTGGGAGAACTATTAATGGAAACTAAAGGAAAGTGGGTTATGCATGGTATCCACACTATTTGAAAATCTGTGTATCCAAACCATGTCATCCTTGAAAAACTGAACAAAGGGGTCTACAAAGTTGGCACATTGCTTCCCCTAATCGTGCACCACTTCCCAAGAAATTTTCTACATGATATTTTAATTCAGAAAATCAGTTGTAAAATAACTCGAACCCTTTGAGACATAAATATTTCCAACATTGTCTCCATATTAACAAATTATTAGTGTTTCCAAAGCCTTCTGGAGAGATTCTATGGATATCCCAACTCTGTTCTTATGGATTGAATTCCAACATTAAAGATATGATCTCCTCCTAGTAATTGAATTTCATCCTGATGCTATTTGGTTGTTTCTATTATATTTTCTATGACCATTCATGGAATATATCCACCTTTTTCTTGGATCTAAACCTACACTTTATGATCTATATCTAGGATTGTAGATTTAGATCCATATTTACATAATCTTGTTATCTTTGATCCTAATTTTTGTTTTTAGGTATTTAGAATTCAAGCTCGATCAACGATGTTGTGCCACATAGATTTTGGGGATTTCCATTGGACAAGCTTTTGTCGATAAACTTCGGTTGGTGCTCTAAATTGAACTCCCATAGTCTTTTTTTATGATATGTGAATGTGATTTTTTGATTTCTAAACTCACATGATGATATTTTTCCTAAATTGTAGTAATTAAGAATGTGGAATTTAATTGACTTGCCTAGGGGATTTAATTGTTAATTGAATCACTAAAAGGCAAATTGGGGTTTCCAAAATGGATATATTGGAGATTTGATTTTTGTATTTGATATATTTATTTGATTGGGATAAGATAATTAATTGGAGGGAATTAATTATAGAACTATGTTTGAGTCTATAAGATAATTTTTTGTGACAATTAATTTACTTACATGATGTGATCTATGATAATTAATTTAGAGAATTTATTAAGACGTGTTGGGTTTTAATTTGGATAATAAATTGTTAAGAGGTAATTATAGAAATTTAATTATGTTTATTGATTAGTTAATTGATAAATTAATTAATGGGCATTATTAGAAGTTAAATGATTAATTATCTAATAGAAGATGAATTGTTTAAATAATCATTGGATTCATAATAGAATATAGTCAAAAATTATTATAACAGAATGAATGATTATATGGATGAGTTTTTGTTGTGCTAGGATTGGAATCCAAGATTGATTATATTTTGGGGCATGGATATGGCTTTCCTGCCCAATAGTTATTCAAGATTGAGATTATGGGGGTGTAGGAATGAGGACCTATACCGAATGACAAATGGAGTTCTAAGAATGATGACGTACACTCAATGAGATTTGTGGTGATAGGAAAAATGACATACACCAAATGAATAATGATGACAATGAATGATGAATCTACTAAGAATTAGGGTGTTAGGAATGAATACCTACACCAAATGCTTAACTATAATGAATGTTGATTCAAATGGGAAACATGAATTCAATTGGGAAGAATGTATTGATTAAAGATAAAATTAATATGTGATAATTGTTTTAATTATGCATTATATTTATTGCTTTATAAAATTGCATGCACTATCTTTTGACTGAGCTCATTTTAGACCCGTTGGTGGTGGCCTAATGAGTTGTACTCACACCCTATTCAAGGTTCATTATCGACACCTATTCAGACATGGTTATTACAGTATAGGATAAGGTAAAGGCCCTGAGATATGTTTCTGATTGGGATTGGAGTGTGGTTGAGGGAACCGAACGCAGTTCGGGACTTATTTTGGTGCTGTTGTTTCTTTACATTGAGATGAATTGTAGACACAAGGTACTTGAATTCTCATAGATTGTTTTACCATTCATTTATGTGTTGTATTTTCTGTTATTGAATGCTATATGTCATGGAATTGTAATAGTTATTTCTATGCTTCCATACATGGTTATTTATATTTTCTTCTGCTACTGTTTTATTCTGATAAAAGAGGGTATATTATTCCCAAGACTAGATTACCATATCCTTACTGCAATTCTTCGCCCTCTAGCATATGGGGAGGCATGCTTGAGGGAATATTGAAACCCGGCTAAGGGAACCATTCAGTGTCTCCTGAGTCGGGACGTCCAAAATCAGTATCAAAGTGGTATGGATCCATGATACATGTAAAGGGATAGACCAATGGGTATGACCCAAAATAAACTTCCATAATGATAGCTTGAAGTTTCATTATTGAAAGATGAGGAGGAAGGGAAAAAGTTCTGAGAGAACATTCCCTATTTCATGCAGTTTATGAAGAAAGACCTAGGAAAGGTTCATAAAAGAATGTATGGGTTAACAAGGGAGTTCCAGCTACATCACCATCTTACTGTTACTTGAGATGGTGGACCTAAGGGATCTGAATTTTGGATTTAATCCATAGAGATTATACTTGTCCAATTTTATAATCCTACTAAGAAGAGGTTCAAATTTACTACTTATAAGCAGTCGGGTTCCGCGTAGCGCTGGTGGGACATTAAAGTACAATTTGGACAGACTAATTATATGTAATGGAAGGAATTTCTATAGAATTTCATAGATCCCATTGATACAGACACACTGAGGCTAGAGAAGGCTCCATATTTTATGAATCTTACAGAAGGAATCATTTCATTAATGGATTATTCAAAATCTTTAATAGATTTAAAAAGTTTATCTCCGTATTTGGTGGAGGATGAGTCTTGCTCAGTAAAACAATTTCAGAGTGGATTTATGTGTGATATAAGTCCCATGTGAATATCTTTATGCTAATGAAATTTATAGCTGTAGTTAATCCGGATCTCATATCATAGTGGAACCTAATAGAGTCTTTTAGTACTAGATAGGTAGCTAGACTATTAGAGGGTGTTCCTTCTTAGAGCTGGAAGAGACATCATAAATATTCTATTTAGGACAGTGGAAAGTAAGGTGGACTATCAGGAAGAACAGTTACACCAGATCTTTCACACTATCTTTGCCACCATTTTGGTATTCAGGGACACAAGCATACAAATTTTTTTCTACCACTAGGGGAGTGCCAGTTTTGTGGCAAGATGGGACGCCTAAAAAACATTTGTAAGATGTAGAGGCATGCTGGTGCTGAGGGAGCAGCTGCTCGGAGTTCGAGTGTAGGAATGGGGTCATCTGCACAATATAGTTCTGGAAGCTGGAGTTCTACAGGATTTGGCTATAGAGCTAGTGGACGTGCTGCTTCTGGGTATGAGCACCCATATCAGCAGAGTGTTGCTACATAGGGGGGTTAGATGACACCACATGGAAGAGGGGTAGGGAAGATACAAGTAGTACAGCCTACACATATGCTAGGATATGATTGACCATCTATAGTGAGAGGTACAAATCTAGTTACTTATACATTAGCTACTGCTTTTTTCATACTGGTTCCTCTCATTCCATTATATCTGAAAACCATGTTAATGGCTGGAGCCTGAAGGTAGAGATCGTAAGTGGGGTGTTGAATATTAACACATCATTGGGAGAATGAACTAGAGATATCTATTAATGAAAGGGATTTTCTCTAGTGAATGGATTGTATCATTTCCTATGTGATAACTATGTCTTTGATATTTTGGGAATCAACTTGATTATGGGTATGAACTATCTAGTCGCATACCGAGCTCACATAGATTGTTACTATAGGAGAGTAACCATTATAACTATTGAGGGTGATCAATAAGACCTACATGGATAATGGTATATCCATGCATGCATAGCTAGGCCAATTACTCGGCAACTATGAGAGCTCATGGCCCAAGATTTATAGTCTTTTGTTGGATGATGGGAGATGTAGGAATGATGTACATACACCAGTACTAGAATTGTATCAATATTAATTTCCTAAAGATTTTTACGGATTCCACCTGAGAGAGATGTGTAATTCACTATTGATTTCATACCGGGTGCTGATCTAGTATCTATTCCACCATACAGAATGGAACCCACTAAACATCAAGAGTAGAAAATGCAGTTGGAGGAGTTTTAGGATAAAGGTATTATCCATCCAAGTATGTCTCCTTGGGGATTACCTGTTTTGTTTTCAATGATTTCTGGTGGGAGTTTATGCTTCTGTGTCGATTATCAGATGTTTAATAAAATGACTATGAAGAACTGATATCATCTTCCATGTATTGATGATCTTTTTTACCAGCTAAAGTGGGATATTGTGTTATCAATGATCGATTTGAGATCAGGGTAAAATCAGGTGAATGTGTGTGCCTATGATATACCAAGAACTGCATTCAAGAGTATGTTTGTATTTTTTATGAGTTTATCATAACTCCTTTTGGTTTGACTATCGCTCCAACAATATTCATGGCCTTGATGAACAAGATCGTTCATCAGTACATAGATCAGTTTGTTGTGTTTTTTTAGATGAATACATTGTGTATGATTAGACTCATGACGATTATTATCAACATCTTTACGGTATCCTAGTTAAACTTATAGAGCATTAAATATATTCCAAGTTATCGAAATGTCAATTTTGGATTATCATGGTACACTTTTGGGGTACATAATCTTGGAAGATGGTGTTGTAGTGGACCCCAAAAAAGTGCATGTAGTGATTTTTTAGGGGAAGGCCAATAATAATTTTTATTCTCGAAGGTTTCTGGGATTAGATGGTTAATAAAGGTGGTTTATCCAGGAGATTTCTCAAATGGAAGCACCATTTAGTGGTTTCAAAAGGGGATAATGTTTGTTTGGATAGAAGCATGAGAGAATTATTTGTATGATTTGAATAATCACACGACGTCAACACCAATTTTGATCTTACCTGATTTCGGAGAAGATTACATAGTGTATTGTGATGCTTATGGGATTAGACTCAGATCTATGTTGATGAAAGTGGGTAGAGTCTTTGATTATGGGTCTCTCCATCTATCGTATCATGAACAAAATTACCCAATGCATGAAATCAAGTTAGAAGTAGTTGTTTATGATCTGATGTTTTGGGGAAACTACATTTTTGGTGAAAAGATAATAGTTTTTATGAATCGCAAAAAGATTGAAGTATATCATTTCACAGTGCGACTTGAATATTCAATAGAAAATATGCATAGAGTATATGCAGTCCCTTGATTTTGAATTGGCATATAAACTCGAAAAGGGGAATAGTGTGGATGATACCTTTAGAAGGAAAACTCTGAATCAGTTGGTAATTGAGTCGAGTGTAAAGTGGATGACGATGACTCCGATAGAGGAAATGCATGTTTTAGACCTGGAACTAATACAACATGAAATTCTAATGGCTGGTGTGCCCATAATAATTTGTAAAATATATTAAATATATTAAATAGCATGTGTTTAGAGTTTTCTAGAAAATTTTCAATAACATAAAAACAGAGGATTCTATGAGAAACTAGAGGGCATAATTGAATTTATTATATGGGTTATTTTCTAGGAATTTCATAAAAATTATTGGTGTGTGTCATTTTTGAATAGTATTCACATGAATAATATTAATTAAATTGATAAAATAAATAAATTTATTTATTTATTAATGCAATGACCTAGTTCTCTCTATAAATAAATTCATGGGGAAAATTTTTAAGGTTATCTACATAACTCTGAAAATTACTATAGATCCAATAGAGAGATTTGAATTGGATTACATTAATGTGAAATGAATAGATCAAGGATCGAAGACCGGTGTGAGACATTATAAAAGTATCATTCTATTGACTAAGACTCCACATAATTCATTATTAATGATCAATCAGAAATGAGAAAGTATGTTAATTTATTCAAATTCTTTTCCTGTTATAAATTTATATGATAAAAACATATCAATTAACCATTTGATTGATCTATGGAACATGCATATTGATTGATTGGATTTATTGTGGTCATTTTATTTTGTGATACTTTTTTTATTTTGGTTCTTTTATCATCGTTCTAATGCATATGAATCATAGAAAACTGATCATTACCTAGTTTATTTCATGCATTATATTTTTCATGATTTTCCCCGATGGTACTTTTTGCATTCATAATCTATGTTTTTTATCCAGGGATTTGACCCAAATACGAGGTATCAAACATTTGAAACAAAATTCACAGCACAAAAATTTGAATACTATTGAAACAAACTCTCGATGAATAAGGAATTAAACATTGAAAGTAGTAGTGACAGTATAAAGACTACATTGGAATGTGCTTGAATAGTTCTTTTACAAACGATGAAATTTTATATTCGGGATTGTATCCGAAAAAATGAAATCACTGGATATCACTTCTCTAGTGAATGTTGAACTTTATGGACACCATTATGTGTTATACGTAAATGATGCGTAGTAATAGTGGCCGATCTTGGAACCGGATGTCTGAAAAACATCTTCTGAACCTAGATATGGAAAACTATAATTGTTTTCTATATAACATGTATTATAGAGATAAATTCAATGTGGACTCCCCCATGTGGAAAAATATTTTTCGGAAAATTTATGTATAAAACTGTGTTTGACCCCTGTAACACAGCATGATGTCTCTCCCTTGTAACTCAATGTGTACCTAGAAGGATACATTGACACAATTTGAGGTACATGAGTTAGGGCACACTGTGTACTCCATTAAACATACATGGCCTAGATCAGTTCATAGGTTGATCCATTTACAAGTACATTGGTAGAGTACATCGGAGATGACACACCATGTACTTCTACACATACATGGACACAACATGAGACATGGTCATATTACATGGTCTTGAACCGTGGTGAAGGAAAAAGTAATGGGACCCATTCTACATGACTTTTACTTTATTAAACATAGAATTGATCTCGTTTCTTCTATATATTAGACACGTTTCATTATGGTGCATTGCCAATATCAATTCCTTGAGGGTAGGTATGAAATCTACACTTACAGATAGGAAAACTATATCTTTCACATGACATCTTTTATAGAGTCATGGGAATCCCTCTTTGAGGCTTGGAGTTAGATCCTCTATTCATTTTTGTTCCCTAGGTGGATTTAATGGTATAATCATGATCAATAATTTACAGGTGTAGATCATATACTAAGACCGTTAATCTATAATTATTTTTTGGTGTAACCCATGAACATGGCAGTGATCCCCATTTTTTTATCCAATATCTTCAGACAATTAATGTGTACTTCTATAGAGCGACTAGAAAAACATTACTTCTTGGATGAAAATCCTTTATGATTTCAGAATCAAGAGTATGCTCCCTCGAATTAGTGCATTGAGGATCCTTCATGAAAAAATCAAGGCTAGAAAATTTCAATTGTAAATCACCTCTAGACTATGTGACTTTTTTCAGTACATCTATATATTGTTGTTACATGTGATGATGAAATAAACATGTATAGAGAAGACTTTATTTTCCTCAGATGTATTTTTTTTATTCTGTTTTGTACTAATGGGTATTTTATACTCAACCCTTCATGGGATTTTTCCACCCGTGTCGTGTCTAGTGTAGATTATTGACCTTTTTATAGAGTCCTAAATAGGCCAAGGCCAAATGGTGTTTAGTGAGAACATACATACCATGAGTGTTCCTTTGATATTCTAACAGCAGTCCCAACATTACTTTTAGGTTGTACTTGTGTTCTAATTTTTTTTTCCAGGAATATTTTTCACCATGTAGACTTTTATTTACTTATTATCATATTATGGTTGTGGTGTTTAGATGTATGAATTCATGGTTATTTACTTGTTTTTATATTCCGGAATTGTATGGGGATGAATATTTCTATGTGTACAGGTAGTTAGGCTAAGGCATCCCATCTTAGTGATATGCCTACTCAGGGCTGGCCTCCTACTATTGTCTTATTGGAGGAATTCTTAGGGAATCGTGGCATGAACCCCATTGGGACGATTCATTAAAACTATAAGGGAAAAATATTCCCACATTTTTAAATAATGAATATAATCATAAGGACATAATATCTAATTAATAGAATAATGTAAACAACCATATAATGTTTATAATAAATTTGTTTCTAGCCATATAATTTTTCATAAATAAATTTAATGGATCCAACTATATAGTGATAATTTTATATGATTTTAGAGTTAGAAAAATGAATTTTATTATATAAGAAATATTATTATTGAGAAATATCCATCTATTTAAAAAATATTCTTATAATTTTTTTTATTTTAAAATGATTAAATCAATTTCAATTTTGGATTCATCATAACCATATTAAATTATGGAAATTTATAATTATTTTAATAAAAATAATCTTTTTAAATGAACAGTGAAAATGATGATATTGCATGTATTTTACATTTTATGCGATTATCATGGAAAAATAATGACTTGATATTTTATAAAAACATTCTTATACATTATATATATATATATATATATTATGTAATATAGTTATTTTTAAATATAATAGTGAGCTTAAAAATATATGTTTTTCCTTTTTTAATTTTTTGATATGTTTTTATTCAAATAAAGACTATTTTGGAATCCTTTTTAGTGGTCATATTTAAACTCTATTATATATTCATGATTATACCACTCACCATCGTCAGTATACTATAATGGAAATTAGTAAGGTTTTTGGATGTTTTTTTTGCATGGACTTCACCATTCCTTCAGATCACAATGACATTGATTATTCTTCATCTTTTTCATGGTGGTGAAAAAATGTGCCCCTAGTGTCTTAATACATGGTGATGATGTGTGTTCAATATTTTTTTACATTTTAGAGTATATGCAGTCCCTTGATTTTGGGTCATACATGATTTGTGCAATGTTTGAAAAACCGTACCATCTATGCAAAACTGGACAGAGGGGCTGCATAGTTGGCACACAATTTTCCCTAACTGTTTTCCACTGCCCATGAAACCATGCACATGGGATTTTATTACTGTAAACCACTTTTAAAACACCTGAAACCCCTAGTCATTCATTTTTTTACATTGCTTAAGGCTTGAAGAATTCTAGGTGTTTCCAAAGCCTCCCGTAGAGATTCTTAGTTAATCCAGACACCGTTCTTCGAGATTGAAAGCTCGGATTTACGATATTCTCTCCTCCTAGTAAGTGGATTTCATCTAGATGCATCTTTAGTTCTTTCTATTATCTTTTATATGCTTTTTAACAGAAGATCTCAACCATTTTCATAGACCTATAACTATGTTTTATGATCATGATATATAATTTTTGATCTAGATAATGAATTTTTTGGCTCTTCTTGTCTTTGACCCTAATTTTTTGTTCTATGGATTTAGAATCGGAGCGTGATCGATGACGTTTTTCCACATGAATTTTGGGGATTTTTATTGAAATAACATCATTTGATCAACTTAGTTAGGTGGTCTAACTGGAACCCCAATTGTAATGTATTATGATATTTGAATCTGAGTTTATGGTTTCTAGATACAATTGATGATTATTTTCCTAAATTGGAGTAATTTGGAATATGGAATTGAATTTAATTGCCTTGGTGATTTAATTGATAACTGAATACTGGAACACACGATAGGGTGTATCCAAAAAAGATCATTTGGCTATTTGATTTTTGTATTTCAGATATTGATTTTATTGTGGTAAGATAATTAATTATGGAGAATTAATTATGGAACTATTATTGGATATGTAAGATAATTAGTTTTGAGAATTAATTACCTTCCCTAATGTGATCTAAGATAATTAATTGTGAAAATTAATTATGTCTTGTTGGGTATTTATTTTTATAATTATTTGTGAAGAATTAATAATGGAATGATAATTGAGTTGAATGATTAATTAATTGATCAATTAATTAAGAGGTCATATGCATAGTTAATTGTTGAATTACATAAAGGAATTTGAAATGTATATCTAATCATTATATTAGTAAATGAATAATGTGGAACATTGTTATGTCTTAAAGATTGATTATATGGATGTGATTTTTTGGTGCTAATAATTGAGTCCTTGAAAAATTATGAGGTGTTACTTGGACATGGTGTTCTTCCCCAATAGTTATCCAAGCATGAGATTATAGGGTGATCGACATGGCGACCAACACCGAATGAGAATTGGAGTTCATGGCATGATTACCTATACTCAGTCAAATATGTGGGGATGGGAAAGATGAAATACCCTAAAGGATTAATTATAATAATGAATAATGATTCAACTGATAATTTGGGTGTTATTCATGATGAGCTAAACGAAATGATTAATGATAATGAATGAATATTGAAATGGAAAATATGAATTGAATTTGGACTGATGTGTTGATTAATTATTAAATGAAAATGTGATAAATGAACAAATTATGAATTTTATATATTAATTCATAAAATTGTATGCATTATATTTTGACTTTACTTGATTTAGACATTGTTGGTGGTGGCCTCCTGGTTTTTACTCAAATCCTATTCAGTCCTTTGGATCGGCACAAGAGAAGATGTTATTGTTGTTTGAAGGAATTAGAGCAAGGCCCTAGGATAGGGTTATTTTTGGGATTAGAGCATGGGATAGGGAACCAGATGAATATTGGAACCTATTTTGGTGTTGTTGTGTCGTTACATTGACTTCTATTGTAGAAAGATGTCACATTAATTGTCATGGAATGTTTCACCTTATAGTTTAATACTATATTTTCAAGTTTATTACGTTCATATGCCATTGAATTGTTATGGTTATTTATTCTATTTTGTACATGGTGTTTTTTATTTTCTTCCACTGGTGATTTATTCTAATAAATGAGGGTATAGTCTCCCCAAGACTGACATACCATAAAATCACTACAAGTCAAAACCCCATGGCATCCTAGGAGGTGCGGTTGAGGTCATATGGAAAACCAGCTAGGGGAACCATTTAGTGGATCCCAGGTCAAGAATTCACACTATAGAAAAATAATATTTAATATTGGACGATAAATAATGTTCTATTTTTAGAACATTATACCTATCCTTTTGTTCATTAAAACATTCTTCTATTATATTTATATATTCAAACATCTATTCTTTCGACATTTCCTTATGATTATGATCATTATCAAAATTATCATAATTAAGAAAAGGTGGAATATTATAAATAATATGTACCTAAGATACATTAGTCATTATACACATGATGGATCGATTCCACTTAAATTCATGAGTAGAGTCAGAATCATTGGATCTATCCTCAAAGGAACTCCATGTTTTGTTCATGGGATTTCAATAACTTTGGTACTTGTCTTAATATATCATCCTATATTTCCATTTTGGAAAATCATCCTTTAATGGAAATTTTCTCTTTCATTCATAAAAGGTAATTTCATTACCATACTTTATCCAAAACTTTTTATAGTTTCCATTAGTGATATACATTGCATTATAGTTTAGATTTCTAGAAAAGTTATTCTTTCTATAAAATATCTTAAATCTATTATTCTTATAGGACATCACCTCATCACTTATTGGTGGTGATCCACAATCACTGGATTTTTCACCTCTTTGAAATTCCTTTTTTATTTTTCTCTTTTGGGATATAGTATAATAAAATGATTCTGAATTTTTTAGATATCACCTTCATATCATTTAACATTCAATTTTTCATCACAAATTATCTTTTTACTAATAATCACCTTGACTAGTAGTTTTCTAATGTCACATGACCCTCTAATTGAAACAGGTGTGCCTCACTATCTTTCTAGAAGTCATCTTATTGACTTCATAATAAGTTCAATTTGAAATACTCAATTTCCCACTGAATTAATGGTGTTATATATTTAATTAAACATGAGATACTTGTCAATAATTAAATTATTAGTCATCATATTAATTATTTCATACATAATAGCATATGTATTCAATATCATATCTTTATCATTAGTTTTTCCTGAATGAGAAACAACCAACATTTCCAAAATACCAATGAATGTTTTACAAGAATAAATTATATTTGATTCCACATCTCATAAAGAAAAATATAAAGAGTTCGAATCATTGTATTTTTTTATAATCTATTTTGGTATCCTTGGTAAAGGTATCTCTAGCAGTTTTATGTAACAAATATTTATCCTCTATAGTAGTCCAAATATCAAAACTCATATCTTTATTTACATTTTCTTTTTGATCTTCAATTGTGCATAATTTTTAAATTTAAAAAATAGAGGTCTGTTAGTAGCATAACCAACTTATCTAATTTAAAATAATATAATTAAATTTAGAAATAATAAAAATTTGAGATCCTTAAAACTAAAAAAATGGATTAATTTTTTTTGAAAAACCATGATACATCATGGGATAGTAACAATAAATAAATATTATCACTTCTGAAACTCAAAAATACCATGTGGGAAACATGAGTAAAAATATTTGACATGTTGTCTATGTATATTCAGGTTTTGTATAGGATACATTATGGGATAAAAAATAGTGTAATTCACACATCAAATATACAATATATAAATAAAGAAACATATTAAGGATATAGAAATATTTTATTTTTCAGAATGATTTGATATTCTTCTTGTGACTCTTTTAAAGTATATTTAAATGAAGATCAGGTTGGGTTTTCGAAATTCACAGTATAAAAGAGTGTCATAAGCATCGTGTTCTTGACTACTAGAAGTCACTAGATAGAAGTTGTTCTACATCATCCTTTGTCAAGCGTTGCCTTGTAATATTTCATAAATGTACATTCAAAATGTTCCAATTTTTTGGTAAAAATGAAAATCTCTCTATTTTCTCCCTTATTAACCATCACATTCAATTATACATATTGTAGTTTTATTCACTTTTTAATGGCATCAATAGCTTAGAATAACTAGATTATTTCTACTCCTCATACTGCATGTATGATATGATATTTAATGAATTATCTAGAATACTTAATATAAAATAATTAAAACCAATTTCAACATTAAATTCGATAAACTAGATATTATAAAGCATTAATTCAAAAAAATAATTAAAATAACAGTGGTAGTGAGTCTTTTGAAAGGTGACACATTCAGTGTAAAAATCTAGAAGAGACATATAGTCAGGTAGCGAGACATTGGAAGGGTGAGTCTTTTTTGTAGTGAAAATACCTATTATTTATTTAAGCTATAACAGTACATCATGCTGGAATTTAATCATACATTTGGAAATTCTCGTCTTAGCAGTGACCCATTACTGATTGCGAGTCATTCTTTAACAATGAAGAGGGTTCTAATAATTAATCATACATTCTAATGAAATGTATTCATTGTCGTGTTAACATCATGAATATACAGTTTAGTATATATATATTATTAGTATTATTAAAGAGGATATTTTTTTGGAATAACATTCCCATAATAGGTTATTTTACATTAATTGATGATGTACTTGTTTAGAGTAAATTAACAAAAATATTACGTGTTTTGGTACAATGTGTTACATCATTTACTTATGGTGGATAATTATTTATGTAATTAATGTAATTATCAAAATTTAAATGTAAACTAAATTTAGAAAATAGATTGTGAAACTTCATATGACTTTTGATCTTTTCAATTAACTTGATTCGAGTGATCTCAGACTATAACATATCAAAATACTTCAATAAAATTCTATTAGAATATATAATGTAAAATTATAATTATAAATATTTAATGAGGGGTCGTAATCAAGAGAGTGATATTATACTTGTGGTTTTGTACAATGTAGTGAGTGGGGAATATTCATAGGTACATGATATTGGTCTTATAACAAAAATGAATGGGAAAAAACAAAATAAAAGATATATAAATTATTGAATTAGGTAATGTTACATTCCATAACAATTTATCACAGATAATAATGGATATTAGTTTCATTTTTTTCATATTATTTCTGAATAATATATTTTTATTTATCCAACCTATATGGTCAAACCTTTTTTATATCTCTTATGTTATTGATAACAATAATAAGATTATCTTTTTATATAATATTTTTTTGGAGTATGAATTATACAAAAATCATCCTAAAAAAATAGTAAACAATAACTATCCTATATTATATTTCAATTGATCTAAAATAATTTTTCAGGAATATAATGGATGAGAATTGGATTTCGGAATGAATTCAAGGCCATTGATAAACAACACTCTCCGATTATCAAATTAAAATGTATCGAATATCTATAAAATATTCATTATTTAATTATCTTCACTGTTGATATATGAAAAAAATTAAGTATAGTTAGTAATATTTAAATGATGATGTATATCAGAATTATGTTACAATTTGAGCTAATAAAATAAGACATGTGTGGTTCGATGAGATTTAAATCATTTGATGGAGGTAATTATTTAATTATTTTCGTTGATTATTTTACCCATGTTGATTATAATAATATTATTTTAAAAATAATAACTCCATAAGGTTTCCATGCAGATTCATGCTTGTGTATATAATAAAAATTCATGTTTTATTAAAAAAATCATTATGAAAATGGTAATAAATTCAAAAATGATGAATTTATTGAATTTCATTAGTATATTAGAACATTTAATAAATAAAATTGTCTAGATACACCCTAAAATGGATTGGTTTAGTGGTAAATCAAATATTTATTGATATTGGGGATAAAATTTCTCTATAAGTTACTGATATATTCTTTTGGTGAAAAGATATAATTGTAGATAAAAATATATTCAACGGGTTATTAATGTAAGGGAATTGTCCAATAATCATTAAGAGATATGTGTTAGGAATAATAACATCATAAATAGTATAATTAATTTTAACAACCTTTGTTATATGATTATAAATGGTAAACATTTTGGAATGTCTGAGAAAAGAAAATAGATGTGGTATTAATTTAAAATACATGATGTTGAAGGAAATATTATAGATATAATAAGAATTTTATGACCACCAAAAACATCTTTATTATTATTTCCATATAAAATCAAAAAATGTAGGCAATATTATTACACATAGATGAGGGGATTAAATAATTTAGGAAAAGTGTGTAGAAAATTATTTGTGTAACATTGATCCAACATAATTTTTTAATTATTTTATTTGAAATTTAAAATGAACATAAAAATGTAAAACAATTTTTTTTAATAAATCTAGGGAAAAAATTGGATATTGAAATCGTTATCATAAAGAACAAGAATATTTCTTGAAAAAATAACATTTTCTGATATTCAAATCCTAGTATCATTCTTTCATAACATTTTACAATGTGTGGTGATGAAACTTTATACCCTCATCATTATATTAATGTAATGAATTAATAACGCAACAAATATAGAATTATGCCCCATTGGAATTTATGACACATCCCAAAATCAGGTATGTGATTAAAATAATGATCATTTTTTAGAATAATATCAATGAGAAAGGGGAATTAAAAAAAGATCTTTGATCAGTTGAATGAAATAGTTACAAAAAAATTAGTCTATATAAATTGAATGATATATGAACAAGATGAACGGTAGAAATGATTTTCATATTTTTTGACATTTGAATAAATGAAAAAGAATTTAATTTAAATGTACATGAAATAAGTATTTTTGAATGGTGAACATATTAAGAAGATTTTATAGAACCATTAATATGATTTATTACCCATTTGGATTATTTTAATCCTCAAAGTTAAATGAATGTACAATTTTTTATTTAAATCTCCAGAATTTTTGTATTTAAATATGGATAATAAATTAAAAAATAAAAACAAAATTAATGTAATTGGGATATAAATATCATTTTTATGTTATGTTACAAATATTACCTAATTGATATTTTGTATGAGGACACAATTATTAATTTTAAAAAAAAATGGTAAACTAATGAGTCTTTTTTATAAAAATTGGAAAAAATATATATTTCCATTATTAGGGATCTGATTTTTATAGGATTTAAATGTTAAAAAACAGATTTTTTATCTTTCCCCCAAATTTGAATTAAAAACATGACTTTCTAAATTATTTTTTATTAAATAATTGAGGGAGGTCACAAAACCAAAATCAATTTCAACTAAATTTTCCTTAAACATATATGAAACATGTTGAGACTAAAAATGGTTCTGATGAATAATTGAAAGCATACTATAAAACAGTGAACTTATATTAAAATTTAATACTGTAAATTACTGTGCATGATTAAAAATTAATCAAATGAATTTCCATATCATAATAATAAATTATATATATTTTTATATAAATATAATATTTAATTACTAATTATAGTTTGATAATGTCAGATAAATTTGAAATTATGTTTATATAGATGTAAAATTGGTAGTATTTGATTTGGAATGAATGTAACCCTATAGAGTCACCTAATTTATTTGAATAATTTACATTTATTGGAATTCCATTAAATATTAAGTCATATTAATCAAACCATATTTTAATTATTTTGTGGTTTTATGAGGAAAACTAAAGTAATGTAGATGAAATTATATTTGGGTTACCTAAGGGGTGATATTTTTCCATCATTAGAATTTTGATGTGATAATAATTATTCAATTCATTTATTAAAGAATATTTAAAATCGTTACATGTGAAATTTTATTGATAACATGAGTCTCATTTTTTAGAAGAATGAGGAGTATGGGGTTATTTTATATGAATATGTTTTCATAAATTATATTGTTTTATAATTTTTTTGTAACCGCTAGTTAATTCTCTAGATATTTTCATTGAGATATAATTATCAACCTGAATCAATATAAGGTAAGAAATTTATCTCCCCCTATTTATTGTATTTCAAATATTTAAAATTTTGGTCAATATAAAGGGGGTATTATGTTAATTGTCGAATTATTCAATTTTTTCTTAGTGATAAATAGGATGTGTAAAAAATAAATTTTCTTCCATGTGGGGTATACATGTAACATTAGTATCTATTTCTTGAAGTAGATCCGATATAATAATTTTATGTTTCCATAAAATACAAAGTGAGTTATTACTGATCAATGCCTAATTAATGTGAAAAATATGAGAAAATCAGTTTATTTCATGGGGGAAAAGGTCATTATATTTCCATTATTTAATATAATAATTTCATAATTATAAATAGTGTAATTATATCCATTAATGTTGTGTTTGATAATGGAATAAATAATTTCACTTCACAACTAATTTCATAATAAATTTCTTTTATTGTGAATAAAGTTGATTTCATGTTTTCTTTTTAAAAATATTTATATGGACTATTTAGAATATTATTTGGAATTATTGGGAAAATGTATATAGTATTATTGGTGGTATAAAAACCATTTTATGGAGTAATAAATTCATTTAATATTCCTTATCCCATAAAAATATTTCTATTGTCAAGGAACAACCAATCATTAGACATTATAAATTATAATATTATTTTCTATTGAGATGTCATATAGAATATTATGTCTAATTACAGGGTCTTAAATATAAACCCAGATATTAAAATAATAGTTTTTTCTTGAAATAATCGAGTACTAAATTTTTAAATGGGTGTGATTAGGTAATTATAGATTATTTTTATCCATAATTTACAAGTGATGAATTAATCAATGATTTCTTGAGATTAGAAGATAAATTTGTGAAATCATAAATAATATGATCATGAATAAAGTATTATAGGGATAAATAATATTTGATAGATTTATTTAGGGATTATTAATGTTAAAAATAAATTTTTAATTGAAATGTATTACATTTTTTCAACCCATGATTATAAATAAACATAAATTGTCACCCAATGATCATGTCAACGTTTTTAAATTTATTTTAATCACATAAAAACCATGAAATGATATTTTGAAAAATATTAACATATAGTTTTTGGGTATTCTATTAGAGATTCTGATTTTTTATTGATGAAAAAAATTGGGTGTTCACACATGATCTAAAATATAATGGAACTATTTTGATAGGGAATAGATTGATTAACATATTGATTATCATCTAGATATTACATTATGTCAAATTTAATTGTAATATAAAAAATTATATTCAATGATCTAGTTGATATACAAATATGAATATGGATAGTGGGTCCTATACTGGTAGACACTAAGCATTATCCTTATGATAAAAAGTTTGTGTGATCTATGTAAACAATTCAAACTTCATGCCCAATACTTTTCCCTATATGTCGCATCATCACATTTTTTATCAATTAATTTGAAATATTAAAGAATAAAGTAATTATTTCTCGGGTGATATTTCTTAGGTAACAATGGATTTACCCCATCATGGTTGGTTAAAATATATTTGCAATTCGTAAAAGCATGGTATATTTTAAATTTCATCAATTAAAAAAATTAAAAAATGTGAGGTAGTGATGTGTTGAAATAATAACAAGTTGTATTTTGTTTTTTATTTATTTATCATCCATTGTAATTTCACAGTTCCAATATCATTCATTATATTTAATCATTCAGGTTTTTTATGTATGATTGAAATATATTTTCTTGTTGCTTTATTTTTATAATAATACTTAGATATTAATTGTAAAATAATGACTCGTATGTTTCCAGATACTTGTAAGAATAACTATGGTAAAATATAATTTTACCCTTTATGTATATATAATTATATGTTTTATCAATGGAATTTTACATACTCATTTATTTTCAGTAATTATTTTGACTAATTATGGTCTTCATTTATCTAAATAACATGTAATATTAAAATTAATTTTATGTAAATAATTTAAAAATAGTTGAAGATAATAATTTTCCATCAATAATCACTTTGATTGAAATATGTTAACTATTTGTTTTTATATTTCTATTATTTTTCATTGAAATATCACTATTAAACTATTAACATATTACTAATGTAACGAATCTAAGGAACAATATCTAGATATATAAGAAAATCACAATGAATTATATCCCATTTAAGAACATGTAATGTAATGACCCATCCCCCAGGGCTCGTGCTGTGACTACCCCCAACCCATCTTCCATAGGACAAGGGTTGGGTACTATCACCGAAAAGGAGTATCCCTAAAATAGGAAGACATTTCCTTTAAACATGTACAATCACATATACTAGAACTCAATATGATGAAACCACATAGTAAATCTATTGTAGTAAAATTGTGTACTGATTGTAAGGGGTCAGAATACAAGGCCATCTAAAAAGATACAAATAAAACTAAAAACAGAATATAGATTCTGAGATCGTCCACCTAGAGGTCCTATATAAAGGTTATGTACAACTCATCTCCACAGCGCTCAATGTCAACTGTCACTATCATCCACTGTCAGGTCCAAGCTCCCGATTCTATGTCAAGGCTGCTCATCATTTTCACAAGACACAACAAGGTGTGGGGGAATCTCGTATAGGGGTTAGTATAAAAATCCTATGTAGGGACCCTGAGACCCTTGATGGTCTCTCAGAATTCCACATGGGAAAACTACAAGAATGATCTCAATCAAAAAGCACAATGAAAAAGGCATTGCTCAAATGAGGTATAACTGAGTCCAGTAATAAATATGATTATTTGTTAAGATACATCATCTTATTAATTGAATAGGAACTACTACTGAACCACATTGGATTGATACGTACTATCCCCCTCAAGACCCACAATGGATAGATAGGTATTAATACCCACAGGACCCACACTAGATTGATAGGTAAAAACCCACACAATACCCACACCATATAGAAAGGTACTAACCCCCGAAAGAACCAAATAAGACCGATTGATGCAAATTCACAATGAATCGCTGGTTGTTGATTCACACATAATCACTTGGTGTTGATTCACACAGAATAGCGATGTGATGATTCAAACAGAATTGTTGGGTGGGGATTCACACATAATCACTGGGTGTGATTCATATAGAATCATTGGGGGGAAATTCAAACAGAATCGCTCGGTACTGATTCAAACAGAATCACTCAATGATGATATATAAAGAATACCGAGGTGCTAATTCAAAAAGTACTGTTGGGTGATGACTCACACAAAATCTCTCAATGGATATTAACACAAATTCTATATTAATTCTTCACATATCATCCCAACACATGATTCCATCTCATAGTACACTTGTATCTTTGAGAAACGGATCATTAAGCCATCGGTCTTATTTAAAATGGCATGAAGGCCATTGCCGAACTTACCCAATGATCTTCCACCTATGATGGGTTCCAATGCAACAGTCGATGCGCTAACCGAACACACGATATGTATGTTATTGGCATTTAAGTGTTGAGGGCCAGGTTGGATTCAATGTTGATCCTATTATTACATACTCTACCATCCTCCAAAACTCTTTTGGATTATTTCAAAAGGATCATCTAGCTCAGAGGATCCCAGTGTCGTAGATAGTTCGTCAAACAAATGTCATGTTCGCAAGATACAACCGTGTAAGAGTTTCAGGGCCCAAAAGTTGTTTGGGCCTAGTATGAGACCATCGAATCGACCGACCCCGACCAAAATCGATTTGGGTCGACCTAACCTGGTTGTGCTAGGCCACAGAGGGCACAGACTACTAGGATTTAGATTGATTAGGCCCATCTTGGCTGGGTGGCGTCGTAACAACTCAGCCCACCGGCAGGCGCGACCTGCGCGGTCCACCTGCCGAATGACTTAAAGGATTTTTTTGGCTCCTTGATTGTTGGTGCAAGGTGGTGCCACCTGCATATCTGCCAGACCTGAAAGGAGAAGGTCCCATTCCTCCTTCACAGCTAGTACAATCCATGACCCCCTTCAATTCTGAGTGGCTCAAAGAGCAGTTTGGTTATTTCAATTGGCATTGCCACGTGGAACCGCCTCATAACATGTAGGAAGAATGTCCCTACCTTCGATGCGGCTTTGAGTCATGCCCTGTATCACCACGACGCCCGATGGAATACCGCCTCCTGTCTCCACGGCTTGGAGTTGTCACCAGCATTCCCAACCACTGGGGAAGTGAGCAGCGCCACCCCCATCTAATAACGGGGAGAGTCGAATGATATATTTGCTTGTCGGCACTCGAGAATTTTCCGCATGACACTGGGTGAGATCTAGTGGTACATTTTTCTTTCCACTTGTGACTTCGAGGCTTCTGGGATGCCTCCATCAATGTTTAGCTCCCGGATTCCTAATTTTGATGGGTTGTAAGTTAGTCCGCAGAAGAACGCGACTTGAACGAAGCGAAAGAGGGTCAAGGCCTTGTTCGTTTGGTCAGCTCCCTCTACATTATCATTATAACTGGTGGGAGTAATTTATAAATCTCATTAAAATAATGATTAACTCCATTCTAAAATTGAACCCCTACCTTGAAGATCATTGGTGATCACTGTGGATGGCGGTGCTTCTACATTCAATTGTATTGTGGATGAAGGAGAAGGTTCGCGATCATTGACGTTCGTCTTTAGTCAAACTCCTGAGTGATTCTACAACAGGTTTCTTAAAATCCTTCTTTCTCTATCGGCGGATGGTGTCACAGTTGTCTTCCAATGGTTCCTCACAGCCATGTCAAAATCCAATTCCCATGATTCCATAAAATAGATGGGATATTCAACAATGTCACATGATTTTAATGTAGTTCATTTATGAACCACATTTAATGTAACAATGTTGTGGTTAAAAATAGAAGTGTCAAGCCACTAAATGTCTTCACAATGTTATGGTTCTGACCAATGAAACCCAATAGTTACATAAATTAAATAAAATAACATTGTAATGTAATTTTTTTTGTAAAGACCAAAAGTTATATTTTTTCCAACCTACTACTATTGAATTGAAGCTTCTCTTAATAGAATCACGGTATATTCAACTGTTCTCTCGGATTTAAATTTGGGGCACTTGTTTAAAAGATAGAAAATGCCACCAGTACATTTACTGGATATACCATAAAAATGGTCAAACTTTAATTTTGGTCAGACCGAGCCTAGAATCATGCACTGTCCATTTTTACAGACTTATAGTAATCTAAAATAATAAAAAAATTACATAGAATTTCTGGGTCATCAAATTCTCCCCATCATAGGTATTTTTTCCCAAGATAAACAAGAATACTAGGGTATAAAATGGGTGTAATGGGAACATATATGAGCCTCCCTTTCCCATTTCCTCTCCTTGATATTCCCATTCTCCAAAGGAACTCGCATCAGAGGAATTGACTACCCATGAGGGACCGACTCTCATCGATCCTCTATCTCCACTAAGAAGTCTTCAAACATCACCTCATCATTGATGTCCAACTCACCCCAGTCGATAATGTGTGATTGATCCTACATGTACCTCATCACCTATGACATGTGGAACACATTATGCATGAAGTGAATCTGTGGGGGAAGAACTAGATGGTATATTACCTCTCCTACAATGGTGAGGATTCGTAAAGGTCCTATAAACCTCATGGATAGTTTTTCACCCTGGAAGAACCTCTGTAATCCTCATTAAAGTGAGACCCATAAGAAGACATGGTCTCCTTCTTCAAACTCCAAGGGTATCCATATACTGTCAGCATAAGACTTATGCATGCTCTGTGGAGTATTTTATCCACTCTTGGAAGATCTGCACCGTCTCTGTGGTATCCTGTACCAACTAAGGTCCCATAAGTGCTTACTCCCTAGGTATGACCATCATAGATGTGACCTGAAAGGTCTCCCGTAGAGGTCCTCAAATGGATCCATGATGATGGTGGAGTGATTACGGTTGTTTTATTCAAAATCCACCAGTGAAAGGCGGTCCACATTTCAACAGCCGAAATCTAGGACATAAGCACAAAGAATTTCCTATTTGGGTTGTATGATCCACTCTGTCTAAACATATTTCTGAGGATGAAAGGTGGTGTTCAAGTGTAGCTATTTCTCGAATGACTACTACATCACCTTCTACAAGAAGTATGTAAAATTAGTGTAATGATCTAAGATTATTCCCGATGGAACTTCTTTCCATTGTATAATCTCTTGTATGTAGAGTCATCGCAAACCCACTACTGATCCCTTCTCTCGGATGTTTTGGAAGTTTACCGATTCGGTGAGTCGGTCAACAATCACCTAGATGGAATCGTGGCCCTGGGGCATATGTGGTAGCCCTATCACGAGGTCCAAAAAAATTCATCCATATTTCAACTCTGGTACCTCATGAGGTTGAGTCAAGCCTGTTGGAACCTGGTGCTCGGTATTCACTTGCAAACAAATGAGGCATCATGAAATAAACTCTTCCATTACTTTCTCCACCCCGGGACACAATTACTAACACTAGAGGTCTTGGTACATCTTCTTCAAAACAGGATGTACCACCAAAGGGGGTGTTTGTAACCCCCTCAACACTTCTTCTCGTAGGGTCACTGGTACAATGGTGAATCATTTGAAATGGGGGACTTGCTACCAACCTTCATAAAATATTCTAAGAGCTAGTCCTACGGATATATGTGCACTTCAGACGTCGTAGTCAATGTCCCCAAGTTGTACCTCCCAAAATTGTTGATGAAGCGGGGGTGTGACTGCCATATACTAGAGGTAAGCTGCTCTATCACTATCGACGATGGAAAAATACAACGTGGCTAATTTCTCTATCTCCTCACAGAGCAGGTGTAGATATGACCTCTTTCTTATTGTGTCTGCAAATACATTTTTTCCCCAAGAGTGTAGTCTATCTAAAATTCATACTCCTGGAGGAACTCCATCCATATTCATTATGTTAGGTTCAGGTCCTTCCATGGGAAGATATGCCTTAGACTATAGTGATTAGATTAGGAAATAATCCATTCATTCAACTATACTCTCAGCTCCAAGAGCTCTGCCAGATCAATCTGATATGCGGTTGTAGATATTGGTGTCATCCTTGGGTTTAATAAAATGCAGAAGTCCCACTCCCAACCAGGAGGTAGTGAGGGAAACATATTTTTAAAGGATGTTTCGAAACTCACCCAATTCTGTTGGGAACTGTTAACAAAACACACATGCTGCCACGAGGGTAATACTGGTCAACTCAGAAGTGATTTGTTGCACCTTCCTATGCATGAGTTTAACCCATGCGTCTTGGGATTATTTTTTCACCGACCAAGGAAAACACTATTCCAATGTTGAATATATACCAATACATTTTTTCCTAAAATAGTTTATCTGAGAATGAACATTGGATGACCCATTCATACCCAAAATAACGTTATAAGGACATGACGCTGCCACCAAGTGGTTCTAACTGATACTCTCTCCTTAGGGGTCAGATCACACTATCGGCATAATTGATATTATCAAGTATCCTCCCATAGGTATCATTATATATAAGGGTTAATTCAATAGATTAATGGGAAACTCATGGTTTTGAACAATATTTGTTACAAGGAATGATTAGTAACTATGTCTATTAATAAAATATCTAGCATTAGACATAGCCCGTTCCTTGAATCATTCTTGAAGCCCCTTGTCCACACTCCTTGACAACATTCAGCTACTCCCTTCGCTAGTCCTCCATATCCTTGGGTATGGTGGGGACCATATTGGGGTGGTGATAGTAACATATCGAAATGTTTATCCCCTCATGCTACTCTTCTAGAACCTCTCCAATGCTCGCTGCCCAGCTGATTCATCTATCCCTACCAATTCCTCTTCCCAAAACATTTTACACACCCATGTACCTAAGACTTGTGTCAATTTCCTTCTTTCCCACTACTAACTATCACATGATTCATTAGCCCAGCCAAAGAACATTCAAAAACAAGGGTTCAATCAAGCACCATAACAAAATTAATAATTCATAGATGAATAGTCCCATCACGAATGTCCCTAATCACATCTTTCTCAGAGGTTCGAGTACCGTGAATTTTCAGTACACCTCGATGAATTATTAGCTACCGACATGTCATCCTGTAAAAAATTTATAAGCTCTTGGGAACACATACCATTTATCATTTCATAGAAATAGAACCCCATCTTCGAGGAATGTTCTCATGTTATGTCCATAGAAACTTTCACCTCATCGTATGATTAGGGAAATCTAAACCCTGCCATTTTTTCTTCTGAGATTGATACAATGCTCACCACAAGGACCCCCATCTGATCTATTAGTGCCCTGGCTAGATTGAATCTCATCCACCACCTCATTCCTGTCATTAGTCTCAAGTGAGTCGGGCTCACCTCAAAGTCTGATGGGTATTTTTCCCTGAAACCCATGTAAGTAACATAACCTATATGTGTCCTCTAATGGTAGCACTAGTATAAACTGCTAAACAATGGTCAGTGGTATCACTAGGACACTTCTCGAAGGTACCATCTCAGGTAACCGTCATTGTACTAAAGCCTCATCACAATGTGGACCATCCTAATGGTCACACATTGGATTCCTGGCAGTATTTATATGTGGTGGAATCTTGAACGAGTATCAAGAAAAACAACAACCATTATGTTATACCTAGTGATCTGACTCAAAATAGATCAATAGAAAAACAATTTCAAAAAAACATGAAACTAGTGTTTTTGTGTACCATGTCAGAAAATAGAATTTAGTGTCCTGATGTATTGATACATCAGCCACCACACCAACACTGGACCCCCTGGACTGAAATATAAACTCAAGAAACATAACACTGTTTCTCTACATGAAAGACATACTCATAGTTATTTTTGTAGAATTGAACCCTATAATACCACATTGTCACGACACGTCCCCCGAGGCCCGTGCCGTGACTACCCAAAGTCCATCATTAATAGGTTAATGGTTAGTGACTAGCACTAAAAAAGTGTATCCCTAAAATGGGAAGGAATTTTTGTTAACCTATACAAAAACATAGTTTAAAATTCTATGAGATGTAACCACATAGTAAAATGGGTGTACTAAAATTGTGTACTGAAAGAAAGGTGTCAGAATACAAGACCAACTGAAAGTATACAAATACAACGATAAATAGAAAACAACTCCTAATATCATCCATCGTGGGTCCTACCTAAATGTTATGTATGGGTCATCTCCATAACTCTTCACATAAACTGTCTCTTTTTTCCAACGTCCAGTCCTATCTCCTGAGTCTCAGTCAATGTTACCCGTCATATACACAAAACACGACAAGGTGCAGGTAAAACCCGTACATGGGTGAGTATAACAATACAAAGTTGGGACCCAAAGACCCCTGATGTTTTTCTCAAATTTCTACAATATAAAACCACAAGCATGATCTCAGTCAAAAAGCACATAGAAAAAGACAAAACTCAATCCAGTTATAATTGAGTTCTGTAATATAGATGATTAGTCGTAAATCTATATCATTTTATTCAGTCAAGATGAACTTTTTCTGACCCACACATGATTGATAGGTAATAACCCCCTAATGACCCACAAAGGAACGATACATAATAATACCTTTAAGACCTACAAATGATCGATAGGTGATGACTCATACAGAATCACTTGGTGATAATTAATAAATAATCACTGGGTGTTGATTCACATATAATCGCTGGGTGCTGATTCATAAAGAATCATTGGGTGCTGATTCACTTAGAATCATTGGACGTTGATTCACACAGAATCGATGGGTGATGATTGACATAGAATAACTTGGTGATGGTTCAAAGAGATTCTCTCTTAATTATTCATATCTCATCCAAACATTGGATTTACGCTCATAGTATGCTTGTCTCTGGGAGAAACCACTCCTCAATCCATCAGTTTTATTTCAACTCGCATGAAGTCCCTCGTAGAAGTAACCCAATTATATGTCATGTCATAAGAGTTCCAATGTGATATATGGCGCATCAACCAACCTCCCTATCTATATGTTATTAGCATTTTATTATCGAGGGCTGGTTATATTCGCATTTGATCCTTAGGCCATACTACAACAATCTCCAAAATAGTCGTGGAGTTTCTCAAATTAGATCTCACTACAAGGATCCCAACACCATAGAGGGTTCATCAAAAAGATGTATGGTTTTCAAGATATGGCCTTTTAAGAGTTTTTGTGCTCGAGAGGGGTCTGGTTCTGGTTTGACCTAGTCAGACGGACCCGACACGGTTTGGGTTGACCTGACTCAGTTCAGGTCAACCCGACACAGTTTAGGTTGAACTGACTCGGTTAGAGTTGACCCGAAACTATTGGGTGGGGCTATTATGGGCTCAGTTTACAGGGTCAAAGACTGGCCCAGCCCACCATGGCTGGGATGGGCCGTAGTGTCATGGCTCACCGGCTAATGCAACCTATATGGGGTTCGCACGGTCCGCCTCCTCAACAGCTCAAAGGAGAAGTTTCACTCTTTGATTGGAGGTGCTAGGTGGCGACGCCTACCAGTCCACGACACCCGATGGGAGCGGTTCCCCTTTGGCCTCCCCTGGAGCTTCAAAACGTGTCCCTCCTCGATTCCAAATAACTAAAATAGGTGTACGGTTATTTTAATTTGTGGTGCCATGTGGCGCCGCCTCTTCACCATAGGACCCACATGGATAGGGTCCCTGCCTTCACTATGGATTTGGGATTTGTCTTGTCTAATGGTGGCACGCGACGACACACCTTCTCCCATCTCCTCGAGTGATCATTTCCATCCGCTTGTCTGACCACTGCGACGCCGAGAGGCACCGCCCTCCTCCGCTGCTGGGGAGCGCCGGCCAACCCAGTAGCCTGCTGTCACACCGGTTCTGTGTTAGAAAATCATCCATGTGCCAAAGTGTGAGCTCTGGTGGTCTGTTTTTCTTTCCAATCATGCCTTCATGAATCCCGGCATGCCATCGTCACTACACAGCTCCCAGATTCCATATTCTGACCAGTTGGAAGTTCATCCACTGAAAAATGTGACCATAACAATGTGGTGGAGGGACTGAGCCGTATTCGCTTGGCCTTCTCCCTCTCCGTTAGCATCAGCATCGGTTGGAGTAATTTATATGTCACATTAAAATAATGATAAACACTATTTCAATCGTAAACCCCAACCTCAATGATCTTTAGTGACTGCTATGGACGGTGGTGCTTACACATTCGAGGGTATTGCAGACAATGGATAAGAATCATGAGCATTGACATTCATCATTCATTGACCATCAGAGTGATTATGCAATGGAAATTTTTAAATCCTCTGTTCCATGTCGTGGAAAGGTGTCACAATACTTTTCCATAGGTTCGTTACAACCCTTTAAAAAAACCATGCCCAATCATTCATTAAATAGATAGGATATCCGACCGTGTTTCATGAAATTAATGCAATTAACTTATGAACCTAATTTAATGTTATAATATAGAGGTTACAATATATAACTGTTTATCCATTAAATGGATTTACAAGTCATGGGTCCTACCACCGCCGCTCAACAGCTACAGAAATAAAATAAAATCTCTTTTTGAGTAATTTTATTTTTTTTGTAAAGTCCAAAATTTATATTTTTTCCTGACCTATTGTGGTTGATGTGAAGCTTCTCTTAAGCGAATCTCATCTTTGCAGATTCAATGGTGCTCTCATATTTCAATTCTAATCACCTGTTCAAAACCCACAAAACATCGCTCATACAACTACTAAACATTCCATAACAAGTTTCAAAATTCCATTATAGGAACATCATGCCTCAGAATCAAGTGCCATCAATTTTCACAGACTCATAGTAATCCCAAATAATTTGAACATTATACATGGAATTTTTATGTCTTTTCATGTAACATCCATAAAAATATGTTGTTATCCTCCCCACATTTTTTCTAGACATCGATATTGTCCCCATAAAAAATTTAATTTCCAACTATATGTTACATCCCCGACCTGGTCCTCCATCATGTAGTCGATCATGTTGGCTTCAAGATCATAAAATCAGATCCATTTATAGAAGAAGATTCCAACTAAAAATGAGGGGTTATTTAAAATTTTATAGAGACTATACCCTATTTTAAATATTTGAAATTAAATTTTAATATAATATATGAGTAGAGGAAACATAATAAACAAAATGAATAAATAATATTACAACCATAACATAGAAAGGACCAATAAAATAAATGAAAAATATAAAAGAATATTTTAATATTTCAATTATAAGATATATGTATCTAAATGACATCACAAAAAGATAAAAATAAAATACTAGGAGTATTAAAATAGTAACTCAAATAACCCTAATCGCGTTCCCCTTGTTAGTCTTACCTCTAATATCCTATCCATCCAACAATAAATAATCCACTAAAAGGTACATTTTCATTTAAAAAATATCTATCAATGTAATTTTCTAGCATATAAAATTATGTCCTAAATAGGGTGTGAGTAAATATCAGTAATTCAACCCACCATGTATAAAAATATCCACTCTGCAAAAAATAGTTAATTCAAAATATTATTAACATGGAATAAATTTAAAAACCTGATACTCTATATGAAATAAACATGTTGTACCATGTGTTTTAGGGTGACAACCGAGACCATCCAAAAACTAACTTTGAAACCCTAATAGATTTATATTTCATCAGTTATATCCCCTTGAATTATGATGGATCACATTATTCATTTGGCGATATACCTATTGAGAATGAATCACTCTTACCAAATAATAAAAAATGGCCTCTTCCACTCGGCAAACTAGAATATATCCCACATGAATACCACAATACATCCCTCCAGAATTATATAAATATGATTTTATCTATCAATAATCTTAAATTTTAATATTATATTCCCTTAGTTATCTAATAAGAGTTCCAAAAATCCCTCAGGAGGTATGATAAACAGACATCATGCCCTCAGGAATCAACATAAATCTTGAGTTATTTTGAAATAACTCAATATTCTAATTATCATCTCACCCTAAGGTATCAATCACATAAATGACCCATAAGATCAAAATATAATCTAGAAATATTATAAGGAAGACAATAATCATACCAAATATAACCTCCTAAGACACAATGTTCAATTTAGCTTATTTTCACTTTTCTAACTGGGTATTTTTTGTTAATTCATGTTTTCAAATATCATCATAAGTATTCAAAAACATATATATTTATCATTTAACTCCATTTTCATTCAATATATCATTTATTAATATGTAGTTGAGGTGATTCTACAATATGAAATAAAAAAATTGATTTTGAAAAAATCTGTATTATAATTCTAAAAATTATGGGATCTCTGCAAAATATCATAGATCTCTAATTTCATGTATACCAAGTTTAAACAAGGTCCAAGGATAGAAAAAAATTAAGTACATATAGGTATCATTATAACCCTTATAGAAATAATGAGATCCAATGGACCATACAAAATGAAGGATACCAACGTAACAGAGATTATCCAATTTTTTTATCCATGCATGTGAGAATCTAAGGAATTCATATATATCAAATATACTATATATAATAAAATCATTCAAGAAGGGATATGATTTAGACTACCCACCTTTATCTATACATCAATGAAATTATTCCAATGGTCAATTAGAAAATTAATGAAGGTGTAGAATACAGTAAGAAGAACCCAGATCACAAAATAAATAGATCAACAAACTAATTCAACATCAGTCAAAGGTATACACTTATACAATAAAAGAGTTATAGAATATATCATGTAAAACAAAAAAAAATTATGTGATAGGTATTGATATGTTTAATGAGACATCTAAAATGATGATGGAAATTCAGAATCACTGAAAAATTGATTATAGTTCGAGATACTAGGGACGGTAATTATATTAATGAAAAATATAATCAAAAGACTAGGTTATAATATCTTACACCAAGAAGTTAATTTAGTATAAATTTATTAAATTTCGTGTAATTATAAATTATGAGATACTCTAATATTCTTGTCGCCTTAGGTGAATTTATCTATGCCTCAACATTACAAGTTATCTTATGTGGAATCATGTTGTGTAACTAGTCAATATCATGAACAATCTCACAGCCATTACTCGTTCCACAAAATCATCCTACCTAGAGTTAATGGTTGTTTATTACATTTACATGGAATTTAATTTTCCCATATTCCACATTAATCTCCAAAATTAATTCAATATCTCAAACAAACTCTAAACCCTTATAAACTAATCGGTAACCTCTTTAATCCCATTGAATATATTTATACCTAGAATCCTTTAATTAAAACAAACATACATCCTTGGAAATTCGTTTATTTTTCCAAAAAAATGATACTCATCACAAAATCATACTCAATAAACATGGATTAATTATAATGGAACACCCAAATTATAGTTTCATTGAAAAAATCAAAAGGAACATACCAAGACAAAAATTGGATATTACTATCTCCTTACTAATAAATATATCAACCTTATGATTCAATAAGAATAACTATTAGTTATTAATGAATATGAATGACCATTTTTCTCTCATATCATAATCCCTCTATCATTTATCCTCTTGAACACGTTCGGGCTTTGACTATACTCAACCTAGCAGTATAGTTCAACCAGGGAAACATCTCACTACGATCTAAAATTTATATCAGATACTCCTAAAATGTTGTACTGATATAAATCTAAGAATCATCAACATTTTCTACATGAGATATATTAGGAGAATATATCTCACATTGCAACATGTGAAACATGTTATGAACGTGACTTCTTAATTTTGGAAGGGACCATCGATATGCTAATCGGATGACCATTTCCACTATATCAAAATGCCCATGAATCATGTGCTCGCAAGCTTGTTTTCATATATAGAATTTTTCAATCCTAGGAGATACTGTTAGAATATCAATACTACAAACTTAAATCATTTGAGGGCTTCTCAATTGTATATGATATGATTTATATCGGCTCTATGTAGTCACAAAACACACTCGAATCAATTAAACCTCCTCAGTATTCTCTATTATGAATCTAATACCAACATGGGTTTAATAACATACCATTAACCAAAAAATAGTGTAACTATATGATATTCATACGAGACCATAAATGGATCTAGTTGGATTGATTTTGGGAGGCTATAATTATATGTGAACTCCACGAGTTCAAAATTCTACTCCCATGAACGACCAAAATAAAAACCACATGCTCATTAACATTTCCTCTAAAATAGGAATAGTTTAGTAATATTTTTCATTCGAATAATTATGGAATGATGTACTCATAATAACCAACGATCATAAGGCTTTATAGATTCCCTAATAGAACAGAGAGGTGAAATGATATTCTTGATTAGAAAAAAATGTCTTCATGGAACACCATTCCACCAAACTATCAATCTCATATAAAAAATACTGAAGGCATCAATGCTGAAGATCTACCAAATTGGATATATGTTGTATACCATTTTCATTTGATCCACAATAAAAATAAAATATCAATCTTGGAGGGATTACTATGTAATCTAGTCATAAAATCCATAGTGATATAATCCCACTTCCATTCTGGAATGGGGAGAGGCTATAATAGCCCAGTAGGACACTGAGGTTCATCCTACACCTTATAACAGGTAAAACATCCTTTAAAAAATCCCAATATTTTTTTATTCCTGGTTAGTAGTATTTAATTTGGAGATCATGATATATCATTGTAAAATGAAGGCCAACCTATAATCTAGGGGCCTAAAACTCTCTATTCGACTCCTTTCGTAAGCCCATATGAACCCATATTTTTTCTAATGAAAATAATACAATATTTACACATATGAAATTATTATGAAAGTGCCTCAACAACATATATGAATTCCTGTAGTGCTATGCCCTCCCGATCAGATAACACCTCCATCGAAAACGATTTTTTCAATCCCCAATGTATAATAAATTTATATGTAAATAGAAAATAAATACTCTACACGCCTCTTCTACAAAAGGATTAGGTATCATAGGGAGCATATTTACTTTTGGAACTTTTGGTCCATGTTAACCAAAAACCTATCTCCCAAAATTTATACTCTCTAGTAACATAGGGAATGTAAAACTACTACTCACCCAATATCATGTATAGGATGATTTTTCTCATGTGGTCTCTACAGTGTATAGCCGAAAGCCACTACATTTTCTTCCTAATCTAGAACTATTTTGTGTTTGACTCTGGAAATATAAAAATACATAGTATACTTCTTACCGAGAACTAGTAAGGTAAAAATCAATGCTAATTTCAATCTTATCTAAAATTCAAAAAAAAAATAACTCTTGAATGTATCTATGAAAAAAACCATCTCCCCTTTCTTAGCATCATCATCATTTTTTCCACCATATAACACCCTACCTTTTTGAAAGAGAAAATTATGTTCAATAGCATTTGTGGTACACAACAACAATCCCAAACAAACAATGATTAACTAAATTTGTAAATTTTAACATATAGATTAATTTTTTAGTTAGGGTTATTATTATCTAAAATATTGCATATATGTATTCATTTCATGGTCGTCATAAATATATTTTAAAATATCAGTGAACAACAACTCAATTTTTAGTAATTTCTATTCATTCTTCAAAAATACACTTTCTTCAAAAATGTTATTTATTTAGGGAAATAATATAATAATTAATCTATAAAAATTTAGATAATGTGTATTATTTTATTGAGAAAGTTATTGTAATAGTCATGTAAATATTACCTTTGGTGATAATTTTGAATTTTGGGTAAATATTTGTGAAGTAGTTAATAGTTAAAAATTCAGATTTCTTTATTAAAGTTGACATTTATTTTGATGAATTTCTTAATTTTGACAGTATATTATTATTTTAAATATATTTTAATGTAATATAGATATTATTTTGTTATATATTATCTAATTAATTACATTTTAATTATCATAATATAAGATTTAAAATAATTTATTCATTAGGTATGTAAACACACTTTTTATAAAATCTATATTAAAATGATTAATGTTTATCATTTTTGATTGATTTAAAATAATCACTACGTACGAAGGATATTAATTAAATATATGGGAAATATATATATATATCAGTTTGAATTGTAATTACAATAGTGGTGATTACTATTTATATATTTATTTTTAAATTATTTTTGCCTTGATTTTTTTTAGAAAATTTGATTTCCATCACAATTTTTTGATTTATTTAAAATTCAATTCTCTTACATATGGTAATTTCTTTATAAATGGTTTCCATGTTTTCAATATTCATAAATTATATTATTTTATATGTTTATCTTAATTTTTGGATAATATGAAAATTATCTCTAGTAAAAATCCAATATCACGTTAACTAAGAGATATGTTAATTAAAGGGAAAAATAATTTTTCAAGGGCTAAAAAATCTAATCTGAATTGGGTGATTATTTATAAATTAATTTCCATAAAATAATAATATTTTTTTAATTTTTTCCATTTAAATAATTATGAAATTATATTTGATAAAAACTATATTTTGATATGATAAGAAATAGATTATATTTTTAGAAAAAGTAATTTCAACTAAGGTAATAATTTGTGTAAAAAACTTTTAATTTAAAAATTAATTATATTTTAATAATATATTAATATATTGTAAATAATTATTATTATAAATTTTATTATAATTGATTGATGAAAATTTGACAACTATTTTTATAAAAACATCATTTCCCAATTAATGTGGATTTTTTAAAGTTAATATTAAAATATTTAAAGAATTTTAATTATAAAATAAATAATATTTTTTGAAAACATAATTGATAATTTACCCAATAGTAATTTTTTTAATATTTTTTTATGTAGTTTAATTTTTGGAATAATTATATACTATAAAAATTTACATTTTCTAATATGACATATTAATTATCCAAATGTTAGGTAATTAATGTTATAAAGGGTATCAAATAAAAAATATATGTTACTACTATAAAATATTGTGTTTTTGAGTTTTTTTTTAATTTCATAAATCCTTAATGATTCTTCCAAAAAATATATTATATTTTAAGGTTTTAATCTCATTTTACATTATACCTGACCCACCTCCAAATCACCTTGGTTAATATTTTAATATATCAAGACCATGGTGTTATAGAATATTGAAAATTACATCTCAATTTATAATTCCAATGTAATTAACATTGCGATGGTTTATGGATTTGATTATTTTATTTTAAAGAGTCCAAATCAAATGTTTTAGAAATAATAATGAACTCCCTTCTGTTTTCCTTTATAATCCCACCAATGATCCCGTGACTAATCATTGAAATAACATGGAGCATGTAATTACTATCACCACCCCTCTGTAGAGTCCCCCAAGTTTTCCCCAAGATCTCAAGATGCTCTTCCCCTGATTTTGGAATTACCCCATGAAGGAGATGGACCATTCTCTCTTCTTTTCCATTAAAGAACATTTATTGAAATTATCTATTAGAATATCACTTTTTACATTTACATGAAATTTAAAAAACAATTTAGTATTAAATTCATTTTATTTTAAGGGTATATCATTTATACCTTCTCTTTTTGGAATTTACCTAAGTAGCTAGTATGTTGAAATTTACTAAGGGATCTTCTCTTTCCCCCCATTATTCAATAATTTTCATTATGAAATTCCTTGTCATTCTAACTCATATTGATGGGATTTAATTTTACATTCCCCAAATAATTAAATTATAATTTAAAAAATATTATAGATCTATTTTAATTTCTTTAGGTATTCCTTCAAGATTTTGGTTCCACCGTTATGTGGCATAAATTTTACTATGAATTTTTCATACCATGTTTTTATTCAGGAAACCTATTTGTTTTATAAATATTATATACATTTCTTTTATGATGGGTAACATTAAAATATATCCATCATACCGACCATTTAACATCCATGTTATTAGATAAAACTTTTATTATCACTAGAACATTTTTCGAATCATTATATATTGATGTTATGCTGTAAAAATGTAACAGCAATTTTCAATGACAAAATTTTGTGAGGTGTATTATCATATAAATTTTAACTAAAGAGTAATCACTTATTTTTATTTTTATTTCATTTATTGGTTAATTCTATATATTTATACCAAACTTCATAATTATGAAATTAAATATATTAAAATATGATCCAATGATGAATTATCTATGTGGAAAAATTATAAATAATCATGATATTAATGTGAAGAGTGTGCTCGAAATTTTATCTCACATCAAGGCATTGGATAATGTTTAAAATTGATTATTTTTCATGTATATGTTATGGGAGGTTATACACAAAACTTTATGCTATATTTTCATTATGTTTGTAACACCCAAGAATTTTATAAGAAATATTTTGTATACATCATAAAAGGAATCTTTCACTACACACAATACTAGCTTGGCTTGCTTTACACGCAATCACGACCTTCCTCGATTGCTTGCATTATACACAATACCGAGATTCACTAAACTACGATATGCTATTAAAATATTATTAAAACAAGCCATTAAGAATTGTAATACACAATTTTTTAAATTTTATAAATTTTATCATTCACAATGGACTTCATTTTTGGATTAGGTATATTGAAATTACCGTTGGGTGAAATTTTGATATTTTTCAGAAAACTTTCAATTTTTGATGAATAGTGAAAACACTAGGTTACTATTTAAAAACAGACTTGTTATTTAAATAATTATTTATTTTATTTAAATTTATTTTAGGTCAAAATTGTATACATAATACATATATAAGTTCAAATAAATTCATTGGAGTCATTTTATAATAATTTTAGAAATATAATTTTTTTTTTTAACTTTTCACCATCTTTTACCCACCTCCTAGGAGAATTTGAAAATTTACATAAAACATAATTCTACCACTTATGTGAGTGGAATTTTGTAAATCTAGAAGACACTTCTAGTATCAAGGACTAAAATGTGGTTCAACAAGATAAGAATAATTTTTGTTGAATAATAACTCTTTTCTTTTTATTACCACAATTAAAAGTAAATAGGGTAATTAAGGAAAACAATGAAATTATTATTACCCAAACCCAAGTCCTAATTACATTGGATAAGTTTAATTTGACAGAAAACAACATTAGGAATAAAATATGACAATTTAGGTCCAGTTGGATTACATTAGAACATTTAATATTATTTTATTTAAAGAAGAGTTAAAATAGTTAAAATCCATGTTTAATAAATAAAACATTTTTAATATATGTTATAAATAAGATAATTTAGACTTTAATTATTAATTAGAAATATAAAAATATTTCCTACATAATAACATTTTTTCTGTAATTTTTAGACATTAAATAAGTTAATTTATTTTTAACACAATGATGATGCAGTAATTACCTTATTAATGAAATATTAACATAATTGATGTTATAAATACCCAAATAAACATAAGTGGATACTTTTTATGAATTCCAATAATTTTATAGGTTAATATGACTTGTTATTATATATTTAATTAACCATTTTCGAACTAATCATTCTGTTGTGAATTTTACAAAAATCAATTACAAAATAGTGTCAAAATTGACATAAAATAGTTTTTAAAACTTATATTATATTATTAATTGTTATTATATTCCTAAAAATATAAGGATCGGAAAAATGTCTTAGATAAGGTTATATATATTAATAATGGACAACTTGGGGTTAGTTTTTCTTTTATAGTATGTTTATTAACAATATAGTGTGAGAATACAAGATGACATGGTAAAAGTTAAATTATTTAACTTAGAGTTATATCTAAATGATAAGGTTAAAATAGTAACCTAAACCTCTCTAAAACCCATTGGTTGAGAGGATTTCTATCCATAACCACCTTATAATCGAAATAAATCAATTATGATCTATTAAAAACCGAATATGAATTTACAATAAAATTATATTTTATATTTTTCCTAAGGGGCCCCTCTCATCCCTTATAAAAGGAAACCTCCTCCCTCTCCTCCTCACACCACAATGAGCCTTCATGATAGGCCAAACACTAAAAATTTCTCTCCTATAATTACCTATAATCAACCTAGAGGTCCTGGTATTCTTCAATGACCATATTCAGTGCCCTAAGAGGAGGATAAGAAGAGGCGCTTCAAAGGAGAGGCAATGTCCGTTACCGATTCTTTCAACTTTATTTCTTTTTTCTACTTCTTCTTCTTTAGTTGTTTCATTATGAAGTAATAACATCAGTATCACTAATATAATGATATGTTATTATAAATATGAAACAACCATATTTCACCTCTTATCCATCCTATGGAAAACGAAATCGCTGCGCGTGTGTACGTACGGAATACCGTGTCCACGCTGTGGTGTAATCTTTTTTCCACCAGCACATTACTTGGATGGTTATAATGGTGTAAATAATAACTAAATATTATTATTTTAAAGTGATATTGATTATTAATTAGTATACATACACTTAAATACAATTCCATTATCATGGGAATGATATCATCGCCTATGCATACGTACGGCCTACCGTCTCCACAATATGATGTTACTCGTTCTACATGATCTTCATTGAATAATGATTATAAAAATAAATTGAATGAGTAAATATGATATATATTTAATTAATACCATTATTAAAATGAGCTATCTATAACCTAAAAAGAACAATAACAATTTATTTGACAAAATACGCATAAGAACAAAAAGCAATAAACACCTGAATAACAAGTAACAACGAAATATTATTAATAAGAAGCTAATAATCTAATAATATGACCATATATTATATCATAACAATGTTTATGATTCTTAAATAAGTCAATAACATTACTTAAATCATTATACAGGATGTTCAGACACGTACGAAGCAAATATGACCTAAGGTAAGGGAAAATCTCGCAATCTCATTTTTATCCGAGATTGTTTAGACATCAGAATTTACTGGGGAATATTTGTCGTCCACATCCATTATTCCACAATATGTATTATAATTTATACCCTCCTACAATTTTTTGAATACAATATTACTCATTGTTGAGTTTTAGTAAATGATATTAAAAGAATCTTTTGTCGTTTTTCGTACAAGGTACTTTTTGACTTTTCCGGCCGAAGTACGAGAAGAATGCTTTTTTCACTTATACGGCATGAATGGATTTTTACGGTTTCATATATAATTATTTCAATGATTTTTCCTCTACAAAATTTTGTGAATATTTTCAAAAAAATAAATTTCTTTTAAGATTCCATGGTATTTTGTGAAAATAAAATGATTTTGAAGAAGAAAATATATTTTCCTCAAGAATTAGTTTCAAGTTCTTTATCAAAACCATTTTCCATATATGATGACATTATTTCATATGTGTATAATGTCTCTATGATTTACATGGTTTTACTTCTCTTATGATGAAATTATATCCATTTTTTTATATGGATTATGTTATGATGAGACGATGTTTATGAAACCCATTTTATTCTTGGGGTTATGATGAATGTTTTATGTTTATTTTGTGGCACAAGAAAGAATGATTTCATTATGAGATGGGTGGGACCGATATCTCCCTCCAATTAATTGGGTAATGATTTATATCTCATTAGATAGACATGGTTGGGACAACAAGTTAATCTTGTTCATTAATACAGGGCTAGAACGAGGAATCAACTCGATTCATAAAGGGACTTTGTCCACTATGATGGTCTTGGCAGCAATGCCTTGGCTACTACCTTGCTTTATTTCACAACTCATGATTTTTATGTTCAAACATTATGTTCATGTTTTCAAGCTCAATTGTATATGGTTTGTTTTATTTTCTCCATGCTTACCCTTACTGAACATTTGAGATCACCCTTTTGTATGTTTTCTTTCCCCAGGTCAATAAGAAGGTTATTAAATAGGATATGCTAAAAGGGACACTGGATATGATGAAATAAATGGGAGACAATGTAGATGCTTTATGAACCAGTTGATTATGTTTCCCAGTTTTTAAAGACACTATTCCTAATGGTCCTACCCTAGTTCTGTTATATGTTGTAATAAGTATGCATCAATTCTGAAGTAAAAACAATGTATGTAAATTAAGTGTCGTTATAGTTGGTATCAGAGGGAAGGTATAGTCAACCTTTGGAAACTAGTATGTGAAATCCTTAGTAAGAACCCTAAGGATATATCTAAGCATAGAACACAAATTTATTGTTTTAGATATGGCCATGAATAACCTATGATAAGACCTTAATATTGAAATTTTATTCTTGATTATGTGGTTTTCCTATTATAATTAGTGTTTCTCACACTATACTTCTTGGTTTTAGTCAATGTATGGAACATGATGGAACCGTGTTAATGCGGAATGCGACGGGAAATGCAACGACTATCCCCCTGAGCAACCAAACGTTATGGGAGCTGGAATTCAAAATCATGGATCCATGCTAACAAAAATTTCTCGAGCTATGAATCATGATGGACTTCCAAACAAGAAAAGGAATGAGCAACATTTTGTTGAATCCTTCATGAGGCAGTGTCAACCCTCATTCAGTGGGTCTACTGATCCATTTGTGGCCGAATAGTGGATCAGAACCACTAAAAAGATATTTTCAGTTCTTCAATGTTCTGAACATGATAACGTCATAATAGCAATATATCATTTGGAGGTTGAATCTGATCAATGGTGGAATCATTCCAAGAATATGAGGCAAAGGGATGAAAATGAATCCATGGAATGGACGGGATTAAGAAATTATTTTTCAATAAGTAAATCCCTCGCATTCTTCAAACAAATATGGAGAAGGAGTTTCATGAACTAAACAAAAAGGATGATGAATCTGTTGGTACCTAAGAAGATAATTTTACACGACATGCAAGGTAGACTTCTTGGATTATTTTCCAACCTGAGAGTAAGATCGATCGATTCTTAAGTGGCGTAAAACCAAGTCTTCGAAGAGCGTTAGCCATAAGGGACATCAATAGATACGAGGAAATAGTTCGTTGTGCTCTCAAGGCTGAGATGGAGATTGGAGTAACCCATCAGTCATATGGGTTTGATAAGAAGAGGAAAATGGAATTCAGAGGGAAATCTAAAGAGAACACTGAAAAGAAGATGAGTTTTCCCTTATGCTCAAAGTGTTGAAAGAAACATGGAGGGAGTTGTCTTAAAGGGACAACTAAATGTTTAAAATGTGGAAAGAATGGTCATAGAGCCTTTGAATGCTTCAATGATGGGAAGAAGATGTATAATGATGTGAAAAAAGAAAAAGAAACATAGATTGCACCTCATACACTTCAATGTTATAAGTGCAAGTAAATGGGGAATTATGTTAATCAATTCCCTAATCCAAGGGTTATTAATGATGATCGATGTCAACAAACTCTTAAGAATAAAGACAAAGGAAAGTCACATGAAATTTCAATCAGTGATGTGGAGTATGATAACAAAGGGTTGAAAAGTACACTTACCATCCACTATAAATTAGAAAATGTTATCTTTGATTCATGATCCACCCAATCTTTTATTTTTGAAGAATTTTATAAGGGTATCGTCATATTAACTCAAAAATTAGATGTTGAGTTAGCTATGACAACCCCTAATGGAACAATATTCACATCAAATTTTTACAATTCTTCTCCGATTGATGTTTGTGGGAAAGTGATTCCTGCAGATCTTATGATCCTTCCTATAGTAGAATTTGATGTGATTCATGACATGGATTGGCTTTCCTTTTATAAAGCTCATATCAATTCCCAAATAAGGGAAGCCAGATTTCATATTCCTGAACATTCTATGATCAGATATCAATGCAAGGATGAACATAACCTTATAGTGGAAATTTATTCCATCTTATGGGTCTTGATTCCAATAAACGAAGGTTATTTATCTCAAATGGTTGGTGAGAAACTCATGATTAAGAATTTGACCATTTTACTGAAGTTTGATGATGTCTTTCTGGATGAATTTCTAGGTCTTCTACCAAATGGTGAAGTTGAGTTTTCAATAGAACTCATACCTGGTGCTATGCCTATTTCAAAGACACCTTATAGAATGGCCCCAATTGAGTTGCAGGAATTGAAGAAGAAACTCTAAAATAATCATGTTAATGGATTCATACACCCTAGTACGTCACCTTGGAGAGCACCTATTATGTTTGTTAAGAATAAATATGTATCAATGAGACTCTGCATTGATTATCGAGAACTTTACAGGATCACTATCAAGAAGAAATATCATCTCTCACGCGTTGATGACTTATTTGACCAACTAAGTGGAGCTCAACACTTTTCCAAGATTGATCTTTGTTCAGGCTATCATCAATTTAGGGTCAAAAAAGGGGGTATACCAAAGACGTCTTCCTGTATAAGTTATGGATGCTATGAATTTATATTGATGCCATTTTGTCTTACTAATGCCCCTGCTATCTTCATGGATCTATTGAATAGAGTCTTTAGAGACTATCTTGATCAGATTGTGGTAGTCTCTATAGATGATATTATTTTCCATTCAAAGTGAAAGGAATAACTTGAAGATCACTTGAGAATTGTACTGAAGACCATGAGAAAGGAGAAGCTTTATGCCAAATTTACCAAGTGTGAATTTTGGCTTAAAAAAGTTGAGTTTTTTGGTCACATAATCTCAAAAGAGGGGATATGTGTGGATCCAGCAAAAACATAGGTTATCAAAAGATGGTCGAGATTAACAATAGTAACTGAGATCTGATGTTTTCTAGGTTTGGCTAGATATTATTGACGTTTTGTGAATGCTTTTTCACGATTATCTAATCCACTCACTAGGTTGACTAGAAAAAGAGTTATGTTCGTTTGGACGAAGGAGTGTGAAGAGAATTTTAAGGAGTTAAATAGAAGGTTATCCAGTGCACATGTGCTCACACTGCCTTATAGTAGAGAATGGTTTGGGATCTATACTTATGCATCTAATAAGGAATAATGGTTTGTTCTCATGCAAAATGATATGGCGATAGCTTATGCCTCACGAAAGTTGAAAATCCATGAGTAAAAATACCCAACTCATGATTTGGAGTTAGCTATGGTAATCATTCCATTAATGATTTGGAGGAATTATATTTATGGAGAAAGGTGTGATATTTATACTGATCATAAAAGTTTAAAGTATATTTTCACACAAAAGGAGGTGAATATGCCCCAAAGAAGATGGTTGGAGCTGATTAAGGATTTATAATGCTCAATTCATTATCACCCTATGAAGGAAAACAAGGTGGAAGACGCATTATGTCGACAAGACCATGCTATCTTATCCGTGATGAGGATCTCAAAAGATCAAATATTTATGGATTTACAAAGGATGGATCATATAATTATAATGGAAGCGGAAAAATCATATCGTTCATCCTGGAAGCATGAATATGTATATGGACATGAATGAGTACTTCTGGTGGGATGGAATGAAAAGAGATGTTGCTAAATATGTCTCTCGATGCTTGGTTTGTCAGCAAGTTAATGATGGGAGACATAATTCAAAGGGAATGTTACAACCATTACCCATACCCGATTGGAAATGGGAAAACATCACTATGGACTTTGTCACTGGAATTCCTAAAATATCCATAGGCAAACGCTATATGGGTCATAGTTGAACGTCTTAAAAATTAGGAACACTTCATTGCTTTTATCTCTTGATCATTTAGCCAGGATATATGTAAAAGAAGTGGTAAGATTTCATGGAGTACCACATTCCATTATATCTGATCGGGATCTGAGGTTTACCTCGAAGTTCTGGCGAAGACTTCAGTATAATCTTGATACAGAGTTGAGTTTCAACACAGTTTATCATCCTCAGACAGACGATCAGTATGAGAGAACAATTCAAACTCTAGAAGATATGTTAAGATATTGCTCTATGGATTTCAAAGGTGATTGGGATCAAAAACTACCTTTGGTGGAATTTTCATATAATAATAGCTTTTACTCCAGTATTCAAATGGCTCCATATGAAGATCCCTATGAAATTAAATGTCGAACTCCATCTTGTTGGGATGAAGTTGGGGAACGAAAGCTATTAGGACCTGATCATGTTGATGAGATGGGAGAAATAGTCTGATCTATTCAACAACACATAAGAGCAGCTCAGAGTCAACAAAAAAAGTTGTGCCAACAACTGAAAAAAGGACCTAGAGTTTGAATCGGGTGATAAAGTGTTCTTACGAATATCTCCTTGGAAAGGAGTAAAGATATTTGGAATGAAGGGAAAGCTGAGACCTAGGTATATCAGTCCTTTAGAAATACTAGATCGTGTGGGAAATGTAGCATACCGATTGGCGCTTCCACCGAAATTCTATCAAGTTCACAATGTGTTCCATGTGTCTCTCCTGAGAAAGTACATACCTGATCCTTCACATGTACTCAGCTCAGAAGTTATACCACTGGGGCCAGATCTTTCTTATGAAGAACAACAAATATAGATTCTAGATCGTAGAGAAAAATTCTTACAGAACAAGACCACTCGCTTGGTGAAAGTTTTATGGAGGAACCACCAATTAGAAGAAGCTACATGGGAGCTTGAGGATATGATGAGCGAGAGGTATCCTCATCTGTTTTTTACAAAGTGAAGAATATTGAGGGTGAAATTCATTTTAAACGGGGTAGAATGCAGCACCAAAGACTTTTATGAGAAATATTTTTTATACATCATCAAAGGAATATTTCACTACACAAAACAGTAGCTTGGCTTTCTTTACACGTAATCACGACCTTCGCCGATAGCTTGCGTTGTATGCAACACCGAGTTTCACTAAACAACGATATGCTATTAAAATATTATTCAAACTAGCCTTTATGAATAGTAATACCCACATTTTGAAATTATATAAATTTTATCATTCAAAATGGACTTTATTTTTGGATTCGGAATATCGAAATTAGCCTAGGGTGAAATTTGGGTATTTTTCTGAAAACATTCAATTTTTTATGAATAGTGAAAACACTGGGTTACTATTTAGAAACCGACTTTTTTATTTAAATAATTATTAATATTTTTTAAATTTATTTTAGGTCAAAATTGAATCATAATACCTACATAAGTTCAAACTAATTCATTAGAGTCATTTTATAATAATTTTAGATATAAAAACATTTTATTGAACTTTTCACTGTCTTTTACCCACCTCCAAGGAGAATTTGCAAATGTTCATAAAACATAATTTTACCGCTTATATGAGTGGAATTTGGAAAAATTTAGAGACACAGTTAATATCAAGGAGTAAAATGTGTTTCAATAAGATAAAAATAATTTTCTATGAATAGTAACTTTTTACTTTTTTTACCATGGTTAAAAGTAAATATTGTAATTAAGGGTAAAAATGATATTATTATTACCCTAACACATGTCATAATTCGATTAGATAAGTTTAATTAAACTAAAAACAACCTTAGTAATAAAATATGACCATTTATGTCCACATGGATTAGATTAGGACATTTAATATTATTTTATTTAAAGAAGAGTTAAAATAGTTAAAATCAATGTTTAATAACTAAAACATTTTTAATATATAGTTATAAAAAAGAGAATTTTGACTATATTTAATCATTAAAAAGATAAATATATTTCCTACATGATTATATTTTATTTTTAATTTTTATACATTATATAAGTTAATTTATTTTTGACACAATGATGATGTAATAATTAACTTATTAATGAAATATTAACATGATTGATGTTATAAATAACCAAATAAATTTAATTTGAGACTTTATATGAATTCCACTAATTTTATAGGTTAATATTACATGTTGGTATTTATTTAATTAACTTTGTTCGATCTAATCATGCTGTTAGAAAATTCAAGAAAATCTATTACCAAATATTGTCAAAATTGACATAAAATAGTTTTTAAAACGAATATTATATTATTAATTGTTATTTTATTCCTAAAAATATAATTATCTTCCAAATGACATAGATAATGTTATATATATTAATAATGAAAAACTTGGGGTTCTTTTGGCTTGTTATAGTATGTTAATTAACCATATAGAGTGAGAAAACAAGAATACACTGTAAAAGTTAAATTATTTAACTTAGAGTTAAATCTAAATGATAAGGTTAAAATAGTAACGTAAACTTGTCTAAAACCCATTGGTTGTGATTATTTAGACCCATACACAACTTATATTAGAAATAAACCAATTTGGAGCTATGAAAAACCGAATATGACTATTTAATAAAAAAATAATTTAAGTTTTTTATGAGGTGCCCCTCTCCTCCCTTATAAAAGGACACATCCTCCCTCTCCTCCTCACACCACATTGAGCCTTCATGCTCAGAAAACCCCAGCCAATTTTTCTTATCCACTTCCCTAGAAACATCCTAGAGGTCATGGTCATCTTCAATGAAGACACAATCAAAGTTAAATTGTTTAACATATAGTTAAATCTAAATAATAAGGTTAAAATAGTAACCTATATTTGTCTGAAACACATTGTGTAGAGACCCAAATCTTGACGTACATGGACATTACATTACTTTTTATGAATACTTAGTACATAAAAAAACAGACACACAAGGACCGTAATAGTTTAGTGTCTTGGGAAACATGGAATATATACTTATAATCATCATGAAAGATCTTCAACATCTCCCATAACGATCTTCCCCTTTTTGTTTCCTTAACTAAAACCTGTCTTTATTTCCTGAGGAAAATAAAAAAATAAAAATGCTGAGCACAAATGATCGGTAAGGGAAAACATAGATAACATAAAATAATCCATAAACATTTGGAACCAAAAACTTGAACATGAAATTTAAACATCAAAATCTTGAGCAAAGTCATAAATCGTGGAAGTACATAAGGCATATATCATAATGGAACATCAATCATGATAAAATATAATGGTAATAAAACATATAATGGTGGAAACCATTCAACACATGTTATGATTTCAATAGTAGCCAAGGAATTACTGCCAAGACCATCTTAGTGGACATAGTCCATTTCTGAATCGAGTTCACTCCTTGTTTCAGTCCTGTAACACTGAACTAGATTAACTTACCGTTCCAGGCATATCTTTCTCATGAGATATAAATCTTTACCCAATGCATTGGAGGGAGATATAGGTCCCACCAATCTCATAATGAAATCATTTTTAAATGTGCCAAAAAATAAACATACATCATTCATAATAACCCAACGGATAAAATGGGTTTCATAAACATCATCCCATCATCACATGATCCATATAAAAGAAATGAATATCATTTCATAATAAGAAAATTGAAACCATGTACATCATAGATACATTATACTTTAAATATACACATTTGAAATAATGTCATCTTAGATGAAAAAAATGGTTTTGATAAAACACATGAAATGAATTCTTGAGGAAAATATCCTTTCTTCTTCAAAATCATTATTTTTCACAAAAAATCAAGAAATTTTAAAAGAAAATGATTTTGTTGAAAATAGTCATTAAATATTTTGGAGGAAGCTTCATGAAAATAAGGCTTTATAAAACTGTAAAAATCCCTTCGTGCCGTATAAGTTAAAAAACATTCTTCTCATACTTTTTCCATAAAAGTCAAAAAGTACCTCGTAATAAAAAGATTACATACATACCATGTAGTAAAAGTCAAAAAATTGGTAAAAATGACATTAAAAATACATGATAGCAATTTTAAAGGACATGGATGATAAATATAACCCCAGTAAAAACTTATGAATAAAAAATCTCGGCTAAAAATGAGATTGGAAATGTTATCCCTTACCTTAGGTCCAATATGATTCGTACATATACGAAACTCTAGTATAATGATTTAAATAATGTCATTTACTTATTAAAGAATCATATTAATTGTTATGATATCATATTTGGTTCACTTATGACTTTATATTACCCATTTTTTTGTAAATTTAATGTTAAAGAGCGTTTTGGGTAAAATCGTTTCATTTTTCATCCGTGTTTTAACTTGTAATTATTCATATGATTACATAGATCATGATTACTTAATTTCAGAATAAAAAGCATGACTTATATATAATATATATTCAGAATATACATAAATATAATATATCAATAAATGGAATGAAATACATCATTCATGGAGATGGTAGGCCGTATGTACGCATGAACGTTTTTTCTGTTTCATCATTGAATTGAATGGAATTAATTGGATGAAATAAATATATATATACATAAATAAAGTATCATTTTTATGTCATATATTTCATAATTAATTATTATATATACTTTATAATCATTCATGAATGGATAATCATTGAGAATGAATCTCATTGCGTCATAGAGACGGTATTCTATACATATGCACGAGCGATGATATCTTTCCCATGATCGTGAATTGTATTGGAGTGTATGTATAATATTTAATAATCAATATCAATTTACAATAATCATATATAGTTATTATTTACACCATTATACCCATCCAAGTAAGGTGGTGGTGGAAAATAGATTACACCATGGCGTGGAGACGGTATTCCGTCCATACGCACGTGCGGTGATTTCATTTTCCGTAGGATGGATAGATGGTGAAATAGGGTTGTTTCATACATATAATAATATATCTTTATATGAGTTATACAGAAGTTATTACTTCATAATGAAACAACTAAAGAAGAAGAAGTAGATGAAGAAATAAAGTTTAAAGAATCGGTAACAGACATTACCTTTTCTTTGAAGCGCCTCTTTGAGACCTCCTCTTAGGGCACTAAAATTGGTCATTGAAGAATACCTGGACCTCTAGGATGTTTCTAGGGAAGTTGAGAATAGAATTTGTCATGGTTTGGACGAGCTTGAAGGCTCAAAGTGGTTTGAGGAAGAGAGTGATGATGTGCCCTTTTATAAGGGAGGAGAGGGGCATCTTTGGAATAACTAAAAATATTATTTTATTATAAAGTCATATTCGGTTTTCAATACCTACAAATTGAGTTATTTCGAAACTAATGTGGGTATGGGTCTAAATAATCTCAACCAATATAATTTAGACAAGTTTATGTTTCTATTTTAACCTTATCATTTAGATTTAACTTTAAGTTAAATAATTTTTCTTTTACTGCGTCTTCTTGTTTTCTTACACTATAAGGTTAATAAATATACTATAACAAGAAAAAAGAACCCCAAGTTGTTTATTATTAATATATATAACCTTATCTAAGTCATTTGGCTGATACGTAGATTTTTAGAAATTAAATAACAATTAATAATATAATATTTGTTTTAAAAACTATTTTATGTCAATTTTGACACTATTTGGTAATTGATTTTTGTGAAAATCATAACAGAATTATTAGTTCTAAAAAAGTTAATTCAATCAATATTGACATGTCATATTAACATATAAAATTAGTGGAATTCTTAAAAAGTATAAAATTACATTTATTTTGGTATTTATAACATCAATTATGTTAATATTTCCTTAATAAGGTAATTACTGCATCATCATTTGTGTCATAATTAACGTACAATATTTAATGTCTAAAAATTATAAATAAAATACCATTAGGTAGGAAATATTTTTAGATTTCTGATGATTATATATAGATGAATTTATCATATGTAAACCCTATATTAAAAACATTTTAATTATTAAACTTTTATTTTAACCATTTTAACCCTTCTTTAAATAAATTAATAATAAATGTCCTAATCTAATCCATGTGGACCTAAATGGTCATAATTTTTTCCTAAGGTTGTTTTTGGTGGAATTACATTTATCCAATAGAATTAGGACATGTGTTAGTGTAATAATAATATCATTTTTACCCTTAATTATCCTATTTAATTTTAACCGTGGTAGAAAAAGAAAAAAGTTACAATTCACAAAAAATTATTTTCATCTCATTGAACCACATTTTAATCCTTGATATTAACTGTGTCTCTCATATTTTTGAAATTACACTCACAGAAGTGGTAAAATTATGTTTTATGTGAATTTGAAAATTCTCCTAGTAGGTGGGTAAAATATGGTGAAAAGTTCAATACAATTTTTATATATCTATAATAATTATAAAATGACTCCAATGACTTAAATTGAACTAATATAGGTAATATGTATCAATATTGACCTAAAATAAATTTAAATAAAATAAATAATTATTTAAATAAAATGTTGGTTGTTGAATAGTAACCCATTGTTTTCACTATTCATTAAAAATTGAATGTTTTCAGAAAAATACGAAAAATTCACCCAAGGCTAATTTTGATATTCTGAATCCAAAAATGAATTCCATTTTGAATGATAAAATTTATAAAATTTTTAAAAGTGGGTATTACTATTCATAACGGCTAGTTTATATAACATTTCATTGTTTAGCGAAACTCGGTATTGCGTACAACACATGCTATCGTGGAAGGTCGCAATTGCGTGTAATGCAAGCCATGTCAGGGATGCGTGTTTTGAATGCTTCTTTTGGTGTAGCGTACAACCCAAGACATTAATGAAATTAAAAAGAATATTTTTCATAAAATCTCAGGGTGTTACATTCTACCCCCCTTAAAATGAATTTCTCCCTCAAAATTCTTCAGGGTTATAAATGGTTTACTACTCGAAAGTTTTTTTAATAGAAACCCACATCGTAAAAAGGAATACCAAAACTTGGATTTAAAAAACTAAAGTTTGAAATGTAACAGTTACCCAAATTAAATAATCATTGGGTTTCCACATAGGAGAACATAGGTGAAAATATTAATATGGAAGAGAAATCTAACCGTCATGTTCTGATGGAGAGTGGTAGAGAACATGGCTATGAAAAACCCAAAAATCACAAAGCCATAAATTTGTGATGATCTAGGGTACCATCTGAATCATCGGATATAAGGGAACTAGGACAACATTTTTGGTTTTCAAGATCATTTCCCTAAAGTTGAAGAATTTAAAAGAAATACTTACATGATTTTGGTACAATCTCACTGTTGTTCGTGAATTGACCAATATCCACTTCATCTATTAAAGAAATGATGTTAAATTTTTTATTCGTGAAGCATTAGAAGATCATGTGATAGAACTATAGGTCATTCCATCTGTTTCAAACAAAAGGTTAGTCGATCTTATGGTGAGATTAATCGTATATGGTTCCAAAAATGGAATTATACTTTATTTAACACACTGATTGATAAAATAAAACAACTTTCCACTAACCAGGGACTTATTGTAGGCCAGTGGTAGGTGATAAAGGCCTATCCCACTTCAGTTGTGGGTTCTATTTCCACAGCCTTGTCCGACGCGACGGGTTGTCACCTGTCTTGCAGGTTGTCCCTTTTTCTAAATCCACATTATAAAAACATTCCTGCAATAATATAGAAAAAAAGTTATATCCTTAAACAATACTATCTGATGTCTAACATAACCCTTTCCAATCATTAGACTTATCCAAAATACATTTGTCCAATCTCATAATGTATAGAAAAAGATTACTAGAAAGGTCACATAACAAGAATGTGAATAACATCATTGTATCATACGATATATCTTGTTGGTCACATTCCAATCATGTGAATTACATAATCATGTGTTCTCATGAAACATAAATTACCATAGAACCTTAGTGAAAACATGAATGCTGTCAAAAGGTAACTCTTTCCACATACCAAAATCCCAAAATTTCTATATACTCAAACAATGATATAACTTTTTCCTTTTATCAGTCATGATCTCATTTCATTTTCTCTTTATCCCTTCATTATGTTCTTATCATATTCTATCCAAAAACATTTCAATCACTTTTCATGGTTACCGGTACCATATTCTCATAGAAAACCAAAATGGACCAATACATAAATATTCCAATATTCCATGATACTATATACAACATTATTTTGGAATCCCATTACATAAACACTTAATCATTCCACCACATTGTTGTCATATTCAACATTTCCAATAGTGATCGCATGTGACTTCCCTTTTTCCTTTTCCGTAAGTGGTTGCTCATGTCGATCATCATAAAACCTTGGGTTAGGGCATTGATTAGCATAATTCCACATTTCATTGCAGTGAAGCATTGAAGTGTTGGGGGTGTGTTCTCTGAAGTGTTTTCTTTATCATTAGTAACCCTTTTTCCATTACTTAGACACTCCACTGCTCGATGACAATATTTTCCACACTTAAATCATTTTCTAGTCCCTTTAAGACAATCTCCACCATGATTCTTTCCACACTTTGAGCATAAGGAAACATTCATCTTCTTTTCACCATTATCCTAAGATTTCTCCTTGAACTCCATCTTTCGTTTCTTGTCAAATCCATTAGATGGATATGTAACCCCAACATACATTTCTACCTTGATAACACAACGCACAATTTCTTCATAGCTACTAAAGTATTTTATAGCTAATTCCCTTTGAATATTTGGTTTTAAGCCACTGAAGAATCGATCAACATTACATTCAGGTTAGATGATAAAGCCAGATTCATACCTTGCAAGCCTTGTAAAATTTGATTCATATATACCAACAGATTCATCATCCTTTTTCTTTAGTTCAAGAAAATCCTTCTCTATCTTTGTTTGAAGAATACGAGGGAAGTAATTATTGACAAATATGTTCTTGAACTCGTCCCATTCCATGGACTCAATTTCATCTCTTGGCCTCGTATTCTTGATAAGATTCCACCATTGATCAGCTTCACCTTCCAAACGATATACAGCTAAGATTTCATTATCATGTTCAGAACATCGAAGAACTGAAAATATCATTTCAGTGGTACTGATCCATTGTTCAGCAACAAGTGGATCAGAAGACCCACTGAAAGAAGGTGGACGTTGCCTCATGAAGGACTCAATAGAATATTGTTCACTTCTCTGCTCATTTGGAAGTCCAGAATGATTCATAGCTTGTGTAAGTATAGAAATATGATTTTTCACTCCATCTCCCATAAAATTTGTCTTCATAGGAGGAAAATCATTGCATTGTACATTTCATTGATGAACACGGTTCCTTCGGGTTCCAGCCATCGTCTAAAACCCAAAAAGAATTGTTGGAGAGGTAAAAATCAAGATAGGGAAAACAACATAATAAAGGGGGAGTACCTTCAATATCTAACATATTAGGTTTAATTCTAAGATTGTTACTGTAATTCTAGGACTATAACACATACTTATACGTAACCTTAGGGACATCCCTACACATACCTTAGAAACATCTCTAGGGATCTCACTAAAGTTATCGCATCCTAGTTTAAAAGGTTGACTAAACCTCTCTATAATACCAACTGTAGAGACCCAAAGATTGACGTACATGGACATTACATTACCTTAGCAAAATACATTGTATATAACAAAAACAGACACAGAAGGACCGTAATTGTTTACTGTCTTTGGAAACTTGGAATATAAACTTCTAATCATGGTGAAAGATCTTCAACAACTCCCATAATGATCATCCCCTTTTTGTTTCCTTACCTAAAACATTTCTTTATTTCTTGGGGAAAATAAAAAAATAAAAAGTGTGAGCTAAAATGCACAGTAAGGTAAAACATAGATAACATAAAAAAATCCATAAACATTTGGAAGCAAAAATTTGAACATTAAATTTAATCATCAAAATCTTGAGCAACGACATAAATTGTGGAAGTACGTAAGGCATATATCATAATGGAACATCAACCATGATAAAATATAATGGGAATAGAACATGTAATTTTGGAAACCATTCAGCACATGTTATGATTTCCATATTAGCCAAGGCATTACTTCCAATACCATCTTATTGGACAAAGTCCCTTTCTAAATCGAGTTTACTCCTCGTTTCAGTCTTGTAACACTGAACTGGATTAATGTACAGTTCCAGGATTGTCTATATCATGAGAGATAAATCATTACCCAATTAATTGGAGGGATATATAGGTCCCACCCATCTCCTAAAGAAATCATTCTTACATGTTCCACAAAATAAACATACATCATTCATAATAACCCAATGAATAAAATGAGTTTCATAAACATCATCCCATCATCACATAATCCATATAAAAGAAATAGATATCATTTAATAAAAAGAAAAGTGAAACCATGTAAATCATAGAGACATTATACTTGAAGCATACACATATGAAATAATGTCCTCTTAGATGAAAAAAATGGTTTTGATAAAACACTTGAAATGAATTCTTGAGGAAAATATCCTTTCTTCTTCAAAATAAATTTCATTTCACAAAACATCATGAAATTTTAAATAAAAGGATCTTGTTGAAAATATTCATTAAATCATTTTGAGGAAGCTTCATTAATATAAGGCATTATAAAACTGTAAAAATATGTTCGTGCCGTATAAGTTAAAAAACATTCTTCTCGTACTTTTGCCGAAAAATTCTAAAAGTACCTCGTAAAAGAAAAATTCCATTTATACCATGTAGTAAAAGTAAAAAATGGGTAAAAAGGACATTAAATATACATGAAAACAGTTTTAGAGGACATTGATGATAAATATAACCCCAGTAAATACCTACGAATAAACAATCTCGGATAAAAACAAGATTATAAAAGTTATCCCTTACCTTAGGTCTGATATGCTTCATACGTATCTGAAACTCCTGTATAATGATTTAAATAATTTCATTGAATTATTACATAATCATATTCATTGTTATGTTATCATATATTTTTCACTTATGTCCTTATATTACCCATTCTTTTGTAAATTCCATGTTAAAGAGCATTTTGTGTAAAATCATTTCATTTGTCATCCGTGTTTTGACTTGTAATTATTCATATGATTACATAGATCATGATTATATAATTCCTGAATATAAAGAATGATTTATATATAATATATATTCAGAATATACATATATAAAATAGATCGATAAATGGAAAGAAATACATCGTTCATGGAGACGGTAGGTCGTACATACACATGAATGTTGTTTTTGTTTCCTCATTGAATTGAATGGAATTAATTGGATGAAATACACATATATATATACATAAATCCAATTTCATTATTATTTCATATATTTAATTATTTCTTATTATATATACTTTATAATCATTCATGAATGGTTAATCATTGAGAATGAATCTCATCGCGACGTGGAGACGGTATTCCGTACGTACGCACGAGCGATGATATCGTTCTCATGATCGTGAATTGTATTGGAGTGTATGTATACTATTTCAGAATAAATATAACTTTACAGTAATCATATATAGTTATTATTTACACCATTATACCCATCCATGTAAGGTGGTGGTGGAAAATAGATTACACCATGGTGTGGAGACGGTATTCTATACGTACACACGCGCGGTGATTTCGTTTTGCGTAGAATGGATATATGGTGAAATAGGATTGTTTCATACATATAATAAATATCATTATATGAGTTATACTTATGTTATTACTTCATAATTAAACAACTAAAGAATAATAATTAGAAGAAGAAATAAAGTTGAAAGAATCGGTAACGGTCATTACCTCTTCTTTGAAGCGCCTCTTTGAGACATTCTCTTAGGGCACTAAAATTGGTCTATGAAGAAGACCAATACCTCTAGGATGTTTCTAGGGAAGTGGAGAATAGATTTTGGCAGGGGTTTTCCAATAATGAAGGCTCAAAGTGGTGTGAGGAAGAGAGGGAGGAGGTGCCCTTTTATAAGGGAGGAGAGGGGAACCTTTGGAATAACTACAAATATTATTTTATTATAATGTCATATTTGAATTTTAATAGATCCAAATAGAGTTATTTAGAAGCTAAGGTGGGTATGGGTCGAAATACTCTCATCTAATAGAATTTAGAGATGTTTAGGTTTATGTTTTAACCATATCATTTAGATTTAACTTTAAGTTAAATAATTTTTCTTTTACCGTGTCTTCTTGGTTTCTTACACTATAAGGTTAATAAACATACTATAACAATCCAAACGAACCCCAAGTTGTTTATTATTAATATATATAACCTTATCTACATAATTTGGCCAGTAATTATATTTTTAGGAATAAAATAATAATTAATAATATAATATTTGTTTTAACAACTATTTTATGTCAATTTTGACACTATTTGGTAATTGATTTTTTTGTGAAAATCATAAAAAGAGTTATTAGCTCGAAAAAAATTAATTAAATAAATTATGACATGTCATATTAACATATAAAATTAGTGTAATTTATAAAAAGTATAAAATTACATTTATTTGGGTATTTATAACATCAATTATATTAATATTTCCTTAATAATGTAATTACTGCATCATAATTTGTGTCATAAATAACATAAACTATTTAATATCTAAAAATTATAAATAAAATATCATTAGGTACAAAATATTTTTAGCTTTCTAATTAATATTTATAGTTGAATTTATCTTATGTATATCCCAATATTAAAAATGTTTTAATTATTAAACTTTTATTTTAACCATTTTAACCCTTATTTAAATAAATTATTAATAAATGTTCTAATCTAATCCAAGTGGACCTAAATGGTCATATTTTATTCCTAAGGTTATGTTTTGTAGAATTACACTTATCCAATAGAATTAGGACATGTGTTAGGGTAATAATAATATCATTTTTACCCTTAATTATCATATTTACTTATAATCGTGGTAAAAAAATAATTAGTTACAATTCACCAAAAATTATTTTCATCTCATTGAACCACATTTTAGTCTTTGATATTAACAGTGTCTCTCGGATTTTCGAAACTCCACTCACAGAAGCGGTAAAATTAAGTTTTATGTAAATTTGAAAATTCTCCTAAGAGGTGGGTAAAAGACGGTGAAAAGTTCAAGAAAATTTTTATATATCTAAAATTATTATAACATGACTCCAATGAATTAAATTGAACTTATATAGGTATTATGTATCAATTTTTACCAAAAATAAATTTAAATAAAATAAATAATTATTTAAATATAAAGTCGGTTTTTGAATAGTTACCCAGTGTTTTCACTATTCATCAAAAATTGAACTTTTTCAGAAAAATACCAAAACTTCACCCTAGGCTAATTTCGATATTCTGAATCCTAAAATGAAGTCCATTTTGAAAGATAAAATTTATAAAATTTTAAAAAGTGGGTATTACTATTCATAACGGCTAGTTTATATAACATATCGTTCTTTAGAGAAACTCTGTATTGCGTACAACAAATGCTTACGTGGAAGGCCACGATTGCGTGTAATGCAAGCCAAGTCAGGGATGTGGGTTGTGAAAGTTCCTTTTAGTGTAGCGTACAAAAGAAGTCATGAACGAAATTAAAAAGATTATTTTTCATAAAATCTCATGGTGTTACACATTTTTTGAGAGGATTCTGACCCATCCCCACCTTAGAATCGCAATAAATCCATTTGGAGCTACTAAAAACCGAATATGGCATTAAATATAATATTTTATTTTTTTCCTAATGTGCCCCTCTCCTCCCTTATAAAAGGACACCTCCTACCTCTTCTCCTCACACCACTTTGAGCCTTCAAGATCGGCCAGACCCTACCAATTTCACATCCCCACTTACCTAGAAACATCCTAGAGGTCCTGGTCGTCTTCAAAGACCATATTTAGTACCATAAGAGGAGGTTAATAAGAGGTGATTCAAAAAAGTGTTAATGACTATTACCGATTCTTTCAACATTATTTCATCTTCTACTTCTTCTTATTTAGCTGTTTAATTTGGAAGTAATAACATCAGTATCACTCATATACTGATATGTCATTATAAATATGAAACAAACCTATTTCACCTTCTATCCATCGTACGAAAAGAGAAATCACCCCGCATGCGTACGTACGGAATACCATCTACACGTTGTGGTGTAATATGTTATCCACCGCCACCTTACTTGGATGGGTATAATAGTGTAAATAATAACTATATATGATTATTGTAAAGTGATATTGATTCTGAAATAGTATGCATATGCTTAAATACAATTCCACAATCATGGGAACGATATCATCGCTCGTGCGTACGTACGGCCTACCGTCTCCACAATGTGATGTGTCTCGTTCTACATGATATTCATTGAATAATGATTATATAAATGAATTAAATGAGTAATTATGATACATATTAAACAAATACAATTCTGAAAATGAGGAATCTATAGCCTAAAATGAAGAATAATAATTTATTCAACAAAACACTCATAAGAACAAAAAGCAATTAACCCCCGAATAACAAGTAGCAATGAAATATTACTAATAAGAAGCTATGAATATAATAATATGACCATATATTATATCATAACCATGGTTATGATTCTGTAATAAGTCAATAACATTATGTAAATCATTATATAGGAGGTTCAGACACGTATGAAGAAAATCGGACCTAAGGTAATAGAAAATCTCACAATCTCTTTTTTATCCGAGATTGTTTATACATCAGAATTTACTAGAAATAATTATCATCCAAATCCATGTTTCCTCAATATATATTATTATTTTTATCCTCCTGCAATTATTTAAATCTTATATTACTGATTGTTGAGTTTGAGTAAAAGATATGAAAGAAATATTTTGTCATTTTTGGTACAAGGTACTTTTTGATTTTTCGCGCCAAAGTATGAGAAGAATGATTTTTTTACTTATACAGCGTGAATGGATTTTTATGTTTTCATAAAGACTTATTTCAATGAAGTTTCCTCTACAAAAGTTTATGACTATTTTCAAAAAAAACACCTTTCTCTTAATATTTCATGGTATTTTGTGAAAAGAAAATGATTTTGAAGAAGATAGGATGTTTTCCTCAAGAATTCATTTCATGTGTATTATCAAAACCATTTTCCATATAAGATGACATTATTTCATATGGGTATAATGTCTCTATTATTTACATGGTTTAGTTATCTTATGATGAAATTATATCCATTTTTTATATGGATTATGTTATCATGGGATGATGTTTAGGAAACCCATTTTATTCTTTGGATTGTGATGAATGTTTTTAGTTTATTTTCTGGCACATGTAAGAATGATTTCATTATGAGATGGGTGGCACCTATATCTCCCTCCAATGCATTGGGTAAATATTTATATCATGTTTTTAATGGTTTTCCAGAATTAAATTTTTTATTCCCATGCTATTTCATCATGAATTATGTTTCTTTATGATTTCTGCCTTACGTACTGTCAAGATTTATTTCACAACTCATGATTTTGATGTTCAAACTTTATGTTCATGTTTTGATGTTAAATTGTATATGGATTGTTTTAATTTATCCATGATTACCCTTACTGGGCATTTGAGCTCACCCTTTATATGTTTTATTTTCCCCAGCATATAAATAAAGGTTTTATGTAAGGAAAAAAGGAAGATCATTATGAGAGATGTTGAAGATATTTCACCAAGATTAGAAGATTATGATTCCCATTTTCTAAAGACACTATACCTATACGGTCCTTTCATGGTTTTGTTATATGTTGTGATAATCATGCTTCAATTCTGATGTAATAACAATGTATGTAATGTATGGGTCGTTATAATATTTATCCACGACTTATGTTTACGACTTCATGTTTATAGTGGTTTCCACATTACCATGTTGCCTTTGTATTAATATGAAATATCATTACTCGTTATTCATATTTTGTATTACCACCCCTTTTATGTCATATTGAAATTCCTATTCTCTACCATGTCAAAATTTCTTCTAGCATTTCATGGATTATTCTATCAATGGGTTTTATATCTCACTTATTTCTTATGTATATCCTGATGTTACCCCATATAGATTTCAAATCATTTGAAATTTTAAATGAAACATTAAGATAATTTAAATAATGATTTCATACTTGTGACATGTTATTTTTTGATGTAACTAATTACCCAAATTAACTAGTTGTATTTATTTTCTTAGGATGAATTAGTGTATTCTTATTTACAAATCATTAATTAATGTGCAATAATGATAGGGATTGTCATAGTTGGTTTCAATAAAATTTCTATTTTTTTGGGATTGTGATTATAATGATAAATAGAAATCTGTAGTCATAAATATATATAGGATATCATATATTTGTTTTTTTATTTATAGTGTTTTTGGTTTGCCATATAATAAATCCCTATCTGTATACTACATTTTGATGTGGATCTGTCACATATGTACCTATGGATGAAAACACTAAAAACACCATATTGAGCCATAATTAATTGGTTACTCATGAAATGAAAAATTATTTTATTTAACCCTAGTTTGAAACTCCCCATGTATATTATTTTTTAAAATAACAATCTCATTGTGGTCTACTATTAAGGGAATATTAATTCCTAATAGAGTATACGTTAAGAAATAGATCATGGATAAAATAGATTAAAGACATGAAATTCATAATATGTGTAAATATATTTCTATTATATTTTATCCATTTAAATTTATTTTCTTCCAATAAATGTTTTTAATAGTTTAATATTAATCAGCTCTAACATTCCCATTTTTGTAGTCAGTGGCTTGAAATCCGATGAACAAAGTATAAAACCTATGTGTTCTGAAATGTGTTGATTTACTGAATAAGATACCTTACAAGAAATGATCTCATGTAAAACATATTTCAATTATGAAAAAAATATCAAAAATCATAATTAATAATGGGAAAATTGTAGTGTAACTAAAGGCATCAATGATGTGGATGATGACGGCTAAAGGAAGTTCATATGATAAAGGTGATAATGTAAAGAAGATTGAATTTCATAAATGTCAAACTGGTTGAATGAGAAATAAAGGTAAATACCACAATAGAAGTACAATGTATTTTTATAGGTATAGAAATAGTTTATAATGTTTCTAATTAGAATAAAATATAGTTGTATTGTAGAAGAGAATAAATTACATCCTATATAAAAAAATTCTGTTCAATGTATTATATTTAGAAAATATCGTAATTATCCACTTCAATTCCTCAACTGAATGGTGTAATATTTTATTATGGAAGGACCTATGATATAAAAATCATTGATGTGCAATTTTTTAAGGGGTTATCAATTAATATTTTAAAATTATGTTGTAAATGTAGTATACCAATGAATTTCGACATATATGAATCATGAAACATCTATGTATTTTTCCACCATAGATTAAATTTTAGGTTTTGAAATATAAGTTTAATATTTTCAATAACGAATAAAAATTATTTAGTGATAGTGTGATATTTTGCAAAGAAGATGATTGATGAACTAGTATCCCTTTTTATGAATTGAATAGTGTGATAAAAATAATGATACATGGGATGGAATTTCTAAGTATAATATTATATTTAAAATAATTGATAATAGATTTGGTGAGTTTTCTAAAGTATGTTTTTCGTGATTAATGATATTTTTTACATGTCATAGTACCTAATAATTTTTAGGAGATTAATGATATTTTAGGATATGTTATATTAGGTTGAGTTATATGTCACCACTACATTTAATATAATTACTTTTATAATAATCATATTCTATTGTTGAATGTGTAAGAGGAAAGGTATAAGAGAACTTTTTATGGAAACTATTTTTAAATGTTGGGTTTGTTTCTGTATTTTCAGATATAGGGTTCTTTATATAAGAAATTATATTTGTTAAAAATTTGTGATTTTTGTGGAATTATGAGAAATACATTATGTTTACTAATTTTATTATTTTATTACATTATAGTAACCATTTTGGTTTTTGTATATAATTAAATAATAACTTTTTATTCTATAGTGGATTATGTAATTTGACAGATGTTTTTCTAGTGCTTAATGAATAAAAAATCACTTTATGTACTAATCAATTATAGAAAAGATGATATTGTAGTGTAAATTTATTAGATGTTTAAATTATAGTTGTAAATTTTTAATATTTATAGACAGTAAATGGATTCCTTTACACTATGAAAATAGTTGTAAAAAAAGTTTTCATATTATAAATTGATATATATTTTACCCATAATTAATATTTTCATATCAATGTTCAATATCACTACTTATTAAAGGTTAGATGTTAGTTATTTTTCAACATACACTATATTTTTATAACCCACTAATGTTAACCTACTTGGAAAACATGTTAAGTGATAAATGTCATAATTCACATTCTATGTTTTCAACAGGATGTCTTATTAATCATTAATAATATGTGGGTTTTGAATACAAATATTTTCATGTTTCAAAATATTTGAAACATATATAATGTAAAATTATAGTGTTTTAATATAATTAAATGGTAGAATAATGCAAAACCCATAGTTTTAGAAATAGAAAATTTTGTTTGATATTAAATGAGATACCCAACAACGACCACCAAAAATCAATGACTATTTAAATATCGTCATTTTATCCAAGATATTAAATTTGAATATATGAATATTTAGTACTATATTATTAAATTCATTTATATATTTTAATACACACAATTATTATATTTATAAACTCCTAGTAGTTATATCATTTTAATCATTTAAAATATGATTTTTTTCAAAAATGATATTTATAACTTTCAAAAAATAATAACTATAAAAAATATAATATTTATAAAATGTATCTAAAAAATGTACACCAATATTTAAATCATAATATAAAAAAATTATAGTGACTATTTTGGTTTTTTGGAAAATATTTATTTCCAACATAATAATGATATATAATAATTTTATTTGTAAAATTTTCATTTATTATGATAAATTAATTTATTTAAAATTATCATTATTATTTTAATTTTTATTGATATTTATAGAAGAATAATTTAGTTATTCTTAAACCAATTTATAATATTTAATTAAAATTTATAAAAATATTTAGTATATCTTTCTTTTTAGGATTGAATATTTCTTAAATAAAACTATTTTTAAATATAAAATGATTCTCATTTTGAATTAAATATAAATAAACTGTAACGTTGAATGGTTTTAATTAAGTTTAAGGGTCATATATATTTTATTATGAATGATTTTTTATATATTTTTTATTACTATTTCAAGAGTAAATTTAAAATAATATTTTATTGAAATGTGTGTTTTTTTTCAGAAAAATAATTTCTAATTATTCTGGAAGGCTTTATATTAGATTATATTATTCAAAAACATTTAATTCATATTGATAAAGTGTATTACATATTTTTACGTATAATAATTAATATATGGTAATAATTTCAACTTATTTTATTGGAAAAATGAATACTAATTGTATTATATATTTATTACCCCAGTAAAATTTACATACTTTAATTATGTGATTTTTTAAAATGACCAAAAGATGAAAAACTAATTTTATTTACATGAATATTCTCATTTGAATATTATAAACATTATAGTTTTTTATATTTTGTTATTGATTACTAGGAATAGATTTTGATAACAATTATATATGGATACGATAATAAAAATTCATTTCATGGTAATTAGAAAATTAAAATAGACGTTCATTTTTTATGAAATCATTAATTTCCAAAATATATTATATTTTATTAAAATTATACTATTATTTAAATTTTATTTATTTAAAATTTTATTATAATATTTATGGAAACATGTAATTGTTAGAAGGGTTCTGAAATTTTTATTGAAATAAATTATATCTCAATAAATAATTATTTTTAATTTAGAAGAAAAAAATAGATAAATAATTTTATGAAATTCTAATTTTTTTGATTCATCATAGTGAAATTATTCCATTGTTATTTTTTTCATAATTTTCTTGGATAGATTAATATTTCGATAACAATTAAATAAAATATACATATACGTCGTCTATTATAAAATATTAATGTAAAATAAGAGTGGTAAAATATTATATAATTGGTATAAAAGTCCAAAAACATGATTCCACTATAAAATAATGTGATTTTTTGTTTATATAATAATCATTTTAAATCCAATATCAAAATTCCAAAACAAATATTATATTAAAATGTTCTTAAATCCTTTCGTTATGAACATTACCCACCTACACATCACCATGGGAAATATTGAGAGGTGTTTTAAAGATAGAATTATAAAATAATTAATAATGTACCAGTTTGGAAGAAACCATGTGAAAACCCATTAAATGGTTTGTGGTTTTGATTTTCTATTTAAAAGACTCAGTGATATATATTTGGGAAGTAATAAAGAACATCCATCTATTTTTCTATTTAATAAAACATAATATCTCATTACACATCACTAGAATTTTTTAACATCCTTACACTTCCCTCTAATCAATAGTTTCATCTTGAGGCACCCTTTGGATCTAATGATTCTCCTCCAATGGTTTTGGAATAACCCCATCAAGGTAAGGGAAATTTTTCTCCTCTTTTCAATTAAATCCTCTGATTTCAAATTAGCCTTTTAAATATCAAATGGTTTCATAACCATGAATTAATAATTATAAATTTTCTATCCACATTATGTTTGTTTATTGATATATCATTTATCACCGATCATTTTAAATGTTACCAAAGTCGTTACTATGTAATCATTTTGTAAGGGATCATCTCTTTCTCCCATTTATTCCATAATTATATATTTGTAATGAATTCTTAATAAAATTACTTTTAATTAGATATTATATTATTTATACCACATATATATCTCATGATTTACAAATTATGGTATTCCTCTATCACTCGTTTTCATCCCACCCAAAATCATTTATATTCCCCTATTATGCTCCCGAAATGTCACTATGACTGTTATATTCTATATTTTCATTCATCAAACCTCGTTTCCTTATTCTAATTAAATACCAATTTTTTATGACGTAAGAAACTATAAAATATAAATAATACCTTTATATATCACTTCCAATTAATTAATGTCCAATTTATACATCATTAAATGATTTTATGTAAACTTATGTCTTGTTGTTATGCTACAAAAAAGACACATTGATTTTATCAAATTAATTATTTGTGATGTGTATACCCATACCGATTTTTATCCAAGGGTATTCAACAAATTTAAATTTCAGTTCATTTAGTTTTGACTTCCAATTATTTATTATATACAATTTATTTTTGTAACTACATGTGATAAAGTATTATCCCTCATTGAATTGTATATGCAATACAATTTTCATGATCAATATAGGAATGTGATGGGTGTTCTGATAATTATATAGTGCTCTAATGTGTAAATTAATATTTTAGTCACATCAGAATACATGAATAATATAGAATATATTGATATAAGTACATTTTGTGTATTTTCCTTATGGTGAACCTTGACATGTGTTTATGATTTCATGCCTAATGTTGTCACCACATTCCCATGTGGAATTTACATTATTTTATTATTTCATACCTCGTTACAAAATTCTATTATTATCATCAATTTTATGTACCATTATTATCACTATTATCTAGAATGTCCTAATTTCATCATGTTTTGATTTAATTATTCCATTACTAGTCATTATATATAAACCATTTCTTTTTATGTTACCATGTTATATCATGCAATTTTCAAAACCACTGAATTTTAGATGAACATTAAGGATGTTTTGAATAATGTTTTTTTATCCATGTAACATGTTAGTATTTCATATAAATAGTTAAACTATGAAACTAGGATATTTATATTTTGGGTTTCACTATGTGTATAATTAAATAATACATCATGGATTAAAGTGTAATAATGGCATGGTTTGACATATGCCATATTAGAGAAGTACATGATGGAGCACTTGAAATAGCTTACTCGATCATGAAAACTATAAATCTTACAGAATTTCTAAAATTTTTCATAATATATCATGGATTGAATATTCTCTCCTTCCACTGAAACTATATCCTCTGAGATAACATGACATAATAATATCATGCTATCAACCAAGAAACATCATTTGGTTAGCAGGTCATAAATTTGTTGCTCTCACATATACTCAGGATAATGTCATGATTTTGTCATGCTTGTCTATATAATAGGATAATAATATGATATATTGAATAAAACCCATACATAATGATACAAATAAGAATTAAATATCTTATTCATCAGGTTAATAATATATCGTGTGTGGTCCTCCAACCAAATAGAAACACTACAATGTTATATATTCCAATAAGATCAAAGAACATGTTTAGGGTATGTCTGATGGTACCATCCTCAACTAGTTGTATTCTATCCTCGAGTATATCATTGATAAGATCCTTAGAGCTCTTAGTTGATATATGATATTATAAATTAAATGTAGTTGATACCCATTCATAACCATCATATTATTTATTCACTGATAATCCATACGTAAGCATAATGTCCCATCCGTATTCATGAGGAAAAAACTGAGAAGCCCATATAGATATTCAAGTACATATAAAACATGTTTCCTTATGATCATCCAACCATACACTCAGTGTAGGATTCTATATTGGTGTAAATTTAAATGAAGGGATAGAAACATGTTCAACTTCTCAAACAACCTCAATCATGAACCTAATCTCCTACTAATGTGGTAAGATAGACAAAACATTAGGAAACACATCCCAATTTTTTTACCAATCTATGAAAATTATCCTATGGAATTCCACTAACATCTAGAATAAGGATTTCTATCTGACTTGTGATTCAATCGTATCTACAAAGAATTTTTCATGAACAACCGGCCCGAATGTCCCACTCGCCATGGTGGGCATACATTCTATTAAATGGAGATAGAAAGGTAAATATCCTATAATAATAGTTTATATTATCCACGAATAAGACATAAAAATACATTCCATTAATAAAATAAAATCCTATTATTTCTAACAAAAAATCTACCCAAAGAAAAACATAGAAAAAAATATAAAGAGAAAAGTCAATGCAGCAAATGATACCCACTGACTGTACACCCAATGGCCTTTCAACAATCATGACCCCAATTATTATCTACATATCCAAACCCAATTTTTTTTAAAATTAAATGATTGATTGAAATATTATGAAAATATATAAAAAAACACAATATAATGTGATGATATGTGAATCATATCTCCAATGGTAGGTGATATGGAATCCAACCCAGTTAATGATTACTATATAACATGAAAATAGATCACCCCTTTTCACAGGGCTCTAGTCTATCTCATTAGTAATTTATTCTTTGAGTATTACTATGAATCCTCCACTGGGGTACCTTATCCACTAAATTTTCCATAATAACAAACCTAAATTCATCTACTAGTCTTATAAGGTGTAGATTCGGCCCCAACAGACTCTTGTGGCTGTCCTAATCCTCTATAAATGCATTGAAGTTGATGGTTCAAAAAAACATATGAATATGACCCATCCTACAATAGATAGGAAACACTACTATGTGGTTAGAAAATTGGGACTTCTTTTGTCCCAAATATCCACAGTAAAGAACATCACCGATCCATAGTCCTATGTAGGATTTTCAGTCCCTTGGATACTCTTCTGACCATATATATAGCGATAACAATACATGTTCAACATCTTACCACTAAAAGAATATTTCTTATATTTTAATTCAAAAAATTCTAGACACCACCAATGGGAAACTCCTAGATTATATTTGGTAATGAGATCATAATCCACAATATTTGAATGAAATTTTAGGGAAAGTACTTTCTTTTGCAACCCAATCTTATAGTGGACCCCATCATAAAATTATATCCCACATTAAATATCATCATCTTCTAACGATGTGGAAATGTGATGCGGGTATGCAGATCATCATCTATATTCCATCATGAACATTCTATCCTATATCAAATGCATAAAATCACAATCCTTATCATCTATTTATATATTATAATAAAATACAATCAAAAAATTCATTCAATACCTTTCATGAAAAATCGTATTAAATTTTTTCTTTCACCAGAATGTCCCACAAAAGATTGACAGGTCTATGACACATATATTAAAAATTCATCACCCTCCTAACGTTGGTTTTATTGGCATACATCAGTATCATGTGGAATGAATTGATCCAAAAACAACATGACTGGGGGCCTCCCTCTCTAGTAATTATAAGTGCATGTTATACCAAAAACTCTCTCATTAGATCCAACATTGAAGGTGATGTACATACTGTCTCCCATTTCATAGATTACATGACCCATTATAGGATTAAATAAAGAATAACGTCCATATATTTATAATTATCAAGAAGATTCTCTAGCTCAACTACATTAGGATCATATTGAAATCAAATATCTAAGGGCCCAATATAAATAAAAATACGACTCCTTTTATATAAAATAAAAATACTCTAATAATAATATATGTGAGTAAGTGATCAAACTAAATAGGTGAAATCAATAGGGAAACACCAGCTCATGGTCACTCTAATGATGGATTAACATGTGATATTTCATGACGAAATAGTTCATTTATTACTATTTTCATCATATATAATAGGTTCTTTATTTCTAATTTCATCAAGGAAAATATATCAAATTAAATTAATGTGTCTATATAATTAGAAATTCATTTAATTACATATCCCTATGTTCTTATCATGATGTATGAATAAATTTATTATTCTATACATAGACTTGAGTATAAATATATATGAACAATTACATCATAGAACATGTGAATCAACCATTGTGAAATAACATCAACTGTTACAACAAAACCACATGAATAGCAATCACATCCCTAGGATCTCAAAATTTCCCGTAAACATGGGGTATCCTTATCCATACACAATATAATTATTGAATCCCAATGCATCTAGGTCACTTTTATAGCATTAAATAATTAAATGAAACATAAAATAAACCTTCATTTGACACCACATTGTAATATTAATAAAACAGCACCTATTAATGTGACTGTACTTGTTGGTGACGTGACCTCGGGCACCCGTCCCCGTACAACAGAGCATGCCGACTACTAGTGGGGGTGTAATGAAAATTGTTGGCATACTACACCCTCTTGTAAATAGAATCATATAAATGATTAAATAATTACAAGGTGGAAAAAAATATAATAAACATTGTGAATAAATAAACATACAAAAAATGATTAAAAATGACAAACTGAATAAATCATAATAAGAAATGAATATTTAAAAAATGTGATGAAAATATTAATTCAAATAAATTACCTGCTAAATGGAATTCAAATAAAAATAGAAATAATAATAAAATCATTAATTACCCAAGCCTAAATTCCCATGTTAGATCTATCTCCATGTTCCAGCCCATCCATCAACAAATAATCATCCACAAGATCCTCTTCCTCATTTCATATCAACACCCATCTAATGTCATTTGGTACCAAATAGTATCATGAATATGTTGTGAGTAATAGTCATTAGGTTAAAAACTCTATTAATAATGAAATCTTATATGATAAATATACATCATGTGATAAAGCAGTTTTCATTGAATTAAATTAATAAATTAACATTACACATGACATAAACATTATGACAATAATATTTTAAGGTGAAACCTAGGACCAGCCCAAATCTATCCATGATTCCCAACCAGATATCCATGATGTTTTTTTGATCCTTCCGCATTTGGATGGATATCCCAATTTGGTGGAAATTTCTTCTAAGATAGATAAATTTCCCATAACATATCATCCGAAATGGAATCTATCCTCAGTCTAACTAGAATATCTCCCTCAGGCATACAAGAAAATATCCCTCAAGTATCCTGTGACTTTGAATCTACCCCCCAAAATCTATTATATATATATATATATATTCTAATCCGGAATCTAGTACTAGTGCACATAGTCTACATGTAGTATGAATAATTCCCAGATCCCTAATACAGCAACATAAATAGTGAGTCACATCAAGACAAATCAATAATCAAATAGGAATCATACCCTTATATATCAATCATATCGATGTCACATAATCTGGAAATATAAAAAATAAAAATAAAAAGGAAAATAAAAAAACATTCATGATATATCATCCTAATACACAATGATCAATTAATAGAATCATCATTAGTACGACATGATATATTTTATTAATTATGGTTCTAATTTTTCATCATAATTATTCCAAACCGAATTCATTTATCATTTAAACCCATGAACAATCAATATATCAATTATAAAAATTTAATATTGTGATTGTAAACTAAGAAATCGAAAAAAATTATTTCATTCCAATTGATATGATTAAAAAAAAAGTTAGGAATTTTTTCTTATTTTAATTGGTATTTGTTGTCAAATAGAACGTACAAGGTTGTCTTACTTGTTTACTGGCCACAGGTCATAGTCACCATGGCTATAGACCCAACATGATGTAATGGATTGTTTAAAAAGAACGAATACAATAAAACAGGTACTATCCAATGAAATTATTTACACACATTTGTTATCAACATGTTATATTATATCAAAATTACCATGTATAACAAAATTAGACAAAATGGAAATGACTTTGACCACCCACCGTTAACCGGGTATCAATAAAATGATTCCAATAGAAAATACCAAGAATAAAAAGTTTTTAATGATTTTAAGAAGAAAATTGATAAAGAACACCCAAATAACCACCTTATTATATAGTGATCAAATGGCTACACCACTCTAGAGAATGAAATTAATGTGAGCGATGAAAACCTAAGAAGAAAGAATAGATACTAACCAATTCCTTGAATGTGATGTTTGGAATGATGGACGGTGCACCAGAATCACTTGGAAATTTCCCAGATCCTGAGAGAGGAGGGGTTTATGATATTGGAATGAATAAAAAGAACAATTAACAGTTATAATTTCTAAAATATATAATAAAATACATGTAAATGTCTTACACGGTGTTTAATTCTCAATTATGTGATATGCCAAATGTGGCATCACCTTATGAGAAATTTTCCATGATTGGAATATAAATATTGTCTACTGTATATTCATCTTGTGTAAAAATTTCAGATCACAGACGAGCTCACAACATGAATTACATTCATGAAATCTTCTTGATTATAGTTAGACATCATGTAATATATTTACATGTCAAGTAATTTCCATGTGGGCTGTATGAAGCCCAAAAGCCTCAGAAGATCCCAAACCACATCTGAATCCATCTAAAATAATCAGAATTATTTCTAATCCCATTCAAAACATTTATACCTGCACTCCATTAATTGAAATGAACATTCATCCTTTAAAAATATTTCAATTTCTTGAAAATAATATTTTTTTTTCGAACAAGACATGACCAAAAATGTTTAAAGACAAAGTAAACCCTAGCCAATAGATGTTCAAAATTGGATGTTACACTACATCATTCTAATGATAACTATGTTATAAAACTAACAATATATAACCTTTGAATATGAAACAAATATATAAATATTCATGCTCCTCAATCAATTTCATTGATAGGATGGTCAAATGAATCTAATAGACCATTCATCTTCTTTTCAAATCTCTCATAATTTTTAACATCAATATAAGAAAACTTGCACTAAAATAATCATCAATATTAAAATATATATAGGTTTCATGAAAATTATTATTGATTATATTAAACATATATGAGGTATAAGGAAATCTAAAGAAAAACCTTCCTCATATAGAGTAAATATCACTTTTTGAAGAATATTTTCATCCCATTGAATATTTAAATGGTTATATGAAGCAATAGAAAAGAAGAATGTATTTATTTTTATCATTTTTAATAAACACATGAATTTTATACAACACCGCAATAAAATTGTATTTATCATGGAAAATAATTTACAATTAATTAATATTATAAATATATCATATATAATATTGTGAAGAATATAACTAAAAATTATGTTTCTACTTGAATCCACATTTTTCTATATAAATACTGTTTATAAATTCAATGATTGATAAAATATAAACATAACAACAAAACAGGGGGTAAATATATTTTACTGGTATTACCATTTGAATCACATCAACCAGGGTATCCAACTGAAAAAATAAGAAATATATATTAGAATTAAAAATTAAATATTTATTTTAATACACTATATTAAGTAATATTCATCCTATCAATGATAAAATAATAATATAATAAAATTATCTTAGAGTTGAATAATCATAAATCATTGAAAAACTATCTCCATATCAGTTAGTATACTTGGTGGGGGTGAATAGGTGGTGTACGTTTTTCAAAATTATTTTCTTTTAGTAATTAAACCCACTTGACTTTCCAATGTCATGATATACTCATAAAATCTCTTCCTAATTGAAATGATTGATTAATAAGATTCATGTCATACAAATTAATGTTTATATTCATCGACCTCAGTGATGAGGCATAATACATTTAATTAATTGGATGAGTTACAAGGCCTTAAATTTCAAAAATAATTCATTGATTTGAAGAGTGGGTTAGAGAAAATATATTACTCGTGATAATATATTAAAAAGATGAAGCAATGTAACTTAATGAGAAACAATTAAATTTTATTTGTAATATTAACCAAATTATATAGTAATTACAAATACAAAAATATCATGAATATTGTATCCCAACTATTTGTTATATTGGAATGTTATAATAGCATAGCTTTTCTCAATATCGATTATCAATGATCTTTTAGGAGTTACATTTTCCAATAGATAGATATGAATTCATCATCATCACAATGATATGAATGTTTCCAGTTTTCAATAAATAATTTACACATGAAATAATACACACATGAGATATTCTTCATCCATCTATGAATAAAGTATATAGAATGATTACTGTAGAAAAATCATCCCTCCACCACTGCAAAATAAAATGAATCATTCGTCAATGTTCACAAATTTTTTTAACATCGATATAATAACATATCAACCACTATAATATTTTTTTAAAATCGTATCATTTTACAATTATAACAATTATATTCAAATTTCTATGTGAATAACATTTATATAAATATTAAGGGAGACATATTGGATTATATAATTTTTAATATCACATTGAAATACTGAAGGGACCTCTTAATATCATCCATAAAATGTGGAATCTATTTCCCAATTTGACTGTTAAAAATATATAGCCTTGTTATATAATTTTTTTTTCTAAATTTGAGTTTCTTAAACATCTACATGAATCATAAAGCATCATACTTTTAGCTAAAGCATGTATTTGACTCATTATTTTTAATAGAAATCCATTTCAAAAAAATCATTATTGTGGAATTGATTCTAGAATATATCCATTCTATAACCATGACATTAGCCATTCTCATTGATTTATCATTAGTTCAAAAAACTCCACAATACATCCCCACAACATGGTCATCTATATTTTATAGAGATCAAGGATTAAATATTAACAAGGAAAACATTATACTATCATTTTAACAGGGCATGATACTTATATTAGAAACAAAACCCCATATATTTTTTATTTGTTTAATCCATTCATCTTGGATAATGATATTCCCAATTGGTCATAATTAATTAGTCCAAAACAAATTCTTCATATTGAATTTTTTGATTTACAATTTACTATAGAATCTAAAATTTGGACTTTCAATTTCTCTCATATCAACATTCAAAATAAAAACAATGAATTGAGATCTATATATGAAAATAATTATTATATAAAATATGGTGATGATTACAAAACTCATATGTGATCCCTAATCAAGATCAAGTTCATGGTAATGAATACACAGTGAGTGAGGGTTACCAAAATTTGTTGTGGTTTACATGGAGCATGTGGTTCTCTATAGAAAGTAGTATGATTTTAACATAATGAATAGTTTTCCAGATAAAAATATTACTTGTTATAATATGATTCATTTGTACTAAAAATACAACCAAATATTTTTTAATACATAAATACAACTCAAATAACAACAAACAATTAATCTAGTATAAAAAATTTATTATTAAACATAATGTATTGTTATCTAGAAATTTTATATCCTGTTTAATCTTCCACATTATATTTGTTTTCAAAATTTATAAATTGTTTCAAATCATATCTCGAAAAATAAAATCACATGAAAGAGACCAAAATCACAAATCGTTACATATGAACAACATCATAAAACTACATAATTTGTTTGGATAACTTTTCTAAAATAAATGAGCTACTTCATAACAATATAAATTATATCCAACCATTAAATTTCTCTTCCCATTAAATCCATAAACTCACCAATTAAAAAAAATTACATCAATTAACAATAATAATTAATAAAAATGGCATAAATGAAAAAAAAAACATATAACACAATGGGTTATTAACTTTCTCACTCCCCTTTAACATAATACTCTAAAAATTAAAGGGAATCCTTATATAATATTATTAATGATGTGAAATGGTTTGAAGGTAAATTTTCAACATCAAGGTTGTTAACTTATCCTTACTGAAATACATTGGTGAATTTTTTTAAAATATGATCTTGGTTAGAGTCATATCTCAAATTTATATCTCTATTTTCATCCATACATATGATGAAATTAAATCTGATACCAATATTCATAGAATTAGAGAGGTGAATATATTTTTAATAATTTTTCTTACTCTTGGACTGTCAGTGTTAATTTTTAAAGGATTATCAAAATTTACCCTAAAATAATCCAACTTCTAATTCACATTCATTTGAGTTAAAAAAGTAGTAAGAAACATATATTTGGCCACTATAGTTCTTAGTGATATTTTTTTACAATTTCTTCTTTGTTTATCATTCAAAAATATATCATTAAGAGAAATATTATTAATTATTTTGAAATTATATCAATACATAAACCTAAAAATCAACCTACATAAATCCTAATAGATTAAAATTAATTCCATTCATGTGATGGATCATATTGTTTATAATCACTTTTATATATTAGATAGCTAAATTAGTATCTATTATATTTGAATGATTAAGGTCACTCAAATATCAGTAAAAACACGTAATTCATATACAATATTCAGAATAGAAGATGTGAAATAATATAGAATCCTAACTAGTACTCTAATGTCACATTATCTTGGACTCTCACTATCATAATATACATATTATTTTAGTCTCACATAAATTGGTTTATTAATTATCATTGACTTATCCATGTCAAATCACTTAAACAAAAATATAAATTACTTATATATGGATATGAAAGAAAAATTTATTTCTATATCATAGTTAACCCCATTAATTATCAAATATCACCAAACATGGACATCTATATTGGAAATTTTATGAATTGATAAATAATGACATCAGTTTTCAAAATAAATTGTAAAACAATTTCCTAAACAGAGACAATTAATGTATGATTTATTTTGTTCATCTATTTTATAAGGAGTATGTTATATACATTTACATATTGGAATTTAAACTTCTTAAATATATTTACATAATTTAATACAAGGATTTTGTGTCAAATTATATGTTAAAAGGATCCATTTCATTTTTCATAATGATCTTCCATCATTATGAAGCACATCCTCATCAGTGAATATATATACTCATCATATTTAATTTACCCATTGTAAAAATTATATCATACATCCCTTGTTAATTTATACACAAAAAATTACGTAACACAACAATTATCTTTTAATAGAATCTATAATTAAAACCGTTGAAATTGTCACATTAAAATCAATACATTATACTAGATTGTGTCCCTTTTAAAAAATTCAGGATATGTTCTTTATAAAATTTATTTTTTCATTCCTCAACTCCATTAAATACCACATGGTATGAATTTTTCAACTATTTTCTAATAATAACATCCCATATATAATTATTCCCAATCTAATTAACCTCATCATCCATTTAATTAATGAAATCTTAGTGTTGTAAATCATTATCAACATAAATTTCTTTATTTTATGTGATGAAAGTTATTTTGTTATCATAATTAATAGATATAAATGTTTTGTATAGACCAAACATTTTCCAATTATATAATCAATCGAAAAAAATTCACGAGTCTTTAGATATCTTATATTTCATTTGTTTCTGGTTTGAATTCATAAATATACATATCTGACTCAACATCAACAATATGTGTTATAGATTCTAATTATACAACATCTTTTTCATCAAATTTATTTTTTCAATTTTAATAATTAACATTAAAATTTAATATATCAGGTAAATTAGATATTTTATTTTTATATTAATTGAAAAAAGATTACATTCAAAAAAATCATTTCCTTTCTTCTAATAACTGTAGAATTTATCTCAATAAAGAAATCACAAAAATAATCCCTCATCATCAATTTTTCCAAAAGATCATAATTTTAATTTATTAATTTTCATAATGAAATTAATTCAATATTTCTCGATGAAGTCGATAGTGGAATTACATTCATACAAAATATCAATAGTGGGTTTTTTGGAATATATCCTTTACAAATTTTATTTCAAAAATAAACTATTGTTACCATGGTTTTATTTTGATATAATTGTTTTATCCATTTTCCAATAATATTATTCATCACATATCTATTAAAATACATTTCATTATTTACAAAAATTTATTTTTTGGGTTGTATAAGAAGTAAATTCTTAGTGTATATTTCTATATTTTTAATAAACAAATTAAAAATTGCTACCTATAAATCCATTCTAGTTATTAGGTATGTATTTATTTTTTACATTCATAATCCTTTATAATATTTTAATATTCGATTTTATAATGTTATATTTTACCAAAACAAGTGTTTTATAGAAATTACATTGTCCCTTATCATATAATAATTAGTATAAATGAAAAATTAAGGATCTTATTTAAAGGAATTATTTATCATGAGTCTATATAGATCATATTATATAAAATAAAGTGGGATGGTGGTATAAATTTAAACACATTTATTTCTCCAATACATGATTTCCATTTCTTCATGGTTCCATAAACATCATAAAAACATCATTGGGGATATTAAATACTCGTAGGACAAAACCATTGATAATCATGCTCAATATTCTTGGAAAATGGTGACCCAATATTGTTTCCCCATATATTATTATGTTTTCATTTAAAGTGATAATATTTATCTTTGGATCCAATCCATAAGGTGATTTCTATAGGTCCTATCATGAGTAATGAAAATATTATTTTCTTTGATATGTTTGGTATGAAAATTGTTACTCTAAAAAGTTAACATGTTAAAATTATTAATAAACTAAATGAAACTATATAATTTTTTTATGGTCCTATAAATATAAAATTAATGTTTTGATTTTAGTTATTAAATCCCTATTTCAGTTTCTCCAATATAATTTTCATTTAAGTATAATCAGGTTTCAAATTTCTCTAGACTATTATCACATTCTAAAATTATTTTCCTGATCTCCATATACCAAGTCATGTGTGATTAGAATCCACTATAATTGAACCATTATCTTAAAAAAATTACATTCTAGGAAAAAAATTCAATAATTAGTTATCTCTCACTCTTTTATTTCTGTTATATATAATTTTCCATAAGAAACATTAGATACTGACTAGAATTCATTTCCATAAATTCATCATCATTATTTTCATTTTCATCATATAATCCACAAATTTACTCTACCTCTTTTGAATTATTTTATTCAATAATGAAATATCTTTTTTTATTTTTTATTAACTTTCCTCCAAATTTATTGATTTTTATTGATTGATAACCTCCACCTAAATATTAAAATTGAAGTATTTAGAAGAAGATTTATTTTTTTTCCAAAAAAAGATACCATAATACTATATGAATCTCATCAACAACAATATCCTCTACAAGAAGATTATCCATAAAATTGTATTTTTTGTATAAAATTTATTTTTAATATCATGGATCAATAACAAAATTCCTTAACATATATTATTAAGTGATTTCTAAATTATGATAACTATATATACCTATAGAAAATGTATTGATCCACTGATTGTTTTTCTCAACTTATGATTTCCTATTTTGGAAATTAAATCCATTACTATTAGATGAAATTAGTGTCATTATTTCATATATACATATTGTGTAAATGTTACATGAGTTGATGAAATAATATTCAAAATATATTAATATTGTTGGAAATTTTTTTTACAACATAACATAAATAATTCTACACATTTCCACAGTGATTTTCAAATATAGTACACCTCAGTTTTCCCTAAATAATCTCATTATCACAATCAATCACATTAATTTTACTATAATTCCTGATTTTCCTCCACATTAAGTATATAATTGAGATTCTTAATATCATCAATGTAATCATTATTTCTAATAGAAATCATTATTCATCTTTATTTACCGTGATATCATAGTTTTTCATATATTTTTAAATTTTTATTACTTTTATTATTTCTATAATGTTATTATCAGTGTTTATTATTAATAATGTGCACTATATAATTCAAATATACTTTTTATTCTCTAAAAATGATTGATATTTATACCCTTATCTAAAAACCATTTTTTCACAACACATTCTATAAACATGGTATAATTTATTATTAACCATTTAGAATAATAATAACATAGAGAAGATAAAACATACCACCTCTTCCTCATAATTAATCTTTTATTTCATCTATAAATTGTATTTATAAAAGTAATATAATTTTTCATTAACCTAAAGAATATTTCTTTTGACATATATCATTGTTTGTCACTAAATTCATCTTTTCTGAATCTACATTATTTATTATTGATGGAAAATAAATACAATATTTTATTTTTCTGAAAATATTATTACTTTTAGTGGGATATATACATAAAACAGCCATTTTAATTGTTTTTTATTATATAAAATTAAAATAACATTCATTTAAAATTCATCAAAATCATCATAATTATAAAAACATTTAGATGAATCCCCCTCATCTACCTTGATTTTAGTTTTTTCTATCACATTAAAAACAAAAAATTCCTTATTAATCATCTTAATGATGATTACTTTTATCATTTCACAATTAAATAGAGTATTGTGATTATATTAAAATGAAATAATTTCAATAGAATAAATTAATGGAATCATTGATAAAAAATATGTAAAAAATTATTCAATATTTTATTGATTAAATAAGATTATTTTATATTGTCTAAAAATCAGCACATAATAATATAAATATAAGTTACATTTTTTAATAGTATTCATTATAATAAAACTTCTCCATTTTGACACATTTTAACTGATATTACAAAACATGAATTTTTATTCTTTTATCTTTATGTTCAATTAACACTGGTTCTTATATTCTTCTTACTTTTCCCTATATTATATAATCCCCAAAAATATTTTCTGAAATTTTTCTGATACGGTTGAAGATATAGAATTCATATTCTTCTAATTAGTCTAATGTTTTCAAAATTAATCAAATTCCATACCTCTTTTATTTATAATGGGTGGAAGGAAACCCATAAGAACATCACTAATGTTCCATGGTCAGCTAGTATGTCACTATGAAGTGCGTTGGGAGGTAAAATATTGGTTATTGTATAGAAAAATTCTATTATATTTGAACTAATCCCCTAGTTCATGATAAAATCATGATCTATAAACAAAAAATATTCCTCTATTGTTTTCATAAATAAATAGAATCATGTAGAATAACATTATTATTAGAAGGTTCTACATCTATCTGAGAGCCTAATCATTTCTTTGTATGGTTTTGGTTCGTAGAACTGGATTATAACTAACATAACATTTATTTCCATAGTGTGGTAGTGTACAATTATGACTCAAGATGATATATTAAAATTCATGTATAAGGTAAAGGATGGTGACATCAATGATATTTTTATACAGAAAAAAAGGAATTGTTTTTTTATTCTATAACCAAAAACCCTAAAAACTATCCTGTATAATATATGTTGATTTTTATATTTAAAATCAGATTAGATGAAATTGAATTACGAAATAATTCTTATTCAAGATATAAATTGAATAATTGATGTTTTTGAAGGATGAAAAATAAAAAATATCACAATCTCACATGTTCTGAATAAACTAATTATTTATCAGAGAATGAATAGGCATTTACATATTAATTTCTAGCAACATGTGATTTATATGATGATAGAATCATAATATTTCCTATAGCACTTCATAAAAAATAATATAACAGAAAATAATTTGGTTAATACAGTATAATATCATAACATTATAATATCATTAAATTTATTTAATAATTTTTTTTATTTCTCCCATTTATATTAATAAATATTCATGAATCATATTTCCATAATTATTTATGTAATCTCTGATGATTATATTATTTTTAATATCATTAAAATCAAAATGAATTTTTTTTCTTATAATATAAATTAATACATTTTGTTATTTCATACATGGTATTTAAATATATATGGAATCATCTTCTCTTGAAATCACATGGGTTTCTAGTTTTTCATGTCTATATAAAACCCTTTACACCACACCTTATAGTACAATTTTGATTTTACTATAACTTTTTCAACATAAAATTTTCACATAAAAAGCTAACCACATTTGTTGGGTGCCTCATGTCTACCAATATATTATCCTTGACATTCACCATGCTCATTGGATCCACTATAGTGACTAAAAGACCCATGAAAGCATCAATATTGTATGCGCATTCTCATTTTATAGTGACAAAAAAGTATGTCAAGGGACACTTCATATTTCAATTTTATATAGAATTAAACTCATATCTGAAATATTTTATGATTTATCAGATGGTCCTTTAGTCATGAAAGCATTGATGGTGAACATATTAAATTATAATGATTCACAAATAAAAAATAAATATTAAAAAAATTAGTATCAAAATTAATATATTTTTGTTGATACTCAAATATTTTACCCAATTATTTAATTCTATTTTACTTTTGAAAACATAAATATATTTTTTCTTTTTGTAGGGAAAGCACTCTTACATAGGAAATAGATGATATTTAAATAACCCATAAATTTCTCATATATACGTGGAAAAAACATTTTCTTTATCCTCATATACATATGAATACATTGATCACATTATGTTTATATAGAGGATATTCATCTCTACATAGTGTTGGATATTTCTTACATATAGTGTAGTTGTGAAGATTACATTTAAATAATTTCTAAAAATGATTTCATAGATAATATGCACCTCAGATGAATTGATAAAACATAAAAGTAACATTTATAATATATATTACCTCTTCAATGAAAACCAATGTCTACTTTGAAAAAAATAAAACATCTATAAAAATATTTTGGGAACTTCAATATAAATAATATATTTTATGACCATTAAGAGAAAAAACTATCACATATTTTGTATATTGTCAGCTCTGTGAGAGTATGTCCAATGTGATATCGATTACACACCATCAAATTAAATTATTTCATAATTAATATATAAATTATTCTAAATGGAACATATATTCCAATATATATAAATAAATAACGTTTCCTTCCACCTTGAATATATATTGAAATGGTCATAGGGAGATACATTTGTATCCTTATAAATATTCCTCATATAATGATAATATCAATGACCTATACACAACACACTCATACTCGTCTATATATCCCTTTATTTAAAAATATTTTTAATCGAAGTATTCATTAATATATCAATTCATGTACAACAATATTTCCATCTAATACCCCACATGTAAGGATTTTCATTATTATGTGTTCAAAAATCTTGGAAAAATTGAACAATTATTGAAATGGACCATACACTTATTACATATATATTAAATATAACATGGAATAATATTTATTAAAAAATATAACAAACCTATGCTATAACTCTATAGGATTAGTATCTTTGGAAACTGGGAAGCATAAACAATTTGTTCCTAAAACACTTATTTCCTTTCCCACAAATTCCTTTATTAATAAACCCCTTATGACACATCTTAAATAATAACTTACATCATATAATGGGGAAATAAAAGGTAATAATATGTTAGATTAGATGATAATTGAAGGTAAACATGGTAGATATCAATCATATGATAGTCATAATACATATAAGACTAATAAAATCATTTTCAAATCATATCATGAATAACAAAGATTGTGATATCATGTCATATGATTAATCATCTTACATTATAATGAATCAATGATCTTAAGTCATGAGATCATATCATATGACAAGAAATCATAAAATATATGTTGTTATAGAAAATCATTTACATAATAGGCAAGGAACACTATCAAGACCGTCATAGTGGTAAAATTTCCGTACTAAACTGGGTTCACTCCCTATACATTCAATGTACTAATAAACCTATTTAACCCCAATTCCTGTCATGTATTACTAAACTATAATCATTTCCCATTCTAGTATTGTCAATTTCATGGGATATAGGTCATTTCCCAATTCATCGGAGTGGGATCTAGGTCTGAACATCCACATAATAAAATCATATATATGTGTTCCACAAGAACAAAATTTATTCATTATTTCTAACCCATAAAATAAATGGGTTACATTAAAATCATTCCGTCATGACATTACCCATTTAAAGGAAATGTGCTTCTTAAATATCATTCCATCGTTAATTTAAACTAATAATAAGACTAATAGGGATAATAACCTTGAAAAATATCTGTATTAAATCATAAGTAAAATTGAACAATGTTATTTTAGATCTAAATTAATATTCATATATCAAATGAAAATAAATATTTAGGATAATATCATTTTCTTACTTTGATAAAATAATTTCAATAAATTTATACAAAGCAATAAAAGAAAACATTTTATAAGAAAATAAACTCTTAATGTTACAACCTATCCCCTAGGGCCCATGTTGTGAATACACTAAGCCTACCTTCCATTGGCAAGGGGATGGAAACTAGAGTTTAGTAGTAATATCCTAGAAGGGAAGGAATTTTCCTTTAAACCATTACACACACACAAAGGACAATCCACGGAAATTAATCACAATTTAAACCACATCTATCACAGAGAAAACTACTGAGAGTACACTATAAACTAAAAGTAAAAAGATGTCTGAATACAAAACAAAAACTATAAAGGAATTTACACCATCCATGATCTATCCAATTGAGATATTACATCAATTTTAGGCTAATGGTAACTACTTGTAGCTGTAATGTACACTTGTATCTCCCATCTCACTAAGCACTACCCGGTCCCAAACCACCATGGTTTTTGTCTAAGTGTCGATCACCAGCATGGGACATGACATGTGCGTGGTGAAGCCTTTGCTGGGGTGAGTTGTAAAATACTTAGTAGGGACCCTAAATCACAAAGGAAAGACCAGAAATGAAGATCACATATCCAGATCACAAAGTAAGACCACTAGAAAAAGAATCTCACATCAGGTATAACTCAACGAATAGAATGTAAGATAATTATTCTTAGAGAAGAATCATCATGTACAACCAATGGACTCAACCATTATTAGGAAATAAGGTATGCTTATATAATGGACCAATGAGGTCTTCATGGCTACAGGACCACTGATATCTGCTCATCTATTGAACAATTGATATCTTCTAGTCTATTGGACAACTATGGTACCCTCGACTACATGACCCCTGAGATTTGTTCATCTACTAAAACACTGAGTTATTTTTGTCTCTTTCATGACTATTGTATGATCGTCTTCTAGACCACTCAAGTCCACCCATCTACTGGATCACTAATATTCACTTGTCTTTTGAACCACTTTAGTTAGCTCTTCCACTGGAACCCTGAGGATCTCTCATCCGATTGACTACACTGGTCCTCTCGTTTGTTGATCCACTGATGTACGCTCTTATACTAAACCATTGGGGATCACTCATGTACCGAATCATTGATTTCCACTTGTATGTTTCACCACTAATGTTAACTCATCTACTGGGCCACTAATCTTTACTCGTCTAATGCACCAGTAAAGTATGCTCTTACGTTGAACCACATAGGAACATTCATCTGCTATACCACTATGGTCTTCTCATCTACTAATCCATTGATGTAAACTAATATATTGGACTATGAAGGTACTCTCTTCTATAGGACCACTGAGGTCTGTTCGTTTCCTAGACTACTGATATCTTCTCATCTTATTTTTCATCTCACAGAATCCTATATGATTCTCTCACTCTAGTGTTCCTGATTTAGTAGGAATCTAATCTTCACCACAATAGTCATAACTCAACTATCACATAATATCACCAAGATTACTCCCATAGGGAAGTCTCATATCTAGGGTCCCAACACCTTAGACAATGCGTCAAATGGATACCTCATCTGATGGGTATTATGTTTTATTAAACAGGGGACTATTGTGAAGGGGGCCCTCAATGAGCCAATAACATTCAGCTAGCCTAGCCAGACCTGGATTCTTTTGGGAAGACCTATTCCTGCCTAGCCATGTGGTCAGGACCAATGGTCCTTGTTGGTCCCAGCCCTGTTTGGTTGCAGGTCCTGCCCGCCAGGTTGGCCAGTGACCCGGTCTGCATTCTCCATCCCCATAAAACTTTTTTAGAATGGTAATTCTCAAATGGGCCACCTAGCGGCCTGATTTTCCATCTATCCCAACTTACCCCAGTGACCCAAAAATATCTCAGCACATCACAGTTGGCAGGCGAGCTTCGGTCCAACTCGGAAGCCCGCAAAATTGTCTGATTCTTGTAGCAAAAAGCTAGCTTCTTTTCAGAATGTGTTCTGCAACAACATCCCACGCCATCCTCATAGTAAACATATGGGTTGACTAGTCCGAAATAGTTCCCCACTGGTGTAGAAGGCCTCCTTCATCATGGGACGAGATGGCTGTGTCTTCCACTGCCTCAGCACTCCGTTAGGGCACCTCACCTCCTTTCTTACTTAGTGTCAACAGCTCCTACTATCTCCATGATCATGGTGTCACATACCACCTGGCTAATCCCTTATCTCCTGGTGACATGAGATGATTCTTCACTGATTGTTGCACCACAAAAAATGGGAATATCACAAGGATTTAATTGGTAAATTAGTCATAAAACAAGATCAACTAATGAATGATCCATGTATTTTTTCACGTTGAACCTGATGTGTTGTTATTATAAGGATCACAAAGAATTAATATAATGTGGAATAATCACAAAGATAATTATCCCCTTTTTATATTTCTTCGTTAACCCTCCCATAAGAATGATCCATCCATGGGATAAATTTTTCATGACTTAACTCACGTTATTCATTTAAAAGAAACAATATGGAAATTCAATTCACAAAAAAATCATCAAACCCCTACATAGAATTCGATTTTGCTCGAGGATGATCACACATCATTGTATGTCAAACTATGGTGCCAAATCCTCTCCCCATGGTTATCTTCTACATCATCCAATTTGTTGACGTTTATCATTGGAGAAGATTTCTTCATTGTTTTTCAGGAGTATTCTAGGGTTGTTTATCAAACAATAATTCTATGTTTAATAAAAGAAGGAAGATGTGTGTGTGTTGCAGTGTCACCACCCTACTCCACTAGTGAGGTTTATTGACGTGATTTAGTTTTCCCTCATCATTGAGCTGAAGATAATCAATTTCGAATAAAATAATCATTTTACGTTCATTTTATTTTCCATTAAATTCCTGAAATTTAACATTCACCCTAAACCTATGATGGTCAATTTTAGGTCCATCTTAAGGATAGAATCTCGTTAATAACTCAACAGTGGTATCATATTTTTAATCTGAGTTAAAGTTTGTTAGTTAAGAGGATTCTAAAACTAAATAATACATATTTAAATTATTTTATTTATGTTTACGTCCCAACCCCCAAAATTCACACCTGGCCCACATTGGCATATTTTAGGATCCTATAATGGAAAGAACACACAAATGACCTCAATGGTACTTTCTGATTTCCAATTAGAGTTACCATTTCTGTGTTATAAATTTTTTAATATAAATTCATTTTTATTAAATTATTTATTTACAACCAAGAACTACGTTCCACTATTGGCCTACACCAGCCAATATTAGGCTCTATCTAAGGAAATAACACCCTCACAAGCTCAATTGTGTTCACATATTTTCAATATTATTCACCATTTGGGAGTAATGAGGATTAAAATATAAAATAATCTTTATTTAAATAATTTTATTTATGGTAATTCCATTTTAAGGTTTTTTCACTTGAGGCTGACACTGACTAAACATTAGTGAAACCGAGGGTAAATCATCCATCCTAAAAATGTGGTGTCCTAATATTTAACATCTGGGAAATTGTTTATGTGTAATTACACCTTTTAAGAAAACATCTCATACACTCTATTTAAAACATAACATTTTTCAACGGGCCATTCCAGGAACAATGGGCCTCGGAATCAAACATTGTCTCAACACCTAATTTTGAAATAATGACATATAATTAAAAAATTAAATGGAATTTACAAACATTAAATTACCCCCACCATTAGGGATATATATCCTCATAATCCAAAATAAGAGCTAAATAATCAAATAGGGGTGTCGAGTATGAATCCGAGCCTCCCTTTTTCATATTCTCCCCTAGAGATTCATGTGATTCCAACGAACGTGCACAGGATGGATTGATCATACATGAAAGATCCTCTCATATCGATCCTCTATCTCTATTAGGAACGTTGCAAATTTTTCCCTATCAATAATCATTAGCACTCTATGGTAGATTGAGTGAGAAGGGTCGTGCACGAATATCCTTAGCGAGTATACATGGAAGATGTATTGATCCATCTCTTAATGCGACAGTAGATCCAAGTGGTACGCCACCTCACCCACAATATGTAGTATTTGAAATGCTTTGATAAACCATAGATATAACATGCCACCCCGGCCAAATCTCTATATTCCATATCTAGGATAGAACCCTGAGAATATTTTGTCTTCATCGTTTAACTCTATGGGTGTCCATCACCCATAAGAATATGAATTATATCATCTTAGTGTGGTATCTATCCGCTCTTGGATTACCTTCACCTTCTCAGTGTTATCATATTGAATATATAGACCCATGGGTGCTAACTCACATGGGTCTGTCTAGTATAATGGTGAGCTACATGGTAATCCGTAAAGTTCCATGAATGGTGCCACACCAATGGTGGAGTTATATCTATTATGGTACACAAACTCTACCAGTGGTTGGTAGTCCTCCCAATAGCCACAAAAATCATGAATGAAAGCATGAAGCATGTCCTCCATGCCCTATATGGTCTTTTTTATCTGACCATTGATGTGTTGGTGAGAGTATGGGCTCATGAGTAATAGAGTCCCAAAAGGCTCCACATTGACACCCACATTCATACACTGATGCATCTCCCCACTCTACGAGTCACCAATACAAATGAACATAATCTAAAAAGAAATATGTGCTTCCAACCATTCTAATGTTATCCAAGGGTATTCTATAGGGATAACATAACATGTAAAGACTCATAGTTGGTTTCACTATGTTGTGCCTCCCTAAATAATTTAAGAGTGGAGGGATACAAAATAATGACTAGGGATAAGATGAATCATCCCCATCCATGGAGGATTATTGTAACAAGGTCAACATATATGTTTCCTTGTTGAGAAAAGACGAATTAGATCTATTTTCGAGAGTATATTCTACCTTTCTCACCTTACCAAGACTATATACCACTTCGATATCATTGTACTGGATGAAATATATCCATCATCATGCATTCTATTCAAATCCTTCTAAGTGATGATAAACTCGAGTAAATTGTGGTTAGAGTAGATGGTAAACTGGTCGCCCGATGGAGGTAGCATCACCACAAACTCAATGCAAAGACTACAACTACTAACTCATGGTATGGGCACTCGTCAAACAGTGTATAAATAACTGAAAATCATAGAGGAAACTTTCCATCCAAGAGAATGGTCACCCCTATCATTTGATCAAGGTGTTCATCATCCCTTTGGTTGTGGATAATCATTCTCCATGAATAATTGGTTAGAGGGCTGATAATCCAGATATAACCTCGAACACTATGTATTACAAAGCCCTTCATCGACAATTCCCCCACATACACCCTCATCATGCAATGCTATGTGAAATCCATATGATATATTGATTCTGATATCTGTTCCTTCTCGAGGTGTTGAGTGATTCAAAATTCCATATCTCTATGGGTAGGTAATACTAGAAACATCTTATTATAATACTTCCCTGTACTCTGTAACTATTTTTGGGAACTGAAAAATCAAAAAATCAACATCCACATTGGTAAGACTGGATGACTAAATATCAGTTTCACCCTCTTAAGGTTGTGTTTGTCTTTTGTTTCATGGGGTTCCTCTTTTTCCAACCATGGAAAACCCTCTTCCAATATTTCTTACATTACACATACTTTTGGAAAAAACAATCAATCTGATCATGAATTATGGATGACCAACCCATTCCCAAAATAATGTCTTAAGGTCTCGATGCTACCATGATGAGTTTCTATCCAAAACTCATGCCTTATGGGTCAGATCACACCATCGACATAAGTGTAATTTATCAAGACACCTCCCAAAGGTATCTCCAGACACAAGGATCAAGTGAACGGTTAAAAAAATATCTTGAAAAAGATTCATGAGAAGAAGGAATTATTAGAACCTCTGTCTATTCCATGACTAAACGAAGCTAATCCTTTATCAAGTACTCAATCTTGCTATGGACCACATCGGGGTGGTGGTTGTAACATGTCAAAAAGAATACCACCTACTACTAGCCTCCCACATACTAATCCATTTCAACCTCCATACTGATTCATCTGTTCATGTCACTATCTCTTCTATAGTGGCCCATGTACTATTTCACAGTCATCATGACGAGCTAGTCAATCTCTAGAGAGATGTCCTCAGCCATTTCATGAAATGTATTACCTCGATCTAGGCCAATTATACTCATCCATTTAGCAATTAGTTGTAGATACCATGTCACGGGACATCTTCATGGAACGTCTCACACGTCCAAGTCTCTATGACTGACGTCAGCTTCCCACCTTCCCACAACGAACATCCAGTGGATTTATCTACTCAAATAAAGGACTTTATACGCCAATGATTCCATCTAAGAACCTATCTTATGATGGAATTCATAGAGGAATAGTCTGTATTAGATGACCCTAAACACATCTCACATAGAGGTGTGAGCCAAAAAATGGGTTGTGTCATATTTATCATGTAACTAGAGAGGTCAGTACACATCGATGAATACTCAACTACCAACATGTCTCCCTATGAAGCTGTAGAATCTATTGGTATCACTCAGCCATTTACCTTTATAGGATGATCCCATTCTTTGAGAATTGTTTCCATGATCTGAAAATAGAAAAGTCACCTTATCATATGATTTGGTAATATAAACACCACTATAGCCATGTTGATCCACATAGAAGGCTCACTTCGATGACCAACATCTGGTCTAATGTTGTCATGACTAGATGGAAAACTCGGTCAGCATGACAAGAAAGTCCATAACTGCCTATGAGTAGGGCTCACCTCAGAATGCGAGGTATCTCTGTCTCGGGAACTCATATAAGGCACTGAGCCTACATGCATCAGCTATAGGTAGCACCAATATTAACTATTGACAGATGAGTGGTGGTATTGATCGGTCACCGCCAGAAGGATCTATCTCATTAAATAGTCCTTATACTAAATGCTCATATCTATGTAAACTATACTCATTGTAATGCATTGGAATCTTGGATTGCTGCCTTTGTGGATTCATAGAATAGGGTATCACACAAAACCATGACTAATATATTATAACTGGTGAGATGACACTGACTCCAAAAAATCATGAGAAAAATAATCAATGATACATGAAACCATTTTTTTCATGTATGGAGATAGAAATCAGAATTAATGGTTCCAGTTTAAAGATGTGTTGGTCATGAAACTTGCACTGGACACCCTGTCCTGAAATCAGATATCGAAACACTTAACACTGCTTCCCCCAAAAAAATTATAGACTCTTAGTTCTTCTAGTAGAATCAAAAACCTGCCTCTAATAACACTATTTGATGAACCATCCCCTATGCCCCATGTCGTGTGTAACACCCCAAACTTTTTAAATAGTATATTAACTTACTCTTAATGATTTAATAGAGATGTTAATGGTTAATGCAGAAAGAGGAGTCGATGGCTTCATCCAGTAGACTCGAACCTTATGAATCCCACTTATCAGAGCTTGGCAAGGAGGTGTCATCTTTGGGATTCTCTTTGGACTAAGCCCAAGTCGAACTACAGCGTGTCAAGATTGAACATAAACACCTATGAGAGAAGTTCAAGTTAGTAGAGATTACTACTAGGGCAATTTTATCTGAGCCTCCCTCAGATTCTCTCACCATAACACACATTACACTTAGGTCATATGCTGGTGTTATAAAGGGCTATGTGACGAGACCATACCTTCTTTGTGTAATCCTTTGGGATGAATAAATTATGATTTCCTCCTTTAGTGATGTCTGTGAAATTTCAAATGACTGGATAATTTTAGGATGTATTTTATTTATGAATTTTGGAAAAAATGATATTTTAAAATATTTATGTAAACCTTAAACAATTAATGATGTGTAATGATTTTCAAAAAATGGTCTTCTGCAAAATTGTTCATTAAGGAATTTGGAGTCTAATAAGATGAACATAATTTTTGATGAATAGTAAATTATGAATAATGACTTTACCCTTAGGATTAGTAATGTGACCAAATGGATTAGTAATCTCACTTAGAAAATGTTTTAATATAATTTAGACACCTTGATTAAGTAATGAGATTCAATAAAATGGGTAAATAACGGTTTCATAAATTATTAGTCAAGTATTAGTTTTTTCGGGTGAATAGTGTTTCTTAATTAAAAATTTAATTAAAAATAATTAGGAAATTATTTTTATAAAATGGACTTTATTTTTTAACTCAGAGCATTGATATTATGTTATGGTAATTTTTGGGAATTTTTCTGAAAAAAAATGAATTCTCGATGAATAGAGTTTTTATTTAAAAATTAAATTAAAATTATCTAGAAAATTATTTTTATAAAATGGAGTTCATAAATTTAATTAGAGCTTCGATATTTGGTTAAGGTGAAATTTTGGGATTTTTCTGAGAAAGATGAATTTTTCAGTGAATAGTAAAAATGCAGTTTTAGGGTTTCGTTATGTTTAATGACATCATAACTATTTCATGATGATTTCATGAGATATTTTAATGGTTGGCCGGCCAAAGGTGATGAATTATTGTATTGAGGGGCCCATGTGGTCTAACTCCATGGTAAATTCCATGGGAGAGCACATGGTCTTGAGAAAAGCACTTGTGAGGTGTCCCTTGGCCATTAATGCCTTGTCCCCTCACTTTCCCTATAAATTCCCACCCTTTCCACCTTTAGTTTTTACTCCAAACTCTCCCTCAACAAATTTCGGGTCTCCTTACCTCCCATGGAGTCCTCCCAAGGTGCCCCCAAGCCCTCAAGGTTCAATCCATTGAGTTTTAAGAGTTACATTTTAAGGTAAGGGATCCGACCTCTCCATTTCATTTCAAGTAATCTCTTTTATGTAATTTTTTTTATACTCCATGTTATTATGTTGTAGGATGTTCTTATATATTTATATTACTTCACATTTCATGTTCATATTATGAGATACCATATCTTGATCTCATCAATTAGTTTTATGAATGTTTAAGTGACGCTGTTAGGCTGCTGAATTTTTAAGGGGATTCTTTCACCCTTCTCATTCTTTACAAAATTCTACTTTCATGTCAAGTATTTCATGTTCTTTTTTTATTATGTTGGAGTATTATCTCTATATATATCATATAAACTCTTATTTTCAAATAATTAGAGACCCTATTTTATCTTTTCAAATCATTTTGTTGAAGTTTATGTGACGTCGTTAGGATGTCGAATTTTCATAAGAGAAATCTAATTTTTATCGTCCTTACATGTTTTTTATTTCAAATAGTATGTCATTAAAATTTCATTACCATGTTTATATATCCTTGTTATTCTGTCCCTCTACTATTTTATGGGTCATTTATGAATGTTTTACCCATGTCCCCTCTCCTTTCAATGTTTTCAAAAACCCCAAAACATAGTCGTTATGCTGTAAAATTTTCGTCTCAAAATGCCTCTCTCTTTTCTCAATATTATTTTATGTTATAAAGTGAATACTCAAAGATATTATTTCTACAAGGGTATTCACATATATATAAATATGTTCTATTATAATTTCTGGGATTTACATACGTGAGACCTGCTTTCCCTTTCTGTGGGTTTAAAGTGACATTAAGATCATGTCTTTAAAGCAGTTTTTAAAACATTATGATTCTAAAATAAAACCCATTTATTTTATTCTTTATTATTTATTTATGAAATGGTTGATGATGATATATGTGGCTCACATGATAATAAATGAAAATTTAAGGGCGTTCCCTGATATCACTCCAATGCATTGGGTAATGATGTACCCACAAGAGATTACAATTTTCATGATACCTTGGTGAATAACCTTGGTAATTTTTAAATGACACCTTGGGGATGGACCTTGGTGATATGTTCATGATTTTATATGTTAAATTATGTAGCCACATCTTCAAGTTATGAATAATGTTATTTTTATTATTAAATTCCTTAGGATTTCTTTCTCAGGCCTTAAAGTTCTTTTCATGACCTTATTGAAGTATCTCAAGTTCACATGTAAAATGTTTCTCTTGTTTCCCTTACTGGGCCTTCTACTCACCCATTCATTTGATGTATTTCCCCTGGTTATGAGATGCAGTAATGAAACAAGGATGAACTTAAGGAGAATCCTTTCAAGTGTTTAAGAATAATTTTTTATGTTGTTTTCATGTATTATGTTCTTGGTTTCCAAGACACTAAACTCTAAAGATCCTCTGTTTTGTGTAATGTAATGATAGTTTATGTTATAAAAAGGCAGGATGCTATAGTTGGTATCAAAGGATGGTGTAGTTATTTGTGGAAATTAGGATATAAAAACATTAGGAATAGCCCTATAGAAAATTTTAAATATAGGAAAACTTCCTGGTATTTTAGTAAGTATTGACTAAGTGGTTTATCAAACAAATACATCCCTGTCTGGATACGAGCAGGTAGAGGCGGCTCTGGCACCGATGTACATAGGGGTAAAACATGAAAACACTGCTTTGAGCAAGACATGAATGGGAACTGGTGCATGATAATGGGACTTGCTGCACTCTTGGTTACGACACTTTTGGGGGATATGTTTGGTTAACAAGATTTTTATTAATCATTATGAAGGAATTATAGAGAAGTGTAATTTTCTAACCATGAAGTCTTAGTTAAAAGATTCATAAATGAAATATGTTTCTCACTAAGGATTTATTGTTTTAGAAAATGGCGGGCAATAGGAGGAACCGTGCATATGGTGACCGCAATGCACCATGTGCTGACGGCCCTATGATGGATGCCGGAATGGAAACATTCATGTGAATGATGAACCAACTGACTCAAGTTATGAGTAATAACATGAATCAAGCTGAGAGGACGATCTCACCTCTAAGGGAAAAACATTCTGTTAAGACCTTCATGTGTCAACGACCACAAAAATTTAGTGGATCTACTAACCCATTGGTTACGGAACAATGGATAAGATATATTGAAAATATCTTTTCTATACTTCATTGTTCGGAACAAGAAAAATTCACCCTTGTTGTTTACTGACTAGAGGTAGAAGCTGATTAGTGGTGGTCACTGATCAAAATCACTAAGCCACTAATAGAGATGGAAGATATGGAGTGGGAAGAGTTCCGGGGAATATTCTTTAATAAGTATTTCCCTTGTTTGATGAGAACGAGAATAGAGAAAGAATATCTCGAGCTGAAGCAGAAGGAGAATGAATCAGTTGTAACCTACGAGATGAACTTCAAAATGCTTTCATGTTATACCTCATGCTTTTCCATGGCCTCTAATGGGAAGGTTGATAGATTCTTTGGTGGACTACGACCTCATCTACAGAAGAATCTATCCAACATGGACTATGATAGCTATGAAGAATTAGTTCGAAGTGCAATGAAATTTGAACTGGAGTTTGGGGAGACACAGTGGTCTCACAAATCTAATGAGAAGATGAGAAATCTACAACCAAACCTGTGAAGATGTTTTGATCAAGAAAGAGGTGGAAAGCTTATGAAACATGCCACATGCAATAAATGTGGGAAGAAGCATTCGGGGAACTGCTTGATCGGAAGTGGTAAGTGCTACAGGTGTGGAAGAGAAGGCCATATTTCTCGGAATTGTCGTAGTGATGTGAAGCCTCAACATCCCAACACTAACGAAAGAGGAAAGGTGGTTCTGGCCCTACCCCAAGTCACATGATTCATGTGTGGACAGCTTGGGAACTTTTCTACTCAATGTCCATATCCGAGGGTGGTTGAGGGGAATCACCATCAACCTCAACAAAGATCAAGGGAGAAAATTCATGCTTTTGCTATCACAACAACTGAAGTTGAAGCTCTGAACGATATGGTAGAAGGTACTCTTGTTGTCCTCTCAAAACTAGAAAATAATTTGTTTGATTATGGTTCTACGCATTCCTTTATTTCCTCCAAGTTTGCAAGGAATATAGAATCAATCCTTGAACTGCTTGAGGTAGAATTGTCAGTCAGGACTCCAAGTGGGATTATCCATGAATCAACAATGTTTAGAGACTCTAGTGTTTACTTTATTGAGCACAATCTTATCACAAATCTAGTAGTCATTCCCATTTTGGAATTTGATGTTATACTAGGGATGGACTGGCTCTCAAAGAATAATGCTAAGATCAAATTGAGAAGTAAGTAAATATCAGTAGTATTGAATAAATGACCTACAATTATCTTCCAAGGAGAGATATCCTGAACTGATCCCTATCTAGAAGCACCTCCTATAGCATTCTTTATGGAGTTAATCGGTGATGATGAAGAAGGAAAAGGGAGCATACAAATAGAAGATGTTGCGATTGTTCCGGAATACATGGATGTATTTCCTGAGGAGTTACCTGGACCTCCCCCAGAAAGAGAGGTAGATTTCTCCATTGAGCTCGTACCTGGGTCTCAACCGATATCAAAGACTCCGTATAGAATGGAAAATGTGGAGATAGAAGAGTTAAAGAAAAAACTGCATGACTTGTTGGAGAAGGGGTTTATCCAAACAAGTGTGTCTCCTTGGGGAGCACAAGTTCTGTTTGTGAAGAAGAAGGATGGATCAATGCGGCTATGCATTGATTATAGAGAACTGAATGGGATCACAGTGAAGAACAAATACCCTCTTCCAAGAATTGATGATTTATGTGACCAGCATTGTGGGGCTCAATTATTCTCCAAGATTGACCTTCGATCTGGTTATCATCAACTGAGGGTGAAGAAGGAATATATTCCAAAGAATGCTTTCTGATCAAGATATGGTAATTATGAGTTTACTGTTACGCCCTTCAACTTGACTAATGCTTCTGCTATTTTCATGGATTTGATGAATAGAGTATTTAAGGACTACCTTGATAACATTGTGGTAGTTTTTATTGATGATATTTTGATATATTGAAAAATTCGTGAGGAGCATGAAGATCATCTGAGGGTGATTTTGACAATTCTGCGGAAGGAGAGGCTCTTTGGAAAGTTCAGAAAGTGTGAGTTTTGGTTACAACAAGTGGATTTCTTGGGGCACATCGTAACGAATGACGGAATCTCGGTTGACCCTGCAAAGACAATGGTTGTGGAGGAGTGGCCTCAACCTACAATAGTAACTGAGATTTGTAGTTTCCTTTGTTTAGAAGGATATTATATGAGGTTTGTGAAAAACTTTTCATGGATTTCAAATCAGCTAACCAAGTTGACTCGAAAAGGGGTTAAGTTCATCCGGAAAAAGGATTGTGAGAAAAGTTTCCAAGAGATGATAAAGAGATTGGTTACTTCACATGTGTTAACACTACCCTCAATCGGAGAAGGATTCGTTATTTTTAGTGATGCATCTCTAAAAGGGCTTGGGTGTGTCCTCATGCAAAATGACAAGTTGATTGCTTATGGATCTCGACAGTTGAAGATTCATGAGTATAATTATCCTACGCATGATCTAGAGCTAGTGGAAGTTGTTTTTTCTCTAATGATATGGAGGCACTATCTTTATGGGGCGAAATGTGATATATACACCGACCACCAATGTTTAAAGTATATTTTCACGCAGAAAGAATTGAACATGAGACAAAGGAGATGGTGGGAGCTTATTAAGGACTATGATTGTTCAATTCATTATCACCCTGGAAGAGAAAACAAAGTCGTGGATGCATCAAGCAGGAAATATCCTGTTGTTCTGTCATCAATGAGGATCCTAGGAGATCCCTTGACTAAAGATCTAGAAAAACTGGACATGGGAATTGTAAGGGAAGGGACATCATCAACCATATCCCAAATGTTTTCTCTACCTTCATTAATAGAGAAGATCATGAAGGATCAAAAAGAAGATCATTTGCTGCAGGAGAAGTTTGAGGCTATAAAGGATGGTAATTTCCTTGATTATAATATTAATCAAGAAGGTGTATTGAAATTTAATACAAGACTATGTGTTCCATCCATTCCGGAGATAAAGAAATAATTGATGGATGAAGCTCATAGCTCTACTTTCTCTATACATCCGGAAAGCACTAAAATGTATAGAGACCTTCATGATCATTTTTGGTGGGATAAAATGAAGAGGGAGATTGCTGATTACACTACAAGGTGTCTGGTGTGTCAGCAAGTAAAGGCCGAACGACAACTTCCTAATGGGGTATTACAACTGCTACCCATACAAGTATGGAAGTGGGATAATATCACGGTGGACTTTGTAACTGGTCTCCCGAAAACATCCAAAGGAAACAATGTGATATTTGTGATTGTGGACCATATCACCAAGACCACCAATCATATATCTATTCAGGAAGATTTCTATCTGGATCAACTTTCCAATATATACGTGAAAGAAGTGGTAAGGATGTACTGGTACCACTATTCATATTGTCTGATCGTGACCCAAGATTCACATCCAAATTCCTGAGAAGTCTTCAACATGCTCTGATTACTGAATTGAATTTTAGTATGCCCTATCATCCTCAAACTGATGGCCAATATGAAAGGACTATTTAGACACTCGAAGACATGCTGATATTTTGCTCAATGAAATTTAAAGGTGGATGGGATCAACACCTCCCATTAGTTGAGTTCTCCTATAACAACAGCTTCCATTTCAGTATTCAGATGGCACCCTATGAAGCTCTATATGGAATGCGATATAGAACTCCTACTTGTTGGGATAAAACTGGTGAGAGAAAGCTTCTTGGGCCTGATCTTGTGCAAGAGATGAAAAAATAGGTTCATGCCATCCAAAAACACATAAAGGCTCCTCAGAGTGGGAAGAAGATCTATGCTGAAAACCATCGAAGGAACTTGGAGTTTGGTGTTGGCGACAAAGTCTTCCTTCGAATTTCACCATGGAAGAGAATCATGCGGTTTGGGAAGAAAGGGAAGCTCAGCCCTAGGTGCATTGGCCCCTATGAAATCCTTGATTTCATAGGAGCGGTGGCCTATCGTCTAGCACTTCCATAGAACCTAGCTCATGTTCACGATGTCTTCCATGAATCTCTCTTGAGGAAGTACATACCCGACCCTTCGCATGTACTGAACCCAGATGTGGTACAACTGGAACATGACCTCTCTTATGAGGAGGAGCCAGTGGAGATCTTAGACCATAGAGACAAGGTTCTACAAAACAAGACCACCCACCCTGTGAAAGTGTTGTGGAGGAATCATAAATATGAAGAAGCGACTTGGGAGCCTAAGGAAACAATGAAACAAAAGTACCCTCACCTTTTCGACTAGGCCTCAAGTATAATATTTCAGGGATGATATTTCTTAAGGGGGGAAGAATGTAACACCCCAAACTCTTGAAGTAGTATATTAACTTACTCTTAATGATTTAATAGAGATGCTAATGGTTAATGCTGATAGAGGAGTCAATGGCTACATCCAGTACACTCGAACCTTATAAATCCCACTTATCAGTGCTTGGGAAGGAGGTGGCTTCTTTGGGATTCGCTTTGGACCAAGCCCAAGAAGAACTCCAGCGTGTCAAGCTTGAATAGAAATGCCTGTGGGAGAAGTTCATGTTAGTAGAGATTACTACTAGGGAAATGTTATATGAGCCTCCCTCAGATTCTCTCACTATAGCAAACCTTACACTTAGGTCATATGTTGGTGTTATAAGGGGCTATGTGACGAGACCGTAGCTTCTTTGTGTAATCATTTGGGATGAATAAATTATTATTTCTTCCTTTAGTGATGTTTGTGAAATTTCAAATGACCGGATATTTTTAGAATGTATTTTATTGATGAATTTTGGAAAAAAAGTCATTTTAAAATATTTATGTAAACCTTAAATAATTAATGATGTGTAATTATTTTCAAAAAATAGTCTTCTGAAAAAGTGTTCAGTAAGGAATTTTGAGTCTAATAAGATCAACATAATTTTTGATGAATAGTAAATTATAAATAGTGATTTTACGCTTAGGATTAGTAATGTGACCAAATCGATTAGTAATCTCACATAAAGAAAATGTTTTAATATATTTTAGACACCTTGATTAAGTAATGAGATTCAATAAAATGGGAAAATAACGGTTTCATAAATTATTAGTCAAGTATTAGTTTTTTCGGATGAATAGTGTTTTTTAATATAAAATTTAATTAAAAATAATTAGAAAATTATTTTTATAAAATGGACTTTATTTTTGAACTCATAGCATCGATATTATGTTATGGTAATTTTTGGGGATTTTTTTGAAAAAAATGAATTCTCGATGAATAGTGTTTTTAGTTAAAAATTAAATTAAAAAAATTTAGAAAATTATTTTTATAAAATGGGGTTTATAAATGTAATTAGTGAATTGATATTTGGTTAAGGTGAAATTTTGGGATTTTTCTGAGAAAGATGAATTTTTCAGTGAATAGTAAAAATGTAGTTTTTGGGTTTTGGTATGTTTAATGACATCATAACTGTGACATGATGATTTCATGAGATATTTTGAAGGTTGGCCGGAAAAAGGTGATGAATTAATGTATTGGGGGCCCAATGTGGCCTAACTCCATGGTAAATGTCATGATAGTGCACATGGTTTTGAGAAAAGCACTTGTGAGGTGTCCCTTGGCCATTAATGCCTTGTCCCCTCACACTCCCTATAAATACCCACCATTTCATCCTTTATTTTTCACTCCCAACTCTCTCTCAACTATTTTTTGGTCTCCTTAACTTCCAAGGAGTCCTCCCATGGTGATCCCAAGCCCTCAAGGTCCAAACCTTTGATTTTTAAGAGTTACGTTTTAAGGTAAGGGATCCGACCTCTCCCTTTCTTTTCAAGTAATCTCTTTTATGACATTTCTTTTATAATCCAAGTTACTATGTTGGAGGATGTTCTTATATATTCATATTACTTCCCTTTTCATGTTCATATGATGAGAGACCCCATCTTTCCCTCATCAATTCGTTTTATGAATGTTTAAGTGACGCTGTTAGGCTGCCGAATTTTTAAGGGGATTCTTTCACCCTTCTCATTCTTTTCAAAATTATACTTTAATACCAGGCCTTTCATGTTCTTTTTTAATTATGTTGGGGTATGATATATATATCAATCATACTGAAATCTTATTTTCACATTATTAGAGACCCTATTTTTCCTTTTCAAATCATTTTGTTTAAGTTTAAGTGACGCCGTTAGGCTGTCGAATTTTCATAAGAGAAATCTAATTTTTTTATACATTCCATGTTTATAATTTCAAATGATGTGTCCTTAAAATTTCATTACCATGTTAATATATCCTTCTTATTCTGTCCCTCTACTGTTTTATGGGTCATTTATGAATGTTTGACCCATGTCCCATCTCTTTTCAATGTTTTCTAAAACCCCGAAACATAGCCGTTATGCTGCAGAATTTTCGTCTCAAAATGCCTCTATATTTTCTCAATATTATTTTATGTTATAAAGTGAATACTCAGAGATCTTATTTCTAAAAGGGTATTCACATATATATCAAAATATTCTATTTTAAATTCTGTGATTGACATACATGAGACCCTCTTTACCTTCCCGTGGGTTTAAAGTGACATTCAGAACATGTCTTTAAAGCAGTTTTTAAAACATTATGATTCTGAAATGAAACCCATTTATTTTATGCTATATGGGTTATTTATGAAATTTTATATGATGATATATGTGGCTCACATGATAATAAAGTAAAATTTAAGGTTTCTCCCTGATAGCACCCCAATGCATTGGGTAATGATGTAACCACTAGAGATTACAATTTTCACGACACCTTGGTGAAAAACTTTGGTAATTTTCAAATGGCACCTTGGGGAGGGACCATGGTAATATGTTCATGATTTTATATGTTAAATGATGTATCCATATATTAAAGTTATGAAAAATGTTATTTTTATTATGAAATACCTCATGATTTCTTTCTCATGCCTTAATGTTATTTTCTTGACCTTATTGAAGTATCTCAAGTTCACGTGTAAAATGTTTCTCTTGTTTCCCTTACTGGGCCTTCTGCTCACCTTTTCTTTTGATGTATGTCCCCAGGTTATGATAAGTAGTACTTAAACTTGGATGAAAATAAGGAGAAGTCTTTCATGTGTTTAAGAAGAATGTTTTATGTTGTTTTCAGGTATTATGTTCCTGGTTTCCAAGACAGTAAATTTTAAAGATCCTCGGTTTTGTGTATTGTAATGAAAGTTTATGTTATAAAAAGTCAGGATTCTATATCGTGACAATCCCAACCCCACCATCCCGAGTCCAAGGGTGTGCGACTAGCACCGAGTAGGCATATCCCAAAAAATGGAAGGCATTTTTCATTACACCTCCACACATGCAAGAAGATCAAACTGCGGAAAGTAAACAAAAATTAAACAAGAACTATCATGGGGAAAAAAACTAGGAGTACAATAAATACTGAAACTACAATTGGGCTAGAATAAAAGACCAAAACCCTAAAGGAACGTACAGCTACCTTGGTCTGTCCACTTTAGTTCCTAATTAAAGGGTAGGTGAAGGGTTGCTGCCTGTAACTGTAGATGTTTTCCCATCCATCCCATCTCACAGAGCACCAACAGTTCTTGGACCACCATGGTTTCAATCCAAGAGTTGATCACCTACATGAGACACGACATGTGCAGGTGAATCCCGTGTAGGTGTGATTGACAAAAAAAATCAATTGTTACCCCAAACCAAGAAGGAAGGACCAAAAATAAATACAACCCAATAATATCAAATAGTATGACCACAAGAAAAGACTTATCAAACCAGGTATAACTCAATGAATAGAAAGTATGGTTATAAGTCATATATATGAGTCATCCTATAATATTTAGGGACTCATCACTGATGATCCACTGAGGTCTGCTCTGGTAATAGACAACTGAGGTCCACTCGGCTACAGGACCACTGAGGTCTTCTCGTTTGTTGTACCATTGTGTTACGCTGGTTTGATGGACTAATAAGGTCCACCCATCTGTAGGACCACTGAGCTCCACTCAACTGCTCCACAACTGATGTTGACTTTTCTACTATAACATTGCAGTCTACTAGTCTTATAGACAATTGAGGATCACGCGTCTACTACACCACTTAGGTACACTCGTCAGATAGACCTCTAAGATCTACTCGTCTACTGAACCATTGAGTTACACCTGTTTGTTGGACCATTGAGGTCCACTTGTCTACTGGACCACTAAGGCCTACTCATTTTATGAAAAACTGAGGTACAATCAACTGTTGGACCACTAAAGTCCGCTCATCTTCTATACCACTAGGTTATGCTAGTATGTTGCACCACTAAGGTACAGTCGTATGTTGGACCACCGTGGAGCACTCGTATGTTTAACCACTGAGGTGCACCCATCTACTGGACCACTTAGGACCACTAAACTTCTTGACCAATGAGGTCCACTCATGTATTGTAGTACTAATATCTTCTCATCATATCCATCATGACGCATCCATACATAGGATTCCCTCTCTCCAATGAACTTTATTCCGAGAGAATCTAATCCTGATTCCATCAGTACTAAATCGACTATCACAGAATCTCTCTTAGAGTATTCCCAAAGAACTACCTCATAAAAAATGTAATAATGACACATATGGCACAACAATAAAATGTCTAGTCTGAATGATATTGGTGTTTTAGTAAACAGTGAACCATTTCATCTGGGACTTGTTCGAATTGGTCAGGCCAACCTAACCAACTTGGCCCAGGGGTCCCACAAGACTAAACCTGTTCCGACCAATAGAACCCGACCTGCATGGGTATGGGCAGTTCTAGTCTGGCATGTCCTAGTGACTATTTCCATTGGGCCTTGTTGGACCTATCCTAGATTAGTCATATGTCCAACAGGTCAGGTTACTCGGTGACCAGGTCTGCATTCTCAGGCCTAGTTCAACATGCTGGGACTGGTACTCCCCTAACATGCCACCCAACATCCCAATTTTCTATCAAAGCCATCCCATATTTTTGGGCCTATTTTTTCATTTGCAAAGCTACCCTAATTGATGGATTCTATCTATTTACGGCCAAATTGGGGGTCCGACATTGTTCCAGCTTGAACAGTCGTGCTAGAATCCAATAAGTGTAGCGTGTGGTCGAGCGCTATTTCGCATGCGCTACACAACCACATGATTTTAAATCCCCATAGAAAAACATTTGGTTTACCGATCCAATTTTCAACCCCACTAGTGTCGTGTGCCTCTTGCATAGAATACAACGATGGCTACTACATTCTCCGCCTCATTGTTCCCCAGGGTCCGTCACCTCCTTCCCTTCATTGTCCTTGGTATTGGAGGCTCCGTCTCCCACTGCGGCCTGGGTGCCACAACCCTTTGGGCCATGAACCTTCATTCCTAGCACCGTGGGATGATGCTCGATGACAGTTGAGATAACATGAATTGTATTAACACTAGGATTTAATTTGGGAAGGATTCGCAACATAAGAACGCCTAAATAATGATCCGGGAGTTTTTTCATGTTATTTCAGATGTGTTCTTGTTAATAGGATCACCAAGATCCAAAATAAGGTGGAATAATAATTAAGATAGATATTCCCTTTTATCCTTTATCATTAACCCTCCTTCATTAATGATAGATCTTTGTTTAAACATTTTCATGTTTTAGACAACATTCATCATTTAAAAGAATGAACTGGGAAAAGCAATTCACACAGAAAGTCATCAAACCCCATCTTGGAAAAAGAGATTTGTGAACAATGATTGTTCATCATCATACATTGAACTCTAGTTATGAATCTTCACTCTATATTTCTTATCTCCATTGTCTGATTCATCAGTGTTCATCATTGGATATGTTTCCTTCTTCGTTCTTCAATGGAATTACAAGGTTTTTCCTCAACCACAAATTAAAAATTTAATTAATAAAGGAATACATGTGCGTATATTTGCATCACCACTCTACTCTATTAGTGACTTTTATTAATGAGATTTATCTTAACTTATTCATTTCACTGGATTGAAAAATGTTTGAATAAAATTAAGGTTTTAAATATATTTTATTTTTCCATAAAATTCTAAAAAAAATAACATTCACATTCAACCCATAAAATTCATTTTTAGTTCTTTCATATTGAAAAAAAATAATTATGAATTGAACTATGGTCTCATATTTTTCATCAGAGTTACCATTTATGAGTTATGTGAATTTAAAAATAAAATAATTTTTATATAAATTATTTTATTAACACTTACATCCCAAAAAGAAACTTTCACAACCATATTGTGTCGGCCAATGTTCGGCTACTCATGAGGGAATCACACTTTTATGAGTTCAATGGTACTCTCAGATTTAAAATATGAGTTACTGTTTATGAGATATATACATTTAAAAAAAAATTTATTCAATTATTTTATTTACAGCCATATAAAACATTCTAATGTTGGCTTGTGACAGCCACTGTTAGGCTCTGCCTAAGTAAAAAACACCCTTTAATGCACAACAGTGGTCTTTGATTTTCAATCTGACTCACCATTGAATATTTATGAGGGTTCAAAAATAAAATAATATTTATTTAAATTAAATTATTTACTTTTATTCCATTTTGATGTTTTCTCACTAGAGGCCCGCATTGAATAAACATAAGTTGTGCCTAATGTAAAACTGTCATCTTGAACGAAGTGGTGCACTTGGATTTCTGATACTTGAAATTATTTAAGTGTTATTATATTTTTTTAGTAAAACAACTGACACCCAGTATTTAAAACCAAGCATTTTTCGACGGGACATTCTGGGCACATATGTCTTTGGAATCTCATTTCATCTCATCTCCTGGTCTCAGAATAATCCCATATAATTAAAAACAATTTACCAAGAATTTTGGGACATTACACTTAACCCAACGCTGGAAACATCACATAATTTAGGATTCTTGAAAGTAGAAGAATATATTCTTGTTTTATAAGTTAAAAAACATTCATCTCATAAACATGATGGAAATTTCATAATGTTCATTGTTTGTAAAAAGAGAAAAATATTCCCTTTAATCATTTTAGTAAAAATAAATAGATTTGAAAAAATGAATTCAAAAATATAATAAGTATAGTAAATATATTTTGGAAATAATTTTTATAAATCACATATATGGAAGATAAATATTCCCTAACTGATACTTATATATAAAGAATCTTGACTAATAATGTGATTGTAAAATTAACCCTTTCCAAAGGTCTGATTTCTTTCGTATGTATCCAAAACTCCTTTATAATTGATTAAATATTTTTATTACATAATTCGAGAAAGAATATTCATATTTATTAAATCATATTTTGTAATATTATCACAATATAATAATATTTCAGTATTACTCTTCATTAAGGTGTTAAATACTTCATTTTTTATGAAATTTTTGTTATATAAGACCCAATTTATGTGCATATGATATAGTTAAATCATTTAATTTTTGAAATTAAGTTAATTTATAATATTTATTCACTATATAAATTTATAAAATAATTAGTAAATGGTTAATTAGGTAAAAATAATCACATCGCATCGTGGATATGGTAGGTCCTATGAATGGATCAGTGATGGTATCATTCCCTCAATAGTAAAAAGGTAAGAATGTGATAGGTATATATTTTGTTCCATAATACATGGAATTTTATATTTATTACATATATATATATATATATATAATATTTCCATCATTATAACCATCAAAATAATGTGGTGATGTAAAAAAAATTACACCACCCTGTTGAGATGATAAGATAAACGTACGCATGCGTAGTGCATTAACTTTTCAAAATATGAATGAAATGTCAAATATGATTTTTCGATAATTATTATACCAAATAAGTATATATATGATATAATATTTATTAAATTAAAATGGTAAAAAACACATTTAGTTTATATAGAAAGATAAATAATCGTTAGAGAGTAGGTAAATATTATTAACTCTTTTTGGAGAACTTCCTTTAAGTATCCTCTTATCGACAGTAGGGTTGGTATCTGAAAAAACCAGAACATAGAGAATGTTGAAATAGAATTTGATAAGTTAAATTGGTAGGGATTGGTAATGATTTGTTTTTCCAATGTGATGCGATCAATTATAGGAGGAGGAGTCCTTTTATAATTGACGCGGGGATCACTTTTGGAATTTCTCAAAATATTAATTTATAACAAATTCAATATCAATCCAAATACCACCAAATGAACATGTATTCATTGAAATTATGTGATAATATTTTATTATAATAAACCAATAAATTTTAGACATGTTTTAGTATTATTTTAAGACTTATCATTTTGATTAACCCATAGATAACCTATTATAATTTGAATTAAGCTAAAAAACATTTCTATATTAATTGGTTATAAATTTTAATTATGTCATCTAAATAAAATCATAAATGAACAAAATATAATATTTTAGACCATATTATACTTTTTTATTGATGTTTTATTATTTTTATATAATTTATGAATATCTTAATTTGAAAAAATATCATTAGATTCATTTTTACACTATTCATTACATTGAAATTTATTATTATCATGATAATATGTTAACTACCAAAAAATATATCATTATAAAACAAATAGTTTAATTTTGAAAATGAATTGATCTCATTAATTGTAAAATTTGCCTAATTTTTTATTAAAAATTATTTTATATTTCTATTAATAAAATAATTACAACATCAGTGTTGTGTAAATATTTATTATTCATATTTGTTCACTAAAAATTTAAAATTAAATACCATGATGAAAACCAATACTATATATTTCATAATAATATATATAATGGAATATAAATTTTTTGTAATCCTATATAAAAATGATATTGTTTTCAATGCATTATTGTGTCATCATTTAATTTTTTTTAAATACATTATAAATAGCATAATTTCATATAAGTGGCCCAAAAAGTGAATAATAAAGTTATATAATGAAAATATGATTATTTAGATAATATTTTATTGTTATATTTATTCATGACATAACTTTTTTCCCATGTGGATACATTAGAAATATTAAATACTATTAAAGTAACATTATTGAATTTCATTGAATTAAATTTTATATAAGTAATATTTTAGGGATGATTTTCTATTATATGATAATTCTTTCTGTTTCACCATTAAAAAACTATTTCATGAATGTGTCAAATTCATTTTATAGTCTTTATAATTTCACAATGAACCTAAATTACTCATTTCACCATTTATTGTGGAATAAAAATTTATTAAGGTGAATATTCATTTTAGATGAAATTAAAAGAGACCTGTTTAAAAAACATGGTACTTATATATCCCAATTTTATATCCTTTTATAAACAATTACATCGTATAAGATTAAAATATCTATTTAATAAAAAACCTGTAAAATTCCATGAAAAGCATATTTTTAGTATATACCCTTTTAAAACATAAAATTATTTTATTATAAATTTGTGTAAAATAACATTTTTAAACTATTATAAAATTATTGTGGATAAATAAGAACTATTAAAGAAGTTAAAAAAACAAATAAAATATTTATCCTTGTAAAGACTCGTAATGAAAATAATTTTTTTTATAAAAATAGTATTTTTACATTTCTTGCAATGTTTTTTCAATAAAAGTAATTTTACGATAATTCTGACATGCTGAAATCAAAAATGAAATTAAATTTTTCGAATCCATTTTCCATTACATGTAAAAATTTATAAATTCTTAAAACATTAATTTATGAAGAAAATTTAGCTTTTTATGAATAATGTTGTTTTACAAAAAATTATGTGATCATTTTCTAAAAACATACCAACACATTGATATTAAGTGTAACCATTATTTTCATTCCATAAATTAGTTAATAAATTTATTCCTATAATTTAAGTGAAACATTATAATAGTTATTTTATACTATTAGTTTCTTGTAGTTCGTTTAAACATACTATTGGATACAACACAAGATACTAATAAATTCAACCTATCTGAAGATAAATAATTCTTAAATAAATAGAGTGTTACATTCTTCTACTATTAATTTTTTTTTCTACATCAAAATTCATCAGTTGGATAAATGAGGATGTGGACAAATCTGCCTCACCACATCATTCGGTTCTTACACAGCTTCCTCTAATTGGCTGTTCCACTATAAAATATTAACCAAACAAGTGTTCATGATTCATAGAACATTATAACAATTATCTAGAATCTATATCAGTTGTTCTTCGTAAAAATGATATTTATCCAATGGTAAGACTTTGGAGTTTAGTACATGTGAATGAATATGTATGTAAATTATTAAGAGATATTCTTAAAAACATGATGAACATTAGATTTATTAGTTGGAAGTTCAAATTAGCATGCTACCTTTTCCACATAATTCGAAAATTTTAAAAGTATTGATACACCTTGGTCTTAACATTCCCCTATCTCAAAATCTCAACACTCTATTATAGGTATATATTCATTAAAATACCTTTTTAACTATATCATACTCTAAGAAATTAATAAATCATCAACATAATATTTTTATCGGCTATGTGTTATGATTATGTGTTTTTTCAGTTGGTCTATACTTCTCATACATTTCCTCAACTAGATTATGTCCCAATTGGTATCATTATACAACTTCATTCATGTATGCGGAATATTTTCAGATGTTACAATTGAGGACATTATATGGATCTGTCACAATAATGGAGTTAACATTAGTGATGTATGAAAAAATTCCAAAAGGTAGGGGCTGATACGAACAACATTAGAAATAATTATAGAAATATCTCAACATGACTTCTAGAGTATTCATTGTCCTCTATAATTAACCTTTTTTCTATAGTTGATAATCCGTGATGAAAATTAATTATTTATCCATATCCCACTGAAAAATACTCTTGAACATTGAGGTAAAACTTAAATACCAATCAGATATAATAGAATTTTTTACTCTAAGTAATATTAAATAAAATGATCACAAGAAAAGAATTATTTGATATCATTTATTTTTGTTGATTTTATAAGGCAATCAAATATAACCCATATTTCAGAATGGATATTTGATTTTTTGAGATGTTTCATGATAAAATCCATGGTGATGTATTCTTATTTCCCTTATTGTTTGGGTAATAGTTGTAGCATACCCTTAGACTTATTTTTCTCATCCTTATCATATTGAAATCCTATAACTAAAAACTATACCCAACAACATCACCCTTCATAGAATTCCACTAGAAATACTCATTCATAACAATATATATCATTATACTACTAGGATGAATAGAAAATGATGAAATATGGGCCCCGTCAAATAATTCCATATTTAATTGGGGTATGTGATTAAAAAAATGTGGTTCTAAAATGATATTATTCCATGAAAATTAATGTTAACCATAAGATATTTTCTCAAATTCATTATTATCTCTACATTATACATAGACACACCCATAATAATTACTTGTATTGATGGTTAAAAATTCATTTTATAAAGACTTGATTTCAACACATCCTTTAAAATTTCCAAAACCCACATTTTCATATAAATAAATATTCAATAATTTGTCTTCCACATCATTGGTAGGCTAACATGGTCTTTATGAATAAATTAATGATCCACCTACTTCTCTTTCCCATTTTGGTAATGTACTGAGTAGTTGTAATAATTAACAAACATTAACTATCTTTTTGGGAACATATTCATCTGATTTTTAGTGAACATATAAATTAATATTTTTTGATTAAACAAATATAACACCTTTCTACATAAAAAAATTCCTTCATATCATTAATGATATATTTAACACAACTATTTCCATATCATGATTTGGGTAATATTGGTCATGGATTTTCAGTTTTCATTAGGCATATTCTATTACCATTTCAGTTTTCATGAGAAAATTTCTCAACCCCTTCTTTGATGAATCTAAAAAAATATCTAGAATTAACACCTTTTATGGAATGTTATTATGGATATATAATCCTTTTTGGCCACTAATTGATGATATCCATAATAATGAATAGTAATATAATAGTACTGAAATCCATGTTGTTTGTCAAATAAGTCATTATCATGGTTGAGAAGTTATTTTGTCTCAATAGTGATCTTGTTATGTTCATAATAATCAATTCATAGTCTCATATATACATTATTATTGTCCATAAACATAATTGGGCCACCATAAGGTGACTCTGAAGGAAATATGACTACCTTGTCAAGATTTATATGGATGACATTCTTTAATTCATGCATCTCAATAGGGGGTATTTTATAAGAACTTTTCAAAATAGGAATAACACTCGATATGTGTTCTATTGAAAAATCAATCTCAGGATTCTGTGGAATACATGAAAATTCATCAAGAAGGACATTATAAAACTCATCTAAAATATTTTATTCCTTAATGTAGAGTATCGCTTCATCCATCAGATGTATTTTAAATTCAATTATAGGAAATAAAATTAATTAGTTGGATGTAATTTACTATGGAATTCATATTCATTATTGTATTGATAGATTATCCTAGATTTATTCATAATATATAATGTGACTTCCATTCCACAGATATTGATTTGAGCTCCATATAAGGAATTCCAATCCATGTAATGAATCACATAGAATTCGAAAAATTTAAGGATTGGAAAATATTTAGGGGGAAAATTCTCCTAAACAACAACCAGAAAGGGTTATAAACTTGTGTCAAGACCATTTATTCATTTGGAGTTTTAAAAATATCTCAACATATAATTGGTAAGGTAATAGAGTTATACCCTTATAATAGTATTTATAAATAAATGATTAGGTGGATCTAAAATCAAATAAAACAGTATCTATTTTAGATTTGATGATAAGTATACCTTTCAGAACATCCTCATCATATTCCAAATCACCAATAGTAATAACATGTGATTTTACTTCATGTTTTTCAATAATATGATCCTAACATAGATCTGTATCGATAATACTTGGATGAGGGAAGGGGCTTACATTATTCCTACTTGTAACATTGAGTCGTGATAGGTGCATTTTGTGTACCATTTTTTCTATTTTGGTCATTAGTTATCTTTTTTCAATCAATTCAATGGTCAATTACATACTGAACATCATTATCATATGTAAAACATTTGATTTTCCCATTAATAAAATTTAATCCATGATTTTTCTCATGTTGAACAAAATGTAAATATCATCCTCTTTTCCCTATGATTTGTATATTACCTTTTGAATTATGTTTTTCTGTTATTATCAATGTAATATTATTTATAAATTACTCTAATATCCATCTCAACCATGAGGGAAGTTAAAAAATTTTAATTTTAGCTACAATATCCCATTATGTCTAATTCCTTTCGGTTATTTGGTTTTATGCAAATGAATAATCTATCAACCTTACACTCAGCTTGAATGAAAATTCAAGTAGCATACCTTGTATTTCATTTGTAATTAGATTCGTAGGTAATAATGTATTCACAATCCTTTTGAATAAGCTCATAGATCTTTTAACCCATATTCATTTGGAAATTCTGATAATTCAAATTACTTAAATATAATTTTTTGAAGTTATCATATTTCATAGAAAAAAATTTAATCTCTTTACATTATATACTAGATGATATTCCACCATTTATCTTCTTGATATTCCTAATGATAAATTAGCCAAATGAATTTCAATTTTCATGATAATTGGAGAACATAAAATATCAATTCAGTCCTACTAAACTATTTTTTATCAACTAGTGGATCAGAAGACCCAGTTAGTGAATGTGGATGCTTCCTCATAAATAACTCAATAAAATGTTTCTCTCTCCATTGCTCTGATATAGGTCCTTCAAGATTAATATACTATGAATGTTCTATGAGATTTATAAAAATATTTAGTACTATATATACCATAAAATTCATGTTCATTGGAGAAATGTTATTGAATTACCCTTCAAGTTAAGTATTAATGTATTTCCAAAGGTTTTGTCCATTGACAAAAACCTAAAATCCTAGTGTGAGAATCATTAATGAAAATTTAATGCCGCATAATCATTGTAATTTACTTATGAATGTTCAATTTAGGAAACCTTAGGTTTTATTCGAAGGATATTACAAATTGTTACAAAAATATACGATTGTATCTTATATGTTTATTATCTTTTGGGGCCGTACTAATGTTTTCTCATCCTAGTTTAAATGTTTTAATTAATCCTTTCTTTGATAATGACTATAATGTTCCATAAATGTCATATATAGGCATTACAAATATAACTGAATAATATTCCTTACATAAAATATCCCATGCTAGGAATATATATGTTTAGTATCATTGAAAACTGATATAGAAACAAAAGAAACACAAGAAAGGGTTAGAGTATATGAACAATAAGGGTAATTAAAGGAGATATCAATCATATCATATCATAACACATAAGAGCGTAAAAAAATTATCTTAATATTATATCATGCATATCAAAGATCATGGTTTCATTTCATGGGATAAATCATAGAGGATCATAAATAATTAATAATATATTTCATAATATAATAACATAATACATGAAATTATGGAATACACATAAGCATATAAAATCAGTTCATTATTTATCTAGGATTACTACAAAGGCCATCAGAGTTGAAAAGTCCCTAACTAAACCAGGTTAAATATATGTTCTATCCTTGTACTACGGGATCCAGTTTACTCCCGTTCCAGTCCAGTAATACTGATCTATGTTTACATTCCATTCTAGTCAGGTTTATATAATGTGATATAAATCTTTTCCCAATTAATTGGGGGTAGATATAGGTCCCATCTATCACAAAATTTGATAGATACATATTTTCTACATAATAACATAATTAATTCACCTTATCAAAACCCATAAATAAATAGTTTTTATAAACATCATTCAATCATAAAATAACCCAAAAAATTGATATGGTTTTCAGGTATAACATTCCATTAAAATAATAAAAAAACAATATATCTAATTGAGATAAAATAATTGAAAAATATCCCCATTAAAACATGAGTAACATATATGAATGTTATTAAATTTGGAATGATATCATGAAATATCAGTTGAAAATAATTCTTTGGGAAAATATCTCATCTACAATGAAAATATATTATTTTCCAAAAAAATTACACAATATAAAAAAATGAAAATGAAATTGTATTCTTGTGAAGGATGTATGATAGAATTAGGTAAACATGGAAGATGAAAAATCTGTTCCTGCTATATAAGTTAAAAGAAATCAACTAAAACTTTTCTAGGAATGTTATAAATCACTTAAATAGGAAAATGAAAAAATGATTTCTTTCAATAATTTTAGTAACAATTTATACATGGGTAAACATTAAATTAAAAGTATTATATGAATTTTTAATATATTGGGGAAATAAGTTTAAAAAAATACGGACATTGAACATAAATATAACCCAGTATATACTTATTCAAAAACTATGTCATGTAATAATTATATTGAGAATATAACCCCTACTTGGTTTCAGATTTCTTTTGTACGTATAAAAAACTCAAAAATAATTAATTAATGAATATTATTATATTATTTTATGACCATGTTATTATTTATGAAACCATAAATGATCATATTGTCTCTCATTTTTTAAATAATATTTCAATATTACTCTTCTATGTGGTGTTAACTGCTTGATTTTCATATCCAATATTTGTTGTATAAGTCTTTATTCTTGTGCATTGATTATAGATCCATAATTTAAAAAATGTTATTAAGGAAATATATATCTTATCTATTCATTATATTTTATTATAAAATCATTATTTAATGATAAATTTTGTAAAATTAACCTCATCATGTCTTATAGACTGTATGCCATACGTACAAATGACTGATGGTATCATTCTCATAATAGTAAATGAGTAAAATAGTTGATGGTATATATTTTTATTTATAAGAAAAATCTTGTTAAAATTATTATTTATTTATACTATTTCAATTATTATACCCTTCCATATAATTTGGTGATGAAAAACTTATTAAACCATGGCATTGAGATAGTAAGTCAAACGTACGCACACACGTTGCTTTTATTTTTCATATGATTGATAAAATGTTGAATATAGATGTTAAATAATCATTATAAAATATCATATTATATATGATAATATATTTATTACTATATAATATAAAAAATAAATGAATATGATTTAGATGAATAAATAATCATGGAAGAGTATGTAACGATGATTATATCTTCTTTGGAGAAATTCCTTTTGATCTCTTTTTAGGGACAATAGTGTTGGACTTTTGAGAAGTTCATAACCTCTATAATGATTATAGGTTAGTTTAAAAGAGAAATTTATAGGTCATTGTTGAGCATGATGGCTCAGTGTAATTTGAAGAAGTGAGGGAGGAGGAGCTGTTTAACAATTAAGATGGGGGGAACTACTGGAATTTTCTAAAATTATTAATTTATATCGAATTCAATTTTAATCTAAATACCCCAAAATGAATTTTATTCGAACATAAGATAAGATAATGTTGTAATATCATCATAAAAAATAAAATATATATATATATATTACTTAGACCTTATCATTTTTATTATCCTTTATTTAACCTATTTTAAATCTAATTAAATTACAAACTTTTTCGATAATAAAATTTTATATTTTACACATGGTGTGCTAATAAAACAATAAATTAAAAATTTATAATATTATCTCAAATATTATAGTTTATTATTTTTAATTTTTTCCAATGCTTTTAAAAATTATTTGAAAAAATAATTTTGATAAAATATCATTTCTGAGAATTCAAACAATATTGTTTTAATAGATTTTTAAAAATATCAAGATAATGAGTAAACAATGAAAAATTTTATTATATCCCTGAGATGTCATGCTCATCATAAAATTCATTAATCACCTAAATTTTATCATATTATTTTTATTTTAATATTTTTCATAACAATTATTTGATATTTATATTTATAAAATTATTAGTAAATTATTATAACATTAATTATTAAATACACATATTTTGTCACCAAAAATTAAAAACCAAAAACCATGATGAATAGAATACCACTAGATTATTGAATAATGTTTATTGTTGAATATATATTTAGTGTAACCCTATATAAAAAATTATATATTATTTAAAACATGAATGTTACCTAATTAATTTTTTAAAATAAAATATTATAAATACAATAATTCCTTATAAGTGAGCCGAAGTGACAAAAATAAATTTATATCATCAATATATTTTTATTATGTTCAAAATTTATAGTTATATTAGTTCATAAAATATCATCTTCACCATGTGGATTCACTATATATATTAATGACATTGAAAAGAAAAAATTGAGACTTTATTTTATTTAAATATAATATAATACATTTTTTTGGAGAAGTTCCCATTTGACAACATCAATTCTATACGGATGTGTTAAGGGTCAATTTTGCGTCTTCCAATATGATTTTGGTTGTGTTAGGTCATTTTATATTCTTTATAATTACATTTTTTAACCTAAATTGTGCCTTTTACCCTTTACTATAGAAATCAAAATTTTCATGCTTAATATTCATTTTTGGCAATACATAAGGGGTATTATTTACAAAATTTTATCCTTCTGAATAATAATGTGGAATATATTTGTTAAATTTCACGACATAGAATTTTCAAATATTATTTCAATATTAATAATGTAAAATTCTGTGAAAATTGATTTTTGAATTAAAAATGGTATCTTAAAACATACATAGTTTGTGTGATATATTCATGTAGAAAATCATTTTTGAAAAACTATAATATGATTATTTTATATAAAAATAAACTAAAAAAAACAAAAAAATAATCTAGATCATTATGTGACATTCGAATTTCTTTACAAGAAAATATATTTTAAAAAAATCATTATTTTTACAATTTATTAAAAAAAATATGTTTTCAGAAAAAATAACTTTTATATAATATTTAACATATGAATTTAAAAATTAAATTAAATTTTTATACCCCATTTTCTAGAACATCTTAAATTTAATAAAAACTAGAAAAATCATATTTAATGATATTTAATTTTCTAATAAATCATGTGGTTTCATAATGAATTAAAAAATTATATTTATTTCATAAAATAGTTATCCAAATTTTTCCAATAATTTATTGTCTAGATTATAAAAGTCATTTTTTTCTAATAGTGTCATGACAATTATTTAAACTCGTAGTTTCATGCTATGAATACTATATACGAATTTAAAGTATTTAATGGGAAATATTTATTAAAATATTAGGCTATAACATTTCAATTTCACTAGAAGGTAATATTTCATATTATCGATTCAAATAAATGATTAAAAAGTTGAAGCTTCTCAATTTTTTGTTTTTGGATGGGTTTCAAGGATTATTTGATGAATGATAGGTTTGGGAGGCCACCAATGGAGTTGAAGTGATATCGAGCCTCCTAAAAAGTGAATCAGTAGACCATTGACATCATGTATAGAATATTCACAATCAAAATTAGTTTCATAATCTTCCTCGACAAGATTTATGATGAAAAACTGGTTCTATGGAGTAGTGAAAAAACAAATTGAGTGATAATGTGTGTGAAAACAAAAAATATGGACATACATTAATTTGGTTGAAAAAGGTATCCCCTGTATATTAGAATAATATTACCCTCATTATAGGGATAATATAGATCATCCCTCCTTTTATTAGCCTTTGATTAATTATAATTTTTTATTACATGGAATTATTTGTAAGGAGATCCCTTATCCCTCCTTATAATTTTCTATTTTTAGAAATATAGATAATATTTGGAATTTATATTTTAGATGTTTCTATCAAGTATTATAGATTATCAAGGAAAAACCATTTTATGGGCCTTTCTCTTTGCATAGATATAGAGCACATTATAATGTTGAATTTGTGATATTAATGGGAGTTTCATTGAAGAATGTTCTCATTAAATTATATTATATGGATTTTGATTCAAATAAAAATGAACTATAAGTCATATACAATAATTTATTTGGGTTTTATGCCACTTATACTTAGGATTGTATCAGGAATGGATTGATCTCTATTTGCTGATGTTGTTGCTAAGGAAGGTAACATACTGCAGTTCATGTAATGAATTAATTCAATTATATTAACATGAACATTATTATGTTTCTAGAAAATTGATATTTTTTGAAGAATAACAATATAATGACGTCCTGGAACTTCCTTGTGTTATTGGTCATGTTTTTAACATGGATATGATAGAAGGTATGTCATTAAACAAGTATGCATTCCACCAAAAAAGAGAGTTACAATGAATTCAATTAATAAATTATAATCTTTGAGAAATAAAAAAATTTGAATGATTCATTATAATTTTGATCATTGTGTAGAACAATGGAGGATGAATAAACTATTATCGACTCAGAAAAACGAATTGGGATTTTAGTTTGTTAGAGGTAAGTCTTTCTATGGTAGTTTTTCAAATGTACGCTTTCCGAAGATATTTTTCAAGATTGTTGAAATTTGGTATTAATATCGGCACCTTGGTCAAACAAGACTTAATTAATAAATGTTAATTTAATTATATGGTATTTTTAATTAGTATTTCAATTTTAATGTCTTAATTTAATTAATTAACTAGAATAAATGTTATTGTAGAATGAATTGAGTGAATAATAGGCCCGGGTGAATTGTTCTGATGATGTCCCTCATGTAATAGTCATAAACTATAATGTGTGAATTATGAGAATATATCAAATTCTTGATCATGTGTTGGTGTGTGTGAGTTCCCAGTGAGACAATGTTTGGTGCCTAAGGACATGTGTATACATGTGTATCATGTGAGACCCATGTCGATGAAGATAACTTGTGTGTGTGGGAATCTGTGGCCATTTATTGTCATGGATGAGTTATTAGTTTTTACCAATATGTGTTATGAAGGCTAATGGACCGTGATTGACTCATAGATCACATATGTGTACATGGAGCTACTACTACTAATGAATATATTGTATATTCAAGCTATATAAATTATATTCTATATTTTATGATACATTATATTTCATTTGTATGTATTTTTTTTTGTATTGAATGATAGGTGGAATATCTTATTCACACAACTATTATAAAATTACAATGCATTACTTTTATTAATAACGATGATTGACCTAAATAAAAGGAATGGGAAAGATCACCTTGAGGCTAGACCCATGATAGCTATAGTGGGGAATGTCGTCCTTGATTCCTATATTGGGGGAAACCCCATAAATTATGTCCTTGAGGCCTATCATGTGACATCAATGGATTACAAGGATATGTGTATTGGAATCTGAGGGAGATGTGGTCTGAAATGTTTATAAAATGACCCATCTTATATGTTGTGAAACCATGAAGATATATTTTTGTAGCTTTGTTATAGTATTTTTATCAGTTCTCAAATTCCCATGAGTTATCATTTTCTCGTGGATCCATAGAATTCCTGACTAGGGATCTTTGGTGTTAGTAAGGCAATGACTACATAGCTTATGGGTGTTTTTTGTTTCTGTGTGTGTTGGTGATTATATGTTTCTTATATGATGTAAATTTATTTCATGTTTTATTTATATAGAAATTATCACATCCATGTAAACCATAATTACTGGTTAGGTACTAAGACATGTTGGTTGGTCCATACATACATGTACTCACACCCTCTTCATATGTCCATATAACACTAGTAATTGTGTATCACTAACATGCTGCAAGAATTTTTTTGTATAAGACCCATTTTTGATCATCTATATCAATTCCCCACTAGGTGACTAGAGACTAGAAAGTGGGGTGTATAAGAGTTTGTTTTATAGGTACATTATTATCTTTTTATTATAATTATTTTCATATTTGATAGCCTCTATGTTAGAATAGTATCTTATATTTAGGTATTACCATTCAAGTATATTATCAATACCATATATCATTGCCAATGACATGTTATTTGTTTTCAGTATAGTGGACTGTATATATTTATTTCTTATGTTATTTAATTCTTATTTTTTACCATATTAATTGAATATTATCCCTGTGAAATTGTGTTGATGCACTCTACTTGTTGGAAGAATCTAGCATATGGGGAGGTGTGTAATAGGAAATGTGAAACTCCATATTACACCCAATGATTGGATTCAGGATGATACAAAATATTAGTAGATTATTCCATTATCATATTTTAGGAATGTGGTAGATAGGTTACATATGAATGTTTCTATACATCTGATGAAATATGTTATAGTTTTTTATATACACCTATTTCAAGGGTATTCAACAGTATTGGGTATTAGGATTAATTTTCATTATTTAATGACTATTATTATTTTATTTTCATCACGTGTGATATAGTGACCCCATATTCCCATAAATAAATATTATATATTTATAGAAGAATACTCAATACATATTCCGATTACATTTCCATGGACTATAAATGTTTAGTGTCTTTGGATACTAGATACACAATCTTCTAATTTCATAATTTATATTCAATATCTCTTAAAAATATCAACATAATTTGTAATATTCATTGAAATACCATACATAAAAACATTCATCATGAGCTTGGTAATGGATCATTATAAAGGGATACTAAAGATTCTTCGTAAAATAATGAAATATAGATGTAAATAAGCACATAATCATAGCATCATCCTAATCGTATGATAAAATTATCTTATACTTCAAAACCATAACCTATATAATATTGATCGTAATCCCAAATAATTGAATAATTAATAGAATTTCATAATACATGAAAAAAATAAAAATCAATGAATATATTCCAATCGAGAAAAACATAAGAATAAAAATAAACCCATGTATTATCAATTTGAAGATGTATAAATATACACAGGTTCAATCATTTTGATATTAATTTGAAATCTTTCCATCACATAAACCATTGGGCATGAAATCAAGGCCCACAAATAAAATTATTGATTTTACATAAAGATCAATAATAACCATAGATTCATTAAAACATTTCCACGAATTACCTTGTGGACATGTAACAAGGTCAAATCATAACAACATGAAATAAATCATGGTCCACATAAAATATTGTGCACCTGAAATCAGGTTCACACATAATTAAATTAACCCATCAATTATCCATGTTAACAAAATTTATTTGTTGTAGATATAGGTTTCATCCATAATATAATTCTTATCATTCATATGAGTTCCCAAAGATCATAAAACATTCATCTTATTAGATCCCATGACATGAAATTGGTTTCATAAACATTTCATCCTTACACAACCTGTGGAAATGAAAAGGGATCAAAAAAAATTTAATCATTTCATCATTGTATATCTTCTGTTATGGTAATGAGTTTAATAATCAATTTTCTATTACAAATATAAACCATATAGAAAATTAATGATTATGGAATCATTGGACCAATCCACCATTTAATCCTAATTTGCATCAAATTATGTCTCTCTATAAGGAAGATTAAATTGAAATATCTCATGGAAACTATTAGGATAAAAATGAACATCTAAATTTCAATAATTCTTTTATTATATCAAATTAAAAAATATTATGGAAAATATTTTAATAAAAAATATCTTTTTTTATCATTTAAGGGTATTGTTAATACATTGAGTGGTCATGCTAATGGGAAATATTTGTCATGGCGCATATGTTAAAATTATGATTCCATTCACATATTATATGAATATAAAATTTTAATTTTAAGAAAATATATGTAAAAATATCATTTAATAAATTTTTTAATAAGTAAAAAATATGTGGAAATGTATTTAACCAGTCATTTTAGAATTGGGAAAAATTCTTTAAATAATTTTCTGAAATATAAGCATTGTAGAAAAATTGTTTTTGGCTAAAGAGAGACATAAAGGCAGTATCGCTAAAAATATTTTCCAGAAACATTATATCATTAAGAGAAATAAATAGTGGAAGAAAAGTAATATATAAAATTTACTATAGTTTAATCATTGAAAAAATATTCATAAATAACATTTATAAATAATGTTATTACAATATAATACTATTAACATCTTGGTAACATCGAAATCATTAGCCCCTTGAATGAATGACCCATAAATTTTTATATATATATATCCCATATTAACTATAATATTAATCATAAAATGAGTTTTTTTTAGGGTTATACACCATAGAAAGGTAACATGTAATATATGAGGATTGTTCCCCATTGATGTAAAAGGGAGATGAAAATTCATTACACATTTAGTATCATTAGAATGATTATCCCTATAAATAAAAATAACTAATTGAAGACAATAAATATTTTCAAAATATATATATTCATTATATAACTTTTAAATGGTTCTGGAGATACACATCATAAAAAACATTTGTGCATAACATGAATTATGATCCAACAAAGTCAATTTGAGTAAAAATCCCTTACATAATTATTGACATCCATTGTACACATTATATGAACTTCTATAATTATTATATTTCTATTATTCATATATTCTAGAATCATAATAATATATATCATACACTATATTGTTTAATTATTAATTTTCATTATAATTTTATTAATAATTCCTCATTAACATTTTTTTGGGTATTAACAAACCCACATTTTTTTATATCATAGTTTTTATTATAAATTAATTTTTATTTATCATGGTATCATATCTACCGATTATAAATAATTAAATAAATATCATATTTATTCATTATATATTGGATATGTGTAAACCCAAAAAATTGGAAAAAATTGAATTACATTTTTAATGGAGACTGTAAGTCGTACATACACATAAATGTTGTTTTAATTTTCTAGGTGGATAGTATGAAAAAAGCTAAATAATATATCCCCAATATATTGCTTCATATAATGTGTCATAGGAGCATCACATACTAGACAATTCACATGCGAGTCATAGTAAGCTATGTCCAAGAGGTAGCTAGACCTGAACCATCCTATGGAATTCAGACCTAAGTGGCATAATTAACTGAAGGGATCCACTAAAGCATTCTATACCCATGGATATCCATACATGGCATCTATAAAACCATTAAAAAATTTAAAACATTTTCATAAATACCCCAGAGTCTACCTAGTCAGGTATTCCATTTAAATTCTATTATAAAATATAAGTATACTAATGAATTTATCACCATTCATAATTTTACACACCTCATGAGTATATGCACTCATTTATCCCAATTAATATTTAAAATATATACGGAGTATAAAAACTCAATATTTAAATATCATAAGAGAAGAATTTAATCTATAAACCCACCCATCTACCTCAACTTCACATTTAAAAATGTGATATTGATATACCAACCCATTTATCACCATTCACAATTAAAATTATTCATGTGTATATACAAAAATTAACATAATTCCATTTCATCCATGTATCCAAATCACGCATGGAATAACACAAAAATATAGATAAAGTGCGTATTATGTATCTTATTAATGTAATTTTATTCCATTTAATTCTCATTGAGCTTCTAATATCAAGGAAACTAAAAAACTTACTACTTTGGTGTCTCATCAACGTTCTAAACCATGGAAAAGGAATGGAACTCCCCATGGCTGGCCTTGAGATGAGGCAACAACCACCAAATCATCTTGAAAAAACCTATGGGTATCCATAATCGGACAATGTACATTTAATTCAAATAGCCAATTGAATTTTGGGGCTATTATGGAATGACTGATGGGTTATATTACCATTGATATCTCGATAAAGATCCAAAATTCAAAAGTAATGTAAAGATCACCTACCTTATCATGGTAGTGCAGTGCTCATCTAGTATCAAGTTCATATTCGAATCAGTTTGAGAGTAATATGAATATTGGGTGAAGAACTAGAAATTTTGGAATATGATCCTAAACACAAATAAAATAGGAGATAGCTATATGAATTGAGAATGGTTAAAAAGTAATGTATATCATACTAATATGTATCTGATGAGATAAACTATCCTTGAATCAGAGAGTAGACGAAGATAAATACTCAAATCCAAGATCAGTATATAGAGATGCCTCTCAAAAGACCCCATAGTTATCCATTAAATTGAAATAGGATTTCATGTTTGTAATAGTAATACAATTAAATACAAAACTTTTTTCTATAAATAATGGTTATAATTTTTAACTGAACAATTTAACAAATAATTTGAGAACAATAAATGAATTCTAGTAGGATGAGGGGAACCAATATGATTTACCTACATAGTTTACAGACATTGTGAAAACCATGCGAAAATCATCATTGTTATTCTAAAAAAACTAAACACCTAGATGCATATTCATGTAGCACATTCAATATATATTGGCCTTTTCATGCATCCTATAACACCATATTCCCATCTTTGATTGGTTTTTACAAACCATGCATATAGAATCCAATGCCTTTAAACACATAATTACATGAGTCCATCATAATTATACCTCAAATTACAAGTCTAGGATCGTAAAGTCTTGTGTATTGGAAGAATAGGGAAATAAAAATGAAAACTTGTAACTAAAAAAACATTTCTTTAATTATAATCTATTATGAGATTCATGGTTTATTTGAGTCCTACCATCTGTATAGGATATCCTTGGGATAACATGAACAATTGGATGGGCTACAAAGAATAGAAAGGAAAAACATTATATTATAGCATAGCACATGAGTTAGAAGGGAATATATTAAATTTATAAAAAGTCTTGGAACATGATTATAAATAAGGAATCATAACATGGGATCATATAATCATGGATTCATAATAATGGGGTAGCCAAATAATACATGAATTTAGTAAGAGTCCCGACTCGTTTCATATAGGGGAGCTCGAGTCAATTATAACTACTAAGATAGTTTCTAATAATGTCTCATGAGACTAAAAATTACCCAATGAAGTAATGTGATATCCACGAATTGACATCATAACATGGTCATGCCTATGGTATTTCAGATAATGAATCATATATAAAAAATCTATTTTAATCATATGGGATACCCTGGAATAATTGGGTATCATAATCATGTCATAAAGCATAATGAATGAGAGTATCATAAAATATCCATTGAAGAATGAAATTAAATTATACATGGAAATTTATAAATGAAAATATTTTTATATCATGTTTAGATATGTACAACTGGAGTGATAACATGTAAAAAGTGTTTTTAAGAATCATTAGAATTAAAACATTTTACGAAATTTCAAGGAAAACACTAAATATAATTTAATGAAAAAAAAGGAAAATCATTTATATAAAATCAGAAACAAACAATGAAATTTTTCAAAATAAAATGTTTTATTTTCATATAAAAAATTTGGATTAAATGATATTATATAGTGGACATGAAATTGAGTATGAATATAGGATGTTTCCTCAAATCATGCTTTCTTATAAGGATGAATTGAGTAGGGAACATTTAAAAAACATGTATAGACCTTAAAAAGAAGGATGAATAGATCTTGGAACATGATTTTAGAACATATACATAGATTTTAGAACATAAAACAAAAATCAATGATATTTTAATTTTGGATAAAAGGGAGAATGAGTAACCAGAAAAAATAATGGCGGTTTGTGTAAAGTATCTTACCATATGTTCGAATATATTCTTCACATGATCATAAAGTTTAGAATAGAAAATTGAAATTAATTAAATAATATTTCCCAAACCATTTATAAATTTATTTTACGTAATATGACATTTTTATGTTCTTTTATGACTTTCTTGGTGGGTTAAGATGTTCAATTTTACCAATTAGGAGGGTTGTTTTCCTTTGTATTCATGGTTTTTTTACTTGTATATATGTACAAATGGTCATACAATGTGTGAGTAATTATCCATTATTTAAATTATATGTTATTACTGATCTTAAAAAGGATACATTGGTCATATATATCATTTGGTTTTTTTCATGAGGTTGAATAATTAGACAAATAGTTCATGATATTTGTTTTGGTTTATTTTGGCATTTTTCAATCACAATGAACTCATTTTATTTAATAAAGTAAAATCATTTTCAAAAAATGATTCTAGGTAATTAAATAATATATAATACATATATTATACACTAGTTAAATAATTAAATTTATTTCATTATGAACATTTAAAATGATAAAACATATCTAAAACCTCATCACCATTGAATGTGATGAATTAACAAATTATGAATAATATTTTCATTTTTATTATAAAAGGAGTAGGAAACTAAGACGATGATGAATTATTACATTATCTCAACAAAATTACATTATAAGAAAGTTATTTTAGTTATCATACTATTTTTATTAGGGGTGTTTAGAAGAGATTGGTTGTGATGGGTGGTATTTATAGTTGATGAGAGATGTGTTTTCTCATTTTAGTTGTCATTAGTTTATTATTTTGGCTCATGAATATGAATAGTTTGATAATTATCATCATAACGATTAAAATAATAAAGTATATTTCTAGAATATGTTCTTATATCATCTATACATCATATATGACTCCATAATTCATGTATTTATCTATTATAATAAATTATAGTATTTTAAAACTTACCAATTATTCATGTATGTTATAAAACACACTAAAATTCAACCTAAACATTTTTATGGAATATATAATTAATAAATGAACACCAATTGTGAAAATAATTTTATAAATATGAGAAATATATTATTTTATTAAAACCATAGTTTACAAGAAAAATACTGAATTTAAAATTTTAACTACATTTATTAGACTTTTTAAAAATAAGAAAACTCTCTTAAATTATCTTATAATCACAGGACACAAAAATAAAAAATTATAAATAAAATTTATGAATAAAAATTTTTGTTAAAATAATTCAAATATTCATAACATAGTAATTAAATTTTAATAACTTTCAATAATAAAAACAATTAATTAAAAACTCATTAAATAGATATTTATTTATACTATGATATAATTACATCATATTTTCATCTATACGATGGGTAAATATTATTCATACATTCATTGGTGAGGTTGTAATTCAATTGTCTGTTTTAGAATTCATAAGGTTCGTGTAACTATTCTAATGGTTATGTTACTATTACATTAGTATATGATCCTTAACTTATAAAAATGCCTTTTATATCATTTATTATTTATTTATAATGTTTTTATTCTATTAATAACATGATTTAATTCTTATTATACTTATTGAAATAATTATAAGAATGGAATTTCCATTGATAAAAATTTGGGTTGTTACATTGATCGCCATTATGAAATTTCACCCCCCGAGATTTCTCTTATCATTCAATGTTGAAAACAAGTGTGGGTACTTTTCATTCATCACGTCCTATGGTTCCCATATTGTCTAATTATTCTTATGATTGTACGAGAGTAAATTGTCTAGGTGAGTTGTCTTATTGCATAGAAAAATTTCCCAATGATAGAATATGTTTACTAGCTGATTCTCATAAGAAATATTATTCTCCAACTGTACCACCTATAAATTTAGTAAATGTGAGGGACATGTTATTTAATTTTACAAAAGGGATAAATGGAATACATCATGTTCTAGAAATATGGATGGTGGATGTTCTATTTAATAGGAAATATCTCTAACATGATAAATGATATTTAAGGGATCTATGCACATGAGATTTATCTTTCCTCTATTCCCAAATATCATGAACATATTCCATGGTGATATGCGGATGAATACCACGTCTCCAACCTTAAACTGCATGTCCCATCAAAGATTGTCATCACTTCTCTTTTTTTAACATTAGGATGCCTATATGTTCTGTTGAATGGGTTTCACCTTCTCCACCCTTTCTCCAACCATTTCTGTTTGTAGAAGCTTATGTTCACTCCCTTAATCTATGAATTCTGGTGTTATATACCTTTTATGATAAATTTCTTCACATAAATCCCTTTTGAGGCTCGATTAGGAATTGTTGTTTTAAAATAACTCAACCAGAGGAAGATTTCTGTCCAATCTTCATTGATATCCATTGAACACATTCTCAACAAGTCTTCTAGTTTTTAAATAGTTCATGTATATTGTCTTTCAGTTGGAGGATCATATTCCATATTGAAGTTCATCTGAGTGCTTGGAGAATGTTGGAGACTTTTCCAAAACATCGAGTTGAATCTCAAATCTCAACCAGATACAATATATAGTGGTAATCCATTCAACCTTACTAATTATATATTATATATCCATGCATTTTTTCCATTGAGAATTCTTCTCTAACTGTGAAAAAATGATATTTCTTTGTAACATGATCTAAAATAACTGGTAGAGTATTGTTTCCTCTAGATGACTTTGGACGTCTAGTGATAATGTGCATGGTGATTTTCTCCAACATCCTTGTTGATATGAATAATTTTTGGCATCCAAAGTTTATAGTTTTCCTTCTAGCCATTAAATTCTAACATAATAGAAACTTAACTATTTATTTAGTGATATCTTATATCATATTGTCCCACAAAAAGTTCTCATGGAGTTCTAGACAGATGTTTGTTCTCCATTAGTTAAAAGAGAAGGTTGAGCTATGAGAATCATTCAGAAGATATTTCATTATCTATTTATTTTATGTTTCACATATTTGTTACCTAAATCCTAAAATTCCATTCTCATCTTTCATGAACTCGTAGTATTTCCTATTCTAGATAGATTACAAATTTTTTTGAATTTCCACACAATTTCTATGAGAATCCTCCATTTTATCTATTAAAAATGGTTGAGAATCCATTTGAGAAATGATTGATGATATTCCTCCCATAATTATTCCAATGTACAACATTTTTAAATTTAATTATATTGGATCATTCTCAATTTTCACCAGAGATAAAATGAAGTATCCTTTCTACATAGATCATCTACTACCTCATTTACCTTACTAGGATGGTAGTGTATTGAGAAGTCATAATGATTGATGGGTTAGAACCATCTCCACTGGTCCATATTATGCACCTTATGTGTGAATATATATTTGAGAATATTTCTTTTATTATATATCTCAAAATTATCCCAATATAGGTTGTGTCAATACATTTTCAATAAGAAGATCATATCGGACAACTTCAGATCATTTGTATGATAGTTTTAGACATGAATTTTCAACTTCATTGAGATATAGGTTATCAAATTATCATTTTTCATGAACAATCAAGATAATACCATACATTAATAATTTTTTACACTATAATGAGTTCCCTACTTTTTGGGAGTGGGAGTACTGGCATAGTGATAATCCTATATTGGAGCTCCTTAAATATTCCATCCTATTCATGAGTCTATAAATACAACACTCCATTCCATTTTATTATGGTCATTGTGTTTTACAACCATGAGATGTTATTGAAAAATAATTAGTCATACCGAGCTATGTGAGGGAATCTAAAGTTCTCTATTATAGATGTTGGACTAGAAAACACGTTTATTTCCTCTTTCATAGAAGGGTCTAATGATATTCCTTTGCTGGTGATATCATTCCCCACAAATTATTCTTATTCCATCCTAAACTCATATTTAATATACATATCATATAGTTTATACATTTGAAATGTAAATATCACATTATTCAAATTCCCTTCACGTTCCTCCTTTCTCCTGGAGAATATCATAATGTCATCAATAAATTCTACAGAAAAATTTTCAATGTAATCTATGAAGAAGATATTCATTACATTCATGAATATCTCAGGACCATTAGTGAGTACAAAAGGCATCACTATAGACACATTGTTTCCAAACATTATTCTAAATGAAGTCTTTTTAATATATTCCTTCCACGCCTCTAATTGGTTATATCCCAACTGAAGTTCCACCTTAGAGAAATTATTGTCCCCATGTAACTAATATAACAAGGCATGAATCCATGGGAGGGGAGGCTCGTTATTTATAATGATTTTATTGATCTCATGATAATCTATGTAGAAGATCATTGATAAATCATTCTATATGAAAAAGATGAATGGTTCACCACATTGTGAAGTTATAATGCATTTAAAACACATTTTTGGAATCATTTTTAATTTTATCTTATGATATTCCAACTCAACGATGACCATTATATATTCTATATCTGATATATATATAGATATAACAATATGTTAAACTGATAACTCAACTATCATTCTAGAGGACGTCCTGTGAATTCTTGTGCTTATTGATCAGGGTAATCTCTCATGATGGGAATGAAATCAATCATGATAATATTATTTTTCATTATCATTTTAGTGAGATAACATTTCTCATAAAGATGTAATTACACAGCATGGGAAAATTATTTTGAATTATGTTCATCATCTTCCTTACACATTTTATGAATTGGAGGCTTTTTTAGGATGTCCAGAGTGATATCCCAATCCGAATAGTTGAAGGTGACTCTGTATAAAGATTTATAATACATGACCAAAATAGAATCACAGTAAAAAAAATGACGTATGAAATAATTCTATATGGTGTTCAGTCCACAAAAATTAATATGGGAGGAGTTATATACATTGGGTGTAATAATTTCCCCATTATTTATTCTCATATATAACTCAACCTATATATTTTGAGGTGGTGTTTGAATAGGTCTGTTAATAATTCTAGATATGAAAAATGCATAGACCAAGATTCCAATAGTTGTTCATAATTCCTGAATAAATAAATAGTTTATTTGTTACCACATCATTTTTCGGCGGCACCATTGTAGTAGTGTTAGAATATTCCCCTACTTGTTTCATAGGTGGTGGTTCTTGATTTACATATAAAACATAGGGAGTAGGTAATTGGTATAAAAAGTTACCATTTTCATCATAGTTAAAACACTATATTATATGATAAATATTGATATTGACCTTCCTTTCTTCATACGCATTAGTGAAATTATTCATGTTGATTTGGAAGATCTTTTACAGATACCATGTCCTTCCACATTTGAAGAATTTTCTAGTTTAATCTAGATAGTTCTTAGGATAATTTCTCTACACTTTTGACATTTGGGATATTAGGACATCTTTTATTTATGGGATTTATTTTATAATGCACCCATATTAGTATAAAATTTATTCATTTTGTCACCAAAACCATGTGAACATTGAGTGAATTTGATCTCATTTTATCATAGAAGGTACAACATACAATCTTTTTATAGCTTTAAAATACTCAAATAATGCTTAATTTTCATAGAATAAGATTTAGACATTACATAAATGATCAAACTTATTTTTGGAGTTCATATGCCCCGATAGAATCATCGTTCTTCTACATAAGTCTTTGTAACACTATTTTTATCTTGAGATAATGGGTTGGGGAAAATATTTATTGAAAACCATTTTCTTTAATTCCTCCCAATATATGTTATCAATTTCCTCCATGGATGTCATATTTTTTATTAGTTCCCCCAACTAAGTAGCTTCCCCATCAAAAACATTGACCACCTTAAAAATAATATTTTATTCTAAACACTAGATATACATGAATATCATTTGAATACAGTTAATACACTCTTCTAGGTGGGGGTATCATAATATCCACTAAATAATGAAAGCATTTTTCATGGGATGGATTAGACAAAAACATGTTCATTTATAGAGATGGATGATGTTCAACATGATTCAGGTTATTATTCATAACATGGCCCAGCTGAGCAAGTATTGTCATAATATTATCACCACACATTCCATCATGTTTGGGTTATCATTATGGAAATCATCACATTTACTATCAACAATTATTATTGAAACTTGTTCTTATATTTCCCTCCAATACCTATAAAAAATTTTAAATTACGGGTCATTCATTCATAGTTAATAAGCATAAAAAAGAAACATTAAACATAATATGATAAACACTTAATGGAAAATTATATCCATCCTTTTTATTAACTTGTAATAAATACAAATTTTCCAAGATATTTTTCTAGACATATATTAACATTGAAAATGTATTACCATCATAATTTTTGTAATGAGATTATGAATTTACTGAAGAATATCCCCCAAGAGTGTCGAATGAGTTACGAAGTAAGGTTCGTTGTCTTATACCAGATTAACCTGAGTAAGGACCAAAACAGGTTTATGGGGTTATTTATTCTAGGTACATCTATGTCAGACTCACATTCACTTGTTGTATCTATATTGGGATGTATTTTCTTTATAAACCACTTAATATTAACTTACAAAAATTTAGGGATGTTTTCAAATACTGAGTCATATCCTTAATGTTGTTAATAATTTTCAATATTCATTGACTCTAAAAATAAGTATACCATATTCAGATACCAACTTTAGAGTCTTCATCCTTTACATATATCATTATATAATTTCAAAAAAAATCAACATCATAGAACATTCCATGAATCATAAAGTCTAGTGTTCTATGATGACTAGGTATATAATACTGAAAACATGGGACCAAATAAAATATTATTTAGTTACCATCCATTATGATTACTTACTATAGTTGAGACCTTACATATTCATATGATATCATAGGGAAACATTAGAAAATTAAAGTTCTAGAAATCCCTCCAAGGGAATGATCATTAAAATAAAGCATAGCACATGGGATAGTAAGAATAACATAATGATATTCAAAGGCATAAAACGTGATTATAGATCAAGATTTATGAAATAGGACTATGTAAACATAGAATCATAATAAATTGTATACAACATAAAACATGAAATTAGTTTTAGTCAAGGAATATTGCTCATAGAGTAGCACGAGTCAAGGATAACCACCAAAACTATTGCACATGGAGCCTGAGTCAATGATAACCACCAAGACTGTTTCATATAACGTCTCATGAGACTGAATTTTAACCAATGTATTAATAAAATATATTGAAACACCTATAATAACATGTTCATGGATATTTTTTTCTACGTAAATAACCATAGATAATAAATAAAACATAAACATAAGGGTTACTCGTGGAATGAATTAGGTATCATAATCATGTCATTAAGAATAATAAATGGGTGTATCATAAATTTTTCCATGAAAGAATAGAATTAAATAATAAATAGAAATTAATATAGGAAAATATAAATATATCATGATTATTGTTTAAAATTGATTTGATAACATGGGAAAATAGTATTTATGATACATTAGTATTAATACATTTAAGTGCAGTTTTGGGAAAGTACTAAAGACAATTTAATGAAAAAATTTATTACTAATTTAAATAAAATCAGAAGTAATCCGTGAAATGTTTCATAATAAACCATTTTATTTAGGAAACACATTCGTGTCTTAAAATAAATTATATAGTGAACTTGAAATATGGTAAGAATTATGGACTGTCCATTAAATATGGCTTGCTTATTTGGAATAATTGAGTAGGGAACCATTTAAAAAAATGTATTTCCTTGAAAAAGATGGAAAACCAGATCCAAATACATGACTTTGGCCCATATAAATTTATTTTTAAATATGTAAATAAATATAAAATATAATTTTATTTTGTTAAAATGAATGAATGAGTATCCCTAATGAAGAATGGAGCTTCGGGTTAAGTCACAAACCTTTTGTATGATGGTATTCTCCATAAGATCATAATGTTCTGTATAACAAAATTAGATTCATTTATTAATAATTCAAAAACCATGTTTGCATATATTTTATTATTTTTAAGTTTATTATGTTCATCCATTGAATATTTGATGGATTAAGAGGTTCAGTTACATCATTTAGGAGCACTGGTTTTTATGGTTTTCATGATTAGTTTACTTGCATACATGCACAAAAAGTCATATAATTTTGGGATAATTAATCATAATTTAGATTATATTATATTAATAATCTTATATAGGATAATTTTTCATTATTACAATTATGTTTGTTTTCATTAGGATAAATCATTAGATAAATAGTTAATGAAAATAATTTGGGATTATTTTGGTAGTTCTTGATCAAAACGAACAAATTTTGTTTTCAAAATTATTATCATGTGTAAAAAAGAATCTAGAGTATATAATATCATATAATACATATATTATAATCTACTAAAACAATCATAATGGTTTCATTTACATCCTTGAAGATAGTAATATAAATTTAAAACTTCATGATCCTTGATTTCGATGAATTAGAACATCACAAATGATGTTTTTAATTTACTTATAAAAGTAGGTGAAAAAGAGATGCTGACAAATTATTCCACTTGAATAAAAAAATTATAATATATTTATGGAACTATAGTTACTATAACATTTTTAATGGGGAATTGAGGAGAGAAAATGAAGAGAAATGAACATGAAATGAATTGAAAAGAAAATGAAGGTGATTTTATATATTGATTCCTTCAATAAAATATTAATTTGAATTTGTGGGAAGGGATTAGGAGTATATTTGAATAGAATTTAGACAATTCTCTAATCTCTTGGTATGTAAGGAGAAGATGTGTCTATAGGTTGTATTTATAGTGGTGGAGAGGGGTGTTTCTTAATTAGTCTAATCATTAATATATTATTTTGGCTCAATACTACGAATATTTTGAGCATTATCATAATAAAATATAAAAAATGATGTATATTTCGTTTCTTTGATCTTATATCATAAAAATATAATCTATGACTCCATATTTCATGTGTTTACCTTTTATCGCAATTTTTCATATTTTATTATTCACAAAAAAATCAAGTATATTATAAAAATCCCAAAAAATTAACCTCAATATTTTTCAGAGTATATAAATATAAAATTCCCTATATAATATGAAAATAATTTTTGAAATATGAGAAACCTAATTTTTTATTACAACCATAATATTCTTGATAAAAATAGTTTCTAAAGTAATAACTTATTTAATAACACATTATAATTTTATCAATGGTCTCATACAATAATATTATAATAATATTACAAGAAAATTCATATTTATTACAACATATTATAAAAATATATCATCATTCATATTTTTAAATTAATGATGAAATTGTAAATTAAAATAAATGATTTACAAAAATACCAACACTGAATTAATTTCTATTTAAAATTTTATTTAGTTATACTATGATATAATTATATCATACTATCATTAATATGATGGACGGATATTATTTAAAATTTCATTAGGTAGGTTAAAATTCAATTGAATTCTATACTATCCATAAGAATCATGTAACTAATCCAATGGCCAAGTTACATTTCCTATAGTATATGTTTTTTAACATCTTAAAAACATTTTTGTTTATTAATTCTTCATTTATAATATTATTATTGAGTTATTAATGTTATTTTAGGTGATTATACTATATTAAATAAATATAAGATGGAAATTTCCATTGATAAAACTTTAGGTTGGTACAATGTACCATTCCATTTCCATGCTAAATGTGGGTTCAGATATCTAAAGAAGCCCCAAAACCCTCCGAATCAATTAAAGAATCAAAGGGTATTAAATTTAGGACATATATAAGAGTTACAATTCATAAATAAGGAATCCATAACTAAAAAATTATTTTGGTTCTTCAAATATTTCTCCTTATATAATTTCATCCCCTTATTTCACTCTATAGTGGTGTTCAAGATTCGTTTGAGTGCAACATTATCCCCAAATAACATTCATCATCCTCCCACTCCCAAGTCGTATCATATAATTGGTTTGGATTATATATCACTCATACATGTAGAACCTACAAACCTTAAAGAACCATCGTGATCCTATGTACTATATTAATCTAATTCTTCTCAAAGGATGCATCTACATATAACAGTATATCCTTGAGATGAAAAGTGTGCGATATTTCAAAATTATAGAAGTGTAGAAGATATTAAATGAAGACATATTGTATTCCATGGTACATATAAGGAAACATCAATCAATAGGTTACTGAATCGAATCAATCTAGAATCCCAAACGACCATACATATCATTGTGACAGCCTACAATGTATCCTAATTCCACTTTATACCACCCTTGATCAAACACATTAGAAAACATGATACCCGACCTTCAAACATAGAGGTTTTCTATATTGATTGTCATATGACTTCTATTAAGACTCTTCAGTCAGATTCCTCTTCCCAATCATGTGGACCTACTTAGAAGTCTTCCACAAGGCATGGTCCCAGTCAATATTCCTCACATACCTCTATCCAAAATAGGGGAGATCCGCATGGTCTTCTTTATAAAGCCTCATAATTTTCATTCTTTTTTACTGTCCTTATAATGGTTGTAATAGGTGAACCCAACTAGGGGTATATTCTTCTCCTATTAGAACCCAAAATCCCAAAGGCATGCTCGTTGTGTGACCTCTAGAAACTATATCATACACTCTGACTAGCCATTAGTCAATGGGTGGTATATTGTTCTCAAAATAACCTATGTAACCAATTACCTCTAAATAAATTACTAGAAATTAGATGTAAATTAGGCATACCTATCTAAAATTATATAATTAATTCCCTAGTAATGTTATACTCTCTCAATGATATACAACCATCTGAACTCATCAACATCGAAGGTCTCCATGATCAGATATAACTGAGAAACCATCATGAGCCTGTAAACAATATCCCAAAAAAATCACTACCTTGTGGTGACATCTGTAACTATAAGGCCCCAACCTTAAAAATTACTTAATCATGAGTTATTTCAAGAATACACGTTCAAGATATTTTCAGGTTTAGAGTTTTAGAGAATTAGATCATAAAAAATTCTTTACATTCCACATTTAAACAAAGTGGTTACATAAAATATAGTACTCATTTTTCCCATCAACGGAAACATATTAAAAAAACATCGATTCGTTCATGACACTTCCATGACACTATCATCACATCATGTATCTTTCCCTTGACCTGTGAAAAACATTTCAAAAACATGGGATGAGCATAAAAATCTCAGTAAGGGATATAAATGGACAAAATGAAAACATTAGTCCATGTACGAAATCATGCTTTACTCATAAAACATAAGCACCTTAACATACCTCATTAAATCAGGTATAAAACATAAAAATTATAAGACCTAAAGGTAACTTGAGGCATTCATAACATTCTTATGTATAGAGTAACCCTCTTGGTTACGTTTGGAATACCCATCACAGTATATTCCCTAAAACTCTTCGGAAAAACCACAATGTTTAACCCCTTCGTGTTATCCAATGCATTGGAGAGCTATATCGGTCTCACACACCCTTATTTTATCACAAAACCACCAATCTTTATAAAAATTCTCAAGAACCATAACATAATCGTATCACATAAAACATGAATAAAGGAAACATAACATTTCCACATTTCAATCACAATATATCAATAACAAATTGATACAATAAAAACGTTAACAAAACCATTTTCAATACCAAAATAAATGAAAATTAAAACATGGTATTTATTTTTCATTTAAAAAAAAGTAGGGCTTGTAGAGGAAGCCGAAACTCAAATAATGGTCACGGCGGCGGAGAAGTCGTTGTCCCCGCATACATACGAAAAAAACATTCTCTTTTGTCATTTAGTAAAATGCTTCGTATAAAAAGATTCTTTTTGGATAAACGTAAAAGTCAAAGGGGTTTATACACCGTATTAAAAACTTTGTGTATAAAACATAATATGCCTCATTGAAAAGAGATTGAGATGAAGTCCCATACCTCGGGTCCGACTTGAATAGATCGTTCTTTAACGTCCTGAATAATAAACTTGAGTTAATTTCTATTTGATTAAGAACCTTTTTCAAGTTCATTATTCCTTTTATATCACTTATTACCATTTTATGAACACTATGTAATTATTTAAGTTAATAATGGTCGTTTTGTCGATCATTGGTACTTGAGTAAAAAATATGATCTTTATAATTTCAAGTTGTTCATGTATCCATTATATCCAGAGTTATACTCATGATTTAGATATCATATATATCATATATATCCATTATATAAATGCATTTATAATATTACATAATCATTTAGAGGTAAGAAATGAAATGCACCGTTCATGGAGATGGTAAGTCGTACGTACGCGTGAACGCTACTTCCATTTATATTTCATATTTAATGGAATTAAAACATAATCATACATAATAGTATTATAATTCCAGTATTTTATCATATATATTATCATTAAATCTATCCTTTATATGTACCACATATGGTATTAATGAATCAAATCACTTTGAGGGGGCGGTAGTTCACACTTCTAAAATGAAGATATCGCGTTTACCCATAATGGAAACCATAAAGGTATTCCACCAATGAAAAAATACAGAATATTAAGTAAAACATAAACATATTATATATCATATATAAATATAGTGTCATCTTAATGGCCACCTTTGAAGGTGTTAAAAGAATATTGAACAATCATCGTTTCGTGAGGCAGAAATTCTCCATCCACGGAAACAGTATGTTCTTTAAACATTAGATGTAGGTGTGTGTAAGTGTAGCTCTAATAATTATTATAACAACATCCTATTATATCGAAGATACTGGTGTTGCTACAAAATAAATTAATAAAAGGAGTTTAGGGGTTGGAGAAGCAAAATAAAACATAAGAACACTAGAGAAGACACTACCTTTAAATCAGGTAACTCTTTTTTATTTGAGCTCAAAGGCTTCCTTGGAAAGACTTCTTCCCAAATTGAGGATTCTAAGTGTTATAGAGGGATGTGGAGAGACAAAATTTGCAGGGGTTGGCTGAGACAAAGGTTTTGGAAGTGTGGGTAAGGTGGTATAGGTGGAGGCCATTTATAAGAGGAGAGGAGGGGCACTCTTGGATAGTTAAGAAAGAATACTTTTTTATAAAATGATTTTCAGATAAAAAAGGACCCAAAATTATAAATTTCTAGGATACATTGATAAGGGTTAGAAATACACCCATCCAATAGGTCTTTTAAAAGTGTATGATTTAGATTTTACATTATATTTTAATTTTATTTTAATTGTTAAATAATGAGGTAATCGATCCATCATCATGGTTTCATAAATAATGTAATTTATTTAATGTATAAAAATTATAAAAAAACTACTATGATGTATGAAATATTATTATCTTTCCAATGACTATTTATAGTAAAAAATCTGACTTGTATAACACCATTTAAAAATTGTTTTAGTAAAACAACTAATGTTTGTGATATTTTTTCATTAACAATAAATAAAAGGAATTAATGTCTTTATATTACACAAGTGGCTCCATGGTGTCCCAAAAATCCACCCATGGGTTATCTAGGTTGGCCATGAAACATCAAATAAGAGTAGGACATGTGTCTAGGTCATTTAATATTATTAAAACATTATTCTTACCTTAAATTACACTAATTACCGCTAATCGAGATTAAAAACTTAAAAGTTACTATTCACCAAAAAAAATATATTAATCCCATTGAATAACATTTTACATCTTAATGAAAACCATGTATGTGATATTTTTGAAATTAAAAACACATAGTTGGTAAAATATTATTTAAACGAAAAATCAGTTTTTTAAATACCACTTAGTGGTTTCACTATTCATCAAAAATTGAATCTTTTTAGAAAAATACCAAAACATCACCCTAAGATATATTTGATATTCCGGATTCAAAAATGATGTCTACTTTAAAAAATTTCAAAACATATAAGTTACATTAATTAATTTAATAATTAATTCCCGCTGTCAGAGCAAATAGCGTGTTTTTAATAAAACAATAAGTATCAAAAGATTGACAATAGTTTAAGGCCAATTTCAATGTGAAATTAATTCCAACAACCACTATTTGATTAAATGGAAAAAATATATTCTAATTTTACTTTAAAAACAATTCATAAGATAATATAATCGTATAAATAAATTTTATTGAAAATAGGTTTTGAATTAAAATACAACATTTTTCACTATTCATTAAAAAATGAACTTTATCGGAAAAATACCAAAAATTTACCCAAAGTAAATTTCAATGTTCCAATCATAAATAATAATTTGATTTTGAAAAATAGAGCTTTTAATGTTTTCAAAAGCTGGATTTGAAAATGGTTTTCCATCAAAAGGTAGTAAAACCATCTTTTAAAAATATTAGTGTATTCCATGCTTACGATTGGATTTATTCTCATTTTAAGCCTCTAAAACACTATCTAATTAATTAATAGACATAGATAAGAATATATATTATTCATTACATACTTGGGATGTTACATCCTTCCCCCCTTTAGAAAATTTTTTCCCCGTAATTTATTTACTTATCGAATAAGTTGGGGTATTTATCCCTCATTACATTTTCAGATTCCCATTTTGCCTATTCAATCACGTGGTTTATCCAAAAAAACCTTTACCTGATAAATCACCTTATTACGTAACACATGCTCCCTGTGGTCAAGAATCTGGACCGGTTGTTCCTCATAAGATACGTTCTCTTCCAGCTGAACTACCTCTGGACTCAAAACATGAGATGGATCTGTCATTTACTTCCTTAACATTGAAACAAGAAAAACATTGTGTACCTGAGATAAACTCAGAGGTAAAGCCACTCAGTATGAAACTTATCCAACTCTCTCCAGAATTTCATATCCAATGAACCTTGGGCTCAACATTCCTTTCTTACCAAATCGTATCACACTATTGCAAGGTGAAACTTTGATAAAAACATGATCACCTACCCTGAAAGATAGATCCTTCCTCTTGTTATCCGCATAACTATTCTTCCTGCTCTGAGATGTTCCCATGTGTTTCTGAATCAACTAAATGTTTTCTGCCATCTCTTCTACCAATTCTAGTCCCATCAACTTCCTTTCACCCACTTCATCCCAGAAAGCTGTAGTTCGACACCGCATCCCATATAATTCCTGAAATGGTGCCATCTATATACTGGAATGAAAACTATTATTATAAGAAATCTCAACCAAAGAAATATGTTGGTCCCAACTTCCTTGATAATCCATCGAACAGGCACATAGCATATCTTCCAAAGTCTGAATTGTTCATTCTGACTTCCCATCTGATTGGGGATGAAATGTTTTACTAAAATTTAATTCAGTACCCAACGACTTCTGAAGGCCTTTCCAAAAGATAGAAGTGAACCTGGGATCACGGTCAGATACAATGGAGATAGGAACTCCATGTAACCTGACTATCACTTCAAGATACAAACAATAATGTTGATCTAGGGAAAAAGTATCTCGTATAGCAAGGAAATGAGAAGATTTAGTCAAGCAATCAACAATAACACAGATTGCATTATTACCTTGAGGTGTCTTTGGCAATCCCACAATGAAGTCCATGGATATATTTTCCCATTTCCACTCTCGTACTGGTAAAGGATGAAGCATCCCATTCAGTAACTATCGCTCTACTTTAACCTGTTGACAAGTCAAACACTTCACTGTAAAAACATCAATATCTCTTTTCATTCTGTCTCACCAGTAACACTCTTGAAGATCTCTATACATCTTAGTATTTCCTGGATGAACTGAAAACGGATAACTATGAGCTTCACATAACAAATCTATCTTCAGTTGTGAACCACACGGCACACACAATCTCTTCCCAAATCTCAAAAAAATTATCAATATTGAATTCAGTCAACTTACCATCATGAACCAGCTCTACCTTTTTCTCCAACTCATTGTCTTGCTTATGTGCTTGCTTAATTCTGTCTGATAGAAAAGATTTCCCTGATACCTGATACAAATTCATTTGATGGCCCGACATCTTCTTAAGTAGTTGCAAAGGATTTTACCACCCCTTTCTGCTTGTAGTCTAACTGCTTCCAATCACATGAGCTCTTTGTCGAACACTCGTTTTCATAGTGACCCATCTCATTGCACTTAAAATATTTCAGTAACTATAAATAAAATTTGGTCTTACCATCACCCTGATATTTTTCAGTGCAATCACGAGCCTTATGTCCCATATTACCGCATCGGTAGCACATTCCAGAATTCAGAAAACATTCTCCAGCACGCCTTTTACCACATTTATCACAAACTGGAAAGTTAGTTTTCTTACCGTCAGACCTTTTTGAAGAATTCTTTCCTTTCTCCTGCCACCTCGGTCTATTCTTCTGCTGGTTGTTATAGAACACTTTATCATTGGAAAAATCCATTTCCACCTTCTCAGCTCATCGATCAAGAATTTCATAACTTTTGAACTCACGAGAAGCTAAATCCCTTCGATATTTTGGTTCTAATCCTGAGTAAAAACGATTGATTTTACTATCATGTTCTCGGATAAAATTTGGAGCATACCTTGCCAATCGAGTGAACTTTTCATCATAAGGAGCCTCTGAGTCCTCCTCTTGCCTCAATTCTTGCAATTGTTTTTCCATCCTTAGTCGAACAGCCTTAGGAAAATACTTCTCAGGAAACATACCTTTGAATTCCTCCCAGTCGAGAGAATCATTCTCATCAGCATCCCTGATATTTTTAACCATCGACCACCACTGATCTGCCTCACCCTCCAAACGGTAAATAGAAAGATTAACCTTTTTATTGTCTGAACACCCCATGACATAGAAAATCTTTTCCAGTGCTTTAATCCACCCTTCAGCTAGCACAGGGTCAGATGATTCTCTGAAAGATGGGGGATGTTTCCTCATGAAATGTTCCACCACTGACATGTTCCTCTGAGGTTGATCTGGCTGATCTCATGCATGGATACTGCCACCATTTATCGCTTGAGTCAACTGCTCCATTACAACAACAAACTGTTCAGTTCCAATTCCGACCATCTCAGGATGCTGATTCAGAAGGTTATTTCCTTCTAAATGTCTTCTTAACACTGCTTCCCTATTTTCTCTACGGAAAACCATTCTGAATAAACATGTCTTAGATGAAGCAACATGGTAATCATCAAATACTATATCATTTCAATTTGACCATAAAAAATTTATTTTTGGATAATCATTTAATAGAATTTTAACTCTTAATGTTATCTAAACAAACCTTTTATACCAACTATAAGGCCTCAGCCTTAAACATTACTTAATCTTGAGTTATTTCAAGAATACACATTGAGGATCTTTACAGGTTTAGAGTTTTAGAGAATTATATCATAAAACATGAATTACATTCCACATTTAAACAAAGTGGTTACATAAAATATAGTACTCATTTTCCCCATCAATGGAAACATATTAAGAAAACATGGATTCTTTTTTGACACTACCTTGACACTATCATAACATTATGTACATTTCCCTTGACCTATGAAAAACATTTCAAAAACATGGGATTATAATAAAAAGATCAGTAAGGGATATAAAAGAACGAAATGAAAACATTATGCCATGTATGAAATCATACTTTACTCATAAAACATAAGCACATTAACATAACTCATCAAATAATGAATAAAACATAAAAATCAGAAGACATATAGGTACCTTGAGGCATTCATAACATTCCTACGTAGGGATTAACCCTCTTGGTTACATTTGGAATACTCATCACAGTATATTCCCTTAATCTCTTCGGAGAAACCTCAACGTTTAGCCCCTTCGTGTTACCCAATGAATTGGAGAGCTATATCAGGCTCACCCCCCTTAGTTTATCACGAAACCACCCGTCTTCAAAACAATTACCATAAACCATAACATAATCATATCACATAAAACATTCATAATGGAAAAATAAAATTTCCACATTTCAATCATAATATATCAATAACACATTGATATAATAAAAATGATATCAAAACCATTTTCAATACCAAAATAATAGAAAAGTAAAACATGGTATTTATTTTTCATTTAAAAAAATGTATGGCTTGTAGAGGAAGCCGAAAATCAAATAATGGTCATGGAGGTGGAGAAGTCATTGTCGTCGCATACGTACAACAAAAACATTCCCTTTTTTTGTTTAGTAAAATGCTTCATATAGAAATATTCCTTTTGGAGAAACGTAAAATTCAAAGTGGTTTATACACCGTATACAAGAAATTTGTGTATAAAACATAATATGCCTCAATGAAATGAGATTGAGACGAAGTCCCATACCTCGGGTCCGACATGACACGATCGTTCATTAACGTCCTGAATAATAAACATGAGTTAATTTATACTTGGTTAAGAACCTTTTTCATTTTCATTATTCCTTTTATATCACATATTACCATTTTATGAACACTATATAATTATTTATGTTAATAATGGTCGTTTTGTCGATCATTGGTACCTGAGTCAAAAATATCCTCTTTATAATTACAAGTTCTTCATGTATCCATTATATCAAGAGTCATACTCATGATGTAGGTATCATATATATCATATATATACAGTATATACATGCATTTATAATATTACATAATCATTTAGAGGTAATAAATGAAATGCACCGTTCTTGGAGACGGTAAGACGTATGTACGCATGAACGCTACTTCCATTTCTATTTCATATTTAATGGAAGTAAAACATAATGATACATAATAGTATCATAATTCCAGTATTTTATCATATATAATATCATTCAATATATCCTTTATACGTACCACATATGGTATTAACGAATCAAATCACTTTGAGGGGGCGATAGTCCACACTTCTAAAATGAAGATATCGCGTTTACCAATAATGGAAACCATAAAAGTATGCCATAAATGAAAAAATAAAGAATCATAAGAAAAACATAAACATATTATATATCATATATAAATATAGTTTCATCTTAATGGCCACCTTTGAAGGTTTTAAAATAATATTGAACAATCATCGTTTCGTGAGGCAGAAATTCTCCATCCACGGAAACAGTATGTCCTTTAACCATTAGATGTAGGTGTGTGTTAGTGTATCTATAATAATTATTATAAAAACATCCTAGTATATGTAATATACTAGTTTTTTATAAAATAAATTAATAAAAGGAGTTTAGGGGGTTGTAGAAGAAAAATAAAACATAAGAACGCAAGAGAAGACACTACCTTTAAATCGGGTAACTCTTTTTGATTTGAGCTCAAAGGCTTCCTTGGGAAGAATTCTGCCCAAATTGAGGCTTCTAAGAGTTATAGAGGGATATGGAGAGACAAAATGGGAAGGGGTTGGCTGAGCCAAAGGCTTTGGAAGTGTGGGTAAGGTGGTAGAGGTGGGGGATTTTATAAGAGGAGAGGAGGGGCACTCTTGGAAATTAAATAAAAGATACATTGTTATAAAATAATTTTCGAATAAAAAATGTCCACAAATTATAAAGTTAGAGGATAAGGTGATAAGGGATCTAAATCCACCCATCCAATAGGTTTATTACAAGTTTAGGCCTTATATTTTACATTATATTTTCATTTAATTTAAATCGTTAAATAAGGAGGTAATCACTGCATCATCATGGTGTCATAAATAATGTAATTTATTTAATGTCTAAAAATTATAAGAAAAATACTATGATGTAGGAAACCTTTTTATATTTCCAATTACTATTTATAGTTAAAAATATGACTTGTATGACCCCATTTAAAAAATGTTTTAGTAAAACAACTCATGTTTGTCACATTTTTTCTTTAACATTAAATAAAAGGCATTAATGTCCATATCTTACCCAAGTGGCTCCATGGGGTCCCAAAAATTGACCCATGGGATTACTTGGTATTCCATGACACATCCAATAAGTTTATTACATGTTTCTAAGTCATTTAATATTATTAAAACATTATTCTTACCTTAAATTACACTAATTACCTCTAATCGCGATTAAAAACATAAAAGTTACTATTCACCAAAAAAATTATTTTAATCCCATTAAACCAAATATTACTTCTTAATGACAACCATGTAGGTTGGATTTTTGAAATTAAAAACACAGAGGTGGTAAAATTTCATTTAAACGAAAAATCAATTTTTTAAGTACCACTTAGTGGTTTCACTATTCATCAAAAATTGATGCTTTTCAGAAATATACCCAAACATCACCCTAAGCTATATTTGATATTCCGGATTCCAAAATTATGTCTAGTTTAAGAAATTCAAAAAATATAAGTTACATTAATTAATTTAATAATTAGTTCCTGTTGTCAGAGAAAATAGCGTGTTTTTATGAAACAATAAGTATCAAAAGATTGACACTAGTTTACGTCCAATTTCAAAGTGAAATTAATTCCAATGACCACTATTGGATTAAATGGTAAATATATAATATATTTTCACTTTAAAACCAATTCATAAGATAACCTAATCATATAAATAAATTTGATTAAAAAGAGGTTTTGAATTAAAATTCAACATTTTTCACTATTCATTAAAAAAATAAACTTTATCGGAAAAATACCAAAAATTTACCCAAAGTAAATTTCAATGTTACAATCATAAAGAATAAGTTTATTTTGACAAGTAGATATTATAACGTTGTCAAAAGTTTGATTTAAAAAAAATTCCATCAAAAGGCAGTAAAACAATATTTTAAAAATATTAGTGTATTCCATGCTTAAGATTGGATTTATTCTCATTTTAAGCCTCTAAAACACTATAAAATTCATTTTTAGACATAGATAAGTATATCTATTATTCATTACTTACTTGGGATGTTACAGTAACCCAATCATGAAATCCATTAAAAATCATACCATTTCTGATTTTTAGATAGGTAGAAACTGTAGAATCCTAGCTGGTCATTGATGTTTCACCTTCATCACCTGATAGGTAGAACACCACATAATGAAACCATATACCTATATTTCCATTATCAACCACCAGTACTGACAACACTAGTCAATATACATATTTGTGACTCTAGGGTGCACCACCCATGCTGAGGATGGAAACATGATCATCAAATCTTCAAGTATTTCCACTATAAAACAAGCATCAACATGCATATGCATGACCTAATCATCTAAAAAGGTTCGACTAGAATGTGTCTCCTCACCATACACACGCTCTGATCAGACTGGGCCCTTGGAATCTGATAGTTGTCTCATCCTTAATCTAATGATAAGTGCTGATTTTATAGCTAAGGAAGATAGATAAGTATGTCCTGGAATATCATTCACCCCCTGAGTGCCTCTCAGTGAACAATGCCATAAGCTTCCATTCACTACTGGCATGTTGTACTGCCTATATCTGAGTCTTCCTCCTCAATGAATCAATAGATGCATTACCAGTATCGAGCATGTAAGAAACCTCAATGTTTAAATAATTAATGTACAATACCCATCATCAAAACCTCATATTTAGATCACATATTGTAAATATGTACCTGAGGATTTATTGGTTCATGTACACCATAAAATGATTTTCTAGTAAGTCATATCTCAAGAAACATGATTATTTAAATAATGTAGGTAGAACATGATCATGTCTCAGGTAGATCCTTTCATTTGTCCATAGTTATAATAATCGATACACCACAATTATTTCTACATGAATCATCAATAGTCTCAACCCAATACCTAATGTGTCACAATACACAGTTTAGCTCTTTCCCAATTCTGGTAGTATCAGGAATGGTGTTGATGTGATCCTCTTTTTTAGCTCTTGAAAGGATATTTACTATGAATCAATCAATATAAACATCAAAACCTTCTTAGTAAAGACCATCAGATATTCTTCAATGTGTAATAATTTCTACATAAAACATCTTTAATTAATCATTTAGCATTAAAATATACATGTCAAAAAAATCATGGGGTGTTTCCTGGAAACTACAGGACTCACCTTCTCTAGGTCCACTAATACTCATGAATCTGAGATAATGAAACCATTTAAATAAATCTGATCCATCCAGATGTTGCAATTTGTGAGATTATAATATAATAGATTTTATCTTAATGTATTTAAAATAATCTCAATATTGTTGGAATGGTCTTGTAAATTATAAGAATAAACCAAGACAGTATCCATGAGAACCACCAAAAAAATGCATGTAAGTATGGAAAACTCGGTTCATCAGCACCAGGAAACCGTTTGGCATGTTCATTAGATCTAATAGCATAAATAGATACTCATATAAACCAAACCAACTATGAAAATTGTATGAGGTTTTTTTACTGGTCGAACACATACATTGTGATATCGAAATCTCAAATATATTTTCAAGAAAAAAGTGTCTTCTCAAAGATGATCAAACATTTAATCAATTAGTGGAATGAGATATTGGTTATTAAACTCCAACTAATTAAACTACATATATCCCATGCATATCTTTAGGGTACCATCAGTCATTTTTTAGAAAAATATTACTGAAAAAAATGAAGATGTACTAGGTCAAATAATATTCTTTTCCACCAAATCCACTATCACCCACTTAATCTCATGTAACACCATCGTATCCATCCATTGAGGACGAATTAAAATGCGTGTAGCTCCTAGAACTAGGGTAATGGAGAAATACACCTCCATCTCTGCTTTTAGACATGACACATCTTATGAGAAGACATCCATGAATCATTAAACCACTAGTGGAAAGTATACGTGACTCACTCAATTATCATCTATATACAATCTATAAATCATTAATTTATTCCCCCATTTCTTATGATGCTATTGTCTAGATCAGCTCACCTGGACATCCAATTCTCTCTTCTGTGTACACATTTCTAACTATGGTGATGTAAAGGCCACCCTCCAGTGATAGAATTAAATGTATACCTGATTTTATACAAGCCATTCCAACCTCAGGATAATGTCAATGACCCCCCATCTTGAGGACCTATGGATCCCAAATAATGTGACACCCACCTACCTCGAGGGGGACTCCCTGCACTGGTGCACATTATTCATTCTATTTCCCAAAGGCTTGTCTAGAATCAAAACCCCCTTATAAGACAACCAAACTAGACCAGGTCTTCTCACCACTAGTGATTGTATAATGCTTATAGAGGCACCTATATCAAAAAGAGAAACTGCAATGGTAGTGTCCACTAGTACATTACCTCTCTCTATAGGCCATATCAGTCCCTAATCCTAGGGGGAATTTTGTATAGAATATATCATTCCTACACTACAACCCTATGATACAACCTCACTTCCCAGATAAGTCGCACTCTAATTTCTCATTGTAACTAGTGTATGGTTTCCTATGCCACAACAAAAATTGCCTAGACCTGATCGACTAAAACTGCTTGTTAATTGTTCCTAATATAGAGCTAAGGAGCCTACTCCTAAACATGCTGTCAGATCTAACCATTACCACCCACAACTAGAGGGACGGTTCTATAGAAATGATTTACATGGACCAACTTTCTTCAATCACAGCACATGACTGAGTCACGAACATCGTGACACTTTAAGTGGGAATTCCTTCCATAATCATAGAATAAGACTAAGATACCATAAATCACATCATTAATGGTCCTGATATCATGGTAAGACTAAAAATAGTGGTTCCTTCAAGAAGACATCGAACCCCTAGGTCATGAAGAATCACTTCCAGGCACTAGGCTTCTAGATTCCCTTTCATTGCCCATGAAATCAGCTCCTTATTCGCAATATCAATGATATATTTCAATCTAAGCACATTGAACTAAGATTTCATATCAATCCTGAGACATTACATGAAGCAGAGTTCTCTAGAAAGTTCATGAGTTAGGTATGCCAGTGAATAATGATGAAACACTATAACAAATTTTGAGTACTCCATAACCATCATCACGCCCTTCTCCGAAATCATAAAATCACTTTCCTCCTCTACCCATATAGTTTTGAGGTAATAGTAGTCATTGAAGTGGGTCCATAAATCAGCCTAATTGATATATCGCATCACATCACCATAGTTTAGTACATACAACCAGTTATTTGTTGACCCATATACCATAAATGTTGTGAGCATGACCCTACCCTCTAGTGGTGTCTCTTGATTCTCTAAGAAATCTATCATCGTCTAAATACATTTTTTTGTATCCCATGGACTTCCATCCCCCAAAATCATGGGAGGTTGATTTTGATTAAAAAAAACATGTTATATCGTACATAGACAATGTAGGATGTCGTTCTCCCTAATAGTCTATATGAAATGAATGAAACCCTCATGGTACTATGCCACATCAAATGTTTTTGGAATAGCAGCTGGTTCCGTAGGTATCACTAAAGAAGGATCCACAAGTTTCCAATGGATCACAACCTCTAGAGTGTGATTAGCACCTCCCTCCTACTACATGACATGATATCATCATAGTGTAATGAAAATCTAATTCCGAACACATGCATTAGAAAACAATGAGATAAAGGTCACATCTCAGAAGAATGGGAAAATTAAAAACCGTACTAAAAACCCTCATTACCCACAACCTTATCCTAATTCATGGTTTATAAATGAACAATATCAAAGAAACTAGAGACACTGCCACATCCCACACAAAATTTTGGTCTTGTTCGAGTATCTATTTTTTATACCAAGTTCACTTTTCAATTTCATTTTAATTCACACTAATTTGACCTTTAATTTCCATTACACAATTATTCTTCAGATTTAACCAATGAATCACATATTCCATATTTATGAGCACCAATAACACATCATTAATCTTAATTTCATTTACAATTCAATAAATACATATAATATTCACATTAACAATTTAATTTAAATGGGTCTTTACTTTTTTGGCTGTAAGGGACTATAGACCATGTGAACTACTAGGTGTTGTCACGACACTATCCACTAGAAAATGTCATTCAAAATAGTAGATATAGCTACCACATCAGCTGTCAAAAAAAACATTAAATTTGTAATGCATCATAAATTTTGTAGAATAATGCATGAAATGTGATTTATAAGAAGACTCTATATGATACATTAGACATAGATCCATCATCTAATTGGGTTGAAATACAAATATAAGCCACAATTATATCAATAATAAAATTAGAATGAAATTACTTCTTTTAATGGTGAAATTAAATCAACTAACATATTCAATACCCCATATATTATTATTCAATTCAATGAAATTTGGTTGTACCCTATACATGAGGTAGCTACATCCATGAACAGTTCAATACCAAACACCATTCACTTCTTATCCCTATAAATTGTCTCAACATTTTAAATCAATCATGAAAACACCCTTTGATAAAACTTTTCATAATATAGGACCGAAATGCTGCTCCAGAGTTCCCAATGTTTGATTGGTAACATGGGAACAAGTACATCTCCCTAAATAAAAAAGGTTTCCGACTAGCAGTGAGGGACTATGTGTTTTATTGGGGAGACTATTCCATACTCATCAGAGTATATCCCAATAATATTCAAATAGATGAAGATGATTTAATTGGATTACAATAGATAAATAACTATGAAATGGATATATAAAACATTTAGTTCCAATCTCATATATATACGAGTATAGAAAAACATTTCATGGGTATAGGAAAACAACCAAAATAGGTACACAACATAGTATTACCATAAAAATACATAAAATGAAAAAATTAACACAATGTTATATCTCAACGTAGAATCATGGGCCTCATCTCATTCTCATTATCACCTACTCCAATGTAGTGATATACAACCAAAGTTAAGACACATTCCCCTATAAAAAACTACAACCATGTATTTTTTTCGTTCCTCATTGGAGGGCCAATCATGGTTTGAGATAGAATCCCAATATGAAACCATATATGATATATACATTCCCATAGGATGAAATATAAAAAGCTATGATGTTAAACAGTAGTGAATGCAATGTTTTCCCGACATGATAATTACTAAGAAAATGGTACTATATAGCCTCTAAAGCATCCTTTCAAAACATGTGTTGGCTCTTATATCCAATAAATTAAATGATAAAAAATAAAGCACAAATCCTATCAATACATCAATATAAATCAAACCACCGTGTCCTTTTCGTATATCCATATTGAATTAGAATACCATAACCATGCCATAAAAATAAAATTATAAGTCAATCAGGGTTGTATCAGAGGCGTCAGGGAGAATGGAATCCTCATTGAGTCCCAAGAGTGTCTCAGTGGAAACTTGAGATAGGCACTTCTTGCATTCATAGGAGTATTTCACACTAAAAAACTCCAATGCAATTCAACGAAATTGGGATCCATGTTGTGGCATGACCCAACGCATCCCACAGAATCAAGACCCAAGTAGCATATTCCATCCAAGGAATCCACTACAATGTTACAAATCCCTGGGCATCCATCCATGGAATCTATTCATCCAATAATCCATTCATATAATTTTCATACATTATACAGGTTTCACCAAACTCATGGAATCCATTTACATTCCATCATATAACATCGGTATACCCACCCATTTATCACCATTCACAGTTAAACATATCACATATCTTGATTATACCCACTCATGCATAACATTTCATATTAAAAATTTATAATGAGTATACCCACCAATTATTCATATTTTACAAGATATTCATTTAAAGACTATACCCACTCACCTATCTCAACATCACATTAAAACATGTCATTTGGATACTGCCACCGATTTATCACTGCTCCCAACTAAACATATTAAAGGTTATATCCACCCATTAACATAATTCCATTTTAGACATCTAATTTACATAATTGTGGAATTACATAAAAATGTTGAGAATGTATGAATTACTTATAATATTAATGTAATTAAATTCCATTTAATTCCGATTGTGAATCCTATATTTAGGCTAGTCAAGAATTCACCACTTGTGTGGATCATTAAAAGACTAAACCCTTAAAATGCATATCACACCCCATGTGTGGCCTCATGATGGGGAAACAACCACTAACACATATCGAAGGAAACTATGTTCATACCTAATAGGTATATGTTCATATATCAAAATTAGCTAGTTAAATTTCAGGGTTGTGCCACAATGCTATTCTAGAGGCATAATGAATGATAGCTTGATAATATAACAAAAATCAAATAGAAATTATAGACCACACAAATTATCTCAGTAGTTATGTTCTCATCCAGTATCAAGTTATAATTCAACTCAATTATGGAGAAATTTATTTAACAGATGATAAATGCTAAAATATATCATAGGATCCCAAATCCAAATAGTGCAGCTGATAGGTAGAAGAATCAAGAAGGGTTAAAAACTAATATAGATCTAATTGACACAGATCTGATGAGACAGATCATGCGCAAATCAGTGATCAGATAAAGAATAATCCTAAAATAAAATCATCCTTGAGTGAGAGGGCTCTCAAATGACCCCTTTGATGTTTGTTGAAATTTAATGATGGTATTTGGATTCAAAAATTCCTTGATTTTAATTAAAATAAAAAATTCCCCAAAATTAAAATGACTACACTATTTAGGTGAATGATTAGACAAAACATTTTCCCACCATGAATATATTCCTACAATCCTAGGGGCACCCACACAGTTTAAAATATGGGAGGATACCATATGAAAACACGATGCTATGTTCTACGAAAAATGGAGACATATTCTGACTCACATGTGTCCCATTTACCATTGTTTTTCTTGAATGTGCAGGATATAACATCCTTCATTCCAGACTCACATGTTTACTAATAACCATGAGGCCTAACCCACGCAGTTTTTAAAAACCATGCGTGATGAAATTTTTACCCAAATCATGGGTTCTAGGATCTGAATGAGCATAGACACCCCCAAAACATTCATGACCTCAAAGAGTATTTATATTAGTCCATATTTAATAATACAAACTAAAAAATAATGGACAGTTACCTCAAAAAAATTGGCCTTTTCAAAAAATAGATATCATATACATTCATAAAATTTATACATATTACCATCAATGTTATAAAATAATGAAAAATGAATCACATCACTATATAAAGGTATTAGTCCATAAGTACAAATGAGAAACATTATCATCTTCCAACCGATTTTAAACTAAGGAGGTAGATTTTGTATTATAATTATTGAATTTTAATATTTTTGTAATAATAATATCAATATTGTATATTGGTAATTTTTTCAATCGTTATGAAGTGGTGATATAAAATTAAATACAATTGTTCACAAGGAGGAATTCTTCAATACCCATGATCGCCAATTTTGTTTCCCATTTGATGAAAGAGGATATACAAGTTGGTTATTACCTTGAAATAATAACATATAATTATAGAGAATATAATTATTTTATTATATCATAATATATTAATATTATTTGACCAATGTGGTGGAATAAATAAATAATAATCAGTTAAAAATGATACCTCTTCTACAAACATTATCATAAGGATCAGAAAAATATAATTATTAGGAGTGTTTTCTAACCAATATATGGCCTATAAGAATAGGGGATTCATGTAGTGTATATATTATTACATTTGTTTTCCAATCTAAAAGGATCCTATAGTGTGTGAGTATATGATAAGATATGTGGTTTTATAAGTTGGTAAAAGAAACCCACATGAGAACTATTTCTAAATTTCTTTATAGAATCCAACATGATAAAGACATTCCTAAAAAGTAATTCCAAATTAAAATGTATTATAATTTGGTGTTTAATATGGTTTAAATATTTATTGAATATCGAACATAGATACATGTTATTAGTAAGAATACCCATATTTGCAGGTTTGACCAAATGGTAATCCCATTTTTGCCTTCACTAGAGTATTAGTTTTTTCTGTTTTACTATTCATTATGAAAATTATTATTTTGAAATTATAATATTATATAAATAATTTTGATTCCAATTATTGTATATATTTTTTGAAATTCAATTCACAATAGTGGGAGAATTCAATTTAACATTAAACCCTCAAATATGAATAAAATGTGGTTTTCCATAGAAAATTGTTTCAAATGTATATGATGTGTTTTTTAAAAACCTTTAACATAAAAGTGATTAAAATTACATAAATTGAATTAATAATTTTAGAATTAAACTAATAATGTATTTAAATCAATTTTAATATATAATTTATCATTTTATATACTATAATTTGAAAATTAATTGTTAAAAAATATATGCAGTTTACAGTATTCACAAAAAATAATCTTTTCAAAAATGTCAATGAAATATATGTTAAGTTTTAAATTAAGATTTATTTTAAAAAAAAAATCTTTTTTCAATTAAATTTTTAAAATTTGGAGGAATGTTATAATAATATATTATATAAAAAACCACTAAAAACATTCCTCAAAAGAAAATTTATTTTAGAATCATGGAATGACCTTACTAAAAATATATTTTCATTATATAAACCCAATATAAATATAAAAAACATTATATTCATATTCAAATAGTGATATTAAATTTTTAGGATATATAGGTAAAATTTAAATACCATTAATATTCATTTATTTTTAATGTTTGTTGAAACTCGATGTTTAGAGTATGCAAGATGTCGAAGAATTCAAATGATTTTTTTTAATATTACATAAAAAATAAAGGTGCTATATTCTACCACATATATAATGAACTTAGGAATATAAATTCCAAAACATTGATATTATAAAATAATAATAATTCGGCATCATCATATCTTCAGGTTCCAACATAGATTTTTCATAATGGTGGTTTTGCCACAAAAAATTGAGTGGGTGAGTGGATTCATTTCTTATTGCTTTATCATCATGATCAAAGATTTATATAATATTTTTTCCATAGTAAAGTTCACGTTCCCATAGTATATCTTCTTAGTTAAGTACATGTAATTGATTAGTTACATACTTCCTCGAGTGAGATTCATGGAACACATTTTGAACTTAATATAAGTTTATTAGAAGTACAAAAAGATAAATTGGTGTCCATGCTCAATCAATAATCTTGACATATATAATATACATAGGGATAGAAATTCAATTATATTCCAATAACATAATATTCTTCAATGGTGAAATTCATAGATGTACCCTATCATGGAATTCTGAATCCAAATGACATCGATGATTAGAAAATTTATTTATCTATGAACATTTGGCTTCCCTTATGTCTTTTTGGATGGATTTAAACATCTCTTAAATTTATTCATACATCTATGGTCTCATTATGTTTTTTATCATACATCATCCAGAGAAAATGGATTTATTTATTTTTTTTCATACAAGGATTCATACAGACCAATCAATGTTATTAAATAAACAATATTTTTTTCGGATAACTCAAATAGGGAACATATTCAACCCCAACCAAATTTTAAATACATACAGAAATATCTCAAAATTACCAACATGGATTGAATAGTCCTATATAAATAAACATATATCTATAGATGATATTATGTACATAAAATCAACTATTTATCAAGAGATTTCTAAAGACTTTACAAAAACATTTAACAAAACCTTAGATCCCAATTGGATTCAATTGATTGTGGTACTCAATACACACTTACCACATACATAATAAATATAATTACATGATAATAAATATATTATACTTATCTAGTTGCAATGATGTGTGGGGATGTTGTAATGAGACCGAGTTCCACCAATTGAGCAAAATGCCCATTAGATGTTCTGGGAATTCTAATGACAAATAACATGGTTATTTTTCCCATTTTTATTCAATTTAAGGTAATGGTGGTAATATCCCCTTAGAATTTTCTACCGTGGAAATAATTATATAACATACCAAGAATTGAGATAGACAATTATTAATATATCTATTTTTACTATACAAATTGAAATAATCTATCATATCTATATACATAAATTTAGATATATGTTTAATAAATAATTATAATCTATGAGATTACATTAATAGATCCTTAATCATATTTAATATGGACATTAGACCTAAATTATCCCCAAAAAGTATAATTTTATCAAAAATATGTTTCAACATAAGTACATTTATCACCTTATTCAACAAATATACATCATTCTTCTTTGCCTATTTATTTATAACGTAGATTTATGGTTCAAAAATCATTGGAGAATGATTATTTTTTTCGCTTCCTTAAATATATATAGATCCATCCATTTATAATTTAGAAATATTGAATGTTTTGTGATCCTAATCATACAAAACCTATACTGCTTGATTTGATAGAATTAATCATCCACCTCGGTCACCATCTCATTAATCTACTGTATTGAGAATCATAATCTATAATCATCCACAAAAATATTATATAATTCAAATTAAATTCATTTCATGAAACAATATACATTAATCATTTATTTTCATTATATATGTTTCATATTTTTCTCTAAATGTAATTCCACTGTATCTTTAATTAGAAAATCACCTTAGTAAACTCATAACCACAAATTTTATAATTATGTTTAGTATTCATCAATTTTTTTGTGGAATACGTTATCACCATATCGTTTATCATGAGAATTAATCCCAGTACCTTATTCACATCACCATTATAGATTACAAACCCATCTCCACTATAGGTTAATAAATATATTAGAGCACATAACTAATTTCTATTTAGTTCCATGAAATTTATATTATATTAATTCATAATGATGAACTTGCCTCCAATCCTTGTTAAGATAGTGGGTGGATTTGATTGTCATGATAAGTTATCCACAAATATCTATCATGATCAATTAACAATGAATACATTAGATTATTTTCAAATAGGTTAGTACATGACAATGATAAAAAACATCAATCATTAAGGGGTATACTAGTATACCCTTCAATCAAATTATATGAACAAAATATGAAACATTTTATATCATAAATTCATGCACATAATTTTTTTAATATTGAATATTCATCTATAAGGCCTTCAGTAAATTTACTTAGTAATCATCATGATCTTCAATTAAATAGAATATATGAAGAATATAATCCATAAATACTACAAAAAATGATCTTTTTAATACCTAAAATCACCATTCATTAAATCTCGGATGAAATAGAGTCACTCGAAAGACCAAGTGGAATCACTATATGTTCCTAATGCCAATAAAATTGAATAGAATTTTATCTTGGGTATGTCCTCCTTCTAGACCCTCAATTGGTGATATAAAAAATTATAAATCTTGGAAAATAAATATACTTAGTGATTTTGATCAACTAGGTCATAATTAGGGGTTGGATGATACTATTTCATGATAGTGATTTAATTATGTCCTCAATGGTCAATGGAAAGTCACATTGATCAATATTTATAAACAAATAAATGGAACTTGTGTATCAAATGGTGACACACAAGAAAAAATTAATCCATTATAAATATTCACTAATAGTTTCTTTATTAGTTATTAATAATCTATTTAGGCCATTCTCTATGGATTATATCAAATAGTTTTTTCACTAGATATGAGTTATATTAAGAACTGAACATGATGTTTCAGTGGAAGAAAATTGAGATCACAATGAAATACATCAATAAACCATTGCACAATATGAAAATCATTATTTTTTAACTTCTCCACACCCATATGGGATAAAAATCCCATTAAAATGGTAATCAATATCAAAAAATGGATGTTTTTTCCAACATATATTCATATTTATCTTCTCACTTATGGGTTATGATATGTCTATTAGGAATATCCAACAAGATTATCATTACTCGATTATTTATGTGGCGAAAATGTATAGAAATCCACTCCATTGAATGATAGCATAAAATTCTACAATGGGGAGAAAAAAATATTTTAATGATGAATGATCCAATAAATTTAATCTATAGATGATTGAATGATATAAGAGGATTTTATTAAAAGACTAGGGTTTTATATAGATAATTAAACATTCATTTTTTGGGGATTTAACATACATATTTACATGTCATTTTATAACGGATTTTTTTTTCATTTAGCACAAATAAGATACATAAATATTTTCACATAATTCTCCATGCGCCAACATATTTTTTATGACTTATATCCCTTAGAAAAACCCAAATGTATAGCATGACCATCATAAATCTTTTATCAGAGTGAAAAATCATTAATTTGATATCTATATCATGATTCATTATTTTAAATCTATGATACCTTATGATTATCATATTCTATTCATAGTAATAATATATTCAAGTATATTATGGGTTTTATTAAGATTTTTAGAATTTTGAAAAATATCCATCAGGAGTGTCAACTAAATTGGGAAGCAGAGAATGTTTTCATGAATCATTTGATGATTTATTCCAGATAAAAAATTCATTCATAGACTTATTATATCAAGGTAAAAATATTCTAGATCCACCTAATTCATAAATTGAATCAATTATCCTAATCTATGAGATCATATCATTGATATATAAATTTATAAAATTGAAAATCCTATAACATTGTGAAACTAAATAAATAAAATAAGGATAAATAAATATATTAAGGAGATAAAATTATTCCCATAGATACAATTGTTTAAATGAAAGATAGATCTACTTTTATTCATATGTAAATGAAACTATTTTACACACATAACCTTGTGTACATGAAACTAGGTCCACACATAACCTATGGACACTAAACAAGGTCAACACACAACGTCATGGATATGAAACACGGTACACCCTATACTATGTTGACATAAAATTAGGTTCACACATAATACCCCAAACATATATTTCTGTATTACATAATGAGCTCAGGAGTTATAAATTTTTACCTCATTCCTTAGAACGTCATGTAGTTATCACACATCACATATTGAATATCATATATGTGTGTGTGTGTGTGTGTGTTCCCAAATATCATAAAAAATCATTATTTTAGAACACTAGAAAGGAAAATGGATTTTCTTAAACAATTAATAATAGTATAAATAATGGAAACCAAACATGTTCAGTGAATATTTCAAAATTTTATCTCATTATAAACCATGGATAAGGATCATCTTCTATAAAAAATTTCATTGTAAACATTATCCTTCCGTAAAATGGATAAGTACGGTATCATTGGATTATTACCCTAGTAAATAATATGTAACATCAATGGATGTCATCTTATATGGAAAATTATGTTCAAAAGTCTCATGGAACATTTATTAGAGAAAATAACCCTTACACTTGGGAAATAACAATCCCAAACTAAATATTCCTAAAATAATGAGAAAATAAGTTTCATTTAAAATGTCTTTTGAAACATATAATGGTAAATTTATATTGTTTCATGATCATGATGGCAATAAATATAATTCATATAATGTATTTAATAGAACAAATTCATTTCATATAACCTTTAAATATAAAAATGTATTTTCATAGAAAAAAATAATATTCCGCTTAAACTATTTTATAAAATTTTAAAAATTATTAAAATTACATTATATTATTATTAAAGAATTGAAAAAACGTTATTTAGATAAATTATACAAATCATGGATGTGGATCAAAAAGTTGTTCTACCGAAGAGTGAAATAAATTTGGATTTATTTAAAAACACTCATTTCAATTATTACGCAATTGAAAAAAAATTAGAAAGATTCAAAAAATCATTAATCAATGAAAGGTATAAAGGGAGAAACTATTCATGTGAAAAGTTTCAATCATTCAAGCGTAATGAAATATTCTGTAATATATTAGAAAAAATGAAAAATAATTCAATAAAATGGCCACAATTATAAATAAATCCTAATTTTAGTGCAATGAATCCAAAAATTAAGACCCATCAAGGAATTCCATTAAAATCACAATGGATCACTAACTATCGCTATAAAATGATCCAATACAACAACATAGAACCTCTAGGATTGAATATAAAATAATATAATACTATAATTTGGGAAATCCAACCCAACATATGATAATTTATTCCTCATCAATGCATGGTTGAAGATCAATTAGTGAAAGGAATGTACATATCATGATTCAATACTCGTATATCAATCAAGTCTGAATTCTCCATTTTGATCATTATAGAGATCCATAGATATAAAAATCATGTATTTGAAAAATGTTAAATTATAAATATGTAAGAAGTATTTATATAAGAATGTATGGATCTAGCATAAATTTCATAACCAGATGAACCGAAATTTCAACCATCTATGAGGACTGAAAGGGAATTCCTACAGTTCCGAGGAAGATCTGTACGAGAGGTTCTTTTAAAAAACCATTAGTATGAACAAAGAACTTCCTACACTGTCCAACCCTACCACCATAGTTCAATAACATATTGGGATGATTTTTAATCCTCTTTGAAATAAAATGAAAAGTAGAAACAAACACATGCACACATCAACAAATTGCTCTAACCAAATTGAGTGGAGACCCATAAGCATGCACACATGCTTGCCCGCCTCTATCAATCCTAATATCCTAATGTGGAAAAACATTCCAAGGAAAATACACTCAAAAAACAAGATGTTGACTCATATATCTACAGAGAATTAGTGTATAATTATTAAATATTTTTGGGAAAAATTTGAATGATGTATCCCACACCCATGATCTAGACATGGAATGTGAACGTAAATCTATACTAGAAACTTATGTAGACCAGAGCATTCTGATAATAGTGATAAGTTAGACACAAATTCCATCCCATGTCATGAAATCATTCCATGATTTAATAAAATAAGTAGAAACGGAATTGGGATAGACACAAAAATATATCAACTTAATTTAGGTTAGTGGTAACCATTATATGAGGGTCACCCTTCGGAAAACCCACACCGCTTCTCCCATCTTAGAGGACCATATTACATAATACCCTATGATGTACATGCGAACAGACCGGGACCATACTCATGTTCCAAATACATGTCATAAGTGTACCATAGTACATGTTGTAGTGTGAGAAAAAACCCATCCAAAATTTTAAAAACATATATTCAAATTATTCATGGGACACCTCAGATATTTAAACAAGATTTCATACGTTACAGGTGTTACACCTCTCAAGTATCCTCATTACCCCTCAATAAGGCTTCTAGTAAGAAGCCTCGCCAATGGTGACTTCAAAATGATGATCATATCTATGACTTAGCTCTATTTAATGTTGTAGTTCTTGATGCCCTAATTTGTTTCTATTTTGAATATTATGATCCTACTCTTCCAATACTAAATTATGGAAATAGTATTTTTAATTCTTAATATCCTACCTAGAAATCTTTCCATGAAAGATTAATTCGTGTCTATAATCCAATAAATAATGAGATGCCATCTCTTGATGAGATCCACAAAAACCCACCACATGTCTATCATATGAAATTAAAAAGAGGGCGACAACATTATATTTTCTTCCCAGAAGGACTTTCTGTGGTTATACACAATAGGAAGTCCCCATGCAATCTAACATCATGATATGATGGTATTCCACCCCATTATGGTATTCACTATCAAGGTCCTCCCCACATAAATTCCCTACATCATTGTGGAGGTCATCCCCTTGTATATTTAATGATGATAATGCCCGATTACCACGATAAACATTGGAATATTGGCCCATGCATTCATGATTCCTATTCGTTGAGAAGTTAAATCATTTATCATCTATAATATTTTCCCCGGAAATGGTCCATCTCTATAACACCCCTGGATCTCCTATCTTCCTATGTGATAGATAAAATCCCCATTGGTCAAAAATTTTATGATAATTTAGTGGTAAAACAAAATCATTGGATGTATCAGGATTATTAATATCATTCCAAAGAGTAAGAATACATGTTAACCATGGTGAAATTGATTTCTAATGTTTACATACCATTCACATTATAGCCTTTATCCACTCTCCAGTAAATCATTCTAAGTGAATTTTCTGTATTTTGTGTAATCAAAAACCACCTAAATGAATTGAAAACTCTTCATCATGTAAAATTAATTCATCAATATACAAATAATATCTATATAGTGTATAGGTTTTAGAAGGTATACACTATTAAAATGACTTAGTTTTCCTCTTAGATGTATGACGCCCAAAAAAAGGAAAACAACATGGATTGCTTAATAGAACATGTCATGATACATTAAAATATATTTCTAAACAAATCATATAATCCCGTAATAATTTTGATATCATATGATCACATGAGGACGAAGCATTACATTTCACTAACATCCCAAAACTGCAATGTCATACACAATAGAAATCATACAATGTCATGGTTAGCATCATAAAACTGGCTCTATTTACAATATCTAATATGCTCAGAAAAATTGACCATGATCCCCACCCCCAAATATTGGTCCTTATGATAGTGTCCAAAAAAATCTCGTACACTATTAATATGATAATATTGACAAATCCACCAACATAAGTAATGTGTATATGTTAGAATCTCTAATATCATTGGTAGAATGTGGATTTGGTAAAAACTATACAATGAACCTAACCATTGTTCAAACATGACTCTATAAAATTAAGATATAATTCACATCATTATGATCCTTGAAAATTTAAATGAACCCACATCTATATGGTTGGTGGATTTTTAAACCCACCCATAATGTCTAAAAAATAGTCTCAAATGTTTTTTAAAAGGGAACATGAAAATCCCCATCCCTTACGGGTATGTGATTTTTCATCTCAAAACATCACCATCAATATATTTCATCCTTCTATTGATTACAGAAGGTGAAACCAAATTGAACCTCTTGGATTTTACAATCCCATGATCAAATGTATTCATTGGGAATATTAATGACAAAATTTTCTAGATTTTCACATTGGATGAACTTCGTTCTAATAGTTCAAAGTGGATAAACAGAGGATAGGAGGACTCATTGTAGAAAAAGTAGTCTCTTCAGAAAATGACAATGTTGTCAAAATATGTTATGCATTAGTGAACATCATTAAAAAACCACTTCATACTCTATAGAACACAATGATGATACGGTTAAATATGAAGAGTAGGATGGATTTCAAAATAAATTGAACACCACAATGGTTTAGGATGTTGATCATACAAAATATAAATGTATTTTAATGAATACCATCATTCCATTTATTGCTACACTACTACATCCTCAGCGATTATAGAAAAGGCCAAGTACAAGGCATCATACCACCCACCTCTCAAAGAGGATAAACTCATCACACATATGAAAATGTTTTCTTAGTAGAAGAATGAGATGAATAAATAGTAATGATAGACTACTTTGAGGAAACCTCCTTACTAGATATGTTCTATAAGCATATCAAGAAATCACAATCTCAAAAAAATTTCCCAAAAAATAGGGCTCATCCCAATAGATCAAATGTAACTAAAAAATCCATTTATAATGGAGGCCTAAAGAAAAATATATTTAGTCCCCATTGAAGAGTTATATCTGGAGTTCCCGCAATTGTGAACACAATTATGGCTAGTTCAGACACACCATAATGGGAAATCCCCTCTAGCAATCCACTATTGGTACAAATTGATTTTCTAGAGATGGAACCACTTATTGTTTCCCTTTTCCACAATCTAGTTCGTCTAGAAATACATCAAGGGTATATAATTATAATTTATTAATTGACAGTGAAATGGTAATATTTTTAAGAATGACATGCACTAGTATAGTAAGAAAATAAAATTGACATAGAATGGGTTGATTCTACCTCTGACTGTCCAAATATTGGGATCCTAAATTTTTAAATTTACAATGGATCGAGGGACTGAGAGTAGAATTTTTTTCATTTTGTGTGTCATTGTAATCCAATTATGGGAACTATTATACAATGGGAAGCACTTAAAATAATGTGATTCTTCAAAACAATAAAAGGATGAGTCTTTATGTAGTACACTAGTGGTTTAACTCAATCAGTAATAGAATATGAATATATCAATTAAAATATTCTCAAAAAATTCATCTCAATACAATATAAGATGAAATTAATTTACCTCCCAATCTGAAATTGGTGGGAGAGAAATATAATCTTGATATGTATTGCTATGTTGAAGGTGTTTCTCTACTAAATATACCTACAACATCCCTAGGAAGATTTTTTGGAAAACAATACAAATAACCATAGCATTGGGTTTCTTCATACTTCCCATTATTTTAAAATATACAAGTGGTTTTATGGATCTCACTCCAACTGTTAAAAGCATTTTATACTCCATATTGTAAACCAAGGATAATACATGATATGTTCAATTAGTTTAATGGATGGGAATAGGTACAGTATAGGTTTTTTCCATCATGATCATGCCATCCTTATTACCATATCTAACTCCATCTCCCTCACGATATTACATGACACTATATCCAATGAATTATAAACAACAACACCCAACTAGTATGAGTGAAGGGAGAAAATGAGAGGCTAGTTTAAGGACCTAAATAATAAAGTTTTTTCTTTAAGAGATGCCTATTTCCTTAGCTACTTCATAGTGGCATAGGAGAATAACATTCCCAAGTTTACCAATATGAAGAGGCCTGATCATGATGGTCTCAAAAGTCTACCAAATTATTTCTACTTCCAATGTACATTGAGGCACACCATCCATGAATGCTTAATTTTTATTTGAAACCCATTATAAAATGGTTTACTCTACACATATGAAATTGAAAAAAACCATAGCACATGTGGATTGTATTTTCATTGTTACCCTAGGGAAAGAGGGTGAATGGAATGATGTTAACAATATGAGTGTACAGATTAATAGTTATTATATCAATAGATTTAAAATGATCCAATCTCATGGAATACTTACATAGAAGTTGAAGAAACAAATTATACCACAACTCACATTAATTGTGGAAAACCCGAAACAATGGGTAACTAAGTATTCCAAAAGGAAGTTGTAGTATCCCCGGATTTAGGTTCATAACCCCTTTAATCATGTGTTTTAAATGGTGTGTCCTTGATTGGGTTTCCATATAATTGAGAGTTTCCATAAAATAGAGAGTTTTCCTATAATAGAGAGTTTCCATAAAATAGACTGATCTATAAAATGAGAGTTTCCATATAATAGAGTGTTTCTATAAAATAGAGAGTTTAGATAATATATAGAGGTTCCATAATGTTGTGTGTCTCCACTATTCAGGGTTTTTTCATAAACTGGGTTGTTTCCATAAATTGGGGTGTTTCTATAATGTGGGTTGTTTCTATAAAGTGGGGTGTTTCTATAAAGTGCGATGTTCCCATAAAAATGAGTTTCCATAAACAGGGTAAATGTGAACGATGGGATTATTTCGGGGTTTTATAAGGTGTGATGGGACAAAAAGTATGGTTGCATGATCCATTCATGATTGACCCAAACTATATTTTTCAACCTTGCACAGAGGTCAAATCGAGATCATATTTTCTAATAGGTTAATCATTTTTTTCATGTATATATTCTTTGACATAAAAATGCCCCTATTTAGAGATTAATATCCCTAGAAGGCTGGATAAACCTCCCAACATGATTTGGATCAAACCTAGAGCCTTCCATTGGTGATTTCAAGTCAGATTCTTGAGGTATGTCACCATTCTTTATTTATTTGACATGTTTTCTTAGATATGCTTCTATCTACATCTCCCACCTTTGTTCTTTCTCAGATATGAGCCCATAGTGGGTAGATCTATTTTTTTATTCGATATAAATCAATTATGGGTTGTGATCTTTCTAGTATAAGATAACTGTGTTTGTTCTTGAGAAATCGACCCACTTCTATGTGTGTTCTTCATATGTTGCCAAAGAATCATCAAAACCTTCGAGGTAGGTGGCTTCACTCTTATCTCAACTTGCTAGAATATATTGTATTAGATTAAAATTGGTTTATTGGTTGTGAAAATAATCTAAAAATATTCATTTGTGATGATTTAATGTTTTTGTGAATTTGCATGATCTGGGTGAATAGTTTTGAAAAAGGGGGTTTACTTTTATGAAATTAAAATGATGATTTTAAATTATGGATTTTCTGGAATTTCTAAATGGTTTAAGAAAAATTTATTTTCAATAGAAATGGTTTTCAATTAAAATTGTGTTTTATTGAAATGGTTTGTAATTGAAATGGTTTCACATGGAAATGGTTTTTATGGAAATGGTTTCAAACAAAAAGGTGTTTTTATTGAAAGGGTTTTTTTGGCATGATTGTTTGGAATATGACATGTGTTTTCATGTTGCATATATGAGGCTTGGTTGAAATATGACCTTGTTCTCGGTGCCAAAGATTTAATGAACATGAAAATTTCATAGATAGGGCTTGGTTGAAATATTACCTTGTGCTTCTTGCCAAAGGGTTAATGGCCCAAGAGAAAAAATTTCCTTTTGACATCATGGTTGATCGACGACAAATAGCTCATGAATATGGAACTGTCATAAAATAGCTTGTATGGTTGTATTCATGGGTTTGATTAATGGTTTGGTATGCTAAAAAGGGATAATGTGAAATGGTGGTAACGATTGTTTAGTTATTTTTCTAGAAAAATACCTTTCTAGGAAAATTAGTTCCAGTAGCAGTTGTCTACTTTTGATAATGAATGGTTTTTGAAACATTTTTATATTTATTTATAAACTATTTTTGAGAAATATTTTTATATAAATTGTTTTATACAGTTGTTTAAAAATATTTTTCCTACTAGAATGAGTTGTGATGTCATTGGGGAAAAACTATTGAGTTTTATACTCACCCCTACTTTGGAACTCTATTTTTTTCTAGATGTGATCTTCCAAGATAAGGGATAAGGTAATGTTTCACACGTGTTTATCGCTACCTCGTGATGTTTGGTTTTCTTGTAGATTGTGGAGCATGGAGCTCATAGAGCATAGATTCTTGAGGTCTTTGGAGAGTCTTTTGTAGTTTATCTACTATGTACTTTGATACTTGGTTATTCTTCCAATATTTCTTACATTTATGTGGTTTTGAGATACATGAATTGGTTGAGTTGTATTTCATTCGTTCAAGCATCATATAATGAATGTTTCATTATTATTGGACAGTTTATTAGTTTATTTCATAATGGGTCAATCATCCCCCACTTTTATTTGAAACCCTATAGCATTTATTTCCATACTATAGCATCTTGGGGATGTCACTTAAGGCATAGTAATGACTCGTTGAACCCTTAATCCAATGATAATTTGGGGGACAATACAAAGGGTATCATCTTTTTGGTCCTTGCCTAACAAGAAGTCATCAATTTTCCTAGTTTGGTAGATGAAATCCATCCTTTTCTTATCCTTAGGTGCTAATATTAGATAGGAGGACATTTAGAAATTGAAATGTATATCATAAAATGACATAGATGAACCATTTATGTTGAACATTAAGTAACCATGGCGTTGTTTAATTATATGTTTAGAGACACTTCTAGTATATTGTAATCTCATTTTCATAGGTTTATCCAATTAGATGAGCATGGAATACATTGTAGAGGAATTACGTCCCACTAGGTGGACATACATCATTTCAACGAATGATTCATGCTGTAAAAAACGGTTAATTTTTTGAAAAGTATCGAATTGTTTTTCATATGAATTATTATGAAAAAAAATTTCATACCGTCTTTAAAAAATGGTTTACTTTTCAAAAGAATGCGATGTGTTTTAAAAAATGGTTGAACATGGGAAAATGTTGTTTTGTTATAAAATGTTGTGATTATTGATTTGATAGAGTTTGAAATACTAAGACAACAGTTTTGATATAGTGACATTGACAGAGGTTGTTTTTTGTTTATGAAATTGAACCCGGTAGCTATTGCACGATCTAGTTGGAAGAGTCAGTTGAGAATTTGGTTGCACCTGAGCCACAGGTAAACCACCAGTTTTTCCAATGCATAACTCCATATTTCCAAACCATTGAGATGGGATTGCAATCAAATACTCAGATTACAATATCTATCATTGTGGTAAATCCAAGTGGAGGAAGTGTGGTTTTCTTCTCTAGAGGTGATAAGAACAATAGCACTAAGATAAAGAAGTGGGAAACCTATTCTCTATGCTTAAAACATGAGATGATGTCTTATGTGATAAAGATCCAAACACTTATAGCTTCAAGAGAATGTCGAATATTCATTTGTAAAGCTTTTTCTATAACTATTGATAGAGCTAAGTTGAAATGAGACTTCTCGATGTTAGAGGTGGGTGTCATTGATGTAATCCTATATATGGAATGGCTGACAATTTTCAAGGCTCAAATCTACTATTATAGGGGAACAATTAGTTTCATCACTGAGGACGGTATCGAGAAACCCTTTAGAGGAGGGAGGATTGCAATGAAGGGAGAAAATAGATTGTTGGAACCCATTGGTAGGAACAATATCATACCAGTTGGCAGTGTTGACATTGGCATCAATGGAAGATATTGAGGAAAATAGTTTTACAGCGGTTGTGTATCAATTTTCAGATGTCTTTCCTAAAATATTCTTAGGGTTTCCACCTCTAAGAAAAGTGGAGTTTATGATGGATCTTCATTTTGGGACAAGCCTTATTTCCCTTCCGTATTATAGGATGGAACCAATAGAGTTATGAGAATTAAATGTGCTTTTAGACGAGCTGGAAAGAAAGGGTTTCATTTGACCATGTATGTCTCTATGGGAAGCACTAGTTTTGTTTGTGAAGAAAGCATATGGAACTCTTGAGATGTGTATTGATTATCATAAGCTTAACCAAGTCATGATAAAAAATAGAAATCCACTTTCCCAGATTTCTTATTTGTTGAACCAATTAAGAGGAGATCCATGGTTCTTCAAGATTTACATTCGATCAGGATATTTGAAATTGAGAGTTTTTAAGGATGATATTTCAAAGACATATTTCAAAAGAATATATGGCCTATATGAATATATAGTTGTGCCTTTCGGTCTAATGAATACTCCAACAGACTTCATGGAATTTATGAATCAAATATTTCAAAAATATTTGGATTATTTTTTTTTGGGTTTTTGGGGATGACATTTTGGTCAATTCAAATACATGGTCTGATCATGAGGTGTACCTAGAAACAATGTTACAAATCATATGAAATTGTCATTTGTATGCTATATTATCAAAGTATTCTTTTTCGATACAAAAATACATTTTATTAGCCATTTCATTTATGATAAACGATTTTCTGTTGATCTTGAAATGATAGAAGTCATTATCTTTTGGGAACCACTGAAGAATGTTTTAAACCTATGATGTTTTCTGGGTGAAGTTGGTTACTATCGACACTTTGTGTCTTATTTCTCATGACTATCTTCATAAATTACAGCTCTGACAAAGAAAAATGATCCTTTCCGATGGATGGAGGAATTTCAGAATTCTTTCTAAGAAATGAATGTCTGGATTACATTTGCACCTATCTTGATCATGACTGAATCAAGACAGTGGTATGTGGTGTAATATGATGCTTCAGAATCAGGGTTGGGCTATGTTCTCATGAAAATAGATCATGTGGTTTCTTATGGTTCCTTGAATTTGAGGGTACGTGAGATGAATTACCTAACACATGATTTTGAGTTAGATGTAGTCTTTCGTGCTTTGAAAACATGGTGACTTTATCCCTTTGGTGAGAAATTTATTGTCCTTACGGATCACAATATCTTGAATCACATTTTCTCATAGCGAGATTTGAATTTGAGGAATGGAGATGTATGGATTATCATCAAATGATTGACTTTGACTTGTTGTAAACACTTGGGAAAGGAAATTTAATAGTTGATGCATTGTGTAGAAAGTCATATGCTCAATTTTCAAAATAAGCATCAGAAGAATGGAAGTTGATATCAGTCTTATCCGACATGCATTTAGAATGTGAAGTCCAAGGTGATGCTTCATATTTCATTTCAGCTACGCTTGTTCCTAGTTTAGTAAAAATGATCAAATAGGCACAATAATCTATTTCAGAATGTTTGGTTGTTAGTTCAAAACTCAATGGTGGGGAGACCATTGAGGTCTAGAAACACAATGGGGGTTCAAATATGTGTTTTATAGATCGAATGGTTGTACCTATAGTTTTTCAATAAAAACTCCTTCATTGATTCCACTATTTGAGATGGGCTATATATCCAGGTACACAAAAGATGTATAAGGCATTGAAGGTACAGTTTTAGTGGTGCGACACAAACTGGAAGGTGGAAATGTTCACCACGGGTGCATAACATGTCATCAGGATAAAGTAGAGCAATAGAGAACAACTAGTATATTATAATATTTTACTATCCTAGAGTGGAAATGATATCTGATAGCAATGTATTTTTTTATAGGTCATCCTTGAACGGTCTAGAAACCCTATGTCATTTAGCTGATAGTGGATTGTCTAACCAAGTCAGCCCATTTCATACCTATTTTAGAAACTCATATGGTGGAGGATCTTTCAAAAATCTATATCTGAGAAGTGGTAATGAGTCATGGTGTAGCAATGTTAATAGTCTTATATAGAGATCTATGGTTCATGTCTTTTTTCTGTAAATCCTTACAAAAAGACCTTGGGACTCAGTTGACTATGAGCATGGTGTTTCATCCTCAAATAGATGGGCAATATGATCAGATGATATAATCATTGGAAGACATGTTGGGGGATTTTGTTTTTTATTTTTGAGGCTAATTGGTAGATAATATACCCTTAGTGGAGTTCTCATACAATAACAGCTATCAAGCCTCAATACACATGGTTCTATTTGAAGCATTATATGGGTGTCCTTGTCGTTCCCCACTATGATGGGTGGAAATGGGTGAAACCTCACTAGTCCAGCCAAGACATATCCAATAAACAACAAATAAGTTAAAGATGATTAGAAAGTAGATGAAGATGGCTCAGTGTCATCAGAAATATTATGCAGATCGCCATCAAAGATCGTTGTCATTCATTGTCGATGATCATGCCTTCTTGAGGATCTCTCCAAGGATTGGACATAATTACATCAGGATGCATGAAATGTTATCTCTTAGAAACAATTCCTCTTTTGAGATACTATAATGGTTTGTAGAAGTGGAATATTGGTTGGCATTACCACCACGGGTCAGTTAGGTGAATAATGTGTTCCATGTATCCTAGTCAAAAAAGTATCAACCTGATTCTGACCAGGTGATCAGATGTGATCATTTTGAGCTACAATAGGATGCATCATTGATACATATCCTAGTGTGGATAATGGATAGACAATAGAAAGTCTGTCATATGAAAAGAATAGGCCTTGTCCAGTTTTTATGGTAACATAGTCCGATTCAGGCAGAGACATGGGATCGTGAGAAATAAATTAAATAACAGTGGCCGAAACACTTTTTTGGCCAGTAAGGGTTTTCTACTAACATAAAGACCATTGGTGGGGAGAATTTAGTACCCCTAGTTTCGGTTACATAACCCCTTTACTCATGTGTTTTTTAAATGTTGTGTCTTTTATTTGGATTCAACAAAACAATGTGTTTCCCTAAAATAGAGAGTTTCTATAAAATATATAGTGTCCATAAAATAGAGATTTTCCAAAAAAGAGATAGTTGCCATAAAATAGAGTGTTTCTGTAAAATATAGTGCTTCCATTAAATATAGAGATTCCATAATATAGAGATTTTCCAAAATGATGTGTGTTTCCATAGTGATGGTGGTTTCTATAAAGTAGGTCCTTTCCAGAATGTGGGGTGTTTCCATAATGAGGGTTGTTTCTATAAAGTGGGGTTTTTCTATTATGTGGGATGTTTCCATAAAAAATGGGTTTCTATAAAAATATTAAAGGTGAACAGTGGGAGAGTGTTGGGGCTTTATAATGAGTTTTGGGACAAAAAGTTAAGTCGCACAATCCATACACTGTTGTCCCAAACTAGATGGTCAAACCCTACACAGAGGAGAAAACTAGATCCTCTTTTCTATAAGATTACTTATTTTTTCTCTATATATTTATTTTTACATTCAAAACACCCCTATTTCTATATTAAACTTCCTAGAAGGCTGTAGAACCCTCTCTAAATGAGTTGAAGCCTACCTAGAGCCTTCCCTTGGTGATTTCAAGTCCGATTCTTGAGGTATGTCACCATTCATTCTTGATTTGTCATGTTTTCATAGATATGCTTAGATATAATTCTATGATCTCCATTATTTCTCAGATTTGAACCTATATCAGGTAGATCTACGTTTTTTGATGCTAAATAATTCAATTTTGAGTCATGATCTTTCTAGTATAAGAGAACAAAGGTTGTTCGTTGAGAATCGACCTGCTTCCTTGTGAGTTCTTCGTCTACTGTCAATGTTTTCTCAAATCCTTCGAGGTAGGTGGATTCACTCTCATCTCCTCTTGGTAGAATTTATTCTATTAGATTCAACATTGATTACTGATTGTGAAATTCATATCAAAGTCATCATTTGTGATTATTTATGGTTTCTATGAAATTGCGTGATCATGGTGAATAGTTTTTAAAAGGGGTGTTTAGTTTCATGAGTTAAAAATGACGATTTTAAATTATAGACATTCTTTAATTTATAAATGGTTTGTGAAAAATATATTTTCAAAAGAAATAGTTTTCATTAAAAAATATGTTTTGTTGAAATGGTATGTAATTGAAATGGTTAGGAATTGAAATTGTTTTAAAGGAAGTGGTTTTCAATAATAAGGTGTTTTTATTGAAAGGGTTGTTTTTGCATGACCGTTTGGAATATGTGGTGTCTGTTCATGTTCTGTATATGAGACATGGTTGAAATATGACCTTGTTCTCGGTGCCAAAGGTTTAATGGGATATAGGAATTTAATACATGGGGCTTGGTTGAAATATGACCTTGTGCTCAGTTCCACAGGGTAAATGACACATGGGAATCAATTTACTTGAGACCACTTTGTTGATCGACGAGAAACTATTCATGTGTATGGAACTGTGATAATGTAGCATTCAAGGTTTGTGGAATGGGTTTGAGGAATATTTTGGTATGCTGATAAAGGGATATTGTAAAATGGTTGTAGTGATTGTTTAGTTATTTTTATTGAAAAATATCTTGGTGGGAAAATTGGTTTCTATTAAACTTTTATGATTTCTGTAATGATTGAATTTGAAAACTAGTTTATATTTATTTATATACAGTTTTTTGAGAAATTTTATTATATAAAACATTTTATATAATTATTTCTAACTCTTTTATCCTAGTTGTGTGAGTAGAGATTGCATAGGGGAAAATATATTGAGTTTTATAATCACCCATACTTTGGCTCTTTTGGGATTTTACAGATGTTATCTTCTAGGATATGAGAAAAGGTAATATTTCACATGTGTTTATCACTACCTCATGATGTCTTCATTGATCGGAGATTGTGGAGCTTGGATCTTGTAGATTGTGGATTCCTGAGGTATTTGGAGAGTCTTGTGTAGTTTATCTTTTATATACTTTGATACTTGGTTATTCTTCTGTTGTATCTCACATTGATGCGGTTTTGAGATTCATGAAGTTATTGAGTTTCCTTTCATTCATTCATGAATCATATAATGAATGTATTTTTTATGGTTGGTTGGTTTATGGGTTTATTTCATAAAGGGTATATCTACCCCCAATATCATTTGAAACCCTTTGGAATTAATTTCCATCCATTGGCATCTTGGGTATGTCACTTCAGACCTAGTAATGAGTCACTATACTCTCAATTCAATGAGAATTTGCGGTTCATTAAAACAGTATTCTAAATATATTGGTTGTATGAGAGGTAAAAAAACATAGGAAGATGAAACTATACTGGGGCTAGTTTAGTATTTCACTCTTTTATAGGTTACATCTTATGTCTTAGAAGAATTTTCTTTAGCATACAAAATGGTTCCAGAATAGTTTACACACCAAATAGAATCCTAATTAGTGAAATATTTTAACTTCGGATCCATTAATGTTAATATTTAAATGGAACCCTCAAATAATGGTGAATATATCTACAAATGTGATCACTTTCCACTCCATAGGGGAATTAGTGTATGATTCAACATGGGAAAAGGATACATAGGAAAAGCGGTTGCTAGAGGAATTAATACACAAGATAGATCCCCACTGGGTATTTATACATGGTTGAATATCATGGAATATCCCCTATAATATCAATGATTAGAATTATTGTTTCCCCAAATGAATATAGGGATTCCCCATACCTAATCATCCTTTAATATCAACTAGAGGGGATTGCATTACAAAAATAGCCTCAAAATTCATGATTCCCTAGTAGACCGAACCCACCAAAGATATGAGAACCATCAACTCTTATTCTAATTGATGATCAACATATTTCAAGTACTTCAACTAATAAATCAACTACTAATGAACATCCTAATTGTGGGAACTAAATACCTATAGCCTAAAATAATGAAATTATAAAAAAATTGTCCCTAATGATGGCCGATTATTCAATCTTGAACAATCTAATTCTATTGAAGGACCTATAGGAATCACTTATAGAGGATTTTAAATCCCTTGTGATTTTGAATCTGATGTTTCCACTATTAAAATTTATCATGCATAGACTAATCTCATTTAATACCACATGATCATCTATTTTATAGAGCTAGTCAAAGATACTGTTAAAAAAAACACATCAGAACCATATACATGTCTCAAAATATATATGATGTTGATATAAAATATGATTTCATTGAATATAACTTAATATTAATATTAATTCCAGTCTAAACATTTCATCATATAGGTACAAAGTGACATAATTGTCCACTTATTCTCTAGTACTATAGGGTTTTGGTAAGATTATGGAAAATCCTATTGGTTGAATCAATATTAGGGACCATTTTGGGGACCTCATATCGAAAAATTAATTTCTATATTTTTGTAAAGGCACAAAATTCATTATTTTTTTATGTATTCCATGGATTCATCAGAATGAAAAAATCCCCTCGGTGTATGAAAAATTTATCAAAAATTTCATTAATGTTCTAATTGGTATATATTAGGATGTGAATAGATTATTCAAATACTACAAAAATCAGTATAATAATGTGATATTCTATCTGAGGTAATGGAAACAACCCCTAACCAATGTAATTTCATAGGTTGGGAACTAGAATGGTCTTGAAAATACCTTGATCAATCCCTTATTGTTCCATAGTAATGAATATATGATCTTCAACCACCAAATCGAATGCATGGGCCAAAATTCATGTTTATTTTAAAAAACCATTATGATATCAGTCTTAAAGACTGAGCATAATAATATTAATAAAATTTTCGATTTGATTGAAAGGGGTAAAGACTTCGGTGAAAATTTCCTAATTTTATTATATGTACTTAAATAGACAATTGACTCATCAGTCAAGTTTGAAGTGGTTTTCATGAATCCAGGATAGGATGAAGATAGTCGTTATATATCCCTCACTTTATCACCTATGAAACATCAATGATAACATATATCATAATTTAGGTCAGAGGAAGACATTTCACCTTAGGAATGTCAAAATCTCATCTCATATCCTAACAACAATGAGCTTCATTACTTACATACCCCCATAAGAATAAGGAAAATTGACACTTTGATGAGGATGATGAAGATGAAGAGGAGGATGACCTCAAAGATTCCCCTCAAATATTAGAGAAAGGAGTTCCTAAAACCATAGATGAACTCTATGAAATAAATCTAGGTATAATGGAAGACCCATAGCCCACTTGGATCATTGTTGATATATCTTTTAATGATTAATAGGTATATACCATAATTTGGAATAAGAATGTAGAATTTCCCCAATGAGTCTCATAGTGAATCTAAGAATCATCCTTAATGGGTGACTCATCACTTATGGATTATAGAAGATAGTTGGGGATACTACTAGATATCCATAAGGATGAACCTAGCTGGCAATGCTAGGATTCATGATGAAAATATAAACTTATAAAATACAATTTTATTTGAGTTGTTCAATATCATAAATGGATATCCAAAATTGTCCCAAAAAATAATTATTGGAGTCAAATTCGGGTATGTATTGACTTTATAGATCTCATCTGACACTGTCGAAAAGATTATTTGACATAACAATTGACATAACTCTTGTTTAAATTAAAGACTTGATATCAAGACCTCTCTATCAGGGATGGATATTTTGGGTATAATAATATTGGATAATTAATAATCCCCACCATTAGGTCCTATCATGGAGTATTTCACTACATATAAATATGTCGTACATCACATCTTCAAACCCTTTTTATTAATTTTTATCGAATTTTATGTCTAAGACCTAGTGATCAACTAAGGATAGCATTACAAAAACATGGTTGACCATAAAAATTCCTTAAATTATGCTTCAAAGAATATATAGAAGATGAATTCAATAAAATTTTATTTTGGGGTTACATCAAGGAAATTTAACATCTCCATTGTACACCTATGTGGAATAAAATAAGAACATGATAAGATAAGATGAACCCTTAGTATTTCACGTTATCATTAACAAATATATTTTTGAGGTTTTTAGGGATACATTGCATACATTTATCATGTATATAAAACATTACAGGAAGTTTTTTTAACATTACACTATTGAAGAAAAAGTGAAGAATGTATCATTCGGTCATAAAATATCATGAGTTATTTGACAGTCTCATGTAAAATATATTTTTTCCACTACTATTAATTCCACCAATAATGGGGAAAATAATCATTCATTACATTAAGTCCATCGAGAGATCAGTATAGTATTTATATACACCAAAATATGATGAAGATAATGAAATCAATAGTTTATATATGATTCAATCAATGATTGAATATGGTACTCATTATTTTGATATCAATAATAGCATCATGGAATTAAACATTGTGGCTTAAAAGCTATGTCACTACCATTAATACCACGAGAAAAAAAATTTCTATCCTAATAACCCATTGATATTTATCATCTTTCTTACAATGATTATTGGTATTTTGGAATGGTGTGAGGATATCCATATAGATATTTTCAGGTAGTTAATTTATTATAATGATATATCATGCCTTCTTTTAAGTGATTTAGATTCAAAACACACAATTATATAAATTAGTTTATTAAATACATAATTTAATGGTGAATATGACTTATCCATTCAATATAGAATCTAAATATGGGAGATGTATTTTGAAATCACATCCATAATACCATCATAAAATACAAATGAAGACCCCATGTTCAACAATGTTAGGTTGGGATTCAAGGTAATATCCTCAATAAAGGCAGACTTTCTATTCTCCTTCATATTTCAAGAAGGATATAAAAATAATTAGATGGGATACCACACACTCATTAAAATTATTTGTTATGAACATCATATTTTTTACACCATTTAAATGTGAAATATGATTTGTAGTTGGTAATTAAAAAAATCAATGGAGGATAGTAAATTAAAAATGAATAGATAATCCCTATAATTATCTTTTTATAAGGGGCAATGGAATATTTTCCATTTTATATAGTATTTATAGAAGTACCATGATTTTTGAATACCAAGGCAGATTTTCTAAAAAATGAATCCATGAATTTGTAAGATCATGATTGGGTTGAAACCGTCATCAACATTTCCAATCGGTGAATTTTCACTCATATAGATCACATCAGCATGGATGAAATCGACGATGTCAATTATATTCAAAAAATATATGGTGCTACGACTAGTTGGATAAACACCACATTGGAGAACCACCCAAATGGTGTTCTCTCATCAAAATGATCCGTAAATGAGAAAACCTAATGTTGAGAAACTGACATTAATTATAATGATGACCCAAGTCACAATAGATTTCATTATAAATGTGGATTTTATTGATTCCTTCATATATAAATTGAAGGTGAAGAGAGTGATTCCATCATGAATGAAGTTCATTCATGATCATGTGATTTCCATTAGACATGTTTCAAGTATTCAAATCCAATATGGATATATGTATAATTTTAACCTTCAATGACATAAGATTTTATGAAATTGACAATAAAATGTTACTCCTTCCATGTGAACACCAAAATGATCCAAAATCCCCTATATTTTCAACATAAAAAATGATACTGATGGACATAATCCATATTGGAAATGGATGTTGTAGTTCCATATCCTCGAGCAATGGTCATGTAGTTCAAATACATCATAATTACAACTCAAATAATATCCATATTTGTTTAACTAGTATGATTGAATGATTTTTGGTATAGGGGAATAATTAACATCATTAAATCCCACATTATTACATGATTTGGATTCCTTCATACAATACAGATAGAAAACATCCCTATATTCTATTCTAATGAGTTTGATTATGTATATCAAGAGTATAATATAAAATCCATACATTTAACCCACTATAATGTAGTGTCCAGTGGAATGCGATATGACCTCAATAAGACCATATAAAATATACAACATAAGGTGAAGGAAAAAAAGAATAAAATGACATGGACTGAATGTTCTTTCATGCCATGTGGGCCTAGCAAACAACAAGCATTACAACAATATGGGAGACACCATATTCAATCATATATGGAATAGAAGCATCCCATATCATTGAGGTCCAATTTACCTTAAAAATTATTACCATATTTAATAAACTATCCATAGATGATCAATCCCAAAAAATATCTTTATGAATTAGATAAGCAAGATATGAAAAAATTTCATAATAGGTATCACATTGATTTCCATCAAAATCAGATAGTATTGGATTTTATCATGAAATTACACCTTTTCTCATTAGTATGAGGATAACTAGTGCATGGCCTTAGTATCTCAATGATATTAGGAAATAAACCTCAACTTCTTCGGAAAAAATGGAAGGGGCCTTATTCCATACACAAGGAGCACTAAAATAGCATTTATTCACACACCATGATGGATAGAGAGCATGGTATAACCACTAAAAATGCATGATTTTTCATGAAATACATCATGTAATAATGAAACCTTCATTAATATAACATCATTATAAACAAAATTACACCAATTTTCTTGACATGTGATGTTAAAATACACATCACCATGCTCATATATCCACAACAATAATTAAACACCATGTGGTACTTGTTTTATGAACTAAAACATTAGGAAATCATTGTCTAACTATAAGAATATAGACTAAAAAATCGAATATCCTTGCCATAATATGTTAATAGTATGTCAGATTCCTCTCCAAATGATGTAAAACTACATGGATTAAATACTTTTTATATGACATAAAAATTCATAACATGTTGATCCATGCTTTAGTGGATCATAATGATAGGTCTTTATCTCCCACTACACATCTATTCAGGAACTCCATGTGCCATCATTCCTACCATTATAGGTTATGTAGCAATATCTAGATATCCAATACATGGTATAGTTGCCAAAAAGAGATGTCCCCTTCATGTATATAGGTTAGACATATATAGGGGAGACTTTATCCAAGAACTAAACGTCTCTTGATTCACTCCTCAAATGAGATACACAGTGACACAAAGACCATCAATCATACGTCCATACATGATGAAAATAATTTCCCCATATCATGAATAAAATTAGGAAACTATTAACGATTCCTAAATAATCGTTCCTTCATCTATGAGCCCATCAATGATTCAAAAATACACATCTACCTCATATAAATAAAATTTCTTGGGACTTCACATTCCATGGACAATATCTAGAAAAATGTTTCCTTTTTCTCATATATACTTATTCTACACAAAATTATCCTTATCCTTCGTAATTTTATATCAACATAACCATTATCATGAAATTTATAATAGAATGTTAGATTCTTTAGAACACATATGCCTTTCTATGGAGTAATATTCCTGAATTAGCTTATGTCTCCCACCAAATGATCTTTTCCGCCGTAAGATGACATTTATTTAAAATGATATAATACACACAGGATGGATTTACTAATGTTTTCTACAAAAGGTCTAATAAACCAAAGGAACATTAATTCTCATGATATACCTCTTCTACATTTGTATGCCTCAATAACCTTATAATATAAACCTAATTTCTGATCATTGGTTTAATGTCATTCCCTGCATTCTTTTCTCATGCCATTTCTCATGATTTAGAAATCCCCAAGACCATGGTTTACCAAATACATATCCATTTATAATGTACACAATAAAATCCATGGCCATTTAGTCCACTTATAACACATTATTTCCATGATATATGGTCCTATCCACAAAACTAGAAATGAATGAAACCATGTCATCCTAATCACATGAAAAAATACATTTTGAAAACTTCTTCAACACATTTATTTAATATGAATTCTTACCATTTGAACCATGGATATAATTTCCTAGGAAACTATCCTAGGAAAACATATAACAAAAACAAAGTATTCCTCCCATTATCTGATTTCATGAATATACAATTCATATTTACGGGGAAGCAGTCAATTATTTACTTTTCAGGTCACCCATATCCATATTAAAAGAAACTAAACTAGATGGATAATTTCCATATTGTTCAGTATTAAATTTCAAGAATTTTTTGGGCATTGATTCATTCTATTAAAATATACATAGGGATTCATTGATCTCCAGTATTGGGTCTTGAAGAAATAATTTGTTTCATTTCGAGTCACCATCATCAATAAATCATGAAATTAAAATTTATAGTTGATATCCATGCCCCATGAAACTAAAATATGTTGTTTTCAAGAACTACATAAAATATTCTTCTCATTACCATGATATATATTGAAAATCCAAGATCTTATATCATAGACTATACAATAGAAAGTAAAAATCACTATATACATACTTTTAGTCAACATTGTTTGGTTGAAGAAACCATTACTACTTCTTTTTTTACACAGTGGCCATTTCTCACATGAGCATAGGGGTTTTAGTAATAGATTACCGACATATCAAGTAATGTGATCTCATGTAAGGGTTATCACATTCCAGGATAAATTCCAATAAATGTTACACCATTTTTCCTTACTGAATGGTTTTAAACATCATAGTTGACATCTATTTTATGATTTATATTAAATACCTATATGTGGATTGATTTTACAATAATGAGAAATATAGTGATTGTAAAATCCTACATCCTTGTATATATCTAATATTGGAAATTCCCCCAATCTCCTATTTATGAGATAGATTGTCAAAAGCCTGTAAAATATAGTTTCCCACTCTACTCTTCATCCCATATTCAAAAAAAAGAATATGATATACACACAACAATTCATTCACTATGTGGAATTTGTCCAAGAGAATTTTGTGGCATGAATATCATTATGAAATGATATATAGCAATACCTATATCTTTTTTCATGGGCCCTACTGTAATATTAAACACAATTAATCATTCTGGTGTATAGGACATCCATGCACAAGGAAGCCTATCTCTCCATTCCATGATAATTTATTTATTAAATTATCCATATATATTTAAGAACATTAATTATAGAAACAAAACATTATTATTGAATTGATGGAATCTCAATAATATTTCCATGGCTATTAGTTATAGGTTGTCAGATTCTAGAGGATTCCTTTGTATGACTATTTAGTAATACTGCCCAGTTTTCCTTCCATTGTTTTCCAAGAAAATGATCCTATTAGCCAGATGATGTATTTATATTATTATACATTAATACACCCCGTATTCATTTTCATAAATCATCAACAAAATGTTATATCAACTAGAGGATAATCCATAATTTGTAGATACCTAATCAATCTTTGTAATCCATAATAATTTTTTTCTCTCACAACATTATTTTGATATGGAAACCCCTATAGTACATCATATAAATAGTTCTCATTTAGTCATGATGATGAAAGATCAATCATGTATTTATTTTTGGGACATGTAAATAATTAATCTTTCAGTCAAAGCTAATGAAACATAATCATTTTCCCTTTATGTCCTTCCAAAAAGGAATTAAATTGAGGTGTTTGGGTCCTAGTTGCACGAAATTAAACTAAACGATGATTTAAAAAATTTTAGGGATGAATCGATCCTTTGGATGTTCGACACCCAATAAAATTCCCTAGTTATTTGAAAATAAAAAAATTATAGGATTGGCTTCCCATTCATTTTCAGCACCAACACAGATGCCCCCTTCATTCTCAGATTCATTTACATTACAAACCACCCTATGTTGTCTTAATAAATATGGATCTTCATAAACTACAAAACCATATATAATTGAATATAATATTCTAGAAGACTATTTTGTCCAAATATACAATAATACACCCAGTTGGAGTTTCATGAGTGTCCTACAAATAGTTCCTATCATCTAGAGGGTCATTCATCCTTGGGAGATAACTCTCATATATATAAATTCCCCCAACAACATAATGTTGGAACACATCTTTCTATATGTTATATGGTCACCAATATCATATTTGTCTCAAATATTGTTTCATATATTGAATTTACAAAATCATTTCGTAAACTTTCAACTTTTTTGTGAACATAATGAATTTAAATAAATTTTTTATGAGTTAGAGCTTTTTAGGTAAACTTTCCATTAGTCATTGTCAAAAATATTACCTAAAAAATTACTAACATTAGTTCATATTAAAATTCTCTAATAAACCCCAAACAATAGACATAGATCTCACAAAGTCAAAAACCCACAATGTAAACCCTTGTAAAAATTCATATCATAGATCGCTAGATGTATCCTTTACATGATTTAGGGAAAACAGGAAATGAAAAAAATATATGATCACATATTAGGTAGAAAACCAAAAACAATTGTCCTTAAAAATCCATATATCACCTGATAATACATTTCCATCACAAAATATGAAAAAATCACTGGGATGACATAAAAGAAACAGTATTCATTTGGTTTGTCATATGACCCAAGTAATAATATAACAATATCCTATCAGATGAGGGGCCTAGGAAAAATTATAGAAACCACATCCTTATCACTGTAATTTTTCTACATTAAAACAATTTAATTCAATAAAATAAGTCATTTTAATTGTTGAATTATGATTACAATATATATTTTACCATAGAAGTAGATGAAAATGGAATGAAAAATATTTTCATTAACCTCTAAAAATGTGGTGGAACTTCTACACATTGGAGTATCTCTTCAAACGTCTACATGTTTTATATGGCATAGTTCATGATCTATTGGACTATGGATTTTTTTTAAATTGATTTTTTAAAATATTATACAATTGAGTGGCCATGACCTCTTTATTGTGGTGATGTTTCCCATTTTCCACATCAATGGAATATCTAACATGTGAGGACACTATATTAAATGTATATTGTATTATAGAAATCTATTCTTTTATGGAATTTAATTCTTCATTAAGGAATTCCATTCGGATAAATTTATCTTGATGGTGGTGCTGATACTCCTCCACCACCTTGCCATGCATAATCGGTACCTATGATATGACCACTTATAGATCATCAAATTAGAATTACAGCTACCCCTAAGCATAATGTGATAATTGATCCTCCTTTTTTTAATGGTTTGCTTCATAGTATGATGGATCATGCAATAATCAAACCCTTCAAACCCAAAAATTGAATACAAGTCTCATAGTCAGTAATTTCTAAATGGAAATAAAAGATAAGAATCAATGAAATTATATTACTGATAAATTTCCAAATTATGAATCTTATGGTGTGAGAAATTTTTTTTTCTCTACGACTTAATAAGAACCAATTTAAAAGGAAGAGATGTATTCTATTATTAACATGGTCAACATGGAACCCTAATCCACTCCAACCAAAATAGATTTAGTTTCTACTAGAAGTGATATGTGAATTACAATGGATTATCCCTTCAAAGGATTGACCACCAATGTTAGTGGAAAAAATAATAGATTTAACCCTTCAGTATCATTAGGGGTTAATTGATGGAAAACAAAGTCAAACAACCATATAAGATGAAAATATTTCCACATATGTAGATCAATGTATGGAATTGATTCCCCTATGACACCCCCAATATCAATTTTTTGAGAAGGAATTCCATTAAAAGGAATTTAATCCTTAGTTTACTCAGATACATGGATGCATAGATCTATGAAATCTATCACTATTGGGAACTCGACTGTTACTCCATCAATAAGGGGATTTGGACTAACATGGCTTATTTGATCATGTATTTCTATGGACTTTGTCTCTATAGAAAATGTTTCAATATTTGAGCTCTCATGTCAGACATCAATTGATAGGAGTCAAGTTGTGTTTTAAAAGGTAAGATGGTGGAAAATAACACCCTTCCAACTCCCTATCAGTAACCTAGAACTCATATAGATAGGTAGTAATATTAATATTTTATGTCCAATCATCATGTTATGTTATGTAATTATATATTGTGTTAATTAATTCATCATCCCACTAATAATGGTAAATGAGACACATGGCTTAGGACACAAACTGGTTCCACCATTGATTCTGTTTTTTGTCCTCTCGGCAGGAACAACATCACTGAACCCCATAGTGTAAGGATCATTTCAAAGAATTTCATTAAGCATTTTATTATCCATATCCACCTCTTTTGGAATAGTTAATTTTTTAGTGGTGGTTTTAGTAGGGTCTTTATGTATGTATAAATTATATGGGATATCAAGAAGAATAATTTTAATGAATGGCTTATAATGCACTATGATTTGAGTCATGCATTTCAAGGACACTTTTGTCTCTCTTGTGCAAGGGGAGAAGACATTGATTCATCTCTCAATTGATATTCCATTAGACAAAATTATTCATCAACACTGGTATATACCTCATACGTAATTTCCAAAAAAATCCATTAAGGATTAGTGATAGAAAAATTTGGGGTGGATTGGAAATATAATCCTACTAAATGAAACAAATTTAAAATTGTTTTTCAAGGTGAGTCATCTGATCTAATGATAATAAAATGTCTTACTATAGTGCATTACTCATGATATTTTCTTTTCTCTAGTTCACTTATTACATGAGATATAGATAGAAGTATATCATTCATCCCAGTTATGGATATTAGAGGTGAAAATCAAGAATTCCCTCCTGCCATATACACTTCTATCATAATAAGAATTTACGAAATCTGTGAGGAATTTGGAGACTCCTCCCATCTCTAATGGTGGTTTCAATATTTCCATATTTTTATTGATTCAATCACCAACAATTTCATTCGTTCTTCTCCTACAAACTTTATGGATAATCCCATTTAAATCAATGATGAAAAATTGGGGATGAAAAAAAGATGGTGAAATAGAGAGACACATCACTATTGTCGATGAATACATCCCATTACTTATATGATATAGTAGATAAACCTCAATTTTAGCTCCAAGAACCTTTATATTTACATTATTTTTAGTTGATGTCCAATCATTTGTGGAATATGTTTATATCACTATCTTATACTTGTATTTACACTCATTATTAAAATTAATGTTACTCTGAATTATTGAGTGTGCATATATTTACCCATGCTCGTAGATATTTATTCTGGGCTGCCAAAACACCCATATATCACTGATGTCCTACTTCAAGACCTACAATTCTTTCATTGTAGAAGGCTGCAAAAACTTAGATGATAATTTGTATGGATGATAGAAATGCCTGGGTTCTTACATTTATCAACATTTATTATAATATTCTTTAAATGGTGACATGGAAACCAATTATTGGGTCTCATCATGCCAGTGAAGACTAGACCAATGTATCCCATAATATATGGTATTTTCAGCCCCATCCATTTATGTTTCCCATTATAGATATTACATTGATGACATCAAAGATTCATCATCATCACCCTGTAGATAAACCTTCCATCATTTCATTCCATTTCCAATAGTCATCATGGCCTTGACTCGAGGGACACATGTTTTCAATTCCCCCAAGCGATATAATTGAATAAAAGCACTTGCATACATAGTATCGAGCATGACTAATTCACCTGATATCCGATGTTTTATAGATTCATGGGATAATTAATGATCCATGGGGGTCTGAAATATCAAGGCCACTATTTGATGCATCTCAAAATGGATGTTTGTAGGGGTATAAATATTTTTTTCTTACAGACAATTGAAATGGTTGGAAAATTGATACAGAGCGTTGGCCTCACATGTGACCTCATTCTCAATATGAGCTACTAGTATGTTGTATGTAAACATAGTAATGTAAAACCTAATGTCATCACTAGATTACCCATTATCAAAAAACATTCTTATAGTTGACCAATATATAGGAAAATATAACTATAACATTACATATATATTCATCAAGGCATAACCATACAATAGAGTTATAGGTTTGATAATGGAAATAAACATTAAAAAGGGATCCAAACCAGTATTTTCAAACATGAACATCTCAAAGCATAAAATAATGGTTGTATTGTGATGCAAGACACCCCCATAGAACATGAATTTTCTTTGAAATCTAATATGGGTACTTACTATTGTAATGATGAAATAAACACTAGTAGATCATTTTTAAAATAAGGAATTCCATCCCAATGTGGTTCCCTTATGGTAATATGGCCTTTCTATAGAGTGTCCCAGACCTTATGCCACCAATAGATTCTTGGAAAACAATTAGGTAGGAGACCAACCACATTGAAATAAGGTTTGTTAGATGGGTCCTCAGAGTTACTTCATGCTAGACCATATATCCCAACTAGATATAATGACCATTAGCTATGGTTGGAAAAAATCTATCCAGGATGCTCCATTTCTCAAATGAAGGGCATCCCATTTGGGTACAGACCTGTCGGACATTCTACAAGAAACCCGAGGAAGAACATTATTTGGGCCAATGTATGGATATCATATTATTGATTTGGATCATTCTTCTACAACTTCCAATCCTAATTAAATTGATATTAGTTTTATGTTTGTGTCCATTCTATAATAACCCCACATCACCGATGATGGAAAGTCCTCAAAATACATCTCCCCAATGATGGTATCTAATGATATATTCTAGAAATACAATGGTATAGAGTTGATTCACCATACAACATATGGAATTTATTTATTTTTGGACCCACTCAACTCTATATTTTAGGGATGATTTCTGGTTTCTTATAAATATACGTATACTCTACATAAATATGTAAATAAAAGCCAACATTTCATAGAACTTTTTTATATTTTTCATTTTCTGTAAAATCTAGTATACCCAAATATATTTGGTCTTTATAACCCCTCTATAGAGTATGTACCAATCCATTATCCATTTGTGATTAGCCTATTTGTTAAGAAAAATTTATTGATGGGTAGCTATGAAGTGTTAATTCAAGTGTTTTGAGAATTTCGGTCTAAGGCACACATGTTATGGTAGAATGACACATGTAGTGGGTAATATTCCATCATTGATAAATATTCTAATGGAGGATTCATTTTAGTGGAGGAAATTGGTGTATTACATGAAAAAATACTTCTGCAAAAAATTAATTATCTTCGAGAAGAGTACTTCTCCTAGAATCTCATTATAATAAAACAGATGATAGTATCTATGTGGGTACCATTTCTGGTACATCATCAAATTATTCTTTATGTCTACTACTGTAGTGTCTCATATGTTCTAGTAATCTAGTCTGAGTGTTTTAATAAAATCTAAAACATGTTCATTAGATTGTTAATCATAAAAAATAGAAAATTATTTGTAGAACTGCAAGGTTACATATAAATTTGAATTAATTTGGGATAATTTTATATTTTTTGAAATGTATGTTTATAATATAGGTTACACAACAATGTTTCACATTCAACACAGTATGCCAAGTTCCCCCATATTGGACACCCACAACGATTCCATCACATGGGCCACCCGATCATGTTCCCTCAGATAGCTCACTCGCCCTAGTGGTGATGAAATAACATGAAACTCATATATCAATACTATTGTCTTCCCTGAGTAGATTCACAAGAAATAAAAGAAAAAATACTTGAATGATATGAGATGAAGAATGGTAAATGATAATGAAAGAACTGGAGGGTGGCCAAGCATATATATACACAGTTTTTCTACTAGTTACACCTATGTGGAAGACCGTTTTGATCTCAATATTAAAACTACATGATGACCACCACTTTCATGTCAAGAGGATTATGTATGACCTACCTATGAGTCCAAAAAGGGTCAGACACACCATTGCATGAAAACTATTTGTGTTACTTGCAAGATAGACAGGAACATAGAACCACCTTTCATAGGGTCCCATGTTTTCATTTATATATTACCTTGGGTTCCTCATTTCACATGATGATGAAACCCCAAGATTCACCAAAGGTATGATATATACAGTCATATGTCCCTTCCCTTGACACCATATAGGCAACTCTCCAAAAAACCTTAAGAATAGTTAATTAAGGGGAATATTAAGATCATTGTAACTATACTATGTGAGGTAGTTATCACCAATTTGTGGAACCACTTATCGAGAATCAACACATACTGATTTGAAGATTCCCTCCTAAACCGATGACATAAATGAGGCCCTTCCATGGACACCTATAAAAACACTTGTGTAATTGATATAAAAAATTCCTAAGTGTTATTACTGTGTTTTCAATCATCCATAACTCATCTATTACTATTGTTGACCTACCAACTTATTTTAACAACTTATCCTCCTATTCCTTAACATATGGGTAGCACTTTCAATATTTATCAAACCTCTACCATCATGATACCCTTCCATATATCTAATCATCTACCTACATAAAACCCACATTTTATTTCCTAATAATTAATTATGATAAATTCCTTTAAATTATCATTTATGGCACTAATTGCAGGTCTTCTAGTCCAATGGTCACCTCTTATGAGAGGTACCAAGGAAATACCTCTCCTTATGAATTGAGATTTGTATAATTTTAGAATTGGGTACACCATTGTTTCCTCTAAATTAAAAATTATCATGGTAATGGTGGTCCTACATTTGACCTCACATATAGTTGGGTTCTTAAGAGTGTTTTCAATTATAAATTTCATTGGTAATGGGGGAACTATACTTATATAAAATTACAAGGACCCAAAATTCACAAACGTGAGGAAAATAAATTTTCCCTCTCCTTATCTTATATCAATGACATAAAATAGTACTTTTTCATTCCTTTATCATCACTATGTACTGGGAATTCCTCATTTCAGATTGTGGGGGGGGGGGTGTGACACAAGAATTATCCTTTAATGTGGTTAGTTTTGTATCATCTTAACTTATATTGGACAATGAAGATGGAAACTTTCATAGAGTAATCCCTTTATCTTTACAATTTCACATAGGCATATGGGCCACAAGATGGGCCTATCTAGGATACATATATAAGACAAGAGATATGCCCATTCGAAGTCCCTTCCCTCTCAAATAACCATATCCTTGTCCTCTAATAGATGATAGAGATTGTACAGTTCGCTAGATATTCTACCTAGATATGATTATCATAAGAAGCATGACACATGTTAGAATTTATGCTAGAAATATAATGACATCTACACAATTAGATTCATGTCTCAGTAGGGAATCCATTTCATTATGTTCCCTCACCTCCCTTTATAGGTCCTCTACATGTGTGTGTTCTCAAAGCCATTTATCAATCTCAAACAAAAATATCCCATTTTTAGAAAAAAATTGTAGGGGATCCATAGGTGTGGGTCCTCCATGAATCGATCCATCTTAATTTGTAACATTCCTTATGAGAAAAATGGTAATACGTGAAGTTGAATGAACCAACCAATCCTCTAAATCACCATGATTCGATATACTCCACATGGACAACTCAAATTGGCCACTAGTTTAGTATGATCCCCAATAATGTATTCACCATTTCATATGGAAGAATAACATATGAGAAAAACCATTAGAGGGATTCCATATACATGTCCTCACAAGTGAACTGTGTGTTTTTCGACTCCCATAAAAATAAGATACTTTAGTATTCTCTTGGAGTTTCATACCCAACACCAAAAAACAATCCTAATTGTATATGGTCCATATTACCAGTTGGATAAAATTCAACTATATATCATACATCCTTTATTTCTTCCTTATTCCCCTTTATTGTGGGTCCCAATTCATCCATCTAAATATGTAGCTTCATCCTAGGTGTTAATTCCATAGGACATCATGTTTTTTGGTTTGGTTCTCATCACATGATCCTTAAAGGTATGAGGTGTCCCAGTTCGTGGAATTGACCTATGTGGGTTCTCATTCTTTTAACAAGTTTATATAGTAATTCTCTATTGTGGGCTCATACTTGACATCAGCACAATCATTGTTGACCAAGTTTATGAAAAATTCCATAGTTCCCCATTATGTGTTTTAATGCTAACATCATAATAATAAAGGAACAAACACTCTCTTATCCAAATTTAAAATGGTACCTCCAATGTGGAACATCAGATAAAAAGAAATGAGTATAGTATTTATTTATTATAATAATATATTTTTAAGATATGGAGAATCCATGTTATACATGAGATTTAGAAAAGGATTCATGAACATGTCTTAAATCGTTATGTGAGTCTGAGAGTATGAAATTAACCCCCCCCCCAATGTTTGTGATTATATGGACTTCCCATCATCTCAAAAAATGTGATTCCATTATCATCATTTTGTAATTCCCCAAAAGAATCTATGTATTTTTAATTTATTTTCCTGAAAAATCTAAATTATTTTAATATTTGGCTGTTTTTCGCTCCACAAACTAAACACATTGGGAGCTTTTCAAAAATACTATTCCCAATATTAGTGATTGTGAAACAATTCCATCCCACTAGTTAGAAAATCAAACAAAATCCTTCTACATTTATTCCATATTCAATAATTTAAATTACAAATCTATAAAATATCAATGGTAATTTTCATTTTATATCCTTGAGTTTTGATATAACCATAAGATATTTTACTTTTCCTTTTCTTCCCCCAATTATGTTTATTACGTTTGGACAAAAAATAAATGTTAGATTACATACACCTATGTAAAACCCTTAGAAATATTTTAAATCGGATATAACATCTCTAATAAAATATTATATGGTTCTAATCTTTTATAACTCATCAATATGTTTTTTTAATCTTGATTTAAATAATATTTTTTTGAGTGTTATTACAATGTCACACAATATATCTCTGACACTACCTATATATATTATATTTTTAAAAAATAAACATGCATATAATTTTTTTAAAATGAAATCTTCCATATCACTATAAATATAAATATATATATATATATATATTTATAATCCCTTCCGAGCTATAATGTGGTCTAGAATTTTGTATCTATGATCCTAAATAATTTTTGGCATCAATCATGTCACAATTTTTTAAGATTTTTTTACTAGAATATTTTCATCATCTATATATTTATAGTATTTTTATCATCCAATTTAGTTTTCCAAATTTTAAATATTTTTTATTTAATTAATATTTTCACAAATATTCACTTATATTGTAATTTTATTATTTTGTCAAAATAAATAACCCACTTTAATTTCATTTTCCCCATAGACCCTTTATGTAATGACCCGCATTTTGAACTGGACTAAAACACGTGGGAATTTGAAATTTTTCGATTACTAAAGGGGTCGTTTTTAAGACTGAACTTCTAAACATAGTTTTGTGAGATGTAACACTTTTTTTTTGGTTTTGGGTCAGGGAAAAGGAACGTTATGTTTCTCGGGTGGCCTGAGAGGTTTCAGAAGTACCAGAACCTTGTTCTTAATGAGCTACACAAGGCATACGGTTGGCGCACGGTTTGGCTAACTGTGTGGCCTAAACCGTGCGGCATTATTTGATGAGAATGTGGATTGTGCATGGGCTGTGCATGGTTTCCCAAACCGTGTGCCTAGGCCATGTGAGAGATCTCTTGGAGGAAGAAGATTCCGCACGGTTTGCGCACAGTTTGGAAAACCGTGCGGGTCAAACCGTGTGGTTTGGTGTATTTTGGGTTTTTTATTAAATTTAAAACAATATAATAACATAAACCCTAATCTAATCTCTCCCTCACCCTCACTCGACCCGTACTATGCCAAGGGACTCTCCCCTTGAGCCTTGCGCGATGCCCCCTTATAGCCTCCTCTCAATCAAGCTTCCTCCTCCAATTTATGGCTGTTTCTTCATCGAATCTCCACGGTAAGCTCCCCTCTATCCCATCCTCTCTCTTCTTGGCTTTCTTTCGACCTATTCATCACCGGCTGAGAATCTTCCGAACACCCTAGGGTTTAGGGTGATATTTTTTTCGGTTTTCCTTTGATTCTAGGTCATGCAGAAGGTCCTTTGGGACTCCTTGATGCGCGTTCCGGCAACCTCTATCGAAGACGAAGAGGTTTGAGGGGTTTCAGATCATCATCTTGGATTCAAGGTAAGGGTTTCACCTCTTTCTTTGTTTCTCATTTTTCTATATTGGGGCATTTGATGTTTATGAGAACCTAGTACGTTGTTTATAGTGTGTTGGAGGTTTTGGCCTGGATTCTAGTCGCCCAAGACAAGGCAACTTGCCTGCGACTCTTAGTTAGAAAGCACTAAGAGCGTGAGTAGATGGATAGATCCACCTAGAGGTAGGGTCCCTCTCTTTTCCTTTAATTTAAGTGAAAGTGAGTTTAATTTTGAACAACCGTATCATTTTAATTATTAAAGTTAGTTCCGATCGAATGCTTATGGGTAAATCGTGTGAATTGTAGGAATAAGATAAAAGAGGTTTCTTGGTCACTAAACTAATGATTTAATAATAAACCCCGTAAATCAGAGGTGCGCTTACTTCAAGGTAAAAAGTAGTGATAGAATTTTTATGCTTGCCAGCATAATTCTTGTGGTGCCTTGTTATGCCTTGTATGTGAACTTGCTTTGTTGAGACCAAGGGAATGAAAATGCTATGATACGTGTGTTTGGGTCAATTTTCCATGATATGAAAATTGAGTGAGATGGTTTCCTTAGTGGGATGAACTAAATGACATGTTCCCTATAGAAGGTATCAAAGTGTTAGAGATTGAAAAAAACATATCATATAAGATGAAATGGTTAAACTAGAATGAACGGACTAGCGTGGTATGACCATCCCTTGGGATAACGTAATGAGCACGACTTACGTTAGTAAAAAGAATATGTGAATATCTTGATTTAGATACTTAATATGGGGTTCTTTATGTATGAATGTGAATGTGTTCGCTTATGTGTATGTGGTATTATTCTTTGATTGCTTATGAGGTAATTCCACAAGAAGTATATTATAGACATGTTGTATTGTGAGAGCGCACATGTTGATGCCACATAATGAATGATTGATTGAGAATGTGGAATGATTACTTAAAATGCATAAGAGGTACTGCCTTATGCATTGTAATATAATGCTGATAATGAATTTGTATGGTTATGGATGGGAGGCATTCATACCCCATTCCATCTACTTTGTATTATTATGGATGGGAGGCATGCATACCCCATGCCAGCTTATTTTGAGTATGGGTGGGAGGCATGTCTACCCCACACCTGATGTGATTTATATACGTTTATTGAATGGAGGCATTCATATCCCCTTCCATTTGATTTCTGTTGATGATTACATGTCTGGATGGAATGAATTTATAACCCATTACATAAGAATGAATGTGATGGAAGGGAGGCATTCATACCCTTTGCAAGTTGATCTAGGGACGAGTGGAATTCTTACCTCCTTCCCACAAATACTGATTTATGTAAGGAATGCATTCGTACCCCTTTCCAATTGATCTTGGGATAAGAGGCATTCTTACCTCGTGCCCACAAATCCTGATTTATGGAAGGGTGGAATTCTTACCCCTTTCCAGTTGATCTAGGGGCGAGAGGCATTCTTACCTCGTGCCCACTAATCCAGATTTTTGGAAGAGATGAATTCTTACCCTTTGCCAGTTGACCTATATGGACGAGAGGCATCCTTACCATGTGCCTGATAATCAGTATTAATGGGTGGGAGGCATTCATACCCCACGCCACCTATGATCTAAATTCTTCTATATATATACATATGGTCACATGATCAGGATGATTTACCGGCAATGAGCCGAAGCATGTTTAACCGTCAGGTGTCCCTTGGGAACGAGAACATGTGTTATTGAATTATGAAATTTTGTTTAATTACTTCTCCATACCTGCTCACTATTTAATTATTATACACTGTCTGGATTGGGTTAGGCACTGGTGGTTCCGGCCTTCTGTGATTTATATCTCACACCCTACTCAGGCAGCCATTACACTAGGGTACCTGAGTGGACCATCTTACTTGCGGGACCTAGGATGTGTACTATTCTTGTTGTACCTAAGGAGTAGTTGCAGAGGACCAAGTGGGAGCTTAGGATGCTCAGGAGATTTTTCTCTTTACATTGTTATCTTTTCTTTTTTGTATTGTTTGTAAATCACGTTGTAATGTTTCCTGCTTTCATAAATGTATCATCATTTGTACATCCATGCATTGTAACTGGCTTTTTCCACCTTTTATAAAATGGATATTATTCGGTCTATCTCTATTGTCTTTTAATTGTGTACTTCTTATGCTACTGAATATTATTTACTCTGATAATACCGTTGCGTTACTCTGATTTGAGGTTATAGTCTCCCCAATATCACCTCCCAAGACTATCACTGCTAGTCGGCAGCCTCTGGCGTACGGGGAGACGCGCCTGAGGCCATGTTACGCACTGGTCCGGCCACCATTTCGATGATAAGTCGGGCTGGGACTTTTCAAAGTGGTATCAAAATGTTTTCATTTCATTTCCTTTTTGTTTTGGGTTGGTAGATAAGATATTAGGAATGTGTTGGCGCTTGGCTAATAGTCGTGCTTGGAACTGATCACCCCACGTATGGGAAATGACCAAGTGGCCAGGGCTAGGAATTGTTGTTCATGTTGTTTGCTATTACCATTGAGATGATTTCACCTTGAGTGACTGTATTATTTCCTACCGCTTATGGTTTATGAAATTCTATGAATTTTTCCCTTGGCCAGATATGGCAAGGAAACTGCATTTCATGCATCATTATAGGGAAATAGGGATTAACAAGTCATGCATAGTGCTATGCCATGTAGTTTCACCTTAGAATTCCTATATAATATGCTTAAGTGATTATATTATATTCTTATGTGTTATAACATGTTTCTGTGATATAACATTCTGCTTGGTTTACTACTTACGAGAACATACTGGTTATGTTTTAATATGTAAATATTTTCATGGGATAAATGATATTGGTTGCGATTTCGACGGGATCCAATTTTCAATTGTAAGGTGTATGTGTGCCTTATAGATGGGAAAAGGTAACCCGTGTAATTAGACATTTCAAAAGAGATGTAAAAATGTCAAAATTCTAAGTGAGTTAGTTTTGATTAAAAAGGGGGTCCAAATTCCAATTTATAATGTCTATGGGAGCTTTATAGGTTAGTATATGACCACCCATATACTTGGGCTGTTGTATGTGAGCATGTTGACTTCTGAATTGAAATCATGTTTTGATAAAAGGGGAGTCAATTTTCAATCCATGAAGTGTATGGGCGCTTCATGAATTGGGAAATGACAGCCCATGTTAAATGAAATGACCATGAGGTGTCATGAAATGGTTTTAAATGTAATAATTGTGTGGAATTAATTTATAATGAATTCATAAATGGGTAAGTGCAACTAGAACCGTGTAGGTTGGTTTTAGAGTGGTGAATGAAGTAACCCGTTTGGGGTGGTTGATTTTTTTTAAAAGAATTTGAATAACTTCTTTGGGGTCATTTTTTGGAAGAACCTGAGATGGATAGAATGGGACCCTAGTAGGTCGGTATTTTGTTTAATGGTTTTGTTTTTGTTCAGTTCGTTGATAAAGATGAGATGTCTGTGAATGTTTAATGTTTTAAAATGACGGTTTTTCTAAAACATGCCAGTTAGCCTTATGTGTAGTTTAATACTTTGAAATGGTTAAAGATTTATGTGGTTTAAAATAAAGGGATTAAAAGTTGAACCTCTAGTGGTGTGTTGAATCCCTAGTCTAAGTGGAAGTTTTGAGATTCTCATTGAGTTTCCATGGAACAGGACCGTAGGTTTTACCGTGGGAGTTTTTTTCTTTAGCGATGGCTTGATGTTTGAATTTTTAGCATAGAAACACTGTTTCACATGAACCGGTGTTAGGGTCGATGTTTGATCTTTGTATGGGGCTAGCCTATGGTTGGTAGCCCCTTTATAGGTTAAATTCCTTGCTTTTACCATGTGTTTTCTGATGTGAGGTGTCATTCGGGTGCCGTTGTCCCTTTTTGGACTCTTGTTTTTCTAATAACTCCCTTGTTCGGATGGGTGGTCGTTGGGTTTTTGACATTCGTTGCAATTTTTGTTCGTCTCCTCGGTAGAGTGGCCCGACGTTAAAGAATTGTTTCGTCCCAATGTTCGGGATGGATTTCAATTGACTTGTATGTTTTGACCTGCTGGTTTCCTTTTATTGGACCTCTTCATTTGTTTGGTTAAGTGATTGTGGCGGGGAGCGTCACGAGATCATTACAGTGTTTGTGTATTATGGCATTTGTGCTCGGCTAGTTTATCTTCTTTCCCATCGATGGCTAGGACACTCTTATGGTTGGGAGTGAATCATGTGGAGTATAGTAAATGCTTCCTTCCAAGTAGAAGAGACAGTACCTAAAATTCCTTCTATAAATGTCTTTTCATGTTTGAATGCCTTGAGGCATGCGTTTTTAAAATGTGTGGTTATTTCAGTAGGTGAAGCAGAGTTCTTTCCTTGAAGTTGACCTATTGAGGTTCGACTGTTCCTCCTTACAATAATCTGGTAAGATTAGCTAGAATCTTTTTCAATCTTATTGGTGTATACTTCTTATCGAAGATCATGTCCCATATCTTGTCTTCATCAAAGATGAACTAAGAGAGTGTCAGTCTTATCCGCGCTAATGCTTAAAATCCTGTGGTCTTGTTCGGGTGTGTCTCTTTCGGTGTTGCACGCGGGATGTGTGGTTTCTTGTGTGGTTTGATCTTGGAAACATCATCAGAAGTTGGTTGTATTCTTTAGTGAACGTGTTTGGGTTAAACGTAAGGTTCCATGGATAGAGGCATTGTGGTTTTTCTCGAAATACGCCGAACGTCTAAGCCGGACGTCTATTTCATGGTCAGTTGTTGAGGCTTGACTCTTTTTTTCCTTGGTTTATGTGAATACAGTTGGTGGAGAACCGTTTTTAGGCACATCATCAGGTAAGAATGAGTGGGGTTTGTGTCGGCGGGTGCCTTATATGAACAACCAGCCTGACTTGGTCCTTGAGGTCATTGGGGAACTGACCTTTTGATATGTTTCAGATCACTCTAGGAGCATCGTGGGAACGCTTGGGGAGCACTTTGAAAGTAATTCCAATACTGGTCTGAACCATAGTTTGGAGTTGGTTGCTTAACGTTAAAAATATAAGCTGGGAAGTACCTGTGGTTGGATGCTTGGTGAGACGATGACGGGTTTGTGTCTCTGGGTAGATGGGCTTGGGAAGAGCCGTCTTGGTGTCTCGTTTGAGAAACGAGCATTGGTTTGAATTTTAGTGGCTTAAGTGCCATAAGGTTTAATGGTCGGTTGAGGGTGTGTTGGACGTTTGTGAATGCAACATTACCATTTGAACGAATCTTCAAAACCCTTGTAGGTTGGGTGATGTGTATGTTATTCTCAAAGGCATCTCGGGGATGAGAAGTTCTAAGGTAGGGAGGTTGTAATGACTCATGTTTTGAACTGGACTAAAACCCATGGGATTTTGAACTTTTTTGATTACTGAACGGGTCGTTTTTAAAACCGAGCTTTGGAATGGAATTTCAAAAGTTGGAATGCTTTTTTATTTGTTTTGGGTGTGGGTGGAGGCTCGTTAAGTTTTTCTAGTGGCCCGAGAGGTTTCGGAAGCATCAGACCCTTGTTCTTAAGGATCTATAGAGGGTGCACGGTTGGCGCACAATTTGGATAACGGTACTGCCTAAACCGTGCAACCTTATTTTAAGAGACAATGTCTTGCGCACGGGGTGTGCACGGTTTCCCAAACCATGCACCTAGCCCGTGCGAGAGATATCTTGGAGGCATAAGACTCTGCATGGTTTGCACATGTCTTGGAAAACCGTGACGGTCAAACCGTTTGGTTGGGAGTGTTTTGGGGTTTTGATTAAATTTAAAATAAAATAAAAACATAAAACCTAATATAATCATCCCTCGCCTCACTCGACCCGCACGATGCCAAGGGTCCCTCCCCTTTAGCCTCGCGTGGCACCAACTTTCGACCTCCTCTCAATCGAGCTTCCGCCTCCTATTTTCGGCTATTTCATCGTCGAATCTCCACGTTAAGCCCCCCCCCCCCCTATCTCCTCCTTTCTCTTCTTGACTTTTTTTCGACCTATTCACCGCACACTGAGAATCGGTCGAACACCCTAGGTTTTAGGGTGGTTCATTCTTCGGTTATCCTTTGATTCTAGATCATGAAGAAGGTCTGTTGGGACTCCTTGGTGGGCGTTCCGGCAACCGCAACCAAAGGCGAGGCGGTTCGGGGGTTTCAGATCGTCGTCTTGGTTTCGGGGTAAGTGTTTCTCCTCTTGCATTGTTTCTCACGTGTCGATTTTGTGGCTTTTGTTGTTTATGAGTTCCTAGAACGTTTTTTATAGTGTGTTCGTGGTTTTTGCTTGATTTAGAGTCTCCAAATATTGGGCCACTCAACTGGGACTCTTAGTTAGAAAGAACCAAGAGCCAGAGTGGACAGATGGATCCAGCTAGAGGTAGTGTCCCTCTAATTGACTTTAATTTAAGTGAAAGTGAGTTTAATATTGTACTGCCTTAGCATTTTAATTATGCAAGTCAGTTCCAATCGAATGCTTTTGTGAATATTGTGTGAATTGTAGGAATAAGAAAAAAGAGGTTACATTGTCAACAACTTAAGGATTTAAGAATAAAACCCCTCAATTAGAGGTGTGGTTCCTTCAAGATAAAAAGTAGTGATAGGTATTTAATTCATTCCTACTTAATTATTGTGGTTCCATTTATGCCTTATATGTGAACAAGAATTATTGAGACAAAGGGAATGAAAATGATGTGAAACGTTTGTTTGGGTAAATTTTCTATGTTAGGATAATTGAGTGAGATGGTAACCTTAGTTAGATGACCTAAATGACATGTTCCCTCTAGAATCTATCAAAGGGTTAGAGATTGATAAAAACATATCCTTTAAGATGAAATGGTTAAACTAGAATGAACGAAATATGGTGGCAATACCACGCCTTGGGATAACTTAATGAGCACGGCTTATGTTAGTAAAATGAATATGCAGATATCTTGATTTAGATACATAAGATGTGTTTCCTTAAGTAAGAACGTGAAAATGTTTGCTTATGTGCATGTGGTTTGATTCTTGGATTTCTTATGAGGTAATTCCATAAGCAGTATGTTATAGACATGTTTTATTGTGAGTCAGCGCATGATAATTCCACATAATGAATGATTGATTGTGAATGTGGAATGATTACTTGAAATTCATAAGATTTACTGCCTTATGAATTGTTATATAATTTTGATAATGAATGTGTATGGTTATGTATTGGAGGCATTTATATCCCATGCCATCTAATTTTAATGATTATGGATGGGAGGAATGCATACCCCATGCCAGCCTATTTTGTGTATCGGTGGGAGGCATGCCTACCCCATGCCTGATGTGATTTATATACATGTATGGAAGGTAGGAATTATTACCCATTGGAAGATGATTTCTCTTGATGATTACATGTCTGGATGGGAGGCAGTTATACCCCATGCCAGTTGAATGAATGTGATAGAAGGGAGGCATTCTTACACCTTTACAATTGATCTAGGGACGGGAGGCATTATTACCTCGTTCCCACTATTCCTGATTTATGGAAGGGAGGTATTCTTACCCCCTTCCCTGTTGATCTAGTGACGAGAGGCATTCTTACCTCATGCCCACTAATCCCGATTTATGAAAGGGAGGTATAATTACCCTTTTCAGTTGATCTAGGGATGAGAGGCATTCTTACCTCATGCCAACAAATCCCGATTTATGTAAAAGAGGCATTCTTACCCCTTTCCAGTTGACCTATAGGGATGAGAGGCATCCTTACCTTATTCCTGCTAATCACAATTAATGTGTGGGAGGCATTCTTACACCATGCCACTGATGATATAAATGCTTATATACATATACATATTATGACATGATCAGTTTACATTACCGGCAACAATCCAAAGATGGTATAACCGTTAGGTGTCCCTTGGGAACCTGGACGGGTGTTATTGACTTATGGAATTCTGTTTACTTACTTCTCCATAACTGCTCACTTTTTAATTATTATAGACTATCTGGATTGGTTAGGCACCGATGGTGCTGGCCTACTGAGATTTATATCTCACACCCTACTCAGGCCGCCATTGCACTGGGGTACCCGAGTAGACCTTGTTGCTTGCAGGACCTAGGTTGTGTACTATGCTGGTTGTACCTGAGGAGTAGGAGAAGAGGACAAAGTGGGAGCTTGGGATGCTCAGGAGATTTTCCGTCTGGATTTGCTGTCTTTTCTTTTTGTATTGTTTTTAAAGCATGCTTTAATGTTTCCTGCTTTCATAAATGTATCATCATTTATATATACATGAATTGTAACCAGCATTTTCCACCTTTTATAAAATAGATATTATTTTGTCTATCACTGCTGTCTTTTAATTTTTTACTGCTTCTGCTACTGAATATTATTTACACTAATAATACCTTTGCGTTGCTCTGATATAAGGGTATAGTCTCCCCACTATCACCTCCTGAGACCCTCACTGCTAGTCAGCAGCCTCTGACATATGGGGAGACGCGCCTGAGGCCATGTGACCCGCCGGTCCGGCGACTGGTTCAATGATAAGCCGGGTCAGGACTTTACACATTACCAAAAACAACATCATCATTACTAACATTTAAGCGTTAAAATTATATAATATTTGTCCAAACCTAACTCCATTTACATTTATCAACATTGGAACATATATTATTGAGGTTATATATTCCTTGTTCATCTCCCATTGCTTTTTATGTTACAAGTACTTATTACATATCTGTTTCCTTCATATTTTTAAAAATACTAATTCTGGGAACTCTCTCTTCATCATGACAAACATTATGATTTTAATTATATATTAACAATATCAGTATCACTTATTTATTCTCTATTTATTAATTTTTAGTAGGTCAAGCATCTTTCTATAACTTATATTTCACTTTTTGAACAATTTCATTAATCATGGTTCATTTATTCCATTATTGTTGAAAATGAATTTCATATATCATTATTTTAATTAATATTAAATATTATTATTTTCATCATCATTAAAACATTCAACAATCACAATTTTATTAAGGATCATCTATGCTCTTTCATTATATGAATTTTGATCTTCCATATGTTCATCACTGTAATCATCTTCGTCCAATTTATAAAAAATTATGTCATTTTTTATATTTATATAATTTTTTATTATGTGTATTTTAATATGACATTATTTTTTATTTCTTCTTTACCCTTGGTTTTATTATCCTTCCAAATCAACATCAAAATCATCATCTTATATTATCCATTTATGATTTGATAAAAATTATAATTCATCTAGGTAAAATATTGGTGAATTTCATTTATATTTACTTTTCCCTCTTTCAAAATAATTTGAGATAATTATATGCATTCATTTAAATTCATTCTCAGCACATCATATAAATATGATACACTCACTTGTTTCGTGGTGAAACTTTATTTTGACTCTTCTTAACTTGTAACATTTAATGAAATTTATTTATCAAAATTTCCATTTATATTAATAACATTATTTTTATATTATATCATATGTAATTATATTACATGTAAATTAATAAATAGATATTGTTTCTAGAATAATATATTCCAATTACTATTACTTTGATCCAATTTTTTTTAATAATTTGCAATATATTCTTCATATTTTTTTAGTCCTCCAATATATTTCCAAGGATTATTAAGGTGATAAGTATATCATTAAAAATTATAAATAAATCCCAAATATACTTTTCATCACCTATTTTAAAATAATAATATTTTAATATCCTAGTTTATATATTATCTTTCATCACTGTCATGTTCCATTCATATATATTTTTCATATTATTCAAGAATCCTTTGGTAGTTCCTTTTTGATTAAACCATAATAATTCATTTTATTAGAGAGAGTGAGTAAAAAATATAATTTATTTCACATACATCATTTGATATGTTCATTATATGACTATATGTTAAAGGAGAACCACCAATAATAAAAGTGAATCCCTCTATAGTATCTTCGTAGTCATGAAAAACAATAGATAATAGATTGGAAAAAATTCTACCATTATTGGTATTATAGTTGTTCCCATAAATGAAATGAGCCAAATTAATATCAATAGAGTTACAAAAATCAATGATAGTGTTGTTTGTTAACAATCAAATATAATTAAATCAATGAATAAACCTATCTTTGATAAAAAAATATAATGAACTAATAATGAATTATGTCACCTTAGGGAGGGGTGATGAATCAGTGGAAAACATTTATTATGTTTTGATTTTTTAAAATATCATTCACCTCTTATTATAGAAGAATAAATCTTATTAAAACAACAACAATGTAAGTTACTGATAATAAATTATTTTAAAAGGTTCAATTCTCAATAAGATTAACTACTTATTGGATGAATTTGGATCTAGTCTGATATCGTATTGTCTATTAGAAAGAATCCATGCAATATAATGTATACCTAGAATATCAAACACATGAATTTCATTAGAGGATGTGGATAGTTCATGTGTTATTAACGTATATTATATGATAAAAATAATCTTTCAATAACATCATAAACTACAAGAAATAATATTCAACACATCACCTCCATGAACCATGAATTCTTCAATCATTCCATCTTACATATCACATTTCTTCTTCATCTATTTATTTCTAAATAGTGTGACACATTAACTTCCATATCATTTTATCTATCCATTTTACTTCAAATGATTTTAAATTTTTACCATTACAGAAAAACTATAATTTATATAACATTTATCTTTATTTTAATATATATTTTTTTCTTTACCAAATATTTATGAAATTACTTAAATAATTTCAAATTCAAATAATTATGACTCTCAGATCTAGTCATCAAAATAAATTATAGAGAGAAAATTCAATATATGATTATAATAACATAAAAAATGTTATAAATTTCATAGAAACATTATACTCCATTAAACATATGTTACTTCTATATTAAATTATATAAGTTGTCAATAAATTAGAAATACTCCATAAAAAATGTTTTCACATCACTCATTGAATTTTTCAAAATAAAAAAATTGTAACTACATATAAGAAAAAATACACATTTATAGATTTCATACATGATGAATTTCAATTTTATGTATCTAAATATTTTCCATTACTCATTTTCATACATGATTCAATTCTAACATATAAAAAATTCTCATCACAAAAATAATTACAATACATTAACCATTTTCAAATGTAACCCACTCAAAACACCTAACCAAATCCCCCTATTGAACAATTTTCATATTTAGTATAATATTTAGGTCCATAAACACCCTTATGTTGTAAAAATCATATGTTTATATTACTATACATAGAATACCATTAATGTATATGTTATTATTCATATTAAATCCCATAAATACATATTTTTTTATAAAGATCACATATAAGGAATCATATAAGTTGTTATTTTCTACTTCTATAGGAAACCATACGTCACCATCTTGTCATTTTTTCCATCTAAATTCTTTCAAGTATGACATAAAACTAAAATTTTTGGGATCATAATTACAAATATGAGGTTTTATAATTTATTGAATATTTGTGTACTATGTATTGTTCATTCTATTTTTCATTTTATTATATCATTATTTCATCCTAATTTTTTGTGAGGCTAATCGTAGATCCACCAACATTGAGACTCAAAATCACACCTTATTTCATCATATATGGTTTATGAACAATTTTTCTAAAAAAATGTTTTTTTAAAAGAAATATATGTTTGTTAGTTTATATTACATGGAACAATATTCCTAAAAAACCATTATTATTGAACCATTATTCTTATAACATTACAATGAAATTGGTGTGAATGTATATATTTAAATAATTCAAGTCAAAAATCTAGGAAATAAAAAAATGTATTGATATTTTTATTAATAGATGTTATAGTTAAAAAAATAACTAATTTCTCCTTCAAAAAATACGATTTAATAGAAAACATTATCATTAAATTTAGTAATAATATATTATAATTATTTATAGATATAAAACCAATCTAATTTGAAATAATGATCCAAATTTTTGAAATGTTTTTTTCTAAATTAATATAGTGTTATTTTTTTTTTGATTTTTTCTAAATCATTGATTTCTCATTGAAAAGAAAAAATAAATAATTTTTTTACAACATTTAGTTGTTCTCCAGAAATAATAAACCTCCAAAGGAACATTATTTATAAAATTTTAGTTCAAAAAAATTAATGAATTTCCTTATTATATTTAATAAAAATAATAAAATTTTAATCAAATATATACCATATTTTATTATATGTTTATTTTATGGTTTAAACAAAAATTTATAACTATATTTATTTCATAATTATTCTCAAATTTTTTTCAGTAAAATGATCAAAATTTTAAAATGATTTCAATTGAATTTATATATTATATCTCTTTTTGTATGAATTTAAATTAATTAAATTCTATTAGTAGTGATATTGAAAATATCAACCCATCTTATATTTGGAATATAACTTTATTCAAAAATAGCCATTCAACATGTTTTACTAGTAATTTTATTAAAATTAAGTTATGAATCATATAAAATTTTAATTTTATAGAATTCATTTCATATTTATCATAATAATATTTAATATTATGAAATATGTTCATCTTCTATTTTATATAATGAATAGAAAAAATTGAAAACAAATATTATAAAGTTTTAGGTTATGATAGGTTCAATTGGTTTGTTAAACAAAATGATAATGGTATAAATGTTCGATAATCCTTTAAAACCCTATTATATTGCAATTTTTAGATCATATACTACCAAAACATAGAATATTTGGTCATTTGGGGTAACTTCTCTTATAATCGTTTTTTAAATTTTTGAGAATTTTCCTAATTGTACTTGTCCCACACTTATAAATGTAATGCCCTATCCTCTCATATATCCACACATAAATCATTTTAGATTATAAAATAAATAACCAAATTCCATCCTGAAATACGTTTCCAGTTCTTAGTGGCTTTTGTTTTATTTTAAACCATTAATTGGCAATATTACGTTGTGGGCCTTAATATGTTTTGTGAGGATGTTGATAGTTCTTAATCTCGTGATTTTAATACATTATTATTCAACCCCCATAAAATAGTATTCAATGATTATAATATATTAAAAACATCATCAAACATATAATACAATGTAAATTTGAAAATTATTAATATAATTCTAAATCAACTTCTATAAAATGGGTTATTAAACCACCATTTGTGTGTAATGTAGACAACCATCTTGAAAATAGATGTAATTTGTTTTCCATAATCTCCATTCATATATATTTATAATTATGAATTCAATTTATATATTATATTTTACTAAAATATATATAATTATCTAAAATTGTTAAATAATATACAATGTAACCATTACATATATAAAATATTGATAACTTCCATTATTCTTATGTATGGACTATCACCTCTAAAAATCAATGTGATTTTTCATTACCAAATCAAAAGGATAAAATGTATTAGTGTATATAAATAAATAATTATAAATTTAAGATATAATTTTCATTTTTAAAATATAATATAGAAAATAAACTCTTTCTAGTATTATCATTGAAAAACATAAATGTTACTCACATAGACGTATAGCCTATAGTCTCTTTGATTTTAATGTAGTTCAATATTAATTACCACCCTTAATGATTGGATTTAAATAGATAATATATTTATAAAATTTATACATAATTTATAGAAACCCGATCATTTTACACATAACATTACATGATTTCAAGCATAATTATACATCAGAGTACAAGCTTGGGATCATGACGTCTAGTAACTTTCAATACCTGGTACCTAAAACTAAAAACCTGGGACTAAAAACTGATCTTCATTTAATGTTCATAATGGGATTCTAAAATCCTTTGAGAACATACATCTGCATAGGGTACCCTTGGTATTACAATAACAAAGTGATGAGCTAAAAACATAGTAAGGGAAAAAATATACGAAAAAGGCCTTAGCACATGGGTTAGTGATATGGACATAATGATATAAAATATAATATATAATCAGAGCATATATACATGGAATAATATAAACATTGAACCATAAAAATGTGTATGTGACATAAATCACGACTTTAACATGATTAAAGACTTATTGAATTTATATGATCACAAGTCAATTTTAACCACTAAGATCGTTGCACAGGGCAGAACATTTTAAGGCTGACCACCAAGACTATTGCACATAATGTCTCATGATAATAATCATTACCCAATTAATTATAGTGGAATCAAGGTGTACTGATCATAACATGTTCACTAAAATTCATTCCACAAATTGAATCATACATATTCAACCATACATAGACATAAGGGTTACCTAGAGAAGGAATTGAGAATCATAATCAAGAGATAAGAAATAAAAAATAAAAATATCCTAAAAATATCCATGAAAGAAATAAATTTGATAATTCATGGACTAACATAGGTTAAAATAGGCATAAATAATGATAAGTTATGTCGTCATGATGTAATAATAAGAAAAAATGGTCTTTCAAAATCATTAGAAATTAATTATTTTCATATACATAAAATAAAATATCAATGGTAATTTAATTCAAAAAAGGGAATTATCTTTTATATAAAACTCTATGTGAACCATGAACGATTTAATAATAAAAATTTTTGTTTCATAAAAACAATGGTGGCCTCAAAATAGATTATATAGTGTACATGATTATGGGTATGAATTCGGAATGTTCCCTTAAAACGGGTTTGCTTATCGAAAAGTATTGGGGAGGGAATAATTTTAGAACATGTATATCCTTAGAAGATAATGAGGGATACATCTTGAAAGATGAGTTTGGAAAATATATACATTATTTATATGTTCTAAATAAAAATAAAATAAAAATTCATCCATGTAAGATCATTGATAGAGCAAACTGAATGAATATAAGAGGTTCGGGTACAATAACTTTTTGAATATCAGCATGGTATCAGGTGTACTTATAAGGGATTAATGAGGGATAAAGGGGATTATAAAATTTTATACATTATGAGGGATGTATGTGTTAGGTGAGAAATCATACCCCATAATTATGAATTATACATAAAATAGAATAACATAGATGATATTCTTGGAAATGTGTGAGATAGAGAGGATACCTTTCATTAAGAGTGATGGTGTTATTAACATGATCGTAAAGAGATGAATAATAAAATTAGGTTCAATATTTATTAATTTCAGAACTTCCACTAAATTTTAATGATTTATTATATCCTTATTTCATTCATCCAAGACATTTTTGATGATTTAATATGTACAATTTTCATTGTTTTGGATTGTTTTCTTCCTTGGTTTTAATGATAAATTCACTTATATTCATGTTTGAATAAACATGTATGATGAAAGTGGTTTTCAAGAATTGATGTTATATAAATTTTTTTAACATACATAATATTACAAGGTAATAAAATTCATTTGGTTATTTTGAGTAAAGCTGAATCATTATATAAAACATTAATGGTAAATGCTGGGATTAGTTTGGAAATTTTTCTTATAATTAAATATTTTTGATATATTTCATTACATCATGTAACGCCCCGACCCCAACTACCCAGAGCCAGTGCGTTAGTTCGTAACATTGGCATGATCACAAAAGATCATGTCTCAAAAGACCGATTAGTTTAGTAGCCTTGGAAACACTAGATACATTCATAAGTCTTTCATTACATCAAAAAGTAAACAAACTACAATAACATGGTCTTCATAGTCCAAAATCATATCCCTTTCTGACTACCCCTGAAGGTCACTCATAAATTACTTCTTCACATCCTGGAAAAATATTAAAACATTGAAAGGGGTGAGCTAAGATGCTCAGTAAGGTTAACAATATAGCGGAAGCTTTCATAAATAAACATTAACATTTAAGGCAATGTATAACTAAAACAAAAGCCTTTTTAAACTTTAACTTCAGCATAATATGGCAAAAATAAAATTAAATAATGCCATTTACTTACTCACATGGATATTCTACTAGTCGAATAATCACATGAAATATCAATAACCACATTCATAATGAGGGAATGTATAATGCCAGACATTCTGAAACATTTTGTCAAGGCCTCCGCCAAGACGTCTAAAATTATTAAGGCCTCGGCCAAAACCATAAATCAAATTGGGAAAGGGCCTCGGCCAATTCCACGTCTATTTGTCTCATGAGACCTACTGATGCATTGAGGAGCTATAGCGGGCTCCTCCCGTCACTTATTAAGTCCAATACATTCCTCATATGAATAGGTTTAAACATATCATAAACCATAACATAATCGTATCACATAAAACATGCATAAAGGAAACATAACATTTACACATTTCAATCACAAGATATCAATACAACACATTGATAAAAATGCTTTCAAAACTGTTTTCAATACCAAAATAAAAGAAATTTAAAACTTTGTATTTATTTTTCATTAAAAAAAAGATGGCTTGTAGAGGAAGCTGAAACTCAAATAATGGTCACGGCGGCGGAGAAGTCGTTGTCGCCGCATATGTACGGAAATAAAAACATTCCCTTTTGTCATTTAGAAAAACTCTTCGTATAAAATGATTCCTTTTGAATAACTGTAAAAGTCAAAGGGGGTTATACACCGTATAAAAGAAAATTGTGTATAAAACCAAATATGCCTCAATGAAAGGGGATTGAGACGAAGTCCTTAAAAGATAATTTTTAAATAAAATAGATCTATTATGTGTATTCACTATAGGTACACATAAAGAAAGTAAAAATACAAAATAGGACATAATAATATCATGACATAATTTGAAAGTAGGAGATTAACCCAAAGAATGGAAGTTGGGTTAAGAAATTCCCTTACCTTGTGTCCGACGTGACTCAACCGTTATTTAACCTCCTGAATAATAAACTAGAGTTAATACCTACCTTATTAAGAAGCATTTTCAATTTCATTATCCTTTTTATATCACTTATTACAATGTTATGAACATTATGTAATTATTTAAGTTAATAACGGTCGTTTTGTCGATCTTTGGTACTTGAGTCAACAATAAACTTCTTATAATTACAAGTTGTTATTGTTGTAGAATATCCATTATATCCAGAATTATATTCATGATTTAGATGTCATATATATCATATATATACAGTATATACATTCATTCATAATGTCACGTAACATTTAGAGGTAAGAAATGAAATGCACCGTTCATGGAGACGGTAAGCCGTACGTACGCATGAACGCTACTTTCATTTCTATTTCGTATTTAATGGAATGAAATCATAATGATTTAAATTTATAATATAATTACAGTATAATATAGTGTATAATACCATTTAATCCATCCTTTATACATCCCACATATGACATTAACGATTCAAATCACTTTGAGGGGGCGGTAGTCCACACTTCCTAAAATGAAATTATCGCGTTTTACCCATAATGGAAATCATAAATTATGCCATAAATGAGAAATACAGAAGCATAAGTAAAACATAAACATATTATATATCATATATAAATATAGTTACATCTTAATGGCCACCTTTGAAGGTGTTATATGAGTGTTGAAGAGTCATCGTTTCATGAGGCAAAAATTCTCCATCCACAGAAACCGTATGTTCTTTAACCATTAGATGTAGGTGTGTGTCAGTGTAGATCGAATACTTCATATAACGACATCCTAGTATATTGAGGATACTGATTTTGTTACAAAAGAAATTAATAAAAATAGTTTAGGGGGTTGGAGAAGAAAAATAAAACAAAACAACATTAGAGAAGACATTACCTCAAAATCGGGTAACTCTTTTTGATTTGAGCCAAAGGCTTCATTGGGAAAAGTTATGCCCAAAGTAAGGCTTCTAGGAGTAATAGGGGGAAGTTGGGAGAGTATTTGGGCAGATTTTGGCCGAGCCAAATGGCTTGGAAGTGTAAATGAGGTGGGAGAGGTGGGGGCCTTTTACAAGTGGAGAGGAGGGGCACTTTTGGAAAGATTGAAATGTTATATTATTTCACAATTCTTTTCGGATTATAAAGGTCCCACACTTATATAATTCTAGTATAAGGTGATAAGGTTTCTAAATATCCTCATCCAATAGTCTTTGGACAAGTGTAAGCCTTGGATTTTGCATTATCTTCTCATTTTAATTAAATCGTTAAATAATGAGGTCATCGCTGCATCATAATGATGTCATAAATAATTTAATTTATTTAATGTCTAAAAATTCTAAAACAAATACTATGATGTAGTAAATCTTTTTAGATTTCTAATTAATATTTATAGTCAAATTTTGGACTTGTGTAACCCCACTTAAAAACTGTTTTAGTAAAATAACTCATGTTTGTGTCAATTTAATTTTAACATTAAATAAATATATATTAATGTCATTTTCCAACTAAAGTGGCTCCATGGAATCCCCAAGTTGACCCATGGGTTTTCTTGGTCGGCCATGACTCATTCAATAGTAGTAGGACAAGTGTCATGCTCATCTCATATTATTAAAACATTATTTGTACCTTAAACTACAATAATTACCTCTAATCGCGATTAATAACTTAAAAGTTACTATTCACCAAAAAATTATTTTAATCTCATTGAACCACATTTTACTTATTAATGACAACCATGTATGTCGGATTTTTGAAAATCAAATCACAGAAGTGGTAATATTTCATTTAAACGAAAAATCAGTTATTAAACTACCACTTAGTGGTTTCACTATTCATCAAAAATTGAAGTTTTTCAGAACAAGGCCAAAATTTCACCCTAAGCTATAATTGATATTCCGAATTCAAAAATGATGTCTATTTTACAAAATTCCAAACATATAAGTTGAATTAATTAATTTTATAATTAATTCCCGCTGTTACAACAAATAGCGTGTTTTTAAGAAACAATTTATATCAAAAGATTGGCAATTGTTTATGTCCAATTTCAATGTTAAATTAATTCTATTGACCACCATTGGATAAAATGGTAAAAATATATTCTAATTATACTTTAAAACCACTAAATAGTATAATTTATCACTATAAATTATTTTGATTAAAAAATTTGTTTTTAAGTATTTTTCACTATTCATAAAAAATAGAAGTTTTCAGAAAAATACCAAAAATTCAACATAGGCTAATTTCGGTATTCCGAATCCAAAAATGAAGTCCATTTTGATAAATAAAATTTATAAAATTTCAAAAAGTAGGTATTACTATTCACAACGGCTAGTTTAATTCGTTGTGGTGTGTGTTAGAGCTCGAGGTTGCGTACAACACACACTATTGCATTATTCGAAGTGAAACGTACCGTAGAAGCTTGGGGTGTTACATTCTCCCCTCCTTCAATAAATTGCGTCCTTGCAATTTGAAATTTTTCTTTGAAAATAAAAGGTTGAAAAGATAAAATACCTTTGAGGAAAACCCACATCGGAAATAAGGTTAATAAATATATAACATTAAAAGAAAGCAAGATAAGTACAAAGGTCACCCGATATAGCCCATTCTAGGATTCTATGAAAATATGGATATGGAGGAGAAACAAACCATCAAGGTCTAATGGAGAGTTATAGAAAACAGGTTTAGGAGAATGTTTAACCACAAGAAAATCACAAACTTGTGATTGGTTAAACGGTCATTGAATCCCCAGTTGGAAAAGTTAACCGACAACATTTTTGTTTTAAGTTACCTTTTATAATGTTGAGGAATTTATTTAGGAGATTTACTAAGAATGTAAGGGAATATACATACTTGTTATGTATACTTTCATTCATTAATAAATTTTTACCACAAACCCAACTTTTACTCCAAATGGTAACGGAACTCAAAAATATTCTATTTATCCTAATTGTATAAGGTTCCAAATGTTAACACATACCATTTAAATTAGTAAAATTATTCTGTAATAACTAGGGACTTCCTGTAGGCTAGTGGTAGGAAATAAAGGCCTGTCGCACTATGATTTTGGGTTCGATTCCTGCAGCTTTGTCCGACACGACGGGTTATGCCCCACGCTGCAGGTTGTCCTTTTCCTAAAACTATAGTATTATAATATTCAAAAATAATCTTCATAAATTTTTTAACCTTAAATAATACTATCCAAAGATCAACTTAATCCACTCCAACCTTTATAGTTATCCAAAATACCTATGTCCAGACTTTCTCTAAAAGGACTCTTAATTCCAAAATCAATTTGTAAGATTCCCCAAACAAATTAAAGTTTCTTTTTTTGTCACATACTAAAAATATGATTACCTTCATCATATTAAATCCTTACTAAAATCAAAAAGTACTGCAGTACAATCCATATATATATATCACATTATTCTTATAACCAGAATATAATTCTTGAGTCCAAAAGCACCAATACATTAATTATTCCGCTTCAACTGTAGTCACAGCATAAGATTGGCCTTGATCCCTTGGCCTTTTCTGAGGTAAGTTTCCTTGACGCTTAGGACATTCATTTTCATAATGCCCCATTTCCCTACTATTGTAGCATTCAACTTTGACAGCCTCATTATTTCCCTTGCAATCACGAGCCTGGTGACCCTTTTCTCCACATTTATAACAAACTCCCATTCCTTTTAGGCACGTACCAGGATGATTCTTCCCACAATTATCACATAATGGAAAATCCTTTTTTCCCTTTTTCCCTTTATCTGTCTTTTGTTCCTCCGTTCTCTTCTTCTCTTGCTTTACTTTGTTGTCATAAGACATAGAGAATTCCTTTTCTGTCTTGATAGCACACGAGACAATATCTTCGTATGATGAGAAGGATTGTGATACTAAAGCTCGACGGAGAAATGGTTTTAACCCATAAAAGAAATGATCAATCTTACTCCTTGGGTTACGTATATAATCGGAAGCATGCCTCGCTAACCTTGTAAAGTTATCCTCATACATTGCGACATTCTTATCCTCTTTCTGCCTCAAACTCAGAAATTGCCTTTCCATATCTGCTCGATGGTCACGATGAAAATATTTTTCTAAGAAAAGCTCTTTGAACTCCCTCCATTTCATATTCGATACGTCATCATCTTCCTTTGTGTTTTGAATCAGCGACCACCACTGATCGGCATCTCCAGTGAGGCGGTAAACTGCCATGATAACTTTTTCCCTTTCACTGCTCCCCAAAGCCTGAAATATTTTTTCTAGGGAATTTATCCATTTCTCGGCTACTAATGGATTTCTACTCCCATTGAACGTTGGTGGTTGTTGCCTCATGAATCGATCTAACATTGATCCTCCACGCTGTGGATCAGGGTGCTCCATACGGGTAAGGTTATTATTCATAACCTGAGTAAGTTGTCCCCGTATGGTGATTAGCTGATCGGCACCGGTTGCATCACCAGCCCCACTATAATTATCTTGAGCAGGAGGGAAATCCCTAAATGGAGTGCGTGTATTGATACGGTTTCCATTTCTTCCACTAGGCGCCATTTCTAAACAATGGCATAAACTAGATCAGTTTATGAATCAAAATACATAATCCCATACTTATAAAACACTTAACTTAAATTGAACTATTTATGGATATAATCCATAATCATAAAAAGAAATATTTCCTTTGAGGAAGTATATACTCATAACCCTTCATAGTGGTTTGTAAATAAAATGAGAATTATCCTAAGCATATCCCCCGGGAGTGTCGTAACCAAGAGTGCAGCAAGGCCCGTTGTCGTGCACCAGTTCCCGTTCGAGTCTAGCTCAAAGCGGTGTTTTCAGGTTTTACCCATAGGTACATCTGTGCCAGAGCCGCCTCTACCTGCTCGTATCCAGACAGGGATGTATTGCTCGGAAAACTCACAAAATCTCTACAATACCATAATTCTAGAAAGTTCTTCTACACTAATCCTCAAAGTTCATCTTAGGTCTACGTGCTCTAATCAGAGTTTATCTAAATCTAGCTTCCAAGGTTTGTACTAAACTTCCTCTGATACCAACTGTAACGCCCCGACCCCAACTACCCAGAGCCGGTGCGTTAGTTCGTAACATTGTCATGATCACAAAAGATCAAGTCTCGAAAGACCAATTAGTTTAGTAGCCTTGGAAACACTAGATACATTCATAAGTCTTTCATTACATCAAAAAGTAAACAAACTACAATAACATGGTCTTCATAGTCCACAATCATATCCCTTTATGACTACCCCTGCAGGTCACTCATAAATTACTTCTTCACATCCTGGAAAAATATTAAAACATTGAAAGGGGTGAGCTCAGATGCTCAGTAAGGTTAACAATATAGAGGGAACTTTCATAAATAAACATTAACATTTAAGGCAATGTATAACTAAAACAAAAGCCTTTTTAAACTTGAACTTCAGAATAATATGGCAAAAATAAAATTAAATAATTCCATTTACTTACTCACATGGATATTCTACTAGTTGAATAATCACATGAAATATCAATAACCACTTTCATAATGAGGGAATGTATAATGCCAGACATTCTGAAACATTTTTTCAAGGCCTCCGCCAAGACGTCTAAAATGATTAAGGCCTTGGCCAAAACCATAAATCAAATTGGGAAAGGGCCTCGGCCAATTCCATGTCTAGTTGTCTCATGAGACCTACCGATGCATCGAGGAGCTATAGCGGGCTCCACCCGTCACTTATTAAGTCCAATACATTCCTCATATGAATAGGTTTAAACATATCATAAACCATAACATAATCGTATCACATAAAACATGCATAAAGGAAACATAACATTTCCACATTTCAATCACAAGATATAAATACAACACATTGATAAAAACGCTTTCAAAACCGTTTTCAATACCAAAATAAAAGAAAGTTAAAACTTTGTATTTATTTTCATTAAAAAAATGATGGCTTATAGAGGAAGCCGAAACTCAAATAATGGTCACGGCGGCGGAGAAGTCGTTGTCGCCGCATAAGTACGGAAGTAAAAACATTCACTTTTGTCATTTATAAAAACGCTTCGTATAAAAAGATTCCTTTTGAATAACCGTAAAAGTCAAAGGGGTTTATACACCGTATAAAAGAAAATTGTGTATAAAACCAAATATGCCTCAATGAAAGGGGATTGAGACGAAGTCCTTAAAAGATCATTTTTAAATAAAATAGATCTATTATGTGTATTCACTATAGGTACACATAAAGAAAGTAAAAATACAAAATAGGACATAATAATATCATGACATAATTTGAAAGTAGGAGATTAACCCAAAGAATGGAAGTTGGGTTACGAAATTCCCTTACCTTGTGTCCGACTTGACTCAACCGTTCTTTAACCTCCTGAATAATAAACTAGAGTTAATACCTACCTTATTAAGAACCATTTTCAATTTCATTATCCTTTTTATATCACTTATTACAATGTTATGAACATTATGTAATTATTTAAGTTAATAACGGTCGTTTTGTCGATCTTTGGTACTTGAGTCAACAATAAACTTCTTATAATTACAAGTTGTTCATTTGGTAGAATATCCATTATATCCAGAATTATATTCATGATTTAGATGTCATATATATCATATATATACAGTATATACCTTCATTCATAATGTCACGTAACATTTAGAGGTAAGAAATGAAATGCACCGTTCATGGAGACGGTAAGCCGTACGTACGCATGAACGCTACTTTCATTTCTATTTCGTATTTAATGGAATGAAATCATAATGATATAAATTTATAATATAATTACAGTATAATATAGTGTATAATACCATTTACTCCATCCTTTATACATCCCACATATGGCATTAACGATTCAAATCACTTTGAGGGGGCGGTAGTCCGCACTTCCTAAAATGAAATTATCGCGTTTTACCCATAATGGAAATCATAAATTATGCCATAAATGAGAAATACAAAAGCATAAGTAAAACATAAACATATTATATATCATACATAAAAATAGTTACATCTTAATGGCCACCTTTGAAGGTGTTATATGAGTGTTGAACAATCATCGTTTCGTGAGGCAGAAATTCGCCATCCACAGAAACCGTATGTTCTTTAACCGTTAGATGTAGGTGTGTGTAAGTGTAGCTCGAATAATTCTTATAACAAAATCCTAGTATATTGAGGATACTGGTGTTGTTACAAAAGAAATTAATAAAAAGAGTTTAGGGGGTTGGAGAAGAAAAATAAAACCAAACAACACTAGAGAAGACATTACCTCAAAATCGGGTAACGCTTTTTGATTTGAGCCAAAGGCTTCCTTGGGAAGAGTTCTGCCCAATGTAAGGCTTCTAGGAGTAAGAGGGGGAATTTGGGAGAGTATTTGGGCAGAGGTTGGCCGAGCCAAATGGCTTGGAAGTGTAAATGAGGTGGGAGAGGTGGGGGCCTTTTATAAGTGGAGAGGAGGGGCACTTTTGGAAAGATTGAAATGTTATATTATTTCACAATGCTTTTCGGATTATAAAGGTCCCACACATATATAATTCGAGGCTAAGGTGATAAGGTTTCGAAATCTCCTCATCCAATAGGCTTTGGACAAGTGTAAGCCTTGGATTTTGCATTATCTTCTCATTTTATTTAAATCGTTAAATAATGAGGTCATCGCTGCATCATAATGATGTCATAAATAATTTAATTTATTTAATGTCTAAAAATTATAAAAAAAATACTATGATTTATGAAATATTTTTATCTTTCTAATGAATATTTATAGTCAAAATTTGGACTTGTGTAACCCCACATAAAAACTGTTTTAGTAAAATAACTAATGTTTGTGTCAATTTAATTTTAACATTAAATAAATATATATTAATGTCATTTTCCAACTAAAGTGGCTCCATGGGGTCCCCAAGTTGACCCATGGGTTGTCTTGGTCGGCCATGACACATCCAATAGAAGTAGGACAAGTGTCATGCTCTTCTCATATTATTAAATCATTATTTGTACCTTAAACTACAATAATTACCTCTAATCGCGATTAAGAACTTAAAAGTTACTATTCACCAAAAAATTATTTTAATCTCATTGAACCACATTTTACTTCTTAATGAAAACCATGTATGTCGGATTTTTGAAAATAAAATCACATAAGTGGTAATATTTCATTTAAACGAAAAATCAGTTATTTAACTACCACTTAGTGGTTTCACTATTCATCAAAAATTGAAGTTTTTCAGAACAAGGCCAAAATTTCACCCTAAGCTATAATTGATATTCCGAATTCAAAAATGATGTCTATTTTAAAAAATTACAAACATATAAGTTGCATTAATTAATTTTATAATTAATTACCGCTGTTACAACAAATAGCGTGTTTTTAAGAAACAATTTATATCAAAAGATTGGTAATTGTTTATGTCCAATTTCAATGTTAAATTAATTCTAATGACCACCATTGGATAAAATGGTAAAAATATATTCTAATTATACTTTAAAACCACTAAATAGTATAATTTATCACTATAAATTATTTTTATTAAAAAAGTTGTTTTTAATTATTTTTCACTATTCATAAAAAATAGAAGTTCTCGGAAAAATACCAAAAATTCAACATAGGCTAATTTCGATATTCCGAATCCAAAAATGAAGTCAATTTTGATAAATAAAATTTATAAAATTTCAAAAAGTAGGTATTACTCTTCACAACGGCTAGTTTAATTCGTTGTGGTGTGTGTTAGAGCTCGAGGTTGCGTACAACACACGCTATTGCATTATTCGAAGTGAAACGTACCGTAGAAGCTTGGGGTGTTACACATCATCTGTGAAAAATGATTTGAGATTAAAAAATAAGATAAAATTCACATTCAATATTCTTGTTCAATAATAAAAATGGTTTCATGACAAAAATAAAATTTAAATATAAATTGATAAATTGTCATCCTTGAATATGATAAATTAACACATCTGAGATGGTGTTTCGTTTCTCTCATAAAAAAGAAAATAAGGGAATATATTTTGATGAATTATTACATTAGCAATAGAAAATTCTAATATATTAATGGTACTAGATTTTTCATATCATTTGTAAGAGTATAGGTCAGGAATCTAAAGATATCTATGTAAAATGAAATTAAAATGAACGAAAGGAAAAAATGAATTTAATTCTTGATTTAGTCTTCCTTGAGAGCCTCTTAAGGGGGGGATTTGGTATTTTGAGGAGTCAAAGGGATTTTGGACGTGGTGGATGAACTCAGAGAGAGATTGAGGTAGAATTTAAAGAAGGATCAAGGCTTGAGTGGAGTGAAGAGAAGAGGGGAGTGTGGTTGATTTTTAAAATGGAGGGGATGAGGGTTTCCTTAATTATTTATTCACTAGTATATTATTTTTCCATATTCTGGGTAATAATAATGATTATTGGGACCCAAAATAGTAATAGGTGCATGCGAGTTAGATACAATGTCCATTTACATCATCCATGACTCAAAAATGATGTAGAAATTTAGGATTTTTCATTTATCATAAATTATCATATTATAATGTCCATAAAATATTCAAATGTTTTAGAAAATTCTCAAAAAATATCCCTAAACATTTTTCAAGGTGTTGAATCCCAAAATGAGATCCATTTTTCAATTAAAATTTCCTGATTATTATTAACATAATTTAAAAAAATAATAATTTACTTGAAAAATACATATTTCAAAACAATAACAAATTTAAATTACATTCAAAAATTTCATAAGGTCTTATAAAATTTTCTTCAAACAATAAGATATAAATTTTTTTATTTATGATGACCTTTTATAGAAATTACTGATTTTAAAATAATTTAATGAATTTTAATTATTTATTTAGTACATACACAAATATTTATACCTTTACTATGGTCATATAATCACTTATAAGTACCCTAAATTATATTTATTCATTCAAGGGAAACGCTACAATTCTTTCAGATGAAAAAAATATTCATAAGGGTTATATTACAATTTGTAAGGGTAAAATTACTATTCTGATGGGTTAGTTTCTATTCCACAAAATTTATGTTTTCTTTATCGGACATCAAAAATCTTACTAATTTCAACCTTATATATCTAATTTAGAAAATGAAAAACACAGATGTGACAATGTTATTATTAATGGTCACACAGTAATAAGTAGTTCATTGTGTTGTGATATCATTGATTATATCACTTAATTATATGAAAACAATTTCCATTTCTAAAATTTTTTGGTGTTACATTATTCCCCCCATATGAAATTTCTCCCTCAAAATTTAATTTTACATTCTATTCCACAAAAAGTTGTGGGTACATTTCCTTCATTTCCTCCTCCAATTTCCATGTTGCCTCTTCGTACTTATGGTTCTGCCATATTACATTGACCAGGTGAGTAGTGTTGTTACGCAGAACATTATCTCTACGGTTCAAGTGTTCTATCGGTTGCTCCATGTATGAATGATCATTCTCCAATTGTACCACATCTGAAGAGAGTTCATGAAAGGGTACTGGTACATACTTCCATAAGAGGGATACATGAGATACATTGTATACATTGTACATGGTAGGTGGAAGTGGTAGTTGATAGGGAAAAACCCTGACACAATCCAGCATATTGACAGTGCTAATGTACCTGGGTCATAAAATTATTTTCATCCAAAACCACATGACCCTATTCTATGGAGATATGTGTGAAAATATCATGTCTCCAGCTTTGAAATCAAGGTCTTGTCGATGATTGTCTTCGTAACTATTTTTGTTGAAATTTGGATGCCATGATGTGTTGTATAATGGTTTCACCTTCTCCACCATTAATTTTACCATTTCAGGTGATAGCATCAAACTCTCACCAACTTCATCCCAACACATATGTGTTCTTCATCATTTCACATCGAGGTCTTCATATTGTGCAATTTAGATGATTTAGTGGAAACTTTTGTTATAGGAGAATTCAACTGGTAGATAGTTTTGGTCCCTTCCTTCTTTGATGTCTGTAGAACATACTATCAATATATATTATATTGTCTAAATAGTTCACTCTGTTTGGTCGTCTGTTTACAGATGATAAGACCTAATGATGTTGAGTTCAATGCTAAGTGCATGATGGAGACATTTCCTGAACATTGAGGTGAATCTTGGATCTATATCGGATATAATAAATAGTGGTACTTTTTTCATCCATTCCTCATTTTTTATATATATACAAATGTTCAGGTTGAGAAAATTATAAGTACACATGAATCATGAAAAAGTCAGATGTTTTTGAATGATGATCCACAAAGACCCATATAGAATTATTTACTCCAGATGTACATTGAACACTAGGGAAAAAGGCCATGGTGATGTAATCCAACTTCCATGTATGTATGGGTTGTGGTTTCATCATCCCCTTAAACTTTTTCCTTGTAGACATCCCTGGTTTACAAATCAGACACCATGATGTAAACAGTGTAATCTCCTTTCATCATATTTCCCCACAAAAAGATCTATATAAAAACTCATTACGTCATTATGCTCCCTAGATGAATATAGAATGTTGATCTATGTCCATTATTCAAATTATCCTTCTTTATTTATGGATAAAATGGAACACATAATCTTGACGAAAATCTTATAGATACTTCATCATCAGTCTTGAACAAATAGGATTTTTCATTTCTAATGGATTCTACCCTTTTATATATTTCCACATTATTTCTTTGAGCATCATTTTTGTCTCTATCTTGGATGGTTGATGTAACAGCCCGAGATTTTATGAAAAATATTCTTTTTAATTTTATTAATGTCTTGTGTTTTACGCTACATCAAAAGGAGCTTGCACAACACACATCCTTGACTTGCCTTGCATTACACTCAATCGTGACCTTCCTCAATAGCATGTGTAGTACTCAATAACGAGTTTCATTAAACAACAATATGCTATTAAAATATTATTAAAACTAGCCGTTATGAATAGTAATAACCACTTTTTGAAATTTTGTATATTTTATTTTTCAAAATGGAATTAATTTCTGGATTCTTAATATCGAAATTAGCTTAGGGTGAAATTTTGGTACATTTCGGATAACTTTCATATTCTGATGAATAGTGAAAATTACTAGATTATAATTAAAAACAACTTTTTAATCGAAATAATTAATAGTGATAAATCAGTAAATTGAGTTGTTTTAAAGTATATTTAGAATATATTTTTACAATTTAATACGATGTTGGTCATTGGATGTAATTTCACATTTAAACCAGACATAATCAAGTGTCAATCTTTTGGTAGATATTGTTTCTTAAAAACACGCTATTTGTTTTAACAGCGCGATTTAATTATAAAATTAATTAATGAAACTTCTATGTTATGAATTTTCTAAAATAGACTTCATTTTTGAATTCGGAATATGAAATATAGCTTAGGATGAAATTATGGAATTTTTCTGAAAACTTTCAATTTTTGATGAATAGTGAAACCACTAAGTGGTAGGTTAAAAACTGAATTTTGCATAAAACTTAATTTTACCGCTTCTCTGAATGGAATTTCGAAAATCCGACAGACACGGTTAATATCAAGGACTAAAATGTGGTTCAGGGAGATGAAAATAATTTTTGGTGAATAGTAACTTTTTACTTTTTTTTACCACGGTTAATAGTAAATAGGGTAACTAAGGGTAAATATGATATTATTATTACCCTAACACAAGTCCTAATTCTATTGGATAAGTGTAATTCGACCAAAAACAACCTTATGAATATAATATGACCATTTAGGTCCACTTGGATTAGATTATGACATTTAATATTATTTTATTTAATGAATAGTTAAAATAGTTAAAATCAATGTTTAATAACTAAAACATTTTTAATATGGGGTTATACATAAGATAATTTTGACTATAAATATTCATTAGAAATCTAAAAAGATTTCCTACATAATGATATTTTATTTATAATTTTTAGACTTTAAATAAATTAATTTATTTATGACACAACGATGATGCAATAATTACCCTTTTAAGGAAATATTAACATAATTGATGTTATAAATGCTCAAATGAATGTAAATTGAGACTTTTTATGAATTCCACTAATTTTCTAGGTTACTAAGATATATTATTGTTGATTTAATCAACTTGGTTCGAACATATAATTCTGTTATGACTTTCAAAAAAATCATATATCAAATAGTGTCAAAATTGACACAAAATAGTTTTTAAATCAAATATTATATTATTAATTGTTATTTTATTCCTAAAAATCTAAGGTTCGGTAAAATGACTTATATAAAGATATATATATTAATAATAAACAATTTGGGGTTCTTTTGGCATGTTATAGTAAGTGTATTAACCATATAGTGAAAGAAAACAAAAAGACACGGTAAAAGTTAAATTATTTAACATAGAGTTAAATCTAATTGATAAGGTTAAAATAATACCCTAAACTTGTCTAAATCCTATTGGTTGATAGGATTTCGACACATCCCCAATTTAGCTTCGAAATAAGACCCTTTGGAACCATTATAAACCGATTTTGACTTTAATATAAAATAATATTTTGAGATGTTCCTAAGGTGCCCCTCTCCTCTCTTATAAAAGCGCACCTCCTCCCCCTCCTCCTCACACCAATTTGAGCACTCAAGCTCGGCCAACCCCTGACTTTTTCTCCTCTCCACTTCCCTAGTATCATCCTAGAGGTCCTGGTCTTCTTCAAAGACCTTCCTTAGTTCTTTAAGTGGAGGCTAAGAAAAGGCGCGTCAAAAAGAGGTAATATCCATTACCGATCTTTTTCAATTTCTTTCTTCTTCAACTTCTTCTTCATTAGTTGTTTCATGATAAAGTAATAACATAAGTATTTATTATATACTGATATTTTATTATAAATATGAAACAATTGTAATTAACCTTCTATCCATCCTACGGAAAAAGGAAATCACTGCGCGTGCGTACGTACGGAATACCGTCTCCACGCCGTGGTGTAATCTGTTTTCCGCCACCACCTTAATTGGATGGGTATAAAGGTGTAATGAGTAACTATATATGATTATTATAAAGTGATATTGATACTGAAATAGTATACATACACTTCAACACAATTCCACGACCATGGGAACGATATCATCGCTCGTGCGTACGTACAGACTACCGTCTCCACGACGCGATGAGATTCATTCTCAATGATTAACCATTCATGAATGATTATAAAGTATATATAATAAGTACTAATGAAATATATGACCTAATAATGATACTGTAATTATTTATATTTATATGTATGTCATCTACTTAATTCCATTCAATTCAATAAGGAAACGAAAACAACGTTCATGCGTACGTACGGACTACCGTCTCCATGAACGGTGTATTTCTTTCCATTTACTGATTTATTATATATGTATATAATGAATATATATATATAAATCATGTTTTATATTCTGGAATTAAGTAATCATGATCTAAGTAATCATATGAATAATTACAAGTTAAAAACACGAACGACAAATGAGACGATTTTACCCAAAATGCTACTTTAACATGAATTTACAAAAGAACGGGTAATATAAAGTCATAAGTGGACCATATATGATATAATAACAGTGAATATGATTCTGGAATAAGTCAATAACATGATTTAAATCATTATACAAGAGGTTCAGACACTTACAAAGCAAGTCGGACCTAAAGTAAGGGAAAATATCACAATCTCACTTTTATCCGAGATTGTTTTTACTTTGGTAATTACTGGGGTGTATTTTATCATCCACATCCATGTTCCCTCAATATGTAATATTATTTCCATCCTTCTACAATATTTTATATCCAATTTTACCCTTCGGTGTGTTTTTAGTAAAAGATATGAAAGGAATCTTTTGTCATTTTTCGTACGAGGTACTTTTTGACTTTTCCGACAAAAGTAAGAAGAATGTTTTTTTTAACTTATACGGCATGAATGGATTTTTAAAACATTATTTCCAAGAATCTTCCTTTACAAGTTTTCAAGTTTATTTTTAATCAAATTCTTTTAGTTTAAAATTGTATGACATGTTAAGAAAGGAAAAGTGTTTTTGAAGTAGAAAGGATATTTTCCTCAAGAATGAAGTTCAAGTGTTTTATCAAAATTATTTTCCATCTAAGATAATAAAGGGTTCTGTTTCTATCCCTATTATTACATTGATTTGATTATGTTTTGATGGAATTATTTTTTTATGAATTCCTTTCTCTTATATGAATTGTTTTATGATGTCACGATGTTTAAGATTCCCATTTTTATTACATGGGTTATACAATGATGTATGATTTATGATTTTGTGGCACACATAAGAATGGTATCATTAAGAGATGGGTGAGACCTATATATCCCTCCAATGCATTGGGCAAAGATTTCATATCTCATGAGATAGACATGGCTGGAATGGTAGGTTATACCGGTTCAGTGAAACAGGACTGAAACGAGGGTGACTCGATTCAGAAAGGGACTTTGTCCACTAAGATAGTCTTGGAAATGAGTCATGACTAACAAGAAATGATCCTCTATGATTATGCGTGTATGCCACAAAGTTTTATGTTTTAAGTTATGCTTATTGGGAGTTCATTTCACTACTATGATTTATCCCATGTTATGAAATTATGCTCTCTTTTGCAGGTTAAGATTTCCAAAAGTTATGTTCTTATGAATATGATGTGATTGATTTTTCTTTTGTTTACCCTTACTGAGCATTTGAGCTCACCCTTTTATGTTTTATTTTCCCCAGGATATAAAGAAAGGTTTTAGGTAAAAAAAATGTGAAGATCTTTATGGTAGATATTGGAGATCTTTCACCACGATTAGAAGATTACGTTCCGAGTTTCCAAAGACACTAAACTATTACGATCCTTGTGTGTGTGTTTTTGTTATGTACTAAGTATTCAGAAAAAGTAATGTAATGTCCATGTACGTCAAGCTTCGGGTCTCTACAGTTGGTATCAGAGGAAAGGTTTAGTCAACCTTTGGAAACTAGGATGCGATAACGTTAGTGAGATCCCTAGAGATATTTCTACGGTATGTCTAGGGATGTCCCTAAGGTTAAGTATAAGTATAGGTTATAGTACTATAACTACGCTAACGATCATAGAATTAAACCTAAGATGTTAGATATTGAAGGCACTTCCCCTTTATTATGTTGTTTTCCCTAGAATGATTTTTTCCTCTCACACTATTCTTTTTGGGTTTTAGACGATGGATGGAACCCGAATGAACCGTGTTGATCAATACAATGGACAATGCAATGATTGTCCTCCTGAACAAACAAATGTTATGGGAGATGGAGTGAAAAATCTTATTTTTATACTTACACAAGCTATGAATCATTCTGGACTTCCAAATGAGCAGAGAAGGGAACAATATTATATTGAGTCCTTCATGAGGCAACGTCCACCTTCTTTCAGTGGGTCTTCTGATCCACTTGTTTCTGAACAATGGATCAGTACCACTGAAAAGATATTTTCAGTTCTTCAATGTTCTGAACATGATAAATTCATCTTAGCAGTATATCGTTTGGAAGGTGAAGCTGATCAATGGTGGAATCTTATCAAGAATACAAGGCAAAGAGATGCAATTGAGTCCATGGAATGGGACGAGTTCAAGAACTTATTTTTCAATAAGTACTTCCCTCGTATTCTTCGATCAAATATGGATAAGGAGTTTCTTGAACTAAAGCAAAAGGATGATGAATATTTTGGTATATATGAAGCGAATTTTACAAGACTTGCAAGGTATGCATCTGGAATTATCATCCAACCTGAAAGTAAAGTTGATCGATTTTTCAGTGGCTTAAAAACAAGTCTTCGAAGGGCATTAGCTATAAGAGACTTCAGTAGCTATGAATAAATTGTGCGTTGTGCTATCAAGGTAGAAATGGAAGTTGGTGTTACATATCCATCTCATGGTTTTGATAAGAAACTAAAGATGGAGTTCAAGGAGAAATCTCAGAATAATGGTGAAAAGAAGATGAATGTTTCCTTATGCACAATGTGTGGAAAGAAGCATGGTGGAGATTGTCATAAAGGGACTAGAAAATGTTTTAAGTGTGGAAAAGAAGGTCATCGAGTAGATGAGTGTCGAAGTAATGGAAAAAGGGTTTCTAATGATGTGAATAAAGCAAACACTGCAGAGAACGCACCACCAACACTTCAATGCTTCAAGTGAAAGGAAATGGGGCATTATGCTAATAAATGCCCTAATCCAAGGGTTAGTGATGATCAACATGAGCAACCACTGAAGGAAAAGGACAAAGGGAAGTCACATGTGATCACTATTGGAAATTTTGAATATGACAACGATGTGGTGGAATGATTAAGTGTTTATGTAATGGGATTCCAAAATAATGTTGTATCATTGAGTATTGCAATATTTATTGATGTGGTATTCAAATTGATTGAGATATTTTTTGGAAATAAGATGATATGCGCATAATGAAGGGAAAACGAGAAAATGAAATGTTTAATAGTATTCATGAGCTCATGATTGAAATAAGGACTAAGTGATATCATGGTTTGAGTATATATAATTTTGAGGATTTTGGTATGTGGAAAGTGTTAACTTTAAACTGCATTCATGTTTTCACTAAGGTATTCAAGAGAATACATGATTAAGGACTTTGAATGTTTGGAATGTGACCAACAAAACATATCTTATGATATATGGGGATCAACGATGGTATTAAATCTCTGGTAATCGTTTTCACTATGTTATGAGAGTGGACTGCAGTATTATGGATAAGCCTAAAGATTGAAATGGATTATGTTGGGCATAAGTTAGTATTGTTTAAGGATAGACGATTTTCGATATTATTGATGGGATGTTATAGTAAAATAGCTTTAGAAAAAGGACAACCTGCAGGACGGGCGACAGCCCATCGCTTCGGACAAGGCTGTGGGAATCGAACCCACAACCGAAGTGCGACTGGCCTTTATCGCCTACCACTGGCCTACAGGAAGTCCCTGTTTAGTAGAAACTAGTTTTATTATATTAAGAAGTATGATATATGAAGTATAAGTCCATTTTAGGAACCATATATGACTAATCTCACTATAGACCGACTTATGTATATAATTTTTGCTAACCTTTTGTTTGAGACAGATGGAATGACCCGTCATTCTATCACATGATCTGCTAACACTTCACGAATAACAAATTCAACTTCATTTATTTAAGAGATGATGTTGAAATTGTTAAAGGCACGAACAACAGTGAGATTGTACCAAAATAAAGTACGTATTTATTCTAATTCAAATTCTTTAACATTAGGGAAACGATCTTGAAAACCAAAAATGGTGTCCTAGTGAACTTATATCTGATGAATCAGATGGTACCTTAGATCGTCACAAATTTATAGCTTTGTGATTGCTGGCTTTTCCATAGCCATGTTCTCTACCACTCTCCATCAGAACATGATGGTTAGATTTCTCTTCCATATCCATATTTTCACCTATGTGGAAACCCGGTGACTAGTTTATTTGGGTAACCGTTACGTTTCATACTTTTGTTTTTAAATATTGGTTTTGATATTCCTTTTTACGATGTGGGTTTCTATTAAAGAAACTTTCGAATAATAAACCATTTATAACCCCGACGAATTTCGAGGGCGAAATTCATTTTAAGGGGGGTAGAATGTAGCTGCCTGAGATTTTATGAAAAATATTCTTTTTAATTTTATTAATGTCTTGTGTTTTACGCTACATCAAAAGGAGCTTGCACAACACACATCCTTGACTTTCCTTGCATTACACGCAATCACGACCTTCCTCGATAGCGTGTGTAGTACGCAATAACGAGTTCCATTAAACAACAATATGCTATTAAAATATTATTAAAACTAGTCGTTATGAATAGTAATAACCACTTTTTGAAATTTTGTATATTTTATTTTTCAAAATGGAATTAATTTCTGGATTCGTAATATCGAAATTAGCTTAGGGTGAAATTTTGGTACTTTTCGGATAAATTTCATATTCTGATGAATAGTGAAAATTACTAGATTATAATTAAAAACAACTTTTTTAATCGAAATAATTAATAGTGATAAATCATTAAATTTAGTGGTTTTAAAGTATATTTAGAATATATTTTTACAATTTAATACGATGTTGGTCATTGGATGTAATTTCACATTTAAACCAGACATAATCAAGTGTCAATCTTTTGGTAGATATTGTTTCTTAAAAACACGCTATTTGTTTTAACAGCGGGATTTAATTATAAAATAATTAATGCAACTTCTATGTTATGAATTTGGTAAAATAGACTTCATTTTTGAATTCGGAATATGAAATATAGCTTAGGATGAAATTTTGGTATTTTTCTGAAAACTTTCAATTTTTGATGAATAGTGAAACCACTAAGTGGTAGGTTAAAAACTGAATTTTGCATAAAACGTAATTTTACCGCTTCTGTGAATGGAATTTCGAAAATCCGACAGACACGGTTAATATCAAGGACTAAAATGTGGTTCAGGGAGATGAAAATAATTTTTGGTGAATAGTAACTTTTTACTTTTTTTTACCACGGTTAATAGTAAATAGGGTAACTAAGGGTAAATATGATATTAATATTACCGTAACACAAGTCCTAATTCTATTGGATAAGTGTAATTTGACCAAAAACAACTTTATGAATATAATATGACCATTTAGGTCCACTTGGATTAGATTATGACATTTAATATTATTTTATTTAATGAATAGTTAAAATAGTTAAAATCAAAGTTTAATAACTAAAACATTTTTAATATGGGGATATAAATAAGATAAATTCGACTATAAATATTCATTAGAAAGATAAAAAGATTTCCTACATAATGATAGTTTATTTATAATTTTTAGACTTTAAATAAATTAATTTATTTATTACACAACGATGATGTAGTAATTACCCTTTTAAGGAAATATTAACATAATTGATGTTATAAATGCTCAAATGAATGTAATTTGAGACTTTTTATGAATTCCACTAATTTTATAGGTTACTATGATATATTATTGTTGATTTAATTAACTTTGTTCGAACATATAATTCTGTTATTACTTTCACAAAAATCATATATCAAATAGTGTCAAAATTGACACAAAATAGTTTTTAAATCAAATATTATATTATTAATTGTTATTTTATTCCTAAAAATATAAGGTTCGGCCAAATGACATAGATATGGATATATATATTAATAATGAACAATTTGGGGTTATTTTGGCATGTTATAGTAAGTGTATTAACCATATAGTGAAAGAAAACAAAAAGACACGGTAAAAGTTAAATTATTTAACTTAGAGTTAAATCTAATTGATAAGGTTAAAATAATACCCTAAACTTGTCTAAATCCTATTTGATGATAGGATTTCGACCCATCCCCACTTTAGCTTCGAAATAAGACCCTTTGGAACCATTATAAACCGATTTTGACTTTAATATAAAATAATATTTTGAGATGTTCCTAAGGTGCCCCTCTCCTCCCTTATAAAAGGGAACCTCCTCCCCCTCCTCCTCACACCAATTTGAGCACTCAAGCTCGTCCAAACCATGACTTTTTCTCCTCTCCACTTCCCTAGTATCATCCTAGAGGTCCTGGGCTTCTTCAAAGACCATCCTTAGTTCATTAAGTGGAGGCTAAGAAAAGGCGCGTCAAAAAGAGGTATTATCCATTACCGATCTTTTTCAATTTCATTCTTCTTCAACTTCTTCTTCTTTATTTGTTTCATGATAAAGTAATAACATCAGTATTTCTTATATACTGATATGTTATTATAAATATGAAAAAACTGTAATTAACCTTCTATCCATCCTACGGAAAAAGGAAATCATTGCGCGTGCGTACGTACGGAATACCGTCTCCACGCCGTGGTGTAATCTATTTTCCGCCACCACCATAATTGTATGGGTATAAAGGTGTAATGAGTAACTATATATGATTATTATAAAGTTATATTGATACTGAAATAGTATACATACACTTAAACACAATTCCACGACCATGGGAACGATATCATCGCTCGTGCGTACGTACGGACTACCGTCTCCACGACGCGATGAGAATCATTCTCAATGATTAACCATTCATGAATGATTATAAAGTATATATAATAAGTACTAATGAAATATATGAACTAATAATGATACTGGAATTATTTATATTTATATGTATGTCATCTACTTAATTCCATTCAATTCAATAAGGAAACGAAAACAGCGTTCATGCGTACGTACGGACTACCGTCTCCACGAACGGTGTATTTCTTTCCATTTACTGATTTATTATATATGTATATTCTGAATATATATATATAAATCATGTTTTATATTCTATAATTAAGTAATCATGATCTAAGTAATCATGTGAATAATTACAAGTTAAAAACACGAACGACAAATGAGACGATTTTACCCAAAACGCTACTTTAACATGAAATTACAAAAGAACGGGTAATATAAAGACATAAGTGGACCATATATGATATAATAACAATGAATATGATTCTGGAATAAGTCAATAACATGATTTAAATCATTATACAGGAGTTTCGGACACTTACAAATCAAGTCGGACCTATGGTAAGGGAAAATATCACAATCTCACTTTTATCCGAGATTGTTTTTACTTTGGTAATTACTGGGGTGTATTTTATCATCCACATCCATGTTCCCTCAATATGTAATATTATTTCCACCCTTCTACAATATTTTATATCCAATTTTACCCTTCGGTGTGTTTTTAGTAAAAGATATGAAAGGAATCTTTTGTCGTTTTTCGTACGAGGTACTTTTTGACTTTTCCGACAAAAGTACGAAGAATGTTTTTTTTAACTTATACGGCATGAATGGATTTTTAAAACATTATTTCCAAGAAGCTTCCTTTACAAGTTTTCAAGTTTATTTTTAATCAACTTCTTTTAGTTTAAAATTGTATGACATGTTAAGAAAGGAAAAGTGTTTTTGAAGTAGAAAGGATATTTTCCTCAAGAATGAAGTTCAAGTGTTTTATCAAAATTATTTTCCATCTAAGATAATAAAGGGTTCTGTTTCTATCCCTATTATTACATTGATTTGATTATGTTGTGATGGAATTATTTTTTTATGAATTCCTTTATCTTATATGAATTGTTTTATGATGTCACGATGTTTAAGATTCCCATTTTTATTACATGGGTTATACAATGATGTATGATTTATGATTTTGTGGCACACATAAGAATGGTATCATTAAGAGATGGGTGGGACCTATATCTCCCTCCAATGCATTGGGTAAAGATTTCATATCTCATGAGATAGACATGGCTGGAATGTTAGGTTATACCGGTTCAGTGAAACAGGACTGAAACGAGGGTGACTCGATTCAGAAAGGGACTTTGTCCACTAAGATAGTCTTGGCAATGAGTCATGACTAACATGAAATGATTCTCTATGATTATGCGTGTATGCCACAAAGTTTCATGTTTTAAGTTATGCTTATTGGGATTTCATTTCACTACTATGATTTATCCCATGTTATGAAATTATGCTCTCTTTTGTAGGTTAAGATTTCAAAAAGTTATGTTCTTATGAATATGATGTGATTGATTTTTCGTTTGTTTACCCTTACTGAGCATTTGAGCTCACCCTTTTATGTTTTCTTTTCCCCAGGATATAAAGAAAGGTTTTAGGTAAAAAAGGGAAGATATTTATGGTAGATATTGAAGATCTTTCACCACGATTAGAAGATTACGTTCCGAGTTTCCAAAGACACTAAACTATTACGATCCTTGTGTGTGTGTTTTTGTTATGTAGTAAGTATTCCGCAAAAGTAATGTAATGTCCATGTACGTCAAGCTTCGGGTCTCTACAGTTGAGTGATCATTTAAGAAATAATTTATAATGATCCTTCCTTAATCAGCCCCATTTATATACTAAGAAAATATAGGAGGATTAGATCCTTTTGAATTCTCGTCATTGATAATGATAAAGGATCCTTTCCGCTTAGATAATCTACTACATTATATTCCTTACCGTGATGGTAGTTAGTTGAGCAGTCATAATCCCGGATGAGTTCTATCCATATTCATTGGTGAGTATTATTTACTTTATTAGTTAATATATAATTGAGACTCATGTGATCAATATATATCTCATAATTCTCTCCATAGAGATAATTAAACAAGAATTTTAACACAATGATCACATCCAACAACTCCAGATCTTGCATAGGATAGTTTTGCTCAAGGATTTTCACCTGCCTTAAGGAATAAGATATCTCTTTATAATTTTTCAATAGCACTCATCCTATATCATTTTTTGAAGCATCACTACACACCACATATTTTTTTCCACTCATTTGGAGTGTGACTATTGGAAAAATCACAATCCTACATTTCAACGCCTTAATGCAGTCTCCACAAACATGAGTCCCAACAAACATCAGTCTCTTCCATGTCTGATTGGTCCTTGGGTTTAAAAATCATGAGAATTTATTCAACAATAATCAATAATACCTAGAAAAACTATGGAATCTATGGATTTTTGTAAGATATGTTGTTATGTTCCACTCATAAAGTACATTTGACTTGGAAGGATATATATATATACCATTACTTTTGATAAAAACATCAAAAATGACACTTCTTCTATCCAAAACACAAATTTACTATACATTACATTCAGCTTATCCCTTATAAATTCCCTTAAAACAATATTCAAATGATGTTAATTTTCCTCCTTTATCTTGGAGTATAGCAGAACATCATCATTAAAGACTACCATAGATTTGTCAAGGTAATATTTAAATCCACTATTCTATAAATGAATGAAAATTACTGGAGTATTAGTGATCCGGATGGGACTCACTATGAACTCGATGTTTACATACCTCATTTGAAAGGTAGTGTTGGTATTATCGTCCCTCCTCACCATTAATTGATGATATCCCAATCGATGATCCACCTTAGAGAAATAACAGGCCCCATGAACCTGATTAAGAATGTCATTTATCCAAGGCTAGGGATACATGTTCATTATCATTAATTTATTGTTCTCGTGATAATCAATGAAAAGGTGCATTGATCTATCCCTCTTCTTGACTAGGAAGACTATCACACTCGATGGTGAAGTACTCAGGTGTATAAAAACATTCCCCGAATTCTCCTATAACATGTTTTTATCTACTCCAACACTATGGTGGACATTCAATAAGGAGTCTCTGTTACAGGCAGAGATCCTGGAATAATTTCATTTGATAAATCTACCTCTCAATCAAGAGGTAGTCCAGGAAAATATTTACGGAATACATAAATTTAATCCCTCATGATGGGAATGTCTTCAAAAATTATTCTCCCATTTGTCTCAATCATTTGAGAAAGAGATTAATGCTCTTATGGAATTAATATCCCCATTTGATACAACGATTCTAATGGATACTAATCATCCTTATTATATTTATAATGTATTGTATGATTCTTTGGAATGTGAAGAGTAATATTCATTTCCTGACAGTTGATGTTGGATTTGTATAAATATATCCAATCCATGCCCAATATAGAGTCAAACTATACTAAAGGAAGTATGACTAGATTTTCATGAAGGTTTATTCCACAAACGTTAACCATGGAGGAGATATTAACCATATATACAATAATTTCTTCATTCTCATATCTCACAGATAACTTATCCTAAAAAATTGTAGGTTGTGTTTGTCTATTTATGTTAAAATTGCATGATATGAATGAATGTGTAGACAAATAATCAAACAGTATGTTATCTATTCTTGAATGATTAACTAGTGTACATTTCACAACATCATTGTCCATATCCACCTCGATAGCAGTGATATCATAATCCCTTGTTTCCTTGGAGGTTTTTGTTGATTGCCTCTGATAACCCTCAGATTAGTGAAATTGTTTTCCTAATGCAGATGATCCATACAGTTGTAGCCCTTCACTACTTGATGAGTGTTGATCTAAACCATTATTTCTTCTTCCTCATTATTTCTATTTCTCATATATCTTCATCATTTTTTTCAGATGTCCCAACATTCCACATTTGATGTAATTCCTAGCTCCCTTTACAAAATAACTATGATGATTATTCACACATGTTTTACCCATGGGGTGATTGAGCTTATTTCAATCATAGAATTTATTTGTGGAACATCCCACATTAGATTACATTTTCCTCTTTTTTTCGCTCGTCCCATAATATATGTGGGAGTCACAGATCTCAATTTAAACCTCAAGGGTATAATGTACAATCTCTTCATAGATATCGAAGTCTTGAATCGCCAAAACAATTCATAGACTCAGCATTAGTCGCTTGAAGAAGTGATCCACCATAATTTCAGTGTTCATAATAATGAAAAAGTCAAACATTGAAATTCTAGTGATGTTTTCTTCATATGGATCGATTGACTTATCTTCCTTCTTAATGAGTTGGAGAATCTACCATTACATTTGAGATGAAGGGTTTGGGTAAAAATATTTATTGAAAATATTCTCTTAAATTTGTCCCAATTCATGGAATAAATTTCCTCTTGGGTATTCATCTTCTTGATCAGTTCCCACCACTGATCAGCTTCCTCATCAAAATGATAGAACATTAGAACAACATTCTCTTCTACTGAGCACTGGAGAACATACAATATCTTTTCAATAGAGCTAATAAACTATTTTAGGAGGAGGGGATCGTAAGATCCACTAAGCATGGGAGGCCTTTTATGTATGAAGGATTATTTAGAAAACTGATCTTTTCTTAGAGGAGGATGTTGTTCCATATGATACATGTTATTATTTATAACATGATCTAGCTGAGAACATACTATCATGATGTTTTGAGCACCCCCCCCCTCATATTTGGTATATCATTAATGAAATCACCAAATTCCCCATCACATAGAATGTTGGAACTTGTTTTTATATTTCCTGCCATTAACTGTGTAAAATATTGTACAATTAGAGGTGTTGAATAATAAGCTATTGATCACAATAATCTTACTATGAACATAAGAGGATTAACTTTTAAATGATAACTATATCCCAACTTTTGATTCCCGATGTTTCAATACACATAATAATTGATCAATTCCACAACATATATTCTTATTGTATTTTTTATTCCCTTAAAAATGGTTTATTATATGGTAATTTATATACAAAACTGTATCCCCTCAATGTGTCAAACCAAGATGGAATCAAGGCCCATTGTCATATAGTAGTTCTAATTCAATTCTTTCACAATGTTGTGTTTTCATTTTTTAAGCCTAGATACATCTAGGACATATCCACCTCTAATTATTTGTATCCAGATATGGATTTATTTTCATGATAAATCATGTAATGTATAATTACCACAATATAGGGATGTTTTATTATACTTAGTGTCATCCTTAAGGTTCTTACAATAGTGCTCTGCTCCTAATCTCCAAAAATAACTCGACCGACATCTGATACCAACTATAGAGTCCATATCCTTATATAGATAAAATTACCTGATTTTATGAGTAATTATACAACAGAGTAAAAACCAAGGACCTTGAAGTCTAGTGTCACTGAATGCTATTGAATTAAAACTAAAAAATTGGTGCTAAAAAACACTTCTTTATTTAATATTCATAAAGAGCTACATGCATCCTTTGATCCCTTACATCAACATAGTGTATCATGGGAATCACATGAATGAAGAGATGAGCTAAAATACTAGTAAGGGAATAAACATAAGAATAAGGCTTCATTACAAGGGATAGAAATCATGACAAAATAAAATAAAATGGAATATAGAATCATATAATATAAATATATGATTAAATAAAAATTGAATTGTATAAATGTGGTAGCAACATAAATCATGGATTTATCATTATTCAAGGAACATTTCATAGATTGGAGCAAAAGTCATGGTTAACCACCATGATTGTCACACATTGTAGCACACACCATGGTTATCCTCAAAGACCGTTGCACATAACATCTCTTGAGACTAAAATTTTCCCAATGCATTGGAGAACTATCTGGGAACACCCATCATTACATGTTTATGACTATTCTTTCCATAATAATAGTCATATATAATCATCCATACACAAATATAAGGGTTACCTAGAGATGGAATTAGGTATAATAATCATGACATGAGGCATAACAAATGAACGAATCATAAAATTTTCCACGGAGGTATTTAATTACACAATTCATGGAATACAATAGGGTATAATAGGCATAAATCATGATTAGTGATGTCGAATTTAATTATTATCATGTGAAAAGTGTTTTTTGGAATTATTATAATTTTATCATTTTTGTGTGGTTAAAGGAAAATATCAAAGGTCATTTAAAACATAAAATAAAATAATAATTTATATAAAACCATAAGTGAACAAAAAAATACTTATTTATAAAATGTGTGGTTTTATTAATACCACGGTGGAATACAAGTAGAATATATAGTGTACATGATGATGAGTAAGTAATCAGAAAGTTCCCTTAAAGTGGGATTTTAAAGAAAAAATTATTGAGGAGGGAGTCATTTAAAAAATATAAATCCCTGAAAGAGAATGAGGATTGGATCATGAAAGATGTTTTTGGAGAATATACACAGAATTAATACATTTTAAATAAAATTAAAAGACAACATCATTTGGGTAAAAAGAAATATAGAGCAACCCAAACAAATATAAGAGGTTCCGGTAGAATCCCTTATGGAATATCGACGAGTTTTAGGGTGTATATAGAAAGAATTAATGAGAGTGAATGGGGTTTATCAATAAAAATACATCATGATGGAAGTATGGGGGATGTGTGAAAACATATCCCATCATTAGGAATTACACATCAAATTCACTGACATAGAGGACATTCTTGAAAAAAAAATGAATCAAATAAGATCACCTAACTTATGTTTGAAGGTGTTTTTCGCATGTTCTCAATGATGGAATAATCAAATTAATTTTATTAATTAACAATTTCATAACCACCACTAATGTTTATTTATTTATTATAGACATATTAAGTTCATCCATGTCATTTTTATGGGCTATGAGGTTTAATATCATTGTTAGAGTGGGTTTCCTTCATTGGTTTTAATGATAGGTTCACTTATATTCATGTTCAGATAAACATTTATGACGAAATTGGTTCTATAGAAGTGAAGTTATATCAAATTAGGGAACATAAATAATATTAAATGTTTGTAAAATTTATTTGGGTTTTTGGAGTGAAGGTGAATATTTAAATAAAACAATAATGATAAATTCATGGATTAATTTGGAGATTTTTCTCGTAATTGACTTGTATTTTATTATTATTTCACATCATCTATGAAAAATGATTCTAGAACAACACATAAGATAAAATAAATATTTAATTGAATGTTTCAACCATAAAAATGGTATCATGACCATAATTGAATATGGTAATAGAAATTAGTAAACCCTCATCCATGAATGTTATAAATTAACACATATTGGATGATATTCTTGTTTCATTCGTATAAAAGACATGGAAAAGAGGGATGATGATGAATTATACCATTAAAATAAAAAATCAATATTACTTGTATGGTATTGGATTTATCATACCATTTTTATGAGGATATTTTATTCATGAAAATATAACCAAGGAACATGAAAATAAAATCAATGAATAGAAGTGGGGAATTTACCTCTTCATTTAATCTTCTTTGATATCCTTTTAAGGGGTGAGGAATTAATCTTTTTAGAGAACAAGCATTGCTAGACATGGGGAATGTTCATGGAGAGATATTTGGGAAGAATTAATGGAAGTAACATCTCATGAGATGAGTTTAGTGATTAAGGTAGTGTTGGAGGCTTTTATAGTGGAGGGGAAGATGGTTTTCATAATATTTTTATAAGTATTTTATTATTTTTCCAAATCATATGAAATATTAATGCTTCTTGTGACCAAAAATTGTAATATATGTTTTTTATTTTGAACCAATGGCCATTTACTTTATCGATAACTCAATCATGATGCAAAAATTTTGGTTTTAGTATAAATCAAGAATTAGATTATTTTACTATTCATCAAAACATTGATTTATTTTAGAAAAAGCCCAAAAATTCCACATAACACTTTATTGTGATAACCCAGTTTTTAATTCAGGAATATATCCATTATTTTTTGTCTAAATATTTACTTTGGACCTAATATGTATGTTTAATGAGTTAGTAATGGTTTTAACGGTGTTTGGGGCTTGTTCGGAGCCCAAATCCCAACTTTTATTAGATAAAATAGACCCTGGGTATGGTTTAGGGTAATCCAAGTTGAATTTCCAAACCGTTTTTAAAACTATGAGGATGGGTATTTTTTCGGATAATAGTACCTTGCACGGTTGGTTGAAGACCATGCGGCCTAACCGTATGAATACCCCTTTTTCCCAAGTACCCGTGCATGGATTTCTCCCGGTTTGACCAAACCGTTCAAAGGATGTATTTTAATGTAGATCCATCTCACATGGTTTGTTCATTGTTTGAAACACCTTGGGCATGCTACGGTTTTGGTTAATTTTTAAAATTGTCCCCTTAATGATCTAAATAAATCACATGTTCCTCCAAAATCAGAATTTATGTAGGATTCACCTATTTCTATGTCATTTTGGTGAATTTTTATGATATATTTCTATCATCCAGAATCCGAACGATATTATATCCCTCACTATGGATGCACAATGGTATGTAATAAAGTCATCATTGTTCGTTCTTATTTTCATTTTCTCTCAACCTATATATCGTTGTGTGATCGTTTTACCCCTTTTCTTAGATCTAATCCAACCTGAGGAAAATCAATGGCTGATACTGGAGGTGGATAGTGGTATAAGACTAAGTTGGGTGGTCTATATCTAATCCCCAATGTTTGTTGATTTTGGAATGTTCGTGTGGGGCCCTTTTTTTTGTATGGAAACCATTTCATAAATTAACATTCCACGATTTTAATTGTCAGAGACATATGGTTATTCTCATTCCTAATATATTATTAGTTATTATCAGTTACTCCCAAAACTCAATCCTTATAATTATAAAGGTCATGGAATAAAGGGTTTTTAGTGTTTTATCATGTTTGAGTCATCTATCATGTGTGACATGGCTCACCTTTATAATGGCAAAACTTCTTATAATACTTGGATTTTTATTAGTTATAATTTCATAATGGAATGTACCATGTATTCTCACCACATGACTAGCCTATGTTATGTGCTTTCAAAAGATTATTAAATGTGTAATGTGAAATGGAATTTATACTAAGTATATAACATGGCCTTAACAAATGAGATTGAATAGAGTTTACAGATCTGTAGCACCCATTTCCATGTTAAAGGATGTTAACAAAGTGAACCTATATAATTGAATATGCCATAACAGTTATTTTAGACTTGATTAAATTGTTGCAACACTACAAGGCCTATCCAAAATAGTTGAAGAAAATTCATGGACCAATAAATAAATGGTGTCAACTCTACATGACATATGACACTAATGGAAGGAAAAACATGAACAGAATGAATTACTACGTGATTATAATAACAAGTAGGAAAGGACTGAGTCCAGATCACCATGGATTCTAAGAGGATAAATACATGGTTATCAGGAAACCCTTTATGATTCAAGGATATAGTTTTCTTAGGTTGATACGCACATTGACTTTCAGTCTTGTTTATTCCTCGAATTCCAGGTATAATACCATAGGGTTCTTTTGGGGTCGGTTTTTGTTCTGTATAAAGTATTCTGAAAAATTAATGTAATATACATGTACGTCAATCCTTGGGTATTTACAAGGTTGTTGTTGATTACCTCTGATAACCCTCAGATTAGAGATTTTTTTTCTATTTTCCATTATCCATATAGTTTTAACACTTCACTATTGGATGACTGTCGATCTAAACCTTTATTTAATCTTCTACATTACTTCTATTTCTCATATCTCTTCAGCAGTTTTTAGCCATATGTCCCAACATTCCACATTTGATGCAATTCCTAGATCCCTTTAGAAAATAAATAGTATGATTCTTCACACAAGGTTTACCCATGGGATGATTGAGCTTATTTCAATCATAGAATTTATTTATGGAGCTTCCCACATTAGATTTAATTTTCCTCTTTTTGTCGTCTGTCCCATAATATCTATGAGATTCATTGATATCAATTTCAACAGTAAAAGAAAAATGAGAAATCTCCTCATAGCTGTCGAAGTCTTGAATCACCAAAACATTTCATATACTCGGCATTAGTTGTCTGAAGAAGTGATCCACCTTAATTTCATTGATCTTAATAAATCTAAAGCCATAAATTGAAATTCTAGTGAGGTTTTCTTCATATGCCTCAATTGATTCATCTTACTTCTACATGAGTTCAAGAAAATCCCTTTCTATTTGATATGGAGGGTTCGAGTAAAAATATTTATTTAAAATATTCTCCTAAAATTTTTCCAATTCCTGGAATAAATTTCCTCTTGGGTATTCATATTCTTGATCTGTTCCCACCACTAATCAGCTTCCCCATCAAAATGATATACCTCTAAAACAAAATTCTCTTCTTCTGAGCACTAGAGAACATACAATATATTTTCATTGGATCTAATAAACTATTATAGGAGTGAGGGTTCATAAGATCCAATAAACAAGGGAGGACTTTTCTGTATGAAGGATTCTTTAGCAACCTACTCTTTTCTTATAGGTGAATTTTGTTACATATGATTCATGTTATTATTCATAACATGAGACATCTGGGCATGTACTATCATGATGTTTTGAGCACCCTCCCCCTCATATTTGGTTTATCATTAAGGAAATTTCCAAATTCCCTATCACATAGATTGTTTTAATAGGTTTTTATAGTTCCTACCATTAAATATGTATAATATCGTACAATTAGAGGGGTTGAATATTTAGCTATTGAGCACAAAGAGTTTACTATGATCATAAGAGGATAATATTGTAAATAAGAACTATATCCCAACTTGTGATTCCCGATGATTCAATATACGTGATACTTTATCTATTCCACAACATATATTCTTATGGTATTTTTTTATTCCTTTGAAAATGGATTATTATATTCTAATTTATATACCAAATAGAATCCTCCGAATGTGTCAAACCATGATGGAAGAATGGTCCATTGTTATACAGCAATTCCAATTCAATTCGAGATCAAAGTAGCTTTTTCATGTTATAAGCCTACATACATCTACGACAGAGCCACCTCTAATTATGTGTATCTAGATATTGATTTATTTTCATGATAAATCATGTAATCAATAATTACTAGAATATAGGGATGTTTTATTATACATAGTGTCATCATTAATGTTATTACAATAGTTCTCCACTTTTAATCTCCACAAATAACTAGATTGTCATATGATACCAAATATCGAGTCCATATCCTTATATAGACAACATTACATGATTTTATGAATAATTATACATTAGATTAAAATCCAATGACCATGAAATATAGTGTCATTGATGGATATGGACATAAAACAAAACAAATGGTGCTGAAAAACACTTCTGTATTTAATATTCCTCAAGAGATACAAGCATACGTTGATCCCTTACATCAACATAGGCTATAATGGGAATCACATGAATAAAGGGAAGAGCTAAAATCCAAGTATGGGAATGAACATATGAATAAGGCTTTAGCACAAGGGTTAGAGATCATGACATATTGAAATAAAATGGAATATAAAATCATATAATATAAACATAATATTAAATAAACATTGAATCATATAAATATGGTAGAAACATAAATCCTGACTATATCATCATTCAAGGATCATTTCATTGATTGGAGCACAAGTCATGGTTAACCACAATGATCGTCACAGATAGTAGCACAAGCCATGGTTAACCACCAAGACCATTGCCCATAACGTCTCATGAGACTATAATTTACCCAATGAATTGGAGAACGACTTGGTAACACACATCATGACATGTTTATGACTATTCCCTCCAATATAAGAATCATATATAGTCAACCATTCATAAATATAAGGGTTACCTAGAGAAGTAATTATGTATCATAATCAGGACATGAGGCATAAAAAATGAACGAATCATAAAAGTGTCTATGAAGGTATGGAATTAGACAGTTCATGGAATACAATAGGGAATAATATTCATAAATCACGATTATTGATGTCAAATTGATATATGAACATGCAAAAAGTGTTTTTTGGAATCTTTAGAATTTTACCATTTTTGTATGGTTAAAGGAAAATATCAAAGTTCATTGAAAACATAAAACAAAATAATCATTTATATAAAACCATAAGTGAATAAGGAAGGATTTAATAATAAAATTTGTGGTTTTATAAATACCATGGTGGCATAAAATCATATTATATAGTGTACATGATGATGTGTAGGAAATCAGAACGTTCCCTTAAAGTGGGATTTCAAATCAAAAAGTATTGAGGAGGGAGTCATTTAAAATATATATCCCAGAAATAGAATGAGGAATGGATCATTAAACATGTGTTTGGATCGTATAAAAATTATGTATACATTTTTAAAAAATTTAAAGGAAAACATCATTTGGGTAAAAAAAATAGAGAAAAACAAAGGAATATAGGATGCACGGGTTGAATCCCTTACGGATATTGGCGTGGTAAAGGGTGTACATATAAATAATTAATGAGATTGGAAGGGGTTTATCAGTATTTATGAATAATGATGTAAGTATGGGGGATGTGTGAAAACATAACCCATCATTAGGAATTACACATAAAATTGACTAACATATAGGACATTCTTGTATAAGAATGAGACAATTTGGATCCCTTAACTTATTTTTGATGGTGTTTTTCCCTTGTTCTTAATGATTGAATAATCAAAATAATTTTATTAATTAACAATTACATAACCACAAATAAATTTTATTTTTTTATTATAGACTTATTATGTTCATCCATGTCTTTTTGATGAGTTATGAAGTTTTATATCGTTGTTATAAAGGGTTTCCTTCCTTGGTTTTAATTATCGGTTCACATATATTCATGTTCTGATAAACATTTATGATGAAATTGGTTATCTAGAAGAGAATTTATATAAAGTTAGGGAACCAGAATAATATCAACTAGTTAAAAATTTTATTTGTGTTTTTGGAGTGAAGGTGAATAATTAAAAATCATTAATGGTAAATTCTTGATTTAAATTGGATATTTTTCTCATAATTGAATTGTATTTTATTATTATTTCACATCATCTGTGAAAAAAGCTTCTCGAACAACACATAAGATAAAATAAATATTTAATAGTATGTTTCAACCATAAAAATGGTATCATGAAGATAATTGAATATGGTAATAGAAATTTATAAACTATCATCCATGAATGTTATAAATTAACACATATCAGATGATGTTCTCGTTTCATTCGTATAAAAGACATGGAAATGATTGATGATGATGAATTATACCATTAGAATAAAAAATTTATAGTACTTTTATTATACTGGATTTATCATACCATTTTTCTGAGGATATTTTATTAATGAAAACATAACCAAGGTACATGAATATAAAATTAATGAATAGAAGAGGGGAATTTACCTCTTGATTTAATCTTCCTTGATAGCCTCTTAAAGGGTGGGGAATTAATCTTTTTGGAGACCAAGAACTGATGGATGTAGAGAATGATCATGGAGAGATATTTGGTAATATGTCATGGAAGGAACATGCCTTGAGAGGAGTTACGAGAATAGGGGAGTGTTGGAGGTTTTTATAGAGGAGGGGAAGATGGTTTTCATAGTATATTAATCATTAGTTTATTATTTTTCCACAACATAAGAAATAGTAATGATTCTTGTGACCAAAAATAGTAATATGTGTATTTCAGTTTGAACTAATGTCCTTTTACATTATCCATGAATTAATCATGATGTGGAAATGTAGGTTTTAGTATTTATCGAGAATTAGCTTATTTCACTATTCATAAAAAATTTCATGTATTATAGAAAAAATAATTCAACCTAACGCTTTTTTGTAAGAACCCAATTTTTCATTCAGGTATAGATACATTATTTTCTTGTCTAAATATTTACTTTATACCTAATATGGATGTGTAATGAGTTAGTGAAGGTTCTAACGGTGTTTGGGGCTTGTTCAGAGCCTGAAACCAATATTTTTTTGATAAAACAGACCTTGCGTATGGTTTAGAGTAAACCATGTGGGATTTCCATATAGTTATTAAAATTGTGAGGATGGTTTTTTCGGATAGTTCCACCATGCACGGATGGTGCAAGACCATGCGTCCTAGCCGTGTGAATACCCCGAATTTCCCTAGGTACCCGTGCATGGTTTACTCACCGTTTGACCAAACCATTCAGAGGATGTATTTTCGGGTTTAATCATCTCACATGGTTTGTGCGTGGTTTGACACCACATGGGAATGATACTTTTGTCGGTAATTTTTCAAATTGATTCCTTAATTATCTAATTATGTCACGTGTTCCTCCCGAATCTAATTTTATGTGGGATTGACATATTTCTCTATCATTTTGGGGATTTTTGATGATATATTTCCGTCATCCATCATCTGATCAAGATTCTATTCCTCACTTTGGATGCACAATGGTACGTAATCTTGTCATCTTTGTTCGTTCTTCATATCATTTTCTCTGGACCTATATATCATTATGTGAGTGTTTTACACCATTTCTTAGATCTACTACAACCTGAGGCAAATCAATGGTTGATACCGAAGGTGTATATTCGTACAAGACTAAGGTGGGTGGTCTATAACTAATACCTAAAGATTATTGATTTTGGAATGTTCTTCTAAAGACCCTTGTTTTTTTGGAAAATGTTGATTAAATTAACATTCCATGATTTTACTTGTCAGAGACATATTGTTATTCACTTTCCTAATATATTATGAGTTGTTAGTGATTGCTCCCCCAAATCAATACCTATAATTATAAATGTTATTCCATTTAGTGTTTTTAGTGTTTCATCACGTTGGAATCATCTGGTAAGTGTGTCATGGCTCGACCATTGTAAAAGAAAAACTTCTTATAATAAATGTATTTTTATTACTAATAATTTCATAATGTAATGTACCATGTATACTCACTATGTGACCAGCCTAGGTTATGTCCTTTCAAAAGATTATTAAATGTGAAATGTGAAATGGAATTTATACTATGTATATACCTTGTCTGTAACAAATGAGATTGAATAGAGGTTACTGGTCTGTAGCACCCATTTCCATGTTAATGGAAGTTAACGGTGTTAACCTATCTAATTGAATATTCCATAACAGTTATTTTAGACTTGATTAAATGGTTGAAATAGTACATGGACTATCCACACTAGTGGAAGACAATTCATGGACCAATAAATAATTGGTCTCATCTCTACATGACCTATCACACTAATGGATGGAAAGACATGAACCGAATGATTTACTATGTGATTATAATATCATGTAAGAAAGGACTGAGTCAAGATCGCCATGGTTTCTAAGAAGAGAATGACATGGTTCTCAAGAAACCCTTTCTTATTTGAGGATAGAGTTTTCTTAGGTTGATACCCACATAGAATTAGGTTCTTTTATATTACTCGGATGCCCAGTATAATACCTTAGGGTTCATTTCATAATTACACGATACCTCACTTACATTCATTGGATCTAGAATTTACTAGATGGTGCCATGGATAATTCCCATTGGGCCCAATCCTTTCTTATCAAAATTTTACCTTGGTCGTTCACCTTGGACTCATTACGTTCTTTATTATGGTAGGATAAAAATTACGCTGCTCATATTACACTCTTAACCCATATACATACTCATATACTACTGAGTTTGCATTCCATGAGAATTATGTTACCTTGGTTATTACCCAAAACTCAATCACTGGATATCATTTTCAGGCTTCCTTGTCATGTCTTGGGACCTTCACTACTTATATTATCAGAAGGTGATGTCAGTGATTATTATTCCTCACATGACCTATTAACATTTAATGGTGAATATTTAATTAATGAATAGACTAGATGTTTAGACACCTACCAAGTGCTGAAGAAAGTACTCAGTATGTAGTTATATTTTTAATTATTTCAATATTTATATATGCGTGCATGCACACTATTATATTCTATTTCATAGTTCAGATGTTATAGACACTATTGGTGGTCGCCCACTAAGATTTATCTCACACCCTCTTCAGGTGCCATTTGGTACCCGAAGAATATTACATTGTTGCCGGTATTGAAAAAGGAAAGCATATTACTTCCAAAACTTGATTGTGTACTGATAGGAAGGTTCTTGATAGAATATGTCCGAGTGATATCAAGGGATGCTTGGAGTAGACTTTTTTTTCTTTTACATTGTGGAACATGTTATGATTATGGTATCTTATCAATGTTATTTAGTTTTCTAGTGTCATGTCATTAAATTATCATTGTTTCAGTTGATACAGTTATTGTTTTTATTGTTTATTATTATTGATTCCACTGTTTACTATTCATTCTATTTCTTCCACTTTGTTATATTCTGCCAATGAGGGAATTTTATTCCCAAGGTCAAAACCTAGGTCATACCTACTATTCTGTAGCCTCTGGAGTTTTAGAATATGTTCTTGAGGCCATGTGGCCCATTGGGCTCAGGGCACCCATTAAGTGGTGTCTGGGTCTGGGTCGTCAGAAAGTTGTATCAGAGGTGGTTTCTATTCTTTCATTACTATTTGGAGACAATATATTCGAGTATAAAAATTTCTGGTACTTATTAATAATATTTTCTTGGGAATTCCAAACCCAAGATCGAGGTAAAATCCATGTTACCCAATATACCAATGTTGTTGTATTTTTCCTATTACAATTGATATTATTTCAATGTTTGGTGATGCACATGCAATGTAGTATTATTGATTATTACTCATTGAAAAATTTATTTCATTCATATCCAAATAATATGAGGTCAAGGATCATTGCTACATGAATCATTATAGAAACCTAGAATTTGCATGTCATGCATATTTCCATTCCATATTGGTGCATTTCACTACTTTCAATTGCTTGTTATACCTAGGAAAGTTGATTGTTGTTGTGATAGTTTAATTGAACTTGTATTAATTTTTCTGTGATGAGAGATTTCACGTGTCAATTAATGAGGTGTATGGGCCCTCACAATTTGGGATTAGTAATTAACCGACTCAAACTATTATACTATAAATAAATGGGTGTAGTTTTCTGGTTATATGTGTATGGGAACTATTTCATTTGAAATGGATATCCATTATAATGTAAATCCTAAAATATAAAATTAATTGGTTGCACAAACTTATCCCACCTTTTGAAGCTTATTAAAGGTAATGTAATGAACCTAATCATTAACAAAAAAATAAATAAAACTTATATTTGAGAACATATTGATATGTAGCCGTCTAAGTGGGTAGTTTGGGTACTATTATTTGGGTAGTGAGTTTTCTCGTGATCAGTTTCTCCTAGTGATGTTATATATTGACTATAAGGTTGTTTTGAATTTTGTTATTTGAATTTGTAGACCAATGTAGCCACGACATCCTCATGTTTCTCACCAAGAGGGTGGGGATGATAATGCCCCACAGAGGGTGGGGTCTAAGCATCCATGACATACTTATAATAGTACCAATTGAGGAACCACCTATTGAACTTGAACTGAGCACTAATTATCAGGTATGTGACACTTTCTGATGCTTCATATAGTCTATTCATGGTGCTACAATTGTTGCAGATACGGTGGATGATTTGAAAAGTGAGTTCCTACAGTATCATCCTCCTACTTTTTTTGGGGAGGGTGATTCTCAGGAAACTGAGTCATGGAATGAGGCCATGTTCCTCATCCTAGAGCACCTGGAAACGCCTCCAATGTGGAGTGTCAAGATTTATACATACATGGTTTGGTATTTTTCCAAGCGTTGGCGGGATGTGATTACCCAAGCCATTCGTTATCAGGGAATGTTATGTGTTGACTTCCAGTATGCCATCTATGATAAGTTATATCCTCAGGCACTGAGAGTAGACAGAGCCAAAGTTTTCATGTATCTCGAGCATGGTTCTATTCAATTTATAGAATATTCCTCATGATTCACTGATTTATAGTTCTTCTCACCACTTTTAGCTGGGGATGAGCTTTTTAATGTGAGACATTTTGAGGATGGGATCTAGTGTGCCATCCAAACATTTGTGAGTGTATTTTTGCATAATACATTTTCTATAATAGTTGATCAGGCCCTTATCACTGAATTTAAAATGAGGGTCGACATGAGTATCAAATTTAAAGGATCATTGTCCTTGCAGGACAGTAGTTCTTGTATTGCAAGGAAATGTTCCCTCGAGGGTTTTCATCAAGGAAGTGGTAGCCACAGTATCCATTTTGACAGCTCTGTGGTATTTCATCAGTGTAGATGAATATGTTATAAGAAGACAAAATGTGATAGAGACCCTATAGAGCGACGTGACTACATCCGTATGGGTCACCTTCAGTATTTTTTCAAGACATTTCTACCATCATTGAGTGGAAAAGGAGGAGCATCGACTACACCTAGAGAAGAAAATTCTTAACCATCATGTCAGGCGGCTAATAGTAGTAGCACCGACAGGTCTAGACGATGAGCAGGTCATGGTTGTGGTAGTCCAACCCCTAATCACCAAAAGTGCCAAAAGAGGATTCATGATCATGGTAGTCCATCTATTGAATAGGGCCATGGATCAGGTCAGTTTCATGCATTACAACTGATACACGAGGATGAAGTTGTGGGACCATCTACAGAATGAGGTACTATTCCAGTGGCCTCTAATTTTTTTTTTCTACTTTGAATGATACATGTGATTCAAAATCATTTATTTCAGTGTCTATATTGGATTGTCTTGGACTAGATATATAATATCACAATGGTGTAATTGCCCTTGATAAAAAATTGGTAATATAGACGGAGGGCATATTCCAGTGCAGTGTTTGTCCAAATGTGGTTGGTAGTTAACCTTTCATGTGGAATATATTTTTTCTCTAGATTATGGGCATAAATGTAATTCATGGGATGGATCGGTTAGTCTAATATCCCACAATTCTATACTGCTATCACCATAGGTTTTCATTTACATCTCCATATGGGTATTGTTATCTTTTAAATGGTTAGTGGGATGTCCAAGCAGTGAGAGCATGGCTGAAGTACCATGGGCTAGGTGATGTGACCTCTCAGATTGCATATCATTTCATAGATGATTACATCTTTTTTCAAATAGATTACCCTCTAGTAGTTGATAATTTTAGGTACAACATTAATATTGAAATTTCTGGATTACCTCATAGGAGAGTGGTGTATTTTACAGTAGATCATATTCGAGGAGCATCTATTATATCCATTCCCCTGTATAGATTGGCACCTTCTAGGATTCAAGATCACAAGTGGATGACAATGTACCTATACACCAATGGCTTTTTATAGCCTAGTAAATCCTCTTGGGGTTCACCTATTATTTTTTCTATGACGGTAGATGAGACTCTTCATCTTTTCATGTATTACATTACGTTGATCCAACATAAATTCACTTACCGGTATCCATTTCCTTGAATATATGACATATATTACCATCTATTATGAGAGAATGTGTTCTATAAGACTGGCCAAAGATTGAGTTATCATCAGGTGTAAGTTATACCACCATACAAACCTCGTATATCATTCTGTAGCTAATAATTTCATGTATGATTATCTTGTTATGAATTTCAGTCATATGAACGAATGTTCTATTTTAATGGAACTGTTGAATATGTTTTTTCCACCCAAATTTGAACACTTTTGTCATAATTATTTGTCGAATACATAATGGTATATTCTAGCACTCGTAATGACCATTCCAATAATCTTCATAACTTTCTATGTACACTAAGAGAGCATCATATTTATTCCAAGATTCCTGTATGTGACTTATGGATTGACATGGTCCACTTCCTGGGTCATATAATTTCAGAATCAAGACAATATATTGACCCCAAAATGGTTGGTGCTGTAGTTTCTTGAGAGCATCCCAAGATCCTATTTGATATTATAAGATTCTTGGGGGTCATTTGGTATTAAATGCATTTCATATAGGACTTATAATGTCTTTATTCACTTCTTAATATACATACAAATAATTTTTTTATTTAACTATGGTCAGAATCATGGGAGAAATCATTTCTGGAGTTGAAAGGGATGATTTTCTTGGAACCAATTCTAATTCTTACAAAACCTGGTAAAGGTTATATTTTCTTCTGCAATGCATCAGGAAATGGCCTATGAGTTCTGTTTACGAAATAAGACAAGGTTGTTGTGTACGAATTTCAGCAGTTGTGGCCTCACAAGAAAAATTACCTGACGTATGACCTCGAGTTTGTAGCATTTTTCCATGCCATAAGTTACTAGAGGCATTATCTGTTCGGTGAAAGAATTATGTTGTATAAATCTCTCAAGAGCATCGTGTATAAATTTTCTCAGTATGAATTTTACCATTGACATCATATATCAGTTGAATATCTTCAATATTATTATTTTGATCTAGAATATATTCCATGAAAGGGGAATGTGGTTGCTGATGCACTATGTTGGAGAACTCAAACGCATGGTCTACAAGAAGCCTGTGCTGAATTGAAATTAATGACAGTCTTTTATAAACATCATCTAGAGTATCATGATAGTCAAAAGAATTATTACCCCTTAGACACAATAGTTACAACATCCCTCCTTATGATGTTGATGAGTAGGTAGTTTTGAAATCCCGATGGTTTGGTTCTCTATGAGAGTATTAGAGGATAAAAAACCTCTAGATTCTTTTTTGGATATAGATGATATCCTGCGTCTACGTGGATGTATCTGGGATCCTTCAAATATAAGATAGGAGTTTATGAAAGAGTCCCTTGCTTCTCATTGGGCAGTTCAACCAGGAATCCCAATGATTTATCAAGATATGGGACACTAGTATTGGTGGCCTAGGATTGAACATCATATTCTAGGCATCATCACGAGGTGTTCCACCTATCAGTAGGTGAATGCAGAACACTAGAGACATGCATACAAGTTATAGCCACATCCAATCCTAGAATGGAATTTGAAAAATGTTGGTTTGGATTACATAGTTGGCTTACCCAGGTCACCGAGGGGTAGTGATGTTATTTGGATAGTCACTGTCTGACTAACAGAGTCATTCCACATAATTCCATTTCAGGAGACCTTCTCATTTCATGAACTGAGAAAGAGTTATGTCCATGAGATCATATGACTACATGGGGTTCCACGTAATATCGTTTTATATTGGGACTCTCATTTCATTTCATGGTTCTAGGAGGGTTTTCATAAAGCAATGAGAACATAAAAGAATATAAGAAAAACTTTTCACTATAACACTGATGGAAAATTGGAACATATAAAAAATGTTCTTGAGGATATTCAATGAGCATGTTTCCTTTATTTCAGTGGTTCTGGGGAGAGTCATTTTTCTCATGCCGAGTTTTCCTATAATAACAGTTTTTGGGAGATGATTCAGATAGACCCTACTAAGGGCTCATATGGTAGGCCATGATTTTCACCTAAGTGATTGCTAGAGGTTGGTGATGAAGCCGTACTGGGTCCTCATCTTATTTAGGAGTCATCATAACAAGTTCATCTGATCAGGAAGTGCTTGACTACTGATTAGTGTACACAAAAATCTTTTGTCGATCGTCAGCGATGACATCCTGAGTTTGAGGTTGGGGATCATTTTTTTCTTAGGGTATCACCTATACATGGTAATAGATGGTAAATTGAGAAATAACAGTTGTCCCCAAATTACGTCGGGTTGTTCGAGATTCCATATAGAGTTGTGCATGTAGCATATCGGTTTCTACTACCTCAGAGATACTATGCCATGCAAGATGTCTTACATATCCCACATATTCCGCAATATCTTGGTGACCCATATAATACCATTAATTCCAAGGAATATGAATTATATGATGACACAACCTTTGAGGAGAATCCACTACACATCATTGACCGAAGCATGACAGTTCACTAAGGAATGTCTTCCCTTCTCATAGGATTGTTATGGCAGCACAACTAAGTATAGGATGAAATATGGGAGAGGTAATCTGATGTATGTGATTAGTGGACAGATTTGTTCTTCAATAGTTTTCATTTACCCTTAGATGGGGAACTCTAGGGGTGAATTCTTTTGATGGGGGAAGACTTTAAGAACCTAGGTTTTCACGTAGGTATAGATCCTTTATTTTTCAGTTTAAATATTTACTAAGGACCTTATTTGGATGACTAATTAGTTAGTAAAGGTTACAAGGGTGTTCAGGGATTTTTCGGTGCCCAGAACCAATCTTTTTTTTGGATAAAACACAACTTGCACATGGTTTGAAAAAATGTGTGGATTGTTTTTTTTGGACAGTGCATCCTCGCATGGTTGGCGCTTGGTAGTGCAAGCTAACCATGCGAATACCACTTTTTTCTGAGGTACCCAAGCATGGATTGTGGATGGTTTGACCAAACCATGCATATGATGTCCTTTTAGGAAGAGTTTTCTCTTATGGATTCTACAATGTTTGAGAAACTGTGTGGGAAAATAGTTCATAGGCTAATTTTCTAGATAATTTTTTCAATTTTTCCCTAAAGGATATAATTAAGTCACCCCCCCCTAATCCGAGTTTATGCGGGATTGACCTATTTCTCAATCATATTGGATATTTTTTAGGATATAAACATGGAATCAAGATATATCCATCATCTATAATCCAATCGATCTTTCATTCATTATGTTGGAAGCGCAATGGTAAGTACTCAAGTACCCCTCATCTATTCTTCTACTCTCTTTCTCTCATTTTATATATCTCCATATGATAATTTTCAACATTATCATAGATCTACTATAACCTGATGAAAATAATGGGATGAAACTGGATGATGACAGTTTTACATGCCAAATGTGGTTGCTCTATAACTCATCCATATTGTTATTTTATTTTGGAATGTTCATGTGGGGCCCACCAGTTTTGTTTGGAATCTGTTGCATAAGTTTACGTGCCATGATTTTACTTTTTATAATAGTGTGATTATGCTCATTCCAATTATGTGATTAGTTTGTTATCGTTTACTCCCAAAACTCAATCCACCTCATGATTATGGTTCATCCATTTAGTTTTTTAGTGTTTCATCATGTTTGATCCACCGTTCGGGTGTTCCTTCTCTTGAAATTTATTGAGGTGATGCTACTTATAATAAATGGATTTTTATTAGTGATAATTTCATAATGGCATGTTCCATGTATGCTAACCCGTTGCCCCGCCTAAGGTAAGTGCTCTCAAATGTGTACTAAATGTGAAATGGGAAATGGAAATTTTAATAAGTATATAACTTGGCCTTAATAAATGATAATGAATAGAGGATACATGCCTGTTGAACCCCTTGTCATTTTAATGGAAGGTAGAGGAGTGAACATATCTAATTGAATATACCTTAATTGTTAATTAAGTCTTGATTAAATGGTTACAACACATCAATGACTATCCACATTAATGGAATATGAGGTCTAGACTAATAAATAAATGGTTTAAAATGTATGTGAACTATCCACACTAGTAGAAAAAAATACATGAACCAAATGAATTAATAGATGATTAAAATATCAAGTTGGAATGGACTGACTAGATATCTACGTGGATTCTTAGTGGAGGATACTTTGGGCCTATTGACTGCCATTTTGATTCAAGGATGCCATTTGATTAGGATGATAACCACCTATACTCCATTTCATTTCTATTCCTCGGCTTCCCAGAATAATAACATAGGTTTGTTTTCATTATTACATGATACCTCAGATAAAATCATTGGATCCAGCATTGACTACTAGGTACAATGGTGAAATCCAATTAGGCCCTATCCTTTCTTAGCCCCATTTTTCCATTTCCTATCACATTGGACTTAGTTGATGATTTATTGTCGAATGCCTCTGATTACACTCCTTGGATTAAGCTCTTAACCCTTCTCCAACCTCAGATACTACCAGGTTAGCATTTTGTGTTAACTTGGTTATTACCCTAGAACTCCCACACTAGATATCTTATTCAGGTTTCCTTGTGATGTATTTGGTCCTTTACTACTTATACTATCATAATGTGATGTTAGTGCTGGATATGCCTCACATGACCTATTAACTATAAATGGTGATAACATAATTAATTAATTGATTACATGTTCAGACACTAGATGAGGGCTGAAAATGGTTCATTGGAATTTAGTTATATTTGAAATTCTTTCATTATTTATATATTAATGCATGAACACTTCTATATTTCATTTCATGAGATGGATGTTATAGACAATGTTGGTGGTGTCCCACTATAATTTATCTCACACACTCTTCAGGCATCATTTGGTACCCGATGTAGATTTCCAGGTTGCTTGTATTGACAATGGGAATCATAGAGATTCCAACACCTGATTGTATTCTGATTGGATAGAGCTTTATAGAAGATGACTGAGTAGGTTCTCTTGATTCTTGGACTATCCTTTGATTTCTTTTACATTGTAGAACGTGTTATACGTGATGTCTCATTTCCATGTTTTCTTGTTTTCTAGTGACATGCCATTATATAATCATTTATTATGTTGATATAGTCATGGTTATTCTTGTTTATTATTATTTCATCCTTTCTTTACTATTCAATATATTCATCCCATTGTGATATAATTTTCTAATATAGAAATAGTCTTTCAACAGACACACCCTAGGCCATCAATGCTATTTGGAAGCCTCTAGCATTTGGGAGGTTGTGATTGTGGATATGTGGCCCACTAGGCTCGGGGCACCCATTAATTGGCATATGGGTATGTGTCATCACAATTTTCGACATATAGAATCAAAAAATGAAAACCATTTGTTAAAAATAAATTTAAAAATAAATTTAATATAAATTTTTATTACACCCAATTATTTACTTGAAAAATACATATTTTGAAACTATTAATGATTTTATAATGCATTACAAAATTAAAGAAGGTCTTATAAATTTATCTTAAAACCAGAAGATGTAATATTATTAATTTTCTAACACCTTATATGGAAAAAATTTATTTGTAATTAACTAATTTAGTGTAATTAATTCCTTATGATATACAAAAATATAAATACTTTTGTGATGGTCATATTATCACTTATACAATGCCTAAATTTTATTTATCCACTCATGGGTGAGGTTTATATTATTTTGAATGATTTAATATACATAAGGGTCATATTAATATTCATAAGGGAAACATTTTCTATTCATAAGGGTTAGTTACTATTCACAAAAAATTAAGTATTTATTATTGAACTCAAAATATCATACTAATCACACCCATTTATGTGGGATTTTTGAAATTCATATCCCAAAAGTGAAAATATTATTTTCAAAGGTCTCATATTATTTATTAGATCTTGGTGATGTGATTTCATGTAATTATATGACATAAAAAATATTCATATTGATAAAACATTCATCCATTATGTACTTCATGATTATTATTTTTAGATGATAAAATAAACATATAATTAAATATTTTCGACATTTTAATGTGATTTTTGACATAAAAGTGGAATATAATCAAAACGACAGATATGAACATTAATGTTTGAGTAATTGAATTTAAAAAGAAAATAAATTAAATACAAGTAATCCTAAAATTGAAAAAAATTATTATGATAATAAATAATTATAATTAGCTCACTATTCCGGCATATGAATTATACACATGACAAGTCTAGAGTGATATAAGGGATCTTTCTTAACCACTAGTTTTCATTATCTTTTTACCATTCTCTATCAAGCACACAATATCCATCTTAGTAAATTCTTATAATTTTTATAAATAATCTATATATGTTTATCACACAGACACAAACACACACAGATATATGTATATATAACTATATCATTATCCCTTTAATGGGGTAATTAATTCCTTTGGTTTTTTATCAAAACCCTTAATTATTAAATTTTATTAGATAATGACACCGGGTAAGATTGTAAAATACATTTTATTTTGATGTGTAATTATTATGTTCATACAGTAGGATTTTTTTGGATTATACAATTATGATCAATTTATAAAGGGTTTTCTAAGGTATTATTCAAATAGATCATGAAAGTATTTTTTTGTCTCATTATACATTATATAGAGGGATAGGGAGTAAACATAATCTAATGTGGGACTTTGATAACCAAGTGATATTATATAAGATCTAACAAATCAATCATTTTTATGTAATATATTTGGTTGTTACCACATTTCACATATTCCAAAAATCATACTATAATATGTTTATTATGTGATGATTCTATATTATTACTCAGTATCCATGTCTTTTATGATACCAGGTTTTATGTTTTACTCACTCATTATGTTTCCTTTTCATGTTTATTCACATACATGTTTTTTATATCCCCAAATTATTTTATTTATTCTCTATGTTTTATTATGATTTTTTAGGAGATCATATAAATTAAGGATATCATTTTGGTGAATTAGATAAATATATCATGTTTTAGATTCCATTATTTGATTTGTGAAACTATTCTTCAAAATTCAATATGCATCATGATCTTTCTGTTTTACTGATTGGATAATTATGTTTATAAATATTTTAATGATATTAATAAAAATAATTGGTGACTATAGTTTGGATCAAATCATGGTATAGTGATGTTTGGTGATTATGACTAGAATATATTAGTGTTAACCCAATATGTGATATAAAGTAACTAAAAATATCCTTAAATTTGTGTAATGAATAGAGTGTGTAGTTTCCCTAAAATGACATCCATATCTGGATTCAAAAAGTAGATTTAGATCTTGTTCAACTTCACATAGGGGTAATACATTAAAAAAGATGAAATAGGATTTCACATGATTGTAAGCTATTTTAAAAAAGATTCATTTCTATAGAATTGGTTTGCGACACTCAGTTGATGTGTTTTCCAAATTCAAAAACTCTTCATGAATCATTATGAATGACATAAAAAAATTTATATGAGAAAACTGAGTATGAATCATTACTGTCGATATACTAGGTTGAATATTATAAACTCATATGTTCGGATATACATATAATTTGTATGCTATCCCTTTAAAGATTATAGTTATCCTTTTTATGTTTAGTAGTTAATGAATTGTAAACGTTTTTTCATGTATTAGTTAATAATTGGGGAAAAGAGAAATAATTCAAAATAATCGCATGGCTATATATGTTATTTTTTCCCATATTAAATTCCTAGAATTGAAGGAGGGGGATCATATAAATTCATAGAGTTACTGGATAAAATAACATAATATATTAATATTAATTTGAATTTTTTAGTAATCCATACTTGTATAAAGAATGTGTATGTTATTGTCATGTATTTTATCACACAAAAGCCTCCTACAATAAATATAATTCTAATCCTATCAACAAGAAACAATGGATTAAATTTATCGAGAATATATTCTGTATAATCCAATACATAGAATAACTGATCCTCCTGTTGTATATTTATACATAAAAGGAGTAGTTGATCTGTTTTTTGACATTAATCAATAGTTCAATGTACAAATAGGGTGTCGAATCCATGAAATAAGACGAATTTAAAGAAATATTTTTTATATAGATATTTTCCATTAACTCTGTATCCTAAAAAGGTGATTAATTTCATCTCATAAATAGAAAATGGATGATGATTCAATCATAAAAAATTATGAATATTCTCAAGGATTTCACCTTTTTCCTCTGAATATGTCATAAATTTTAAAAATAAGGTAAAATGTATCCTTAGTGTGTTAAATATGGTTCTAATAAATGATTTTTGAATTTGTTATATTTATATCTATGAATATATGATACATTATTTCCTCAATGATATGATAGAGATTTACGTATCTGAGTGGTCTCTTGGTACTGGAGATAAAAAAACATTTTATTGAGATTTCTCTAAGTAAATTAGTAGATAAATATCATAATGGAATAAATACCCAAAATCTCAGAATCTACCATTTTGGAAATAGTAACCCTGAAATTATATCAAGGGAACCAGAATATGTTTTAAATGTGGAAATAAGGGGAATAATGAAAATTAATGATAATGGGAAATGATGAAACTTACTAAATTTGAAATATAAATGAAGGTTTGGATCAACACTCACACTGTTAGGAAATGGGAAGTAATGTAGTCATTATTCAAGATGATGCACCCATCCATAGGTTGTGAAATACTGTTCATGAAAACAATCTCCATGCATAGAGAAGATGAAGGTACATTTTCTATTACTAATATAGTGGTGGAACCCAAAAACGATTTAGTGAAGTGAATAGTTGTTGTTCATTTAGTAATATAATGTAGTTTTTTTTCTTATTTTATGAATTTAATAATATCTATAATGTTTACAATAACTATTTAAGAATAGACATAAAATATTTAGGTTGATCTATCTATGATAACATTATTGGGAGAAACGTTTTCATCATAGTAATATGAATCCTCTCCGATTAATTTTTGTGTACTGAATCATCTAAATAGATTCTTCTTTACATGATTTAGTATAGTTTGATTCTATATTTGAAGTGGATTATAGTTACTAATTTAAATCATACATCAATTTTCCAGTGATAGAGATCACCCTCAATAAACCAAGTTGTCATTTTATTCTCTACATGTCTAAGAAGAAGGATCAACCATTTCTGTAATCCTTTATTAAATAATTGGTTTTATTTCCATATGAACCAAAATATAATATCTTAATAAATAAAAAAAGGAGATAATTTACATTAATAAATTCCCATTATAATGTATTCTGCTGATGTATTCCATATATTTTCCTATTCATCCTCTTGGATGAGAGTTTATGTTCTAAATCAAACGTATACTAGGGTAACTCACTATATTGAAGACTCTATATAGAGTGTCCACCATTGAGTTGTTAGAATGGAAAAATAAGATACATGATAATCTAGAAAAGGGTTGTATTCATCAAAATGGTTTATAAGGGTGTGTTCATGTAAAAATCATTGATTATAATAATGGGGCTGTGTGATAGTTAATTAATTATCATGAAATCGAATAATCCACATTAATGGACAAATTTCCTCTACGATAGATAGAGAACTTGTTTGATCAACAATGTAGGGCCAAATATTACATTAATTTTGATTACTAATTAAATTATCACCAATTAATAGGGATAATGGATGTTATATGAAATATAAGTTTTTAATAATGAATGAATACTATGTGTTTATTCTAATGCATTTAAGACACACAAATGATGAAGAAATATTTACTAACTTAATTAATATATGATTTAGAAATTAATTCACCAAAATAATAGGACTCTATGTATGTGATATTATTATATGATCCAAATTAAAGGATGATCATGAGTGTAATTTGAATAGTATGATATATAATTTGTGAAAAATAAGTTATATACATAATATAGTAAATATGATTTATAGAAATGTAATGTTGAATTTCTGAGGAATATTTTTTAGAAAAGGATATATTTGGGCCATTATAAAATAATAAAAATCGAGGAGTGGTCCAGAACTACATCTATTATAAAGATTCTTTTTTCCACGAAATAACTGGATATTATCGATGATTTGAAATAAAATTATGAAAAATATCAAATATGTAGACCAGTGTAACTTAGAAGGAGGAATTTTTTATAGACCAATGATTTCAAAGATGGATCTATGGATTTGAAAAAAAGGATTATAACTACATTATTCCCTGAACTTATATCTTTTGTGGAAATGATTATTTTATATTGTGACGTTTCAATGATGGTTTTGGGTTTTATGCATATGTAAAATCTCAAGTTGATATCCCAAACATCAATGATGTTAATTATTCATAATTATAACAATCCAACGCTTGATCTAGATTTTGATGCTATACAATATTCGTTCAATTAGTATAATCAATATCTCAATGGCATGATTTTTTGGAAATATATAAGGACTATAATATAAAAAAACTATTAACACATATGAGGACTAGTATATACTTGTGATAATGGTTAGACATCATCATGGTCTATGAATATACATTAGATTAACATGTTCAAAAAGTTAACAAAATGATTGATGTTATCAGTAGAAAGATTCTAAAAACATTATCAATGATGGGAATTGATATATCCAATATTCTAATACTTGAAAATGATGGACATGGGAATCATAATTTAAGGAACATCATCATTCCTTTCTTAAAAGATATCCCAGACATCCCTTTTAGAATTGATAATGGATGAATAAGGACATGATGTTGACAGTAAAATGAATTGGGAATGTATATGAAAATGGAAATCCTTATATTTCGTAATTTACAAAGAAATTGATGAATTAATTGGTTAATGATTATGTGTACCATTAATTCATGATATAATGAAGGAGTTTTTGAATGATTCATAATGAAAAAAATCATCTCTGAAAACCCATGAAGAAAACATTTGAATTGAGATATTTGAGAGCACTATTGGTGGTATGATATGTTGAATGACATGCTAAAATATATATCATAGATTACAGTATGATTCAAAATGAATGATAAAATAATAAAAACTATGGGGACTTGAAACTATTACCCATACCTTTAATGAAATGCGGAAACATCACCATGGTCTATATAAATGGTATTTGAAAGACATCTAGTATAAATAGATCCACATTGGATATGTTGGACCATCTAACCAATACTGCTAACATCATTTCAGTTTCAGGGGACTTCTCAATCCATCAACAAGCATTAATATGAATTACTGATGTGTTAAGGCTTCATGGAATAACACCATTGATTTGATATGACCATGATGTGAGATTTACTTCCACTTTATAGAAGATTCTCAAACATTGATTAAATTTTTTGTTGAACACCAATATATAATTAAACACCCAAACTAATGGAAAATTAATGTGAAATATTAAATAACAATAAGGAATGTTGAAAAACATATCGATGGTGATGGAGGAATGCACAGGAAAGTCTTCGAATTAGATCAGCTACTATGATGAAGATCAAAATTTGGATTAATCTTGATACAAAATGGGATCGTTTAATCTGGAATGGGAAAGATCGTTCCCTCCTCATATTGCAGAATCTATAGTTGACCCTCATCCAACAATTCTTCCCTACATAGGGATCTCTTTTTCAGAAGCACTCCCAAATTCTTGCTCGGAGATGGGCATTCCAAGCCAAAATATTATTATAAAGAGGATTGTATATAGAGGTATTACCATGGTTGCGGATCAATATGAGGTTAAGCAATGGATGGTGGTGTGAAAATTTTCGGCGCTTGGTCATATCTCTTATGAAATAGGTGCGAAGCCTTGTTCATTATTTGATCTCAAGCAACACATTTATAATTTCTGGAATCTTTACAATTGGAATCTAATTTATTTTGGAAAAGTATACTTTCATGTCATATTGCAAACACATGAGGAGTTGAATGTTATATTGTGTTATGTAAATCTAAATATCAAACCATGAGTCTTTCATCTCTCAGAATGGGAAGAAAACATTAATCTATTAACAGAAAAACATTCTGTTACTCATGTTTGGGAAATAATTCATGGTATTCCATGGATATATTATCATCCTAAAATACATAGTGATCTTATATATGGCATTGGTACACCCCTAAGGATTGACCAGCGATTGATTTGTGGAGACCTCGGACTCTATGCCAGAGTCTTGATAGAGATTGATATGGATTCCTCACCACCTGACCATGTTTCACTAGATTTCGAAAATATTCTTATTGATGTTAGGTTTGAATTTGAAAACGTAAATAAATATTGCGAGCCATGCAGGATGGTGGGTCATGACATTGACAAACGTTACTTTGTTAAAATTATTGTCCAACCTAAAAGAAAACATACTGCATGGAATGAGGTCCCAAGAAAAGCACTCACTGCTTCTAGGTAGTATGTAAGGAAATCTGAAACTATGAGAGTAAAAAAAAGTTGAATTGAAAGTAGGCGACACTAGCAGGCCCTGGGCTGATGTTGTTGAAGAGGAAGCACAAGGTATTATTATAGAAACCCATCAAATCAGAGTTATATCCCAAAAGGATGAAAGAACTAACCAACAGATCTTCTTAGATAGCATTTTATAGAAAGTTATTGATATACATTATGATTAGTTCACTGTAGATCTCATTAGTAAAAACATTTTAAAGGACTTATATAATGATACTAAGGGTATAATTGATTATACCTCTCCTCCTTGGACAATGGAGAATGCTCTGATCTTACATTAAATTTCACTCCAGAATGTGGATGCCCACTCTAAAAAGGAAATAAAAATACAGGTTAGAATCATGTTTCTCATTGCAATATAGCTATCCCAAGATGGACACTATCCTTTGATGACTCCCAAAATACAAACTGGAGAAGTTCTGGTAGGAATAATGTTATAGAAATTGAAGAAAAAGTGGGACACTCCCCCAAGAATAAACCAAAATGAGGATTGTTTTCTAGAACTACCAAGGATTATCCAACCCTGGAAATTTAAGTTCCCATAGGCTACTTGATGGTAAGAATAAACCTATTATTATTGGGATTTATAAAACTAAAACCAAGGGATCCAGCTCTTCTAACAATCTTGATCGACATGCATATTCTCTTCTTGGCTCATTACAAGATTATTATTGTCACAAATTAGGGATTCTGGTTCATAATACTGTTACAAATCCTTTTATTCTCTCAGCGGACAAGCAGATCATTATTTGGAGGTTTACTCTCTATGGTTATAATAATGTTTGTTCCATGGTTTATGCCTCAAATTATTATTCTACTCGACGATCTCTCTAGAAGAACATAGTGAACTTTTCCACATTTATCTATGATGCTAGGGTGGTTATGGGTGACTTCAATGAAATACTACATGCAGATGAAAGGCTTGGGAAAGCTCCTGGTGCCATGTCAATGAATGATTTTAGATCTTGTATCAATGAATTAAAGCTAACTAAAATTAACCTTCTAGGGGCTAAATACACTTGGTACATAAAATATTTGAATAGCATGAGAACTAGAAGACTTGATCGAGCCGTTCATAATGAAATCATTATTGATAGATGGAAAACTATTTCACGTGTCACTCTATGAAGGCAGAACTCAGACCATCATCCCATTAAGATAATATTTATTGAGAATGGTGAAAGACAGCCTCTACCGATTCAGTTTAACAATTATTGGATCACCATTCCAGAATGGTCACAAATTTTTATGTACACTTGGTCCACTAAATATTTTGATAATAATCCTCTTGCATGTATTATGTATCTGAGATCTCTCAATTTGAGACTCAATAAATAGAGAAAAAATAGGTTCAGCACTTTAGATAAGGATATCAATGCTCTTGAAAATATGTTACATTAAAAACAACTATCAAAAACCTTCAATGATTTATCTAGTGAGGATGAGCGAGAGGTTAAATTTTCCATAGAACTAAAAAATATGATGGTTTTTAGAGGAAAAATTAATAATGAACTTGGAAAGAGATATAAATACCAAATTATATAATTCTCTTCAACAAGACAAAATGTTCATCAGATCTATATCTCTTTTGAAGGATGGGGATGTTATAACGGATGATAGACAAAGTCTCTCAAATCTTATTGTCTCCTTTTATAAAACACTCCTCAATGGTCCTAGTACTGTTGATCAAATTATGGAGGGTATTATACCAAAACATGTCACTGAAGATGAAAACACCCTTCTAACACGAATTCCTACGGTCATTGAAATCATAGAGGCAGTGATGGGACTTCAAAAAGTTATCTCTTCGAGACTATATGGTTTCACCAATGTTTTATTTCAATTTTAATGGGATGATATCCAAAATGATGTTTGAAAATTTTTGAATCAATTTTTCAATGAAGGATATCATATTCAAGGCCTCAATGCCCATTAATTGTATTAATTCCTATGTTTGAGAATGCAAGTGACGTTAGTCAGTCAAGGCCAGTTGCTCTCATAAATAATATACATAAGATCATTAAAAGAATTCTGTCCAATTTTATTTCTCACACATCGTATAAAATCATATCATGGAAAGAATATGGATATGTTAAAGGAAGGAGGATCCCAGACTGCCATTTTATAGCCTCAGAATGCATTAATCTTCTTCAGAAGAAAACAATAGGAGGGAATATTTCTCTAAAACTTGATATCAAGAAATCAGTTGACCTCATTTACTAAAGTTTTATTTGTCGAGTTTTGAATGAATTTGGTTTTCACACCACTTTTATATGGTGGATTTATATGCTTGTCAGATCTACTCACATATCTATCCTTATTAATGGCTCACCATAAGGTCATTTCAAGAGCTCCAGAGGTGTGATGTCACGAACCAAATCTGGTCGCCGCCCAAACCAGCACAAAACCCAGCCCGTGACATGACCCGAAGGGCGTTCCCTATCCCCACGGGCTGGCACAAGTGCCCGGGTATCACTTATTTAGGTTTGGGAACGATTTACCCGAATATGAAGTCATAAACTATTAAAAACAATCAATAAACTGAATCTGAAAATTTATACCAAATGATGTTTAAACAAAAACCAGAACTGAATACATAGTTTTAGAGTCAATACAAAAGGCCCAAAGACACAATGGAACAGAAACAAAACAGCCCCATGGACTCCACATGGCAAGGGGTCATCACCCCCAAGTCGTCTCCACTACTCCGCCCCAAGGATGAGGACTAACACCCTGAACCACCATCATCGTTAGCCTTTCCTTTACATGGGTCAAAAATAAGGGCTACTTACACCCAAGGGGTGTATGTAGGGTGTGATCCTAATCCCAATAGGATACCACCCTATGATTCCAAGGTGCATGCAATACAAGGTGAAAAAGCAAGCAGTTTTAATATGCAATTAAAAGCGGTGAAAAATTCCACAAAATGAAACTTTAAATTGAAAACATTTTTCAAGATAAAACTTTCAGAATGTTAACACATTTAAATAGGAATATTAGATACTGCATTAAAACTCCATAGACACCCAAAAACAAGGGCAAATACCACAAATCCAATGAGAAACAAAACCGGGAACACCCCTAGGCACTAGATAGTCTCAGGCCCCATGTACCTCGTACCTCAGTGTAATGTAACCATAGTAAAATCCTTTATTGTGCACGAGCCACTAGTAGGGAACATACCCATAACCTAGTTGTCCACAATCATCATCCACATAGTTTATTTAGAGTTGTCGTTATCCAAATGCTAAGTGAAACAGGGACAAAACCCATCCGGTCCACTAGCCGTAATAGTACAAATCTGCCCCACCTAGGTACCCGGGCTTCCCCCTTTGTGCTCAAACAATTTCAGGATTTAACACACATCCATTTTAATGTAAAACACCACTACTGGTCACATACATCAAATACAGTAGCTATCTCATTTTGTACCACTTAATACACACAACAAAGTCTTTGAATTTGAATAAATCAATTTCACAAAATCTCGTGTAGTTTTGCACACAAAACCCCTTAAGAAACCCACTTGTACACGATGTTCACAATTGTAAGTTACCAAAACAGTAAAGGCAGCCCAATAAATATCAATTAAAACAACAAATCAATTTTTTTGGGCATCCTCATGTTAAACAAGAAGTTTTATCTTTGTAAAACCTTCATTTTCGCACAAAAGTGGAACCAAAACTTCACTTTCTTTACAAACACAATTAAAACCCATTTTTTGCTGCAATTATCAAAGGGGATAAACATTATAAACAGTATTTTAGGCCTTATTACAGATCAATAAAAACAACTAAGTATTTATAGGGCATCCCCAAATAAACAAACAAAACACTTCATTGGAAAACCCCCAATTTCACACCAAATTGGCATTTTAAATTCAATTGCAATTGAAACATCATTAGAACCTATTTTTTCAGCAATAATAAAATTATATAAATTTGAAAATATGATAAATACAGCATGCTAATACAAAAAGATTGCATCAACATTTAAATCACCTACCAAATCAAATGAAACCATTGAATCCTTTGTGCGAAAACACAAACGCACCATCGCCACACCTCAAGAAGGGTAGATCAAACCTAAAATAGAAAATTGGTGCAAGAAAACCCAAGGTTAAACCTTAGGTTCGAACCCCTACCCACTGGTCATTGTTCACTTCAATAAAAAGGGAGGAAACCCAAAAAAATAGAATGAAACCCTAATCAATTTGAAAGCAGAAAAGAAATTGACAAACTTACTTGAGAAATCTAGAATGAATCTCCCCAAAACACTAGTATCTGAAATTTAAAACGGCCAAAACTCAGGGGATGGTCTCAGAAGAATTATTAGGTCATTTAGGAATTGGAATGGAGGGGAAAGATTAATAATAGAAGGAGTTATGAAAGGATCAATTTACCTCTCCAAAATCTGGATGATTTCTGAAATCCAGAATGTTTCGACTATTTTCGCAACTCTATCGAGCTCCAAATTGAGGGAGGAGAGCATGGGGTCACGCCTGGGCTTCTTAGTGAAACAATTTAAAACTGGAAATGGGGCCTTCGGGTTGGCCCAATTCTCAAATAAAAACAACAATCCCCCATGCTTATGGATTTATAAAGGCCCCAAATTTAACTTTGGGGTTAATATATCAGGGTATAACAATTAGGAGTTGGAATGGGTCATAAATATTAAAAATTGAAAAATTTATAAATGAAACAAAATTTATTTTTAAATCTGGAATTGGGCTCGCAGTTTGGCCCAATTCATGATAACTCACTTATTCTCAATAAAACCATTGGAAACCACCAAAACAAATAATGAGTGGAAAATAAATTTAAAATAACCCTAAAATAGGTTACGTACGTGACAATTATCCCCACCTTGAAAACTTTCCGCCCCGGAAAGTCACAGCAAGGTCAAAGTAACAACCAAACCCAACTAAGAAACCAATAGGTACACCCTTGCCAGGTTTCACCCCCAAAGGTCAAAACACCTCCAGTGATCAATGATGGAAGGGATACTGTCACAAAACAAACTTACACAACATTACTAAAACAATAAAGTACATTCAGGATTTATCCCAAATGAAAACTCCTCAAATACAATCTGAACAATACTCAATCAATTTACCCAAACCTATGTATTCAGTTCTGGTTTTTGTTTAAACATCATTTGGTATAAATTTTTCAGATTCAGTTTATTGATTGTTTTTAATGGTTTATGCCTTCATATTCGGGTAAATCATTCCCAAACCTAAATAAATGATACCCGGGCAATTGTGCCAGCCCGTGGGGATAGGGAACGCCCTTCGGGTCATGTCACGGGCTGGGTTTGGTGCCGGTTTTGGCGGTGACCAGATTCGGTTCGTGACATGTGAGGTAGGGAGACCCTCTCTCTACTATTATTTTTGTTATATTAGATGATTATCTAAGTATAATTATTACATAAAATGTTGACAAAGGAGAAATATGATTAATTAGAGATTCCATACGTATTTTTTCACCCTTTCACTTACATTTTGAAGATGATATTATTGTCATCATTCAGGGGGAATGGAAGAATATTATACATATTAAAAAAGCTCTTTTAAATTATAAAAAATTCCCTGTACAACAAGTCAAGTAGATTAAATCTTTTATCTATTTTTGGAAAAACATTGATGTTACTAGGAAGTATCGCATGATGCAAGATAATGGAATAAGATATAGATCCCAGCCTTTTATTTACCTTTGGGACCCTATGTTCATCGGATGGCCTCATTCCTCCTACTTCAATGAGGGCTTGAGTGGGGTTAGACAAACCTTCTTTACATGGAAAGGAATGTCCCTATCAATGGTGGGCCTAATTTGTCTTGTTAAGTATGTGATTGTCTCAAAATTTGTATACTCTTTCATGGTTTATCATTGGAATGCCTCCAACATTTAAACTCTCAACTCTCTTATGAGGAATTTTGTGTGGAGTAGTAGTATTTTGGAATGAATTATTATTGATGCACCTTAGAGAAAAATCTATTTACTACACGCACATGGGGGATCGGGTATTAAAACATTGATCTTTTTAATAAATCCCTTTGGGATCAATTTATTTGGAGACTCGTTAATATAAAATCTTAATCCCTTGGTTTTCTTAGGGATAAATTTCTAGGAAACCCAATGAAGGGAAGATTGGACACATGCATTCCTCAGTTTGGCCATGTTTTAGAATGATTTTAGAAAAGAATTATACACATTCACATTGGGTGGTCAGGGTCAATTCTTCTCTGAAATTCAAGAAGGATAATTGGACAGGCTCTCCATTGATTGACAATATTGACATTACAGATTTTTATATTGATTATAACGCCTCCATATAAGTTCAAATTCAACAGATCAACTACCCACCATCTCAAATTGTAGAGAAAGTCTCGAACTATCACATCCTCCAAAATATTGATATGCTTATTTGGGAACCGAGAAGAAATGAGATTTTGGATTCCAAGATTGTTTACAATAACCATATCCGAAGAAATTGACCTCATCTTCTAAATTTTTCCAAACAGTGGATTCATCCTTCCCGTTAGACATTTTTAATGCGCCTCCAACTAGGTATGCTTCCTGTTGATATTAATATGTGAAAGGTGGGTATATCCTTGTGCTATAGGTTCTCAATATGTCATCAGCATAGGGAGAATATCAACAATTTATTTCTGTCCTGCAGGACGACTTCATCACTCTGGATTTCGTTCTTCAGCTTCATTGCTGACAATCTACTGCAGGTCTAGAATATTAGTGACATTCTTTATTACATTTCAAAAGTTTTTCTCTCAAAACAGATTCACATGCTTCTCCTTGTTTCTTGTGCGGAGACCATGTATATTATTAGGATGGATAAGAACAAGTGTCAACATTATAATGCTACTTTTAATCATAATTCGTCTCCCCCAAGTATATTTTTGGTAATGCAAATGGATGACAGACTTCATGTTGTGCATTGTGATAATAAAATTAGAGAATTTGTTGTCTTAAGGATATTTCAACATCAATGTAATTATCCCAAACAAATTTTCACCATTGAAGTCTTCTGGATTCCTCTTTTTGTAGGATGGATCAAATGAAACTCGGATGGTGCATCACAAGGTGACCCCATACCTGCTAGATATGGAATTGCCTTTATGGATTCTAGTAGTGATTTCATGGAAGGTATTTATTGAACTTGTGGACATGTCACTACTCTGGAAGCAGAAATGATGGATCTTACGACTGTAGTGGATGTAGAACAAAAAAACAATTGTGATTGAATTTGGATTGAAAGCGACTCATCCACAATTGTTCAAGTAGTCAGAATGGGTAAAATTTACCTTGATTGGAGACTCACATCCAAATTCATTAAATGACTTGATATCCGTTCGTGAAAACAATACATTATAACTCATGTCTATCGTGAAGACATTCTCCTTGCTAATATCCTTGCTAACATAGGAATTTATGCACACTAAAAATCATTTTTTCAACATCACAGGTGATCACCTTACTATTTTGAAAACAAATAAATGTAAATTCCCTCCCTTTAGTCTTTTGTATGTTAATTATTTTATTTTCCGATTCAGAAAGAGTGGATACTTTCTCTTTAAAAAAACATATTGATGGATATAAAAGTAGGATAGTTTCAATATATTCTACTGGTGGAGTTTTCAAACTATATAGCTTTAATAAGAGGATCAATGTTGTTCTTTATAATGACCATTATGGGATGAGTTGTAGAGAACATGTTTTTTGTATTAAGATAGTGAACTCAAATTTTTGGGAGAAAAAATGGCTAATGAAATGTTATAAAATTTCACGAACCATCATCAAAACAGAGGACTGATTCTAGTTTACATATGAGATATGTTAATAGACATAGAGGAGATATGGAGTTTAGGGTTGGGGATAAAGTGATACTCTAAATATCTTTAGGAGAAGAGAATCATGAGATTTAGGAATAGTGGAATGAGAATACCAAGGTACATTGACCCCATTGAGATACTCTACAACATCAAAGATTTATCTTATTGACTACCACACCCATCGGTTCCATTATAAGTACACTATGTATTCCTTGTATTCATATCGAGGATTAATATAAAAAATACCAAACATGTCATAAATTTAGAGGATAGTCGACTAGAAAATGATATCTCTTATACAATGTAGATGACAAACATCTCAGACCATATTGATAATGTTCTATACAAAATTGAATCTCACAAATTCTATGTAATGTTGCATTACTATAAATATGATCAAGAAAGACAATACAAGTCGAAGGCGTGAATAAGAATTACCCTCAAATTTTTATCATGTTATGTAACAAAATAAATTAGGGTGAAATTCGTCATTAGGGGATTAATGTAGAACATTGGGCTAATTTTTTTTTCCAATAACATACATGAAAGGAAATGCCGAGCCAAAGAGAATGATGAATATATGAATATGAATATTAAAAAAATCCTTTTATTATAAAGGTATGAAAAAAATAAAATCTATATGAAATATTTATATGTATGTCCAAAAAATATAAATTCATTGAATAATTATTATGATATAATAACAAAAATCCAAATAAAAACATTTTATTATTAATGAAAATATAACATTCAAAATTTATTTCTTATTTTAATTGTGTGAAAATATTATAAATAATTTATATAAATTTATAAAAAAAATTAAGAAAGTTATATTCATATTTTAAAATCATAATTTAAAATTTAAGTTCACGAGATATTTTGGATTTTTTAAAATCAATTTATTTTTCAATGAAGAGTAAAAAACATAGATTTCGGAAAAAAACATTTCATTTCTATAAATTAAAAAATTTAAATTTATAATTATTAAATTTTTTTCAAATTAATCTATGTAATAGTTTATATATTTAATAAAATAGATATCATATGAATAATTCTTATAACAAAATTTACTATAAGAGTTTTTGTACTCATTAAAAATAATTTTTTAAAAAAATTTTTGAATTTAATTTCTCTAATTAAATTAATTTATATACACTCTAATTGGTTAAGATTAAAATTAAATCTCTAAATTATATTTATAGATCAATATAAATTAAAATTATAATTATTTTTAATCACATTTTTAATATAAAATCATCTTATGCATGACAAATACATTTGGTTAAAAGTCATTATTCCCATGGTTTTGAGAGTTATTATTATATACTAAATTCTTATAAAAAATAAAATTTAATATTTAAAATTAGATCCAATATGTAAAATAATAATATTTAATATTTAGTAATATGTTCAAATTAATTTTTGGTACTAAAATATAAAAAAACATAAATTTTATTTCGATGGTTACAGTTTAAAAAGGTTTACATGGTTTGGCTCGGAAAACTGATAAGAGAATGTTCTCTAATAAAACATTTCTAAATCATATTTTATTTCCATTTTACATAATTATAATATAAAAAAACTAATATTCTGATATCTGGCAGTATATTTCATTGGAATAACATTATCAATTTTTATTCTTGTAGTAAATTTCTTACCATGTTCTCCCCCCTTATAAATAGACAGTACTGACCCCTTTTATCCATACTCCAAGTCTTGTTTGTATTCACCAATATCTGACTAAATCCCATAAATAAAAACCCTATATATATCTAATAGTCCTTGTCCTATTCATAATACAATCCTATAGAATATTTTTCCTTAAACAAAAAGATGTTTTCTGAAAAAGATTTATAGTTCGTAATAAAGTGTTTCTGCTTACATTATTCTAACGCATACATAAAATCATATTAAAAAATGTTGCTATAAGAACACTAGTATCTATCATATGAAATTATTTAGTTAGGATAATTATGTAACCTAAATCCTTTCACTCTTCCACAAAATTGTAAACACAACAATCATTCATGTGTTTGGAGGAGTATTGCCTCCAGAACCAATTTTTTTCACATAATCCTATCTCAAAAAAATTGAATGAGATGTATTAAATATATATAAATATATTTATACATCTTTAAATGTATGTGTATTATTCATGAAGGATTTATAAATTTTGAAAATAAATGTATTTTATATTTTTCTATATTTTCAGTCATGAAAATATAGTAAGATCATTCATCTATACGTTTCCATTACCCCTCTATAATGTGTTGTGATTCTCTTTTCATTACCAAATTACATGGATTGTATATATAAGTGTATATATTAAAATAATTTAATATTTATGATATAATACTAATTATTTTAACATAAAATAACAATTATATATCTTCCTTCTTGATCATTGTCAAATAGAAATGTCAGTCATGCGTAAGTATGATCTTCTATATCCATGATTACAAAACAATCCAATTTTAATTTTAATTATTAAATATTGTTTTTTAATGTATAATTAATTTAAAAAATTATATTTTTATTTATTATTGTCTTATATGTTTTTAATGATAATCTATTTGAACTTATTCAATTTACTAATGTGATTCTAGACGTATGATCTGAATTTTGTGAAAATGAAAAATAACTAATGAATTTAGTATGTAATTTAATATATCATTATAAAAAATTGAAAAAATGAACAATAATAATGAAATGTGTTTTTAAAAAGAATACAATTAAACTAAATTTATATTTCTGGAAGTTAAATATCAATGGGGAAAATTCTGGATTTACGTAAATGATCTCTCTAAACCACCCATTTTCATCATGTTATGAACATTATTTATCATTATCACTATCAATATATAATTTATGTAGTTGAATGATTTTGAATAATGTATATTTATTTTTAGCACATATACCATTCTTATTACCGATTCCGTTAATGAGGTAATACATGTCTTATGTTCCATTATCAAAATCATTCATTATGCAATTTCCATTGATTTAAATAATAAACGTGATTAATAAACCATTTTTTAATATATGATTAACTTGTGTGTTTATAAATTATGATTGAATTTATTTTATTGGAACACATAATAAAGACAAGGATATAGTGGGTGTGCCCAAATATTTCTCCCAGAATTTTTTCATTAATTTTTTCAATGATATATCATGTTTGATATTAAGATGTGTACCCAATCCATTATGGTAACTTGTCCACCATGTGAAATTGTCTATGTAGTTATACTTGAATCATTTTTTGTCTTGCATTGTGATGTTTAAAAAATTAATATGTATCAATGATATTATGATTCAATTTTTATTATGTAATTAGACATATAATTCATTAAAATACATTTATTTTTTGATATCATGTTATATGTTTACATCACATGTTATGTTTCCTTATAATGATTACTCAATTATAGGTCAATTATACAACCAATTATTTTATGAATTCATAGTTTTATAAAATGTAATTTTATGATACAAAAATATTTTGAATTTAGTTACAGAGAAAAATTATTATGTCATGATTAATTTCATTTAGATATATTTCGAACCTAGTCATCAAAAGAAACTAGGAATCATGATCATATGTTTACTATTATATGATATTTATGTTTCCAAATAATTTAATTACATGTTGAATGGGAATGAGTCACAATAGTTTGTGTTCAGACACAATGAATATTAATAGTCATTAAATGATCATTGTGATCATCCTGGAATCACTAACAATGATAATGGATTGGTGGTGTCATTATATATATGGGAGGCCGTACCCCTTATTCCTTATAGAAGAACAATTACAGAGAATCCTCTCTTCACGGAAAAACAATTTTAGTTAAAATTATCTCCATTGATGCTCAATGATCTTCAATGGACTGACACAAAAAACACTTCTATTTACGATTATTTATGTTTTTATAATAAATGAAAACAACATGAGAGTTCCCACTTTTTTTTCAATATTCATCAATCAAAAAAACAAAAACACTAATCCTCTTGGGTTCAACAAACTATTTTGGAAATAATAAAATAACAAATTATTCAACTTATATACACATTAATGAATAAAAATATAAATACATAAATATTATTTAAAATTAATTTTTTACATTCTTGTTTAAAAATATTTCCTCATAAAACAATAAATATATATCAATTAAAAAAATATTTCCATAAATATAAAATTATGTATTATGAAATATTAATGATTAAAAAATAATATAAATTTTTTTAATGAAAAATAGTTTTATTAATTAATATAATATTTTTAAAATTAAAAATATTTACAATCCAATAATAATGTTTAAGAGACCTAAATAAGAATTTAGTATGATTTAAAATATTCTTTATAAATAAATATATCTTCCATGCATACAGAATATATTTTGAGGTACTTTGGTTATTATGTTTATGGCTATCAATAATCATTCCATAAATATGAAATAACATTATTTAAAACATTTATATGTCGAACAATTTTCAATTTTTCCACAACATGAATTCATAGTCATATAGAGAGAAATTTATTAACATTTCCCCCAACATTTTCCGATAATACACACCCATTCGGGCATCCCTCATGTCTCCAAAACCTTTGACTATTATTTTTCCCTAATTATAACTCTCAATAATCGTTATAAAGAAGCCTTGATATTGATGTGTTCAATTATATATATCAATTTCTATTTAAATTCCAGCCATATAAGGTTTCTTTAGAAAACATAATATTGTAATGGTTCCCAGACCATTGACAACATTTATTTGTCAAAATACCAAACACTAATGATATATATAATTCATTTTAATGATTTCATGTGGGACATATAGAGTTCTGGGTTCCTATATATTTATCATCATTTTGATTTCAAAAATAATTTTAATTACAATTATTTTAAATATTAAATAATGATATGTTTTAGTATAATATATATATATATATATATATTATATTTTGAGAATGATATTTCAAATTCATATTATTTTACCATCATCAAAATTAATTATATTTCAATAATATTATTTTTATATATAATTTTTGTATTATATATTTATTATCTTACCATTATTTCATTGATTAATTTTTAATATTAACCCTCTATGATGAGTTCATCATGCTATACTACACCATCATCAAGGATATACTCCATAATGTGAACATTTTATGACTCAATCAATATTGATTTATGTTCACATAAATAGATATATAATTAAACTGAATGAAATTCAATGAAAATCATTATATTTATTACATATATTTGGAAAATTATTGATTTCATACAGATCAACTAAACTAGTCAGTACTCATATAATAGTGTCTATCTGGAAGTTTTTCTAAGAAAGTTTCCAGTATTTTCATTAAATAGTTAGGATTATTTATATGCTAGAATACCTGTCTCTAGCTTCTCTATATCTAGCTATATAATTAGCTGTAAAACTTATAAGCATCACAACTATTAAGGTTATATAGATGATAATAGCTAGATAGCTACCAGTTGACATGATATTCTATTTTCTACCTACTATGATGCAATGATATTTATTTTTGGCCAAAATGATTATTATGATAGATATATTAGGATTGTTGTGATTTCGGTTTGGTCCAGAATATTATATCCAATCAGTGAATTGGTGTGTCTCTTGAGATTAATTATCTCATGTATTTGGGGTATTCTTAACCCATACATCTGTCATATATTTTAAAAAATATCTACAAAATATCTTCATATTTATTAGAAATATGAAATACATCATTATCATAACATTTATTATAAAACATGTGACTATTTATTTAATTTTTTTCTCATCCAATGATACATATCAATTATATAAAATTATTTAAATGGAATTATTTGAATATTATTTATTCCCACCATATTAATTATTTCATTTTTTGATATATTCCATTATATGCTACATCTTTTTGAGAATCAAATATACAACATTTATTTTATTTCTTATTCATAGTTGAACCAATATGACTACATTAAACTGTCTAATGTAATGAGTAATAGAATAATAAATATTCCAATTGAAATATATAATATATGGTTTTGAAATATAATATAATATTTGTATATTTATCTTATCTCATCAGAATATAATACTATTAGTGCCTATAAAATGTGATCTACAATATTCTATTCCAATTTAATTAAATTCACACTGAATCACGTTTTATAATTTAATAATGTTACAATAGTATCTTTATAAAATGTATTCATTATGATATAATAATATATCATGGATTTAAAATTTGTTTTAATTTCAATATTATCATTAATTTGTGTGTGATAGTCTAATTTTATTTGAGTGGATTCAAAAATTTGAATATAAAGGGATAGATTTGAGTTATCTAAAATTTATTTATTTTCTTACTATTTCATTTATATTTATAAAATATTTTTAATATTGCTATAGGGTTGTTTATATAGAGATATAGTGGTCATAAAAGTGATAAAGATGTTTATTTCAAGCATGATTGACATGGTAATGTATATTAAATTCAATGTTATATATAATACTTTTGATAAACATAGGGTGTTTTATTTAAAACAAACATCTATCAAAATTCATTAAAAATGTACCCTATAATAGAACAATTATTTTATATTGAAATTTATATAAGATACATAGTTTTAGCTACTTTTGGGAATTATTGATTTACTTCTAATGATGCATTGGATTTTTCATATTGACGATGTGATTGTTACCAACTATATGAAATATATAATTATGACCCATGATGAATATTACTAATGATATATACAACCATGATTAATAGTGTGACTTGTGATGTGTTCATCTACAAGGATGAAAACCAACGGAGTTCATTATTTACAATAGTTTGTCTACAACAGAGAATCAACATTTTATGAGTTTTTATATATTTTAAATATATTTTATAATACTAAAGCATAGACCCCATGTATTATATGAAGGTATTTCATAATTAAATATGCAATATAGGAAGATAAATAGGGTTGACATATTCATATGGTGATGTGTGTGTTTGGTAGAGATTATAATATACCATTTTCTAGATTTACATGAAATGACTATTTTCTATAAAATTTTATAAGATTATCAATAACTAATTGATCGAAATTTGGAAAATTAAATTGTTATATAAATTAATAAATAAGGTATTAAAACGACTATTTTTTAGTTAAATTGTACATTTATGAAAACAGAGTCTATAATATTATTGTTTAAATATAAAGGGAAATTATTTAATAATTTTCGAGGGAATATGATTAAATTATATAAAAAATAATTTAATGTTGTTTTTTGAATGGTAAGATTCCCTGAATATCATATCAAGGAAAACAATATGGATAATATAAATTTCATTTATATTGATGTCATAAAAAGAGAAATTATTTTTTTATAGATATTGAATATTTTTTGTCAATATTTTTTCAAAACCATACATAAGGCATGCTTGGTGTCATGAACCCACACCATTAATGATTCCCCTCTTATGATGGTCATGAAGGAGGAGATATAATGACCCCCATGTCCCACCTCCATTAGTCCCTATGGTGGATATTTTCACCAACGGTACAAAGATCTCACAAAATAAGAGGCATTGCCCTTTTTAAATTAACCATGATCGAGAGATAAGATGATACACCCAAAAAATACTATAAATAATAGTAATATAAAATCATCCCACATGAATGTTTAAAACATGAAAGATAAAAAACAAGAGTCTCCAATGTAAATATCCAAATGTAAATCTAATTAGTGACATAACATCTGGCCTAGTGTCCATGATAGTAATGCCCAAAACGATCCACGTCATCATCATGGAATCCTAAAATCTTTCTTATATCATATAGTTAATATAAAATTATACTCAGTTAGAGAAAGAAATGTTTCTCCTGGGCAAGTGGGATAAGTATACTAATGCTCATGTGAGAAAATGACAGAAAGAATCATCACCTAATAAGGTATACTAGCCACCCCAACCTCACCAAAGGCATAATCACCCAATAAATTTTGTCATGTAATGTAATATGGAGAACTTTGATGATAGGGTACCCTGCTCCTCATTCCCACTGATTATCCACTCTCACACCCTAATGGAAGATGATATAGTACTTCCACCTCTTTTGATGAACCAAGTAATAACCTACCTGCAAACACCTAGCCCTCACTACAGTATCTCACATAGAGACAATAGGGCCACATACCACATCACATCCAACATAAACACACTTTGTCCCAACAACGATATATCATCCTCCATCCTTGGTCCACACAACTATGTCTCTCCCGCAATCACCAAGGCTATATATGACATCAAATGCCATAGACACCTTGGAACACAACACACATAATCTCAATCACAGATGGGAACACAAAACACCTCATCCCAAAGAGACCATGCAAATACAACTTTCCCTCACAAAAAAGGGCCTCATGAATCAAAATCTTCTCGATGAATCATGGGATAACATCACCTGGATGAGGGAGTAGGGAAGAGAGGGTGGACAACTTATGATCCAACCACTAGTATTTTTGGGAAAGATACCCTCTCCCATTACAAATTTGGTGTTCGAAAAATAGTGCTCAAATAAGGTTTGTTTATATTGAAAACATAGATAAATGTAGGTATAAATATATAGTATCAAACACTCATTCCCAACGTATGGTCCCTCAATCAAAAAATCATCCACTCTTTTACCATACACACATTTCTTATACATATTAATGAATTTATTAGTGACGCTCACTTCCAAAGATGATATGTGAATATTTCTTCGATAAAATACACTAAAAAAATAATTAAACAAACTAATTTAATTAAAAAGCTCTTGTTATTTAATAACTAATCATTTATTCATTCCATCAATATCCAAAAAATTAATAAGCATAATAGGAAAAAAACACATAAATTCTGTCGAAACCCCCATATTTATTTCAGAAGGCGAAGAGTTTTCTACTTTAGCACACTTTACATTGAATATCTATTTAACTCAAATTAACTGTATAACAATGTACCAATTTTGAGACATAGAGTTCAACTTTATTCATACTAAACATGGAGAAAAATTTGGAAATTACCAATTTAAATTATTTCCATCATCAATTTCTAAATTCATTCTGCCTAATCCATCATCTCAACCACCAAAGACACCAAACTCACAGATTCACCCAACAACACATCACACCACAACCATTCTTGATATCCCTACAATATAACCACACCACACCCATCACATTTAGGAAACTAAACATAGAACAACCTAGTGGACTCCCTCCTTCAAAACACTTCCCATCCATTCACAATCAATCAATATCTCATCATAAGATTCCATTACACCACTCATACAACCCCACATCACACAACCAATCCAACAACCCTACATCATTAGAAGTCAAAAAATCCCACACCCAACACACCACCACACAATCCAAGGTAGGGCATATTCAGATTTAATAAGTCATTTATTCATTATTTCCACTTGTTTTCTTCAAGGGTGATCATTGAAAAAGTTTGATCCTTCAGTATCAATTTGATAACCAAGTATATGTGGTTAATTTATTTCACTAATATATAAGTGTTCAAAAAGAGACTACAAATAATCGTTATCATGCATTTGTAGGTGCACAAACACTGGCCACCAATAGTGATGAGTTTTTGTAGGCATTTATCCCATACAGTTGACAACATTAACAAATAAAAAAGAGGAATGTAGGTCACTTTTTTCCATCTTGACATTTTGTTTTTAAATAAACTCAATTATCATTATTTTTTTTGATTTTTGATATCTTCACAAGGTAAAAAACCATACACCCACCCCACATTATACCAAAATAAAATAGAGACTACATTATCAATACCTTGTAGAAGAGATGATCAACACCTCCTTTTTGTGCCGAGACAAGAGGTGTGCATGGTGTTGAAACCTCCATGGAAAATAGGATCTAAAATCCTCACTACATCCACATTAATACTAAAGAAGAAAAGTTTTTGGGTACACTAATATAAAATGGGAGCACACAAAGAAGAGAGGATCTTGCCTTTTAAATTCCAAGAACTTATATCAATAGAATGAATGGGTTTTAAAAGCAATTAGAGTCAGATCTTGACAAATATCATGTGGTTTGACCAGTTAAAATCCCAGAGCTCATTAAAAAATTCAAATATATTATCAATGTCTTTAAACAGACCCCCAAAACCTTGTAAAGATGGCATTAATTTTTTTGAAATCAATTAAAATGTTAAAAGTGTGAAACAAGGAAAATTGGAATGATTCTGAAATTTTGAAAAACTATGGGAAATGAATCTCTATTGGTAAGTCACCATTGGAAGTCACGAGAAAGTGATTCCCCATTGGTTGACTCACTATTAGATGAGATACTGGAAGATTAGTCACCATTGGGTGACTCACTATTGTAAAACACAACGTCTATCGAGTCACCATTGGATGAGTCACTGTCACGAGTCCCCACTACCGACCTACCGGTATGAGTCACTGTTGTGACTCACCATCATGAACTATGATTAAAACATACCATTATAGCCTCAAGAGTCCTAAACCACAATTTTGAGTAACCATCACATGCTTCCCATGCATTAATCACAATCAAATGTGTTATTATTGGAAAACATGATTTTTTGAAAATTCACGAAACAAGTCTATCTGACCTCCCATAACACTGTAAAAACGGTTTTCTCATAATTTAACGGACTACAGATGTATATCACCTTTCATCAGATAACTCTCAAACTATTATCAACAACCAAATTTCAAAACCAACCGCAAATAGAAAAGAGTGGTCCAAACAACCACCACATGATATAGCTTTCAAGGATATCCCTACAAATGAAACACCGCTACCAAAATCATGGTTCAATGATAAAACACCCGATTTTGTTCTAAAATAGGTGTGAAACATCACCATCTAAGAACACCTCCTTTTACATATACTCACCCAACTGACCATAATCCACACCACACATGCTCAAAAACCACACCATCTAAACACATGAATTAGAGAATCACATCCTCCATGTCTAGAGGCTATCTGTACTAGGTGTGACTAACTCTCCCACGCAATATTAATCAAATCACAATTTTTGCATCTCTATTCGTAATCGGGTCTTAATGTTTTAACATTTTAGGACATTATTTCACACTATAAAACAAGGAAACAACTCATCTCATAACAAACCAGGTTCAAACATCACATTACATTGTAAAATAAAACAATAAAAAACTCACAACAACTCTAGGAATTAGACATGTATATGCATTTCTATCTCCCTGGTACTCTCCTGTAGGCCACCATGACTCCACAACAACAAAACAATGGACTGGTCCATCCACACATCACCTTCTCCTAATGATCCTTGATTCCTACCGGTTGCTCCCCATATTTCATGTCATCTTATATATCCAACTCTCCACATTCATGACATGGGAGTCATCATAAATATAGATGGGAAATTGATGGATCTGAAAGACATCATGGATTTTCTCCATGTATGTTGGTAGTGATGAATGGTATTCAACCTCACCATATAACCCGAATACCTCGAAGGGGTGATTAACATTAGAAAAATCCTTCCCCCTATTTGAAACCATTGTGACCCGCATCAATGTGAAAACTTCAAGTATACATGCTCCCCCACCTCTAACACCATGTTCCTCCTCTCATGATCGACATATGACATCTTTCGGTCATGCACAACCTCCATCCTCTCAGGAATGAGCTGAAATATCTCAATAATTCTCAACACTACTTCAGTTACAAGAACATGTGTCTCCTAAACATCTATCTAGCACAAAGGTGAAGAAAATATTATTACATAAAAATATTATAATGGAATGGTTCTAATGTACGTGTGATTGAAATAATTATAAGAATAATTGACCAAGGATATGATTCACACCTTAGATTTGCTAATTTCTATGGGGTTTTTCTCGAACATATCATCTAGTATCTGGATAGTCAGTTCTATATGCCCATCTTTCGGAGGGTGGAAAGAAATGTTGACGCATAAATGAGTTACAAAATCATGTTACTATCCCCTCTAGAGTCATGAGTTAAAAAATGAATACAAATCTGATTTAATGGTTCTTTGAACAACATGTAACCACACCAGTTATTCATCATACAAATATTTTAAGGCATCCTCGGTGCTCGCCTCCTTGATCTCTAATATTTGATAAGATTTCATTAGTTGATCTACCAGTACACTGATTGCATCATAGCCTCCCTGAGCTCTCAGTAACCATTTAATGAAATCAATTAAGACATAAACCCATTTATACATGGGTACATATATGATATGCAAAAAACAACCGAGAACACATTGCTCAGCCTTCACCTACTGAAAAACTATGCACTTATCCACAAACTCATCAACCACCCATTTCATCCTACGACACCAAAACTACATCCTGCTGCCAAGGTACATCTTGGAAACCCCCAGGAGTACTTATAAGTGTGTTTTATAAATCTCATGGAGGAATCACTCATGAATCACCTCTAGAAAAAATAATCTTCATTGAAAATTAGTAAGATTCTAGACTTCCTCTGACCATCCATCCATAGAATCACCACTGTCAATGCGATTGTTTATCACCACATCATCTGAGTGTACCCACTGAAATTCCACCTCATGCTACATTATAGAAGTCTATAGTGTCTTCTGAATGAAAAAAACATATCCCTCAATCCACTCTTACATCCATTTTCAAGGCATCCAATTCCTCCACCACCATCCATGTGTCCACCGATTCTTGAACTACCTACTTTAATGATATCCTACTTAAGGAATCAACCATGAAATTTAACTTCCTTAAGGAGTATGATATATCAATATCACAGTCATGAATAAACTCTATCCTCATTCACTATATCATTTTTAGATCTCACTCGGAAAAGAGATACCACGATCTCTTGTGATTTTTGAAGACCACAAAGTACAAACAAATAAGGTAATATCGTCTCAACTTCATCCCAAACAAAACTAATGGAAACACCTTGTCGTTGGTGGAATACATATGTTTTTTGGAATTTAAATACATGGATCCATACGAGATAAAACATCGCTGAAACATCAACATCCATCCAATGCCCAGATGGGAGGCATCACAAAACACCTCGAACATCACCACTTCTTCTTGAAATTGGAGAACTTGAGAACTGACCAACATGCTCTTCAGATATCTGAATGCTTCATGGAACATCTCACTCCACACTAAATCCTTTTCTTCCCCAGTCAGAGATATCAACGGAGTAGGAAATCGATTGATACTGGGTACAAACATCTAGTCATAGACTACAAGACTATGAAATCTATGTATATATGATATATTTTTGGATTCATCCTATGAAAAAAAATGTTTCAGTCATTTTTGGGACCACTAATACACTGTGGTGGGACCCCACATTCCCATGGAAATGCAACTACCATGTCCAAAACATTAAATTGGAAAACCTTATTCAGAGCATGTTGCATCAAAGGACATATAATAAAGTATTGAGTTGCTCGACATGAACTTCCTCTAACTTTAGGTGAATCAATATTCCATTGATGAACACAATGATAAACAGGTATAGAATCTCATGAAAATGGATTTAATTAGTCACCTGACCATGGATGGTAATCTATAAATACTGAATGGAATGCCTACGAAATCAAAGATCCTATAAATGCCTCTGAATGTAGACTTTGGAATATCACCCTCCTAGACCATAAGATGGTGATATACAGACCCTAGACCGATCTTAGAAAACCAACCCTCCCCTCCCAAATGGTCAAAAGGATCATCTATCCTGGTGATGTTGTAATTCTTCTTAGATGCATCCTTATATGATCTATTGTATTCTATGAACAACAACATACGACCATTTTCTTTCATTGCACACAACACTAGAGAACCCCATGGCCACAAACTAGGAAAAATAAATCACATCTTCATCAGATTTTCAATATGAATCTTCCACTCCCGCAATGTAAAAGGTTTGATATAATAATAATCCATCTAAATTGGAGAAGCACCATGTTTTATGTCTATCCCGAAAATTGCATCACTTCAATGGGGTAGAGTAAAAACCACCTTGGGGAAATCTTCCACGAACACCCCATTTACCATGGGGGATCCCACCATCATAATGGCTACTGACTCCACCAATTGCTTTCCCATCACGGAATAATGGAGATTTACACAATAATTTCCCACCTAATATATCATCTCACTAATGATAAAAACACACCATCTCTCTTGTTATAAAAAAGACAAGTCATCTTTAGAATCATTCGATAATGACAAGAACAAAAATTAACCAGTCGATGAAGTGAATAATATAGTATGATTACGTAGGTATCAAGAATAGATCCCCACTATACTGATGTGGCCCCATAAACTATCTACATCCCCAGTACTCATCAAACAAGATTGTCTAACATGAAACTGGAGTACTCAACACCATGGGAAAAATACTCTTTATTTCAATCCCCATAGAATGGGTTATACCAGAAGAAAAAAAAGAGTGTGATGCTCCTAAATCAGAAAAATTCCCTGAAAGAGCAATAATCATGATGGTAAAAGTGCTAACAATCACTGGCCCTACTGGAAATTCTACATCTACTTCATGTACATCACAATCACATGCTCCTCTTTCCCTATACTATTGATCACCTCTACAACCATTCCTTGGTAGAGGTCCCAAAGGACCACCCTATGGTCAGAATCTGCCATCTCCATCTCCCCTTGGTGAAGCATGAGCCTTCTATCCATCCTACAAGAATATCCTAGAAAACAACTATTATTGAGGCTAGTATAGAACCTATCAACATCAGATATACTGATCCCAGATCACAACATGAAAATGATTCTAAAGTTCCCCACAGACTGCACATATATAACACATTGGACCCTATCCCACGAGAATGGTACGTGGGACATAAGTTCAAAATGGAAATCGGTTAGATAGACTCCCCACCGGTCGATACCTCAAATTAGCTAGCACATAAGACCTATAGCTAGTAACCATACCTATTAATGAACCATGATGGATCCTTTCTCATAGTATAACACATTATGATTTCATATTTTCAATCACTTCCACCTTTTTCTGGTCCTCCATATAATGTTGTAGTGTGACGGGTGTAATCATGAACTCGATAGAAGGAAGAAGTGCCTCCTCTAGATGTCGTGCAAGAGACTCCTCGCCCAGAAAGAGATGCAGGAAATAAATGAAGGTGATCCTTGAATATATTCACCAGCTCCCATACTGACAGAATCCTTCATTTGAGTGAGATTATCTCCTAACCCCTCTAAACCTTCATGATTGATGGAATGAATTCTTCTAGAAAATCATTCTCCAAATCGACCCACTAAATTTGAGCCTCCTTCTTCTCCCATAGGTAGAACATTCTTCACTAACAGGCACATCCCACCATCTAGATCCCTATAAATGAAACCTAGTACTCTATTTTAGATCAGATCAAACTGAAGGTGATCTTAGGATTATCACTCTTAATCTATATCTCCATGTCTAAGACATTGTGCTCGTACATTACTAGAGTCTTCTACTAGAATGCACATTATGTTCTCTACCACTAGTCATCCACCTCCACCATATCAACCCACTAGTAATAAATATAATAATCCTACTAAACATCAACTTCCCAAACCCCATAAGTAGGATGACCAGGTTCTATATTGGAAAAGTTATACATGGAATTCTTATGAATGACTTGCATGGTATCTTATTTGTGGTTTATATAAACTCATTTTTTTGTCCATTTAAAATTCCCAGAAAATAATCCTAATTAAAAATCTGCAGAAGTCATTATGATGCATGTAACATTTCATAGACTCTACCCTGCAAACAGTGTAGCCTTACATGGTCTTCTTGTAGGCTCAGAGTTCATGAATGTAGCAACTAGGCCCCGATGATAGCACATACACCCTGTCGTAAGATGAACGTTGGATCTTGGCCCTCCATGATTCGACTAATTTCCCCACAGACATTTGTTCCACACCCTAGGTCCTACCCACTTGCTTGAATGGGTCATATGTCTAATGAGAGTCCCCATAGACCAAAACATGTTCCATCTAGTGTATTTTTGTTCACTCATACACTCCCTGGGAAACTTCCAAGATGGTCACACATCCTACTCAGTACTCTAGAACAAGCATGATTAACTCTGTAGTTCTAATCATGTATCCTTTGAAAAATAAAGGTGCATCTAGTTGACATGATTCGTTTCATTTAGTAATTTAACCCTTTAACAGTCAAGGTGTAACATTAACCCCCATTTAAAGAACAACATCCTCATTGTGGGTGCTACATCTCAACCCCGAGAGTGCAGCACACGTAAGGAAGAGTACCACCTCTGACAAAAATGTATTAACTGTGATAGGGTAATAGAAAAGAAACCACACCATTACATGGGTGTCAGATCCTGGCCCACCAGGTACCACCAATTGTCCAAAAGAAATGTGGTCCCCACAATGGGGCCCACCCACATGGTTGAACAGGCCACATGAAAAATGAATGTTCCCACAAACCCACATATTTTCTTTCTAGTGTGCTTCATCCTCACTCAACCACACCCTAGGAAACTTCCTCTATGGTCACCCTTCCTAATCACTACTCCAGTCCAAGAAAAATTAACGGTTGAGTTCGAATATGATAAGTTCTTGAAAAGAATGGTGCACCTTGTTTTCATGAGTCATATCATTTATTCATTTAACCCTTTTACATTTGGGGGTGTAACATTGAATAGGATAATTATGGGACCTAAATTATCATGCCATAACTAGTTTTACGAAGCCTATATTATCCACCAAGACCACAAAACATTATTTCCCTACCAACCCATGGAATACTCACTATGCCAAACTCAAAACTCCATCAAATCTATCAACCATCACTTTTGATACCATTCATTCATGATCCCCTCCCTAAAAAGATCTCCCCTCTATAGATTGAAATGATGGAAGAGAGAAAATGACCACCATGATCTGCCTCCAGTACACCTGGGGTGGCGACTTGAAATAAGGGTACAATGATCTTAGAAAATGAGAGGAATTACACTTTTTATAGAATTAGAGAATGTGAGATAATTTGATCCAATGAAAAAAACACAATATATATATATATATATATATATGTATGATAAAATCAACCCACATGCATCTAGAAAATATAGGTGATATAAAATAATAGTCTCCAAGGCAAAAATACAAATGTAATGGAAAGCAGCGGCACAGAAACTGTCCAAAAGACAAAGAATGTAACACCCAAAATAGTCCCTATAATTTGATTTTAAACCTAAAAGAATTTTTTATTAACAAAATGGTAATCATACATGTGTACTCTACTGTAAAAAAAATACTCTCTCAAATAACTGAGAGAAGTATACCAATTCTCACATAAAAAAACATTATCGACCAATAGTATCAATCAATGTATACTAGCACCCTCAACCTCATCAAAGCCACAATCACTAAATAGAATGTGTAAATTAATAATATAGATCACATTTATGATAGGGTACCCCACACCACGTTCCCACTGATCATCCAATCTCAAAATATACCAAATAAAATCCTAGATCTCTCACCTCTTCTGAAGGAACCATATCACAACCCTCCCACACACACCTGGGACTCACAACATTGTCTCACCCGCAGACACCTAGGACACACAAATATATCTCACCCACATAATCATGGTCCACATACCACATCACATCCTAAAGTCACCTGGGAACACAACACATCACATCCTCAAGAAACATAGGAACACAACACATCTCATCCTGAAGACAACTGGAGAACAAAACTCGCCTGCACATGCCTGGGCCTCACGGATCACAACCTGTTCGAAGGATCTTGGTATAATACAGCCTAGAAGAGGGAGCAGGGAAGCGTGGGAGGCATCCATCCATCCCGCACTAGGATTTTTAGGAACTACAACCTACCCCTGAAAATGGGGGTGATCAACACAATATTATCAAATATGGTGGGGGTGTGCATAAAAAATACAAGGAAATACAGGTATACATATATAGTATCAAACACTTAATCTGAACCTATGGGTTCCTAATCAAATAATCAACAACTCCATAACAAATCCATATTTGTTTCTACCACTAAATTCATTGATTATTGATGGTCACTTCAAAAGATAATAAATAAAATGTTGTTTTCAATAGTTCACAACTCAAACCATATCCCCATCCAATTTAATTAACCAATCATCTACATTTATTAAATATTCACTTATTCATTCCAACAGTAACTGGGAAACTACTAAGATAATTTGGAAACACTAAATACAAGAATATAGTCAACATCACCCTAGTCGTTTCATAAGGAAAAGTGCATGATGGTTTTACACTCTTAACATTTACACTCCATCTAAAACCCATTTATTCTACAACATACCAATCCCAAGACACGGAGTGAAGCTTTCTGCTTGTAATTCATGGATAAATGTCAACTAAATTAAATATACCAACCACTAACATCATCACTATTCAAATTCATTACACCCTACCCACCATATCATCCTCAAAAAACCCACAAATCATAGACAAACCAAGAAAAAAACTTCTCACACCAACCATTTTTTGAAGACCAACTACATATCCACGCCACATCTATTACATCCAAAAACATAAACATAAAAAAAACCATTGGAATACCTGCTTGAAAATATTTCCCTTATATTCAATAATCAAAAAATATATCAACATGAGATTATATTAAACAAACCATACATCCCCATATCACATATCCTAGACTGCCGCCGTACTACATCACATGTCAGAACAAACCCACAACAAAAAACCACTTCAAAGACCATGGAAAATCATATTTAGATTTAACAAGTCATTGTTATTTAATTCCACCTATTAACTTCCGGGGTGATCATAGAAAGTGTTTGATCCTAGGAAATAAATTTATTTGTTTAGTGTATAGTGTTAATCGATTTCATATAAATGTTTTCATTCAAAAAATTACTGAGAATAATCATTCTCAAGCCATCACAGGTGCATAAACATGGTTCATAAATGACCATGATTTTTAGCAGGTATATAGCCCATGCAGTTCATAATATCAATAGATGATAAAGAATAATAATAGTCACATTTTCCTAGCCCCTCAAATTGATAATAAATTGATTCAACTATCCTTATTAATTTGGAATTCTAAAATCATCCCAAGGAATACATTCATTTAGTCACCATGTATGATACACAAATAAAATAGAGAATAAGGGATAACTACATATAAGAACAGACTATCCACCACTCATAATTACACCAAGATAGGATGTGCCCATTTATTAGAAAACTACAAAGAAAACATGATCCAAAGGCCTCAAAAGAACCACAAGACTCCATGGGAAGAAAATTTTCAGGCCACAACAAGAGAAAATCGGAGTTCTCATGAAAATGTGTGTCTCAAATTTATAAATCCCATATCCTATATCAATAGAAGTATTGGTTTATAAAATACATTAATCTTGGATCTTATCCAAGAGACAAAGTTTGTACATTTAAAATCATTGGTATACTTATAAAAATCAAATATATGAATAATTACTTCAAACCTACTCCAAAAAATTAATTTTTTTTAAAATTCCTTTCACATCAATTAAAATGTAAAAGCAGAGAAACAGAAGTCACTAGGAAGAATCTGAAATTTTTTTCAACTAAAGGAAATGACACATCATTGTGTGAGTCACCATCATGAGTCACCAGTGGATGATTAAATTTTAGGTGAATCATCGTTAGATGAGCTATCGGTGGATCAGTCGTCGTTGGGTGACACACTCTTAGATGACTCACCATAGAATTAGTCATCGTTAGAGGAGTCAGCAATAGATGATTCACCATCGTGAGTCACTTCTAGTGACCTACCAGTATGATTTAGAGTTTTGAATCTCTTTAGTGGCCTACCATCAAGACATATTATTCCTAACACATCTTTCTTAACCTACCATTATGAGATACCGCAGGATGACTCACCATCAGCCGCGTCACTTTAGGAAAATCAGATTTTGGGAAAACTCTATAAATGATTCATTATGACCACCTAGAAAACTCCCTACACTATATTCTCATTATATAATATAGAATAGTTGTCTATGAAATTACACTTAGCCTGTTAATTGTTTGTGATAGAATGGTTTTTCTTACCTAATTTTCTCATTAGATCCCTACTTTTGATTCTGATTTTTTCCAGAATATTTATGAATGGAAATCAAACCACCTAAAAACTCCACCATTTGTAATATTAAATTCCTTTAATTTCATGAATTACAAAATTAGGTGGTCATTAAGGTTTCAAACTAAGTAATCAAAGTATTTCACCATTTTCATGAATATGTGAGTTAAGGCTCAACACACCATGTTAGGTTGGTTAATTCATAAAAAATGAATATGTAATAAATTTTATTAGTTTAATGAATCCATCTATGATAATAGTATGGGAATGGTAACCACATGTAATAATTATGTTATTATAATTTTGAATTTGATTATTATTAGTTTTCAAAGGTATCCCATTAATGAAAATATCTACCTATATTAGAGGTTCTTCATGTATAAAAATATTTATTTGTATCTCTAGTTCCCTAATATTATAATTTTAAAATAATAATGTTTGTTTTAGGTAACTAATATTTAAATCCACATAGATGGGTTATTTGAGGTTTATTAATAAGTTGGAAGGATGTATATTTTTTTGGTTTTATAATTAGGCCAATGAGAAAACAATATATATATTAATGTGAAATGAATCAGAACCCAGATAGTTTTTTCCCAAGTAGTCAAGAATGTTTTACCTGTTATGGCTTTCTGAAATGTACTGTTCCATAAATTTTAACATTATAAAATTATGTTAATTAGGATAAATGCACCTAAGAAAAGATGGAATGTGCCTTATGGAAGATAATCATTTTCTAGTTATCCTATTGGATAATACGACTTAATGAGGACAATTGTTTATCAAGTAATGTGACCCTTCTAGGTCATTTGTGGTGTCATTGATAAATTTTCATGGATAATTATGTTATTGGTTTAGCCCAGAACAAATATGGACCTCCATTTATGTATATTATATTATATGTATTATTACCTGATTCCATGATATTCTATTAGGAATATGGCTTTAATGAAGAAGAAAACTAATTTTTTTGGAATATATTTATCTGAGTTAAGGATGTATATGGTCTCATGATAGATAATACCCCAAAAAAATTGGGATAGAGGATGATATTGGGTTTCATCGTATGGGTTGATTCATTTTTGTCATGTCATATAGGAACCACGTACCACATCTTTAGAAATGCTCATATTAAATTCATGTGATGGGACAATACCATATTGTTTTTATTTATATAAGAATCATGTTCTCATGAAATATTATATAAAGGATATTATGATTTGGCCACATAGTTTAAAAACATTTCATAGATATGTGTGTTTTTTTATTGATGAATCATTAGATGGTTGAGTGTGGTTAGGCATATAAAATTACCATGAGATAATTGTTATTAATTATACAATTTACGATGCCAATTTTTTTTGTTGAATCATAATTTTTCCAATAGGAGGGTAAAATAATATTAGTAAACCCATGTTATTCATGATCGGTGTGGTGAAAAGGATTTAAATGATGATTAATAACATTATATAAAAGTTGAAAATTATTATTTAATGGGGATTATACATATATAAGTGTCCTGAAGAGTGTGTAGAATCACATATTTTTTTTCATATGAGGAATCATTCACTCTTCATAAAAGTAATTTTAGATTCATCACTTATGTTAAGGGTAGTTTTAAATATATTTTGATGAGTTTTATTTCATGTAGTTTTTTTACTATGATGTGATTCTATTCAATTTAATATCAGGAATCCATGAATATTTTTCATGTATTATTAATTATTCATATTATTTATAGATACTAGTGGAAGAGAAAAGGTTATAGGGTGGCCACCCATAATAGTGCCAATATCATGGAATGCACATCTACATTATCAGTGTGGTTTGAATGAACAAGACACTAATGTCATATATATCATCTAATGATTGGGTTGGATTATCTTCGTTAGGGATCTATATGGGGTTATTTATTATATATATAAATTTTGGCTTCCTCTACCATTAAGTGAAATCAGGCTTTCACCACGTTTTGTGATCAATTATTTATGGTCATGGATCAATCATGTATATCTTATTATGGTAGGGTGATTCTTTCTAATTCCATTAATAATATGAATAACAATTATAAGGAAATATTTGATTTAGATCCCCCATGGGACCTAATAAAAAATCATGACACAACAGATAATGCTCTTTTTAATGGAATTCGTGATTAAAGGTTGAACATTATTTTGTGCATGACTTGATTACATGAATTCAGTGGCTTTAGGGGATGCCTTATTATGGGTATTTATGTATTCGTGATGAATAATTTTTTCCAGATAGAATATATCATTTTGTGAAAAAATAATTCGAATGAGTCGATAATATCCCGTAATAGAAACTGTAATTCCTTATACATAGGTAATATAAGGAATAACATTGGGTATATGCAATGTCAGTGACATATCAAGTGGAAAAATCATGTTGAAGATAAAAACATGAAATTTATAGGATATACAGGATATTTGTTTTGTGATAGTTGAGTATTTTAAGTATGGACAACTCAAGGATCATGGTGGGAGGATAATCAAACAGATTCAGTATACTTGATAGATATTGATCAAACATAGATTGGACACTAGTGGGAAACGTTTTGAGTCCGAATGAAATACTGGGTTGGTAGAGGGTTTTTGAAATGAGTGTATATATGATAAAAAGATTACATATGGGTCTCTCATATAATACTTGTAGTTCATTATCAATTATAATTTTTACTCCTCTCCGGTTCTGATGGAAAACAAGGTAATTTAAAGGAGATAAAAAAGAAATATCTTTCAATATTTTGAATCCACAAATTGTGTAGTGTCTAGTCATGTGGTATTACTAGTTTCATTCATTGAATAATGGCCTAATATGTAGAGAATATAGAATTAGGGATCATATAAGTGTATCTTAGTGTGCAATTTATTGTCAGAAAGTATTTTTTAGATTTTTCAAAATCATCAATTGAGAATGTAAGTGGGATGGTTTCTGTAATTGAGTCTAAATGAAGACCAGTGGAATGTCAAGTTGTAATTAATAATGCATATAATTGATACATGGTGAACATGTATATCTTCCATGTTATATTTAAATAGGTCGGTGCTGGTTGTCCTATCTATTAGTTAATAATATTGGTCAATGATCATTCAACTTTGAAAGAGAAAAATCATGGAGGAAAGAAACTAATTAAATTATGGTCACATATTCATTCTTATTGGAATATATTTGGAATATTTTTTTATTTCTAATGGATGGTTAAAACATCACCATTACCAGTTGTAATATAAAATTATTAGAACATGATTTGGCACCTCTTGTGGTATTCAATAGAATCCCAAATAGAAATTATGTTGTTTTTTTAGTGAAGCATTCATTTCAAATGTAAGTAATGTTGTGGGTAAAGGAAATTATCTTCTTCTATCAATAAATATGTTAGAACCCAGATAATTTATAAACTATTATATATAATCTATTTCTATAATGAACACCCCATGCAAGGTTTCACAGACTTACATTTTGATAAGATGGAATCCAAAATCCCAATAATAAATTTTATCATGGTGCTCAGTTGTCTATATTGTTTCATGGATGAGAATGCGTATACATGTATAAAAAACTCATAATCCATATATCACTTATATGATTCATGTGGTTCCCATGTATTCATCATGAAAGAAACCACACATTATTATCACGGTAACTGTGTGTTATTTTAATTATTACTATACAACAATTGAATGGCTTCTTGAGTAATTTACATGGTACCAATGATGTATTAATGTAGTTGTGGAATACTGGAAATTTCATTTCTATTTTATAGACATGATATCCAATATTTTTTAATAATCTGGTAATAAAGAAGGCCATTGAGCATTGTATACTTTCTCAAGTGGTGGTTGAAGGTGGGTGGAATGGGTAGAGTGAATTGAGTCTTACCAGTGCCAACAAATTGAAGCAACATATATTTTCCATAAATAGATTATGTGATTAGATATCATTATCTTTAAATTATTATAAAATAATCCCTCATATATGTTTTGAAAACACATTGTTTCACTAAATCCTAACACATGGTTTGGGATATTATGGTTAATGTAGGATAAATAATTCATAGAGAATCCTCAAACAAACATATATATAGATCATTGACAAATTAATGAGGCCAACCATCTAAATATTTTTATATGTTATAATAAATTGAAATTAGAATAGAATCCACCAAATGAAATAGTGTATGTAAATTAATTAAATATAAATTTTTAGTAAGTCAACATTGAATCAGATGGTTTATTGGTCAATAATATGTGAACTCTATTATAGGGGATAGTTTAGTAAGTAATGGGGATGGAAATTTTGGGTTTATTGGTATTATATTAAATCTTTAATAATGTTTTGAGTGGTGGGTTTTCTCAATGGTAAACCAGTAATGTATAAATATTTCCTACAAAAGACATATATGATCATGGGGAAAATTTTCAGGTGGATCCCAAACATGAATACATTCTATAAGTATAAATGATATATAGGAATCGACATCTATATTTTGAAAATGAATAGCGGGGCACTGATCATCCGATATATGTTTACAATGATTATAACCTAGACCAATATGTGTTATTTTGATGAGATAACACATATTTTATTAAAATGAATTGAATTATGTAGCTAAAGGTATAGTTTGGTAAAACCTTCATCAGTGTATCAGTATAAATTCTATTGTATTGATATAATAGTTTTATAAATATACATGAAATGTACCCTATGTAAAAAATCCCATATATTCTATAGTAACCTTAAATAATGAGTAGAAATTATATATTTCCCAGCCTTGTATAAGGGTCAATATAACTCTGGTGATTAGACTCTCCTCATTGTGTGAAATGATTTTATATTCATGAATCATTCCTTGTGACTAAGATCCATATATATCCTATTCCAATATGATAATTAATAGTCAATGTTTGGATTGGGACCCTAGTAATGTCCACGCAACACGAGAGTGGAAAATGATTATTCCTTGAAATTATGTTACATGAATATATATATATATATATATATCTACATAATTTATATGTGGATGTACTTAATCAATATTTTTTATAATTTCATGTTTTTAATCACTGGATACTTTTCCATGTATACAGGTATGTGTTAATTTACTCTTACAAAATTTCTAGTGGTAATTTTCTAACTTCTATCTTGAGAACGAGGGTGGAATGCCAATATCATTGAGATCACTATTAATATGTCCAGTGGGTGGAACATTATGGTCTATGATATAAATATAACATATTAGAAAAATGGATAAAATATTTTTGGTATGACCTTCATAAAAATAGATATTTCCAGAAAATGATAATGTGATTTTACAATCCTAAGCCTCCATTTTTAGTGATCAAGGGCTTCTTGAATTTGATCAAAAAACAAACATTTGATATTTTACTCCATTATATATTTAGTATAACCCTTATGATATTAATTTTTTATACATTCTACAATTTTGACTCCCATGTTTCACGTGGAATACTCTAATGAAATTCTTCAAAATTTAAACAATTATGTGAATTCCTCTCTGTGTTTATCTGAATAAGTTGATTACATTCCACACATGGAATGTGGGAATAAATATACTAATACTCCTTATTAATGCCTTGAATTTTACAGAAAACCCATTAAAACATTAATGAGATATGTGAATAACCTATATAGGCCGCTTCCATCATATGTTCATCCCATGATGGAGTGTGAATATTTTCCATCCCTATTGTCCATTCATCACTAGAGTGTACCGAAGAACCTCTTTAATGGGTTTATCAATCTGCTCCATCTCCATGGGGGACATTATAGATCATCTCACATAGTAGGTATTAAAATATTAGAATATACTCTAATGTTTTTCATGGTATGCCACAACTATTTTTTAACAATACTACAATGATATGTTGATAGCTCTATAAAATATGTGTGGGAAAAAAGTACATCATATCCAATGATCAAAAATGTACTTATGGTGATATGTGATCATTATTTAGTGGGATAAGTTATTATAAATTAGTACAATAATCCATATTTCTCTATTATTTATTAATAAATAGAACATTTTGGAATCTAATGTGTTCATGTTCAATGGTTTCTACAATGATTCGTTGATATGATTCATATGATAAATCCAAATAATATTTGAAATTTATGGTAAAAGAGAATGAATGTCTTCTTTCCTCCTATTATCACCAATATATTTTTTAGTAATTTTTTTTGAAATGATATTATATGGAAACTATTATTTTTTGTTCGCTACTCCGGGTAGACATTACTAAATTAATGTAGTTAGAACACATAGGGTGGTGTCGGTAGTTAGCTACTGTAGGAATTGATGTTGTATAGTTCTAATGAAAAAGAATATTAATATGAATCATAATACTTGAATATATTATTATGGTAATGTCTCAATCAACATTATTCTATATATACATTGTATAAGGGAGGTGTTTATTTCTTTGTTATTGGGAATGGACCAGGAATCATTTGTCTTTCGATGTTGGTGCTCCATGTTATTTCAAAATGTATCATTTTACATATTGTCATTGATGATTTATTTCTAATATGGAATATTTTAAATCCCTGAGCATTGGAATGGTTAACCTCATATGGTAGTCATAATTTATTTTATTCACCACCTAACGTTGAAGAAATTGGTAGGTTGAGGAAGATATATAATTCTAAAATCTTAAAATTTTGTAGTTATTCAGACATCTGTTTATTCTTAAAATAATGCTATTTTGAATCAAGGTATTTCCTATGATAGTTGTTTGATGATTTAAAATACACATACAAGGTAACTTGGATTTTATTATTATGAAAACTGAGGTGCAGTGGCCTCTCCATTAAAAAAAAGTAGAATCTAGAGGAGGAACAATGAAGTGAAGAAAACAATAGGAAACACAATAGTAAAATATTAACCTGTTATAGAATGTGTACTCATGATGTGGAAAGGAAGGCAGCCACCTTTTCTACGAAAGTTTCAGGCCCTCCATCAATAATTTTCATGTATTCATTCACCACCATCATCAACCGAAGGAGCGTCCACAACATTAGGAGTAGTCGCAATGGGGGATGACTCAACGACACTAATTTTCATATAAATGAACTAAAATAAGTTTTAAATGTTGGCATTAAATATTACCTTCTTAGGTGTAGGTGTGATTTTCTACGTTGGCTTTATTCCATCATTCTGCGAGAATTTTTCAGTCCTCTCCTACTTCTCTATGTAAGAGTTATATGCACCAACCACTTTACTGCTGGTATCTGGGGATACTTCACTAGCAATAGCATTCGTGTTCACACCTGAAACCTAGAGTGGAGAGGGATAAAAAAACACCACATTCATTTCATTCATATAAATTTTATCACCCTTTATAGCTTGAAAATTTCTCTTACACTTCACTGAAGTCACTGAAACTATCACTAACTTAAATTTTATCGATTTTAGGGCATGAATCTCATGCATATCCCTATCGTCCACGACTGCTTGTTCCGAGTGTTACCTTTCTACATAATTATCTTTTGAGTCAGATTCATTTATTTCAACATAAATTCCTTTGAATTGTGTATCATTTTACGAGATTCCTACTTTATTTTTGTTTTCTCCTTCAGTAATATCAGCCCACCTGACCCAGCTTGTTCCATCCACTTGCGGAGTGGAACCATCCATTGGTAAAGGGTCTTAAACATCAATACATTGATCAATTTCAATATGTTAAGCAACATTGATCTATCTGGTAATGAAATTGACCACCAAAGGTTCATCAATATAATTTTTAATAGAATTCATCTTCTACTTCCTTTGACAGTGAATCACATAAAGTTCATTATTTTAGAATTTAGAACATAGAACATCTATTTTACATTGCGAATCTGAGTGTCCAATAATTTAAAAATCTATACCAAATGATGAAATTCAATAATATTCAATTCTTAAGAAAAATTCATAATTTTATGTATAAAAAATAACTCTATCATTCAACCTAACACTTAGATCAATTTTCACCATTACTCGTTCATAATGACCATAACAATCCTTTTAGTTTCATAATACATTCTAATCAGGATGCTAATTGCGAATGAAATGTCAAAAAAGATCATAGGATGACATAATACCCAGTTCTATCCATGGATTTTTACATATAACTGAGTAAAAGTATCTTTGAATCCATTCAAAAAAAAGTCTCAATTTCTAATTGTGAATCCACAAAGATCCAGGCTTGACATTAAAAGAACCAACACTCCATGAACATCATATGAGATCCGCAGAGGAAAAAATTATGTGGAAATCACTGTGACCAATGGATATGCATTTGAAATCAGTATAAACCCAAATCAATGAAAAACTTGAAACAAGATCTACTAGTTTTAAGGGTTTCATATAATTCAAAACTGGAATCCGAGATATAAAATAATGCTTGAAGTTGTAGATCTGAGATGCAATCATGTCTTCAGAAGTTGGAACATGTGATGTAGAACCTTATCAAATGATTCTAGTGAGTGACTGATTCTCCCAAGATAATAAAGTTCTCTCAGAGAATCTAGAGAAATTATTCAATTCTTTGATATCACCTTATGTCTGTAATGTCGAGGGATTCATTTCCAACCAAACGACATGTTGATGTGCGGTGAAGGAGTGAAGATTTAGGGTATGAGGGTTTAGGGAAAGTGATACATCAAGAAGTGATGTGAGTCACCACTCCAATTCCTCTATCAAATAATATAACTTGTTAAAAAAATATCACATGTTAGAAAACAAGCTCATACAATTTTCTGTTGGAAACTCATCTATCATTGTTATTGAATGATTTTTCATTGGTTCACCAATATTATTTAAATTCAAAATAGATGCATTATATGAACGAAAACTTGATCATGGGAGGATGATTATGGTGTCCCAATATTTGTGTTAGATAAATACTCTCTTTATAAATAATCTCTATGGGGATTATTCATATATTTATAAACAATGAATATGTCTATTATGTTAATCATGGGTTATTTATACGAACCAAAATTTTAAATGAATGTGGTGATTCATTTTTCATATTAATTATTCTCTAGAAATCACATTTGTTGAAAGGATTGGTTTGTGTGTGGATGGTGGGGGAGGTAGGATCATCACACCCTCTTGGGAAGAATTATTTCCTACACATTGATAATTATATGTTTAATTCATGTCCATAATTCTTTCAACATATTTATAAAAAATAGTTAATCCAATGCTAGAAATTTGATATTATTATCTCTTGATATTAATATATGATCATATCAGAGGCATCTCATAAATATGATTATATCAATGTATCATAGTTCCTCCTCATTTACATTAATTATACATATTAATGTTATAGTCAGGTAATTATAGTTTAAAACATCTCATCTAGGAACATGAATATTTTTCTCCATCATGGATGTCGATAGTTATTTTCTGTTTCATGATAAGTCCCATTTAAAGGAAATCCATTTAATCACTATAAAATAATCAAAAGCCTCATAGATTCCTAAACCATGACAGGGTACAGTTTAAATTTTATTGTCCTTTGAACTAAATTATCCATATAATTTACTATCAATTTTTAAAAATTATAATGAAAAATATTTCTATATATTGTTATGGCATGACATAAATTTGATAAAACCCAATGGTAGAATATAGAAATAATATAACATAGTTATTATGATTTATTATAGCAAAAATTACTGACCAGACATGATATGTTTTTTTTCTCATCATGTGTATGAGTCATTCAAGGAAAATATGGTTGAAACCAATTAGGTATATATCCATCTATGTTATATTATGATATTCCTTAAGATAATATTATGATGAAAGGGATTTATCTTTATAATATTACCCAAATAAAAAGAAAATTATTATTTTGATGAATATATCTAGGTGGTTGAAGGATGTAGGCAATATCATGATGAATATATCCCCATTAGAATGGGTATATTGAATTATGTTCTACTTTACCCTATTAGAGGCATCTAATGTATCATGTCTGTAAAAAATTATAACAAAAATATTTCGAGAAGCATAGATTATATTTATTTTATGGAACCATAATAAGAAATTTTAGGTCATGAAAAATGGTTATTTTCATGTAGTTTTATACCATGTGACTTGGATGTTGTAAACATAGGTTAACATCATCTTATATTAATTTTAATGTCACAAAAACTATGATAAAATATGATTGATTGAGGAATAAACATTTTATGATTACCTAAGATAATGTAATGTGATTATACCATATAGAAATTGGAAATTGAAGACATTTTTAATTATTCAAATGGAATGATAATCTGATATATATTGGTCCATCTGAGTTATGCAACGTGTGGGAGATGAAATATAATTGGGGATTAATAACAATGTATGGGAGTGAAAAATTAATATTTTATGGGTATTATTTCTAGAAAAGGGGAACATAGTATGTTGTATATAATCTCATTTTTATCTCATAAATAATTCTACACACAACAAATATGGTTTTTCGGATTCATCACTTAGGGTAATGCTGATGTTCATCATTGTAAACTGAGGATAATGCAATGTAGTTCATTATCATCTCACTGTGATTCAGTGTTATTTATTTTATTGTTATGCATCTCGTACATGTTTTTAGTGATTGGGAATAAATCAACATAATGAAAAGAATAATTTATAGTAGAGACTATTATATAATGCTAAAAATGAGTATTACCACCATCAAGGATGGAACCCCTTCTACACCTGTGCGATTTAATATAGGATGTTACAGATGTAAAAAAATCCAAACAGGGTGAAGTACAATAAATCTTCAACCAATGATTGTAAGGGTATGTGTTAGGGCCTATTCCAATTTTTCCCTCTTTACTTGGAATAACTCAGTTATCCATTAGGTACAACAACCATTATGGATCTATGAATGTTCATGTAATTATTATTTCAAGTTATTGGTTAATTCTCACTATTATACCTGATATTTTGACCCATGTTATCATAGGATATTAGGAATTAAATCCCCATTGTATCCCATTTTTTGATGGGTACACACAGGGGACACTTTTATAAATGGAATGAAAGATGAAAGAATGAAAATAATGTAGTTCTTACATCAATAATGTGAATTTTTTTGTTGTTGATGATGACACTATTTTTTCTTTTTTTTATATTTCTAGATTAAAGAATTTTACAATGTTGTAAAGTTAATGTATTAAATTTAGAATTGATTTTTTTTAAATAAACGAGATTGATTATTTGTGATATGGTACTAGGGGGATTAAATAAATACCTTATGATATATGTGTTATGAGGTCACTACCACTGGGTATATATATAGTTATTTCTTTAACATATTCTAGCTAGGTCATAGTGGTTAGTCAATTTTGTTGGTGTTGGACAACTAGGATAAATACAACGAGTGCGGGATTCAATTATGGTATGATATAGCTAAACAAATTCCCATTCATATATTGTTTCCTAAGTAAAAAAATCACTCTAATTTCAATTTCTCATTCAAAATTATGAATATAAATCTTTGAATGAATGAGATTCAAAAATTATATATAGTCCGCACACACTAGGCTATATCTGATGAGAATATAAATCTAGTTTTTCAATGTACCAATTCCACTAATACATAATTAAAAAATGATGTTTCATCTAGATAACATTAATGCCTAGGCTCACTTCCATTACAAAAAATTTGGATAACTCAATACCTCTCCAGGGTCACTACCTCAATCTCTCATTCAATGGATATCTACCGGTGGAAAGGATTTCCTTTTTTCTATTACTTTGAGCACTACTATAGAAAGGGTTCATAATAAATATTTTGAAATTTATTTTTATTCATTATAAATAATGACTACATATTCAATTGTATCTGGAATATCTATTTATGTCCCACCATAATCAAATAGATGAATATCACATTTCCACAATTTAAATGAGAAATCCATTATTGGCTATTTCAAGATTTTCACTGCCTTCACTAAACTCACAAAGCATTTGTGAAAATTCCTAATTATTAATATGTATATACAACATTTATAAAGCATAATTTTTTTTAAACTCACCTCTTTCATTTATCACAAACAATTATCATTATAAAACCATGTTTTTTGAAGATTAATTTTTTTTAATATCAAGTAGCCTTTGTGATGATTAAAATCATTAATCAAATTTTTATATCCCCCATTAACATCCATAATTTCACGACGCATACAAAATTTGGTCATGTTTAAAATCCTCAAGAAGATATTTTATTCTTTAAATTTTTCTTATGATAAAATATTATGAATAATTTTCAAAAATTCAGATCATATATATTTTCTTTATGTCTTACAATATTATTCTAAGCAGGGTAGAGGTATATTTATAGTCATTTACCCCCCCCCCCCATTATATAAACATCTATCCAAGTCATGAAATTTTGGTTAAGCTCACCAATCATATTTGTGAAGATCGAATTTTCTTTGAAAATCATGGAAAATTTAACTATTAACTATACTTCTCATTATTGTGGAATGTGTGGTCAAACCTCAAGAATTCAGGTTGATAAAATTCTAATAGTCATGAATAATTTTTGGTCAAATTATTTATATTCTCTTATACATCATAAAAACTAAAATTCATGAAATTAAATGGATTTGGAAATATCTGTACCATTGAGAATATCCAATACACATGACCTTTTGATAATTTTAATATGAATTCATAGAAATCAATAATTTTTATGATTGATCCACCCTCTAAATTTTTCACCCGGAAAAATTGGAAAACAATGGGAAATTTTGCCTTCTTTCAAAAAAATATGTACATTCTTTAGATAATTAATTCATTTATCATGGATAGTTTTTAACAAACCATTTAAATGATATATTAGGAACTCCACAACATTCCATGGAAACCATAATTGTCAATAAATAAAATAAACATGAAAATGTTTCCATGTTTCCTTGGTGGATTTTCCCCCAAAAATATCCCACATAGGATTTTTTGACCACTCTTCTAATTTTGATACTTCATTAAATATTCTTCAAAAATATTAAACAAATAGATTCTTATGATTATCATAGAGATAAAATATTTATTCAACCTATACGTTTTTCCATCATGATCCATACTTAGTTTGAGAAACATGTGTAGCATGATATTCCTATCAATGAATCTGTTCATTCTAAAAACAACTCACCTAATTTCTTCCAGATCCTCTTCTTTCTTGACATATATACATTGGTCGATCACATTTATAAACATAATATTTAATAACCCCCATTATTCTCCGCTATCCTAATCAACTAATCATCGTGTCTTGACCAAGACATTTTATCCATTTATACCCACAAATTATCCGACATTGTCAATGGACCAAATGGTCTCTTCATTTTTGCCTATGTGAGTGTAAAGACCACAGATCAAAAAAATTTGGGAAAAAGAAATCATATCCTAGATAGGGGGCCCACATTCATAATTGTTCTTGCATGTAGAGTTGAATGAACTGTTCAATCCTTTCTATAGTGTTCAAAAGATTTTTTTCTTAAGGCTTTTGTATGAATGTCAGCAACATGTAGTTCTGTAGGAACATCCTCCAATATTAGAAGCACATTCTAAACCTTATACATGATAATTTAACACTTTATTTAAATGGTCTATATCCTTGTGTGTTGAAATGTATTTTCTATAAGATTTATATAACCTGAATTGTTTTAATGGATTCCTATCAGAGACATCACTAGGACTCCTATATCATCAAGCTAATGTTTTCTCATAAATTGATTCCATGGTTTATTAGACATTATATATCTATCTTATATGATTCTCAATTAAATGAAATCATATTTCATTATGAGAAAGTATATACACATCCAAACAAGATATTATGAAATACAATATTTTTATGTTCTATCTTCTACTAAAAATGTTAAATCTGCATTTATATAGCCAAGTAACTGTTATTGAGATTTTTCATTATAAAAGTAACTGAAATACATCATCCCATTGTTATACTAAGAGATTATTTTTCACTACATGTTAGTGGATGTATTTGGGAATTCATTGATATTTTGGTTCATGGAATCTCGAAATAAAAATATCAAGTTTTTTTTATTTCATGTACAATAGACTTCTAATGAGTTTACTCTATTACATAACATTAACAGCATTTACTTCATCACAATGTTGAAATTTCATATGGGTAGAAACTAGATTCTTAAACCCCATGAAATTATCCATTCCATATCTCCTTATAAAATCAATGGAATATTTGGATTTGGAAATAAATGTTCTGTTCCATCCTTATGTATCCTCTTAACCAGTAGAAAACATTAGTTCACCAATCATATACATTTAAAAACAATTTTTTAAGAATTATATAAAGTATTTTCACTATGAATAATTTTATCCACAAAATTTTATGTCATCAATATAGATGACCACCATCATCCTTTGATTACTTTCATTAGATACATATAGATTGAAACAAACACTAGTACGCATAAAAAATAAATTTTCTACAATGTGATTGAGCATTGTATACCAGGATATTAGTCCATTAATAAAACCATATTGTTCCTTACACTACCAATAAGATATGTTATCATCATCATGAATGTGAAAACCATATAGATTCTCAATATAAACTTCTTCTACAAAAACCCCACTAATAAATGATGACTTAACATCCACATACAAATCTATGAACCGATTTCAAAATTATTTAAAGGAATAATATGATTGTATCTACCATAGAAATAGGTGAAAATGTTTCATGAATATTTTTACACTTTATTTGGGATTAAAATATTCACACTACTAGTGATTTATTTCTAGTCATTGTTCCATCTTCTATCATCTTGTTGTGAATGTTTTGGACCACAAGAAAATTTTATCTATTGGTATTTAAAAAATTTACCATGTTTTATTATTCTCAATATCTTCAATCTCTTAATTTAGGGCCTAAATAAAATTATCATATCCAGCTGCATCATAAAAAAATTTAGGCTCTACCTGCTATAGGAAGGATTTATACATTTATGACCTCATTCTTCATGTTTGATCTGGATTTTACTGATCCCCAGTTATTTTATTTCTATAAATTTCATATTGAATCTTTCGATTACATGAATATATAAGTTATAATTCATCCTTCTCATAATTAGTATCTTCATCAAAAACAACAATTTACACTACAACCCCATTGAGGTTCTTACCTCATCATCACTAGCCTCCTAAATCTAATCACGTATTTGAAGATGATTTTTTTCATTATCTACGATAATGAATTCGTTACTCTCAACATAAATTTCAAACCTCTTATTAAGGCATTTATATTATTTAAATTAATCTGAATATCCAGTATATATCTGGTTATCTCTTCATGATTCGATTTCATTTGTTACAACTTATTGAGAATAAAATATTTACATCCAAAAATTAATTATTATATCAATGTTCGATTATTTACAGAACACATATAATAAAAATTATATTTATCTATTATACATAATATAGGCCTCTTTGATATGTAAATAGATTTCATGACTTATTCTTTCCAAAATATCCCAGGAGGATATTTTCAATAAGAAATGCTATCAACATGTTGTTGTTGATCTGCTTTCTCATATCAAACCCTCAATTTTATTTAGTGATTCATAATGATGTTAAATTATTCCTTATGACCTGTTTCACAAGAGTATATTTCACTTGTTTACTTATTAGTTCCCTACTATTATCATTACAATACATAATTATTCTCTATCCATGCATCATTTCACATTCCCTACAATTTTTTTATACAACTACAAAAATCAAACATGTGAGAAATAAAAAATAACAATTCCCTCCTTATGATATAATAAATGAGATAAATTTAATATATCATTTTATATATGGTCCTTTGTGATATTTATGTATATACATCTTCGTGGACCAATTATTGAACCCTGGTTGACTTTTTCTATTTTATTTGTATATATTTCTAATGATCTTCCCTTCTTGAAATGTACCAAATGAACAAGTATTACAGAATTATATCATAGGGATATCTCAAGAAGTATCACATTTGACAAGATCATATAGGGATGAATGGGATATTTTTCAAATACATATATACCACAATCTATTTTTTTCTTCTCTAGATGAAGAACTCATTTTTTTCTATTTACAATGTATAGATTCCTCTTGTTTTCATATTCCCTATTGAATAATTACACAATACCATCCATTAGTGATGCATGTATTCTTTGTAAAGACCCATAAATTTCAAGGAATTTTATATTTTTCATAAATTCTTTGGAATTTTACGAGTATGCAGTTTCTGACGGCACCTATTCCAGTGGCCCGGTGTTCTAGGAATAATTTTCTGAAGTTTTGTTAGGCTTAATTTAACGTCCATAAGTAGTTTTCCTAAAAAAGTGGAATAACTCTTAAAAGGATACTTGTATCAGAAATATGAGGGAACTGTTATGCTCAGGATAGAAGGTTTACCATAGGCGTGACTTATGTTTAGTCAGTGCAGGCCTCCTCTGAGAAAACCTAAAAATGTCATAACCGTAAATAAAATAATTATATAAAGTTATTTTATTTTTAAATTGCTTGTAACTCACAAACGGTAAATCAGATTAAAAATCTGGGACCACCGTTGAACTCATGAGGGTATGATTTCATTATGAAGATACTAACTTTGGCCAGCGCGGCCACCTAAGAAAGTTAGTTTTTGGTCGTAAATAAAATAAATAAGTGACAATTATTTTATTGTAAAATTAATAACTAATAAACGATAACTTGAATTAAAAATCTGAGAGTACTGTTTAGTTCTTTGGGTTGTGTTTCTCCTAGGCAGATCCTAACCTTGACCGTAGTGGGTCGAGGGTGATTGATAATAATTTTCCAAACTTTTGTTCAGGTACATTCAGTAAATGTACGATCAGATTTTTCTATCTTTTGAACTGGTGCTTGGAATTGAAATTTGAGAGGACCATAGAACTCTCAACGTGGGTTTTTACATAATAAGACTTTCACCTCGACGGCGGATGATCGGGTATGAAATTTATTTTTTGGGGTTTTACGTGGGCTAATAAAATAAAACAAGTGAATAATTTATTTTATTTTGTTAAACACTTGTCGTGCAGATAAATGTAGTTATAAGTTCCACTTGGTAGTTGGTGGTGGAACCTCCACACCCTATCCTCCCATTTATTGGGGAGGGAGAGGAAACCTCTCAACCCCCCCATCAGTTAATTTTATGTGTCGAGGTAAAATTAATCGCGCTCCATTAATTTTATGAGCTGACATAAAATTAATTGTTGTCAGATAATTTTATGTGTCGACGTGAAATTAATTGATGTCGATTAATTTTATGTGTCAACATAAAATTAATTCTTGTCATATATTTTGACACAGGCTATGTGGGGGTAACTTCTTGGCATCCACCACTCTTATGTTGTGCCAACAAACCTCTTAAATTGCGCCAACTCAATTTAATTTGGTCGACCCCCTACTTAAATTAAGTAACCGCATCATTGGAATTTAGGATGGTTCCAAATAAATGAACCATAAAAAATTCCACAATGGTTACATACCTCTTCCTCTATCCTATATATAGGGATATTGGGAGAAGTTTTTGGGACGGCTTCACCAAGAGACGAAGCGTTGGTAATGTATCGCGACACCCAACACTAGGGGAAATCATATCCTCCCCAACGAAGAACGCAATGAACACCAACGACGATCTTCCACATGATTCTTTTTCGACCTTCCTCCCCCAGACAACTATCCTCCGCAACATCGTCAATGAACCAAGGAAGCTCGGAATTGGGGACGTGTGGCAGACACGACGAAAGACAATCTTCATCGTCTTCCTTCCACGACTCCGCCAGCGAGCTGCGAGCAAGAGGTAGGGGTTACTTATTTTTTCAAGTATTATTTTATGAACTTCATTATTTAATGATAGGATTATTGTTATCAAAATAAAGGGAGGAGGTCGAACCGCACAAACACGGCCAATCCTTGTCCCCTTTTGTTTTTGATCTTCTTCATGTCTTGAAATGGAGGCGATGCGGTGCCGTCGCACCGCACGGGAACGAGAGAACCACGACTGGAGCAGGCCATGATGAAGGAGTGTGGCGCCATCGCACCACGCCAGTGAAGCCGAAGGAGGCCGCAGACAAGAGCGGGCCGCTGAGGAGGGGTTCGGCGCTGGCGCGCCACGCCGAAGCACCATGAAGGTCTGTGGCCTATGGCTGCGGCGGTTCAGAGGAGCGGTCGCCCGAGCCGGCCGCTTGCACCAGCTAGAGGTGGGGACCCCTCGGTTCCAGTGGGTTCAATTAAGGTCGGACGTAATGGCGGTCCGTTTCATTAATAAAGGGGGGCAGCCCCACCCCACCCCCCCGCATCATGCTCGACCGAGAGCCGAGTGGCCGGCCCCGCGGGCCGGGCCGCCTGCGCCAGGTCGGGACAACCCCACCGAGCCGGACCCCCGCGCCGGCCGGTCCGGGCCATTACCAACTGGTCTGGAACTGGACCTAGGTTGGGTAGACCCGGTTCGGACCGAACCAGGTGGTACTGGGCCGGGTCGGACAAGGCCCAAACCCCCTTTTTTCGGACAATTCTGTTCAAATGCCCAGAACATGGGCTACGGACCTCCGATCGACGCACCGTCAGTTATGTTGGGATCCATGGATTGATACAGTCATTTTTGTATATTACAATCAATGTTTTGGAGAACTTTGGGTATGACCGGGTAGGTTCGAACATGAAACCAACCGGGCCCTCGGAGCGGAAACACTTATAACTTGAGCCCTGATCGTCCGATTGACGTTTCGTTGACATAATTTGTTTTCTATTAGCGAGAAGGTTCTTTTGGATTACTCCACTCATGGTTTGGACATAATTAGAGAATGGTCGGGTTAGTTTTAGCTTAAAAACCATCCGGGCCCCTCGGATGAAAATGCCAATAACTCTCAGACCGGGCGTCCGATTGACGCACTGTCTGTCACGTTGAGTTCCTATTGACGAGACAGAACATTATGATACATCAAATTTTGTCTTCATGATAGTTGATGTATCGACCCCATGGATCATGCAGCGGACCCTCCCGAAATCGAGCATGCTGTGTGCAGGAACCCTAGAACTAGCTGCGACGAAGATGACGAATTCCGTACAAGGATCCTCATTGGGTTCGACAAGGACGACTACTGTACTAGGATCCTTAGGGGGTTCGACGAGGACCACTACCCTACTAGGATCCTCAGTGGGTTCGACAAGGAAGACTACCGTACTAGGATCCTCTGTGGGTTCGGCGATGACATCTACCGTACTGGGATCCTCCGTGGGTTCGACGACGACTTCTACCTTACTAGGATTTTCTGTGGGTTCGACGAAAATTAATTCTATACTTGGATCCCTTGAGGGTTCAGAAGAATTGTCGACTGTACTTGGATCCTCCGTGGGTTCGGTTGCAAAGACTACTATACTTGGATCCTTCGGGGGTTCGACAGTGACGACTTCTGTACTAGGATCCTACGTGGGATCAGAAAAGGAGATTATTTAGAGGCTACATATAATCCCCTCCACCTCTCTTAAAGAAGTAGTATACCTGTGTTAGCTGAGTCTTAATTCTCAATCATTATCATTGATATGGTTGACTTTCTTTCCTTTGTGGATTGGGTTGTGTTTTTCTTGTGTGGACTGAGTTGAGCTTTCCTTTGTGAACTGGGTTGTGTTTTTCCTGTGTGGACAGAGTTGAGCTATCCTTTAGGGACAGGGTTGTGATTTTCCTATGTGGACTGAGTTGAGCTATCCTTTGTGGACTGGTTTGTGCTTTAATTTGTGGATTTAATGGTGCTCGGAAGTTGTAGATGAACTACAACTAAGGACTTAGGTATACATATGGGAATATACCTAAGTAGTGTTGTTGATACTTCATGATTGCATCTTTACATTGTCGTTTATTATTAGTGGATTCTGAGAGACATTCGGGGGTATCGGAGTCCCTATTGAGTATCGTATACTCACCCTTGTACGGGCTATGCCCGCACTACATGGTGTTGGATGCAGACGACGGACATAACTGATCGAGGTGGAAGCTTGTGGAGCTGGAAGGTACCAGAAGGTGGACCACTTGGCGGGACGTACACGGAGAGGACTGCCGGGCCGAGGAGCTGTGGAGGCTATATGTACCCACCCTTGAGGTGGGATATCCAGAGGATGGCTCGGAGTTGCTGCTTTAATTTTCTGCTAATGTATATTCTTTAAGTTGTACTTCACTTTTAGTTGGGTTTGTATACTGGCCCATTTACTTTCCAGCACTTACTATTGTATTCAATTTACTTAGTGTATACTTTAGTTTTCATACTCTGTGGTGTTTGTTTTATTTTATAATGGAAATGCCTTACCTTTTATCAGGATTTACGCCTTTGGTGCTTGTCACTTTCCCCTGGCCTATGGATGGCAGGCTTGGGGAAGTCACGGCACGGGCCCCGAGGACGGGTCATTAAAAAATGGTATCAGAGCAATCAGTTCTACCGCAGAACTCATGACCTGATAATTTATTCTCTATGAATCAATAATTTTTAGAGTAATGAGTGTGGTTATCAGTCTAGAGAGTCTAGTGTTTGTGCGGCGGCCGGCGTATCCATACACCAGGACCTTGTCTCCTGATTTACAACTCATTACACGATAACATTGATTGCATGTGTGGTTCAAAAGTTTCCTTTGTGATTACTTTGTGTCAGCTCACCAAGTATACTGTATTGACCTTGGCGCACCTGTTTCATTTTAGGATGGCCCCATGACGAAAGCCTTCTAGGGTTCTCAGATTTGTGCAAGATGGCATTCCACTGAGTGAGGAGGCCTCGGTGCAGCGCCCCATTATAGTGGAGGCACCGGAGGCACCTCTACCCGTCGAACCACCGATACCACCAGCCCTAGAAGCTAAGAGTGCACATCCCCGTAGTTCACTGCATGAGTTTCAGTTCCATCGACTTCCCATGTTCAGCGGGGAGATGGACCGTCGGGCAGCCGAGGAATGGCATGAGGTTGTTGTTCGAGTCTTCAAATTAATAGGGACACCAAGTAACCTCATAGTGATCCTAATGGTGAGTCTCCTGCACGTGGCAGCAGGTAGATGGTGGAGCCTGATTCTCCAGGTGCATGATGAGGCATCTCTTCTATGGATGTACTTCGAGAGCCTCTTCCGCTCGGAGTTCGTTCATGCCACCCTCCGTACGATGTGCATTCAGGAGCTATTAAAGCTGCTGCAGGGCAGCATGACAATAGCCCAATACTCGACAAGATTTACCGACCTCTCGCGCTACTCCACAGATATGGCATGAGACCCTTTCTTCAATGCCAGATCATCAATCAGGGACTGAGGCATGAGATCAGGGCTTTGATGATCTCCCTCAACATCCTGACGCATGCAGGGGTGCTGGAGAGAGCCCTTCTAGTGGAGAGTTTTCTCGCTGAGCAGTCACCAGCGGCAAGACCCTCCGCAAGAAGACCTGCAACATAGTCTTCTAAACCCGACAGTATATAGATGACGTAGAGGACGAAGCATGCCAGAACATTAGATGGGAAATCATAGGAAACAGGTTCGGTTGTGCGGGGCACATGAAACAGATCCAGGCACACGAGGAGCAGAAAATGCTATGCATGCAGCGGGTAGGGTCACATGCTTCGAGACTGCCCAAACCGCCCTGCAAATGAGAAGTGGGCGGTAGAGGGACCTCCCAGATAGAGTTTTGACCATGGAGGTCCATAGCGAACCTGCAGATGAGGTAGAGGAGCTGGCTGAGCAGCGGGTGGTGGGAAATGCTTTGAGGCCCTACCACCACCACCACCACCACTAGGAAGACCACCCCGGCCGCAGGGAAAGTGTGGACATGGGAGAGAATAGATTCAGGCAGTTGGAGAATATGATTATGGAGCTCTGGAAGCTGGTGGACAGGAGCAGGACTAGTTCCAGGAATGGAGGCCTTTGTTCTTGGTGCTTCTAGATTCCATGTTGTTTTTGTTTGTGGTTGTCATGTGTCTTTATACATTGAGCTGTAGTAATAAAAGAAACTTTTCTTTGTGATGTTTTTTATCCTACACTATTTTTATGGTTGATACTAAGAGGTTCTGGTTAAGACTGTTGGCTTGACCCACACTTGTGAGATTGCTACAGGAGGATACCCAGTAACTACACACTGATGCTGACAGTGTAACTAAACCCTTGGAGGCGAGAGAAACGGTTGGATCTCTTGGTAGTAGCGTTGATGCCTTACAATGTCATCCATGACATGGGTTGTACTGTTCATGTCAGGATTTATTGTATTAGGCAAAGAACGTGGTTCATTGAGGGGTTGAGACCAGATTTCCCTTTTCAGCAAAGGAGAAATCTTCATAGCTCTTGTAGAACGTAGGCGAGGTGGCTTACCGCCTGGCCCTTCCACCTCAGTTGAACCGGTTGGACGACGTCATCCACGTATATTAGCAGTGGGGATGTGTCCATGACCCGTCCCACATCATCAAACATGGGGAGTAGGACATTGATAATGGGGCAACATTCACAGAAGTTCCAGTGGAGATTGAGGTCTACAAGAGCAGGTCTTGCGTGGATGATCGATTCCCATTGTGCGCATTCACTGGCAGCACGTAAACCTCCAGGATAGCACATGGGATCAGGAGGCTCAGAAGCGTGCTCGATACCTCAATTAGATTCCCTAGTTTGTATTGTAGCTTTAATGGGACGTAAAGCCCTGAGGTGGGAGTAATGTAATGACCCGTAAATTTTAATGAAATTTTCTATTTTTTTCATAAATTCTTTGTAATTTTACGAGTACGCAGTGTCTGATGACACCTAATTCTGAGGCCCGGTGTGCCCGGAATAATTTTACGAAGTTTTGTTAAGGTTAAATTAACGCGAGTAAGTATTTTTCCTGAAAAAGTGGAATAAATAATAAACGATTACTCAGATCAGAAATCTGAGGGCACCGTTATGATCAGGATGGCGGGTTTACCCTAGAAATGACTTAATTTTAGTCGGTGTAGGCCTCATGTGTGAAAACCTGAAAATGGCATAACCGTAAATAAAATAATTAAATAAAGTTAGGTTATTTTTAAAATGCTTATATCTCACAAACAGTAACTCAGATTAATGATCAGGGACCACCGCTGAACTCGTGAGGGTATTCTTTCTTTATGAAGATACTAACTTTGGCTGGAGCGGGCCACCTGAGAATGTTAGTTTTTGTTCGTAAATAAAATAAATAAGTGACAATTATTTTTTTGTAAAATTCATAACATCTAAAAGGAAACTCTAATTGAAAATCCAAGAGTACCGTTGATATCGTTGTGGAATTTTTCTCCTAGGAAGAGCCTAACCTTGACCGCAGTGGGTCGAGGGTGATTGATAATAATTTTCTGAAGATTTTTTTGGGTACGTTCAGTAAACGTACAATCAGATGTTTCTATCTTTTGAACCGGTGCTTGGAATTGAAATCCTATAGCACCATAGAACTCACAATGTAGGTTTTTGATTAATAATACATTCACCTAGATAGAGGATGATCGGGAATGAAAGTTAGTTTTTCGGGTTTTATGTGGGTTAATAAAATAAAACAAGTGAATAATTTATTTTATTTTGTTAAACACTTGTCGTGAAGATAAAAGTAGTTAGAAGCTCCACATGGTAGTTGGTGGTGGAACCTCCACAACCTAACCTTCCATTTAATGGGGAGGGAGAGGAATCCTCTCAACCCCCCCCCCCCCCCCGATCAGTTTATTTTATGTGTCGATGTAAAATTAATTTCACTCAATTAATTATATGAGTTGACATAAAATTTATTGATGTCACTTAATTTTATGTGTCGACATGAAATTAATTGCTATCAATTAATTTTATGTGTCAACATAAAATTAATTCGTGTCATATGTTTTGACGCATGCTATGTGGGGGAAACTTCTTGGCATCCTCCCCTCTTTATTTGTGCCAATGTAACTCTTAAGTTGCGCCAACACAATTTAATTCGCCCGACCCCCTTCTTAAATTAAGTAACTGCATCGTTGGAATTTAAGAAGGTTCCAAATAAAGGAACCATCATAAATTCAATGATTTTTACATACTTATCCCCCTCTTCTATATATAGGGATCTTGGGAGAATGTTTTGGGACGGGTTTACCAAGGGATGAAGCACTGGTAAAGTATCGCGACACCCAACACGTGGGGAAATCATATCCTCAACAATGAAGAATGCGAAGAACGCCAACGAAGTTCTTCTACATGATTATTCATCAACCATCCTCCCCCAAAAACCTATCCCCTGCAACATTTTCAGCAAACTAGGGAAGCCTAGAATTGGGGATGTGTGGAGACGCGATGAATGACAGTCTCATCGTCTTCCTTCCGCGACTCCGCCAATGAGCGAAGAGAAAGAGGTAGGGGTGAATTATTTGTTCAAGTATTATATAAAAATCTTTGTTGTTAAACGATTGGACTATTATTATCAAAATAATGGGAGGAGGTCGGACCACAAAAAACATGGATGATCCTCCTCCCCTTTTATTGTTGATCATTTTCGTGGCTTGAAACAGATGCGATGCAGTGCCGTCGCACCGTGTGGGAACAGGAGAACCATGGCCGGAAGGGACCGTGGCGAAGGAGTGTGGCACCATCATGCCGCGCTAGTGATTCCGTAGGCAGTCGCGTCCATGAGAGGACCACAGAATAGGGGCGCGGCACCGCCGTGTCGTGGTGGAGCACCATGAAGGGCCACAGATGGGGTGGCCCGCAGCAGAGGGGGGCGGCACCATCGCGCCGCGCCGGATGGCCAGGAGCTAAGGCCTATGGACACGGCGGTTCAGTGGATCGGCCCACCGAGCCGTCAACTGGCACCAGCTAGAGGTCGGACCCCTCAGGTCCTGCCGGTTCAATTAAGGCCCACCTTAATGGTCGGCCGTTTCATCAATCAAGGGGGGCAGTGTCTCTCCCCCCCCCCCACATCCCGCTCGGCAGAGATCTGAGCCACCGACTATGAGGTCCAAGATGCCCACACCAGGCCGGGCCGCGCCCAACTGGGCTGGACAGGGACCCGAGGTCAGGTAGACCCGGTTCGGGCCGACCCATAGGGTATGGGGCCGGGTCGGACTGGGCCCAAACCCCCTATTTTCGGACAATTTAGTTCAAATACCCATAACATGGGCTACGGAGCTCCGATAGACGTACTGTTAGTTGCGTTGAGATCCTTGGATCTATATGTTCATTTCGGTATATTACAATAAAGGTTTTGGAGAACATTGTGTATGACCGGGTTGGTGAAAAAATGAAACCGACCAGGCCCTCGGAGCAGAAATGCTTAAAACATGAGCCCCGGACGTCCGATTGACGTGTCGTCGACTTCATTGGTTTCCTCTTAGTGAGAATGTTCTTTTGACTTACTCCTCTTGAGGTTTGGACATAACTGGAGTAAGGTCGGGTTGGTTTTAGCTAAAAAACCAACCAGGCCCCTTGGACGAAAAAGCCAATAACTCTCAGACCGGGCATCCGATTGACGTGCCTTCTGTCAAGTTGAGTACCTATTGATGAGACGAAACATTGTTATACATCATATTTGGACTTCGTGGTAGTTTTTGTATCGATCCCCTGTCTCGTGGAGGGACCCCTCCCGGAATCGAGCATGCTGTGTGAGGGAACCCAAGAGCTGGCTACGACGAAGATGACGACTTCCATACAAGGATCCTCATTGGGTTCGACGAGGAAGAATACCATACTAGGATCCTCAGTGTCTTTGATGAGGATGAATAACGTACTAGCATACTCAGTGGGTTCGACGAGGACGACTACCGTACTAGGATACTTTTTGTGTTCGACGATGACGTCTGCCGTACATGGATCCTGCGTGGGTTCGATGATGACGTCTACCATTCTGGGATCCTCCATGGGTTCGTTGACGATGACATCTGTACTAGGATCCTCTATGGGTTTAGCAGCTTTGTCGAATCTACTTGGATCCTCTTTGGGTTCGGTAGTGATGAATACTATACTTTCATCCTTCGTGGGTTCAGTAGTGACGACTTCTATACTAGGATCCTACGTGGGATCGACAGAGGAGATGATTTAGAGGCTACATATAATCACCTCAACCTCTCATTAAGAAGTAGTATACCTATGTGAGATGAGTCTTGATTCCCAATCATTATAATTGATATGGTTGACTTGATTTCCTTGTTGAACTGGTTCTTGTTTTTCCTATGTGGACGGAGTTGAGCATTCCATTGTGGACTGGGTTGTGTTTTTTCTGTGTGGACTGAGTTGAGCTATAATTTGTGGACTGGGTTGTGTTTTTCCTGTGTGGAATGAGTTGATCTATCCTTTGTGGACTAGGTTGGGATTTCTTTTATGGACTGTGTGGTTCTTGGAATTTAGAGACGAACTGTAACTAAGCACTTAGGTATATGTATGGACATATACCTAAGTAGTGTTGTTGATACATCATTATTGTATCTTTAATTTATGGTTTATCTTTCGTGGATTCTGAGAGACCTTCACGGGTCTCGGGGTCCCTACTGAGTATCGTATACTCACCCATGCATGGGCCATGCCCACACAAGGTGGTGTTGGATGTAGACGACAGACATCACTGATCGAGGTGGAAGCTTGTGGAGATGGATGATACCTGGAGGAGGACCACTTGGAGGGACGTACAAGGTGTGGACAGCCGGACCAAGGAGTTGTGGAGGCTATCTATACCCACCCTTTATGTGGTAGATCTGGAGGACGGATCGGAGTTGCTGCATTACTTTTCTACTCCTGCATTTTCTTTCGGTTGTACTGCATTTTTTGTTGGGTTTGAATACTGGCCCATTTACATTCCAGCACATACTTGTGTATTCAGATTACTTTTTGTTTACTTCATTTTTCATACTCTGTGGTGTTTTTTTCCATTTATAAAGGCAATGACTTCCCTTTTATCGGGATTTATGTCTTTGGTGCTAGTCGTTATCCCCTGGCCTTTGGAAGGCGGGCTTGGGTTAGTCATGGAATGGACCCCAAGGACTTGTTGTGACAATCTTATTAAAGCATATAAATTTCCCCGATCCACATAGTTGACTACCAATAAGAATATTTTTTATGATACATTCAATAACTAAGAAATGAACATGTATAATTTCATTTTCCCAAAATTTGGATCTTACTTGGACAATAATATTCGTGCCATAATATTTCCCAAAATTAAAAACATCTTGACTATAATATTTTTTTTCCAGTAACAAGATCCTTATTAAATATCACATGGGTATTCCTCCACTATCAAGGATCCATACAAAAAAATGATCTACTACATTAATGTAAATCTCAGTAAGCACAACTTTCTTAGTCTTTTTCTTAATAATCCTTTTTTACAACATTCTTCGCATTGACAGCTAACCATAATCTTCCTCAATGTATTATAGACCATCCTAATAATGTAATTATATGAATATTTTAATCAATTTATCTCATTTTATGAAAAAATGAACTTATTCTTATGTACGCATTCAATCCTCTTTGACACATTCCACTATATTGTTAGTGAGAAATATCATTCCATGGGCTGAAATCACGTACACCTCAAATACTAACCATAATATGATGTCCAAGAATTTTGAACACTATATGGATACCTCTGTTTTTTATTGATACCTTTTATGCCTATTTTTTGTGGTATTATTTTTTTTATTTTATCATATTTCCCCAAAAATAAAAATTTCATGTGGGGAGATTCCTCAATGTCAATACTACACCAATGTGTTTACCTTAGGATCTGGAAATATTTTTATTCAGATTAATACCCAAATAAACATTTAATATTGGATTATGTTCTTTAATTCTAACATCAAGCTCTACTTCTTTCATTTTTTTATGAATCCACAAATCAGCCTTTTCATTTGGATTTGACTATTTCATATATCATGTTGGACCTCTAAGATCCACTCCATTCCTTTTCATTGTAAAAGAGATTTTATTTACCAATGTCATACAGTGATTCAATTGTTTTTCTTGATCCTTAACACATCATCACATTGTGATAACTTTCACTTCAAAATCACAAATAAATTTTATTTAATCTTTTCTATTGTCATTCAAAATAACAATTTCCATTTTATTTTATTAGTTTTTGATCTTGTACACAATAATCTTTTCTATTATATATCGAATCAAGGAATTCATTTTTTCAATTTATTCTTTCTAATCAGTGTTTTATTCCTCCTACTACTGCATATAATGTTATTGATGATGAACTGCATTATTGGATTTCTTCATTTTGTCTCTTCATACATAAATCTACTCAAATGAGGTCACAAATTTTACATTAAAATAAAATCATCCTTAGTCTTCATTATCATCATTAATAAATTCTTAATTTTTTTGGGTTACCAAATACTACCACTATATCATTTTCTATATTGTACTTTTGGTTCTTTATAGCATCAACCTCATGTTCATCTAAAATTTCAATTTCTTGTTTAAATAATTTTCTACCATTTGAATAAATTTCCCTTTATATTTTTAGAACCATTCGCAAAATCTTAATACATATTCATGGTAATTTTGACTTCCTCCTCTTTTTATTAAAGTAAATTTTTAGACACCCTTGATAAAAGATGTCCCTCTTACCCACATCGAAAGAAAGCGACTACGCATTTCAATTTTAACATTCTTTTTCCAATTTTATTATTGGAGGAATGGAATAAAATCACCTCACCTTTCACTTGTTATTCATATCCATAAATAATGGTGAGATTCATCATGTAATTTAATGCACCCTCTATAGACTTATTTTTTTCACAGACTCAAAATCATCATTGCACAATTCATATGCGACAAGGGTACTCGGTAATCTATCCAATGTTAGCTCCTTTGGAACTTTATCATCCAGAATAGATAGTTTTGGATTTATTTGATGTGTAAGTCATCTCAAAAATTTTCTAACAATTTTAAAATCATCAATAATTTTTCAGTGCCCGTGGGTTTCTTCCATAGTAAAATTCACTCGGTCATAGAATGAATCTATAAATTTATTATGGTGAATTATGAGATCCCCATACTTTTTCATCATATTCATCATTTTTTCTTCTGTAACCTTGGATTCACCTAAACAAGTTGAAATGTTTTCCACATTGAATGTTTTGTTTGACAATAAATCACCTTTATATAGGTTTCATTAGATAGTGATCCCCCTAAATAATTTATTCATTGGTGTATACATACAATTCCCTTCGAAAATATTCTGATAAAGAACCTCTATCAATATTAACATAAATTACATTCCTAACTACTTTAAATACATCCATTCCTATCGATTATATATAGTTATTCATCTGAAAAATCAATAATTAAAAATTGGTTCTATCAAAGATCAAAATATATTTGGGATTGACAACCTCCAATTAATTCCTTGAGAGAGAGAGATATATTGATATTTACTAATTTCTCTAATATAATTTAATATCCAATCTATGTTAAGTAACCTTAGAGGGGGGTATTTATGGTTATGATAGATTAGGAAAATTGGCCTTGAAATCTTTTATAGTCATTAAATAAAAGTCTCTTCTCTCATATTACCATTGAAAATTATGAATAAAATTAATGTATACATGAGAAAAACATTCTTGGTTATCCCTCAATGGGATATATACAAGGATAATACAATGAAAATGCGCTGATGTTCAAAATAAACAATGGTTCAATATAAAAATATGGTTCATGATAGATCAATTTTTTATCTTGGCTCACCATCGTTAATTGTTTTGGAGATAACTCACTAGTTCCCAGGGCTAACTCATTCAATATCAATTTCAAAAGATCACTAGCAGTGGAAATGATAACATTATTCCTCTTCATTTTATCACATCTCTAGAATGGATTCACAATATATTTATGGACATGTAATCCCCTTTATTTGACATAATGAATCCATAATCAACTATTGGTAGATTCTTTATTAAATTACCACATTCATCCACACAATGAATAACACATTACCACAATTTACATGGGAATGCAATTTCAATACCATCATGACTCTCGATGCCATTTTGAAGATCACACATCTTTTAAGAATTTAACCATTTTTATAGTGGTATATATTTCCTTCATGAACCCCAAAATGTTTATTAAGGTTGTCTCATTCATGATTCTCAACCATCCATCATGCTACAACCTATATTCGTGAAATTCAACAACTTCATGATTTTTAAAAATTTTGGTCATTTTTCATAGCCTTCGTGGATTTCCAATATTTATAATATTTTTCACAATAAAAACCTTTTCAAATCACATTCTTGAATTTAGAGAATATCAATTTGTGTAGGACTTGTTAAATTTTTATGAGGGGTTAGAAGACTATTTATAGGTGTTTCCTCACATTCTTGTGGAATCTATCATTGTCATCTCAATTTCTCATATATGACTAATCTCAATCATGAGTCACCCTGGATTTATGAGGCTCCATTAAAAATTTCAACATTTTTGAATTTTATCATATTTAAGATGAGTACCATAAAAATTTTCATGCATTTACGATGGTCCAATTCTCGTAGTCCTGGAGATGTCAATTTATCTTCATGAGATTGGGATACTCCCCAAAATCATGAAACACCACCTTTGTGACCTCAAATTCTTTTTTGATGCTCATTATGTTTTCAGAACTCCAATATTCACATGAATCAAGAATATAAAATAATTCTATGAGGCATTCATGGAAATAGTGAAACCATGGATATGTAAATTTAGATTCCACCTCTAGATTATTAATTTGTTTTTGTTGGATCTTTGTTAACATATATTTTCTAAAATATATTAGGAACTGAACAACATACCTTGGAAACCATCTTAGACTACAAATACAATTATCCTCAAAAGCTACCATCCTACCTTGAGGGAGTATTCCCCAATGTCGGTTTGTTATGAGATATAGTATTTTTGATGCATTTGGCGATAAGATGATCAATACTGATTGGTTCACTATAGGACAAGATGATTGATCCCAATAACTAAACTAGAATCATATCAGACTGATTATTTAATGTGAACAACATGGTTATGGGTGATTTTATATAATGTTTTACTATTAAAGGATATCTCAAGGGGTTATCTATGAAATCAAAATTCTCGCCATCAATTATTTAGTTTCATCCTCCACCATTCGAAATAGAGTCTTATGAAGCTAATGTTAATGATAAGGAAATTTATCAATTCTTCTTTTTGGTATGGGGATTGTAGTTGGTGTTCAGGGTGTATGGTCACATGGTTTCCATGTTCTAGGCTCTCATTAATTTACTAGGAAACCATTAGGCTCACTTTCATGGAGTTGTGAAGTGTGTACTGATAATCCATGTAGAGTTTTTATTTTTTTTCAATCTGTGAGGGTCTTGTCAAATGACCAGGCCGCCTCAAGGATGTCCATCATAGATTTAATATGAGGCCCTTACTTCAAAATACGGAATTCATAGTGTTATAATAAAGTGTATCATAGTTAACCAAATATATGAGGGTGAGGATTTCTTATCTCTATACATAGAATGTCAAAGGCCTTGGGTAGGGTAAACATAGATTGGTTGAAAGGTCCCATATCATCCCAAAAATTTCATAAAATGATACTACATCATAAAAGGTTAATATTCACCATATAATAATACAAAAAAAGTGATCCATAAAGGATTAGTGACTTTATAAACATGGATACATGAAAAAAATTTCATAAGCATCCAAAATAATATACCAATTATTTCATTATAAGTATCATCGGAGATGGAAATTATCACTAAATTATAAAAAGTGAAGAAGGTTATTAGAATATGAGATTAATATTTTAAAACCATACTCATTTTTTAATACATCATAAACATGAATGAGGAAATAATGCATGGTAGATCATATGATAAGAGTCATAAATGTGTTAAAGAACATTATCCATGAGGGAATTGCAATACTATAAGACCATAGATTATGTAAAACACATAAGAAAAGAAAATTAGTTCCTTAATTAAATAATAATCACATTTATATCATAGATTATTGGTTTTACATCCCATTCCATTGTATATATATTCATGCTTCCTTCCCATGAATATCATACTGGAAAAATTCCACTATAATAGTTGGTCAAATCCACGTTTAAATAAATCTTATATCATGACATAAAATTTATCCCAATTCCTTACTGGAATATAAATTTATAGGTCCAACAATCAAGTAAATAAGAAAATATATATATATGTCACAAAATATCATAAAATTTTGATCATATCCTTTGTAAAATAAATATATTTCATTAGAAAATAATCATTTTATTATACTATAATCCTTGGAAAAAGAACTGTTGTATAAACGATTTATTACATCATGAATAAGTAATTTTAATTTAATGGGTTTTGAAAAAATAATCCTTAAATGGACATTTCTATAATATGGAAGAAGAAAAAAAATTTATCCTATCATTTCATTGAAAACCCATTAAATAATATGAATCAATAAATGATTTTATAAAATTTAATATTTCATTTAAAATATCACTATAACAGTTAATGTTTAAAATAAAATTCTCACTTTGAATGATCCTATTTAAAAAATACATAATTATATTGAAATAATTTTAATTGAATTTCAAGTTTGAATAATTTAAATCGATCATTAATTCACCGACCACTATTGAAGGAAGGAAATTCTATTCCTTTCCTATATTTTGAAATAAATAATTTCATATTTTTTGTCAAAATTTGAATGTTCCACTTTAAAAAAAACAACTTAAAGAATCATTTTATTCCATTTTTTGGAAAAAATAAATGGGTAATATGGAACAAAATTTTATTATGAGAATATTAAAACATTCATGAAGTTTGAATACGTATAATTGGTTTTGGATGAAAAAGGATTTTTGAGCGAAGAGAGAAATAATATTTGATTTCATTAAAATTATTTTGTAATTCCTGTCATCCATAAAGATTAAAATGAAATGAAAATATGTAATATACTTAAAAAAAATATGAGAATAAAATTTAAGAGATTATTGAAATGAAGATCATTAATTTTCATTATGTTAATGTTAATCATAATGAGTATCGATAAACAACAAGATTAAAATTAATAAACAATACATTGAGATCGACATGATTAAAAATAACATGTACTACCCTTATAATATGTTTTAATGTATTAATAGTATATAATTGAATCGTGTATAAATTTATATCATCATATATGATTAAATTAAAAAATTTCCAAAAAAATTTATTAATAAATGCTTACTAAAATAAAGTATTCTTGATGTTACTTATTTCAATTTCCATTAGAATTTCTGTATTGAAGATGTGAATATTTAAATAAAAAAATTGTTTCCTTATATCTAGATTTTTAATCATTAAATATATATAATATGTCTTTATAATTTATATATTTATAGTATTCCAAATAGGATATTGATATAAAGATCAATTACAATATTCATTGAGATAGTTGGTCATATGTAAACATAAATGATGTTTTCAATTTTCAAAGGATGGAATGAAAGAAATGTATAAAAAATAAAAATTTTAGAATAATTATTATACAGTTATTATCATATTTATTCATTTAATATAAGATAATTAAAACAAAATAAAAAATTGAAATGAATAATGATTAACATCACTTCATGAATATTGTAGTCCACATGTCGACCTGAGTGATTTTATAATTTTTCAATGTATTAATTTTTAAAAATGTTCAAAATATATTATAAGAAAATAATCTTAATTGTCACGACCTCTCCCCCGGGTCCTATTCCATGACTACCCCCAAACTAGCCTCTCGACCGCCAGGGACTGTCAACTAGCACCAAAGGCATTATCCCATTACTGGGAGGCATTTTCCTTAGTAAAGGTACACACGCACACCCACGTAGAAAAAAAATAGATTAGAAAACATGCATTCCAATAAAAAAAACATTGATTAATGTTATAATACAAAGTCAAATGGGCCAGAATAAAAACCATACAAAAGAAAAACTGAAAATAAGAATGTACAAATGATATCTATATGACATCCGTAGTAGAAACTACCTGAAGGGTAGGCAAGGAGTGGCTTTCAAAATCATTCTATGTACATCCTACCTATCAAATCTCACTAGGCACTACTTAGTCCCGGGAAACCGTGGTCTCTATTGAATCACATTCCATATTCAATATACACAACACGTGTGGGAAAATCCCATGAATGAGTGAGTTACAAAATACTCTATACAGATTCTGAAACACAATTGAAATACCACAATAAATAGTATACAATGGGTAATGTTAGCTCATAGAGGTATAATCAAAAGCATGTAATGAAAAACTGTCAGTTGTAAACTAAAAACCAGTGACAATTGAGGTACTCATCCCATATTAGTAACATGTGTTTTTGGGTCACAGAGAGTCACTACCCACATAGTCCATCATAGATGGTCCACACATGGCCTCTTATAGATGATCCAAATAGGGCCATAGGTAGATGGTTCACAAAGATCCATTTGTAGATTTTTCCCATTGATCTCCTTATCTTCTAGGCCTATAGGGGAACTTAGACCCGCTCATCCATAGTCTTCATGTCTCAGCCTACCACATGATTTCTATATGTAGCATGCTTGATTCTGGTAGAATCCACTCCACATTCCATTCGTCATATCTCATTTTTGGGGAAGTATCTTTAAAAGTGACAAAATTAATTCCTCGTTTTGAGGGTTCTAGCCCTGGAAATAAATCAAAAATTTGAGGCCCAATCTGATTGATATTGGTGTTTCAGTAAACGATTTCCAGTTGTTTCCAGGCTCGGTCTGACTAGGTTTGACCAACCTGACTAACACAACCCAGGATTCCCACCTGACCCGACTTAGTGGGACAAATCCACCATGACACAATTTGGTTCTAGGATATGCCTGTTGGGTCTCTTTGGACCCATCCCATTTTGGTCGTTGGTACTACCTGCCAGGCCTCCAAGTGACCCAGTTCCATCCGGCCTGACCTACAACTGGTTGGCCGGTATCTTCCTAGCCTAGTGTCCCGATATTATTCCACCTGCCTGGTTAGAAAAAGTTTGCTAGAATGTTCCAGAATGTGGCGCCTAACGTCTCGGTTTGTTCCACATTCTTCGGCCCATTAAACCACCCCAGTCTAGCCTACTTCACACGTCCTAGTCATGCTTGTACGGCGGGCCAGTCTCTTCCTAGCTGGATTCCTGATGGGCGTCAAGTTTGTGCGCAATGAGGCTAACTGAAGTCAGACGCCCATGGGTCCTATACGTGGTCCCCAATGGACTGTATAGTTGTATTATGCAGTCCGTATTACAGAAACCAATACACCAATATCTCCAATATGCTACTGGAGGCCCCCTACTTCACCGCCTCAGCATGCCATCATGGATCTCTGCCACCCACTTACGGTTACTGGTGGTGCCTTCTATAGACCATTGGGTCTACTTCGGTGGTTCATTCCTTGAACCGTCAATGCCTCTGGCCTCCTTGCAGTGTCATATTCTATGCTATTAAATCATGATTTCTCATCAACCAATTCGTAGGTACATTCCGGAAGAATAGATGAATGCCCACAATGGAGAAATCAAGGCATTGTTCATGTTAGTCTGATTCCCCTGCCATAGAGTTTCAAAATTATGGGAAGGGAAGATTATGTTTCAAGAAATAATCAATCCCCAAATAAAAACCAACAGATATAATATTACCATCCAGTAAAGAAAATCCACTCGCAGATCATCATGTTTGTGGGTTGATCTGCATTAGTAGATTTAAAAATAAGATTACTGCATTCAAATACCCAAAATTTAAACCCCAACCTGGAGAATCTTAGATCAGAGGGATGGATCATCACTGATAGGGACCCTTCTACTGGGAATCATGATCCATTAAAAGCAGTTGTAATTCATTGTTTTTCAGTCATGAATATATTCTCTAGGGTTCCATTTTATCTTTTCCGATTCATCGACATATGTTGTTGGAGATAATTTTGTCATCGATCATTAGAAAAATTACAGTTATAAATTTTCTCCTCCACCCTGTCATCATAGTAATAGAAAAACTCATCACAACATCTCTGTTACTAGAAGTCTTCAAGTCTTTATGATGATTCATTTCTGAAATATAGTTTCTATTCAACTTGAGTTAAAAATCCATTAATCTATTTCATTAATGAAATGAAACAGTCTTCACATCACTATGTTGCAACAAAAAAATTTATAAATAATATAATATTATTATGCTTATTTTATTTTTCGTAAAATGAATGAAAATTAAAATTTTCCCTTAACCGGAACTAATCGAGGTTTTGACCAGTCATATGTAATGATAGTAATCCAGAACCAACAGTGTACTTGGATTTTTAATCTGAGCACAAATTTATTATATTCTGAAACTGCACACACGTGCCAATTTAATTTTTTTAAAAATCCTAGAAACTATCTTCCACAATTGACCAACACTGGTTTAGGTTAAGCTCCACCTAAGGGAATCATTCTCTCAAGAGCTCTATTGTACTATCGAATTTACTATCTCAATTACCATTTTGGATTTATAAAAATTTTAAAATAATGAAATTATTTATTATTTATTTTATTTATGACAAAAAAACATCCACTATTGGCCTATGCAGACCAACATTTAACCCTTCCTACGTGAATCTCGACAAAATGAGTTCAATGGTTCCCTCATATTTTAGATTTGGGAACATGTTTAAAAGTCATAAAAACCATCTTACTTGATTATTTAATGGACCTCATAAGATGTTCTAAAATACATTATAGGAACTCTGGTCATCGTAATTACCATCTGTCTTAGATACTGGTTTAAAAATAATCCCATTTAATATTTAAATAAATCTTCTTCAAAATATTCAGGGGTATTACATTATTCCCCTATTTAAGGAATTACATTCTTATAAGACACGATATGGTCTAATCAAATAGAAATGGGTATTAAACTCGAATCTTACCCTCAGGCTTCTATTTTATCTCTTGGGGACTCATGTGCTACCAACGGATGCACATACGATGAATCGACCGCCCACGATGGACACACTCCCTTCAATCCCCTATCTCTACTGGTAACTCTAAAAAAATCACCCCATCATCATGTTCCATCTCAACTTAGTAGATGAAATGTGATTGATCATGAATGTTACATCACAGATGCAATAGATGGAAAACATCATGCACTCAGTGCATCTGTGGGTGAAGAGCTAGGATACACACCACCTCTCCATATTTGATAAGTATCTGGAATGGGTTGTGAATCTGAGAGATGACATGCCACCTTGGAAAAATGTCAACAATCTCCATCGGGGTGAGACCGAAAGGAACACCAGATCTCTCTACCTGAATTCCAAGGGCCTACTTCTCCAGTCAGCATAAGATTTTTACCTACTATGTGCAGTCCTCATCTACTCTATGATGATCTACACCATCTCAGTGGTAGCCCTTACCAACTATGGACTAATTATTTTTAACTTCACCTGGTCTGTCCAGCATAGAGGTGACTTGAATGGCCTCCCATAATGCTCCTCAGACTATTTCATGCAAATGGCTGAGTAATAGCTGTTTTGTATGAAAAATACACAAAAGGTAGGTAGTCCCCCCAAATAGGACAAAATTCCAAGATACATGAACGTAGGATTTTCTCCAACAACATAATAATCACATGCATCTGACCATTAGTATTAGGATGGAAAGTGATTCTCAAGTGTTTTTGAGTCTCATATTCCTCTTGTAATCGCCTCCAAATTTAGGATGTGAAATGAGAATCATGGTGTGAGATGACCATTGAAGGCACCAAATGATGTCTCACTATCTTATGGATGTATATTCGTACACTTACCACTATATATCTCTGTTCTCAGATGGGTAGGAAGGGATCAAACATGGGGAGTTAGTAAATGATCACCCACATAGTATCGTGGACCCTTGATGTGCATGGAAATCCCCTCATGATGTCCATTGAGAAACCTTCCCACTTCCACTCTGGTACCTCAAGTGGATGGGCAAAGCTATTTGGAACCTAATGCTCAGCCTTCGCTTGTTAGAAATTGAGGCATCATGGAACAAACTCTACTACTTATTTATTCATCCTTATAAACTAATACTCATTTAAGCGATCCTAGTTAATATTTTCCACTCCTGAATAAACAGACCAATGTTTTGTATTTAACACCCTAAAAATATCCTTTGTATCACGTCTAGTTGCTTCATGACCTTACTCAAAAGTTGAAAACTAGAACACCTACTAATCACGTCTTCCAACACATTCCACTTCTTAGAAGCGTATACTATCTCAAAATCATTGTCTTGGAAGAAATCTATCCATCGATGTTGCCTCATGTTCTGGTCCTTCTTGGAGAAGATATACCTGTGAATTTTGTGGTTAGATTAGACTCTAACCCCTCACCCATCAACGTGTGTAGCTATATCTTCAATGAAAATTCCCTTTATACTAGATCCAGGTCATGTGTTGTGTTGTTCTACTCATTCTTCCTCAAGCACCACGAACCATAGGGGATGATGTAACGACCCGAATCTAGAGCCACTCAACTAGTGCTCTATACCCGGTTCACCACATGACCTCAAGCACATTTCCCCAAATGACAGAGGTTTCCGACTAGCCGTGAGGGCCTTGGTGAGTCATTGGAGAATCTATGCCCTAATTTGGTAAGATATACAAGGGAAACGAAATAAAAGTCAGTAGAAGAAGCAGCAAAACAACATACAATAACTGAAACTAAACACCTAAAGAAATGAATATGTATTAATTATGATAATGGTACAGCAGGTAAAAGTATCTATGGAAATCACCAAACACAACAACGTACTGAAATACAATTAAGAATCAATGTACTAAAAGTAAACAGCAACTCCAGCATCATCGCAAGCCTAAGCCCGGTCCTATGCTCTCCACCTCCAACCAACAATCATGTACATGAAGTAGAAGGGCCACAATCTCTATCCACACATACAAACATATAACCTATTTGGGCCCAAAATTAGGACCCAAATAGGGTGTGAGACTAATCCCAGTAGGCAACCACCACAAGATCTGTGCCCTACTGTCTGTGAGAAATATAGAAAATGTAAGGGAAATAATTGTAGTAGAAAAACAATAGCACACTAAAGTAAACAATCATAAAAATATCTATATAAATTTATTTATTAATTTAATTCAATAATTTAATATTCAACAAATGAATCTATCAAAAAACAATATATTCCCAATGAAATGTATGTAACACAACACGTATCATAGCAGACTACCTAAACACAAGAAGTACAAAACCCAAACTTGTTCTTTGGCTTAGTAGACTCTTCACAACCAACCAAAAAACATTCAAACTCTTTCTATGGGTGGATCACATTGGAAGAACCCTCTAGTCAAGTAATCACACAATGATCAGGCACTCTGGGAAGCTCTCACCGTCAATTCCACTATGGTCTTACAACGATAGCTATAGACTCTCAAAGGAAGAACTTACATCTAATTCCCCATGAAGTCTCAATACGTAACTCTAGAAACTATGAATAATCAGAAAGTCCAATTCCAGTAGGTCCTATGAATGATATTAATTTATAACTGACTCTCTAGGGAAGCCCTTAATCGTCAATTCCCTCTTTACTCTACCGCACGAGGTTCACACAGCCCTGAGCAGTCTAGTGATGCATAATCGACTATAACCATCCCTAAGAATGTTCAAAAACTACATGGATAATATATAAAATGAATCAAATCATATAAACAGTAGTAAATACATGCAATCAATTGTATCCTGGCAGGAAATCAATGCAACAAGGTCTGTCTCACAGGCAACCTAATCCAAACGGTGATAAACAGCCAAAACAAGGGAAACACCCATGAGGTTATCCTCAAACATATTAACAAGCAATCATTATTCATCTAAAAGACACAAACTTACAAGAATTCCAAGTAAAATAACAATGCTGGATTAAAACCCTATCCTGAGATACCCGATACATGGGTATCCATCAATTTTGTACAAAAACTCAAATACATTCAACATAAAGAAACAAACCACCTACTTCGATCCTAGGAGATCGATATACTTGAACCTCGGCTCACGAATCGACCTTGAATGGAATAGATCTACAAAATTTTCTAAAACGTTCAACCTCATATAACTCTCATAAGAGAAGGAATCAGGAAACATGGCCAAAGAAGAACCAAGAACTCACCTCTGTGATTCTGTTGCAACCGACAACGTTGGATTCAGATAACCAGTGACGGATCAACGACTCTGATAAGATCTAAAACTGTACCCAAAATCACGATTGATGAAGCTAGAGAAGGTGTTTTTGTGGTTAAGAATTGACCTCGATCCATTTAAATGGAAAAAATTACAATGCATGTACTTTTGGATTACACAATGTGTACTAGGATTTTCTATTCTACACTTTACGTGGCCTCCACATCACCCCTTCATGGCCATGTGTGTGGCCATGACACGGCCATCACAAGAACTCAAGCAGCATCAAAGTACACGGAATGTACTTATAAAGTACTCAATGTGTACTTAAAAAATTTCCAGATACTCATATTTTCACAAAAACGACCCGAAAAGAAAAACAATACCTGAAAAGAAGGTTCAGGTTCATACAAACATCCCCCCTTAAAGAAATTTGTCCCCAAATTTCCCTAAAAAGGTGGCGAAGAAGGATCCTCGAACAAATCTTCCCACTATGATCGCATATTGGCCCCCCACTCCCATGTCTCTTCGTCTACACGACTTTGCTTCCATAGCACCCAGACCAGAGGAACAGTCTATCCATGGAGTAACTTTGCACTACGATCAACAGTCCTGAAAGGAATCTCCTAGAATGATGCATCTTCCTCCATCTCAACCTCCCTGGGTTGAAAAACATGAGATGAATCTGAGAAATAGCATTGAAGTTGAGAAACATGGAAGACGGAATGCATAGCCTGGTACCTCAGATGTAACTGCAACCTATAAGAATACATCTCGACTCTATCTAGAATCTCAAACGGCTCGACGTATCTCAGTGAAAGATTACCCTATATCCGGATTCACTTGTGTCCCAAACTCAGGGAAACATGTTGGAAAACCTGATCTCTGACCATGAACTCCAAAGGACGTCTCCAATGATCATCATAAGATTTCATCCAAGACCGTATAGTTTTCATCATTTTCCAAATCAACTCCACATGTTCTGTGATCTTTTGAACACGATGAGGTCCCAACATAACTGCCTCTCCTACCTCCATCCAAAACAAGGGTGATCGGCATGAACTACTATAGAAAGACTTGTAAGCTGCCATCTAAATAGTGGCATGACAACAATTTTTTAGTCAAATTCCACTAGATGTAGATGTCTCCCCCAAGAACCTCTAAACTCAAGGACGCATGCTCCTAGCATTTCCTCTGGCACCTGAATCGTGTGCTCTGACTGGCCATCTGTCTTGGGATGGTAAGTTTTACTCATAAGTACCTATGTAACCAAAGCCCAATGTAGCCCTTTCATGAAATGTGACATAAAGAGGGTGTCTCAATCTGAAATGATAGTACTCAAAACCCCATGAAATCATAAAATCTGACGGATGTACAACCATCCAAGATCATCAACACCAAAGGTATCTTTAAGCAGAAAGAAGTGAGAAACATTTGTGATCCTATTAATGATAACTCATTCCGCATCATTCCCTCGAGGAGATCTCGGTAACCCTGTCATGAAATCCATCGTGAGATCATTCCACTTCCTCTCAGCAATGGGTAGATTCTATGAAAGTCTTGCTGGTCGCTGGTGATCCGCCTTCACCTAATGACAGGTGGAACACCTCATGACAAAACAAACAACATCCCTCTTTATACCTGGCCTCCAATACTGGCGTTGTAGATCACGATACACCTTGGTGAGGCCAGGATGAACTGTCCAAACTAAGGAATGAATGTCTCCAATCTGATCGTTGCATATATCTGCTAGCACCCATATGCATCCTTGGAAATGCAAGATCTCACCCTCTCCCATGGTCAATCCGGGAAGAGGGTCCTCTCCTGACACACTTTCTCGTAGTACTATGCTTTCAGACTCTGATAGCTGCCTCATTCAAACTCAGTCAAGAAGGGAAGAGGTAACATATACATAATAAAGAAAATTCTGACCATTTCTGTTGTGCACCTCCAAGTGCATTTCAGAAAAAAGAGCCATAAGCGGCCCCTGGCTATTGGCCTCTTGAACTGCATGTATCTTTTTCTTCCTACTCAGTGCGTCTGCTACAACGTTGCCTTTCTCAGGCATGTAAGCAAGATCGAAATCGTAGGACTGTAGGTACTCAACCCACCCCCGCTATCTCGGATTCATTTCACTCAGTGTGAAGATGTACTTGAGGATATTGTGGTTAGTATATACCACAATGTACCCTCCCAGATGATAATTTCTCCAACAACGCATAGAATGAACAACTGAAACCATCTCCAGGTCATGCATAGGATAGTTTTTCACATGTGGCCTCAACTGCGGAGATTCATATGAAACAACATGATCCTCCTGAATAAGCACTTCTCCAAGCCCTATGCCTAATGCATCACAGAAAACAGTACAACTCTTTCCTAGATATGGAAAAACTAGAATCGGTGATGACGTCAATCTCCCCTTCAGCACTTGAAAGGTTGAATCACATGATTATGACCAAACATAAATCACCCTTTTCTTAGTCAACCCCATGAATGGCTCTTCTAAGTGTTAGATGTCCTATATAAACTGCTAGTAGTGACCATCCAGCCCTATGAAACTTCATACCTCAAAGACATTTTTCGGCTGCTCCAAGGTAACTACTGCTCTCACGTTATCTAGGTCTACTGATACTCCTATCTCTCAGATGAGATGACACAGGATGTGAATCTCATCCATCAAAATGTTGAACATTGAGAGCTTGGCATACAACTGGTGCTCCCTCAGTGTACTCAAAACGATCTCAAGATGGATATCATGGTCGGGTCGAGTGTGAGAGTACACCAAGATATCATCCATGAAAACCACCATTGAAGGAATCCATGTATGGATGGAACACTCTGTTCATCAGTGCCATGGAAACTGCTGGCGCATTCGTGAGACCAAACGACATAAACAAATAATCATATAGACCAGAACTGCTCCGGAAGGCTGTAAGAGGTATATCCAATGGTCTGACACGTAACTGATGATAGTCGGATCTCAAGTCAGTCTTCTAGAACACTCTGGCTCCTCGAATCTGATCAAATAGATCTTCAATATATGGAAATGGATATAGGTTCTTGTCCATCAACTGGTTCAGCTTCCGATAATCCACTCAAATCCTAAGCGTACCGTCTGCCTACTTTTCAAATAGGACAAGCGAACCCCAAGGAGAAGTACTGGGTCATATGAAACCCTTTTCTTGAAACTCATTCAACTGCTTTTCAAGCTCCTGCAACTTAGGTGTGGCAATCCTATAAGGAGGAATGGACTCTAGAGTTTCTCCTAGAACAAGATCAATAGATAATTATACCTCTCTCTCCAGAGGAAATCTTAAAAATTCCTCTAGAAAAACAACCCTGATATGATCCACCACTGGAGGAAAGTCTATCTATGAAGTCCCCTGGTCATCATGGTACAGACTAGAAATCTCAGCTATAACTCTACCTAGCCCCTGATTCTCTGGTCCTGGTTTAATTTCCTGGACATCCCACTCACCCTTATAAAGAAACGATCTACCCTCCAGTGATGTAAAAGTCACCCTGCGAAGATAACAGTCGATGACTACCCAAAAGGGACTGAGCCAGCCCATTCTGAGATTGACATCATAGCTTGTCATCTCTAGGACATAGAGGCCCCACAGAAAGTGATACCCAGACACCTCTAGAGGGAACTCCTCGAACTGATGTACAATAGCTGTTCTAGTAGCCAATGGTGTGTCTAGTGTTAATATGTCCTTAGAAGTATAAAAAGTAAGTCTAAGGCATTCCACAGTATGCATAGAAATAAAGCTATGAGAAGCTCCCATTTCAAAAACTGCAGTGGATAAATCTGAGGCTACTAAAATCATACCTCCATCTCTAGAAGGTCAAATAGCCTTATCCAGATGAAACTGCTCTACCGCAAATGTCAGGTTTGCCCCGCAGCACAGTGTAGCAGCCTAAGAACACTGAGCTGACCCACCCTAAGCCTGAAAACTACATCCATGTCCTCTTGCCTGACCTAAATGACCTGAAGAACTCTAGCCCCATGTCTACCGCGGAACTGGAAATCATACTCCTGTATGAGAAGTCGAAACTGATCCACCTTCACTAGTCGAAGGTAGGAGAACCCTGCAGAAACGCTGCAGATGACCCATCTTGCTGCTAGATCAGCACTCCACTAGGTCTCTCAGGAACTGAGGCTTCTTATTCCCCCCTTTTTCAACACTGATAGCACACCAATTAGTTTCTAGAAGTTAGATCCCGTCCACCAAAAGGAATACCTCACTTCCTCAGGTTACCTCATGTAGACTCTCGGTGGTGCTTCCTGCCATCTATCTGAATAGAATCAGCCCTGAATGTGGATCGGTCCTAGTCTATAGCTCCATTATCCCTCATATTTCTCTCCACGATAAGCTCATGGTTGACTATCAGAGTAATAGAAGTCAACTGGAAGATGTTCACATGTGATATGATATCCGGTCTGAGGCCTTCCTCAAACTTCCTTGCTAAAAATAGCCCACCATTCCCCAGAATGAAATTGAAAAGCTGTAACTCTTTAAAGTGAATAGAATACTCCATAACTGTGAGAGTACCAAGCTGTATGCTCATGAACTCTATGGCTTTGTCATCCCTTAGCGTCCCTGGGTAGAAATAATCATAGAATGTACACTGAAACTTGTCCCAAGCCATAACCTATTGGCACCCAGCCTGCAAAACCACATCCCAACATCTTTTGGAGAAATACCAGAGCATATAAGTAGAAAGACTCACTCTCCTCTCCGGAGGCATCCTTATGTGCTCAAAGATGTATATCATCGCTTCTATCCATGACTCTGCAGCCTACAACCCTCTATCCCCTATGAACGTGGGAGGATATTGTTGCTGAAAAACCCACATCATCTCTTCCATAGATGGGGTAGAATGCTGAGCTCCCTAGAAGGTCTGCATGTATCTCATGAAACCCTCGCTAAAATGAGTATCAGCACCAGTGTTTGGAATCACTGTAGGTGCCATTTCTAGAATGATAGGCGGATCTACAAGTATTCCCTGATCTGTCGTATCAGGCGTACAGTTAGTACATAGTTCCTGACATGCAATATGAGCACGTCTCGGTGCCATAACTCTTTAAGGTCAAAATAAAACATTAGATCAAATTACCGGGAACAGAAAACTAGTAGCGTAAGAATGTAACAGGGGAAATAATCATTCAAAAGAAACAAAACATGACTACACGACATGTATAAAGACTACACGACACGTTCTCTTAAGTCATTTACATGGGTGTTCACTCCTACCTAACTGGTCATGTAACAACCCATATACATGGTGTGTTGTCCCAACGCATGGCGTGTACTTGGTTTCTCTTCCCTGTCCGAGTCCTTCTATAATGTTAAGACACATGTCTCTCCTAATACAACACTACACGGCTTGTACTCAACAAGATTCACCTTTCTCGTGTTGTTAGTAGCACGACATGTGTGCCCAGGTGACACAACATGGTGTGTTCCAAAAGGACACGATGTGTACTAAGAAGTCTTAATGGACCTTGTTGTTAGCTACATGATCGGATACATGGATGACACTACACAATGTGTTTCAGGTGAACATGGTGTGTCTGAGAAAGGATAACACTGACCCGTGTTGTTCGCGACACGACCTTGTGCGTAGATCAAACTTCACTACGTGTAAAATTCATACACGACATGTATGTGAAAAGATAACATGACCCATGTTTCTTGTGACACGGTCGGGTACCTATTTCATACTACATGGCATGCTAAACAAGTACACAACATGCTCCTATAAGATATTCCACAACCACATGTCCCTTATCGCACGGTTAGTGACATAGCTATAAACTACAAGACGTGTAATCATAAAGTACATGCCATGTATTCTAGGTTTTCCTGCACAGTAGTCTTAGAAATGAATTGGGGCCTAGAAAACATAGAAAAACTAGTTTTGAGATTCCAAATTCTTGTATGTGAGGGCCCATACTCCCAAAAAATCAAAGCTTGACATCATAACAATTCATATAACACGTAAACAGTATAATTAACTCACGTTCCACCAAATTACAATCCATGGGGGCCCATAACACCTCTAAGACAGAAGTTTGGATTCCATAATAATGAATCTCCAATCTAATGATACCCTGTCAACCTTGCAGGTATTCTATCACAGTAACTATCATAACAACATTCATAGTCTATCACAATTTCTATCACAACCGCATGAAACTTCTAATGAAATCTATATGTCATGGAAAAATACATGACATGTGATTTTATAACAAGTTAATATATGATGGATGAGATGGAATACCCTCATCTCATCAGGTTACAACAAAATAGAACCACAATCATATAAACAGTAACAACACAAAACAAGTGCACCACCCAACAATGAAATCAATTAAACCGTAACATTTTAAAAACTAAAAAATTGCAATATTCGAGGTAACCATGCTTTTTCCCTGTACACATGTTCTCGAACTCTCGGGAACATCTTTTTCACATTTACCTATTCCATGTTATCCATGTCTAATGTCTCCAAGTTGTAAGTCAATAGGAAATAAAATGAACCTCCTCTGATACCACATTGTAACGAACTGAATCTAGAGGCACTCAACTGGTTCCCCATACCGGGTTCGCCACATGACCTCAAGCTCATTTCCCCAAACTCCAAAGTCTTCTGGATAACAATGAGGGCCTTGGTGAGTCATTGGGGAAACAATGCCCTCATTTGGTAAGGTATACATGGGAAAGGAAATAATTGTCAATAGCGGAAGCAGTAAACAACATACAATAACTATAACTAAACAGCGAAAGAAATGAATATGTTTTAATGATGATAATGATGCAGAAAGTACAAGTATCAATGGAACGAAGAAAACACACCTACTTGCTGAAATAAAACTAAGAATCAAAGTACTAAAAGTAAACAACAACTCCAGCAGCATCGCATGCCTAAGCCCGGTCCTAGGTTCATCAGCTCCAACCATCAATCATGTACCTGAAGTAGAAGGGCCACAATCCCAATCCACACCTGCAACCATATAACCTATTTAGGCCAAAAAGCAGGACCCAAATATGGTGTGAGACTAATCCCAATAGACAACTACCATAAGATCGGTTCCCTACAATCAGTGAGCAATATAGAAAAAGTAAATGAAATAAATACAGTAGAGAAATAATAGAACACTAAAGTAAAAAATCCTACCAATATACATTTACATTTATTTGTTAATTTAATTGAATCATTTAATTATCAACCAAGGAATACAGAAAACCACTCTATATTCCCAAGGCATAGCAAGTAACACAATAGTTATCTCATCAGACTACCTAAACACAAGCAGTACAAAACCCAAGCTTGTTATTTGGCTTGATTGACTCTTCAAAACCAACCAAAAAATATTCCCACTGACTCTCTAGGTTTCTCACACTAACAGAACCCTCTAGTCAGGTAATCACACAAGGCACAGACACTCTGAGAAGATCTCACCGTCAATTCCCCGATGGTCTTGAAATGATATCTATAGACTCTCTGAGGAATCACTTACGTCTAATCCCCATACATTCTCAATACGTAACTAAGGACACTATGAGGAAGCACAAAGTACAATTCATGTAGGTCCCACAAACAATACTTATTTATAACTAACTCTCTCGGGAAGCCCTTAATGGTAAATTCCCTCTTTAGTCTACCGAACCAGGTTCACACAGACCTAAGCTGTCCAGTCCTGCATAATCAACTATTAACATCCCTATGTATGTTCAAAAACTATATGGATAATATCTACAATTCATTAAAGAATTTAAATAGTAGGCAGTACATGAAATCAATTGTATCAAGGCAGGAAATCCTTAAAACATGGTCCGCATCAAAGGAAACTTATGCCAACCGGCGATAAACATCCAAAACAAGTGAAAAAAACATAGGGTGATCCTCAATAATGCTAACAAGAAATAATTATTCATCTATCATCCACAAGAATACAAGCAGTCTAAGGCAGATAATAATGCAGGATCAAAACCCTAACCCAAGATACCCGATACATGGGTATCTGACACTTTTGCACAAAAAAATCAAAGATATTAAATGTATGGAAACAAAACACCTACCTTGAACCTAGGATATCAGTATACATGAACCTCGGCACGCAAATAGGCCTAGAACGGAGTAGATCTACAAAAAAGACTAAAACAGTCATCCTCAGATAACTCTTATAAGAAATGGAACCATGAAACATGTCCAAAGAAGAATCATGAACTCACCGCTATGATTCTATTGATACTGATGGCGTTTGTTTCAGTTAACCGGTGACGTATCGGTGGCTCAGAAAAGATCTATGGTCGTACCCTCACTCTCGGTCAATGATTCTAGAGAAGAAGGTGTTTTTGGAGTTAATGCGCGACCCCGGTCCGATTAATGAAAAAAAGAATGTACAGAGCGTGTACTTTTAGAGTACACGGTGTGTACTATGCTTTTCTATACTCCGCATTAAGAGGCATACACATCACCCATACATGGCAGTGTTTGTTTCCATGACACAGACATCACACGGCCTCGAGAAACATCAAAGTACATGGAGTGTACTTATAAAGTACACGGTGTGTGCCTATCAAATTTCTAGATTCTCATATTTTCTAAAAAAATGACCAGATTAGGAAAAACATACCTGAAATGAAGGTACGGGTTCGTACATATGACTTCTATCTTAGGAATCAGGAAAAAACCTTGTCGATACCCTCATGTGTCACAAAAAAATAAATTCGCGATGACCTCCTATAGTAGTATCAAGATGGGGGTGTTATTCAGTCTATATATCTGATCTTGGAAACACTAATAGAAATTCCCCATCACAATGAAGGTTTGTACATTCTACTTCAATGAATATAAGGGTCCTTCTACCCTTGAAATGTCATCAAGAAATCTCTAGTAGTACACGGCCACGGCCAAGAAAAACCTCACCTTATTCACGCTCCCAGGTGGCTCCCACGAAACCACTGCCACTATCATTGCAGGATCCACTGAAACACCATCCCCCAATATAACATGTCCTAGAATGTAGACCTCTCTAATAAAAAACTCACAGTTGGTTACTATAATTTCAAAGCACTTAGAGCGTATCTCGGAAAATATTAAAATTTGTAGAGTGCTCCTTTTTGGTTTCCAAGTACAGAAAGATTTCATCAATGAAGACCACCATGAAATGATCAAGGTTAGGCCTGAAGATCATGTTCAAGAGTCTCGTGAACATGGATAGGGAATTGGTCACACTGAAACACATCATGATGAATTCATTTTGTCCATAATGGCATCTAAAGGCCATCTTCAGTATATCCTCATCTGCACATGAAGCTGTTGATAGACTTACCCGATGTCAATCTTCAAGAACCCTCAATCTCCCTTCAAATAATTGAAGAGGTAAATAACCCATTTTAGTGTATAATTGTTATTCGCAGTCACCTGGTTCAGGAGATGGAACCCACTCAAAATTAGAAACTCTCTTCTACCATGTTGGAAAACATAGCTGCAGATTCCCATGGTGAAACACTGGGTCTCACAAAGTCCATCTCCTGCTTATCCTCCAACTATACTCTCAATTCACGAACCTCTTCTAGATCCATCTGATATGCTTATGTGTATATCGACGCCATCCCAGATTAATGATTGTTTTATATGTCTACCACCCATAATAGGTGGTAGTCAAAGAACATCCATAAAAAATATGTCTTCATACTCATCCACCACATTAAGAAAGTGAGTACATACCTCATTCACTACACCAATGGTTAAGATATCCAACTATTGGGTGATCAGTGACACCCTCTTCTGAGAAAGTATTTCCAGTGGTAGAAGAGCTCCAAACCCATGATGACATCATAAGGCCTCAACACCACTACTAGGGGGACCCAGCCAGAGCCCTCACATCAATGAGTAAGATCACATATTCGAAACCTATGTGTGATCGTGAAATCACCTCCTGTAGGATTATCTATTAATATGTATCATGCCAACTTCTAAACCATAATCTACGAGCCCCGAATAAGGTCCAATAAATGGATGGAAGGTCGGGACACTATGTCTATAAGAATTATAGATAATATGGAGAAGACACAAGGCGTACCTCTAATCACCAATTGATTTTCGTGGTCATAGGCCTCCATATACTAAAGCTGAAACTTCCCCTATTGATAGGATCCCTGAGCCCATGGATAACATCTTGGGGGGGTCGTCCCTTGAACCTCCGCCCACCAAATACCTCTCTGCCTACTCCTCTACCACATCTGTCACCCTGAAGACCACCTCTCTCGAACCACTTCCACTACCATGGAAGTCCCTCAACCATCTACTGATTATATTTGTAGGGTGTAGGGAAATCATGATTCATGTGTATCTACCCAGCATATGAGAAGAAAAACCTATCCCCTACTAATTCCATATACTATGTGATACGTGCACTACTTACCCTGGGTTTGAGGGACTTCCTCTGAAAGGCTTGTCATGTATGGGTCCCTACGTCTATTTCCTACTACCCACCACTGAATAATATACATCTTGGTGTCTACTGGTGGCTCGAAATGTGGGTTCCCACTCTTCCGGATAGCTCTGTAAAAGTAGTGATCGCTCCACCACCCTACATGATTAGGGATGTTGAGGGACCCCATGGATTCCCTGACCTACTAGCGCATTCCCAGCTCAATGGTTTGAGCCCTGAAGAACAAGTCTTTCACCATGTTTGTTGTGTAGATATAAAGTTCAGTGAATATCGCTGAGTACATTACTACTATCATGCTACCTTACTATAGGTGTTGTAACTCCTGTATGCACATAGAGTGAAACATCACTGGGAAGAACTCATCCTTGATGAGGTGCTCATAGTCGGTCTAGGTGAAGGTCACCTCATCATGATTCTAAATCATCATGCTTCACAATCTCTATACTGGTCCTGGAAGAATGCATGCAATTATAAATTCCATCTTATCGATAGGATTCCTGAAAAGATGGAAGGCTCGTATCACTACCTGATGCCAATCCTTAGCCACCTGGTGGTCAGTATTTTCCATGAACCTAGGTAGTCTCTTCCAATAGAAATCGAGAATGCCACTGAGCCTATGTGAATCCTATACCGATAGTGATGACCGTAACTATTGATCAATAGGTGGTGGTTACACTATTTCATTACCCAGTGGGTCAATTTCTAGAACTGTTCCCTGAATCGATACCCCATCATTGGACATGATATACTCGCAGTCGTGTATCAGAATCTGGGATTGTAATCTACATGGAGGAATCCTAAAATTGATCCTGATGTACCACTATCAATAGATAATACCTGGTGAGATGAATCAAGAAGGAGAAGATGAAAAATACTAAAAATCATAAAGGATGTATGTACTCATTATTTTCCACAACTAGTGTTTCCATCTACTAAGTAATAAAGAAGGTGTTTAGAGTCCATGTGTGTGGATACGTCGGTCGCAACACCAAAATTGCAGTCCTTGGACTAAAATCCAAACACAAAAAAATTAACATTGTTTCCCAAAAAACAAAACAATATAATCATGTTCATTGAGGTAGAACCAAAAATATTTGGTAAAACTTTTTCAAGACCCGTTCCCCAGGGCTTCAGCCGTGACAACCACATATGCACCTCCCAGAGGCCAGAATATGGTGACTAGTACCGAAAACATTATATCATGAGTGAGAGGCATTTTCTACAGTACTTGATTGCATGCACACACACAAAACCATGTACTGAAAAACTAGAAATGAAAACATGCATGACACTAAAAAAATAAGCAAACATATAATAAGTAATACCAATAGGCTAGAATACAAACCCAAAAAATCCAAACTAAAAACATAAATTTACAAAAGGTCCTTGTAAGATGTCCTCATAAGACCCCACTAGAAGGGTAGGCATGGAGTGGTTGTCAGAAGCATTGTATGTATGTATTTCATGACTTATATCACTGGTCACCACCTTGTCTAGGTCCACTGGGGTCTTTGTCAAAGTGCATGTCATCTATAGTAGACACATCATGTGCAGGTGAAGCCCAAGCGGTGGTGAATAACAAAATAGTATGAAGGTATCCTAAAACTATTGGGAAATGCCACAAAAGAATGCATAATCATGTTACTGTCATATTATGTAGGTACACTATAATATATTTAATACACAATAATGATTCATACAAGGAAAAACATGTACTGGTGAGGTACTCATCCCTAATTTGTACTATGGGTTTGCTGGGACACACAGAGCTGCTCCCCACCATGGGACTGCCATGTCACACAGAGCTGATGCCCAGATTATCCATCATAGCTGGTACACATAAGGCCACTTTAAGTTGGTCCACACAGGCCCACTGGTAGATGGTTCACACAGAGAATCTTGCAGCTGTTTCACATAGATCATTTTATCATCTAAGCCTACAGGGTCACCTAGACTCAGTCGTCACAAATTTTTGAAGCTCATCCAGCCGTAGGATTCCCGTATGTACCATGTGTGATTCCGGGAGAATCCAATAGTCATGTCATTCTTCATATCTCAACATCAATGAATGTCTAAATAGATATTTCCAGAAAATATATATATATTCGTGGGGGTACTAATTCCACAAATGTCTCCCTAATCAGATTCCCAATCTTAATGATATTGGTGTTTTAGTAAATTGGGGTCAGTTGTGTCTGGTCCAGGTCCAATCTAGTTGGACAAGCCTTACCCACTGAGGCCTGGGGTTCCTGAATTACCTGGACTAGTGGGAACAACTATAACTAACTTTGTTTGGGTCTCGGTATTCCCGGATTAGCATGGACACTGAACCAAGCCCATTGGGCCTTTCTATATCCGGACCGGTTTGGCCAGGGGTTTAACACACCTGGCCACCTAGTAACATGATTCTGTCCTTCCAATCCTGTAATTAGTGGACCATTTTATTCCCATACATAGCTGCCCATCGGCACTGTTTTATTCCGCTTGACCATCCCACATAATCGGGTCACCTTGTTCCATCCCAGGCCGCCCAGTAACACGATTCACACCCCCTGTTCTAGACAGCATTGCGGTTGGGTATCCTCATTTCCAAACACTCTATGAGAGTTAGGTTCGATCACAATGCGGATGGCTAAAGTCATCCACCCCATGGTCCCACATGTAGTCCCCACTAGACCATGTGCCAATGTGCCATGGTCCACACTGTGCGGGCTGCTCCATCGACTCATCCAGGCGGACGCGTCCGCCGCCGCCAGCTATCCCCCCCCCCCAGTACCAGCGACCCCCTACTACATTGTCATGACCCAATATAAACACGACCTATGACTCATTGATTGATGAGGCCACAACTAGAAGTGGATTATTTGGAGCACCAAGTCCACTTCAATGGTACGTTCCTCAAACTGTATGCGCCTCCGTTCTCCTTGGAGTGTCGTCGTCCCTACTGCAGCCTTGGTATTTCATTGACTCAAATTCAAAGGAGAGGTCTTAAAGAACTGATGAATCCCCAAAAAATTTAGAAATCAGGTCCTTGTTCATCTCATCATAATTCTCCCACATTAGTGTTTTTGAATTATGGGAAGGGATGATAAATTTTCTAGAAACAATATATCCCCGAACCAAAACCCCATAGATAAAATAATACACTCGCATAATGAAAATTAACTCTCAGATCAACCAGTTCAGTGGTGGATCTTTGAACATTGTTTTAGAAATTTGAACGAGGCATTCAAATTATGAAATGATAAACCCCATCCTACAGAAGCCTTCATTGTATGGAAGGCTCATCACTAATGGAGATCCTTCCATGGGGACTCACGACCCATTTGAATCCTTTGTCATTTGTCATTATTCAGTCCCAAATTTATTCTCCATTATGTCATCGACACATTTTAGATTCTCCTGAATTCATCGTTGGAATGAATTCTCTCATATTTCCTCAAAAAAAAATACAAATCAAAATATATTCCTCCAAATTCTTTATATTATTAAAAGATAAACGTGTCATAGTGTTTCTACTACAATTAGTCGTCATTCCATTATGCTATTTTATTTATAGAACATAGTTTCTATTATTTTTAGTTAATGAGTCATTATTCTATTTCATTTATGAAATTAAACTATCAGCTCATCGCATCATTGTATTAAAATAATTTTTGGAAAAAATTAATCTTTAATTTATATTCCATAAAATGACCAAAAATTAACTTTTTCCCTAAACCGGTGCTGGTAGAGGTTAGGTCAATTCATAGTTAATGTCATTGTTTTGGACGCAATGGTTCCCTAATATTTTCAATCCATCCAACCATTTAGATGCTTCAAAAACTACAAACTCATGCCATTTTAATTATCTAAAATAACCCCAAAAACTATTGTTCACCCTCGACCTGCACCGGTCGAGGAAAAGCTCCACCTAGGGGAAACACAACCTCAAGAGTGGAAAATTACTCTTAGAAGTAAAATTAGTGACACCGTTTTTGATTTATAAGGATTTGGAAATAAAATAATTGTTACTTAATTATTTTATTTATGGGAAAAACTAATTTCCAAAATTGGCCAGCACTGGCTACCATTAGACCATTTCTAGAACAATCATAATTCTCTGAGATCAATGGTTCCTTTGAATTTTTCATACGGGTACTGATTTAGATGTTAAAAAAACTTGCTAAGACAATAATTTAATAACACTAAAAAATTATCTAAAATAATTTTCGACCACTCCAGGCCACAGAATTACATGCCATCTCATATACTGGCCTAGAAAAAATCCCATTAAATATTAAAAAAAATTACAAAAATACTGGTTATTAATTTAATATTGTAAAAGATATCATTTATAATAATTAAACACATTAGAACAACCGTCTATGAATGATGGTGATGAAAAAGTTATTGGATCATTGTAGAGAGGATGTAGTCCACATATATCCATTGGTGGGTTAATTATCATAATAAAACTATACTAGTTTAGGGATTATAATTATTTTTTTTAATTATAACTGGCTTATTTTTAATGTAGGTAGACGACGAAATAAATTGAATGATTTTGGGTAATATGATAACTACTTCTTCAGTTTTCCTTCTTTTTATCTTTTCTTACAAACCCTTTGAATTGTACTTTTAATATCCTAGTAACTCAAATTCATTAATTGGTAATTTTAAAGGGTATTTCATTTCTTTTTATCAATATGTATATATAATGGGTAATTGGAATAGTGTATATGGGGTTCCCTTTCATATGTGAGTAGAGGGGAACTCTGGTAATTAGTTAATGTAATAAATTTTTAAAAACTAATTGTAAAGTTTAAGTAGATCCAAATTGAACAATATGTATGATATGTTAAGGAAGTGTTTAAATAATTTCATCAAATACAATTTGGATTGTTTTAGGTGATGCTTTAACTATTATCTCATTATTTTAACCTACTGTTTTCCATTTTGATTATTAACAAAATTTCAATTTTTTACACGTTAAGGGTCCTTAATATTATCATAAGAAGGAAACGTTTCCATAAATTAGACGTGGTTGTTATGATAAGCCATATCCTTATAAATTGAAACAAAATATGTATATTATAAATACTAAATCATTTAATTAAATATTATATATTGAAAATATAAATTTATATAAAATATCTTCATTTTCATTTTTGTAACTATTAATTTTATTTTAAATTGAATATGAAATGGGAAAAATGTAATCTACATATAAATGTGTCAAAAATAAAAAAAAAATATGTTTATAAAACAAATTAATGGGAAACTTTAACTCTATGAAGTAAAATTATGTTTTTATTTTTTTAAAAAATCATTTAAATGATTTTTCTACTATATTCTAAATAACTACACTTGCATCTAAAAGGAACTATATGAAATTAGATCAACTCTAAAATTTATATATAAAAAATTGATTAATTTTTTTTCATATTTAATATAAATATTTACAACTAACCATATAACCTTTTTATACTAATGAATTATTTTAATGATTTTATTGTCAAGAGTGTGATATATTGAAATTTTTAATAAATCATACTAAATAAATTTCATTGTTAGGGGATTAAGGAACAGAAATTAAATATATTATAAAAATAAATGTAAATTTACAAATATAACTCATCCAATATGATAAATCTATGTTTTATGGAAATAATTAGGCATTATCCTAATGTTTTAACAATGTTTTACATATTTTTCTAATTTAGAGGTGATATTTTTTTTGGAGGTTGTTATTCATAATTAAAAAATTAAAATAGATAAATATTAAAAAATATATCCTCATAATCAAATATATATAATTATTTATTCATGATTTAATTTTATTATGATCCAAAAATTAATTTTTAAAACTATTTCTCAAAAGTCCTCCAAGACCGTTAGTTAGAAATGTACATTTTAATTCATAAAACATGATTAATTGATATCTAATTGATTAAAATACAATAGATGACTGTTAAAACATTGTATATAATATATATAAATATATATAATTAATATCAATCACCAAGACATATTAATTTGGTTGTTCAAAATAAAAACACCCAGCATGCATATAAATTGTTATACCAAAAACATTTCTTTTACTATTATATAATATTTATTTCAATTGATATTTAATTGATAGTAATTGATTGTATTTTAAAATTTTGTAACCATTTTACTATTATTATTTTAGTCATTCATATTCATAATTTCTACTCAAACTACTATGTGATTACTATAATATTAAATATTATTATTTCTATACTATAGTGATGTTTGATAAAATATTGTGTTTCATACAAAAATTGATAAAAATGAATACAAACAATGATATAGAGTTATATAATAAAATAATGGAGAGTAACATTTAAATCCACATTAGATATATCCCAACATGTCTTGTCACACTAATACAAAATAATGACAATATCATTAATTCATCACATTCATGGGCTCCCAAATAGGTTATCAGATTTTTTTTAACAAATAATTTTTACTATGTGAGTACAAATTATTAAGAACATTATATGAATGAATGTATGTTTGTAACAACTTTTAGTTTCTGGAATGATCCAGTTTCATAAGAACAACTTCTGTGTTTTGGACATGTGAGGGATCATGTATATATATCCTCCTAAATTATAGATTGAACTAAATGTGTAATTTAGTGTGGAACAGTGGAAGACCCTTGAGAAAACAAACAGTACCAACTAAATAATGAATCATATATGGTCTAATATTTCTTGTTCCAAACATTAAATTCATTCATATTTTGATAACCATATCTCTTGGATTAATTCACCAGAATAATATCTAACCAACATTGAATCCCACAATTCTTGAATCATTTTAAATATATAATTTATATGGACTCTGAGATCCATTGATGTTATAATGAGTTGTTATAAAATTCAATAAAATTTTCTTTATATTTAATAGGTCCCAATTGTTTTCATTCACAAAATTCATCATAGTACATTAGACATCAATAATAAATTCTATATAGGGATCCACAAGGATCCATTTGAATAATCGAGTGAAACATATTGTAGCATGAAACTCAATTAGAGGATATTTTTGATCCCAACCACCTATATATAAATATATAATAATCTAAAAATGTCCTAAATGATTTTAATAGATATTTCAAATTGAAAAACGATTTTAAAAGCATAATATGTTTCGAAAAATAACTCGAATTCTATATCTTGCTGAAGAATCCTCTTGACTGTCATGATGAACATCTGATCCTAATAAGATACAATAATTTATTTTATTAAATAATAACATAGCACGTACATAATGTATTATCTAGGTTTTTGATGAATTGAATACTATTATCTCATAGTTATTAAGTTTTTTTTATCAAAAGGTTATCGAAAAAATCAAAAATAACAATATTGAATTTTAATATTTTTGGTGGATAGTGACACAATCAATGGGGATGTTCTCCCATTGCTATTAACGTATCAGTAATAGTGTTAATATCATCATTGATTTTTTATATCACTAATAACATGAAAAAATACCATTTAATGAGGTATAAACATTGAAATATATCTCTTTATGTTCTCTCACCATAAATACTAATTCATATATCTATACATCATTGTATGTAACATCTCTAGTAATTATAGAATAATACTTTTTCATATGTATTAATTTTTATGAATTAGCTACTAATTCAACTCTAAAAATTACTCTTTGTCTAATAGTATACATAACACACAAAAATGATTTTTCTAAAATATTATGATATAAAAAAGATTTAGGTACACTGAAAAGTAATACATTATTAATATTATTATTATAAATGGATTTTATCCAAGAGCTATTTTATTGGTTCTAATGAAAGAAAATAACTACAATATTTTATAACATGATATATTAGTTAAAATTAAATTATTATATAGATAAGGGACATCAAAATTCACTTTGGTTGAATTCTATTTGTTTATATGATAAAAATTATTTTTTAATTAATACTGAAAAAATAATGAATTTTAAATCAAAACATCATTTTTTTCTAATTTATTTAAATTTTTGGATTAAAATTTAATATTATTTTTTTGTATTATTAGATTAATTTTTATCATTTTATTCAATGTTATACATTGGATCTATTTTCACATTTAAATTGGATATAAACACATTTAATTTTTTTGATGGGTTTTAGTTTTACCAAACCCATTTCATCAAACCATCACTTGGATTATCATTATATTAAATTTAGTAAAATTTCAGAATTTAATTTTAGAAATTAGAAATTCATGGTTGTAATCATTATGAAAAAATTGATCTATTATTATAAAATTAGTTTCTGATGAATAATAACTGTAGTACTTTATTAACAAAGTTTAAAGATAAAACCGGTAATTAAAAGCAAAAAATAATTATAATAACATTAAAAATACCTAAAACATGACCTAATATTATTAGATGAGTTATGTAGACTAAGAAAATCCATGGTTTGAAATGGCTTCATTTGTTAGACACATGGGTGTGATTATGAAATTTGTAGCATTTGATTTAATGTAATGGAAAAAATGTCATATTCATGTATCTTCTTACTAAATTTTTTTAATATGGTGTTATATTAGATTATAAATAGTTATTATAAATATAAAATGATTAACTAAAATATGGTAATTTATTTACTGGTTGTAGGAATTAAATAACTAAATTTTATAATGATACAATGATGACGCAATAATAGATTTATTAATTGAAGAATAAACTAAATGATATTATAAATTTTTAATTAATTATTATTTGTTATATTTATTCTATACATGAATTTTATAGGTGACTATGACATTTTATAAGTCTGTTAACTAGTATTTTTCATTGTTATATATTTTATTGTATTTTATTTAAATTAAATGAAATGAAAAGTGTAAAAATTAACAGAATTGAAATTTTATAAAAATAATAATTTATTAAATAATTTTAAAATTATTAAGATCTTTAAAATTTAACAAGGTGAATATGATAGGGTAAAAAACTTCAACAATTTTTCAATTATTAAAAATTTACCACATATAAGTAAAATGTATAGCCTCTTATTTTTTAAAATGTTTTTACCACAATTAAAACAAAAATTTAATAATTATAGGTAAACCATAATGATAAGATTTAAAATAAAATAAATAAATGTCTAAAAATTACTATATGTGATGATTTAGGACTATAATAATCTTAAAATATCCATATCTATAGATGTTTTAATTTTGAATAAAAAAAATTATTTAAAATTATTTAATATTTTAATAGTTTCCTAGGCTTCCACTAACATCAAATATAAAAATGAACCCACTCTTCTATAATAATAACAATTAAAGAACCATTTAGATCAAACAGTTCTTCCAAAAACCCATCCTAGAATCTCTAAACACACTAATGATTCCTTATATTAGGCATAACACCCATATTAGAGGTGTTAAGTTGTTCTTCAAATGTGGTCACCCATAGAAGAGGTATCCTTTTTGAGGTGTTTCATTTTTCTTTCTTCTTCCACATACATTAAATATTATTCATATAATATTAAATAACATAAATTTTATCCTCAATATACTAAGATTTTATTATGTTAATATCAATACCTAAATCCATCTCAAATTTCATCAAATTGGAAATGAACATTTAATTTGGGTGTATAACAGACTACCGCCACACAAACTAATATAGTTCATTTTTCAATACCGCCTATCATCACATATAGTAAGGAAATAATAAATGTTTATATATGATATTAATGAAATATTTTTCAATTTAAAATAACAATACTTAAATTTTATTCTTACATTTCATGCACATAAAAACTATAATGATGCTCGTGCGTACGTGTGAACTAACACATCCACTAAGCGATGTGAATTGTTTTTATTCACCACATAGCTTATATGATATATATATGTATATATAATTGATTATTATAATTGTAATAATAGTTTTATAATTCTATAAATTTAAAATAATAATTAATTAATTTTCATTATGATCAATGGATATTTATAAATATTACTCATATGTATGTTTGACCTGTTATCTTCATGAATATCACGTTGTTCTTTTTTCATAACCATAATTAATGTTTTGATATAATAAATATTATTAATGTATAAATTTTATTATTATGACTTGTATACTATTTTAGAGAAGATGTAATTATTAACATAGGGACAATTTACATCATATCAATTTCATTTTCGACACATGTACTGAAGAATAGAAAAACTTCTCATTTGAACGTAAGAAAATATGTAATTGTTATAATATATTAATAAGTTATATAAAAATAATAATAAACATGAAAAATGATATAAATAAATTTTAAATTATCCTAAATTTTATATTTACCAATATATATATTGTACATGATGATTTAGACTCATAGTAAGTGAATTATTATCTCAAACCCACATTTTAATTATATGACGATTCATTCATATAAATATTTATATTTAATTTAAATGTTTTTATAACGGTTTTATAGATTTATTTATATGGACAAGAATGTTTTATAATCATAATTCCATTGAAAATTGTCACAGTGGTGTGTGACACTTTGATAAAAGAATCATCTTTTTTAAATGTTTTAGTTGTGTTTAAAAAATGGAATGATTATTTCAAAAACAAGGTTTTTTTTTCGAACATATAAACCATTAATAAAAATTATCACTTTCATTTCCCTATAATGTATTTATATTTAATATTATTTTGGAAAAAAATATTTTAAAAAATGTGTCTTATGTTATTTGTGTGCATCTTATTAATATGTAATGTGATTTCATTGGGGAAATGTAATTTTTTTCAATTGTGCCTTTTTTAAGTATTATTATTATGTTGTGGTAATTAAGAATTTATTATGTATTAAGGTGGTTTCATGATCAACCAACGTTAGCTGAGATTATGATAGAACTCCAATGCTTTGGGTAACGAGACATAGTTTAATGATATGTTTTCTACTATGATATTTTAAAAATATACTTTGATGGGTATTCCAAATGCAACAATGAAGGATTATCCCTATGTAGATGTGAAAGATAATATATAAGTATAAAATGGATTCCAGAAGTTAAATTTCTTCTTTTTGAATTCAGTGATGTTTTATTAGAATATTATGATTTCAATGATGTTTTTTAGGAATCTTATTATTTCCCGAGGTAAGCAAGGGAAATTATGTTTTATGGGTGAAAAGTATGTCTTCATGAAAATGCTTTCATGATTTAAAGATATTCATATACTAAAAATATCATTTTTCATTTTATATACCTTACTGATAATTTTTTGATAATCAATTGTTTTTTAAAAAACATACCAATATTAATGGGAGAATAGTGTTAGTAATGCGATTAGGAAATTTTTTTGATTATTAAATATGAAAGAAAACCATGTATCATATTAAATGATTATGTTTTATTGAATAAATGGATATTATTGGATGGTTTTACATTATATTGATGTAGATTTTTTATGTCATATTTATTGCCTAATTATCTAATACTCAAAACCTTAAATGTTATTTAATGTGGAGGAAATCCAAATTACTATCCTAAATCAATATTATTTAATGATTATATCCAGACCCTTATATCATACTTCTAGGATGACTATAGAATGATGAACTATAAGAATTATCCAATATCTCTTTCTTCAAACATGTTATGTAAATAGAACATATATTTTTATTTTGACATATCATCAAATCCCAATGAACATTTTTTTCTAGAACATTTTTCACATTCATTTTTATCAGAACATCTTTTTTATGTGCCACTTTAATCCAAACACTGATGGATGGCGGATCACTCAACTACGGAAGATATGATTCCTCTTCTTCCATTAATAATTTTGGATCTATCTTTTTCATATCTAAAAATATTATATATTATTTATCCTCAACATTGATGATTAATCATGATCTATTAAAATAATTTTATCTTCCATCTTGGTCCCATTACTTGGGTGGTAATATATTTAGTATTCATAATCATTAAATAACTCTAACCATCATCTCTAGTTCATATACAACTCATTAGAAGTTCATATATATTGTAATAATTTATTATTTGTATATACATCATTCCTTTTGAAATAATGATATGTAATCAATATAATTATTGATGAAATTGAGGAATGTAATTAAAAATCATGATTTCAGTAATTTTAATCAGAAATAATCATTTTTTGTGATCCATATTCTATGATGGTATCATTCTACATGAGGAAGCATCATATTATCTTATGTTTTAAATCACTATATATCACTATACCTTATCCACTATAGGGTAGTGTAATCAAATTTGTTCTTACTAATATTATCTTATTTTATATATATTTATCCCCATTCATATTTCCAAAAATTCAGGTCTCCCTGTCAAGTTAATTTCAATGTCTTTTAGGTTATATTGATAAATTATTCACAATGATTTAATAAATTGTATCCAAAAAAAATATGAATATTATTAATAGATGATGTTTTTGGCCAACATTCAATAATTTTTGTCATTTTATATGAAAAAGTAAACAATTTTATGAGATTATCCAAACCAAAAATGAATCATTCGGTAGGAAAAATTCTCAAATGGTAGGTTTTTTTATGAATGCAATCTAATAAAGGGGTCATCAGTATAATCCTGAAGTGGGATTTGTGAGTTTATATATATTTATAATAAAAATGAATTTATCTATAAATACTACCATAAACTATCAAATGTATTTTCTATGTTATCTATTCATAAATTCCACTATTACTATTGGGGAAATTATACCAAATAATTTAATCATTATAAATTCCATGTGTCCATAACATTTATATAATTTCATCATTGGTATAACCTCCTTCTTGAAAATTATTTGATTATATATAGATCAATGGTCTATACCATCCCATAGGTTTGATACATAAAATTTATATCATATTGGATGAATATTTATTACATAAGATAATGATCCATGAAAAATTCATAAAATTCAACATTCTTTAGTATCATACATATATAAATAACGAATTCATAGTGAACGACATCATCTACAACTATGTTTTTAATATATAGAATTCTTCTTAAAAATTTAATACACAAAACCTTTCATCACAACCTATGGATATGAATCATTTGAATGGCTTATCTCAATTTATCAATTAGGGTCAAAAATAAGATATGTAATCATAAAATTACAATAATGTATTCCAACCATTACCATAGAAATTTAATACCATACAATGCATATCATTGATCAAAAAAATTAGTCCTAAAATAAATTTTTTCAATTCACAAGACATGAATAAAAAATTATTGAAATAATATGATCCCTAACATTATAAAATATTCTTAATACATATATTATTAGAATACAAATATGTATTTAACATAATTTCCTACGTTTATAGGGATATATTATATATCTAATATAGTTCATTAGGGTCACTCCCCAAACAATAGTTGAAATAAAAGATCACCCCCTCTAGGAATATAGTTAATATGTTCCTTTATTTATTTGGGTATGCTCCACATTCTAGTCACGTTTATCTCATTATATATACAATTTTACCCGATGAATTAGAGGGATATATAATTCATGGACCACCAGTCATGTAGTTAAAGTGAATCAAATTTATTCCACATGATCATAAAAAAACAATCATATCATACCCAATGTGATGTAAATTGGTTTAATTATAATTTCAACATGGATTTACCCATGGAAAAATGGGATTCATAAAAACATCATCAATTTATCATCACATAACACTTAAAAGTAGAGTAAGTTTCTTAATCAAAATTACATCATTATAAAAAGTCATCAAAATAGAAAATAATGATATTATAAATAGATATTATTCCCTACAATATGTATCTAACATCAAATGATGTCATCAAAGATGAAAAATGATTTGGAAATATCTCTTCGAAAATTTCATGAAGAATATACCATTTATAAACTATACTCACTTTATTAAAATATACAAATTTCCCAAACATTAAAGAAAAAAGATTCCTTAAATTAATATTCTAAACATGTAATAGAATCTTTGAATCAATATGTGATCATGAAAATGAGATTTTTTGTTCATTAAATATATATTAAATTAAAGACAGCATCAAAATTTTTGATAAAAAGTTAAAAATTACCTTATTAGGATAAAATAAAAAAAATATTAAGCATAAAAAATATTGTGAAAAGGCAAAAATGTGTAAAAATGACATAAAAAATTATTATAGAAATTTAAAAAATTTACAATACATTTTTTTGAACACACAGACAAGAATGAGTAAATATTTTCGATCGATGTGAGAAATAAAGTCAATTTTTAGTAAAAAAAATTATTTTCATCTCAGTAGTACTTAAAGATAAAAAATTAAATGAAACCATGAAATTTAAAGAAAAAAAAATTTGAGAAGAATCATAATTAGATTATTGATTTTGGGTCTTGAAATTTCATATTTAGAAGCATAATAATAAATAATCCTGATATCAATGATATTTTTTCATAAAACCTGGACATCTGGTAAGACATTATTTAGATATTTCTGAACAAATTGTATAAGAAATATTGAATTACTCTAAATATATTATATAAATATAATCATATATATCATAATATATATTATTAACCTATAAAAAATTTATCACCGATTTATTATCAATTCATCATAAAAGTCATTATTCTATGAGATAACTACTTCTTTTTTAATTTATGTTTTTGATTGATAATTTTTTACATTATAATTTGATCATGGTTCTAAAACATTATTTTTGTTAATCATGATATTAATATAAAATTTATTCTTTAAATAAATTTTTAATATCTCAATTATTGTTAGAGATAAAAAATGATGTTGGCCTTTTATGAAGGGGATAGGTCGTACGTACACAAGAATGTGGTTTTCAATAAACAATGGATGAAAAATATTAAATTATAATATAAAATTTTAAAATAATTATTATATCATATATATTCATTACATTAATCTATATTACCATCAATATTGATCATAAATGAACACTTCATATTAATTTTTTGATTGAGTAGTCCACACGTACACACGATCAAAATTATCTTTTTCTAACAGTTTTGGATGTGATAAGGTAGATGTTATAATTCAACTTCAGATGAATATTTATTTCATAAATATAACATATATAATTATAAAAATATAGTTATTAATTATATCTACACCTGATAGGTAGTGATGAGAATATAATTTCATTGATTTATGAGGTGGTATACCACCATATAAAAGTTAGATGATATTTATTACCATTTTATAGAATATGATATATATATTTTATTAAATTAAGTAAATAAAATATCATTATATTCCAAATAATAAATTAATTTATTCCACACATCTGAATAATATTTGAATGCTGTTGGAAAATAAATATTACGAAGATATATGGTTATGTATTATAACTCTTCTTTTGAAACAGTTTTATGTTTAAACCAAAAGGATTTATAATATATATTTATGATCAATGTAGGGAATCTATGTGATGGGGATGGTTTTATTTATGTAAAATTTTTAATGATATTTGTATGAGAATTCAATTTATGTTTGGATTTGAGAACACTGGAGGCGTACTTTTTATGTAGGGGACGACCCTATTGGATTTATTGAAAATAATAAAACATATTAATTATTTTTCTAGAGAAATTATTCCATAATTACTAATATTAAAATGTGTGATATTATGATTTCTAAAAAGATCCATAAAATATTATTTAGTCAATTGATTGCATAAAATCATGGATTAAACCATATTAAACATGTTTTATCCTAACCAATGTTATAAAATTTTAATATTTTTAATAAATATTTAAAATATATATATCAAACTTATAATTTAATATTACTTATTATATTTTCACATACTTAATACATTTGAACAAATTTCATTCAAAACAATTCAAAATTTAATTTTGAAATTAAACTCACAAATGCGATAAAAAATCATCTTCCCAAAAAACATTGGTATAAAATGTTTTATTTGTCATTATTAAACATAAATATTTTTCCAATAAGAAAAATTATATTATTAATTGTAATATTAAAAAAATAACACTTTTATAACAATATTAAAATAATATTTATATTTATAATTTCATTAAATGAAAAGGGTGTTTTCAATGATAATGATAATTTTTTCACAATTCATCTAATAATCAATATTTTTGATTATATTTAATATTACAAACACAACCAAATATATCATGATATTCCAATAAATGTTTTTTATATTTTTAATATAGATTATAACTTCTTGAAATTTTAATTTTATTATTTTCTTACAAATGTGATTAAAGTCATTTTTATGGAGTTGAGTAATTTTTATGCTTCTACAAAATTTAGTAAATATGAATTTCTTTTTAACTAATAAATTTTTCATAAGAAAATAATTTATATATTAATTTAAAAATTATCTTATTATTATTCATTTTTTAAATTTAATGTATAGGTTATGATTTTAGAGTATATTGTGATTCATTTAGGCACGAGGTTTCATGTTTGATCAGTTATCGAAGAGATTAAAATAACACATATATATATATATCATAATATGTCATAGTGTTACATTCTAATCCTTTAAAATGATTTTTACCATTGATTTGTTGTGACCCATGATACCAAAAAATTGATATCTCCATTTTATTGCATCCTCAGGTTCCCAAGTAAGTTCCTCGATTTTCAAATTCATCTATAAAATGTTAAACAAGTTAGTAGTCTTGTTACTTAAAATAATTTCTATATTAACCATTATTTTTACTAGTTTCCCTTTATATAAATTAATAATATCCATTTTTATAACCACTAACATTATTAAATATGATGTACTAGTTATAAACTTACTTAGGATATATACATGGAACACATCATGAACTTTAACTATGTTCGGGGCTATCTCTAAGAGATAAGATACCATCCATAATTTTTCAAGAATCTTAATGCGGCCAAAATACATGTGTATCATCATTCAGGTCTTCTTGAATCACAATAAAGTCTTCTATGGTCAAATTCATAGAAACATCTTATCACCATCATAATAACCTAGATCGGATTACCATTTATCCTTATAGATTTTCATTTGACTATGATATTCCATGATGTGATTCTGAATGGTTATGATATTTTATGGGATATATTAATTTATATTATGTACTAATATATTTCTCGATCCAATTTTATCTGAACAAAAAGGATTTCAACACTTAATTCAAATAGATTATTCATATGGATCCCTCTAAATGAGCATGTTAATCTAATTAATGTATGATAACTATACTATAAAAATGAATTGATACAACCACCATTGAATATCTTATAACAATATATTAGTATATCCTCTACAGTCTGATGTTTATATCAGCCTCGTGATCTATTTGAGGTTTTTAAGAAATATTAAAACTGAACTCTATATCTTGATCCAACTAAAAAATCTGTTTAACCGTATGGTAAACCAAAAATCTTCATTATATAAAATATTTTTTGGTACTCCATGAATATTTTCCACTTCTATAATTTATCTTCTTGAATGCTATTCAAGATTGAAATATTGTCTCAATGAAAATATGTGTAATGAATTCATATTTAGGTCAACTAAAACCAAAATAGAATTAATACCATAATGTGTTTTCATAAATCCAATAAAAATTCATTGTTGATTTTTCCCATTTAAATTATTATATGGCCAATGGTAATAACATCCTTTTATACATAAGTATCTCATAATTAATATTATTTCATAAGAAGAATCAATATAAATATTCATTAATGTCGTACTTCTTGTTATCCCATAAAAAATCATTCTTTGATCTTTATATTTCATTGTACATTGAGGATGAATGAAGAATAGAAAAATTTGACGCTCTACTGATAGATCCTTCTTCATATCTGGTATAGATGAAACACATAAATGCTTCTTAAACATTTTCATTGCATTAAAATAATTGTTAAAATCATGAACATTCCTCATGTTCTATTATTTTTCTTTGTATTCCCCTTGTGACTCTATAATCCACACAAGGATAGATAGTATAACACTCAATTAAGAAATAGATGATTTCCATGCTTCCAATAATATTTCCATATTTATATGATGATTATATAAAAAGAATTATACCTTTTTTGGTCCCCATAATAGATAAATATTATGTTTAATTTGACCCAAAGTAGTATCCTCCTCCTTCTATTTCTCATGGAAGTAATGTATTGATAGACATAAAATTTAATTACTTCCATGAATCATTTATTCTGTAAATTTAACTCAATCTTACATAATATATAATTTAATAATTTATGATTAGTATATATCTAAAACCTTTCTTCAATAATACAATCCATACATATATTTAAAGAATAAATTATCCACGCTAACTCTAAATCATTATTTGGGTAGTTCTCATTGTGGACCATCAATTACCTTGATAGATAAAAGATCAATCCTCTATTCTTCATGAGGGTCCACCATATTATCTTATATAATACATCACTATATATTATAAAAAAATATCCACTATAGGGTAATTAAAGAACATGTGAATTGACTAATCATCCACTCAATTCTGGGAAAATTTACTCACACTCATTGGCCTAGTTAAACATGGATTCTCTTTGAGATAAAATTGTGAGTGGATTATATAGTCATGATTAATTTTTCAAAAAAAATATTAATGTACTATAAAACCAATAAAACAAGGGATCTCAGTCATAGTGGTTTGTCTAGGAAAAAATTCAATAACATGAATCTCTTATGGAACGCCATATATACCCTCGTGAAATTATACAACCAAAAAAAATTAGGGATGAAATTGACATTTTGAAAATTCGACACACATATTACACCTCCTTGGAGTTTTCAATACAACCCAAAAATGATATTAATTTTATCTTTTTATCTTTGAATATTTTTGAATCCAATCTATAAATACTACCACAAACAAATCAGGGTAATCTCTATAGACACTATTCACTAAATTTATGAACATTGTGATTGAATTAGTAATAACAAATAGCATGCATATATATTAACAGTGTCAAAACATTGTATTGGATTATATATTAGGTATATACTCTTTCTTTAACACTAATAAATGATATAAAAAATTAATATTATTTCTATAAATTCATTTTTATTCATGTAGATGACAAAAAATATTTAATATGACGAAAGGGGCAAATATTCATTATTATGATATTATTATGTTCCCAATTATAAATATATAGTCACATTGATCTGTATTTAATATTTTAAAAAATAGGTCTTCCAAATGTTGACAACCATGGTTGAATAAATCCATTGTTAATTTTCTCCAAGAGTTTCTTCTTCAATTTCTGCAACTCAATTAGGGTCATTATTTAAGAAGTCATTTACATAGGTGTAGAAAATATTATCAGCTCAATTTTTATTTGAATATCATGATTTAATATATGGGAAGGGAAATATTTATAAAATACCTGAAAACACCCCTTCATAATAGGAATATATATACTATTTATATGTTTCATATATATAATAGATAAAACCACTTTTTAATAGGAATAACAACCCATACAATTGACGTTTCCTTCATGAAATGATTATATTAAATGTTATTGTAATTCCCTGACCCAAGTTACCCATAGTCGATGCATTATTTCATATCGTTGGCATGATAAAAAAAGATCATGTCTCAAAATACTAATTCTTTTAGTTTCCTTGGAAGTACAAGATACATTCATAAGGTTTACATTACATCAGAAAATGGAAAACTACAACAAAATTGTTTCCATGGACAACACTAGATCCCATAGTCTTTCCCTCCAGGCCAGTAATAATATACATCTTCGCATCGTAGAAAAGTAAAACAAATAAAGTGTAATTACCCAACCCTAGAAGCCATGAGTTGGTGAATTATTACATAACATTGTCATGATCACAAGGAAATAATATCTCGAAAGACTGATCATTTTAGTATGATTGGAAAAAAAATTCATACATAAGTTCAACATTACAACTTCCAAAGAAATACAACATTATATTATTCTATTAAACTCATCCAATCCTCATAGATTATGCAATCAAGTCACTCAAAACTAACGTCTTCATATCCTGATAAAATAAAATATATGAAAGGGGTGATCTTAAATGCTTAGTAAGGGTAAGAAATACAGTGGAAGATAACATAAATATTAGGCATGGTAAATAATTTTAATCACATAACTTTACCAATAATAAACATGAATACTTTTATGGAAGGAATAAGATATAAGTAAATAATTCCATAATAAAATATAATATTGGGTATTCTACTAGTCTAATGACCACATGAACCATCAATATAATTTTCATAATGATGGAATGTATAATGTCTAACATTCTAATACATTTTGGGAAGGCCTCAGCCAAGATGACTAAAAATTATTATGGCCTCGGCCAAAACCATATATAAAATTGGTAAAGGTCCTCACCCAATTCCACTTCTAGTTGTCTAATGAGACCTACCGATGCATCGAGAAGCTATAGCGGGCTCCACCCGTCACTTACTATGTCCAATACATTCCTCATATGAAAAGGATGAAATATAACTCAAACATTCATATAAAAACTAGCATACGAAATGTAAATGATTTAACTATAAACCATTAATGGTATAAAAAAATAACATCCATATTCAAACATATAACAAATAAATTAATACAATATTAAACTTTTGTATCATAATAAACCACCTTCAAATAAACTTTAAATCCATCAAAGGTGTTCACATAGATGAAATCAAAACCTTTTTTAGGGAAATATCTCTTTCTATTTTGAAATCATTTAAGAGTCACATAATTATAATGAAAAAATTTATTTTTAAAATATTATTATATGCTTGTAATGGAAGCTTTGATGATTGTATAATGGCTGAAAACAGCCGCACTCGCTGTATAAGTTAAAAAAACATTTTTTCCGTAAATTTGCCGAAAAGGTCAAAAAGTACCTTGTTTGGAAAACTATGGAATGATTCATTTCAAAACATATAAGGGTATAATTTTCTTTAAACCATTTTCTAGTAAATAGTAAAAATAGTTTGAAATACATTTTTAAGAGTCATGGATGTGGATGATAAAGATTTCCCAGTAAATAATTACGGATAAACAACCTCAGATAATGAGGAGATTGTGAAATTAACCCTTAACATGTAATTTTCCTTGGTCGAGTGTAGGTTAACATATTTCATAATGGTGAAATAATTGTTATTAAATTTTAAATGAATAATATATAATATTATGATATCATATATGATCTTTTAACATTGAATTGATAATAATATCGTAGTATTATCGTCGTTTCAGGTGTTAACTGATTAATTTTCCTTTATATTATTTCTAATGTGAGTCATATTTGTTATATATGGGATGTATCTTATTCATATCCATAATTATATCAATTCATTAAAAAAATTTTAATCATCAAATTAAAATTAGTCTTTAATAGATACAATGGGGAATGAATCTCATCAGGTTCGTGGAGACGGTAATTCGTACGTACGCACGAGTGACAATATCACTATTTTGAATTTAAAATAATATATAATTGGATTATATATATATATATATAAAGATTCATTGTCATGTTATATTTATTTCTTACCTCAATTACACATCATTATTATACCCATCCAAATAATAATATTCTGAATAACAATTACACCACGACGTGGAGACTGTAAGCCGTACATACGCACGTGTGGTGACATTTCATTAAGTGGGTGGATATAATAATGAATTTGGTTGTAAAATATTTAAAATAACATCATAGTAAATATAATAATATGGATTTGTTATTATAGAATGGAAACAATAGAGAAAAAGGAAGTGGAAGAAGAATGGAACTTGAAAGAGGTGGTGAGATATTTACATCTTCTTCAAGTTCTTCCTTTTGATTTGATCAAAAGGGTTCCATAGGTTGTATTTATGTCAAAAAGAAGGAATATAGTATTAAGTTAGGACTTTTTAGAGGGTATTTTGTTAGAGTTTGTCCGATCCAAATGGCTTTGAAGGTTTGAATTAGAGAGAATGTTGAGTGCCCTTCTATAAGAGGGGTGAGAGGCACCTTAGGAAAAGCTATAAATATTATTTTATAATAAAATAATTTTCGGATTACAATTTCTTAAAAATAGATTATTTAAAGTATTTTGGTGGGGATGGGTCGAAAACCACTCAACCAGTAGGTTTTTGACAGGTTTGGTTCACTATATTAACGTTATCTTTTAGATTTAACTCTTAGTTAAATAGTTTAACATTTACCATATCTCATTGTATATTTATATTATATGGTTAATAAACAAACAATATACATCCAAGGGAACTCCAAGTGGACAATTAATGAGAAAACTATAATTATATATGCTTTTTTTCCTATCCTTAGTTTTTTTAGGAATAGAATATCAATTAATAATATAATATTTGTTCTAAAAACACTTTTATGTCAATTTTAACACTATTTGGTATTTTGGTTTTTATAAATTCATAAAAAAATTATTACTTTGAACCAAATTCATTTAATCAACCCTAATATTTCATATTAACATATAAAATTAGTTTAATTCATAAAAAGTCTCAAATTAAATTTATTAAAATATTAATAATATCAATTATTTTAACATTTCATTAATGAGGTAATTACTACATCATCATTGTGTCTAATATAAATTAAATTATTTATTGTATAAAATATATATATATATAATACAATATTTTATATAATAGTTTTATATTTAAAATGAATATTAATAGTCTAATTTATATTATGTATAACTCTATGTTAAAAATGTTTTAGTTAATAAAAATTGATTTTAACTCTTTTAACTCTTCTTTAAATAAAACAATAATAAGTGTCCTAATATAAACCAGGTGGGTCAAAAAGGCTCATATCTTATTCCTATGGTTGTTTTTGGTCGAGTTATACTTATCAAATAGAATTAGGACATTTTTTCGAGTAATAATAATATCATTTTTACCCTTAATTACACTATTTACTTTTAACCATGGTAAATAAATGTAAAAGGTTACTATTCACCAAAAATTATTTTCATCTCATTGAACTACATTTTACATACTGATATCAAAATTGTATATTAGAGTTTTTAAATTCCACTATCATAATCGGTAAAATTATTTTTTATGTGAATTTTCATACTGTCATAGGAGGTGGGTAAAAAACGGTGAAAATTTCCATAAAAATTTTTTTTCTCTAAAATTATTATAAATTAACTCCAATGAAATAAATTAAACTTATATAGGTTTTATATATATATTTTTACCAAAACTAAATTTATATAAAATAAATAAATAATTATTTAAAATTTGGTTTTAAACTATAACTTAGTGTTTTCACTATTCATCAAAAATTGAATGTTTTCAGAAAAATACCAAAAATTCACCCTAAGCTAATTTTGAAATTCCGAAACCAAAAATGAAGTCCATTTCTAATGATAAAATATTTAAAATTTAAAAAAGTGGGTATTTCTATTCATAACAGATAGTTTTATTGGTGGTGGTGTGTTAAAACTCGAAGTTGTGTACAACACACACTACTGTATTATTCAAAGATAAGTGTACCATGCAAGCTTGGGGTGTTACATTCTCCCATCATTAAAAGAATTTATTCTTTGAAATTTATAGAGTATTAATGTGTGAAATGACTTGGGTGGTTCTTCATCATATTTTCCCCAGGTTCCCATGTTTCCTCTTTCATCCGATGGTTTCTCCATAGAAATTTTACCCAATGAGTCGTCCGGTTTCTCAGTACTTGTTCTCTTGTATCAAGAACCTTGATAGGATCATCGCAATAAGACACATCGAGTTCCAGTTCTAATTCATCATATGTGTGTATATGTGTTGGGTCAGGCATTTATTTTCATAATAGCGATATGTGGAATACATCATGAACATTGGAGAGACTTGGCAGCATTGACAAATAGTAATCTACAACCCCAATTCATTCTTTGATTTTGAAAGGTCCGATGTACCTGGGGCTCAATTTTCCATTCTTACCAAAATGTATAAGACCCTTCCATAGAGATACCTTCAAGAACACAAGATCTCATACCTAATATTCAAAATCCTTCCTTCGGTTATCAACATTTCTCTTCTGCCCACTTTGAGATGCTTTGATGTGGTATTGGATTACCTTCACCTTTTCCATTGTTTCCTAAAAACGCAATGGGCCTACGAGTTTTATTTCGCCAACATCATCCCAACAGTTTGGTGTGCGGCATCTCTTTCAGTATAACGCTTCTTATGGTGACATATTAATACATTAATAGAAGTTATTGTTATATGAGAATTATACCACAGGTAAATATTGATCCCATATATCTTGAAAGTCACGTGATCATGATCTCAACATGTATTCTAAGGCTTCAATAGTCTGTTCTGATTGTCCATCAGTTTGGTGGTGGAATGCCGTGCTCAAACGAAGATCAGTATCCATGGGTTTCTGATGATTTTTCCAGAATATTGATGTTAAATGGATATCCTGATCTGAATCAATCGATATTTTTACATCATGAAGTCTTACAAATTCATTAATATATATTCTTTCTGGACTTTCAAGTGCTTAATTTTCTCTTATAGCAAGAAAATGTACTGAATTGGTAAGACGATCAATAATGACCCATTTTGCATCATTCCTTCCAGGAGTCTTTGGTAGTCCCATGATAATCCCCATCCTGATATTATCCCATTACCACTCAGGTATGGGAAGAGGTTTCAAGACTCTTCCCGGTTATTCCCTTATAGCTTTCACTTATTTAAAAACCATACATCTGGAGACAAAATCACCAATATCCCACTTCATGTTGTCCCACCAAAAACGTTCCTTCAAATCCCTATACATTTTGGTTCTCCCATGGTGTATAGAGAAATTAGAGCTAGGAGCATCATCCAACAATTCTCTTTTTAGATCATGTATATGAGGAACAAAAAGACTCTTCCCAAGATTAAAAATTACATCTTCATATACGAAGTCACCTAACCACCAATTATTCATAGCTTTAATCTTCTTTTGAAACTCCTCATCATTAGCTTGAGAACTTTTTATCCTTTGTAGTAAAGTTGGTTTGGTATCCATTTGAAAAATAATTGATGTTTCACCTTCCATGGTCATTACCATAACCATCATTAATAGATCCATGAAAATAAGACCCTTTTCAACTCACATCTTGTTCAAATACCATGATCTTTTCATCTAAAATCAACTTACACCTTATTTCCCTTTTTCGGGAGGTAGTGTATCGTGAAATTATAATCCATGTATAGTTCATGCCATCGACTTTGCATCATGTTGAGTTCCCTCTATGAAAAGATATAATTCAAACTCTTGAGATTAGTACATATCTCACAATTTTCACCATATATATAATGTCTCTACAACTTCGAAGAAAAGATTATAGCTGCTAACTCAAGATCATTAGTAGGATAGTCTTTCTCATTAATTTTTAGTTGTCATGATGCATAGGCTATAACCCTATCATTCTGTATAAAGTCACAACCAAGTCCTTTCTTGGAAGCATCTCTATTAATATCAAACCCATCATTCCTCGATGGTATAGTCAATATAGAATCATTGACTAATATTCTCTTCAGTTCTTCAAAACATTCTTCACACTCTTTTTTTCCAAACAAATTTAACCCATTTTCGAGTGATCTTTGTTAATGGATTAGCCAACCGGGAAAAATTCTGGACAAAATGTCGATAATAACCCTCTAAACCAATACAATTATGTACCTCAGTTATACTCATCGGTGATGACCATTCTTGTATTGCCTTTGTCTTTGAAGGATCAACATAGATTCCATCCATGGAGACAATATGTCAAACATAAAAATATCCTAAATCCAGAATTCACACATTCTAAATGTCCCATATAATTCATGTCTTCTAAGATTCATCAGGATAATGATCAAGTGATTTTCATGATCTTCGTAGCTTTTAGAGTATACCAAGACATCATCAATAAATACCACAAAAAAAATCATCAAAATATTCCTATAAAATTCTATTCATTAGATCCATGAATACATGGGGTGAATTTGTAAATCCCAAAGGCATTACTATAAAATTGTAATGCATGTACCTAGTTAGAAATGTATTATTTTGAATTTCATCCTTCATCACACACAAATGATGATATCCAGATCTAAGGTCAATCTTTGAAAAGTATTTAGTTCCATGAAGTTTGTTGAATAAATCATCAATGTGAGGTATGGGATACTTGATCTTTATTTTTATAGCATTGATCTCCCTATAGTCATTACAGAACCACATAGATCCATCATTCTTCATAAAAAAAGAACAGGGGCTCCCCATAAATAAAAAAACGGAAAATAAGTCCCTTATTACTCAATTCCTCTAGATGGTTCATTAGTTTCACTAATTCCATAGTGGCCATTCTATAATGGGTCTTCGATATGGGCCTTGATCCAGTAATTAAATCCATGGTAAACATAATTTATTGTTATGGAAGATGTCCATGTAAATATTATAGAAACCCATCAACATATTCATTCACAATAGGTACATCCTCTATTTGACCATTATTTTCCTCACCCATAGTTATTTCATTTTCTTCCTCTCCGATAATTGAATTTAGTTGAGCTACTGGGGGAGGATCTGGATAAGAATTAGGTGGTGACGATTCTTCTCTAAAGATAAGGTGCTCTTTATCATCGTCAATAAAAATAATAAACTCCTTCTTCTTTCAATAAATTTTCACATCAAGGCCCAAAAGCCAATCCATAATGAGGATTATACCAAATTTAATAATGGGTGTGACAATGAGATCAGCAGATAAGGAATATTTATGTGCTCTAATGGGAACTGATTCACAAAAAATTGTTGCAATTATACTTACATTTTGTGTTTTGACTAACAACTCCCTTGTTAAATCAAATTGGATATATCACATTTTCATAGAAAACTAGGAAGATATGAAACAATGCGATGATCAAAAATCTAATAATTAATTTCCTAAACATGAGGAAACCATTAAATTACCCGCCACTATGTCTTTTGGAGCTTCAACCTTAATAGTAGTGATCACATAAGCTTGTCCTTAATCCATTGGCCTTCTCTAAGTTATTTTTCAGTGAAACATAGGAAATGAATTTTTTATAATGTCCCATCACCTTGAAAATGTAGCATTGGACATTGGTAGTGTCTTTCATTCCATTACAATCACCAGCAATATGTCCTTTCTGTCCAAATTTGTAGCATACTCCTTTTAATTTTAGACATGCACCAGGGTTCTTCCTTCCACAAGTATCAAAGGGTGGAAATTCATTTCTTCCCTTCTTCCATGTTTCCTTATTTCCTTTCCCAGAGTGTTCAGAAGATCACTTATTCTCTTGCATTAATTTAAAGTCATAAGACATAGTGAATCCCATTTCTTTCTTAATAGCACATGAGACAATATCTTCGTATGATGAGAAGGAATGTGATACTAATTATTGATGGAGAAATAAGTTTAAACCATCAAATAAATGGTAAATCTTACTTCTTAGGATAAATATATAATCTTATTCATGCCTCACTAACCTTTTAATGTTATCTTCAAACATTGCGATATTCTCATCCTCCTTTTGCCTCAGACACAGAAATTGTCTTTTCATATCTACTTGATAGTCATGAGGAAATTATTTTTATAAGAAAATTTATTTTAACTCTCTCCATTCCATATTTGATACTTCATCATATTCAATTTTGTTTTGAATTAATGGAAATCATTGACCAGAATCTCTAGTGAGGCGGTAAACATCCATGACAACTTTTTCCATTTCGCTACTCCCCAAATCATGGAATAGTCTATCTAAGGAATTTATCCATTTCTCATCAAGAAATGGATTTGTACTCCAATTGAATGTCGATGGCTGTTTCCTCATGAAGTGATCTAACATTGATCCTCTAATCTTTGGAGCATGGTGCCCCATACGGGTAATGTTATTATTCATAACATGAGTGAGTTATCCCAATATGGTGATTAGCTGATCAGCACCAGTTTCATCACCAGATCCACTACAATTATCTTGAGTATGAGGGAAATCCCTACATGGAGTTTTTTCATTGATATATTTTCCATTACTTCCACTAGGAGCCATTTCTAAACAATAAAATAAACTGTAATAGTTTATGAATCGCTATACATAAATCCAAACTTGTAATACACTTAACATAAATTGAACAGTTTATAGATATAACCCATAATCATAAAAATGTTTTCTTTAAGGAAGTATATAATAATGAACCCTTCATAATGATTTTTAATGAAAATTAGAATTATCCTAATCATATCCCCCAAGAGTTTCATAACCAAGAGTGCAGCAAGGCTCGTTGTCGTGCACTGGCTCTCATTGAAGTCTAGCTCAATGTGGTGTTTTTGGGTTTTACCCCTAGGTACATCTGTGCCAGAGTCGCCTCTACCTTCTCATATCCAGATTGGGATGTATTTCTTGGAAAACTCACAAAATCTCTACAATACTGAAATTCTTGGATGTTCTTCTATACTAATCCTCAAAGTACATCTTAGGGATATGTGATCTAATCAGAGTTTATCTAAATATAGTTTCCAAGGTTTCTACTAAACTTTTTATCATATCAACTATAATGCCCCAACCCCAGAAGAACAAAGTCAGTTCATTATTACATAAAATTTTCATGATCACAATGAAATCATGTCTCTAAAGGGCGATCAGTTTAATATTATTGGAAACATTATTCATACATAAGTTCAACTTTTCTATATTCAATGAAATAAAAATTAATTTATTCCATTAGAAGCATCCAAGCCTCCTAGATTATTCCTTCAAGTTACTCATAACTAACTACTTAATATCCTGGAAAAATGAAACATAAGAAAGGGGTGAGCTAAAATTCTCATTAAGGGTAAGCAATACAGTGGAAGATAACATAAATATTAAGCATGGTGAATAATTGAAACCATATGACTTTACCAATAATCAACATGAATAATTTTATGGAAGGAATATGAGCTGAGTAAATAATTCCATAATAAAACATAATCATTGGTATTCTACTAGTCGAATGACAACATGAACCATCAATATTATTTTCATAATGAGTGAATGTTTAATTTCGTACATTCATAATCATTTTTCATGGCCTCAGCCAAGAAAGCTAAAATTGATTAAGGCCTCATCCAAAACCATATATCAAATTGGAAAAGGGCCCTAGCCAATTCCATGTCTAGTTGTCTCATGAGACCTACCAATGCATGTAGGATCAATAGCGGGCTCCACCCATCACTTACTAAGTCGAATACATTTCTCATATGCAAAGGATGAAATATAACACATACATTCGTATTAAAACTAGCATACGAAATGTCAATAAATTAACCATAAACCATGAAGGGTATAAAAATACAACATCCACAAATCAAACATATCAAAAAACCTTCAATATAATATGGAAGTTTTGTATCATAAAAAATCAATTTCAAAAAATCATAAAATCTATCAAAGGATGGTTACATAGATGAAATCAGAACCTTTTTTAGAGAAATATCACTTTCTATTTTGAAATCATTTTAGTGTCACATAATTATAATGAAATATTTTATTTTGAAAAAATTATTATAAGATTTTATGGGAATCTTTGATGATGTTATAATGGCGGAAAATAGCCGCTCCCGCTTTATATGTTAAAAAAACATTCCTACCTTAAATTTGTCGAAAAGGTCAAAAAGAACCTTTTTTAAAAATGACGGAAAGTTTCTTTTTAAAAAATATAACAGTATAATTTAATTTAACCCATTTTCTAGTAAATAGTATAAACATTTTGAAATAAATTTTTAAGAAACATGGATGTGGATGATAAAGAGGTCCATGTATATAATTACGTATAAACAACTACGAATAATGAAGAGATTGGTAAAATAACCCTAACCATAGAAAAATTTCTTAGTTGAGGGTAGGGTAAAATCATAAATAATGGTGAAATAATTGTTATTAAATTATAAAACAATCATATACATTAATATGATATCATATATAATCTTTTAACATTTGTTTTGTTAATAATATCCTAGTATTATTGTCATTTCAATTGTTAACTGATTCTTTTTCCTTTATATTCATTATTATGTGAGTAATATTTGTTATGGATGGGATGTGTCTTATTCATATCCAGAATGATATCAAGTCTTTAAACATTATTTTTAATCATCTAATGAAAACTAGTCTTAAATGTATACGATGTGGAATGAATCTCATCACATTTGTGGAGATGGGATTCCATTCGTACGCACGAGCGCCAATATCATTATTTTGATATAGAAATAATATATAATTTGATGATATATCATATATAAAGAATCATTATCTTGTTATATTTATTATTTACCTAAATTATACATCATTATTATTCCCATAAAAATGATAATGTATTGAATAACAATTAGTCCCCAACATAGAGACGGAAAGCCGTACATACGCACAAATAGTGACATGACATTCAAAAGGTGGATAGAATAATGAATTTGGTTGTAAAATATTTATAATAAAATCATAGTAAATAGGAGATACTGGAGTTATTATTTTATAATGGAAACAAAAAATAAAAATGAACTGTAAGAAGAAAGGAACTTGAAAGAGGTGGTGAGATATTTACCTCGTCTTCGTGTTCTTCTTTTTGATCTGTTCAAAAGGGATACATAGGATGGCTTTCGTACTAAAGGAAGTCATCTAAGATGAATGGAGGATATTTGAGAGGGTATTTAGGCTGTTTTTGGTCTAAAAAATGTCTTTGAAGGTGTGAATTAGAGAGAAGTTGGAGGGCCCTTTTATAAGAAGGGTGTGGGGCACCTTAGGAAGAAATAGAAATATTATTTTATAATAAAATAATTTTCTGTTTATAATGGATCCATAAAAAAATATTTAATGTAAAAGGTGTTTATTGGTCAAAAACAACTCAACAAATAGGTTTTATATAGGTTTGGGTCACTATATTAACATTATCTTTTAGATTTAACTCTTAGTTAAATAGTTTGACATTTACCATGTCTCTTGGTATTCATATATTATATGGAAAATAAACCTACTATATAATTAGAAGAGAACCCAAAGTGGTTCATTTGTGATATATCAATCATTATATAATTAATTTGGACTATCCTTATATTTTTATGAATTTAATATCAACTAATAGTATAATATTTTTTTAAAAACTCTTTTATGTCAATTTTGACACTATTTGGTATTTCGTTTTCTCTAAATTTATAATAGCATTATTAATTCAAAAGAAAATCATTTAATAAACTCTAATAACTCATATTACCCTATAAAAGTATTTTAATTCACAAAAGTCTAAAATTACATTTATTTTGATATTTATAATTTAAATTATTTTAATATTTCATTAATTAGGTAATTACTTCATCATCATTGTGTCATAAATAAATTAACATATTTAAGATATAAAAAATATAAATAAAATACCATTATGTAGGAAATATTTTTTAATTTCTGATGAATATTTCTAGTCAAATTTATCGTATGTATATCCCTATATTAAAAATGTTTTATTTATTAAACATTGATTTTAACTCTTTTAACTCTTCATTAAATAAAATAATAACAAGTGTACTAATCTAATCCAAGTGGACCAAGGAGGTTCCTATATTATTCCTATGGTTGTTTATGGTCTAATAATACTTATACATTATAATTAAATCATGTTTTAGGGTAATAACAATAAAATGTTTTCCCTTAATTACCCTATTTAGTTTTAACCATGGTAAATAAAAGTAAAAGGTTACTATTCACAAAAATTATTTTCATCTCATTGAACCACATTTTACATACTCATATAAACCATGTATCTCAGATTTTTGAAATCCCACTTGAAGAAGCGGTAAAATTATGTTTTATGTGAATTTGCAAATTCTCTTAGGAGGTGGGTAAAAGACGGTGAAAAGTTCAATAAAATTTTTATATATCTAAAATTATTGTAAACTGACTCCAACGAATTACTTTTAAATTATATAGGTATTATATAAAAATTTTGACCTAAAATTAATTTAAATGAAATAAATATTTATTTAAATAAAAATTCGGTTTTAAACTATAACACAATGTTTTTCACTATTCATCAAAAATTTAATGTTTTTAGAAAAATACCAAAAATTCACCTTAAGCTAATTCCAATATTCCGAAGACAAAAATAAAGTCCATTATGAAAGGAAAAATTTATAAAATATCGAAAAGTGGGTATTGATATTCATAATGACTAGTTTTATTGGTTGTGGTGTGTTAGAACTGAAAGTTCCATACAACACACAGTACCGTATTATTCAAAGAGAAGCGTAACATGGAAACATGGGGTGTTACAGAAAGGGGTGATCTCAAATTCTCAGTAAGGATAACAATATAGAAGAAACATTCATAAATTATCATAAACATTTAAGGCAATGTATAAAACTAAAACAATAGCACTTTTAACTTAAACTTTATCATAATATGTAAAATATAAATCAAAATAATTCCATTTAATTAATCACATGAATATTCTACTAGTCGAATAATGACATGAAATATCAATATCCACATTCATAATGATTGAATTCATAATTCCAAACTTTCGTAACCACATAGTCAAGGCCTTGTGTCAAGACTACAAAAAGGATTTCTTCAAAGCCTTGTGAGAATTCACTAGTTTGTCTCATGAGACCTACCAATGCATTGTAGATCTATGGCGGGCTTCAACTGTCACTTACTAAGTCAATGAATTCCTCATATGAAAATGGTTTAACATAACATAAACATTCGTATTAAAACTGGTATATGAAATGTCAATACTTTATCCATAACCCATGAATGATATGAAAATTACACATCCATTGTCAAACATATCACAAAACCTTCAATACAATATGGATTTTTTGTATCATAATAAATCAAATTCAAATAATAATAAAATTTATCAAAGGATGTTGACATAGATGAAATCCAAACATTTCATTGGAGAAATATCTCATTCTATTTTGAAATAATTTAATCTAACATTTATTTTGAAAATATTCTTATATGATTTTAAGGGATGCTTCAATGATGTTATAATGGCATAAAATAGATGCACCCACTGTATAGGTTAAAAAAACATTCTTACCATAATTTGGTGGAAAATTTTATAAGGTACCTTGTTTTAGAAAATGATAGAAAAATTCCATCCAAACCATTTTATATATAGTCGAACAAGGGTATAAATGACTTTAAAAAATATTCTAGTAAATAGTAAAAATGTTTTGGAATACATTTTTATGAAACGTGGATGTGGATGATAAAGAGGACCTAGTAAATACTTTGGTAAAAACATCCTCAGATAATAAAGAGATTGTGAAATTAACCCTTACCTTTTACTTTTCCTTGGTCGAGGATAGGTTAAACTCCTGTATAATGGTGAAATAATTGTTATTAAATTATACTAGAATCATATACAATAACAATATATCATATATGATCTTTTAGCATTTCTTTGTTAATAATAGCTTATTATTTTCGTTGTTTTGAGTGTTAACTGATTCATTTTCCTTTATATGCTTCTTTACGTAAGAAATGTTTTTTATGGATAGGATGTATCTAATTCATATTCAGAATGATATTAAATCTTTAAAAATTATTTTTAATCATTAAATGAAAATTATTCTTGAATGGATATGATCGGTAATGAATCTCATCGCGTTTGTGGAGACGGTAATCTATACGTACGCACGTGCGACGATATCATTCTTTTGATATTAAAATAATATATCATTGAATGGTATATCATATATACAGAATCATTATCCTATTATATTTATTATTTAAATTAATTACACATCATTATTAGACCCATCCAAATAATAATGTATTGAATAAAAATTACAGTACATTGTGGAGATGGTAAGCCGTACGTACGCACGTATGGTGACATGTCATTGAAAGGATGGATAGAATAATGAATTTGGTTTTTCAATATTTATAATAACATCACAGTATATAGAATATACTTGAGTTATTATTTTATAATCAAAACAACAACGAAAGATGACGTTGAAGAAGAAATGAATTTGGAAGAGGTGATGAAATATTTACCACTTCTTCAGGTTCTTCCTTTTGATTTGATCAATAGGACTCCCAAGGATGCCTTTATAACAAAATTAATGCCTCTAAGATGAAGGGAAAATAGTTGAAAGGGTATTTGGGTTGGGTTTGGCAGAGTCAAATGGCTTTGAAGGTGTGAATTATAGTGAAGGGGGAGTTCCATTTCTTAAGATGGGTGAGGGGAACCTTAAAAAAATCAAGAAATATTAGTTTATAAAAAAATCATTTACATTTTACAATTGCTCGAAAATGAATTATTTAAAGGATATGGTAGGGATGGGTCAAAAACCACTCAAAAAATTGGTTTTTTATAGGTTTGAGTCCCTATATTATCCTTATCTTTTAGATATAACTATAAGATAAATAGTTTGACATTTACCCTGTCTCTTTGTATTTTTATATTATATGGTTAATAAAATTACTATATAATTCTATTTGAATCCCAATTGGTTAATTAATTATAAAAAAATCATTATATAATTCTTTGGGATGAAAAATATATTTTTAGGAATAGAATATCAATTAATAATATAACATTTTTTAAAAAAAACTCTTTTATGTCAATTTTGACTTTATTTGGTATTTTGTTTTTTCTAAATTCGTAACAGAATTATTACATCCAAAAATATTAATATAATTAACTCTAACATGTCATATTAACCATGAAAATTATTAGAATTCATAAAAATTCTCAAATTACATTTATTTAGATATTTATAATATCAATTATTTAAATATTTCATTAATAAAGTAATTGATGCATAATCATTGTTTCATAAATAAATTAAATTTTATAATGTAAAAACAAATTTAAATAAAATACTATTATGTAGGAAATAATTTTAGAATTCTAATGAATAATTATATTCTAATTTATCTTATGTGTAGCCCTATATTAAAATGGTTTAGTTATTAAACATTAAATTTAACACTTTTAACTCATCTTTGAATACAATAATAATAAATGCCCTAATCAAATACATGTGGAACTAAATGATCATATTTTATTACTATGGTTGTTTATGTTCGAATTACACTTATAAAATATAAGTAGGACATGTGTTAGGGTAATAATAACATCATTTTACCCTTAAATACCCTATTTACTTTTAACCATGGTAAATTAAAGTAAAAAGTTACTATTATCCAAATATTATTTTTCATCTTATTGAACCACATTATTCTTACGAATATAAACTGTGTCTCTCTGATTTTTGAAAATCAACTCAGAGAAGCGGTAAAATTAATTTTTATATAAATTTGAAAATTCTCTTAGGAGGTGTGAAAAAGAAGGTAAGAAGTTCATTAAAATTTTTATATATATAAAATTATTATAAAATAACTCCAATGAATTATATTTAACTTATATAGGTACAATGTATCTATTTTTACCTATATAAATTTATATTAAATAAATAATTATTTAAATAAAAATTCAGAGTTAAGCTATTACTTAGTGTTTTTCACTAATCATAAAAAATTGATAGTTTTCAAAAAAATAACAAAAATTTACCCTATGCTAATTTCGATATTCCGAATACAAAAATGATGTCCATTTAGAAAGAAAAAATTTATAAAATTTCAAAAAGAGGGTATTACTATTCATAATGGCTAGTTTGATTGGTTGTCGTGTTATATAACTCGAAGTTGCGTACAACACAAACTATTGTATTTTTCAAAGAGTGGTGTATCAGGGATGCTTGGGGTGTTACATTCTCCCCTCCTTCAAATAATTTCTTACTAAAAATCTATATAATATTTCTGCATAAAAAACATGGGTGGTTCTTCATCATATGTTATCGGGTTCCCACATTGCCTCATCCATTTTATGGTTTCTCCATTGAACATTTACCAGATCAGTCATCTGGTTTCTCAAAACTTGTTCTATTGTATCAACAACCATGACATGCTCTTTTCAATAAGACAAATCGATTCCTAATTCTAATTCCTCATATGTATGTACATGCATTGGTTGAGGCATGTGTTTTCTTAATAGTGATACGTGGAATAATCATGAACATTGAGAGACATGACGGAATTTCCAAACAGTATGCTATAGCCACAATTAGTTATACAATATAGATAGGTCTGTTGTACATAGGACATACATTTCCCTTCATACCAAAACATATAACACCCTTCCCTAGAGATACCTTCAAAAAAACATGATCTCCTACCTGAAATTCCAAATTCTTCCTTCGGTTATCGGCATAGATATTCTGCATATTTTGAGCTGCTTTGATGTGGTTTTTGAATACCTTCAAAATTTCCATCGTTTCCTCCACCATCATTGGTCCTATGAGTTTTCTTTCACCAACATTATCCTAACAGGTTGTTGTGCGACAACTCTTTTTGTATAACGCTTCATATGGTGCCATATGAATACTTGAATGAAAGCTATTGTTATAGGAAAACTATTCCATAGGTAAATATTGATCCAAAAAACCATGAATGTCAAGTGATCATGATCTCAACATGTATTCTAAGGTTTCATTAGTTTGTTATGATTATCCATCCATTTTGGGGTTGTAGGTAGTGCTCAAACGATGTTCAGTATCCAAGACATTTTAAAACATTTCTAGAATCTGGATGTAAAATGGTGATCATGATCAGAAACAATAGATAAGGGTACTCCATGAAGTCTTACAACTTCAATAATATATAGTCTTGATAAACGTTCAAGTGGTAAATCTTCTCTTATGGAAAGAAAATGTGCTGACATGGTAAGATGATCAACAATGAACCATATTGCATCGTTCCTTTTAGGTTTCTTTGGAAGCCCCATGTGAATACCATCGTCATGTCATCCCATTTTCACTCAGGTATGGGAAGAGGATTCATGACTCCTCTAGGCGGTTTCCTTCCAGCTTTCGGTTATTGTAAAATAATACATCTTGACACAAAATCAACAATATCCCTCTTCATGTTGTTCCACCAAAATGTTCATTCAAATCTCATTACATTTTGGTGATCCTAGGGTATGTAGAATAATTGTAACTATGTGTATCGTCCAAAAATTCTTTTTTTATCAGATATATTTGGAACACAAAGTCTCTTTCCAAATTTTAAAATTCCATATATATATATACAAAGTCGCTCAATATTCCATCATTAACATCTTTAATCTTATTTTTAAACTCCTCATCATCAACCTGAGAACTTTTTATCCTTTCTAGTAAATATGGTTTGACAACCATTTGAAAATGAATTAATGTTTCACCTTTAATGGTTACTCCCATATCCATATTTACTAGATTGAAGAAAATAGGATCCCTTGAAACTCTCATTTTGGTCAAAACTCAATTAACATTTATGATCAATGAATATTCCATCTTAATTTCCTTCCCCATGAGGCAGTGTGTCATGCAATAATATTCCTTGAGTAGTTCGAGCCATCCCCTTTGCCTCATGATGATTTCTTTCTGTGAGAAAATATACTTCAAACTCTTGTGATCAGTATAAATCACACATTTTTCACCATAGAGATAGTGTTTCGAAATCATCAAAGAAAATATTACATCTTCTAACTAAATATCATGATTAGGATAGTTTTTCTCATGAATTTTTAGTTGTTTTGATGCATAGGAAATAACTCTATCATTCCGCATAAGGACACTACCAAGTCCATTATTTGAAGAATCACTATAAATAACAAATCCATCATTCCCTGCTGGTAGAATCAATATAGGAGAATTCATTAATCTTCTATTAAATTCTTCAAAACATTCTTCACATTTTTTTTTCGAAACAAATTTTACCCCTTTATGTGGGAGCTTGGTTAATTGGTTATCCAATCAGGAAAAATTCTAGAAGAAATGTTTTTAAAATCTTACTAAACCAAAAAAATGATGTACCTCAGTTATACTCATTGGTGCTAGCCATTCATGGATTTCCATGGTCATAGAAGGATCAACATGGATTCCATTCTTAGAGACAATATAGCGATGAAAAGAAATCTACTGAAGCAAAAATTCACACTAGCTAAAAATCCCATATAATTCGTGTCTTCTAAGAGTCTTGAGGATAATTATCAATTGATTTTCATGCTCATAGTATTTTTTGGAGTATACCAATATATAATCAATAAATACCACTAAAAAGTCATCAAAAATATTCCTTTAATACTCTATTCATTTGATCCATGAAGATAGATGGTGCATTAGTCAATCCAAAAGGCAATACTGTAAACTCATAATGACCGTACCTGGTTGAAAATGTTGTTTTCAAAATTTCTTCCTTCTTCACACACAACTGATAATATCCAGATCGAAGTATAATCTGTGAAAAATATTGAGCTCCCTAAAGTTAGTCAAATTAATCATCAATGCGATGTAGGGGATATTTGTTCTCTATTGTTATAGAATTTATATCCATGTAGTCAATGCACAAACTCATAGATCCATCATTCTTCTTATCAAAAATGGACATGGGATCCCACTGGAGAAACACTATGGAGAATAAATCCCTTATTACACAATTCCGCTAGTTTTTTATTTAGTTACACTAATTATATTGTGTCCATTCTATAAGGGGACTTTGATATGTGAAATGAACAAGGAATTAAATCAATGGAAAACACATTTCCTCATTCAGGAGGATGTCCAGGAAAATCCTCTAGAAACACATCAACATATTCTTGCACAATAAGTACATCCTCTTTTTGAACATTACTTTTTTCACCCATAGTTATTTCATTATCTTCCTCCCTAATAATTGAATTTATTTGAGCTACAGGGGACAGATCATGATAAGAAATAGATGGTGACGATTATGCCCAAATGATAAAGTTTTCTTTATCATCGTGATCAAAAATAGTTTCCTCATTATTATTACAATAAATTTTAGAATCATGTTTCAAAATCCAATCCATATCTAGGATTATATTAAATTCAATCATGGGTATGCCGATGAGATCAGTAGATAAAGAACATTTATATGCCCCAATGGGTACTGATTTAGAAGACTTTGTTGCAATGATACATCCATTAGGTGTTTTGACTGACATCTCCCTTGTTAAATAAAATTCTAAATATATAATTATCTTAGAAAACACGGAATATTTGAAACAATTCAATGATCCATAATCAAATAAATCATTGGCTAAACTTGACGAAACCATTAAATTACCTTCCACTACGTCTTTATGAGCTTCAACCTCAGCAATAGTGATATCATAAGCTTGGACATGATGCCTTGGAATTTTTTGAGGTATGTTTCTTGGGTGCTTAGGAAATTCATTTACATAATTCCCGTTTCTCTACATTTGTAGCATTCAATAGTGACAACATCTTTCTTCCCCTTGCAATCATGGGCTTAGTGGACTTTTTCACCACCCTTGTAATAGACTCCCATTACTTTCAGGAAAGTACCGGGGTGTTTCATCTGAAATTTACTACAGGAAGGATATTCCACTTTTCCCTTATTCCTCTTAATTACACTTATAGAGTGTTCGGAAGATCACATTTTTCTCTTGCTTTACTTTAATGTTGTATGACATAGAGAATTTCATTTCTGTCTTGATAGACCATGAGACACTATCATCGTACGACGAGAAGGATTGTGTGACTAATTCTCAATAGATTAATAGTTTTAACGCATAAAAGATACAACAAATATTACTTCTTCAATTATGTTTATAATCTGTCTCATGACTCGCTAACCATGTACCGTTAGCCTCATAATATGCGACATTCTCATCCTCCTTTTCCTCAGATGTAGAAATTGCATATCCATATCAGCTCGATGGTCACTAGGATTGTATTTTTCAATGAAAATATCATTAAACGCCCTCCATTCCATATTTGATACATCATCATCTTCCATTTTGTTTTGAATCAATGTCCACCATTGATCAGCATCTCCAGTGAGGCGGTAAACTTCCATGAGAAATTTTTCCATTTACCACTCCCCAAGGCGTGGAATGCTTAATCTAATGAATTTATCCATTAGTCAGTGAATAATGGATGTTTACTCCATTGAATTTTGGTTGTTTTTTCCGCATGAAGCGATATAACATTGATACTCCATAATGTGGATCAGGGTGCTCTATACAGCTAAGGTTGTTATTCATATCCTGAGTGATTTGTCCCAGTATGTTGATTAGAAAATCAGCACCAGTTGCATTACCAATTCCACAATAATTATCTTCAGTAGGAGGGAATTCCCTACATGGAGTGCATGCATTGATACAGTTTCCATTCCATCTACTAGTCTCCATTTCTAAACAATGGAATAAACTAGATTAGTTTATGAATCGAAATACATAAATCCTAACATTTAAAACACATAACATAAATTGAATAGATTATGGATATAATACATAATCATAAAAAATGTTTTCATTGATAAAATATATACTCATAAACCCTTCATAATGGTTTGTAAATAAAATGAGAATTATCCCAATCATATCCCTCAGGAGTGTCGTAACCAAGAGTGTAGCGAGGCCAGTTGTCATGCCCTGGTTCTCGTTCAAGTCTAGATCAAAGCTGTTTTTTTAGGTTTTACCCCTAGGTACATCTGTGCTAGTGCCTCCTCTACCTGCTCATATATAGACATGGATTAATTGCTTGAAAAACCCACAAAATCTCTACAATACCAAAATTTTAGGATGTTCTTTTATACTGACCCTCAAAGTTTATCTGAGGGAAATGTTCTCTAATCAGAGATTATCTAAATATAGATTTCATGGTTAGTACTAAACATCCTCTCATACCAACTGTAATGCCCCGACCCTAGTTACCCAGAGTCTGTGCATTATTACGTATCATTGGAATGATAAAAAATCATCATGTCTCGAAATACAAATTATTTTAGTATCCTTGGAAGTACTAGATACATTCATAAGGATTACATTATATCAAAAAATGGAAGAATACACCAACATTGCTTCCATGTAAAACACTATGATCTCATAGATTATCACTACAGGTTAGTCAAAATATACATCTCTACATCCTAGAAAAATAAAACATAGAATGTTGTGCGCTCAAATGCACAGTAAGGATAGAATATTTCGGAAACATTAATATATAATAATAAACATTTAAGGCATTATATATAACTAAAATGAAAGGATTTTCAACCTAAGCTTCATTATAATATGGAAAATATAAATAAAAATTATTTCATTTACTTACTCACATTAATATTCTACTAGTCGAATAATCTCATGCAATATAAATAGCCACAAACATAATAATAGAATGAAAAATTCAAGACATTCCAAACCACATAGTCAAGGCTGTCTTCTAATACTACAAATATGATTTTGTTAAGAAATTGTTCTAAGACACTAGTTTGTCTCATTGGACCTACAGATGCATCGAGGAGCTATATCGGGATCCACCAGTCACATACTAAGTCCAATGCAGTCCTCATATGAAAAGGTTTAAACATAACATAAACATTCGTTCTAAAATGGCATGTGAAAGGTCAAAACATTATCCATAAACCATGAATGGTATAAAAATAACACATCCACAGTCAAACATATCACAAAACCTTCAATACAATGTTGATGTTTTGTATCATAATAAATTAGCTTTAAAAAAGCTTAAAATCCATCAAATGATGTTGACATAGATGAAATAATTTTTGTTAGACAAATGTCAATTTATATTTTGAGATAATTTAATAAAACATTTATTTTGAAAATATACATATAAGCATGTAAGGGATTCTTCGACGATGTTATAATGGTGAAAAATCACCGCACCCGCCGTATAAGTTAAAAAACATTCTTTCCATTATTTTGTCGACAAGGTCATAAGGTACCTTGTTTGGAAAACGACATAATGATTCATTTCAAACCAATTTATAAAAAGTTTAACAAGGGAATAAATGACTATAGTTCATTTTCAAGTAAATAGTTAAAATGTTTTGGAATACATTTTAATGAAACATGGGCGTGGATGATAAAGAGTTCTCAATAGATACTTACTTAAAAACAACCTTAGATAATATAGTGATTTTAAATTTATCCCTTACGTTGTACTTTTTCTTGGTTGATGGTAGGTTAAAATCCTTTATATTAGTGAAATAATTGTTATTAAATTATACTATAGTCATATACATTAATATGATATCATATATGATCTTTTAACATTGATTTGTTAATAATATCTTAGTATTATCGTCATTCCGGGTGTTGACTGATTCATTTTCATTTATATATATTATTAAGTAAGTAATGTTTTTTATGGATATGATGTTTCTTATTCATATTTATAATTATACTAAGTCATTAAGAATTATATATAATAATCAAATGAAAATTATTCTTGAATTTATATGATGAGGAATGAATATAATCACATTCATGGTGATGATAATCCGTACGCACGCACGAGCGACAAAATCATTCTTTTGATATTAAAATAATATATAATTGAATTTTATATCATATATATATAATAATTATACTAGTATATTTATTATTTACATCAATGAAAATCATTATTATACCTATACAAATAATAATGTATGGAATAACAATTACACCACGAGATGTAGACGGTAAGTTGTACGTACACAGATCTGGTGACATGTCATTCAAAGGATGGATATAATAATGAATTTGGTTATACCATATTTATAATAACATTAAATTATATCGAATATACAAGATTGTTTATTTTATAATGGAAACAACAAATAAAGAGTAGTGGAAGAATAATGGATCTTGAAAGAGGTGATTAAATATTTACCTCTTCTTCGGGTTCATTCTTTTGATTTGATCAAAAGTTCCACAATGTTTGGCTTCATGACTAAATAAATGCCTCTAGGATTAAGATTGTATAGTTGAGAGGGTATTTTGGCAGGTATTGGCCAAGAAAAATGGCATTTATGGTGTGAATTATAGAGAAATGGGAGTTCCCTTTTATAAGATGGGTGAGGGGCACCACAATAAAATCATGAAATATTATTTTACAAAATTACCATTTTCATTTTATAATGGATAAAAAATGAATTATTTAAAGGCTATAGTAGGGATGGGTCGAGAACCACTCAATCAATATGTTTTAGATAGGTTTGAGTCACTATATTAACCTTATATTTTATATTTAACTCTTATTTAAATAGTTTTACATTTACCAGGTATTTTTATATTTTTATATTATATTGTTAACAAACATACTATATAAATACAACCGAACCCTAAGTGGTTCATTAATTATACACCTATCATTATATAAGTATTTTTTCCGATCCTTATATTTTTAGGAATAGAATATAAATTAATAATATAACTATTGTTTTAAAAACTATTTTATGTCAATTTTGACTCTATTTGGTATTTTGTTTTTTCTGAATTCATAAATGCATTATTACTTCGAAAAAATTCATCTAACAAACCCTATAATGTCTTATTAACCTAGAAAATCAGTGTAATACACTAAAAGTCACAAGTTATTTTTATTTTGATATTTATAATATCAATTATTTTAATATTTCATTAATTAGGTAATTACTGCATCATCCTTGTGTCATAAATAAATCAAATTATGTAATGTCTAAAAAATATAAATAAAATAAAATTATGTGGTAAATATCTTTATATTTATAATGAATATTTATAGTCTAATTTATCTTATGTTTATCCCTATATTAAGAATGGTTTAGTTATTAAACATTGAATTTAACACTTTTAACTCTTCTTTGAATTAAATAATAATTTGTGTCCTAATCTAATCCAAGTGGACCTAAAGGAACATATTTTATTCACAAGGTTGTTATCACAAAATTAAACATATCCAATTGAATTAGGACATGTGTTAGGGTAATTACAATACCATTTTTACCCTTAAATAACCTATTTACTTTTAACCATGTTAAATAAAATTAATATGTTACTAGTAACCAAAAAATATTTTCGTCTTATTGAAAAAAAATTTTCTTATAGATATCAATTGTGTGTCTAAATTTATTGAAATTTAAATCACATAAGTGGTAAAATTAAGTTTTATCTAAATTTTCAAATTCTATTATGAGGTGGGTAAAAGGCACTAAAAAGTTGAATAATTGTCATTATTTTTTAAATTATTATGAAATGACTCCAATGAATTACATTGATTTTATAGAGGTATTATGTATGTATTTTTTTACGTAAAATAAATTTAAATAAAATTAATATTCTTTTAAATTAAAATTTGGTTTTAAAAAATAACTCAGGGTGTTCACTATTCATCAAAAATTGGAAGTTTTCAAAAAAATACCAAAACATCACCCTAAGCTAATTTCGAAATTCCAAATCCTAAAATGAAGTCCATTTTGAATGATTAAATTTATAAAATTTTAAAAATTTGTTATTACTATTCATAACGTCTAGTTTGATTGGTTGTAGTGTGTTAGAACATGAAGTTTCTTACAACACATGCTACTGTATGATTCGAAGAGAAGTGTACCTTAGAAACATGGTGTGTTACAGTCATAGTGATTGAAAATTTTATGTTATTTCATTATATAAAAAAAAATTTCTTTCCTCAGTAACTAATTTGAGATTTATTTATATAAATACAATCTATTATAATGATAACATCAAATTCAGCTAAAGGGATAATAGAATTTATATTGGATTCACGTTCAAACATACATTATTCAAAGAAGGAATAAAGGATAGAGATTTTATGATAATACCATTATTGGTTTTCAATTATAATTTAGTTTCTAATAATTAAGGGGTAATTATGATACCCATATATATTATTATATATAGTGGGTTGATCCTGATTCGTATAAGACATCATAAGTTCTTAAGTGGATGGTAAGATGACTTTCACTAAATCATTATCCACATCATCAGTAGTGATCACATAATATTTCCCATTTCTTATAGTATTATAAGGATTTGGAAATATTTCATCATGATTATAATTTTTATTTTGGAACTTGTTAGAAATATTGATATACTACATTTATTTATGAAACATGATTGTTGGAAGAGCATTCTGTTGAGGTTTTACAAATAATTATTCAGATTCTTCTTTCCAAACCACATTTTCATTGAATGGTTTGATGTCCAATATTTCCACACATGAAATGATGACAAAAACCATTAATTTAATTCCATCATGGATTCATTCCACTCATTTATCATAATGGATGGATCATATTATTATATTTATGGTTATTATAATTTCATATGAATTAAATATTTTTTTCTTATCAAAAGTAAAATATTTATGAGAAACACGAGTTCGTATTTCTAACATGATATCATATCTAATGATATATTCATAGATATTAATGTCCTATATAGATAATTCCAATTATAGGCCTGGATTTATTATAATGGTTAATAAATATACCGCAAAATCATGTGGGATGACAATAACGTAATCATAACATGAAATTCTTATAAATTCAGAATCATATATAAAAATATATTAATCATCCTTATGATTTACCACATTTATTTCCTTCTCGATATTCATATAAAAAATTCCACTTTCTATTTTTTGAAAATAATATCATAAACTCATCCCACTCTTTGGAGTCAGTTTCTGCAGGTCACCCATTTTTTTAATAAGATTCCACAATTTGTCATCATTCTCATCAAAATGATAGACAACCAAAATAAATTTTTTATATTCTGAAAACTAGAGAAGAGAAAATTTATTTTAAGTGGAACTAATACATTGTTCACCAAATAGTGGATTAATGGACTCACTAAAGAATGATGTACATTTACTCAAAATAGACTCAATGTAATTGTGATCCCTTCAATTCATGTTTCAAAACCCAAATGAATTATATATAGAGAAAGTTGTTTAAAAATGGAAATGTTATTTTACATTTATGGTCACATAATAATTAGTTTCTTAGATGTAAAATCAATACATTGTTAAATGTGTTCATCATTAACACAGTTCATTTGGGTTTCTACCATTGACTATAACCAAAAAAATAATTTGTGAAATAATAATCATAAATAAAACAAATAATTTGAAAAAAATGATTATAGGATGTCTAAATCAATATTGTTTTCAATCTATGACTCCTTATTTCTATTTGAGGCCATTCCTGTTCATTATATATTCAAATCCATCATAATTTTTCATATAGATAATTATATTTATCAAATAGTATCCATTGATAGTATCAAAACAGATGTGATTTAAGGCAGTAGTCACACTATAGTAGAATGAAGTCTCATAAAAAAACAAACTAACCATTTTGGGGTTATTTCCCCCAGATTATTCTATGCCAAAACATCCTCTACATACGTGAAAAAAATTATTTTTACATAAATAGTCACATTACTTAAATACTGTATTGTATGAAATTATATTATTCTAATTAATAACTTTAAAATTATCACATATATTTTCTCATTCTAAATTAAATTTTTTAATTAAACCATGCTCTGATATAAACTATAAAGACACATAATTGTCATATATATATATTTAATCTTATTAAATAAATATTCATTATATGACATAACTCTCTAGACCAAAATCATATAGGGTTAGCGGCTTGGGATAAATTAATGCACAAAACAACAGTTCCTAAATTTACTACCTCACCCACACTAAGACCATAATAAATAGAAATATTAATAGACATATCATACATAAAATGTGTCTTCAAACATTGGGTAAGGTAAACATAAAAATGTCTGATATTTGATGCTATATAAAAGTAAGAAAGAGAGATACATAAACATTTTTTCAGATGAAGGGTAGGATAACATGGGAATAATAGTTGAAAACCATACCATAAAAATTGTAGTTAATAATCCAGAGTATTGACATTAATGTTGGAAGTTCATAAGACATGAATCATTAAGGAATCAATTAAAATGATCCATAAGAGCATAACATTATAATTATAATTAGATTATTTTTATATTCACATAATCATATAAAACAAATTAATTAATATTAATTGATAATTAACAATACTACCATATTATATTAATTTAACTCCCCAAACATTTATCATAATCATGGTTCCCTTCCACGACAATTGTAATGGATGATGTCCCTTACTAAACAACCTTCAATTTCCATTATATAACTATTTATTTGATTAGATATCTATATTTTCCCAATTCATTAGAGGGATATATAATTCATGTCCCACTTTTTTTAAAAATGGAAATCATACATATATTTCCCACAATATCATTATTCCTTAATTATATCATGAAACATCAATTAGGAATGTGTTTCATGAAAATATAATCATGGATAACCCATTAAAAAAAATGTGTTTCATGAAAATTTCATCAATTCATCATAGAACAATTATTGGAAGAAAAAAATTTATAAATGTATTTCAATAATTATCATTATTTATTTATTATGAATAAGGATGTTTTCATTGGATTATCAACACCATAAATCAGGTGTATTATAATAGGAAGTCTTCTTTGAAGGATGATGACCATGATATATCTCGTTGAAAAATTCGTAATGAAAATAAAATTTATACTTTGAAATTACATTTATGAAATCTAATAAATTATAAAATATTATAGAAAGAATATTATTTGAAAATAAATATTGATAATTTTAATGTAATATTAAATTATTTGAGTGGTCATTAATTTTGAAAATTCCATTCTGGTTGTATGCATTAAAACAAATATTCATTTCACATTTTATGTAAAAAAATCCACAATTAAATTTTTCGAAAAAAAAAATCATTTAATGATATATTTAAAGAACATAAAAAGGGTAATAATAATTTTTAACAATTATTGGAGAGTATAATAAAAATATTGCTATTTTTTTGAAAACATGAATGTGGATGAAAAATATTTTCCACTGATGATGGAAATAAAGTGGATTTTCCTTAAAAACTTTTTTTAGACTATTATGTACATATTGAGAGGAAATGATACTAGTTAATTCAATATCTAGAAATAGTTGATGTATAAGAATAATAATTTTATTATTTATTTTTAAGTGCTTAAATTTTAACATGGTAATCCCAATCATAAACAATCTTGATGAACACTGTGATTATAACATAAATCCCACACCTAAGGTCCAATATTTTTATTATGTGTTTGATCCTCTTAAATAATAAATAGTTATTTATTATTAATAAATTATTTAACCTCAACGATATAACTAATAAAATATATGATATATTTATGACCCTTTTAAAACATATTTGTGAATAATTATCTATTAAATTCATTGTTCTGTGTGATAAATACATCATTTTCCATGTAAAATTTCTTTTGGTATATTTTATTATTGTATATTTACCTTTGTTCTATCACTTCATTAAATTTTGTAATGATATAAATAAAATATATATCCAATATATAAAAATTTATATTTAGAAATAAAAATTGGAATTTGAAAAATGATTGTCATTGTTCACAGAGATGGTATAATTTACTTATGCATTAATAATGTTTTACGATTTTGAGGGATAGAAAAAATAAAAGATAAATTTTAATATTATTTGTATATAATCATTATTATATAATATTTATCATGTATATTTATTAAATATATTATTATTACAAACCATTTATTGTGTATATGAAAAATGAATCATATCGATTTTTTGATGCGGTAGTCCACACACAAGCATGAGTGACATTGTCATTTTCCAACAGATAAGAATTTAAGAACCTAGATGAGATATTATACTAATGAAATTATAATTATTTCATAAATAATATATATATATATATATTTAGGAAAAGAATAATAATATTTATCCAAGGAAGCTCGTGATTGAAAATTAATTACATTTGTTCACGAGGAAACAATACATCATACAAACGATCGATGGTTTCCCATCCCATTTAATTTAATATTAAATTTATATAGGTAATTAAAATAACATAAAAACATATTATTATATTAAATTTAATTTAATATTTTTTCATCAAAGTGGAATAATATTTTAATGAGGTAGAAAAATAAATGGTTTTAAAACTCTTAGTGAAGAATATTACCACTTCTTCTCAAAATGTCTTTATGATTTTAAAAAATAATTACTAGATTTATTTTCTAAAAATAAAGGTCTATAGATTAATGGGTTGGGTTTTCTCAGTTTATTATGGAACAAAATTTTAATTTATGTGATGATATGTGAGAAATAGATGTGTCATTTTAGAGGTGCAGTAGAGTGTCCATAGGAATTTTTTTAAAAGAATAAAATATATCAAATAAATTATTTAAAAATTTTATTTTAAATTTGTAGATATTAAATTTTGGAATGTTATTATTGTTTTATGGCTATAGAATATTATTTAGACATTTTTATGTGGAAAACAAACCCTTCTCTATTATATTAACATATGGTAAACTTATATTGACAACAACCATTTGGAATTTTGCTTTATTTTGTTCATATTTCATTATGAAAACATTAATAGAAAATAGTATATAATATTATTTTTTATTAAATATATGTAATAAATTTTAAAAATTATATTTCCTATATATTGATAATGTAAATTTATTATTGAACTCAAAAATATGATTAGAATTTTTCTCCAAATAAGTTTTTTCATATGTAGATAACATTTTTATATCAACATTATTTAAAGCACAAATTATAATTACCTAAATTTTATTATAAATAAAAAAAATTAACTATTGATTTTGTAAATACTATTTAAAAAAATTAAAAAATTTAAATTCTAAAAAAATAGTGTAGTTTTGAATAATAATTATTATATTTTCATTATATATTAAAAATAAAATCAAATGGACAATTTTAAATATTCCACCGTACTTTAAAATTCAAATTATGACACCAAAAATTATATTTTTTCATGTAAATTTTATCAATTTCAAAAAAATTAATTTTAATATTTATTTTCAAAATATAAAATATAAAACTAATTTCCACGAAAAATGTATTTTTGAATCATATAACTACTTTTATAAAAAATGTGTTAATATTTATAAATATATATCATTTATCTTAGACTATTATAAATAAATTTACTAATATGGTTAATACTATTGATGTATCTAATTTAATAGAAAAGATATATCAGTATACAATATTATGATTCATTTACACTCAATGTTTCATGAATCATATCCTATCAAAGAGATTATGAATAATTAAATATATTATAATACTTTTGGGTTTTTCATTGTCAATATTTGAAAATTATTTATCAATACATAGTTCATGAAAAAATTATAAATATTTTGTAGAATGTTGCTTTTCATGAAATTGAACTTCTTCAGTTTTTGATAATCAATATATTATACATAGATCTATATTTCATCATAATAAAATAAATTGATTACAACCATAGTGATGTACATTGATGAAAGAATTCCATTTCAAAATTATTTGGGATTTTCATATTTGATTCATAAAACATAATAGGGTTCATAATATTTTGATTCCATTAAATATCTATACTAGTTGGTTTGATTTCTATTGAAAACAAAAAGGAAGAATTATAATGAAGATTATGATACTATAATTGAAGAACATAAAAACCGTATCACACAATAGACTATTCATATAATATGAGTATCTTTCCAACAGTCTAAAATAAATTTCAATTTTGAATATGAACTGAGTACCATATATGGGTTGTAATATCATTTAGATGTTTATATTTATCATCACAATGATAGATGTTCATAGGTTGGTTCTGAATAATAAATTTTATTCCCTTATGAGAAAATTGAGGTGGGATTAATGTAAATATATCAAAAATATTCCTAACATAACATCAAATTCAATAATAGGGAGAATAATGGAGTTTACATTAACCACCATCCCATAAAATTCAATTAGCAATGAATCATAGACCATTGATGTCATCATCATCTGAGTATTCATCATTAATTCAAAATCTAATCATTGTGTTGGTATTATGACACCATTAGAAAATTTATTAGATATATATTTTCAGTGGATCCAAAATCAAATAAGACATTAATAATTCTATAGTTGATGGAATGTGTAACTTTTAACTCTTTGTTATCATACCCCACATGGATAATAGGGATCACATGATATTTCCCTTTGTAAATGGGCATAAGAGGTTTCTTATGTTGATCAACATTATAAATATTCATATTTGAAAATTGGATAGAATAATACATATTAACCATTAATTTTTTACATTTTAGTGTAGGTTTTGTATTCTATAGTAATCCTTATTCATCGTTAGAAAATAATTTTTTCTTAATATATCGATATTTAATTTCTTGACCACTATCCTTTCTACCCATAAAATAATTTTTGATCCACATTATTAATGTTCCTCCATGATTTTTTCCAAAAATAGATCATAAATGAAATCATATATTCATCTCTCCATAGTTTTTAGAATTTCTTCTAATTTCTATATTTCTTTAGGTATCAAAACTATAATATTAATGGGTATCCCCAATATACATCTCTATAATGATAGTGTGATTTATGATTTCACCGTAAGTACAATAGTATACTACAGATAACACATTTCAGTGACATGGTTTTAATCCACTAAAAAATAATTAAATATTTAATTCATCTTGGATGATAATAAAATATGTCTACCACACTAGTCTCTTTGAATTTTATGAATATATACTAATGGATTTATAAGACATCTACATTTGAAAAAGTAATTAATTCTAAATTTCCATGTTAAATATATTAGAAAATTATATATTGGATATAATATCATAAAATCATCCAACTCCATCGATCAAATTAATATAATTTCATTATACACGTGATAAGATTCCACCATTCATGATTTTCATTATTTATATGAGAAAATACCAAAATTATATATTTTTAATTAAAACACTAGAGGAATGAAATTATAGTTATCCATGGTACTGATCCATTTATATAAAACTAATGGATCATAAAATCCAAAAATAATAAGGATGTTTCCTTATAGAGGACTCAAAATAATAGCATTCCATAATTTTCTCATTTGGAATATTAGATGATTTATATTTTGGGAAACCTATATAATCAATGAATCATGAGTTTAATTCCATATCCAATAAATTATGGTTATATGGGAGTCTAATAAAATCATTATCTATCACTTTTAGTAATATAAATTTTCCTTATAAGGTACTTACATTAATTAAAATGAGAACTTCAATAGCGTGATAAAAAAAATCATATTGGGAAAAGAGATTATAATGAAAAAACATTTATTGGATTTCAAAATCCTGACATATTTTTCATAATCTATGAAAATAAGTTCTATATAAGTTTACTTAGGGTTATTATTGATATATTATAATGTTACATTATAGTTAGATTTATCTACATGGTTTTCATGAAATTTTACCCTTCCTAATCTTTATATATTGAACAAATACAACTTAGATACATTCTAATGTAACCCATGTTTCTAATATATATGTATTACATCTTAATATTTAAATATTACTTAATAAAATTATAATCCATGCCAAACCCTAATAGATTAGTGTATATGGAGACTTGGATACATAAATGCAAGTTTATATGAGATCCACATATTATCCAAAATCATTCATCATAATAGGAACAATTCGAGGACATATAATACATAATATACCTCCACATATACATGTAATGGGAATACAATGAATGAGAGATGTATGTTGCTCTGTAATGGTAATCATGGGAAACATAAATGATAAATTAATATAAAATGAGTAAAAGTGTTTGAGAATATGAGAATCTTGTTTGAAAAGAAGTCTGCATATATCAGTTTTCCTAAACATGAATCATGGAATATTTATTTACAATTAACATCGAATGAATCATAATATAATCAATGAACATGATACATTATATCATAATATTATTATAAAAATAAAAATTATGGCATCTATATAAGAATATAAAATCATTTCCTCATTCAAGGATCACAGAAAAGACTATCATATCTTATTAGGTTCACTCCCCAATCCATCATATATATAATCATGTATTACTACCATGTCATCATAGTTGATAATTTATATTACATGAAATAGGTTCACTCAACAACATAATCCATATTATTTAATGAGATAAAAATATTTATTGAAGGCATTATAGGCCTATCAAATTTCTTCCCTGGCCATCAAATACAAAAAACCATATATTCTTCATACAAAATATTTGAAAATATTCATCATATCAAAACCAATGAAGAAGTGTGTTTTATAAATATTACAACATTTTATCATAGCATGGCCCAAAAAAAATATTTTCATCAAACTAACAACCAAATCTAATTTACCCAATTAATATAAATAGGGTTTGTAAGATCATACATAAATCAATTTCATCATAAAAATTACATAGAATGAATGTGGTTGTTATATTTGTTTCATAAAAAAATAATAAATTAAACAAATTTAAAGCATACATTATAGATGATAAAATACAGTTATATGATAAAAGTAACATTATTTGAAAAATATTTTTAAACATTGATATCAATTATTTATAATATAATAATTTACCAAATAATAATGAATATAATATTTTTTAGAAAATGATATAAAATTTAAAAGGAATATTTAAATAATTGATTGATCATAATTAAATTGAATTCCATTTCATTATTTTATACTTAAACAATTATATGTTCCATATTTTTGTTAAAATATAAAATTCATCATCAATGAAATGTGAAGAACAATCCATTTAATTTTAATAAAAAAATAAATCATCAGACAATATGATTATTAGAAAACAAAGGATAATAACAATTCATTCATGAAAAAATATTTCAAAAACATATATATTGATTAAAATTGATATTCTTCCAAATACCAATATATATTTGAATTTATAGAAAAACAATCTTTCAGAATATTGGGTAAATAAATGGAGGGAATTGTGATGGAAAAATTTAATCTAAAAAATAACTATAGAATATCAATTTTGATGTGGTTATTGATATATATATATCCCGAAATATCATCATGGAAAACAAAATCGTAAATGATCTTGATAAAAAATGACATTCACATACAAAACTCTTGCCTCAGATTGAATTGATTACAGTGAACTCAATCATAAATTATTGTAAATTTTAATTTATTACATTTCTGTATAAATTCATGTATATAATTATAGTATCATATATGACACACATATAACATTTTAGAAACCATTTTTTAATAATTCCATATTCAAATCATTATTTTCGTGTGTTTACTATTTAACTTTTCATGAATATTTCTATTAAATAATTCAAATAAATTTACATTTATATTGATATAATAATAAAAAAAGGTTAATTAAGTTTATAATATCATATATATATATATATTATTTATTTTTTAAATCATTAATTGATAAAGATAGAAAATTTATTTACAATATTCATGGAATGTCATATGTATGCACAAACATTATTTCCCCATATTAAACGATGGAATGAAAGAAATGTAAATAACAATCCACTATTGAATAATAATTATTATATCATAGATATGATATGTATTGATTATTTCTATCCTTATCACCATCCAAGCATAATGTAAGTGAATAACAATTCATATCACATCATGGATGTGGAATTCCACCGTTATGCACGAGTTATACTATTTTTTTCCAACCAATTTGAAGGAATGATGGTAGAAATGAAATTATATTTCAATAATAATTTTTTTTTCACAAATATCATGTAGAAAAATTAAAACAATCACAATAAAAATCCCTGAATTACAATTATAAAAAATTAATTATATCTCTATGTGGTGATATTAGTCCACATGTATTCATGATCTATTTATTTTGTCTCGGTTTCATTGAAATTTTAGTGAATACATTTTCTTCCATAATAATAATAACATTTATCTATATTATATATTATAATGTTATTAATTTGTGATGATTAAATTATACCAAGAGGAGATAAGAAAAAATAATTAAAGGTCGTCAGGTTGGATGATGTCATGGGATTCAATTGGCCTCCCTTATATAATTTTTAAGTTCCATTATATTGTTCTATTAGGAATATAATCAACTCTATATCATGTATAGGAAAATCATAGTCAGAATTAGTTAGGGTTATATATATATATAATATGGTTCAAAGGGTTTGAGGATGATAAAAGAAGATGTTTTATTTAATATGGGAGGAGGGGTGCACACTTTGAATTACGCAATTTATTAAATTAATGTAAATTAATTTTCAGGTTCTGGTTGATCAAAAATGATATATTTGTATGATATAGAATCTATAAGTATAAATAATCCCATAAAATAAAATTTGATATGTTAGGCCAAATATTCAACCATATCATGTTATTTAAAACCATATTCCCACTTAAAATAATTAACAAAAATGAATTTTACTCTTTAGAGATATCAATGTTACCATAAATTGGAATGAAATATAAAAACATAAAATAATTATTATCTTAAAACATTTCCAACTAACATGGACATTTGTTGGAAAATTAATAATTTTAAATCTCTTTATAAAATATTATGTATTTTAAAATATCACTAATGTCATTTTCAAACTATTAATTTATAATGAATGTCAAGATAACATGAGAAAAAATTAATTTGAATAAATGAATATATAGAAATATAATATGTTAAATTTGTAATATAAATTGTAATCTATTACTTAATTATATAAAATTACATTTAGAGTAAAAAAATAATAATTTACAGGATCTTTCTATGGTTTGTAAACAAACAACGACAATATTGTGAGATATTTTAAGGAAATTATTTCCTCAATAAAATATAAAATAATTATATTTAAAAAATAATTTAATCATATTTTGAATAATCATTTAGAATGAAGTTTTTTTATTTTGTCCACATTTAGAAATTGTAGTTACATTAATGTTAAGAAATTTATATTTTTTAATATTATTTACTTAAAATAAGTAAAATATCATTCTAATTAGAAAATCACAATGTAATAAAAAATATAATAAACATGGATGCACAATTATGAACTCCAAAAAACAAATAGATTAATGAAATTTTTATTTGATATTTTAAATCCTAATATATATATTTTGACATTTTTTTATTTATTTCAACCTTAATAAAGCGAAAAATATTTCTGATTGTTAATTTTAAAAATTAAAAAATAGAAGAGACATATTTTAAAAATTTTAGTCCCCTTGATTCAATATATAGAAAAATATTTTCGAAATTTAGTTTCAATGTGTGGTAAAAAGTTATTTAGAAATATTTTTTAAATGGAGGAGAAATTTTTGATTGAGATGTACATTGGAAGATGAAAAATTGAATTATTTTTTCCCATGAAAATAAAAATATGACGATTAAGGTTATAAAAATTTATTTAACATAAAATATATAAATTTAATTAAAACCATTCAATAATAATGATTAATTTATTACAATAAACTGAAATCACATTGCATGCAAAAAATAGTATTTAGAGAAAAATCTCCATTACATTGAAATTATATTTATATTCATTTATAATCAATATATAACCAATCAAATCAAATAAGTAAAAATGTATTTTTTTATATAATTTAGTTATTCATATTTAGAAACGAAAATCCAACCACTTGATGATATTTTTTTTTGTAAATAATAATACTTCAATAGATTGAAACTATTCATTTAAACATGGTGCTTCATATAATAAATGCAATCAATGAATGAAATTAATTTTTATAATAATATAATATAAAATATTTGGATGTCATACGGTTCAATATAGTTTACTGTAAAATGACTGAAACACTAGGGAAGAGATAACTGATTATACTAATGGAATATCACCATTCTAAATAGATTCTGAGTTTTCACAGTGTTTTCAGGCTGTGGACATCAATTATAATTTCTTGATAGATAGAGTTTCCATATAGAGATATCATATATATGATATTGTATAGGTTTGGTAATAATTTTTTACATTCTCTTTATATATCATTATAATATATAATTATTATATATTCATGAATAATGTTTATATATATCAATAGATGATGTTTTTATTAATATATAATTATTTTTTAAAACTATTAGTGGGTTCGGTATGCAATTTAGTTTACAAGGTTACTATATTAATTTATAACCATTTAGACAACGTATTGGTTATTTGATTTATGTCTAAGTAGATACTTTTTTAAGTAAGGCCTTTTATAAAGGTATATTATTTGATTAATTTCATTAAATAAGGGATATATTATATAATTGATATTCTTTTTCAAATCACTATAATTTAATTTACATCCCCTAACTATGTAAATATACTAGAATATAATGGATGTGATAAAATGTTCATCAAATGTGTTTGTAGATATTAAATTTTATGGATCACCATTAGATAAAGTAATAAGATATATCATTTTATGCGAAAAACATAAACCAAAAGGTTTGATGATCTAATTTATTAATATTATGAATTTATTTTATATTTCTCATGTTTTTATTCATTTTTTTATGTCTGTAATTTTTTTTGTTTCAACTAAATCTATTTATGTTTAAGGACATTAAAACTCACCATATTTATTTTATAATATTAATTTTTTATGGTTATATGTGATTAAATATGAACCTATACAATCCACTAATACATTAAATATCCATGTCAATTTTTTGGAAACCACTATTTTTATATTTATATAATTAATATTTCATAATCATTTTGGTACAAAAAATCACTACATGGTTAAAATATTGATTATTGAAAAAGGATTTACTAAGGTATAAAATATATATCCAAAATATGATAGATAAATGTAATAAATTTTTTTTCTCTATTTAATTTTATATGTTTTCATGTATAAATCATAAAAACATATTTTCTTTAAATTAAAGGGAAAACTGGAAGCAAAAACCACTATACAAATCGTCCAGTCATGAAATAAAAGTGATAATTCTCTAGTTTTTATGAGATTGTGATATAAGATATCACAATTCCATTATATTTATTTCATCAATATATAAATATTATGTTATTTGATTTATATATAATTTTTCAGTCCAGTTAATTCATTGTTTTTCATGTTTTAAATAACTCAAGAGTTTTTTGATTAAATGGTATATAATAAAATTTTATAATATAGAATATCATAATAAATATTTATACATGCATTTTTTAGGTAAATGAACTCTAATAGGCTATTATGTATAAGGAGGTTTATATTCTATGTTTATAAATTCATAGGAATATGGAATATTGTTGTAATAAATTAGTCTAAATAAATAATTATATACTAATTATTCAAAAATGATGTTACAATCCTCCACTGATTGGATATACTCAAGTCTTAGTAAGTATTATTAGTGGAACTCCCAACTAATTCCTCTAATATTCCATTGTTTGGAGACAATACTTATGCACATAATGAACATGAATGGGTAGAATTAAACATATAAACACCAAAAATTTATTAATTGAAAATAGGAAACACATTCAATGTTGACTGCATCGTTAATTTCAATCATCTTGTTATGGATATCCAACACAAATCATTGATTTCCTCTATGAATAATAGAAATAATATTTATATAAATAATGGAATTAATACAGATATAATCAATGGTATATTCCATAAAAAAACATTTAAGAAATTTGAATAATAATATTAATTTTTTAGTGAATTTAATATAATAACAAATTCTATTTAAATGAGTTCAATTGTCACAGAAACATACAATGTCTCATAGAAACAATATTACATCAATGTGAAGTAACATATTGTCAAAAGAATATAAGTAATAAGGGATAAACTATAACTAAATCACCTCTATTTAGTAGCTCTCATGTCATAATGAATAATGTCTCAGTAATTAAATGCTTAATAAATAGTATCTTCTCACATCATATCCATTAATAAACCCATATATTATGAAACAAAATCATTTCAACATCATTTTAACATATCCCCCCAAAATTCCACTTTATATCCAAATATATAAAATAACTACATATCACAACATTAACATACATTAAAAATGTATATTGTTTAGTGGATATTTTATTATTTTCATAGCTGTAGCATGGTAACATGATTGTGTTGTGGCTTCGGTGAGGAGTTAATTTATGCAATCGATTATTTTTATTGTAGTTTCACCATTTAATAGGGATATTATGTAACATATTTAATGAAAAACTTATTTATATATTTATCAATTGCAATAAAATATAGTCCCTTCTCGACTTTTTAGTAACTATGGTTTGTAGATAACCATGTTTTTCAGAACAAAATTATCCAACCATGATTTGGTGTGGTCCCATACTATTATATCATAGTCATGTCTTTTTTAACTATTCTATAACATGGTGGACTTGGTTTTGATTAGGGTGATCAAGGTGATATCATCTTTCAACGTTCTTGGGCATTCTATCCCACTATTTAAAACATTGAATAAATGTTTATAAGGGATCAATAATGTTAGGGATCTATCATTTCTAATCTATTATTATCATACTACGGAGGATATACTATATTAACGTTGTAAAGATAATATAAATCTGTCTAATGGAGATAATTAATTTCACTAAATGAAATTGAAGGCAATGTGGAAAAAACCATGGTTTTACAAATTTTTAAAATGAGATTTTAGGGTCGTCATTCATTGAAAAAATTTATAGACATTGGAGGATTTTTTTTCAAATACTATAATTCCTTTATTAAATTCTCATATAATTATTGGATGTCATGTTTAATAATATATTGTATGGATATAAATATAATCATATAATAAATATTTTTGTTTGGTCATTATGTATTTTTAGAGAATCTTGGAAAATGAAAAAGTGATAGGGATTAAAAGATTCATTCAAAATAGTAATAATGAGATGTGAATTATGTGAAATAAATTCTGATTTGTTGTTGTTATTTAGTGTAGGATATGAAAAAATGTTAATATTAGTTTTGACTAATTTTAGGGTAAGTGGTTGTGTTTTGGAATCTATGATGTGGAGTTATTTTGATCAGAAATTTTAATAATGTGAGGTTACATAAAATCAAAATGATAGGTTTTTTATGTTGTAAGGTATTATGAAAATTTAGAAGCAGTGATAGACTGATTTTTAAATGATTAATCTCTTATGGAATTGGTTAGATCGACTAGAGAATTCTAAAAATTAAAATGCAATGTGGGGATAAAGTGGTTTTTGTAAAAATTGAAACAAATGAGATAAAATAATGAAATTAGTTGGATAGATTAATGAAATGGATTATAATGGGAAATATGATAGATAAAACAGAATTGAAATTAATGTGGTAGTGGTGTATCTTGTTTTTTGTGGAATATTATATTTTCATGTAGTAAGTGATGTGAGAAGGGTTGTGTGGATTGTGGTAGGTATTTTGGGATGAAACGTCATTCTGGAAACATTAATATATTATTATATGTTGATAATCCTATATACATTAATTTGTATAGTAGGATTTATAAAATAACAAAACCCAAGTAGATAACATTTCATCGAGAGGAAAAATTATTGGGGGTGTTTTCTACAATATCTTCAAGGTAAAAGAAGTTGGTTGTATACAAATGCTTCCCTAAACTCCATTTTATGTGAAACTTTTAGAAATTAGATGATTGATTCAAAATCTTTCCATGTTAATGTTTATAGATATTGATTATTGTGTGGTTTATTCATGATAGTATGAGGGTACATGGTTGATTTCCTTTATGATCGCAATACTCATCTGTTCATATTAGGGTTATGGCAGATATGTGAATTGTGGGAACCTATTTCTATGGGTGAGATGTTATGTTATTTGATCTGATGTTATACCTAGTGTGTCATCTGGAATGATTCAATAAAGAAAATATAGGATCACATGGACATTTCACATTGGGGAATGGCAGAAGAAGATCAGTGGGATAATAAAGTGGATAATCCTTTTATTGATTTTATTTTTAATTTTTTACTACATATGGATGTTTTATTTGGGGATCATACTATGGTAAATATATGATTCATTTTTTTTATCTATTTTTGTGTTATTGGTAATGTTTTTTACTCATTAACAAATTATAATTTCCCTTTGAACATGTTCATAAGATACATTGAGAATTATCCTACTATGTATACATTTATAATCACTCCAGGTATATAACCCACTTTTTTAGTTTTCCAATAATAAATATGGTATCATACAAAACATTTCTATCTATGGGATGGAGTTGTTGCAGTACCGATGCAATAGAATTTTCCATTTGTAAATTATTGGGATGCTCATTGTATTTGTTTACAATAAAAAAATTACTACAAAATCTTCATTTACCTTTATAAGATGTCATAGATTTTATTTCTGTTTAATTTTCATGTAATTTGTTTCTACAGTATATATGTTATTTTCTATCATATGTGTGAATATAATACCCTTTTTGTTAGTGACCAACCCATGGACCACTTTTCAAAACCTAACCACATGGCTACACATGATCAATGATAAGCTATGAATGGATCCCCAAGACTACCTCTAATAAGTAGGGGTTCATGACAATCTATGAGTAGGCGTAATAATAAAACAGGATTCCCCAGACTGAATACATTAATTCCCACAATCAACTAGCTCCAACAAAAAATAATGATTTACTAATAAAATACAAAAACATCTACACAATAAACTATTCTTGAAAAATCCTCATCAAATTTAACTAGATTACAGAAACATAATATAAATTATATAAAGTGTTAAAATATAGGGTCACATAGAAATTAAATCAAAACCTAAAAAAGGTATATCTTATTATGTCTCTAATCACATTATCCAAATTAATCTATCGAACACACCCAATACCTTAATTTACCATAATAATAATAATAATATATCAAGTCCACTAAAATAACCACAATATATAACTAGACAACATCCATCAATCCAATATTAAATTTTTATTCAAGATGAAAAAACATGGTAAAGACAAAGGAGATGAGAAACAATGTAGGATACAAGCAACAAGAAACAACAAACAAACACGAGGACCCCATGAATACGGAGTACGGAAGTATTGTAAGCCAAGCTAATCCCCTATAATCATGTTAACCCCCTCATGTCTTAAAAGAGTAATCGAAGTAAGGTAAGTGATGTTGGAGATCAAGTTTTATTCAGATGCAAGATTATCCACATCTTTTTTCACCTAACTCTATTTGTGGGCCACCCTGATATTGTGGATAAGGGTAAGATAGTTTCCTAGTCGTGTAAGATATTAACCATGTTATGTGACCCTTTCCATTCTAAGAGTTATGAAGAATCAATGAATCAATATCAATTTTAGTGATCATGATATTCCTCTGTTTTCCATGAGAGAGCCATGTAAGAAGTGATATGGCCTCATTCTTGTGTGGAGATCCATTTCCATAAGATGAAATAAAAGTAATCACAACCATGCCCTTCATATCCTTAACTACACCCCGCCTTTCCTTTCACCTAGAAGACATGATCTATCTGAGTTGAGCATGTAGCAAGAGACCAAAGGGCACCTGCATATCCATTTCCCATGTGGCCTATTATGTTTGGAGTTAACTGGAGGTTCACTCACCTATAGCAGCTTCGATGAAGGAACCTCCCACCATCTATGGATAATCATAACCAGGTCCCCTAGTAGGATCTGTGTGCACACAATGATTAACCTCACATTAGGAAGTGACCCTTCAAAGCGAGTCTGGTTCTTGTCATTCCATATGAACCAACACCCTACACTGAAGATCATAGAGAGCACAATCATCTCCATATCTGTAAGATTCATCCCATGATACCATCTAACTAAAGAATTATCATCACCTTGTGTACTAAAAGAGAACTATATGAGGTTTCCCAAGAATGAAAATAAAATTTGGTCTCATTCTATTTCAAAAAATATGTGGGTCGTGCTCTCCTCTCACAGACTACATCAACAATGGAATCTGGAGACCATATAGATACCCAACTTCATGACCTTCTCATCATATGTGACAACATGATTTATAATCCTCCATTTAAGAAAATTGTATTATTCAAGGATAATTTTTTCACGAGACCATGGCATTGCAGGTTTCATGTTGTCCTTGTGAAACTGAGAGCATGTGATAATCCTGGGTCGCAATTTTCTAGGAGGAGGACTCGGTGAAGACACAACTATCAGGGTATGTGTTAATAAAAATCATCTTTAATATCTCGTATTGTTCCATATCCATCTCTATCATGATAAATGAAGGGTGGATACTAGCATCCTTAAAGGATATAAAGGGAACCAGGAATCCTAGAAAATAGATAACAGAGCCTGATCAGTTATGATTCAAGAAAAGAATTTTACCTTCCCCCACAATATTACTTGACTTCATTATATGGGTGTCTATGAGGGGATTTATCATAGACCATAAATAGGATAAAATACCACCAATATTCTCCTCATATCCCACCGAACAGTGATACATAGACTTCCACCAAAAAGTTATCCCTTCAATCACCTCCCATTCAAGACTTGCATGACTACATTTGAGTGTGGAGTCTATGCTCCCCACATACACACCCCCTTCCTGTATAGTGTTATTTATTATTTCCCATACAACCCAGTGACACTTTCATAGAGAAAGAGCATCCCATAGAAAACAATCCAAGATCCTTTCAAAAGTTCTAATTACACCATTAGGCATTTTTGTGGAGGCCATTGCATGGATGGGGATGGCCGATAGTACACTATTTACCAGGATAATCCGCCCCAAAATAATGGAAGTGGTTCTTCCAGTTGGGAACCCATCCTATGATCTTGATAACAATAATATCAAAGTTATGAATCCCATGCCTTCCTATAAATATAGGAGTGAGGAGGTAATCTAAGTGAAAGGACCTACATTGCATGTCAAGCCTATATCAAAGAGAGGAGACCCTTCTAGGTAGACACTTGTTAGAGATGTAAATTTTTCTTTTTGCTTTACTAATAACCTGCCCACTAGAGATAAAATAGTATATATGAATTGTACTATTTCCATTAACCGATATCTTACAGACATGAATGATAATAAAAGTATCATCTTTAAACATTAGGTGGGAAATAAGATGGAGGTTCGGTTTCCTATGGTAAAGAAGAATGTCACCATTGGATAGATCCATGTTAATGATATAACTAAGCACACACTTTTATAGACTAAAAATACTCAGAGAGATTGGATCTCCCAACCAAAGCCCTTGGATATCCTTGAAAAATCCATATATATTTCCCCTGAAGTTTACAACTAGTCATGAGGAGCTGATGCATCTGATGTTGAGATGCAAGGGCTTATGAGAGAACCCCATCATTGTAAGAACTCTTTTATTGATTCCCCACTCCATCCTATAGTAGGATTTATTCATATCCAATTTGATAGATTTATGTGAGTTGTGGGAATTGGTGTCAATATATCACAAAATCATTTGAGCCATGCCAATGGACGCTTGGATGAATTTTACATTAACCAACCCATGTTGTTCAATGTAAGTCCAAAAAGGAATGAATTTTGACATCCTCAAGTTGATGATACTAGCCAGAAATTTATAGGGGAAATTACGCATACTAACCAATCTATAATGAGATGTATAAGAGGGGTCTCAAACCATTTTAATCATCACTAAGGATGTAGAATAGGTAACCCTCACTATGATACCACCCCGAAAGAAGTCTTGAAGATCAATAGTGATGTCACCTTTAACCACCTCTCAAGAATCCATATAAAAAACCAGTTAAGTTTCCAGGGAAATGGACTCTATTTGAAATGAGATTCATCATGGAATAGTGAATTTCGTCCTCTTATGGGTATATTTATAAATAATAATTGTCCCTGTTATATACTAAGGTGGCCACTGCATCCTATATGGATGCATTACAACTAGGGTAGCCCATAGAAATTCTTAGGGTAGGGTTGTCCATGAGATCCCTTAAAAATGTATTCTCCATGGTCCCCACCATGTCTCAATCATCTGTATATGTAAAATCATCCATTATAATGTTCTATTTAATTGGACTCCTTATTTCCATCAATCTATCATGGATGGAGATTGAGTTATTATAACACTTATGAATCCACTTTATCATGGATCTTTCATGTACCACATGTTCCAGCTTAATAATCATCGCTTCCCACTAGTTCTTCTTGTCTAAGATATCCTCAAACATAGAGTCTCTAAAATTTAGTTCTAGAATAGAATCAAGACTATCGATGCACTTATTCATCTCCTCCATGTTTTTATTAGGGTGCTTGATGTCCATGTCCCATTCCTTCAACCCAAACTTCTTCCATTGTAGTTAGTTGTTACGTACAACCCATGAGTGCCCTTGTACTGGATCACCCCATAGCTAATTGATGATATTTTTGTAACATGGGATGCCAGACAAGTAGTGAGAGAAACTAAAGCCCTCTGAGGTCTCTGCCTAGGATACATGGGGATCAATAGGGGCGAGTTGTTATATTTACCAAAAACAAGGTGCTTGACTTGGGCATTGGGGAACATGGAGATGTCATTGATGTTTTAAAGGAAATGTTCAAGCTAGCTCCATAACATCCTGCATTCTTTTTTATTATTAAACCATGTGAAGGGGTCTCCATTGAAGCCTATGTAGGTAAAACCATTCTCATCCATGAAATAAGAAATGCCCAGCCATACCTCCTGGGAAATTCCCCGCATCACTTCTTTAACTCAAGATCAGTGATGTCATTGAAATGCCCACACACGAGACAAGGAGAATCCCCCAAATGAAAAGAATAAAGATCCTACCATAATTGTTCACAACTATGGGTGTCATAGATACTATACACAAAGAACACCAGAAAACTATCCCCACCCATCGTCTCCTTCCATGTAATGAACTGGTCACACAAACAAACGAGATCAACAAAAATTCCCTTAATCCAGAATAACCATATGTGCCAATTATCTAAACTAAATGCATGAAATCATGTAACTTGATCTTGAGAAAAAAACTCTTGATGATTAGAAGTCTTTTTCTTGAGCTTGCGGACAGAGAACAAATCCACATGGCTCTTCCTAATCTCCATAGAAATGAAAATTGTTTACACCTAGGCTATGAGGCACTGAGTGTTCCAGATAATAAAATATAACATTAAACAATAAGTGGCATGGCATTGGCCTCAATACCATCAGTCTCTATGAAATTGGATGGAAATTTATCCCTCATATTCCTTAGTTGTATATTGGTAAAACCCCTAGGACTAGATAGAGGGTCATATGGTGTAAGCAGAGCTGCTGTAGAAGCCATTGTGACAGTTTTTCCTCACACAATGCTAGGGTGCTAGATCAAGGTTTTGGACTCCCAGGGGCTAGAGACTCTGAACCAGCTGGTTGGGGGATACATGATTAAGATTGAAAACTAAAAAAATTAGATATGCTAAAAGAAAACAGAAGATAAATGTTAAAGGGGGTCTCCATTAGATAATATTATATATAACAAAGTGTTTTCCAGTAACTCTAAATGTTATATCACTTATGTGAAAAAATCCTAATAACAACATAAGATACCAATTGGAGGGCCCACACCTCCCTACCAGTTGAAATATTAATGGGATAAAATTATCATATCCATAACTTATTTGTAAAATATAACCTATATATTAGTTATGAACCTCCCTAATACCTTTCAATACCATTGGATCACAACTAAAATTTAGGACCCACACAATTCCAGAGATCATTGATGGGTGCTCCACTCCCCAGATAGAGGACCTGAACCCACATTAATTTTATGTATATATATCCTTGCCATCTTAAATGATAAGTTATACCATCCACCTTGAATGAGATAAGATATTATTAATCATTTTGACACTCTTATGATCATACACAACCACTATAATTGGAAAATCATTACTAAAAGAAGCGTCCCTATAATATTACCTCATTCTGAAACTCTGATATTAAAAATAGGACACCGTAATGACATTAATGGAATTATACTCAAGATATGATACTCACATGAACAAATATATGTTATATAATAGTATATAGGGATTTTTTGTTCATTTGTAGAGTTCAATAATTTTCTACTATGGAACATATGGTATCTCAACAAGATGAAATCATTCTTTTTCCATTCTATAGTCATGAAATATAAGTGAAATTACCATAGTTTGTACATTGGTAACCAATTACAAGAGACACTTAATAGAAACATAAGCATTTCATTTCTGATTCATCACATGGGATACCACGTGATACTACATGATGTGTAAATAGGATAACATGAAATGTACTATTTCCTTGACTGCTAGGTGTGTACACAAGGAAAATGAATCGGATAAACTATTAGATATAAATGGATTATTTCTTTTTGTACAATACATGTATGTAAATGTTATTTTTCTTAAATTAAATTCAGAACAAATCGTGGATTACTAGGTAGATAACACAATTTATCATCCCAACTACTCACCTTATGATATTTAACATGGACAAATCCCTAACTTCCATTACATCCAATACAATGAGACATGTGTACCTCTAGTTTACATGTAGATTAGTCAAACAATTCATAAAAATTTTAGTCTTCCTCCTGTGGAAAATAAATCCTCTGTTCCATCGATATCATCCATTACACGACTCAATATATTTAGGAAAGTATTTCGTTTTATGGGGTCCAATTGTTGATTTACATCCGATGTTTACAATAAATTGGATCTCTGATCACTATAGATGTATCTGTCATGAATCTCCTCTCATGATGGATTTCCCAATCCATTATTAAATTACCCATATCATACAAAAATCTTGACCAATTTAGAAAAATCCAATATGAACATCATTATTGAATCCTCCGTGAATTCATGGGTTCGATCCCACTCGAATCTATCTTGGAAAAGTACAATTGCTGATCCCATGGTTATAAGATGATGTATGTGAAGAATGTTTATCGAAAAATCCTAAGAAAAAATTTGGGATCTTCCTAGACCAATGCTTTCCAATGCATTGATCGTAAAATTATTGAATCTATTGGTGAAATCGTCAAAAAATAATTAAATAATTTAGATCAGGAATAAAAAAAATTGACCACAAAGATAAAATAGAAAATTCATTAAAAAAATATTTATAAATCATGGTTCATCAAATTATTTAACTGTGTAAAATAGTAGAATAATGTTCCATGACTCGAGAATGAAGTAATCATTGATGAAGAACATGTACGCTAATAACTAAAATTAAAATCATGATGTATTATTTGTTCATCTCATGTTTCTCTGTAATCACATGTCATCAATCCACATCCCTGTGGTATCCAAACCATATGATCTATCCAACAACTCCTAAGTAATTTTATTGGGTTATGTGGCTAAACATGATGATTGTTCATAAAGTCATACATATAGAGAGTGAACTATCTGTTGGTCATTATATGAATTAGAGAATTCAATTATTTATTTCACACAACCTAACCTACAATTATTTTCCACAATAAGATGATTGATGCAGTCCAATATTATAACACACCTAGGTTATAAAAACATATAATTAAAAATCTATTCTCTCATTTTTCTCAACTAAGGCCTCAATTAATGGGGAAGGCATTATTTTGAATATTTTAACAACCATGCTTTAATATATAATAATATTAGAAACAATTTAATTATTGTCTATTGTGAAACCAAAAACATAATGCCATCAAAGAATAGAAAAATATAGAAATTTGAATTTTAAAATATTAGAATTCCTAAAATAAGGAAATACGAGTCATTAAATTCACCCATCAATCATTATTTTTTCCATGAAATGAATACGAAACAAAAAATAAAAAAGGATATGACCCTATATTTAACCATCATGCTCTATGGTGCTCCATACCGATTTGGTGATACCAATTTAGTCATACTAAATTAATGAACCAACCATGTGGGAACATATCTTATAGGTCTTAGATTTCCATTGATTACACTAAGAATGAGACACTAACCAAATTTTTTAACTCACTACTATCGACAACATTCTATTGGTTGTGCATGTATCTTATCACCTGTGTCACATAGAATAGATCTTTAACACAATAAAACTATGGCGCGTGGAAGTAGTGTTAAGAAACCACACAAACCAAATGCAGAAACTAATACATCCCAAATAACATCATTGATAATAATCCTCGATGCGAAAAACCTTGAAAACCAAATCACAGGGGAATTTCATAAAAAAATGTCTCCTAGATAAAACTCTAAATATTATGATTTCGTTATGTGTAATATTAATATTTAATATTTTATTTCTAACATTCCAATGGTGAACCTAACCCCTTCTTCGGGATACGAACACTATATATATCCGAAGAAGAGCGGTCCAACCAACCCCAAACCTTTGCATGGTTGACCTCTAGGGGTTCCTATATAGTTCTTTGCATGGTTTCACTCATATTAAAGAGTGATATATTATTTCATAATAAATCAATACTAAATAGTATTGATCCAAACCACTCTAGATGAAAACCCAACACACAGGACCACAACACGGTCTTCACATCCTGGATAGTCCAAAGAGGAAAACCATCTTCATGGTCTTAAAATATTGCTATCATTCATAATTAGGTCTCAAAATTCTCTTACAGTCTACCCCAAAACCATGATATATATTGGGCATCATGGTCAAATATAATCATCATTAGTACTAGTGAAAACAATGATATATTGTATATAAAATCCCCCAAATCACTCAATGAACCTCTATGAAAATTTTGTTCTAATTTAGCATAATATTATAAATTCACCACATTTAACTGATTATTATAATAATAAACGTTACATAATTGTATTAAATAATATTTAAAATTAATAATGGTCTGAAATATTTTAATGAAATAGTTAATTCTCAAAAATAATATATTTCAAATAGCCTTATTTAATATATTTTTTTATTTCCCCGAAAAATTTATTCATAACTTTAATATTTATAATATGAAGAAATTAAAATAATTTTCATAATTATAATTTTAAAAAAGGAAATTTTTTATATTTTATAAAGTTATTTTTTTATCAGAATAATCAATAAATAATGATTTTCCTAAAACACTATCTATTTTGACATTATAATAATAAATAATTCTCATTGATTTTTTTGTCAATTTTCTTCAATATTAAATATGAAAATATTTAAAATATAAAATTAATAATTAAATTGGTGTATTTAAAAACCAATGTTTAAAATTTAGGATACATAAGAAAATTTTAATCTTCAAATACTTCTATTCGATTATATTACCAATTATTTCCCATCACGTAAAAAAAATTTCTTTACAAAATTGGTGTAATGTTATTGATAATTTTTTTTTATTTTTTAATAAAATTTATTTGAAATTTTGGAACCAAATTGATTTAAAAGATTAAAACAAATTTCTATGAAATATTAAAATATTTATTTTAAAATAATTGATTTATTAATAATAATATTCTTTTTTCTTATCAAATAAATTAACATTTTCTGAAAACATAATAATATATAAAATTTTCTAACATAAATATACATATTTTCAATTATATATTTAGAAATTAATAATATATGATATTAAGAGAACATAGTGATAAAAACAACATTTTCATGAAAATATATTTTCTTTATATTTAATTTTTTAATTAAAAATATGATCTTATTTTATTTATAAATTTAATTATACTATATAGAGCCTATATTATGGTTTTGAGAATCTGAATTTGGTTATATCTTATATCTTATATTTTTTAAAAAATATAAACTTATAAGTTTAAAACTACATAACAATGTAAAACCCTAAATTATAAAATTTAAAAAATTATCCGCTAAATGGTAGAAATGTTATTTAGAACACGTTAAAAAATTGGAGTAGGAGTATTTATCATATATATATATCACCACAGAAAAAATATTTCTAACATTTTGAACCATTTAACATCATATTATATCGTTATATTACTGAAATATAATGGAACATCAAGAAAATCACTTATTTTTCACAATTAATCATTGTTATTAAATTTCCTTATTCATCCCCATGTTTCTATAATTAATTATTATATCTTCATAATAAAATTATATTTACCTCAAATAATTTGTCTATTGGAATGGTTCCTTTGTTTCAATTCATAATTTTAAAGATATACCACACACTGTGGATCTATTTTCTTTCATATTAATTTTATATTTCTTTATTATATTAACTCATTAATTTTGTATTGTTATTTATTATTTAATTTATATTTCATGTATATTATATTTATTGGGGTTTCAATTTTAAATTTACTCGATATATAAAAGTTTTTTGATGTTATATTCATTCCACTTGAGTCATAAGATTTTTTTGGTAATAACTTTCTGAGACCAATTTTAATCATTGATTTCATTTATTCAATGGTAATAATATTATTTATCATTAGAGTTAAACTATTTTTCTTTTATTAACATAATTTATGATATTCCATATAAAATAAAAAATTTGTTATCATAGAAATAATAACATCTTATTCTAATAGAACATTACCATATATATTAATAACTTCTTCTCCAACGTTGTTTTTGTCCCTTTTTTGAATTCAAAAAATAATTAATAAATGTGACTCTGTTACTTGTAATTTCCACTTTAAAAACGTATGTTTTTCTCTCCCTATTTACAATATGGTATATAATAATGGTGTTTCAAAATATAATTTTTTAGTAATGGTTATATTTTATATCATCAACGACATGATTAATTTATATAAATATTTCATTATTTTTCACTAATCATCAATTTTAATGATTTAATAAATATAAAATGTAACATTTATTAAGAAATAATTCATTTAAATCAAAATGAAAACGAAATTTAATACTAAAATTTTGTTTACTTCACTTATATATTGATTATAATATTAATAAATGTATGATATTATAAAAAACGAATCCATAATAACATAATCACCATAATTTTATATATTCGTACCAGTGCTTCATGGTTTAAAAAAGTAACTTATTTTTCCATTATTTTATTTTATTTTTATTATTTTCATGGTAAATGGGTTATTTTTCAGGATTCTAATAGAAAATTTATATTATTAATTGAAAAATATTTTATATTTACAGAATGATTAATTAGAAATATTATTTGAAATTTAAAATATGGAATATCTATAAGGGGAACTATTAATCACGTCCTTTATCATTCCCTATAATATTAGGGGTATTAAAAAATATTTTCATCTAATTCATTTCCAATGTGAATAGCCAATTATTGAATAATTTGATTAAAGTGTGTTCAACGTGATTATAGACATCAATTTATTAAAAAAATTATGACTAAACTATATAACAATTATTTGTATAGTGTAAAAATTATAATCATTACTAATATAATGTTAAGGTTATTATAATAAATATTAATTTAATATCTGTGGATAACCATTTATTTTCAAAAAAATCATTTTTTGAATTTTATCAAAATTACAAAATAATTATTTATTTTTCTTATTTTAAAAATTATACAAATCAGATTTTATTTACGCGATTTCTTCAAGATATAATGAATTATTGATTACAAGTGAACATATTTATATAGATGATGATGTTTGTAGTTTCATATCAATTTAATGGTTGAGTATTCAAATCTCAAGAGATAATTATATATGGCATGGATTTTATTTATTTATAGTTAAAAGTGTGTACATTATTGGATTTTTTCATAACATAAATGGTGGACATAAATTAATTTTTTCACTATTAAATTGCGGTGACATACAAGGATTTATACACAATGTGTATCAATGATAATGATTATGCATAAATATTTAACATATTAATGTTTCTTTGTAATGATCACTTGGATCATGTTTATAGAATAAATTTTCTCTCTATTTTTATTCATTATTAATTTATAACAACCTTTATGGAATTTTTTATGATCTAAGGATTGTTGGGATAACATTATAATATATCCTAAATATAACCTTTTTCTCATCTAATATTCAGTTATTACCTTTTGTTTTATCAATGATGATTTATGATGACAAGACATTGTTCTAACCTATTTATATCTTTTCCATTAATGTGGTAATGGAGATGAGAATAACATATGATAAGTCTAGAAGTCAGTGTAGTTTATTATGAAAATTGAGAAATGTTTATTGGTTTTTTAAAATGAGATCACTAAATAATTTCTTATTAAATAATATAATCCAAAATGTTATCCTTGTTCTGTGATATTATTAAGATTGGTAACAATTCTATAAATGTTTTGAAAGTTTTTCTTAGATCATCTAACTTGGTGACCATGTTAATTTTTAAATGTATATTAATTTAGCAACAAACACATAATTTTGTAATAGGGGTACTCGGGTTAGTGTGAAATGGATTAATATTTTTATGGATTTGATACGTTATTCTGGGTTAAAGGGACATCTTAACATTTGTGAAAAACTTATGTGTATCTCTAAAAAACAAAGATGAGTATAACATCCTAACACTAATTAAACGTTTATATTTTGTGGTTATTCTATATTTTACATCCATGTCTAGATAAAATATGTTGATTTATTCACTATAATATATGTAACATTGGTTTGTAATCATAAAAGGTTGTGTTTGGTATTAATATAATTATCATATATTTCACAATACTGATGCCCAACTAACCAACATGTTTGAAAATATGTTGGGATATTTTTTCATTAATTCGCATTCTTATTGTGATGCCTTATAATGTATTCGGAATTTTTTTCCATATATCATAACCAAAAATAAATATGGATAAATTAGATTAAAGTTTAGATGTTCATGGGATAAGGTTTATATTAATTAACATGCGATTTTATGGATAAAATTTATCTTGAACATAGAGAATAAATTTCACGGAATATTTTGTTTATGAATATTATTGAAATGTTAATTATAAATGTTTCCTTGTTCTTTTTGGTATTATCATATAAAATATTAGAGTAATTAACAAAAATAGTATGGATTGAAATACATATATAAAAGGGTTAAATGAAGGTTTTAATAAAAAAAAATTTTTTATATTAATGTCGTCATATTCATAGTTTTTATATTTTCATTAAAATTTTGATTTTAGTATTTGGGTAATATATGATAAAAAATGGTCATATAAATGGAATGTATGTTAAAACACATATTTTTTAGAACCAAATAAGGGAGAATAATTAAATGGTTAGTATTTTGTAAATATTTATTTTATATTGGAAAAGGTGAATTCCATAGTATTATGTATGTTAGTGATGTTTGTGTCTTAATAGAATATCTATATTAAAACTATTATTTATTTCCATTAATCAGTTATATTTATCGATGATATTATGGTATATCAAAAATGTTTTCTATATTAAGAGATACCTTTATGGAATTTTCATCAATATTTTTTCATTAATGTATGTAAAAAATATATTAAATGGTCTAAAAATTTCTTAATATGTAATATTTATGAAAAATTAATTTTTTTAAGAAAAAATGCAGTATAAATTATTGAGATACAGATGAATCATATGCATAATATATGCTTGATGTAGTGGTGAAAAATGGTGTATTTATGTGGAAAACGTATATTTGATAGTAATGATACCTATGTAATTGATTATTAATTTCGTAAAAAGTGATATTTTAAATATTGGTTTTATATTACCTCATTATTGGTATTATCATATATATTTTCTAGTGTGTGACTTCGTAATGTAGTGGATGAAATAATTGAGGCTTAAATACAGTGTTATTATATTTTAGGAAAACATTATTTCACTCTGTATTAATTTCTAGATATTAAATTGGTTTTACGGATTGTATATTTTTGGAGATTGTATGATTATTAATGATAAAAATTCTAGTATATGATTTTATAAAAATATACGTGTTCTGAATAAGATAAGTTACATGATATAAACCTGTAGTGAAAGACAGATGAACCATTTGAAGCTATATTTTAAATGTTTAATATGATAAAAATACCCTCAACATATTTCATTATAATTTAATAAAAAACTAAGTGTAGATTTAGTTTTTTATGTGTGTATAATGTAATAAACCAAAATTTTGGATCCTTAAAATTACTAATATTAAGGATAAATATTGGTAGTTTCTCCATTGAACATACATGACACTAAACTCAAACATAACAGAAATTTCATAGTATTAATATTAATAACAAATAAGAATAATAAAACCCCTAGAAAATGAATATATTTTAATCAATGTAAATGTTTTATATTTATGATATATATATTTAACATTAATGAGAATAATTTTCAGAAAAGAATTGTTTTTTTAAAAGAGTTTATTATTTTCCAGTCATAAATTAAATTCACTACATTTAAATGATTATTATAATATTACATGATATTTAAAATATATGAAATATTATTTTAACATTTTTTAGTTATATATAAGTTTGAAATAAAATTAAAAACACATAATATCCAAAAATAAAATGTCCGAATAAACATTGTTTCCTTGGTATTTTGTAGTTTATATTAAAAAATATAAATATAAAAATTTGATAAATTTAATTTATAAATATATGATACATTTTTAATATATTTTTTCATATTTAAGAGATGGTTATTATTGTGTTTTTTAAAAAATAATATTTTTAGGTGTGCTTGGGAAAAAATAACAATTTATCTAAAACGGTCATTTTTATAAAATTATTATAATAATATAAATTTATTTTTTTTATAATTTCATATATTATATTATATATATCTAATGAATTTAAATCATTTAATATTTCTAGGTTTTTTTTATAAATCACATGTTTTTTGTCATTAAAAAATAATTAATTTTTATTCTAAAAACTAATTTTCATCAAATATTTTGAAAATTATTTTCTATTCATTTTTAATATTAAATCTAAAAAAATTGATTTTTTTTATTTTACATAAAAAATTTCTTATTATTTACTTATTCTAATTTAATTTTTATGAATAAAAGTATAATTAAAGGATGATAGTTATTTAAACGTATAAATATAAATCAAATATTTTAATATAATTATGTTATTATCGTAGTTTAATTATTATCTAATAACATAAATTAATACCATATAATTATTTATTATAAAATAATTTTTAAAAATTTGTAAAAAAATTAATTCTTTTTTAATTATTAATCGCTATAAGAAGATATTTGTTACACGTAATGATAATTAATATTTTCTTACAAAACATTTTTTTATATATTTAATGAATTTAAAAAATAAATATTTAATAACTAAAAATTTAAATAAACTATATTGGAATGAATATAGTTTAAATAATAGTTTTTTTTAATAAGGGTTTCCAGAAGTTTTTCAAAAAATATTAACTAGAAGGACAAAATAATTTACCATGGAAAAAATGAATATATAAAACATAAAAAAATGTTTTCAATTTCTAGAATCATGGATAAAACATTTTGGAAAATGTGTACTCATGGATATAGTGACCTTATTACCCCAAGATATTTTTAGAACAATTAAATAATTAATATTTGCATTCCCTTATTGAAAACAATGGGTCCTTCCAAAAGAGAGATTTTATTTACACCTAAATGGAAATCATTTTACCCATTAAAAGGTTAAAATGTTAAAATTTTATCTCCTTTATACTATAGAAAATATTATTGTAATATGAGTACCTTTGCACTACCAAAGGCCATTGGTCACCATATTTCAACTTAATCCCTTCATTTTAAGAAGCATTTCAAGACTGTTCAATGTAATAAATTTAGTGACGTACAATCCTTACATTTTCTTCATAATTATACTCTTCCTGACCCACCACAACCATTGTGAAATAATATCCTTAGTATCATTAATATATTTAATTATTATTATATTTAAAAATCTGTGACTAATTCCATCCTAACCCCTTATAATAACAAAACATGTTAATCATGTTCTATGAAGACTATTTCATCCACAATGTAATGTTTTTCAAATTAATATATATTTTATATATTAATCCATTATATATCAAATATGATTCCAATATATATATATATATAATTATATTACTTTTCATCTATTTTATTATTTTTTACACTACATTTACAACAATAAAACATCGAGATATAGTGTGTTCAAATTTGGGTAACTTTTACCAATGTATATGAACATGTATATGAATGTATATGGTGGATGAATATGGGAATATAAATAATAATTTCTTTAAACCTTATTTGGAAAATAGTTATTGTATTTTGGTTTTTAAGGTTTATATAATCTGTTTAACATATAATTAAATTATCATATTTAATAGGTAAAATTAATGAATCCATATGGAACTGATTAATTGTTTTGAAAAACATAAAAAATCTATATAAAAAATAATGTGAATATAATATTATAAGTTTTATATTAAAAAAATAAAAAACATTCATGATAAGGTATCCAATAAAATAATAATTAATATTTATTAATTAGAAGAACATTTGAAACACAATTTATAGACATGTTAAGGATTTCTTATATCAGTTTTCAATACCTTGAAATACAAGTTTATTGGACACAAGGTATTCTTTGAAATTGTGTATATAATGCACCTATCATTCCATGTTTTTGAACCACAAAGAAATTTCATGGGAGTTAGAAATATTTATTTTCTTGATAGTTCATATCATGAATTGATATTTATAATGAAAATATATGAATTAGAACACTGAGAAGTACTATTTTTGTATTGGGTTTGTGAGACATGAGGTTTATAATGAGTTTGGATGAATTTCATGCACACATAGAAGTAAAATATTACTTTTTAGGAATTATATAAATTGTTTATTTGGTTTTTAAATCATATAGCACCACAAGAGAAACATTGAATCCAGGTAAGGGGTGTTTGTGGTTTGTTAAACAGTTCAAGGTGGGATATAAGACCATACCAGACCTCAATAGAATTTTATTGAGGTGAAAAAAAAGTATTGAAAATGTTATTTCTAACAATGTTCCTAAAAATGTATGGGAACCGTGTTGGTTAGTTCGAAAGGCACAATTAGGAAATAGTTTCTTAAACTCATCATAGATACCATGTGAGGTATGAAACCATTGTGTAGGTAGATATACAGTTTGGGTAGAATTTTAAAACCACTGTGGATAAACCGAACTAATAATTAATGGGATAAAAGTTACATTCCCCATGTCTACTTGTTTATTTTTTCCCCTTCATTTTTCTTTTATAATGAGCATAGGATCCCCTTGTTTAGAAATATCCATTATTTTCCTATTTGGAATAGAGAGATATCCCTCATTTGGATTCCATATCAACCACATTCGGTTTTATTTCTTATCCCTTGGTAATAATCTAATTAATCTTGATACATATTTCATTTTCTCATTTTATATGTAATTATTAATCCACGATGATGATTTCCCAATTTCACTAGGTATTTTTTATTTTACTAATTTATCTCAAACAAGATCTAATTAAATTGTTATAATGGATTATAAATGTTTATTTTTTATAAAGTATTTGGTCTATATTATTTTATACTTATTTTTCATCATTTATATTTTTTCCCTCATGAAACAGACGATGCATTCAATTAATTTGTCCCAAATCATTAAATAAATTAAATTAAATTCTATTACCACATAAGTGATATCCCTCTGACCCCTTAACATGTTTGGATGTTGTGACCACAACATAAACATCATTGTATATTATGTCTAATTATATGTTACTATTTCACTACCATATATTTGTGTTTAAACAACCCTTTATCTATTTTTAGATTACCATGAAAAAATAGAGGTTCTTTAAGGAATTAATGGCTCGGTATGAACATTATGGTCCATTGTCAGTTTTAGATTGTTTCATAATTATAGAGGATAGAAATAATATTAATAAAATATAATTTAAAATGATATGGAAACCAAGAATCCATTTTAAAATATAAATAAATTGATGTGTGTTTTATTTTCAAATAAAATGAGAAATTTAAATCCAATGGTCAGGTTTTATAGGGAATGATTATATATATGGACCCCTTTATCATTTATAATTTTATTTCAGCATGTACTGTTTATATATATAGTTGCATTCATTATTAGTGAACAAAAAAATCTTGTAATTTGAATTAATATTGAGTTAATTTTAGGAAAATATCACATACCCATTATTAGAACATAGGAATTAAATTATATGAAGTAGTTTTTGGAACTAAAAATGACCATAGACACTGTTATTATTTATTTGAATAATGTCCCATCATATTAATAAATATTTAACGCCATAAAACATAGATGAATTGAATAACTTCTTATAATTTATAAGTAGTGACTTATCAATATGATGAAGTAATTAGTTATTAATTTTGGAAAGGCGACCCTTATTACTGTATGAATGTATTCTGTTTTTTAATAGAAATGGCCATTTATTATTCAAATTAATTATGACCCATATTATTATGGGCATGGAACCCATCACGATTCAGTGCACCATTTCAGTGGATCCTGAGTCAGGATGTAACAATATGATATTATAGGTTAATTTTCCCTTATTTTCCTATTCTTTAATGGTGTATAAGATACTATCTATTTGGTGGGGATTTTTAAATAACATGCGTTTGGGTCTAGAAAACCCATTAACGGGTGATTTTTCAAGTATCCGGGATGATATCATTTTTATGACTATTATAGTTTGTTATTATTTCACATGGGTGATTCTCATAGATCTATTTGATATTGATTCATTTATTGATGAGATTTACCCTACTGACCAATATAACAAGATTTGTGGAATGTTGAGGCATAATTATTGGCTAATAAATATTCACATTACATATATATTCCATTCCATGTAAATTTGATTATGGGTCTCATGGTTCCTTAAAATATGTTTTCTGTCATATGTGATTATCATAGAAAATGTTTTAATATTCCTTGGTTGGTTGATTATTGATAATGTCTTCTTATATAATTTGATTCAATGGTTTCATACTTACATGGATGTACTAAATTAATGCAGTATAATCCTATTATTTTCATCTTGTTTACTGGTATTATTGCTAAAATAGAATGAGTTATTTATATAATGATATATTTTATATTAAAAATAGTTTCTATATCAAACAATATGGTGATTCCTAATACATATAGTTGGAAACCTCCTATTTTACTAAACAATTATGATAAATTTTATCTAGGGAGTTGTGGTCACAAAGGATGAATAATTTATGGTTACCATTACATGTGTTAAAAACATATAATATATAAGTTATATGGGATATTTATAAATTGAAAAGGGTGACAGTTATCTAATTTACATTTATTTTTACAATATTTTAATTAAAGGTAAAACATCATTGAAAATACAATAATACCAACTACAACATATAAATGAAAAACAATAATATTTTTGAAATGTTAATTCATCTAATTTATCTTTTATGTATATAAAAGAATAAATCATAAAATATAAATTTCAACATAAAATTTCTTCTTTTATATAAAGTAAAAAAATTATCTTAATGAGGATTCTACATATATGAATTTGGAAGGATGAATCAAGTAATTAAATTTTAAACCTCAAAATAAGTCCCAATTAAGACTATTAGGGAATGTTTCTTTTGAAATAAACCATATATGGGTTTGTTAAATCTAAAATAAAATAATTATTATGGGTTTCTTTAAAATTGTATTCTAATTAACATTTATAGGGTATTAAGTGCATAAATTGGGAAAGGATTTCCATATAAATGATCCCAGATTCACATGATGGGACCCTCATAGGTTTCCTTATTCGTTATATGCCATGGTACATAACCCAATATGGGTATGATAATATAAATTTTTTGGATAATTAAAATGTATTATTCTTCTAAAAAACTCTTTAATTAAAAAATAGTGGATTCATAGTTTAACTGGTACCTTAATTGATGAAATACCCATTACGATCTTTAGAGATTTATTATTCTTAGGCTTCAATCAATTACAATTACAAATAAAAACTAGATTGTTCTTCAAAAAATATATTATATACTTATATTATTATTAACTAGGACCTATTCTAAAATCCATATGGGATGATTAGGGGATGGATAAAAAAATAAACAATAAGAGATTCACATAATGATATATTAAATCAGTCAAATAATGTTCTTTGTACAGTTGGTCTTGAATATTGGTATTTGAAATTAATTTTATATGATATTCTTAAAATATCACATGAAATGAGTATTAGTTTGTGTAAATAAAATGATCCCTTAATTTTGTTATATATTGATCCTTTTTTAGGGGTTAGATTTTTAATTTTGTTGATTGGGAATGAGATTTTTTATCAAGATGTATTCGGTACATTCGAAACTATTATTTCCTAAACGAAAAATATACAAGATAGATCCTATTATCCACTTTAGAATGACTATAGTTGATACTATTAATGCCTTATGTTGATTATAATGGTTTAATTATGTTGTATAACCCTTGAATAGAGGTTAATGATTGGGATTTAAGTGTATTTTTATGAATGTGATGTAAAATCTAGTTCATCTTGTGAGTCTAGTTTTACTCTAGATAATATAAGGAAACCCAACCATAGATGGATGTGTTTTTTGAAAGATGTACTTTGAGGGAGTATTCCCACACACACACACACACACATATATATTTATATTTATTAGTTTCATCTGATTATCATTGAAATTAGTCCCAAAGTAATATTGTGTGTTTTCCCTTGTTCATATATTCAATGCTGATCAATACATGTACCGCAATGTTTCATAGGGGGTGATGTAATTCCTATATTAATATACTCTCACACATGTAGCTGGATAATTCCATACCTGTTTCAATTTTACCTCTTATTAGAGGGTTTATAAAGATCCATTATATTACACGTTACTAATGCACATTAATAGGATGTAGTTGTCATGTTATAGAACATATACCATGGTGAACAAACCAATATTTCCTAACAAGGACTGATACTCAAGTAGGTTAGAAATTTTATAATGTTAAAATATTATAGAGGATTTGTTTGGTATAATAATTTTTTTTTCAATTTTTAAGAAACATTTTATCGGTCTATTCATTCCTGATGCTTGATAGGTTATTTAGTTTTTTGATTAAGTAATATTGATTGTTGTTCTCATAAAAAATTACCATGTAATCTTTTATATTGAAACAATTTTGTATGCTTATGAATATTTACTTTTAGGGTTTATTAGACTAATTTTTGTTTTCATAAAACAAAAAATTGAAATATGTTTCCTTGATTTAATCATATAATTGTTAAATCATGTAAAATATTTTTCGCTTAATTTAAAATAGGATTTCCAAGTAACTCCCAATTCATTAAATAGAAAACTAACATATTCCATAGATAGATTTAATTTCATGATGGATGGGTCATCATAGATTGAGTATTTTTCTAAAATTAAGTAGTATGTGATAGTATAACTTCTATAAATGATAGAATCAATTAGACTGGTTTCATGTTGACACTATTTATAATTTAATTTCAGTGTGTAGAAATGTGTGATTTAAGGACTGATGGTTTTGATATTATAATGCATGTTGGTATAGCTAAAAAATGATTTTGGGTAAATTAAATGATAATCCCAGTGAGAGGGGAGGATATGTAATATAGTAGGTGATGTATGATAGTTGAACCATGAATGGATTGTGACACACATTGTCAGGAGATGTGGTGTCAATAAAATAATAAGATAACTTTACGAAGTTTGATATGAGAATAGAATGGGATGATAGATACATTCCTAACAATAAATTCTCAGTGTACTGCTAGTACATTGGAAATCATTCCCCTTAGTACATTAATGGCCATTGGAGGGTGATGTACTTTATTTGGATTCAAATCTAATGTTCTCCCAGAGAATAATTCCTAGGATATGGGAATGAGTCACACAAGTTTCTTACTTTAATAGATTGGTAAATTTGGTTCTTATCAATTCCATAAATTATACTATGGAATATAGGTTGAGATAAAGACAATTTTTTTAACAGTGTTATCAATGATTCTACAATGGCGGGGATTTTGAAATCAGTTGACAGTGGGAGAACCTCATGTGATAGTGTCATGGATCCTTTAGACGAGTCTGTGATAGATGTTTTGAAATCATATTCCACTAAATATATTGAAAATATATAAGGTTGTAATTATTTATATTGTATATATATGAATTAAATTTTGATTTTTTGGAGGAAAAAGATGTTCGAATTAATACCATAGTAAATTATGATGATCTATAGATGATATTTCATGAAAATATTGGTACTAGTGTTATATCATGATTAATGATATCAATTTTGATATAGATTAGTCAATATATATTATTGAAATTTAGCTATAGGATTCATTGTGCATGGTCAGGACACTCTCATTAAACAATGGATAATGATTTGAAATCTAGTTTTGATGATGTGTCGACCATATGATCGTTAATTTTTTAGATAGTTATCTAGAGGCACTTCAACATGAGTTCTGTAAAATAAATGGATGGAGGCTTTGATGTGTTATATCCGTAATTCCATCAGGATAATATTTGTGAATCATAAATGTTAAGTAATATTTTTTTAAGGAAAATCTTTTGTGATTTGGAAGAGTTAGGATGAAAAGAATTTGACATACATTTAAATTTAAAAAAATATTAGAATTTCACTATGGTTATATGAAAATCATAAAAAAAAAATTATTCAGTGGAGATAGTGTTACTAAGAATTGGTTGTTCGGGATGGAGTGTATGGGTTGGGGTTCCATATGTAAAATGGTGAAAGGTATGATGACATGCTTGTGTGTCAGGTTAAAAGATATTAGTTATGAAAAATCTCAACATTTTAGTTTTGAATATGAGGATTGGATTGAGTTTTAATTATGTATATACCAAAATTGTTTTGTGACACTTCATGGAGAATTGGAAATTCAGAAATGAAATTCGACCATCTGAAGGATACATCATGAACCAAGTTGGTTGAGTTTTGTTCTTTTTCCTCCCTATAGAATCTCAGGTATGAGAAAATATATATTCGGTAGATTTTAGTGTCAATTGTTTTTTTAGGATTGAATATTTCATTTGAGTTTAAAAATTTCATTTAATGGATGGTATATATCGTGAATTAATCATTCGAATTTTTTTTTGAGAATTTGAACAACTGATATTATCTTTTTTAAATAGGTTTCATGGACTAAGAAGAGTCTATGAAGATCAGATGAGTTTTGAGTAACTATTTAGAGAATTCTAACATTCTAGGATGGTTGTACTGGGGCTCATGGAATATTTAAAATATGAAATTCGTAAGGAGAAATCATGCATCCATGTAAGGGGTGTTTCCCAATTTATAAAAGTATTCCAACTTTGGTGAATATCCAGGAAATAAACCTCTAGATTTTTATATTGGTGAACCAAATAACATTTGAATTAATTTACTAACCATGTTCTTATCCCATGTAGGGTGGGAATGGGTATGTTCAAAAAGAAAATTCAAGGCATAGTAATAATAACTATAAAAAAACTATGTATAATTGCATTCAAAGCTCGTGGAGGACACATGGTTAGAGAACTATTTAAGAAACAACACAGATGAACATCATGGTCATTACTAGATTTAATATCACCATTTTTCTCTTGATATCTACTTTTTCCTCCATATTTTCATGTCCTATCTCATTAACATCATCCACATACAACAGACTATACCTTGGTCTACTACTTGGCTAGGATATATGTTCTTTATTAAAACATGAAATTAATCTCAGTGGGATACGTTGGATATCCCAGTGTAAGACCTCAATTAGTATTTCTTTTTAAAATTGTTTCCATAAAATTAGTGATTGAAAAACCATTGAACATTGTTTGTCAATATTTTCTGGGAATTTTTTGATTTCCATTAAATATCATAAACTAGATTGAATGAAATCTAGATATGATATGTGTAAAGAATCATTGGTATAATGAATGTTTTATTGTATCTTTTACCTTAATATATTATTGTCTACAAATTATAATCTTCCTCTCACACACATAATTTTTATTGAATTTCTCCTAAAACATGAAATATATTAAATTAAATACATGGACCACAAATGTAATTTCCCTTGGACACCTTAAAGAGGTTAGATGATAGATAATAAACATAAACCACCACATAATTGGGTTATATTTTATTTTACCTTTTCAACAAACTTATTTAGATATTAAACCACCGACGTTTTTATTATTTAAATGTCCTCACCACACATAAAAATTCTATAAGGAATTAAATTAGTTAGTTAGACCTTTATGTTTCTTGGGAACATATTATTGATTCATAATTATGTAGGAATGACCTAATGAAATTAATCATTATGTATGAAATGATATAAAAACAATGAATCAATTCTCTAATAATACCACATTTTAGGTGTACTATAATATCGGAAAAAATGTGGAAAATTATCTAGTATTCATGGGAGATATATGGAATGTTTATATACTTGTACACCATATACTTTATATATAAATTTTTATATGGATATTTAATATACATTGACTGGTTTATTATAAATTATTGAACCAAATGTTATAACTGAGTAAAATTAATATTGAATTGTTATACAATCTTAGATTCCCATTATTATCACTTAATAAAGAAAATTTCGCAAGTTTTTTCTTGAAATGTAAACAGGCATGGAATCCTTCAATATTTTTGGGAATTACAATGATGATTGTTTAGGTGAATAGAGTCTCTTTTTATTTATGGTCATGAAATAACTTTTTATAATTTGAAATGAATCACATATTACTATGTAAAACGATACCCTTATGACACATGGAATGGAATCCTTTATTACTACAGAAATGGTGTCCGTCATTATTATGGGAATGGAGTCCCTTATAATTCAATGGCATGTACTGAATTATATTAACTATAATGGAATTTCTTATTTATAATTGGAATGGATTCTATTTGGATTTTTGATACTCATAAATGTAATCCGTTATAAATTATAAAACGGGGGCACGATGACATTTATTTAAAATATGACACTTTTCATTTAACAAGGGTTCTTGAGTTATGTCTCGAGTTCATACTACAACCATATATATATATATATATATATATATGATACTATGTATATAGTGATTATATACATATATACATTCTTATATATATATATATATATTGGCACATCGGTAGAGATATTTCAACTTATATTGAAGCAGATATAGTTGGCCAAGTATCCTTTGAGGAATCTGTCCTGAACCTGATTATATTTAATTATTTCGTTATGGTGTAGTGATTATCATTCTCAGACGTTGAATAATTTTATATTCACATTTTTGATTTCATAAAATATTGTTGGTGGTGGCTTGATGAATATTCATCACACCCTTTTCAGGATTCCATTTGGTACACAAAAATATAATATGATGACTATATGATATCATCATTGATTATAAATTATGTTTTTATGATTTTATATGGCATAATAGGTCAAAAATATTTATTCATTTATAAGGATTCTCATTGGAATAGACTTGGGCCTTCCATTTTTCTAATTCATTCCTATCATGATTGTACTATTGGTTGAATTGTATTCTTATTGTATATTGAAGCATCTTTCTAAAATATTATATATTCACATATTTTTTATTTTCAGTAAATATTATTTTCATTTTCCTTCTTTTATAATTTCTTCCACTTTATTAATTAATAATACTGTTGGTATATTCTACTGAATGTAACAACATTGGACCCTCGCTACTAGTCGACAACATCTTATGTATGGGGAGTTGCACTTGGTGTGATGTGACCAACCAGTATAGGGTACTATTAAGTGGATCATGTGTCAGGAGGTTATAACCCCCTAGTATATTATATCACGAACATGTAATTACTGATGATATTTAAATTTTCAATTGAAATTATTATCTTTATGTGGGTTTTATTTTAATTATACTAATATATTTTTTGAGTTTTATTAACATAATTATCAAACATTATGCTACAATAAATATTATTGTACTCCAGTATTTAAAAAATAATTTATTATACACATGGAAGACATTATATTTTATTTCATATTTATTTATATAGTTTCTTAAAATCTTCATTATTGTCTCATTATAAAATAATTTCAATCTGATTTTTAATGTACATGAAATGTGATTTTTTTACTCAATTCCCATTTCCTGTGATTTGTTTTATGTTAAATATATTTTTATAGTGTGTATTAAATTTATGTTTCAATGAATTTTTTATTCAATGGGTTTTAATTAAAGTTTTCTTCAAAATATATTTGATTCCCCTAGTCACATTATTTCACATTGAGTCCGTAGTTGTCAACATTGTAATGATATTCTATGAATACATTTAACCATACATTTAAATATTAAAATTATAGTTTCTATTTTAATATTGTGAAATTATATCATTTTATTGGTATTAACTTATTTGATATGATAGCTTCTTAAATAATTTTTTATCCTTGGTAAGAATAACTCCTAGGAATTACAACTGATTTGTGTACTCTATATCCATATTTTCCTAACATCCATTCATGTACCCTATTAATTATGAACTCAAATATGTATTACATCATTTTATCAACATCATTCGCATTAAAAAATTTTGGTTTAGTGTTTTAATATCTTATTTATGATGTAATAATTCAATGAATATGTTTCAAATTATTAAAATACTTCTGTACGATGGATTAATATTTTTATCTCAATCTATAAGATTTCTTTATAAAACATTTAGGATTTTTTCTAAGACTCTATTAGTATATATTTATAATTAGTTATTATTTAAATTAATGTCATATTTTCTCTTCATAAAATTTTGGAAATTAAATTTAAAATTTAATATGTTGACTTTTTCACATATAAGTGTATTAAAAAAATGAATCTTTTTTAGACATTTTTTCACAATCAAATATTTCCCATCAATTGGATTATTATTTACCATGTTTCATCGTTTTAATTATAAGTCATATTTCAATTATTCAACCAGTCATATTAAATATTATTTTCATATAAAACAGTTATATTTATTTGTGTTTTTAAATTAAACATCTATAATTGTTATAAAATTATTTTACATCTACTAAATAATTATTTATCGATGTTTTCACAAGTGTGGAACAATAAATATTTTAATATAATTATATATCAATGAAATTATCTAGAATAATTATATTTAGTAAATAAAAATATCTCTTCATCCAATGGTTAAACAATGTTAATATTATATTTTTCATTTTTTTCAGATGATTTGTGTTCAACAAGACGAAATTCATTGATTATTTTTGGAAATTATTCATTAACCTATATTAATTTTTTCTGTATTGTTTATATAACACATTTTTTAATATATTTATGGATTTTCATATATTAAAATATTTTGAAAATATTTGGACACAAGTATATTTTCCATCGGATTGTTATGTTATACTTATTTATAGATTTATTAATAATTTATTTATTTTATTACATTAAAAATGTATATGAATGTTTATTTAATTTCATGGGTTGTTTGTGATATGATAATTTATAAAATTTATATGTAATTAAATTTTATTGGTAATAACTCCTGTTGTTTTATATCTATCACTAAATCATTAGTTATGAAATTGTACAAAATAATATAATATTTTATGCATATATTTGGATATTTTTTCTAATACACGTGTTGAAATATTTATACATGATCATAACATAAATGGTTATAAAACATTGAATTTTTTATAGTGTGTTATAATGGTCTTGGTTGTGAAATATTATTATTATTATTATTATTTTGACTATGTTATGATATCATAGATCGTGACAATTTACTCATGTATCCACATTCATTGGATTTATTACGATTATTATAATATTCCATATGAAATATTTTCTAATATATGATTTATTTTTTATATTATTATTATGTGTCCTGATAATACCAAAATTACAATTTAATATTTGATATTTTATTTTGATTAAGATTGGTTACCCTTATAAAGAATTTGATATCAAAAATTTCCTACGATTTTATTCATCAGGATATGAAAATTTGTGTATCATTTGATTTGTCAATATAGGAGTCTAGTAATGTATATCTTATTGATAAATGTTATTATTATTACTAAAATAATATTCCTATGGAACATTACCTTGAATAAATTATAGAAAAAGTTCTTTAGAGATGTGTGATATTAATGTGAGATGTAAGAATAATGTGAAATTTATGTATGTTTAGTTGGAATCATCTCATAAAAGATAATTTATAAATGATTATGGTTTTAGTATTTACCTAATGGGTATGGTTATAGGGAACCCAACTTAACATTTTTTTATGTAAATATTCTATTCATTATTAAATAAAAAAATTGTAAATATTTTCATAGAAGGGGAATATTTTTCAAAATCAGAATCGTCAAATAAATTTTATTTTAGGAAATCTTATTGTTGAAAATTAAAAATCCTTGATAACTTAGTTAAAAAATTTAAATTGTTATTAAGGAAAAGTTATTAATATCTAGGTAATTTCTATATCATCAAATTTTACATTATTTTCATTTTTCTGAATGACAACCCAATGCAATATTATATAATGTGTGATTAAAAATAGATCATATTAAATATACAATAAATAATAAAGAAAATATAAAAAATATTGAAATGTTATAATCTTTTATAATATTTTTAGTTATAAAACAATCACGTGTTGTTATTTTACAATCAATATCATTATATTCAAGTTAGGAATAATGAAATTCAGACATTCACATAGCATCTTATAAAAATATAAAAAACATTGGTCGATAAAATTGTTATTCTTTCATTTCAACTCATTGATGTTTTTATTATCTATAAAATTTAGCACATTAATGGTTTTAAAAATATTAATTTCTATATATACCTTTTAATAGTAGAAAAAAATAAAATCACAAACATATCCTAAAAAACAGTGTTACATTAGTTATTATCCATGTAAATAAAGACAAGTATAAAAATTGGACGAAACTGTGTAAGCTTTTTCACAAGATTGTTGGACAAATATAATGATAATTCCAGTAGACCACTCACATTGATGTTGTTATAACCTAAACATAGGTTACTATCATTAAATTAATCCATATTACAAAAAACGAGGAATTGTACATTGGATTATTTAATTTAAGTCATTTATAATTTCTCATGAATTATTATAATTCAATAAAATCTATATAAATATAAGACTCATATACCACACCTGGAACTTTACACTACATGTTTTATGAGTTTAATTATTTTTTTATTAGATTATGACCCGTATATCTAATCACAAGTGGACGCTAATCTAATGTATCCTATCTACTCCATCGTGATAAATAAATTAACAATATCAATTGATTATATTTCTATACAATGACCATAAGAACATCACTAGATCATAAATACATACTATATTCTAACTCACAACCATAGAAATAGTAAAACAATTTCACAACTGTAATTAGTTATAAACAATCCATGATGAGCATTGATTATGTTTATCGGAAATTAATCTACCACCAATTGGACACAGGATGGAGAAAAAACATGGATATGTAATAGAAAATTACTATAATACCCTCAATTATCATACAAATTAATCATATCCCACTATTTATGTCCGAGTAATATCTTGAAACATAATACTTATTTAATGTATATTCTATTCTATTTCCAGGTATAAAAAAATAAAAAAGTAAATATATATAGTAATGCCACAAATACCAATTCAAGTCCTCAATCTAGTAATATCTTTCCTGGTCATCAACTACCATTTTAAATCCACACAGATATAATATTGATCATATATGTATACATAGTTGGATCCTACTCAAATCATGACATCCTAAATTGAAGTAATTATACTTATGTCTTAGTGAATCGATAAGAGAAACGAATGATATAATCATATTGTAAACTATAACAATACCATTCCAACATCACTCACCCATTATAAAATTCAAATATAATAACATAATATTAAAATAATATAATTAGTGAAAGTAATATTCAACCACTTCTCTATTGGTAATTTTCTCTACACTCGTTCCACAAATTCCATTGTATTTCCATCTCATGTACAACTTTTCATCTCACATTATAACCCATTACATAACAATACACCACATACCAAGTATTTTGAAAATTTATCCTCATATATAATCCAACACATTATAATAAATAACTATTATTACATAGTCATCACATAAAAAACTAATACATCAAATCGTATACTTACTAATGTGTAAAAAAATGAACATAATGGAAATAATAATTTTTCCTTAATCCATCAAAGCATGTCTTCCTCCATGTATCTTTATCATAATTATAGATCCATTTTGTCCAATATAGTTCATATTATTTTTATAATAAATTAAATTTCATATGAATTAATGAACTATAATACATAAAAACACATTCCAAAAAATAAGGGATTTTATATATATTGGAGGTTTCTTCCTTCTATACTTTCTATAAATAAGATTGTAGGTAAAAAACCTAGACCATCCTTCAATATGGATTTGTCTATAGATATCTGATATGGGTTTTATAAAATCAATATAAAATAAAAAAAGTGTATTAAGCATACACATCATAATCTAATAGGTATATAGTCAAACAAATATTATAGAATCCCACATGAAAAGCCTGACTATCCATATAAAACATCGAATCTGGTGACACTTATATAATGCTTATATTTCAATAATGGAACAAGATAGAGGATATTTCATCCCAATTTATTGAATAGTTTTGATGTCTTGGGAGACTATATATTAAATTTTTTATTATATTACATAATAAATCATGAAATAAAATGTAAATTGTTATTGATAAATTTTATATTTATTCAATAATATTCTTTAAATAGTTAACACATCCACTCTAATGATTTTTAGAAATATAAAAAATAATCGTATCTCCCAAATGCTCGTAATGGGAATACACACAATTGAATCAATCCAAAGATAAATGAATAATGTATAATATGGAATAGATAAAGATTAAATAAATATTCCAAATAACTAACATCCTAAAATGGGAATAAATTAACTGATAACAAATAAAAAGAAATACTAACATGGGAAAAAATTCTTTATTCATAATAAAAAATTTATTAATGTTATACATCATAATCATACCTTCTTGTACAACTTCTATAAAGTCATACATAAATATTTAAGGAATATGGTAAATAAGAAAAACATTGTGTCTTAAGATACCTACTGATTCATCAAAGAAATATCGAAGTCCCCACCTTCCAATTACTACATAAAATTATTTCATCGTATGAATGGAATTAAAAAACCATTTAATATATAACAAATATAAATAATAATTTCAAAAATAAACCAGATGATTTGTTTTTATTTTTATATTTCAATGAACTGACTAACACGATCTTATGGAATATAATAAAATATGGAAGATAATTTCATTACATTGTATCCCCTATGAATAAAATTACTTATAAAAATATATTGAAATAAATGAATTAATATTAAAATAGAAAATCTAATATTTCATTAAAAATATGAGAATAATATTCTGTTTTATTTGTAAAATTTTAAATAAAAAGATCAAAAGTATATAGAAAATTGCATTCCTGAAAAATAAAAAAAATATAATACAATGATTAAATATATTAACTTTAATTATGGTTTTAAAATAATTTCATGTGGATGATGTAAACAAATGATTCCTTTCACTGTTTTGGAAAAACATTAAAATATATTTCTATAAAAAATGACATGTTTACATTTAAAAAATTGAAATAAAAGTCAAAATGTATTATAATGTATTTAAATAAAAAATTTAACATTTAAAATTACATTCTGAAAAAAAATTTATGAATCATGTAAATGTCAGAAAGAACTCACTGACCAAAGAGGAAATAAATTTAATATTTATTATAAAACATTGTATAGATCATATTAAGGACCACTGAGAGGAAAATAATATCAAAATTTAAAAAATCCATATATAATAAGACTAGAAGATATTAAATGTTGTTCAAAAAATAATTTTGATATAATTTACATTTATTTAAATTCAATTGTAAATATTATAGTTTAAATTGAGATTAAAACATTAACACTTAACTCAGGTCAAATATACATCATAAGTCCATTTAAACCCATATATAAAAAATATAATATTATTATTCTTATATTAAAGAAAAATATTAAATATTATAAAAAAATTATTTAACCATCTTAGGGAATATTATCACCAATTAATTATAAAATAATTTTTAATATCGCTATTTAATATTGAAACTATTTATTTTTCAACACATGTCTCTTTGATTTTTTTCTCTTTGAAATGTAATATTTCAACCATAATATATGAATTTTAATCAGGTAAATTATATCATATTAAAAAAATTATTATTAAACATTCCGTAATCATTAGTGTCAAAAAACATCTCTCATGTTGGTGTTAAAATTGATTGGATCTAGAGGTTGTAATCATTACTGAATTTGTAATAACAAGCAAAGGTGTGAAATTAAAATATTATTTATATAATATTATTTATTTAGTTAGAATAATTTATTTTCCTTATATATAAATTTAGAACATTTTATAAAATATGGACATTGAAAATGTAATATATCTGTCATTGAGACCATAGTCCATTAGACTCATGAACGGTTCATCCATTTTATAATGAGAAAAATTAAAAAGATTATAAGATTTTCGAATTATAGAATATATATTATATCATAAATGATAAAAAATTTCAATAAATAATATAATATATCTGTTATATGTAGATGGTGTATTAAAATGAGTCACATTGCAATGTAAAGGTGTTATTGAGCACGTGCACAAGGGTGATACCTTTATTTCCTATTTTCTTAATAGAGGAGGAAATGGTAGATCAATAATAATAATAAAATATCAGTATATTTATGATATTTGATTAATTTTTTATATGTAAAAAAGATAATAACATGATGAATTTTTAGAAATAAAAAATTAATGAGACGGTGAAGATGCGAATATTTACAATGAGAGAAATCCATTTCTGTACAGTTTAATCATTATTAAGATATTATTCTGGAAATTTAAAATCATCGAAATGAATTTATGGAATATTTTAATGTATTTAGATTTTGTTTTAAAGAGTTATAGGGGAAACTTATTTTGAATATAAGAATGGTGGAAGTACCCTTTTACAAGATTAGGGAGGTATGCAGATATAATTAAATAAAAAATGTAAATATATATTATTTTTCGTTTCAATGTCATACAAAATAGACCTGATATATAATATAATATAATAAAATGATTTAATATCATGTGATAAAAATATTCGGAAAATATTATGTTTTTTTAACCATATCATCGAGTTTAACCATCAGTAAACCTGTTTTAAGACTAATAATAATAATAATTTTTTATTACTTTTAATAATTATTAATGGATAAAATAGAACATTGTGTTATTATAATATTTTGAAATACTAATTAAAAATATGAAATCAATTTTAAATATTCAATTTCTTTATATTAAAAAAATTAAATTTATAATATGTTTGTAAAACACAATGAAATCTATACGTAGAAATATTAATGATATAAGAGTAAAATTGACTTTATAGAAAACAAAATTATTTTATTTAATAAAATGGAATTAATTTTTTGTTTTTATATTTAATGAATCATATTTTTTTAAACACATAAAAATACTAAAAGTAACATTTTATATAAATAATTAAAAATAATAACCAAAGGAAATTTAATTTGAAAAAAAAAAAATTTTAAATGGAAAACATATCATTATTTTGAAAATTTTATTATAATTTTAATTATATTAATTTTCATATATAAGATTTCTCTCTAGAAATGGTGTCATTATTAATATTCTTATTTTAAAAAATTTAATGTAATAATGTGTTAGTTTTTTTTTTTGAAAATAGTTTTTCTTCAATATTCACCCCAAAACCAATTATTCATATAATATATAAAAAAAATATCTATAAATTACTTTAGATAACTTTTATTTAAAATGAATCTAATTTCATAAAATTCAATTAACCAAATATGGTATTTTTTCCACAAATAACATTTTCATCTATCCTTTCTTCATTTTGTAATTTTTTGTTTAAAAATAAATAAATACCTTAATATATGATCTGGTGTTTAAATTTTCCTTCCATAAAACCATGTATTCATGGAAACTCCTACAATACCACCTTATGAACTTTTTTGGGACGTTATTATAATTCGAATATTCTTATTCCAATTTTTCCTCTTTTAACATTTGATTTTTTCAACATTCCATTACATATCGTGTTGTTTAATCCCTCAAAACGTGAAAAATAGTCATGAAAATAATATGCTCTTCGGAGTAAGATAAACCATGTTCCTACATATAAGTGAAAAATATATTTGTTCTTTAATTTAATTTTTATATAAAGAGATATGTAACACTATATTTAATTTTTATTGGTTTGGTGTCATATCTGGAAAATGTTTTACAGTTCCAATTAGTAAATAAAATTGAAAAGGACCATTTATATTAGAATATAAATTCCCCTTATTTTCAAACAATACAACACCTTTCTTAATTGATATCTTCACGAACACTCTATATCAACATTTTAATATTAAATCATTTCATTAGTTATCATTATATCATTTTTCAGTATTTTGATCATTCATAATATGATTCTAAATAGTCTTCACCTTCATCGATGCATCCTATAGTAGATCATGGAAAAATATGTTCCATTACCAAAACCCATCAAGATTTTTTGGAGAATTACATGTAATTTTATATAATTACTCATATTGTAATATTTTAATAATTTACTAGAAGACATTATATGTTATTTCCAAGATCAGTAAATACTAATCGAACTTACATTGAATGTCATTTAAGAACGGACTAAAAATTTATAAAAACATATGAATTTTCATTTCAAACATCCCATTTATTTTTGGATTATAATAATTTAATTGGTGTAGTTAGTCATAAATATCCTTTTAGATAATGAATAACTCTATGGACGTAAATCAAGGATCATTAACATATAAAGTCAATATTATTTCATCGTAATGTCCCAAAACATAAATAATATAAATATGAGATATGGAATATTTTGGTATATCATACCATATAATTATGAATTGTGTGTAATCGGTAATGTGTTCCATATTAACATATATAATATCACTCATTCTATGAGTTTTTGGAAAAAAAATTAAGAAAATTTATTGTATTATCATCCCATTTCTAAAAAAATTGGCAGAGGTTGCACATATATATTATGATGTTGTCCCTGAACATTTATAAATTTAATAAAATGAGTTCAAAAATCATCTATAATATAATATGTCATATTACCCAAAATAATTAATTAAAAGAAGAGTAAATTTTGGTGTTACTAGGGTTTTTGGAGAATATTTTTCTATGATCATTAAATAATTATCTTTTCCGAACATGAATTGATGGAATTCAAATCTTCTTTCCAATTATTAAAATATTATCTTCTTAGATGGTGTGTTCTAACATCCCATCACCAAAAGAATTAATTTTAATATAATTAGTTTTATCGTTAAGAAAGTTTAACATTGATTAATCCAATATGGATGGTTTTATAAACATTTGTATTAGATGTTATGTACCCCCTTATATAACGATTCCTCTACAAATATTACTAAAAAAATTAATATATAATCCTATTCAATAAAAATTTTCATGTAAACTCTAGTTTCTTTCATTATAAATGCATCAACCACCATATTTGCCTTCCTAAAATGTTTTTATATTGATATATTTGTATCCATGTGTTGTTATAAGCATTTTCTTTTTCTCGGTTTGATGAAATTTTGTGAGAAGATATATTTAAATCTATTTGGATGTTAATATATTTAAAACCATTAACCTTAAATTTAATTCATATATATATATCAAAATAATGATTACGGGTAGTAACTCAAGACCTTTGGAAGGTAAATTATATTTAATGATCTTATCCTACCCTGGACGATATACAATTAATCAATAATTAAATATAAGAAAACATTTGTTTCTTTTATTTTTAAAAATCAATGATAATGAAAAAATCCATCAATTCATGATAGTAATGTAAATATATGTACATTGAACGTTCTCAAATATATAATTATTTAAAATACACATTACATTATTCTTCCCATATTAACATAACCCATCTACCATTAAATATAGTTTTTGGGTTAGACAACTCAGTGATTTTAAAAAATAATCGATAATAAAATGTTAATCAATGAAAACTACCTACCACTGTTACATATACTTGAATTGGTTCTTCAATCCCATTATATACCAATGAAATATCAACTATTATTCTATACATAATGAAAATATGTCTAATAAAACATATATCCATTCACTAAAATTTTGATGTACTAAAATTTTTCACAGAAAACTGTTTACATTAGAATCTTAAGAAAGAATAAAAATTGACTCTTATGCACATAATAAAAATTATTTTATGTTAAGATATCATCCATGAATGAAGAAAATAAATTTCATAGATTAATTATGAATACTTTTTCTAACACCTTCATAATGATAGAGTGTTATTTATTATGTCTAAATAAAAGTAATATAAATTCTTAATTTCTATTCCATTTATGGAATCTCATATTTGTAATATATTCATTATTTTCATGCATATTATAAAACCCATAACAATGATACATATTTGATATATATTATTCTCATAGAAGATGATCATGTAAGAGTTAAATGTGGGTAGTTGACACTTTTTCTTTATATTAATGGTCGTAATTCCCCTATAATCAATGTACAACTGCATACACCCATTTTTTCTTATTAATAAATCTAATAGAGACTACCTATATTGAAAAAATATTGTGTGTAAATACCTTATCACACAACTCATGTAATTATTTATTTATTTCAACTTATTCTACTATGTTCATCCAATATATAGTACTAGATATAGGTGTTTCATGGTGTATGAGATTAATGGAAAACTCAACATCATGCAAAGAAGGATCTCTACAATGTTATTTAGTAACAACATCAATGTATTCATAAAAAATATGTACATTATACATTCTAGGTATACACATAACAATGTCCTTTTTCTCTATGAATTTCATTAACAATATATAATAGATGTAGATCCTGATATGATTTTGATGATGTAATATCACTTATGATGATAATGAGTTCCATATCACCATCATGAATACAAATCTCATTATCCAGTAAATAAATTTTGGTATTATATTTTATTATTAAATCTTACTGTGATTTATATTTATGTCATCCAAATTTATAATAATAAATTTTGAAAATCATTATTTTTATGCATTATAAAGATGACTGATTGAAATAAAAATTTTGAAATAATATTTCCACCATATAACTTGATTTAAAAGTCAATTGATAAGTATCCAGAGATGTATATAATTTAATTTGAAATCATAGAATATATAGAACAATGTAACTATTCAGAATTAGTAATGTAATTTTATAACATTATGAAAATGTTCAACATACCTGCCACTGCATCTATAAGAACATAATCCACATATGTAGTGATTTAATAATTATTTTATCTTTTCCTTGTAACATTAGAAGAAAAACATCCCTTGTTGAATAGGTAGTTCCTTCAAGTAGTTATTCATCTTCATATTATTTAATAAATTTATATTATTGACACCTATATTATATATGAAATAACGAACCTTCTCCATTTTTGTGGAAACATGAAGTATACTTCCATCCTATTCATTAATGTTACATGGTGTTTAATTTTACAGTTATTAAAAAAATTAAATTCCACCCAAACCATTATTCCATTTCAATATTTTATTTTCCAATTTTCTCAACTGTCTACATTGACACATTGATTCTTTGGGAGATATACTTATAGAATTATTTTTCTATCCTAATTTAACTTGATACATTATCCTTATTTTCAAAAATATTTAGAGAGACTAATTATATTTAAATTATGTGGTTTAACCAATCAAATAATTTCTCAATTTTACTTCTTGAATTAGGTATATAATCTAAAATAATATTTTGTAATATTTTATTTATTTATTAATAATATGTAACATTTTATCCTTTCATTTGATTATGATTTAGAAATATCAACCCCGGATCACATTTTTGAGCATGAGGAAATTATTTTGGAATAATATCTCTCAGAATGATATACACTCCATCACAATTATTTACAGGTAATCCACAGTGTTTTGGATTTATAACCACCTTTGATCCGTGTCTCCATTATAATATTATACTAACATGATAAATTTTTATCTATTAGTGATTATAGTAATGAGAAACATCTTATACATGTAATTTACCAACTATTCAAATATTAAATCATTATTCATCTCATTTAATTATTTATCTTTTAGTTACATGATGTGGATAGAAATTGTTTCTTCATATCATGGAATAGTAAAATAATATATATGAAAAAATTTATAGATAATTAAATTAATTGGATACCCCAAATATAATTATATTACTTTTTCATCTATAATGGTAGTTTCATATTCGTCCCTAAGATGGAAATCCCAATGTCAATTTTGTTAAATGATACTATGTACACTTGTTTTCATTGGAACCACTTTTAAATATTATCATAAAATTGAATAGATCATATATTTTTTATTTTACTCCATAATGTATAATTGAATATCTTCAATAACTCGTAATATATATTTTATTTTTATTAAGATATAATCTAAAAATCATGAGCACATTATCTTTGGGAATATCATTTAATCATGAATTTTTTTTCTAGTCGGACATATGTGTTTGTAATTTGAATTTGAATCAACCAAATCAGATCCATATGGGTTTATCTCTAGGATTACACTCTTATTCACAATAATCATATACAAATTAAATAATTAGTTGATACTCAATAATCAATTTCCATGGTGTTTACCACTAATTGAATCCACTCCATAGTTGCATCCACATGAAAATATCAGTACCATGATTTAATTTCATGGAATCCAACTATTTTATACCGTATGAAAACATAATTATATTATCTTATAAATAGACTTATCCTTGAAATATTTCAATAATACTAGGTTTTATAATTAATTGTTTTTTAAATATTGATCCCATGTTCAATACTAAACGTCATTCAATACAAAATCCAGTATCCCAAAATTAGTTGCAAGTGATCATTGTTCATATATCTACATTAAAAAATTACATAAGATATCAAATCATAAATGATGGAATAATTTACTTAAATTTATATTCTAGATACATACAACCTTTTGACATTATATCTGATAACATGAATAGAAACATCAAATTAATTTGATTAATTTTTTTATTCATTTTTTGAATTTCCCTATAATAATTCATAGATCCATTCATGGTATCCATGTGAATGTAAATCATAACAATGGGTGAGATATAATGTTTCGTAATTTAAATCATAAAATATAAGGTATGGAAGAAAAAAACCAATAGTATGGTAAAAATTATATATATATATATATATATAACTAATTTCATATATTGATATTATACAAAAAAAATATATAGAAACATAAATGTTAATATTTACTACAATAACTTGTGTCATGATTATAGAATTCCAAATTTGATACACCATAATCTTATTATTAGTGTTATATACCTTGACATCATATTTAAATTCATACATAATTTACCAAATATAAATACTTGTTTTTCTTGTAAGACATATTGACACATCAAGGGTATATAATGGAACCCACACATAATTTACTATGATAAATTAATTAATTATTTTAATTAATTAAATAAAAACATTATAAATAAGAAATTTTAATATTCTTATTTAAAAAAATTAAATTTTATACACTTTTCCCTTGTTAATAAATAGAAAAACCTAATCAAAATCCATTGAAAGTAATATTTAAAATTATATGATTAGAGTATTTATATATAATATATCTGAATCATCAATGATTTTAGACATAAATGAAATTATTATTAAAACAAATACTTAACATTTCATTGAAAATATTCGATGAATATTATTTTTCTCAGAATATTTTAAATAAAAATGTCTAAAATATTCAATATTTTAATTCATTTGAAAATATAAATTGGTTATTTTAAAGAAATAATTAATATAAATAATAGTTATGAATGTGGGATTAAAAATTTATACTCTAATAGTTAAAAAATATTACATTTCCAAATTCAATAAAAATCATAATATACCTAATTCAAAAATTAAAAAATATATTAAGTTAAAAAAATTGAAGAAAAATTAATGTATTTTCCTAAATGAAATCACGTATACATATTATAATGGAAAATATCATTGTTGGAAAAAATTATGAATCATGTGCATTAAAGATAGAGAACAATGACCCATGATAAAATAAGTTCACTTTTTCATGAAGACAATATTTTACTATTGTATTCAATACCAAGGAGATAAAAAATAAATAAATAATTATAAATTACAAAAATAAATATAGTGTAAAAATATATTGGGTTTAATATAGAAGGGTTATATTATTTTCTAAAATAGAAATTAAAGAGTTAAATATGATTAAAAATATATTGAATCATAATCCCTTAACTCAAGATAAGCTGACATAATAATTCATTACATTGTAATGAATATATATTTATTATAAATTTATTGTATAACTACAGTCATATAAATACTATTATATATCATAGTGAAATAACATATAATGAACCGATTAATAATTATTCTTTATTTATGTCACTATTCTGAGTGACAAATGACCCATTTTTCATGCAAGATTCTGTTCAGTAGTTTCAATCGATTCTCATTGATAAGGGATATAAAATTTAAAAAATTTTAATCAAGTCTTACATATATTATTATATCATAATATAACCTTTTTTTATATTCAATAATCATTAATTTCCTAAACACCAGTCATGTATATGCTAAAATCATCAGAAATAATATGGTGTTATAAAGATCAAATGTCTTTGAACATTAAAAGTTATAATAACATATTCTTATATATATATATATCAATTTAATATATATTATATATATTCATTATGTATAGCTTTATATCAATCTATAAAATATGCACATCATAAAATAATAATAGCATTCATGGAGTACTAGATCCATACATAAAAATGAATGAAACAAAAATTTTCTATTGATAATTTAAAACTCAAAAAGACAATATGTTTATAAAATAATTATAATATCTTCATTATAATAAAATATTATTAAATTATTTAATTTTACTGTACATGAGATATGATGATGGAAAATGAATCACATGACTCCATGATGGTGGTAGTCTATATGTATGCATATGTGATTCCTTTATTTCTAATATTATAAAAATTTGGAGGAAGTTGTATTCTAGTTATTGAATTATAATATCAAAATATTTATGACACAAGGCACATAATTTTTGTATAGTTATATTTGATTTATATAACATAGAATAATGAATAAAATTTAAAAAGTCTGTAATGATGATTACCATTCCATCTATAGAACTCTGTTAAATTATAACATATAACTTAATATGATTCTATTTATGGGATAAAATATGCTAAAAAACAACGGGAATGAATATAGGAAGGATAATTAGTCAATTTTGGCTTAGATATATTAATCAATGTTTGGGAATAAGGTTGGAGAAGAAGTTTCCTTTTAAAAATGATAGATGAGACACACAAGGAATTACTTAATTGTTTAAATTTATTTAATGTGATTTTTAGGAGTGAATTTCTTGTAATTCCCATTATTTATAAGTTTAAATAATATATGCTCAAAATAATTTCAATTAATATGAACCATATAATATTTTGTGTCATTTTTCCAATATCTCTTAGTAACCCTCCAATTGTAAATATGCTTTAATATTTTTTATGGTATGAAATCTTTAATATTTTATAATTCTTCATGGCCAAAAATTTATGTGGCCAAACTAAAAAATATTACCCTCATGATGAAAAATATTAAAACTATTTATTATAATTACAATTTTAAAAAGTGTGAAAATTAAATTTAATATAGGAATGTAAATCACAATGAAGTCCGTCTTTAGAAAAATGATGGTTTTATGTATAAAAATTATAGTATAGAAAAATCAAGAATAATTTTCACTAAAATGGAAATATTTTTTTTATCTAATATAAAATGATAACAACGTAAATTTCAAAACATACAAATTACAAAAGGAATATTGTAAATATATGATTAATAGAAAAGACTAAAAATATATTCTATTTGAACAAATACATTTCATATATTTCAAATTTTTCATGTATATGTATGCATGTTCAACAATAAATTTTTATACAAATTATATTACAAAGTAAAAGTGAAAAACACATATAATATTTATTAAAACTTTTTTTTGATTATTATATCATTATATATTCATATCTTTTGTTTGTAAAATTCTTATCTTTAACAATTCAACTGAAATTTCTCAAATATTTAAAAACAATAAAATTCATTGTAAGATAATTTTATCATAATAAATTAATTAATGAATTTTTTTTATCAAATTATAATTTTTAAATATTAGTATATATGTCTAAAAACATTCTTATAAAATTATATGGTAATTTTTATTATCATTTTACCAAATGATAAGATTACATAATATAACTAATTCTCAGGTTTAATGTTCATATATCCATAAAATCAATCATCACTATATTTTTTAGAATGTAATTTTGTTAAAATATATTATTAGTTATTCGTATTAAATTTTGTTTTCCCCATGTTTTCAGTTAAATATTATGAATTTATAAAAGAATCAATACCAATGTTTTGATTTTATTTCTTATAACTTATATCTTCTGTCATATATCGTGGTAGGATATTCACTATAATGAAAATCATGTTCCAATGTTATTTTCATAAATGTGAGAAATCTTTTAGGTCAATAATGTACTTACTCAATAAGACGATACAGTATACATCATGAACATTAAGGTAATGGAATTTTTTAAAAATGTTTTGAAAAAATTAAATATAATTCTTCATTTTCAAAAGGGTCTATGATCCTAGGACTTTGTTTTCATTTATAAAAAATTTATACAAAACCACACAATGAAGATACATTTAATAATATATTATATCCCAAAATAAATTATAATTCCTTTATATGGTTATCAATAAAATATTTTCCCGCTTTATTTTTCCATAATATGAATATGAATTGTCATCACATTCAATGTTGTCTCTTAAAAAATTTCTTAGAAAAAACGCTTACATTCATTAATTTCATCCAAAAAAGTTGGAGTGTTACACATAATTGTGCAAAATTCGTTATATGTTCCCATTTAATTTTTTTATGCAATATATTACTAAATACTAATTACACTGATGGTTAACACTGATCCAACATTCCATAAATGCCTTGAGAGAATTACCTTAATATGTCATATAGAATTTGAAATGTCCTTTCAGAAAACCAAGCAGTTTAATTGTGATAGGTAGATCAAAAATGTTGATAGGTTTCATGATCTTTTTTGAGACTCTTCAATAGTAGCACTATAAACTAAGTACCAATGTCATATATAATCAAATGAGGTGTACCATGAAGTCTTACAACATAATTATAATATAAAATTATATATAACTCAAGTGATAGATCTTCTTTTCTATAAATAAAATTTCATTAATGGTTAATGTGAGCTAGAAGACACCATTAGAATCATTCATTCTAGGATTTTATTTTTAATCCAATTAATTAGTCAATTATAATATCAACCCATTTCCACATAGTAATATGTTGAGTCCACATGGAACATTTTAGATTTTTTATCAAAATTTATACATATTGATATACCTAGAATCTTTATACGTAGATATTAATTTATAAATTAATAAAACACCAAAAAACAAATTCATCAAAATCCTTATATTGTTTTTGTATTCCATTCCCTATAGATAATTTTTTTATAATCCCTCAAATAAATAATTTTCTGTTCAACAAAAGAATAAATAGAATATAAAACCTCTTTAAAATATAAATATACCATATTCATTGGTGATGCTTAAAAAAAACACATAATTAAGCAGTTTTATATTATTTTGAATATTATTATCATCATGATAGGGAATTTTTTATTTTTCCAATAATAATGGGTTGGAAATAATTTGTAATATATGTGATGTTTTCTTTTATAAAATTATTTTTACATCCCACTACACTAAACCCACAAATATAGGTTGTTTTTCAATCCTAATTTTTTCAATTTTTATGATCATTCCAACTCAAATAACCTACCACCTTATTTCCCTTCATATTATTGTAGTGTATTGAGAAATTTTAGTTAATGAGAAGTTCTAACCATTTCATTTTCCTTATATTGAGAACATATTTAATAATATTTATACCATTATTGTGTGATATGTATATATTTCACATATTTTTTTCATAATGTTAATTATCTTATGACTTCAATGTAATGATGAAATCTACAAATACATGATCACAGGTTCCATATTTTATTCATGGATCATTAGAATTCTTGATTAATCAGTAGAAACTCTTTTATTCATTATATGGAATCATCCAATATCTTTATTGACATAGTAATATAAATATAATACATCTCTTCCCAATTATAATGTTCATATCCGTGCATTTACCAAGCTCCTCATAATTTATCAAATACATTCATTATGTATTTTGACCATATGAACACAATCCCTTTACTTGTCTACATATTTAATGGCTTTATAAATTGTGAATTTTAAAAAAAGTAATTAACAGTATCCTTCTAATCCAAGGAAACTATGTATATCAGGTATATTCATTGGAATTTTTTATTCCACCATTACCATCTTATTTATAGGATCAACTAATATTTAATTTGTAAAAACAATATTGAATGGGAAAGAACATTCCTTGATCAAAATTTATGTCTTCTAAAATTTGCATTAAACATTTTTTCGCTAAATATATCAATAACTCTCCACAAATTACAGTTATTATTATCCTATCTGTCATATAATATCATGATACCATTAATAATAAATAAAATCAGAATATTGAGATTTTCTAATAATTCTCATGCATCAATAGAAAAGAATTATGTAACACCCCGAGATTTTATGAAAGATATTCTTTTTAATTTTATTTATGTCATGTGTTGTACGCTATTCCAAAAAGAGCTTGCACTAAATGCATCCTTGACTTCGCTTGCATTACACGAAATCATGACCTTCCACAATGGTGTCAGTTGTACGCAATTCTGAGTTTCACTAAATAACGATATGTCATATAAACTAGCAGTTATTAATAGTAATACCCATTTTTTAAAATTTTATAAATTTTATCATTAAAAATGGACTTCATTTTTGGATATGTAATATCTAAATTATAATAGGGTGAAATTTTGGTATTTTTCTTGAAAACATTCAATTCTTGATGAATAGTGAAAAAACTGGGTTACTATTTAAAAACCGACTTTTTAATTAATTAATTAATTATTTTATTTAAATTTATTTTAGGTCAGAATTGATACATAACACCTATATAAGTCCAATGTAATTCATTAGAGTCATTTTATAATAATTTTAGATATATAAAAACATTGTTGACCATTTCACCGTCTTTTACCCACCTCCTAGGAGAATTTGAAAAATTACATAAAACATAATTTTACCACTTCTTGAGGGAAATTTCAAAAATCTGAGAGACACGGTTAATATTAAGGACTAAAATGTGGTTCAATGAGATGAAAATAATTTTTGGTGAATTGTAACTTTATTCATTTTTTACCACGGTTAAAAGTAAATAGGGTAATTAAGGGTAAAAATGATATTATTATTACACAACCAAATGTCCTAATTATATTGGATAATTTTAATTCTACCAAAAACAACATTAGTAATAAAATATGACCATTTCGGCCCACTTGGATTAGATTAGGACATTTAATATTATTTTATTTAAAGAATAGTTAAAATAGTTAAAATCAAAGTTTAATAACTAAAACATTTTAATATAGGGTTATGCATAAGATAAATTCGTCTATAAATATTCCATAGAAATATAAAACTATATCCTACATAATGATATTTTATTAATAATTTTTATACATTAATTTATTTAATTTATTTATGACACAATGACGATGTAATAAAAATCTTATTAATGAAATATTGACATAATTGATGTTATAAATACCAAAATAAATGTAAATGGGAATTTTTATGAATTCCACTAATTTTATAGGTTAATATGACATGTTATTATTGATTTAATTAACTTTGTTTGAACTAATAATTCTATTATAATTATCACAAAATTAAATTACCAAATAGTTTCAAATTTGACAGAAAATAGTTTTTTGAAAAAATATTATATTAATAATTGTTATTTTATTCATAAAAATCTAAGGTTTGATTAAATGACTTATATAAGGTTATAAATATTAATAATAAATAACTTGGGGTTCTTTTGTATTTTTATAGTATGTTTAATAACCTTGAAATGTAACAAATCAAGAAGACAAGGTAAAAGTAAAATTATATAACATAAAGTTAAATCTAAATGATATAGTTAAAATTGAAACCTAAACTTGCCTAAATTCTATTGGATGAGAGGATTGCGATAAATCCCAACCTTAGATTATAAATAAATCAATTTGGAGCTATTCAAAACCGAATATGACTTTATAATAAAATAATATTTTTAGTTTTTCCTAAGGTGCCCCTCTCCTCCCTTATAAAAGGGCACCTCCTCCATCTCTTCTTCACACCAGATTGAGCCTCCATGCACAGACAACCCCTTACAATTTCTCTTCTACACATCTTTAGAAACATCCTATAGGCCGTGGTTTTTTTAAAAGGCCATTTTTAGTGCCCTAAGATGAGGTTAAGAAGAGGCGTTTCAAAGAAGAGGTAATACCCGTTAATGATTCTTTAAACTTTATTTTTTCTTCTACATCTTCTTCATTAGTAGTTTTATTATGAATTAATAACACCAGTATCACTAATATACTGATATATTATTATAATTATGAAACACCCCTATTTCACAATCTATCCATCATATGGAAAACGAAATCACCGTGCGTGCGTACGTACAGAATAACGTCTCCACGCCGTGGTGTAATCTATGTTCCACAACCACCTTACTTAGATGGGTATAATGGTTTAAATAAATAACTATATATGATTATTATAATGTGATATTGATTCTAAAATATTATACATACGCTTGAATAGAATTCCACGATCATGGAAATGATATCATCGCTCGTGTGTACGTACGGACTACCGTCTCCACGACGCGATGAGATTCATTCTCCATGTTAACCATTGATGAATGATTATAATGTTTATATAATTAATAATAATGAAATATATGAAATAATAATGATACTTTATTTATTTATATATATATGTATATCATCTACTTAATTCCATTCAATTCAATAAGGAAATGAAAACAACGTTCATGCGTATGTACGGCCTACCGTTTACATGAATGGTGTATTTCATTCCATTTATCGATCTATCATATATATATGTATATGATGAATATATATTATATATAAATCATGTATTATATTATATAATTATTTATATCTGGGTATAAGTAATAATATCAAGAACAACAAGTCCAAACACGTATGATAAATAAAACGTTTTACCCAAAACACTACTTTAACATACAATTTACAAAATAACGGGTAATATAAAGTCAGAAACGAACAATATATGATATCATAAAAATGAATATGAATCATTAATAAGTCAATGACAATATTTAAATCATTATACAGGAGGTTCAGATACGTACGAAGCATATCAAACTTAAAGTAAGGGAAAATCTCGCAATCTCAATTTTTATCCGTGATTGTTTATATTTCAGAATTTACTGGGGAATATTTATCATCCACATACATGTTTCCTAAATATGTAATATTATTTATAACCTCCTACAAGTGTTTAAATCCATTTTTACCCTTCGTTTAGTTTTTTGTAAAAGATATTAATGGAATCTTTGTCGTTTTTCGTGCGAGGTACTTTTTGACTTTTTCGACAAAAGTACGTGATGAATATTATTTTTAACTTATACAACGTGAATGGATTTTTATGGTTTTATAACGACTTATTTCAATGAAGATTCCTATAAAAAAATGTATAACAATATTCAAAAAAATACTTTTCTTCTAAGATTTCATGACATTTTTTGAAAAGAAAATGATTTTTAAGAAGAAAGAATATTTTCCTCAAGAATTCATTTCAAGTGTTTTTATCAAAACCATTTTCCATTTAAGATGACATTATTTCATATGTGTATGTTTCAAATATAATGTCCCTATGATTTACATGGTTTCAATTTTCTTATTATGAAATGATATCCCTTTCTTTTATATGGATTATGTGATGATGGGATGATGTTTATGTAACCCATTTTATTCCTTGGGTTATGATGAATGTTTTAAGTTTATTTTGTGGCACATGTAAGAATGATTTAATTATGATATGGGTGGGAAATATATCTCCCTCAAATGAATTGGTTAATGATTTATATCTCATTAGATAGACATGGCTGGAACGGTACGTTAATTCAGTTCAGTGTTACAGGACTGGAACGAGGAGTGAACTCGATTCAGAAAGGGACTTTCTCCACTATGATGGTCTTGGAAGCAATAACTTGTCTACTATGGAAATCATAACATGTTTTTAATGGTTTCCACAATTACATGATTTTTACCATGATATTTTATCAAGATTTATGTTTCTTTATGATATATGCCTTACGTACTTCCATGATTTATGTCTTTGCTCAAGATTTTGATGTTTAAATTTCATGTTCATGTTTTTTATTTCAAATGTTTATGGATTGTTTTATGTTCTCTATGTTTTCCATTACTGAGAATTTGAGCTCACCCTTTTATGTTATATTTTCCCCAGGAAATAATGAATGGTATTAGGTAAGAAAAAAAAGTAGAAGATATTTATGGTAGATGTTGAAGATCTGTCACCATGATTCTAAAATTATTTTCCGAGTTTCCAAAGACACTAAAATATTACGGTCCTTGGGTGTCTATTTTCGTTATGTATCAAGTATTCCAAAAAAGTATTGAAATGTCAATGTACGTCATGATTTGGGTCTCTACAGTTGGTATTAGAGGAACGGTTTAGTCAACCTTTGGAACTAGGATGCGAGAACTTTAGTGAGATCCCTAGAGATTATTCTACGGAATGTTTAAGGATGTACCTAAGGATAAGTATAAGTATAGGTTATAGTCATAGAATTATGGTAATTATATTAGAAAGAACCCTAGGATATTAGGTTAGGAAGGTACTCCCCCTTTATTATGTTCTTTTTCCCTATCATGATGTTTGCCTCATGCTATTCTTTTTGGGTTTTAGACGATGTATGGAACCCGAAGGAACCATGTTGATCAATGTAATGGACGATGCAATGATTGTCCTTCGGAAAAAACCAATGTTATGGGAGATGGAGTGAACAATTTTATATCAATAATTACACAAGCTACGAATCATTATAGACTTTCAAATGAGCAGAGAAAGGAGCAACATTCTGTTGAATCCATCATAAGGCAGTGTCCACCTTCATTTAGCGGGTCTTCTGAACCATTAGTGGCTGAACAATGGATTAGTACCACTGAAATGATATTTTCAGTTTTACACTGTTCTGAGCATGATAAAAAACATCTTAGCAGTATATCGTTTGGAAGGTGATGCTGATCAATGGTGGAATCTTATCAAAAATACGAGGCAAAGAGAAGAAATATTTTCCATGGAATGGGATGAGTTCGAGAACATATTTTTCAATAAGTACCTCCATCGTATTCTTCAAACAAATGTGGGAAAGGATTTACTTGAGCTTAAGAAAAAGTATGATGAATCTGTTGGTATATAAGATGCGAATTTTACAAGGCTTGCAAGGTATGCATCCGACTTTATCATCCAACCTGAAAGTAAAGACGATGGAATCTTCAGTGTCTTAAAACCAAGTCATCGAAGTGAATTAGCTATAAGAGACTTCAGTATCTATGAAGAAATTTTGTATTGTACTATAAAGGTTGAAATGGATGCTGTTGTTACATATCGATCTCATGGTTTGGACAAGAAACGAAAGACGAAGTTTAAAAATAAATCTCAGAATAATGGTGAAAATAATATAAATGTTTCTTTCTTCTCAAAGTGTGGAAAGAAGTGTGGAGAAGATTGTCTTAAAGGGACTAGAATATGTTTTAAGTGTGGAAAAGTAGTTCATCGAGCAGCTTAGTGTTGATGTAATGGAAAAAGGGTTGCTAATGATGTGAAAAAAGAAAATACGGTAGAGAACACACCACCAACACTTCAATGCATTAAGTGCAAGTAAATGGGGCATTATGATAATAAATTCCATAATCCAAGGGTTAATGATGATCAATGTGAGCAACTTATTAAGGGAAAGGATAAAGGGATGTCACATGCGATCATTATCTGTGATGTTGAGTATGAAAAAGATGTTTTGTAATGATTAAGTTTTTATGTAATGGGATTTCAATATAGTATCGTGGAATCTCATTTAAAGTATCACGGAATTTTGAAACATCTATGTATTGGTCCATTCTTGTTTTCTATAAGAATATAGTACCGGTAACCATGAAAAGTGATTCAAATATTTTGGAAAGCAGATGATATGCGCATAATGGAAGGATAAAGAGAAAATAAATTGTTTGATAGTATTCATGAGGTCATGATTGATATATGGACTAAGTGATATCATGGTTTGAGTATATATAACTTTTGGGATTTTGGTATGTGGAAAGTTTTAACATTTAACTGCATTCATGATTTCAATAAGGTTCAATGGGTATTCATTTTTTAAGAGAATACATGATTACGGCCTTCGAATGTTTGGAATGTGACCAACAAGATATATTAGATGATATATGGGGGATAAATGATGGTATTCACGTACTTGTTATGTGACCTCTCAAGTAATCATTTTCATTACACTATGAGATTGGACAAAAGTATTTTCGATAAGATTAATGGTTGGAATGGATTATGCTGTACATCATATTGAATTGTTTGAGGGTATAATTTTGTTTCGATATTATGTATGGAATGTTTTAATAATGTAGTTTTAGAAAAAGGAAAACCTGCAGGACGGGTGACAACCCGTCGCGTCAGACAAGGCTATGGGAATCAAACCCACAACTAAAGTGCGACATGTCATTATCTCCTACCACTAGCCTAAAAGAAGTCCTTGATTAGTAGAAACTAGTTTTATTATATTAAGCAGTATGATATATGAAGTATAAGTCCATTTTAGGAACCATATATGATTAATCTCACTATAGATGAACTTATTTATTTTTGATAAAATTTTCCAATATTTTGTTTAAGACAGATGAAATGACCCATAATTCTATCACATGATCTGCAAACACTTCATGAATGACAAATTCAACATCATTTATTTATGAGATGAAGTGGAAATTGTCCAAAGAACGACCAACAGTGAGACTGTACAAAAATAAAGAAAGTATTTCTTCTAATTCCAATTTCTTCAACTTTATGGAAATGATCTTGATAACCAAAAATGTTATCCTAGTGCCCTTATATCCGGTGAATCATATGGTACCTTAGATCATCACAAATCTATGGCTTTGTGATTTTTGTCTTTTTCATAGCCATGTTCTCTACTACTATCCATCAGAACATGATGGTAAGATTTCATTTCCATATCAATATTTTCACCTATGTTCTCCTATGTGGAAACCTAGTGATTATTTAATTTAGGTAACCGTTATGTCTCATACATTAGTTTTTAAATATTGGTTTTGGTATTCCTTTTTACGATGTGGGTTTCTATTAACAAAACTTTCGAGTAGTAAACCATTTATAACCTCGATAAATTTTAAGGGTGAAATTCATTTTAAGGGGGGTGAATGTAACACCCCGAGATTTTATGAAAAATATTGTTTTTAATTTTATTGATGTCTTGTGTTATACGCTACACCAGAAGGAAATTTTACTACATGCATCCCTGACATGGCATGCATTACACGCAATCACGACCTTCAACAATAGTGTGTGTTGTACACACTACCGAGTTTCACTAAACAATGATATGTTATATAAACTAGTTGTTATGAATTGTAATTGTAACACCCCAGGTAATTAAAGAATATAAAGTTTTCATATTTATCCATATTTTTGAATAAAATATTATTATGTCTTTAAAGGGGACGTTATGCTCGATGGCGTACCCAACACGCAACAACGAGTTACTTGGGAATCTTACTTTGCACTCTAATAATAAAATAATATTATTTTAAATGGTAATTAACATGTAGCCGATGTATTGGAGGGAATGGATAGAAATAAATAAAATATGATTATATATGTTTTTTAATGTTTTTACATTTATCCAATAATAGATAAAGGCATAAAATACGGAAATAATTTGATTTTAGGCGTATATGCCCTAGTTTTGACTAAAGGTTCACTTATCGCCTTTTGATGGAGAACCGTCATTAAATATAGTTTTGTTCACTCTTATACATCTTTTTGGACCAAATAAAACCCTTCTTAATAATTGGGACATCAAAATTTACTTTGTGTAAATTTTTGGTATCTTTTCGATAAAGTTCAACTTTTTAAATGAATAGTGTAAATGTTGTATTTTAATTCAAAACCACTTTTTAATCTATTTTATATATATGATTAGATTATCATTTGAATTGGTTTTAAAGTGAAATTAAAATATATTTTTACCATTTAATCCAATAGTGGTCGTTTGAATTGATTTCACTTTGAAATCAGACTTAAACCAGTGTCAATCTTTTGATACTTATTGTTTCATAAAAACACGCTATTTGATCTGACAACGGGAATTAATTATTAAATTAATTTATGTAACGTATATGTTTTGAATTTGGTAAAATATACTTCATTTTTGAATTCGGAATATCAAATATAGCTTAGGGTTATTTTTTGGGATTTTTCTGAAAAACATCAATTTTTGATGAATAGTGAAACCACTAAGTGGTACTTATAAAATGAATTTTTCCGTTTAAATGAAATTCTGCCATCTTTGAGTTTTGAATTTCAAAAATCTGACATACATGGTTATCATTAAGAATTAAATTGTGGTTCAATGGGATAAAAATAATTTTTTTTGTGAATAGTAACTTATTAAGTTTTTAATCGCGATTACAGGTATTTAGTGTAGTTTAAGGTAAAAATAATGTTTTAATAACATGAAATAAACTACACACATGTTCTAACCTCATTGGATGTGTCATGGTCGACCAATAAAACCAATGGGTCCACTTGGGGACCCCATGAAGCCACTTTGGTTGGAAAATGACATTAATATCTTTTTATTTAAAGTTAAAGTAAAAATGAGACAAACATGAAATGTTTTACTAAAATAATTTTTACAAGAGTTTATACAAATAATATTTTTGACTATAAATATTCATTGGAAAGATAAAACGATTTCCTACATCATAGTATTTTTTTTATAATTTTTGGACCTTAAATAAATTAAATTATTTATGACATCATGATGATGCAGCGATAACCTCATTATTTAACGATTTAAATAATATGGAAGGATAATGTAATATCTAAGACCTAAACATGTCAAAAACCTATTGGATGAGTGGATTTCGAACCCTTATCACCTTATCCTCGAAATAAATCAATGTGGGACCTTTATAATCCGAAACTCCTTTGAAAATAAAGTGTCATTTTGTAACATTACAAGAGTGCCCCTCCTCTCCTCTTATAAAAGGCCCCCACCTCTAGCTCCTTACCCACACTACCAAAGCCTTTGGCTCGGACAACCTCTGCCCATTTTGTCTCTCCACTTCCCTCTATTACTCCTTGAAGCCTCACTTTGGGTAGAAGCCTTCCCAAGGAAGCCTTTGAGCTCAAACCAAAGGGAGTAACCCGATTTTAAGGTAATGTCTTCACTTGAGTCCTTTTGATTTATTTTGCTTCTCCAACCCCCTAAACTCTTTTTATTCATTCCTTTTGTAACAAATCAAGTATCATCAATATACTAGGATGTTTATATAAGAATTATTCGTGCTACACTTTCACACACCTACATCTAATGGTTAAAGAACATATTGTTTCCGTGGATGGCGAATTTCGACCTCCCGAAACGATGATTATTCAAGATTCTTTTAACACCTTCAAAGGTGGCCATTAAGATGACACTATATTTATATATGATATATAATATGTTTCTGTTTTCCTTATGCTTCTGTATTTTTCATTTTTGGCATACCTTTATGGTTTCCATTATGAGTAAACGCAATATCTTCATTTAAGGAGGTGCGGACTACCGCCCCCTCAAAGTGATTTGATTTGTTAATACCATATGTGGTAGGTATAAAGTATATATTTAATGATATTATATATGATACCATACTGGAATTAAAATACAATTATGTATCATTATGTTTTAATTCCATTAAATATGAAATATAAATGGAAGTAGCGTTCATGCATACGTACGACTTACAGTCTCCATGAACGGTACATTTCATTTCTTATCTCAAAATGTTATGTAATATTATATGTACATATATATAATGGATATATATGTAATATATTACATCAAAATTATGTATATCATTCTGGAATTATAACATATATATATATATCTCTCTCATTTTGTTTTAATTACATTAATATGACAAAAAAATGAAAGTAGCGTTCATGCGTACGTACGGCCTACCGTCTCCATGAACGATGATTTTCATTTTTTATATCCAAATGATATGGAATAGTATGAAATGAATATTTACGGGATATATATGATAATTTAATCATTAATACTATTCTGGAAATTATTTACTTATAACTACATGGGAAATCTTTTTTCAAACAAGTTCATTTTTGACTCATGTACCAAACATCGGCAAAAACGTCTAATATGAACTAACATTATTAAACAATTATGATAAAATTATAATATGTGATATGAACTGAATAATAATATCTAAAGGATGTACTTAGGAAATTATTAATTGACCAAGTTTATTATTCCGGAATATAATGAAACGAACAAGACAAGTTGGACTTGAGGTAAGGGATCCTACACCTCTCTTTATTTTTTTAGTACTCTCTTTTATGTCATTCCTTCTAAGCTCATATTTCATGTTATTGGGATGTTCTTTTATATTACTCTTACTATAATTTTTATGTTCATATGATGATAGACCCTATTCTCTCTCATCAATCCATTTTGGAAGTTTCGAGTGGCGCCGTTAGGCTGCCGAATTTTCATAAGAGATCTAACCTCTCTCTTTCTCTTTATGTACTCCCCTTTATGTCACTTCTTTTAAGATCCTATTTTTTATGACGGGGGATGTTCTATAATATTCCACTTTTTGTAGATTTTATTTTAATGTGATGAGATACCCTCTTCGATTTCATTAATCCATTTTTGGAAGTTTTAAGTGGCGTCGTTAGGCTGCCAAGTTTTCGTAAGTGATTTTTCATCTCACTTTTATTCCCTTGAGATTTATGCTATATTTGCCACAATTTCCATTTAGTGGTGTATGTACTGCCCATTATTCTACACTTTGTGTAATATACTTTCGTTTATGAGTATTTACATCAATGATTTATTATTCTTCTTTCATGGGGTGTATGTTTTTAAAGATACCCAAGTCGGTAAGGGAACCTTTCACCCTCCTCTTTTATAAAAAGACTTATTTTGTTGGGTCTTTTAATTTACATATTGTTATGTTGGGATATGTTCTCATATATCCTTATTGATGTAAATTTTATGTCCAAGTGACGAGATACAATTTTTATCTCTCATCAACTCATTTTGATGTGAAGCCGTTAGGCTGTCAAGGGAACTTCTTAACCCAATTTCGATTTCTTTGGGTTCAATATGTAGTTATTGAATATGTCATCATTTGAATATGTGTGAATGACCTTTTATTTTTTTACACTTAATATCCACTTATATTTGGGGTATTCGTTTGTCACACATAATTATGTAATTGATTTATCCTTAAACTAAGGATACCGTCTTTGTTTGCGACTTCGTCTCAATCTCGTTTCATTGAGGCATATTTTGTTTTATACACAACCTTCTTTTATAAAGTGTATAAACCCCGTTGACTTTTAAGTTTATTAAAAAGAGAATATTTTTTATACGAAGCGTTTAATAAACGACAAAAGGGAATGTTTTTGTCGTACGTATGTGGCAAGAACGACTTCTCTGCCGCCGTGACCATTAATTGAGTTTAGGATTCCCCTACAAGTCATACCTTCTTTTTAAAAGAAAAAAAATACCATGTTTTACTTTTGTTTTATTTTGGTATTGATAATGGTTTTGATAATTTTTTTATATCAATGTGTTGTATTGATATCTTGTGATTGAAAGGTGGAAATGTTATGTTTCCTTTATGAATGTTTTATGTGATACGATTATGTTGAGGTTCATGGGCATTATTATGAATACGGGTGGTTCCGTGATAAACTAATGGCGGGTGAGCCCGATATAGCTCTCCAATGCATTGGGTAACGAAAAGGAGTGAAACGTTAAGGTTTCTCCGAAGAGATTTAGGGAATATACTGTGATGGGTATTCCAAACGTATCCAAGAGGGTTACTCCCTACGTAACAATGTTATGAATGCCTCAAGTTACCTTTATGTCTTATGATTTCTATTATTTATTCATGGTTTGATGAGGTATGTTAAAGTTCCTATGTTTTATGTTTAGAGTATGATTCCATTATTATGTATATATGAACTCATGTTTCCTTTCCATATTTTTTATAACCCTTAATGAGCAATTTATGCTCATCCCATGTTTTTGAAATGTCTTTCACATGTCAATGGAAAGGTACATGATGTGATGATAGTGTCAAGGATGTGTCAAGATATAATCCATGTTTTATTTTTAATATGATTCTGTTGATGGTAAGAATGAATACTATCTTTTATGTAACCACTTTTTTAAATGTGGAATGTAATGCAAGATTCATGATCTAATTCTCTAAAACTCTAAACCTGAAAAAATCCTCAATGTGTAATCTTGTAATAACTCAAGATTAAGTAAGGTTTAAGGCTGGGGCCTTATAGTTGGTATCAAATGTCGGTTTAGATAACTTCAGAGGTTAGGGTATTCTCTAAGCATAAGTGACAGTACCATAATGGATAGGATTTCAGAAAGAGTCCTAGTTTTAGATAAAGTGAATAAGTAAGTATATCTTAGTGTTTACATTCCTCATTAGTACATGATGGTTTTTTTTGATATACTAACACTGACATTTCTATTTTTAGTGAATGGATGGATCTAGCAGGCACCAAAGAGACAACAGGTTTGAAGGAAACTGTGATGGTTCTCTGATTAAGAGACTAGGTAAAATAGAGGATTCAATGAGGAAACTCGTGGTTGTTCTAAACCAAATATAAAGGAGTCGTGATCAACCACTTGAACCTTGGTATGTTCTGTAATGAATCATGTACGAGATGACCAATCTATGTGGAAGTTCAGGTAATAATTATAAAGGTAACCATTAGAGTTTATATGATCCTTACTTTTGAGGTAATTATGGGTTATTATATGATATGATAGAAAATGAAAGGCATGAGATAAACTTGAGGTTAAAATATTTTATGATCATTTTTGATGATTTTATCTCTTTTTGGGGAATTATTTAAAAAATATATAGTTTTGGAAAAAGGAAAACATGAAGAACGTGTGCCAACCCGTCACGTCGGACCAAGCTGTGGGAATTGAACCCACAACCAAAGTGCAACTGGTATTTATCGGCTACCACTGGACTACGTGACGTCCCTGGTTAGTTTGACTGATTCTTTTTAGTTATATGATTTTAGGAATTAGGATTAAGTTGATATTGGGTTATTTATGAAAATGATTAACCTATCATGGAGGAGATGTGATTAGGTTAATTACTTTTCAATACGAGACTTTAGGAGCAACTGATATTGTTTGGAGATAAATGTTACGATTTAACTTGGAATATTATGTGACTAAATCCTTCAAATATTTTGGTTTCAATCTTATATTGGTTTACATTTTATAATTTTATGGAAAAATTGGTTATCGAATGGTCCTCGTTGAACTTTGGGTTTTGTTGGACAAATTTTTGAGATTACGAATAGATTTTCCTTTTATAAAGGGTTATATTTTTTTGGATTATCTGACCTTGTACTAACCTTTCTGGTTTTGGTTTTGGATAAAGTCTAATGACATGGGATGTATATAGTTCTCTTTTTTGGATTAGGTGGTTCTCTAGAAGTTGATTATAGTAATCTTAATGCGAACAAGTCTCCCAAAATACTCATCTTTTGGAAAAAAAATATGAGTTTGATTAAACAATCTACTAAAATTTGGAAGTCAACATGACAAGTAAGTATATTTCCTTATGTTTTATTTATGCTCAAAAATAAATTACTCAATAAAAAGTAACTTAAAGAAAAAATTATTTCTATTAACATTTCCTACTGGGGAACCCAACACCATTTAACCCATCACAATTTTGTGATTTTCTAATTGTTAACTTTCTCCTAAACATTTTTCTATCACTCTCCATCAGAACATGAACCTATGTTTTCTCCTCCATGTCCATATTTTTCAACATGGAATCCTAGTATGGGTTAACTTGGGTGACCTTTTTACTTATCTTTCTTTATTTTAATGTGATTGTTTTACCGACTCTTGTTCTGATGTGGGACTTTCAAGGATGTTTCCAAGCTCAATTTTAAAAATTGCGAGGACGAAATTCCCAAAAGGGGGGAAGGATGTAACACCCCAGGTAAATAAAGAATATGACATTCTCATATTTATCAATATTTGTGAATAAAATATTAATATTTCTTTAAAGGGGACGCAATGCTCGATGGCTTACCCAACACGCAACAATGAGTTTCTTGGGAATCTTACGTTGCACTCTAATAATAAAATAATATTATTTTAAATGTTAGTTAACATGTACCCATTGTATTGGAGATAATGGATATAAATAACTAATATATGATTATATATGTTTTTTTAATGTTTTTACATTTATCCAATAAAAGATAAAGGCATAAAATACGGAAATAATTCGATTTTAGGCGTATATGCCCTAGTTTTCACTAAAGGTTCACTTATCACCATTTGATGGAGAACCATCCTTAAATATAGTTTTGTTCACTCTTATACATCCTTTTGGACCAAATAAAACTCTTATTAAGAATTTGGACATCAAAATTTACTTTGTGTAAATTTTTGGTTTCTTTCCGATAAAGTTCATCTTTTTAAATGAATAGTGTAAAATGTTGTATTTTAATTCAAAACCTATTTTTAATATAATTTATTTATATGAATAGATTATCTTTTTAATTGGTTTTAAAGTGAAATTATAATATATTTTTACCATTAAATCCAATAGTGGTCGTTGGAATTAATTTCACTTTGAAATCAGACTTAAACCAGTGTCAATCTTTTGATACTTATTGTTTCATAAAAACACGCTATTTGATATGACAGCGGGAATTAATTATTAAATTAATTAATGTGACTTATATGTTTTGAATTTTGTAAAATAGACTTCATTTTTGAATTCAGAATATCAAATATAGATTAGGGTGAATTTTTGGGATTTTTCTGAAAAACTTCAATTTTTGATGAATATTGTCACCACTAAGTGGTACTTATAAAAACTGATTTTTCCGTTTAAATGAAATTTTTCCATAATTGAGTTTTGAATTTCAAAAATCAGACATAAATGGTTGTCATTAAGAAGTAAAATGTGGTTCAATGGGATAAAAATAATTTTTTGGTGAATTGTAATTTATTATGTTTTTAATCGCGATTAGAGGTAATTAGTGTAGTTTAAGGTAAAAATAATGTTTTAATAATATGAAATAAACTTGACACATGTCTTAACATCATTGGATGTGTCATGGACGACCAATACAACCCATGGGTCAACTTGGGGACCCCATGAAGCCACTTTGTTTGGAAAATGACATTAATATCTTTTTATTTAAAGTTAAAGTAAAAATGAGACAAACATGAAATGTTTTACTAAAACAATTTTTACAAGGGGTTATAAAAATAAGATTTTTGACTATAAATATTCATTGGAAATATAAAAAGATTTCTTACATCATAGTAGTTTTTTTATAATTTTTGGACATTATATAAATTATATTATTAATGACATCATGATGATGCAGCGATGACCTCATTATTTAATGATTTAAATAAAATGGAAAGATAATGTAATATATAAGACCTAAACATTTCAAAAACCTATTGGATGAGTGGATTTAGAACCCTTATCACTTTATCATCGAAATACATCAATGTGGGACCTTTAAAATCCGAAACGCTTTTGAAAATAAAGTAACATTTTGTAACTTTACAAGAGTGCCCCTCCTCTCCTCTTATAAAAGGCCCCCACCTATACCTCCTTACCCACACTCCCAAATCCTTTCGCTCGGACAAAATCTGCCCAATTTGTCTCTCCACTTCCCTATAATACTCTTTGAGGCCTCACTTTGGGCAGAAGTCTTCCCAAGGAAGCCTTTGAGCTCAAACCAAAGGGAGTTACCTGATTTTAAGGTAATGTCTTCACTTGAGTTCTTTTGTTTTATTTTGCTTCTCAAATCCCCTAAACTCTTTTTATTCATTTATTTTGTAAAAAATCCAGTATCATAAATATACTAGGATGTTTTTATAAGATGTATTCGAGCTACACTTTCCCACACCTACATCTAATGGTTAAAGAACACACTATTTCCGTGGATGGTGAATTTCGGCCTCCCGAAACGATGATTGTTCAACATTCTTTTAACACCTTCATAGGTGGCCATTAAGATGAAATTATATTTATATATCATATATAATATGTTTATGTTTTCCTTAAGCTTATGTATTTTTCATTTTTGGTGTACCTTTATGGTTTCCATTATGGGTAAACGCGATATCTTCATTTAAGGAAGTGCGGACAACCGCCCCCTCAAAGTGATTTGATTCGTTAATACCATATGTGGTACGTATAAAGGATATATTTAATGATATTATATATGATACCATACTGGTATTAAAATACTATTATGTATCATTATGTTTTAATTCCATTAAATATGAAATAGAAATTGAAGTAGCGTCCATGCGTACGTACGGCTTACCATCTCCATGAACGGTACATTTCATTTCTTATCTCAAAATGTTATGTAATATTATAAGTACATATATATAATGGATATATATGTAATATATTACATCAAAATTATGGATATCATTCTGGAATTATAACATATATATATCTCTTTCATTTTGTTTTAATTCCATTAATATGACAAAAAAATGAAAGTAGCGTTCATGCGTACGTACGACCTACCGTCTCCATGAACGGTGCTTTTCGTTTTTTATCTTCAAATGATATGGAATAGTATGAAATGAATAATTACTAGATATATATGATATATTAATCATTAATACTAATCTGGAAATTATTTACTTATAACTACATGGGCAATCTTTTTTCAAACAAGTTCATTTTTGATATATATGTCATATGAACTGAATAATAATCTCTAAATGAGGTACTTAGGTAATTATTAATTGACCAAATTTATTATTCAGGAATATAAAGAAACGAACAAGACAAGTTGGACTTGAGGTAAGGGATCCTACACCTCTCTTTCTTTTTTAAGTACTCTCTTTTATGTCATTCCTTCTAAGCTCATCTTTCTTGTTATTGGGATGTTCTTTTATATTAATCTTACTGTAATTTATATGTTCATATGATGAGAGACCCTATTCTCTCTCATCAATCCATTTTGGAAGTTTCGAGTGGCGCCGTTAGGCAGCCGAATTTTCATAAGATATCTAACCTCTCTCTTTCTCTTTAAGTACTCCCCTTTATGTCACTTCTTTTAAGCTCTTATTTGTTATGATTGGGGATGTTATTTCATATTTCTATTTCTGTACATTTTATTGTAATGTGATAAGATACCCTATTTGATCTCATCAATCCATTTTTGAAAGTTTTAAGTGGTGCCATTAGGCTGCCGCGTTTTCGTAAGTGATTTTTCATCTCACGTTTATTCCCGTGAGATTTATGCTACATTTTCCACAATTTACATTGAGTGGTGTATGTACTGCACATTATTCTACTATTTGGGTAATATACATTCGTTTATGATTATTTACATCAATGATTTATTGTCCTTCTTTCATGGGGTGTATGTTTTGAAAGATACCCAAGTCGGTAAGGAAACCTTTCACCCTCCTCTTTTTTAAAAAGACTTCTTTTGTTGGGTATTTTAATTTACATATTGTTATGTTGGGATATGTTCTCAGATATCCTTATTGATGTAAATTTTATGTTCAAGTAATGAGATACACTTTTAATCTCTCATCAACGCATTTTGATGTGACGCCGTTAGGCTGTCAAGGGAACTTCTTAACCCAATTTCGATTTCTTTGGGGTCAACATGTAGTTATTGAATATGTCATCCATTGAATATGTGTGAATGAACTTTGATTATTTTACACTTAATATCCACATATATTTGGTGTATTCGTTTGTCACACATAATTATGTAATTGATTTATCCTTAAACTAAGGATACCATCTTTGTATGGGACTACGTCTCAATCTCCTTTCATTGAGGAATATTTTGTTTTATGCACAACCTTCTTTTATACAGCGTATAAACCCCGTTGACATTTACGTTTATTAAAAAGAGAATCTTGTTTATACTAAGCATTTACTAAATGACAAAATGGAATGTTTTTGTCGTACGTATGCGGCAACAATGACTTCTCCGCCTCCGTGACCATTATTTGAGTTTCGACTTCCTCTACAAGCCATACCTTCTTTTTAAAAGAAAAATAAATACCATTTTTACTTTTCTTTTATTTTGGTATTGAAAATTGTTTTCATAAAGTTTTTATATCAATGTGTTTTATTGATATCTTTTGATTGAAAGTTGTAAATTTTATGTTTCCTTTATGCATGTTTTATGTGATACGATTATGTTGAGTTTCTTGGGAATTATTATGAATACGGGTGGTTCCGTGATAAACTAAGGGTGGTTGAGCCCGATATAGCTCTCCAATGCATTGGGTAACGCGAAGGAGTGAAATGTTAAGGTTTCTTCGAAGATATTTAGGGAATATACTGTGATGGGTATTCCAAACGGAACCAAGTGGGTTACTCCCTACGTAAGAATGTTATGAATGCCTCAAGTTACCTTTATGTCTTATGATTTCTATGATTTATTCATGGTTTGATGAGGTATGTTAATGTGCCTATGTTTTATGTGTAGAGTATGATTTCATTCTTATGTATATATGAACTCATGATTCCTTTCCATATTTTTTATAACCCTTACTGAGCTTTTTATGCTCATCCCAAGTTTTTGAAATGTTTTTCACATGTCAAGGGAAAGGTACATGATGTGATGATAGTGTCAAGGATGTGTCAAGAAAGAATCCATGTTTTATTTTAAATATGTTTCTGTTGATGGTAGGAATGAATACTTTCTTTTATCTACCCACTTTGTTTAAATGTGGAATGTAATGCATGTTTCATGATCTAATTCTCTAAAACTCTAATCCTAAAAAGATCCTCAATGTGTAATCATGTAATAACTCAAGATTAAGTAAGGTTTAAGGCTGGGGCGTTATAGTAATACCTATTTTTTAAAATTTTATAAATTTCATCTTTCAAAATGGACTTCATTTTTTGATTTGGAATATCGAAATTAGCCTACGGTCAAATTTTGGTATTTTTCTGAAAAATTTCAGTTTTTTATGAACAGTGAAAACACTAGGTTACTATTTAAAAACCTAATTTTTATTTTATTAATTATTTATATTATTTAAAATTATTTTAGGTAAAAATTGATACGTAATTCTTATATAAGTTCAATTTAATTCATTGGAGTAATTTTATAATAATTTTAGATATATAAAAAAATTATTGAACTTTTCACCGTCTTTTTCCCACCTCCTAGGAGAATTTGAAAATTTACAAAAAACTTATTTTTACTACTTCTGTGAGTGGAATTTCGAAAATCCGAGAGACAATGTTAATATTAAGGACTAAAAGGTGGTTCAATGAGATGAAAATAATTTTTGGTGAATAGTAGCTTTTTACTTTTTTACCACGGTTAAAAGTAAATAGGGTAATTAAGGGGAAAATGATATTATTATTACCCTAAAACATGTCCTAATTCTATTGGATAAGTTTAATTTGACCAAAAATAACATTAGTAATAAAATATGACCATTTATTCTCACTTGTATTATATTAGGACATTTGATATTATTTTATTTAAAGAATAGTTAAAATAGTAAAATCAATGTTTAATAACTAAAACATTTTAATATAAGTTTATACATAAGACAAATTTGACTATAAATATTCATTAGAAAGATAAAATGATTTCCTACGTAATTTAATTTTATTTATAATTTTTAGACATTAAATAATATAATTTATTTATGACACAATGATGATAGAGTAATTATCTTATTAATGAAATATTGACATAATTGATGTTATAAATACCCAAATAAATGTAATTTGAGACTTTTTATGAATTAAACTAAATTTATAGGTTAATATGACATGTTAGTATTGATTTAATTAACTTTTTTCGAACTAATTATTCTGTTATGATTTTCACAAAAATCAATTACCCAATAGTGTCAAAATTGACATAAAATAGTTTTTAGAAATAATATTATATTATTAATTGTTATTTTATTAAAAAAATATAAGGTTCGGTCAAATGACTTAGCTAAGGTTATATATATTAATAATAAACAACTTGGTGTTCGTTTTTATTGTTATAGTAAGTTAATTGACCATATAGTGTATGAAAACAAGAAGACATTGTAAAAGTAAAATTATTTAACATAAAGTTAAATCTAAATGAAATGGTTAAAATAAAATCCTAAAATTGTATGACTTATATTGGATGAGATTATTGCGACCCATACCCACCTTATATTATAAATAAATCAATTTTGAGATATAAAAAACCTAATATGACTTTATAATAAAATAAATCTTTTAGTTTTTCCTAAGGTGCCTCTCTCCTCCCTTATAAAAGGGCACCTCCTCCCTCTCTTCCTCACACCACATTGAGCAATCAAGATCAGCCAAACCCTTCCAATTTATTTTCTCCACTTCCCTAGAAACATTATATGGGTCCTTGTTTTCTTCACAGACCATTTTTAGTGCCCTAAGAGGAGGTTAATAAGAGGCGCTTCAAAAAAGAGTTAATGTCTGTTACCGATTCATCCAACTTTATTTCTTCTTCTTGTTCTTCTTCCATATTTGTTTCATTATGAAGTAATAACATCAGTATCACTAATATACTTATATGTAATTATATGTATGAAACAACCCTATTTCACCATCTATCCATCCTACGGAAAATTAAAAATCACCGCGCGTGCGTACGTACGAAATATCGTCTCCACGTCGTGGTGTAATATATTTTCCACCACCACCTTACTTGGATGGGTGTAATGGTGTGAATAAATAACTATATATTATTATTTGTAAATTTATATTGATTCTGAAATATTATTCAAATGCTTCAATACAATTCCACGATCATGGGAATGATATCATCACTCGTGCGTACGTACGGACTACCGTCTCCACGCCGCGATGAGATTCATTCTCCATGTTTACCATTCATGAATGATTATAAAGTATATATAATGAATTATAATGAAATATATGACATAATAATGATATTGGTTTTATGTATATATATATATTTATATTTATGTCATCTACTTAATTCCATTCAATTCAATAAGGAAACGAAAACAGTGTTCATGCATACGTACGACCTACCGTCTACATGAACGATGTATTTCTTTCCATTTGTCGATCTATCATATATATATGTATATTATGAATATATATTATATATAAATCTTGGTTTACATTCTTGAATTCAGTAAACCAAGATATAAGTTATAATACCAATAACAACAAGTCCAAACACGTACGATAAATAAAACGTTTTACCCAAAACGCTGCTTTAACAAGAAACATACAAAAGAACGGGTTATATAAAGTCATAAGCGAACCATATATGATATCATAACAATGAATATAATTCTTTAATAAGTCAATGAAATTATTTAAATCATTATACAGGAGGTTTGGATACGTACTAAGAATATCAGACCTAAGGTAACAGAAAATCTCACAATCTCAATTTTTATCTGAGAATGTTTGTATTTTAGAATTTACTGGGGAATATTTATCATCCACATCCATGTTTCCTCAATATATAATATTATTTATATCCTACTAAAATTTTTTAAATCCAATTTAACCCTTCAGAGAGTTTTTAGTAAAATATTTTAAAGGAATCTTTTGTCATTTTTCGTAAGAGGTACTTTTTGACTTTTCGGACAAAAGTACGGGATGAATGTTATTTTAAACTTATACGGCATGAATGGATTCTTACGGTTTCATAATGACCTATTTCAATGAATCTTCTTCTAAAAAATTTTATGACTATATTCATCAAAATACTTTTCTTTTAAGATTGAATGGCATTATGTGAATAGAAAACTATTTTTAAGAAGAAATGATATTTTCCTCAAGAATTCCTTTCATGTGTTTTATCAAAACCATTTTCCATCTAAGATGACATTATTTCATATGTGTATGTTTCAAGTATAATGTCCCTATGATTTACATGGTTTCACGTTTCTTATTATGAAATGATATCCATTTATTTTAAATGTATTATGTGATGATGTGATGATGTTTATGAAACTCATTTTATTTTTTGGGTTGTGATGAATGTTTTAATTTTATTTTTTGGCGCAAGTAAGAATGATTCCATTATGAGTTGGGTGGGACCTATATATACTTATAATGAATTGGATAATGATTTATATCTCATGATATATACATGGATAGAACGATAAGTTAATCCAGTTTAGTGTTACAGGACTGGAATGAGAAGTGTACTCGATTCAGAAAGGGACTTCGTCCACTAATATGGTCTTGACAGCAATACCTTGGATATTATGGAAATCATAACGTGTTCTTAATGGTTTCCAAAATTACATGATTTATTCCCATGCTATTTTATCATGATTTATGTTCCTTTATGATATATTCCTTAAATACTTCCAGATTTATGTCTTTGTTCAAGATTTTGATGTTTAAATTTAATGTTCAAGTTTTTTCTTTCAAATGTTTATGGATTGTTTTATGTTATATATTTTTTCCCTTAATGAGAATTTGATCTCGACCTTTTTATTTTTTATTTTCCACAGGATATAAAGAATGGTTTTAGGAAAAAAAACAAAATGGGAAGATCTTTATGTGAGATGTTGAAGATCTTTCACCACGATTAGAAGATTATTTTCCGAGTTTCCAAAGACACTAAACTATTACGGTCCTTGTGTGTCAGTTTTCCTTATGTATCAAGTATTCCACAAAATTAATGTTATGTCCATGTACATCAAGCTTTGGGTCTCTAAAAATTAAGCTTGGGGGGAATTAGTCATTCCAAATAAAATGAGTAGAAATTCAATGTTTCTTATAAATTTTATGTAATTTGGTATTTAGAATATCATCTTTATATAATTATTGTTGATGATACATGAAATAATGATCAATATTTATATTATATTGATCTATTTATTGTTGATAAATAAATTTATAAGAGTGGGGAAATGGATAATTGTTGTTTCTATTTATATAATCTTTTTACCTATAATTGATGCAAAAAATAATTGACCCATTATTCATCATAAAAAAATTGACATGGAAATTACATGGTGAAAAAATATAAAATAACATGTCCCACAACCCTATTATTTTTTTATTTTAGTACAAATATTTCTATTATGACCATTTTATAGAAAATCGTAGATATACTATTTTCCTCATGGATGAGAGAAATAGAAAAACATGCATCATGATATGGGTTGATTCTATGTAGTTCTTTATAAATCACATCATTGTATTAAAAAAATATATGCAATTTACAAATACATTTATTTATATTTTCATTCCCAAGGAAATCATCTACAAAATTACTTCATTTTTTTATTAGATAATAAAATAATTGGATAATTTTTTATATGTACTGATCGATCATAATATTATACCTTCATATATATAAAATTGTAAAGTGACTAATTTTATCTTAAGGATATAGTTCAAACAAATAAATAAATTCTCAATGTTAATTTTTAAATTATTTAACAAATCCACAACATGAGTTCCTACCCTTGTATTGTAATAATCATATTTGAGAATAATTTATTCGTCCTTTTTTCATTATATTTTTAATTTAATCTTCATATTAGATCATTGATCTGGTGTAATGTTATTTTTATAGAATATTCCTTTGAACATCTTCAACTAAACCGTATTAATTTTTATATAATCTTCCAGGTATAGGATTAATGGTTGTGACTAACAAGTTTCTCCAGTAACATAATAAACAACAATGATACCATTTTTTGGAAAACTTCTAAAATAAATTTATAGATTTTTAAGGGACTTGATCTATTTTTAATCTACTATTGGATTAGTGGTCCAATTAAAAGATAAAGTTTCTTATTGTCTGATGTGTTGTAAAAGTGATTCATATTGTTTCACATCAGCGAGATACTCTATACTAGATTTGTCATCTGAAAAAAATCAATCTATCAACCACATTATTGTCATACAATTTTCAGATAAATAACAACCTTTATTATCTTTATCAATATAGAAATCAATAACATAGATTGCGTTCATTGAAACTTTTTCAATTCATTCATTTATGACTCATTTATAAATATTACCCTATATTGGAATATATTATTTTAATATAAATTTTAAATAATGTCTTAAAAATTTAAATATTTTGTATTAAAAGAAATAAATTAAACATTTATGAATAATAAATCTCAAAATCATAATGATATTATATTTGGTAATATCATTAAATCATTTAATGTTTCTAGATATTTCATAACATTTTTTAAATCACATGTGAATCAAAAAACAAATATCTCCCAAGAGTGTTTAAAAAATTTGGAAGTGTTAGGTCATATCATTATAAATATACTGAATATCATGTCGAAACTCATCGTTAATTTTTCAATGTATATCCCATTGTAGTTCTGTTCCATGTATATATCTTCATTTCAGTATTTAAACTGGGAAGTAATTTTTTTTGAAACAACACCATCTCTACATTACCAAGAAATAAATATATTACTATATACTAATAACTCTCAAAATAACATTTCATGTTATTATATTATATTTACTGTTTTTTCTTTAATACAGTTTCTAGGTATTATACTAAATTCTCTTTGACACCAACTGTAACCCCCCAAACACAATACAACAGAGTGAGTGTATATCTTACAACAATTTTATAAAAAAAATATAATGTATCTAAAGGAATGAATAGTTTTGTAGTCATATGATATGGTACATTTAGAAGATTCTAATATTATATATGGAAACTGGAAATTAAATAGTTACCCTATATAAAAATGCCTTTATTTTATATCCAATTCATGGTTAAATAAATTTCATTTCATAATAAAAATTATCTCAATGACTTATAGGTTAAGTCTCTTTAGAGAATACAAATTGTATCTTATTATTTTAATATACCTAAGAAAACATCTCCATAAATTAACTATACAAATTAGTATTCATGAATCTCATTATAATTACTCCTCTTCATAACCTATGGAATTAACAGATATTAAAGTGGTGAGATCAAAGGAACGACAAGGGGTCAAAAAAATCCATCCACATTGTGATCAAAATAATAAGTAAAAAACATGGACATGCGACAAATATCATATCACTAATATTTATAACTAAATAATCTATGAACATGGAATAATTAACAAATTCTGTAATACACCAACTTGAAAAAATATAGTTTTATCATATTCTACAAGAATTTTACATAAACCATTAATTATGATAGATGAAATTCATAATGAATATCATATTTTAATTATAAAAAATAAATTACTGTTGGTAAATAATAATTTTATTAGACACAGCATTAGGTACCATGTTTACGAGAAAGTATAATGTACTATTAAATATTTATCTCCTAATATATAAACACTTAAAAAATTACATTGATGGTGATATACGACCCCATTCATCATTCATCCACACATATATGTGCCACTTATAATGAATTTTATTTCAAATCATAATTTACCTATGGAAGTTAAATTGGATTAATAACAATTTAAAATATAAATCATTTAATTTTCATTCAAAACCTGGTAATGAAAATGGGATTAATAAAATATCCATGTGTAATTCATTTATTTTTCAAAAAGTACCGATGGATAAAAATGGGGTCAGAATGGAATAAAATACAATTTTCAATTATATTAATATATTATAAAAATTTTAATAATAAATTAACAAAATAAAAAAAATATTGAATGAAATAATAAAGAAAACACCATTGGATATACATCATTATATTATAATGAAAAAAAATCATTGAGGAATATTTTATGAATTTTTTTAATCATTATTATAATAATTAATACCTATAAATTTACAAAATATATACTTTTTAATTGAAATTGAAATAGAAAAAATTTGTGAAATGAATATGGTTCAAAAATCATAATTCCAAATCAATAAATAGATATCGTTCATACATGAATGTATAGGGAAAACATTATTTAATATAAAATTTTATTACTCAATGAATGGATTTTGGCATACAAATCCCTTGACACAACCCATGATTTCCGTATAACAAATTTTACCTCATATATCATAGATAGAAACATATTAAATTTATGTTTTGGAACCATAGTAATATATACTTACAATTATACATATGAATAATAAAGAATCTTATATTTTTTTATATTTTTTTAATCACTTTTAAATATCGGGGGCTAATAATATTTAATGCACTAAACTAGGTTCATAAATGTAGAATTGTTATTCAATTTTCTCCAAAAAATTCTATATTAGAAAATAATATATGAAAATGGAATTTATGATTCATAAATACATTGAATGTTATAATTAAATTCCATGGGAGTTTTAGTCACGTTTTATGAATATAAAAATAGTTATTAGTTTCTTTTTTATAATTTAATGATATTGAATTATTTCCATATATTGATAGTCAATTTTAGTTCAATATTACTAGAAACATAGAAATAATATATATTACAGATATATATCATATATAATCCATTAATATAAACTAAATCAATCAATACTTTTATGTGTGGGAAAGTGACATTTTTATTCATAAAAATGATAGTCTACACATGGAATGATTGAAAATTTTAATTTTCTTAATGAAAATGTCTGTTCATAAATTATTGTAGAACCACTATAAGGACATACTAGAAAAATATTAATATTATTGTTTCTATATTGACATTTTAAAATTTTACAAGGCATTATAAATGAACATTAACAAATTTAAAATAAAATTACCTATTAAGTGCTTTTAACTAACTTTATGGAATATCTCCATTAAATAGTGGATGAAACCATTGTGGATGGGTCATCGTGAAGACCATATCCTAATTAGGTTTTCCAATATAATGTAAAATATACTTGGGAGAATTTTACTATGAATTTAGAATTTTTTTGTGGGGATAAATGATGAAAATAATGTCCCTTTTATAAAAGAAATGGAGTTGAATGTTTTTAAACACAGAATAAATTCATAATTGGGTATCACTCTCAAGGAATGCGCTCAAAAATTGATAAATAAAATATTGAATTCTATATAATTTCTATAAACACCTCCATAAATATATTTGAAACATGTTTTAATATGATTTTCTCTTTACTTCTATGCTTACTATATTTTAATATTTTTGATTTCAAAATAGAAATTAGTTCATACATTAGGAAATTATCCTGTATTAAAAAAAAGAATTAAATAGTACATAAAAAAAAATATAGACCAGTTTATTCCAAATTTTATAATAATTTTTTCGTTAAAAAATTAAAAGTTATAAATAAAAATTTTAAAATGCTAACAATATATTGTATTGGTTTTTTTGGAAATATGTAATTAATTTTTTAAAATTAAAATATTAGATTATTTGGTTCTTAGTAAATTAAATTAATGGAGGAATTATGAAATATTTATTTATAATATTGAATATTTTCATTATTTCACAATTCATTATAATATTTCAATTTAGAAAAAATCCACAATATTAGTAGGAATGGTATATTTATATAACAACCTGAGGTTTTTTGTATTAGTTTTTTTGAAATATCTTCATCATTTTGATATTTTTTCATCAAAAAATATTGAATATTTATTTTTCTTATCATATAATAGTACTAGGATGGGTTTTCATTATACGGAACACCAATGGAAGATTGTATTACATGAAACACCGACTTGGCTTATGTTACATGAATCAATTTGTTTATTTTAAATAACAAATTAGATTTGTAAATATTTTGATGATATATTTATAACATTTCCATAAAACATTAAATAATAATTATAATAACTACATTCAGTTCTTAGTTAAAACGAGTTTGATAATGAAAATTATAATTTTTTTGTAAAGTATTTATTGGTTTCAAACTACTATTTTCTCAATTGAACTACTTATAATTTCCCCTTATGAAGAACAATAAAATTATGTTTAGGAATTGTTTTAAATTTTATTTCATAATATAAAAATAATTTCAAAATTTATAATTTCAAAATTAACATCGGTTGATTTTTTTTATTTTTTATTAATATTGTAATATACAATATTTTAGATGAATATTATATTTTTATTTTAAATAATTATTATACGTTAATTAGATATGTAAATCCACAATAGTTCAATATTAAATATATTAATCGAATTTAGGAAATTTTAACCAATTTTATATGACATTAGATATCCGAACATATTGATCTTATGAATGTCTATTTTACCTACCAACTCTTTACATATACACGATTAGTTTTTAAGATAATTTAATTAATTCTATGATTTGAGTCCTTTGAATATGGAGATAAATTGATTAAATCCCAATGATATTTATAGTCTATTAGAATGAAATTAAATTTTTTGGGAATAGTAACTATATTAAATTTAAAATTTTATATATCGTGGTTATGAGTAAAACATGTAATTAAAGGTAAATATAATATTATAACCTTATAAGTATACCCTAACACTTGTCCAATTTTCAATGGATGAGTGGTTTTTTACCAAAATAAACCATAGGTCAAAATATGATCTTATTAAACAATGTCGTGAAGAATAAATTATTTATTATATTTTATTTAATGATAAGTTCAAAATGCCATACTCATAATTTTAATAGTTAAATAATTTATCTATATATGGTTATACATACTATAAAATATACTATAAATATTAATATGAAATATAATAAATTTATATTCATCATGTTTTTTAAAATATTTATAGATTAAATAATTTATTTTAAGTACTGTATAATAAATATGTCATAAATTTATTATCAATGTAAAAATCGACTAAATGATACTACAAATATTAATGTTAATATTATTTGTCATAATTAATGACAACAAAAAATATTATATATAAATTATACATGATATAGATATATTATAAGTATTAGTTTAATTTTATAATGTTATTAATCTATTTTTAAAAAGAAAAATAATAACTAATATTAAAAACACATAAATGATACATTGAGATAAATAATATTCAATTAATTGATATAAAATTCAAATAAAACTATAATTATGAAAAATAAATATAATAATGTTAAATATGACATCAATGATCCACATGGGGTTTTTAGGCATTGTATTATATTTATATTAAATTTGAAGTTTAAAAATCTATGTTGGCTTGGTAATTGTTAAAGGGAATAACATGGGGTTTAACTCAAGAGAAATGATTAATAATGATACCTAAACCAATATAAGAATAATTAGATTAGATTATTTCTAATAATAATCATCGTAATATGTAAATAAATCACTTTGGATAAATTTAAATCAAAAATCAATTTATATTAATTAAATATTTTAACAGATTTATAGAGTTCCCTTTTCCTCACTTATAAATGGTAACCTCCTCCCTCACTTCCATAGACCTCCTTGATACTTCAATCTCTACAAACCATCATCATTTCTACTCTATATTTCTTATTTATTTTCTAGAGTTCATGATATTCCAATAATATAATCCCTTATTTCACTAATAGAAGATCCGAACAAGTCCAACAAAGAAGAGGTAACTATTTTATGAATCTCATTCAACTTTCTTTCTTCTTTTAGTTCCACTTCGTATATTGTTAATACACCAAAGTAATTTATCATGTATCAACTATAAAATGATATGTGATTTTGATTATGGTACACCCATATCCCTCTTTAATCTATGCTATGAATATCATTTTCTCTACACGTAAAACTTACAAAATATTTCAATGCAGAATGGATATTTTACATAAGAATTATTTTAATTGATTTTTAATGATTTTTTTATATTTTGTCAAATTTGATTCATAGATATTTTTTTTGAAAAATGTTTTTTAAAATTTTATTTTTATGTTCTAAAGGATCTTTAAATATCCTTCCCAATATAAGAAAAAATAATTTTTTATAGTTCAATAATACATTTCATATTCATTCTCTTAATGGTTTCTATTTTGATGGAATGATGTTTAAGAATCTAGATTATTATCACAGTTTATGAATTTTCTAAAATTATTGTGAACCTTGTATCTTTTCTACAAGTTGTGATATTAATAAATTTTTATGACACCCTTTCCATTAAATTATCTGTGATATGATTGACTGTGATCTTTTGGAACATGTATGTATGATATCATTATGATATGGGTGATTCCAAGGTCTCCATCCATTGAACAGGGTAAATAGTGATATCTCATTAGATACACATGAAGGACCGTTTACAGTACCATTTTCATAGGAATGACTAGTGGATACCAATGAAAGTTATAGTATTGAATAATGAATACAGTTATAGTTTTGGGAGTGAACCATGGATACCTATATGGAATGGGAAGTGATCCCATACTACAAAGGTATCCTTGGATGTGATGCCTTGAATACTATCGAAATAATTCATATATGAAATGTTTCTTCCACAATTCAATGTGTAATTATTATGTTATTCTTGCATGACTTATTTTTTTACTCCTTTAGTATTCATTATTTCTAAACTTCTAATGTTGTTGACATGATTCACGTTTATGATCTTCAATAAACATGGTATGATATTTAATTTACATGCTCATTTTATAATACTCTTGCTCTCATGATTATTTTTGCATTTCATCATTTACTTCCCTTACTCATCATCTATGCTAACCCATTTTTCTTTTATTTCCTTTTCCACATGTTACAAAAGAATATTTTTATTTAGGTTTACTAATGTGTAAGATAATTATAGGATATGTTGAATATCATTCCCAAACTAGAATAATATATTCTATGTTTAGAAAGGCACGAAACTAACTTTGTATTGGGTAATGTATTTGTGTGATGTATTCTGTATGCCACAGTGGGATATGACATAAATATATGAAAATAGAGGGTTGATATGGTTGGTATCAGATATAAACATTAGTTAACCTAAGGAAACAATTATTAGAAATGTTTTTTGATAACTATAATGTTATCTATAAGGATAATTCTATGTATATGGAAAAGTATTAGAAAATGAATTAGAATTTTGGTAAAGGATAGAACGAGTGGATTCCTAGTAATACATTATTGTCTGTATAATACTAGTGTATGTGTCTCTTTAACATATGTACCTAGAATTAACAACAAGAATAGGGTGCATCAGGCCTGACCGGTACACAAAACAGGGCATGTTGCACACCTAGTTTGATTCTATTGGGGGATATATATTAGGAATTACCAAAATTTTCCTTGAACTATTATGATGAATTTATGTTAAAGTTACCCATAAATAACCTAGGATGAACCTGAGGATTCATTAATTAAAGAATATATCATAATTTAGACATCCTATAAGTTACTTTTCATTATTATGTGGTTCCATAATATGTTAAAAGTTTCTTACTATATTATATAGTATTTAGTTAATAATTGGAACATTATGGAACCATTTTAACATTTATTTTAGTATATAGTGAAATGATTTTCCTCTATAGAAACTGAATGATATTGGTGTTGGAATAAAGAACATAGTTTCTATGAAAAAAACATTATCAACCCATGAATCATGCTAGGATTTCAAATGAATTATGGATGAAACCAAATTATCTTGAATCATTTTTAAAGAAACATCCACCTTGTTTTAGTGGAATGAATTATCAACTAATTAGTAAGAAATGGATTTGAACCAACGAGATGATAATTTTAAATCTATTCATGTCAGAATGTGAAAATGATATGTTGAAATATTTTAACATGGAAAGTAAATAAAATATATGGTCAAAAATTATCAACACTACATGGCACCAAGATAATATCGACTTCATAGATAAGGATGAGTTAATTTTTTTTAGTATTTACCTTCCTCATATTCTTCTTAAAAAAAGATAGATTGATGTAATCCATCAATCACATGGTTATGAAATTAGGGGAATGGTATTATTCAAAAGAAACTCTAAAAACTATGGATAAAAACAGATTATAAATGAATTATGATCTATGTGTTGAACCACACATTGATTAGGTTCTCTTAAAGGTACTAATAAATGTTTTATGTGTGGGAATGTTGGTCATAAATAACTCAATAATAATATTAATGGAAATAAATAGAATGATAAAATAGTGAACCTCCCGACAAATTTGTGCTTGGTGTTCACTGAGAATGGGTATTATGATGACTGGTTCACAAACCCATGGTTAGATGATGATGATCGACATCAACAGCCTATTTATTCGAGGGACTATGGGAAATAACATGAAATCACTTTTGGATATGTAGAGTATGCCGAAATTTTTTGGAAATGATTGAGTGGATATGTATTATAATTGAAGAATAATTTTATTGAAGTAATTTTATTGTGTAAGGAAATAATGAAACATCTATGGATTGGACAACTGTAGTTTTTACTAAACGATTTAAAAACCTATTCTGAATTGTACTGGTAACCAAAAAAAATGATTGTGGTAATATGTTTATATATTTTGAAAAACACATGAATAAGGAACTAATAACCCTTAATTTTTGCATGAATATGTGATAATGAAATTTTCCTTAAGATATGTTGGATTTGAATATATAAATTTGATGATACAAGTTACAATAGAACTAATTAAAGTATTATCAAACTATGGTTTATGATTTCAAGGATGAAGTTTATAAAATTTTCTTCACAATGATTATATTAATAAAATTTGATTAAGTAAAAATGCATGTATTAAATTAGGATGTATAGTAATTTATGTTATTTCTATTTTTTCATAGAATACATGATTAAGGTTTTTAAATGTTTGGAATGTAACAATAAATAATTTTCTTAGGATATAAAATAGATAAATTTTTATCTGATTTATTGATACTCTTTAAAAATATTTATATTTTATGCTTTCAAAATGACTGTATGGTTATCAATTATTTGAATGTTTAAGCTAAACATCAGATGAATTTTAGTATATTTAATTATTATATAACTATATGTGTTAAAATACATATTTAAAAAAATGAGATAATAATTTTTTTTTGTTATAAATAATGAAATACTATTCTTTCTAACGCGGAGAACGTAGTTTCCAAGAGTCAGTGGACCAGTCTAATAAATTGTCTTCATTACAATGAATAAATCCCAAATGACAGATCAATTTATCTATATTGTAAAATATATTACATATATGAACATTACATTAAAATTCATAAGATAAAATAATACATGGATAATGATTTGACAAGGACATTATTATCATAGAATAACCCTCAAAATAACTCAAAATATACATCATGACATCCTAGGAAGATAAAACATAGGGATGAGATCAGATGACCAATAAGAGTTAATAGTACAGTACAAACATTAATAAATAAGCATAAAATTAAATTGAATGTATAAAACCTAATCACAAGGCTTTTGTATATAAACATTTAACTAATATGTAAAGAATAAATCAAAATAATTTTATTTAATCATTCATATGGATATTCTATTAGTTTAATAATAATGTGTAATATCAATGAGGAATATCATAATAATGGAATGCATAATGTTGGACATCTTCACTGTTAATATATACACTCAAGATAGCTACTATCAAAATCTACCATCATGACAAAACATGATGGGTTTTTCACCAAAAAATTTAATATCTTATGACCTACAGATGCATCGAGTGGAAATAGCATGGACCACCCATGACATACTAAGTACAATTCATTCCCCATATGAAAAGTTTGAAATGAATCTTAATCATTCGTATTACAACTATAATACAAAATTTTAGTACCTTAACCCAAAATAATGAATGGTATAAAAATATCACGTCAATAGTCAAACATATCATAAATCCTTTAATACAATATATAATATTTTTTCATAATAAATCAACATCAATTACTCAATAAATCCATCAATGGATTTTGATAGAAAATAAATAATCAAATATAATCATTAAAACATTTAATGTGAGATATGCATACTTTATATTGAAATTATTTAAAAGAGACAAAATTATAATAGAATGCATTTCTTTTGAACATAAAGGTATACTCTTGTAAGGGATGATTCAAAATATTAATGTTTCATAAGAGTTGAATGTATCTACTCACGCAGTATAAAAAACATTCTTTCCTTAATATGTTAAAATGTCAAAATGTACCTCATCTAGAAAATGACTGAAATAATCCATTCAAAAAATTATATAATAAACCATTCATGGGTATAAATGATTTTAATAAATTTTCAACAAAAATTAATAATATTTTTAAATACATTTTTACTAAACATGCACATGGGTGATAAATTTGTAAAAGTACATACTTACGTTTAAACAACCTCTCATAATAATGAGATTGTGAAATTATCCCTTACCACGTGATTCCTTTTGGTTGATCATCATCTAACCTCTTATATAATGGTCTGAATTGCATTACTATATTATTATAGAACAAATATCATATTTATAATATTTTATATCATCTCTTAATAACATCTTATAACCCCTATGTAAATAATCTTTAATTATTTCACTATTTTTAATGTTAATTGCCTACTTTTTTCAAGTATGTTTTGACATGTTCTTTTCTTACTCTATTACATATAACAATCTTTCATCATATAAAAATTTTAAACCACGACTTAATTATCTTACATAATGAGTAAATATGTATTTATAAAACCCAATAATGTTTGGAGATATGAAATTAAATGACTTTTTCATGTAGAAGGTAGCCGTATGTACGCATCAACGCTAATTTCATTTCATAGTAAAAATAAAATATTTAAAATTATATGATACATATGTATATAATTATTTCATTATCATATCTATGTCATATATAAAAAATATCCTTAATATGTTCAATGTATAGCATGAATTAATCACATCGCTTTGAGGGGGTGGAAGTCCACACTTCCACAAATGATGTTATCGTACATCTACAATATCAAAATAATGATTGTATTTTTAATATAAAATTTACAAAATATTAAGTAGGTTATAATATACATATTATAATATTATTTTAACATAAATTCTTTAGGACCATCCATAATGGCGTTAATGAAAAATTAAAAAAAAAATTATAATAATCTTATATTCGATTTTCAAATGTATAATTGAAAAAAATATCGTTTATATGAATAAGAGGATATGTGAAAAGACATGGAGATGTGATATTACAATAGGAACATAAAAATACCATATCTAAATTATTATGTGGTAATCATTCATGTATAGATGATGGAGGTGTGGTTAATTAAGAAAAAGAAATTAAGATAGTTACTTTGAGAAAATAACATATTGAATATATCCTCCTTGAAAGAGATTTGAGGACATTAAATTGGGTATTTTGGTGAGAATTAATGAACGTGGAAATGGGGAGTGTGAGGAGGATACTTTTTGGTTTATATTATAGGATATAAAATGATTTTTTGGGTCGAAATAGGGAGGGGGATGGTATTTATACTTGCAGATATATTGGTTCACTTGATTAAATTTTTGATTGTTTTAAATTTATAGATAACCACATTGAGGTGGAATTAATTAAAATAAATTAGAAATTAAAATAATTTTTTAGGGTGGTTAGGTTCAATATACCCAAAAAACCATTAATTTATTCAATTTTGAGGTATATTAAACATTTAAATATTAATAATAATAGTTTTCATATTTTTACCTATTTAGTGGAAAATTTTTTTTTTACCATAGTAACTTTATTATTCCTAAAAATGAAATTGACCTTATAACCAAAATATTAAATTATTTTTCCAAATAAAAATAAATTTTAATGAAATCAATTCATGAAATTTGTAAAAAAAAATTTAAAAAATTACTCCATCGATTAAACGAAACGGTGGGGTTTTAAAGTAAAATGTTAAAATGTTTGAAATATTATTATATCAAATTTTATTTTGAAATTGATTCTAATGAACCTTGATGGACTTTTTGATATAAAATTAATATAATTATAATATAAATTCAACTAAAAGAATAATTTAGTAATATAAAAAAACTAGACGAAAAAATCATTTTTGAATTAAAATGAAGTGTTCTTCACCATTCACTAAAAAATATGAAATTTTTCAGAAAAATTACCAAAAAATAAACTAGAGTATGTTTTTATTTTCCACTTCCAAAAAAATATTTTTTCAAATATAACTCATAAATTTTTCATAGTCTATATTTAAAATGGTTGTGCCATCGAATAGAGGTAAAACTATATTTAAAAAAAGGTTATTTGATTTTTTTCATATATCATATCATGTCAACACACAAAATGAATGTTAAAAAGTATATTTTATTTAATGTGTATAATACTATTCACTCATGATTTTTTAACATCAAGGTTAAAAATATTACGGTGCTTTAGAACTCGGTGTTGTGTGAAACACAAACTATTGAAAATATATTTTTTTAATGAAAATGGAAACTAAAATCATGTGTTGTTACATTCCCTTGTCCGTTTAAATTTTTGTCCATGAAAATTTAAATTTGAACCTCTTAAATAAAAAGAATATACTTGAAAATACTTTTTTGTGAAACCCACATCAGAAATAGGATTAACAAAACTTCCCCATAGTAAATTGAAAAGGGAAATGTAAAGGTAGCCTTAAAACTAGGAATTCGAATTGTAAAAAAAATCTGGAATGTGAAAACCATTGCTTGGGAGAGAAATCAAATGATCATGTTCAAATAGAGAGTTGTAGTGAATATGTTCCTTTTATGTTCTAGAATCACAAAACCATAAATCAATAATGGGTTAATAGGCCGTTGATTTTCCATCATGAAAAGAAATTAGATAACATTTTTTTTTTCAATTTTGTTTTTGGATGAAGAATTCATTTACTGCATAAATGAAAACATAATTAATTTAACATAATTAACATGTAAAATTTCATAGATTAAAATAATAATCATTCTCTCCATATGAAAATAGTATTCAAAAATATTATATTTATCATAAATCTATAGTGTTTAGAAATTGAATTATCTGACATATAGTTTAAACAATGAAAACTAAGCTATACAATCCAGGACATCACATAGGATAGTGGTAGATGATATAACCTTGACTCCCTTCATTTGTGGGTATATGTCTCACAACCTAGTCAGATTACATGGGTTGTCTTCTAACCTATAGTTTTTCATTTTATAAAACAATATATTATTATAACATTCCAAATACAACCATAGAAAATATTTAAACCATAAAAAATAATATATAATATTAAACATAATCCATTCCAACTTTAAGACACATCAAAATTCATATGTCCAAATTCCCACTCCAAAAAATTATATGGAATGTTACTAAATTTACAAAATCTAATTGACTTCATTTTTTCCCAAAAAACATAATGGTTATATTTTTTTTCACGTACCCAATATATAAATATATTATCACCATAATACCATAATGTTAAAATAGAATCTTTAAAATCTGTAATGAATAAGCACTATATATAAATCCTTATATATCTCATGATATTTATAAAAATAATAATAATAACATAATTATTTAATCCAAAAACACAAATACATTAATTATACCACCTCGAATATAGAAATAAAATAAGCTTGACCTTAATCCCTTTGTGATTTATAGTCATTATTTCCTTGATGATAAGGAATTTAATTATATAATTTCCCCATTTCACTAAATTTGAATCACTGAATATAAATCATTTCATTATTCTCCTTTCATTATTTGTCCTGATAATCATTTTCCTTGTAATTACAGGAAACTCTCAATCCTTTCATTCATTTCTTGTGGTTATTTTCCACAATTATCACATGTGGAAAAATCCTTCTTTCCCTTTATTCCCATTATCCATATCTTTCTCCATCATCCCATTCCTCTCCAACATTACTTTAAATTTGTAAGACATAAAGAATTATTTATCCATCTTTATTGAACATTATAATATATCATCATATGTTGATAAATGTTTTCATACCAATGGTCATTAGAGGAAAAGTGTTAACCCATCAATAAAAATATCAATCTTACTTATTGGGTTACATATGTAGTTTAAAACATGCCTTGAAAACCTTGTGAAGTTATATTCATACTTTTCGATATTATCATCTTGATTCTACTTTAGACTAAAAAATTGACTCTCCATATCACCTCATTATTCATGAGGAAATAATTTCAAATAAGTTTTCTTTTAACACACACTATACCATATTTTATACATCATTCTATTCCTTCATGTTTCAAATTATAAATCACCATTGATCTGCATCACATAAGATTTGATAAACTTCTATGAAAACATTTAACCTTTCATTACTTCCAAAATCAAGAAATATTTTCAATAAAGAACATTTGCATTATTCTACAACCAATGTATTTTTAGTCCCATTGAATGTTAGATCTTTTTATCTCATGCAGCGGTCTAACGCTGATTCCTTGTGTTATAGATTGTGGTGCTTCATGTGGGTAAGGTTTTTAATCATAATAGGAGTTAGATACCCTAGTACGATTATAGGTTATTCCTCAGTAGTTGTATCACCAGCATTACTATCATTTTATTGCATAGGAGGGAAATCCCTATATTGATTACAATAGTGGATATTATTTTTATTCCTTCAATAATGATATATTTCTAAATAATCCAATACACTAGATTAGATCATATAAATATATATAATACAAAAATAGTTATAATTCATTACATAAATTGAATGATTTGAGTCAATCTAGCATCAAAACCATAAACAACATTTCATTGGGATGTTCTTATTTACATATCCTCAATTTATATCTTCTAGTTATGTTACCTAATCTAAATTTTTATTGTCCTATTTCCATGGTGGATTATAATTTTTTTGATACTAACTATAACTCCTGAACATTATTTTCTTAGAGCTGGTGAATTATTTTAATACATTGGATTGATTATATGGAATAAAATCACGATGTATCGTTCAGTTTAATAGTCTGGGAAAATAAATTACATACATGAAAATTATATTAAAATTCATTACAAAAAATACAACATAGATAAGAGTTATAGAAATTAATTATTATCCTTGACTATCCCTATATATCAATTGTAATACACATATTCTAATCCTAGAGAAATTAAACATTATAAAGGAGTGAGCTCAGATTCAAAGTAAGTGTAATTAAAATAGTGTAAATATTAATAAATAATTATACACATTTATGGAATGTATAAAACATAAACACAAGCCTTTTAATACTAAAATTGAACATAATATCGAAATAATAAATGAAAATATTTCCATTTAAACATTAATATGGATAATATATTACTCTGATAATCACATAAAATATTAATGACTAGTCTCAACATGAGAGAATGTATAATTTTAGATGTCTACACTATCAGGATATATCCGTAAGATTTATATTGTCATGATCGATCCTCAAGTTAGTTAATATTTGTGGGTAACAAACAAGTCTCATATATGCAAAAATATATCTTGATAATAATTTTAAACTAATTGGAAGACAAACTTGAAGGGTTTTCGGCCAAATAATTTCATCTCAGGAGACCAAATGATTCATAGTGGGGCTATAATAGGTCGCGTCCTGACATTAATTGTCTAATTAATTCTTCATATGAAAAGGGTAAAATGTAACATAAAGATTCATATTAAAAATGTAATTCAAAATTTTAATACCTTAACCGTAAATAATGAATTGTTTAAGAATATAAAATCTAAATTCAATTATATCATAAAACCTTGAATACAATATGGAATATTTTATCATAATAAATCAACCATGTTTAATCATAAAATATAACATAAAAATATATTATAGATGAAAACAAAATAATAAAATCATTAAAACACTTTGAGAGAGATGTCCATTTTATACATTGAAATCATTTAAAAGCTACAAATTTATAAAAAAACATTATTTTGAAAATAATTATTTAATGTTCTATGTGGGGATTTATAATATTAAGGAATCATAACATTGGAATATTACCACTTTTTCTTTATAAAATACATTATTTCTTTAATTTATTCATAATTTTATAGAGTACCTAATTTAGAAAATGATAGAAATATTCATTTCAAAACAATTTCTAAAATGTTAATATGGGTATAAATGAAATTAAAAAATTAATTCACTAAATTTAATAATATTTTTTAATAATGTTTTATGAATCATTTATCGGAATGATAATGATATCCCAATGGATACTTACATAAAAACATCATTAGTTAACAAAGAGATTGGGAAATTAAAAATTACATTGCCATTCTATTTAGGTGATCTTATTTTAAACTCAATTATAAATTTTTAGAGTGTGTTAATATATGATTATATAAACATAATTAGGATTATAATATTTTATATAATCTTCTTATAATATTATCTTACCCATTTATTTACAATCCTTCATTATTTAACTATTTCAGGTGTTAATTCCCTTATTTTCTAAAGTATGGTTGTACATGTTTTTTGATTATTATATAACATTGATCATGATTTCATAATCTCCAGAATTCATAATATGGAAAAATAATATTATATATTGAGCAAATATGTATTTATAATTGTCTAAAAAGTTTGGTGAAAACAAATGAAAATCACTATTAACTTTGCTGGTAGGATGTACGTACGCACGAACACTATTATCATTTCTTTGACATATTAATATATTAAAATTTAAATAATAAAAAAGTATATTATAATTATTTTATAATATCATTTCCATATTTAAAAATTATCCTTCATAAATTCAATGTATACCACTATTGAACCAAATCACATTGATGGGGCATTTTTACACACTTCCAGAAACGACGTTATCATATATCGACAATATTGAATGCAAGAAAATGTGCTTAATAAAAAAAATACAGAGAATAATAAATGGATAATAATGTAAATATTAAAATATTATTTTACAACAAAAATGGTTTTTTGACCATCAACTAATTCATTAATGGGAAAAAATTATTTCGAGTGTCAATTAATCGACACACATAGAAAACAATTTTGTTCTTTTCAATAAGAGGAGGTGATAAATGAAACTAACATGACATATTACATTATAAAAATAAAAAATACATTTATTAATGATTATGTAGTTATCATGCTTTAATTGATGAAGGGGGGGGGGGTTGATAAAGTAGGCATGGAAATGAAATTAAGAGAGGTACTATGAGAAAATTACATCATGAATATCACCTACTTGAAAGACCCTTAAAGACCTTGGATTTGGTATTTTGCTGTGATAATAAGCACTTGGAAGTTGGGAGAGTGAGTAGGATGATATTTTGTAGATATTTTAGGATTTACATAGCATTTTGAGTCAACATGGGGAGGAGAGGGTTGGTATTTATACTTGAGGAGAGGTGGGTTCATGTGATTAAATTATTAATTACATTATATTTATAGTTTACTACCCTAACATGGCACTAATTGAAATGATTTAAAATTATAATTAATGTTTTTAGACTAGTTAGTGTCTAGTAACACCTCTTAGAAACATTAAATGTTTCAATATTTAGGTATTATAATCTTTTAAATTTTAAAATAAACCTTCATCACAATTTTACCTATAAAACAGTAAATAAATTCCATACCATGGTAAAATTTTTATACCTAAAAAAATGACATTATAAAATATTTATTTATTTATTATTAAAAATATGGATTCCATTTATCCATAATCAATTCATGTAATTTGGAATATTATATTTAAAATTAACTCCATGGACAAAACGTAAAAGAATGTTTTTAAAGTGTAACAATCAAAAGAATGAAATTATTTTATATCTAATTTCCATTTGAAAATGATTACAATAAATATATTGGGTTTCAATAGAAAAACATAATCTAATTATACTATAATATAAACTAAATGAAAATCTAATGATGTAAATAAATTAAACAACCAATATTTTTTAATTAAAATGGAATATTTTCACTATTCACTTAAAATATTATTCATATCAGAAAAAATAAATATAATTATATAAAGATAAATTTTTATGATCCACATAACAATAAAAAAATTCTTATTTATCACATAAAATTTGTCTATAATTCTATTTCAAATGTGTGTTCCATCAAAATAATGTAAAACTGTGTTTTTTGAAAAATATTTGTTTTATAGGATTTGTTTATATATGATATCTAGAAAACAAAAAAAACAATTGTTAAAATTATATTTTATAAAATTGGGAAAATTATATTATCTTTCTTATTTTATTAGTTTTTTTATAATTTATCGTGATGGGTTTTAACATGGTTTTCCATGAAATGAAAGCTATTAAATATATATATTTTTAATGAAAATATACTATAAAATCTTGGGGTTTTTCTTTATTATCATGGTCATACAATACTTTGACCATGTTAAAAATAACTTATTCATTTAAAATACGTGATGATGTGTAAATTGATCTAGGAACACAAAATAGTTTGACTTAATGCTAAATTCATGTAGGTATATATTTTCTTAATTTTTTTTACAGTTGTACACAAATCATGATGTAAATGGTTGTCCTATTATAATCATTATTGATGATATTAATGAACTCTTTAAAATTTATATAATTTATGGTTTTATTACTATTAACATTCTCTATATCACCAACTTTCTTAGGACCAGTGATCGTATTCAATATTTATGATTATTTACACTTTTCTTCAATGCCCAAATAATTACATGTGTTATCCTATGTAAAAACCTAGTTATGAGTTACATTGGGAAACTTCTATTTTTCTAGCATTACATTTAAAAAATAAGTTTTAGTATCTATTTTTATGATGTGGCAATAAATTAGAGTAAATTGAATGTATTAACCATTTGATAAACCATATGAATTTTGGGGGAGAAATTCATTATAATGGGGGTATAATGTAACACCCTGAGATTTTCATAATTATTTTTTCAAATCAATTTAATATTTATTATATTTTAAAATAATGGAACACTTAATATATATTTTCGTTTATTTATAAAAACATTTTGTCATTATTACGTTATATGAAACGCCAATAGAAGCTTAAATTACACACAACACCGACATGGATTAGGTTACATTTATGTTTATATATTATAATCTAGGCCAATTCATGGACTTGCATTCAAGCGTATTGATCGTATGATATTGAAGCAGGTGTTTTGTGCCATTTGTTGTTCGTATTTGGATTATATATGATAAAAGTTCCTTATACCCATGTTTGGGGTCTTGGATGATTGGAATTTCACCATTATTAATACCTTATATGGTTTGGTTGATTAAATAACGGTTGTTTCCTGTGAGTAAGTCTTGATACCTTGTTTATGTGACACCCTATGGATGTGTTCCCTTGTTTTATTTTTTATAACCATTTGATCTAGGATGACTACATGCATGCCTTGTTTCCATGCCCTGTTTTTTAAGGATGGAGTTGAAAATTGAATGGAATTCCATGTGTTCATTTATATTTAATTGGGATAAGACGTGAGTGCTACCCAAGGAATCTTTTTTATTTGATTATATTGATCTCATATACTATGGAATTGAATATGATTTCTTTCGGGTGGTCTTTATATATTATTATTGATATATAAACCCTGGGATATTGATCGTGAGCACTTCCTAGGATGTCTTTTGTAAATTATAAGTGTTGTCTGGGAAAAATGGGTAATAATATGAGAGGTTTTCCAGTGGGACATTATTTATTTAATTGTCGATATGTTAAAATAGATCGGTTAGACTGTGAGAACATTCGTAGAGGGTTTCTTATGAATGACAGAATTGTTTTGTAGAGTCTACCAAGACAAAGAAAAAGATTGGAATCAAAATTTATGGATTGTTTATATGTTCCTCTAAAACATAATTTTTTTACTATTATATGGGGGATATGATCTTATGATAGATACCAAGATTACATTATTCAAAGATTGATTAATAAATGTAAATGACTATAGTTGAAAACTGTAGGATTGTTTAAATTTGAGTACTTCCTATTTTTTGCTACATTTTTCATATTTCCGGATATATTTATACACTGAACAATAGGCATAGATCATTAGCTGTTTTCCTACTAAGATGCATCTGAAACCCTGTTTTCCATGCTTTTGGACACAAAAATGATTATATAGATATATGTATAGATAAGGTAATGCTCCAATCTTCATGAAGAACTTGATTGTTGTTATAGATAAAGATAATGGGACTAAGATGAGGCTTTGAATACAGAGGGAGTTTACTTGATTTTTTATACATTGGATTTGTATCATATTACCATAATTTTTATTTGTTTGGATAACTTCCTAACCACTTGTGACATGCAACATTTATATTTTTTCCCATTTGTTTTATTTCTATCGGTCTTCCATTTTTCACTTCTATTGTATGGTATTAATGCTTCCCCTATTATTTACATTATTCATTCCACTATGTATAATAAGCCTAAGGGGGAATATTTTAACCATTATTACACTATAGCTTCTGTAGCTAATTGACAGCCTCTGGAAATTGGGGAAATGTGCTTGAGGTCAGGTGACCAAATGCGTTCGAGGTACTTTTGGGGGGCACCTAGATCTAAGATGTTACAATGTTGTATTAGATTTGTTATTCGCTTTTTTTCATACTATTCATAGCCTATAGATCATCATTGGATATAATAAGTAGTTTATAAAATGGTGTTCCTGGGAGTAGATAACTATTGTATAGGGAAAATACAGGTTTCATCCAATATTGCAATTGTTATGGTTTTTCCATTATTACAGTTGATTTGATATCACCATAGTTTAATTCAATTATTTTTTGTAGTTTTGATTTATATCAATTTGGTTTGATTTCTGTTGAAACCCGATGAGATGATGGTATTCCATCTCATGCATCATATAGGCACTTTTTATAGATCACTTGTCCTATATTCTTGTTATGCCATTTAGGGTAAATTATTGGTTGTATATTATTCTGATAGATGTGTTTTAAGATGTTCATGTTTATGTGATAGCTGTTATGATAGGAATAAATTCTATTACAATAGGGTATTTGTTATTCTATGGCTTAATTTTGATGGATGCCAAGATTAAGACCCTGAGTTGTTACGAGACCTCTTGGATCAGAATTTGGTGGATCATGTTGGAATTTAATTGAATTATGTCACATTATGCTGTGAAAAAGGATTCCAGACATTGTTTTGTGGTGATTATAGGCTCTTACAGGTCAAAATATGTCACACCTTCGACAAAAAAATTATTTTTTAGGGTTTTTGAGAATATTTAGAGGCTTACTATCTGAAATCTCCAACAACACAGTGTGTGTTTTAATGAACACACACCATATGTTCTTCTATTCTGAAAGAAATTGATTTTTCTAAAGTCCATGTCATGTACCATATACAAAGGACTTGTAGTTGTTGACAGTTTGACTGAATATGTGAGAAAAGACACAAGGATAATAAATGATTTATTTAACACACTGTAAACTAGGAGTACATGTTGTTCTATAAGAGACCATTTATTTGGCTATGTGACTAACGAGACATGTGTATGAAATTCGGATGTTACATGATATGTTACTCTTGTACACATCGTGTGTTAATCAAACGTGTATCTGTTCATGTGGCTAATAACATGGGTATGTGGGACATTAGTAGTACACACCATGTATAGGTTTAACATTCAATGTAGTGTTACACTATGAGTGAATTTTGTAGTCATAACATTGTAGAAGAATTTAGACATGATGGAATATTCAGGTACATGCCATGTCTTAGGAGAAACACATTCGTGTGTATGGGGTGTTACATGGCAAGGGCGGTAGAAGTTATATGCCCATGTTAAAGCATGAGGGAAAACACTGTGTACTGTTTCTACAAACCGTGTAACCATATTTTGTTAAACATAAATGATTTCTTCTCCTATTCATTTCATGAACTTATAGTTGCAGTACTTGATAATGTTAAATTGAGGTGTGCACTTGAACTTGCAGATTCATTCCACCAAGACATCCTATAGATGTATACCAGGTACAAGATGGTGACTAGACAAAATAAATGGTAGATCAGGGACACCCAAAAGATCCAATTTTTGTACAGGTCTTGTCCCCAACTGTTATAACGTATGTAGGTGTTGATACACAGGTCCATGAATGTTTTTTTATTTTAATGAAAACATTTCAGGGATCACTACATCCTACCCCTACTATGGAAGAATTTACAAGGATATTTTAGCAGCGGCATCTGACAAATTTTTAAGGGGATGTAGGATTGTGGGCTACAAATTCATGGTTTGGGTCCATGCTTTATATCTTCATGCGTCAAGAGATGCCTTCGTAGAGCATGGTTAAGCCCATGATGTACATGTAACATAATTCTTCCAAGAGATGGTTGGATGTTATCTTACAAGTGGGATGTCATCAGGATATGGAATGGGAAGAGTCTCAAAGAACCGTCTACGGATATTTCTACCCCAATAAAATGAGGTCCGATCAAGCACAAGATTTCATGCATTTGGAGAAAGGTGCTCTTTCAATGATGGATTATTCCTCTCATTTTATATAGATTATGTGATTCACTCTTGTTTTGTGAGTTGTTAAGTTGTGTTTGGATATGAAATTTGAGGATGGTCCTAGGTATGACTTATAATAGTAGGTTAATGACTTCAAGCTGAATTCGATGACAAAAATAATAAACCAGATGTTGATTACCGAGTGTCATATGATGGATTTGGTATCTAAGAGCTAGGTTAGTTCTACATGAATGGCTGGTACTCATTCATTTGATTGTTGTAAGCCTCGTAAAAAACATTCATGTGATGTTTCTTCAGGTAGCTAGGTGGTATCCTATCAGTGTAGAAAAAGTGGGGATATGAGAACATTGTACACAAGAGACCTAGTTGAGTGTCAATAGGGCGGCTAGATGGTTCATATTCAGCGTTTTTTGTAGGATGTTCTCAGAAGAAGTTATTGAGAAGGAATTTATTATGACTCCATGGTCAATAGAAGTACAACCGATTTTTTATTTTCCGGGGAAATGGGGTTTTTCATGTTGTTCAGACAGAGGAGATAGTTATGGTCGTGGTTTCCAGTTGATAGGTTTTCTGTGATGTTTGGGTAGACCAGCTCAGGGTATCTAGGTAGGGTTGTAGGGCCTCTATACGTGTAAGACATTTTTGGTGGAACATGCCCATAAGAATAAGGGTCATGGATCCTCAATGGATAGATGTATGATTCTAATTTCCTTAGTTTTAGATTATACTCTTTTTGAAACGGGGGAATCCCATTTTTTTATATCTGTTGCTTCTTTGGAGATCCTTGGGAACTATGTCATTACATCTGAATATGTTATTACACTAGACACTCTATTAGGTATTATGAATGATAGTGTAAGTCCACGCAAGGAGTTACCTCTTGTTAATTGTTAGTGTAACTTCTTGTGAATCCTCTGAGTATTAGACATGACAATATTCTATGTTATTCTCATAATCGACTGGTTGGTCTGATTTTAGGCCTTTATTGACTGTTATCACCAAAAGGTGGGTTTCATATCACCAAAAGTCTGTCTATTCTATACAAGAGATAATTGGAATTCCAAGCATGCACAATTGGAAAATACCATCATGGGATGAGAGTAATTACAGTCTGGATTTATAGTTTTTATCTATATGACTAGGGGAATTCACGTATTAAATTTACTCTAGTGGTGGATCATTTCATGGATGTATTTAAAGAATACTTTTCAGGTTTACCATTGAAGAGAGTGGTATATTTCTCAATTGAGCTTATTCCTAGAGCAGCAATGGTGTTCATTCATCTTTATAGGATGTATACACCCGAGTTACAGGGGCTCAAGGAATGGTTAGAGGAGTAATAAGCAAATGGTTTCATCCAACCCATCACTTCTCTTTGGGGTTATCATTTTCATTAAGTGAAGAAGGTGGATTATACTCTTAAAAAGTGCATGGATTGTCAAAAGATGAACTAGTTGATGGCCATGATCAATTATCCCATGTGAAGGATTAATGATCTATTTGATATTCTTCGAGGATCATGAGTGTTCATGAAGATTTAATTGATATTTAGTTATCATTAGTTTCTCAATAGACAACGAGATATACCTCTTGCATCCGTTTATTGCGGTTATAGTCTTGACAAGTATTTGGTTATTTCATTCAGTATCACAAATGGGATGATTATTTTCATGTAACTAAAGAACCAAGTGTTTCATCCATACTTGGATTATTTTGTGGTAGACATCATTGAAATATATTGTCATCCACTTAAAATTGACACAACCATTTCATCCATCTTGAGATCATACTTAGTACATTGTGAGAGAATCATTTATATGATAAGACCAAAAAATTCCACTTTTGTATGGATCATATCCACTTATTTGGTCTTCTCATCTCAGATATTAGAGTATTAGTCGACCTAGAGAAAGAGAGAGATGTAGTTTCCTTGTTAAAAATATAGAACTTCTTTTAGGTAATGATTCTTTTAGGTTTGTATGGTTACTAATGATTATTTATAAAAAACATTTCACGCATAGTAGTTCCATTGATGGGCCTAACTATGAACATTGTGAAGTACTTGTGGACAGAATCCTATGATTTAGTCATTCCATAGCTGATGGGGATGCTAAATTCAGCAATAATAATAGTTTTTCCAGATCCTGCCAAGATTTACTCCATTCAATATGATGAATTACGTATCATTCTTGGATTAATTCTTATTTAGGGGGAAGGAGTCATTGTGTATGTGTCTCATTAGTTGATGCCAAAAGAGAAGAATTACCTGACACACGATCTTGTGTTGGCTGAAGTTGTTCATGATTTACATAGTTGGAGACATTATCTATTGGGAGAGCATTTGGTGATTTTCAATGACCAAAAAAGCCTCAAATATATCTTTATTCAATGTGATTTGAATTTGAGACAATGATGGTGGTTTGAGTTCCAGGAATCTAATGACATTGTGCTTTCCTACACACCTAGAAGAGGAAACATAGTTGTCGATATGCTGAGGTAGAGGACATAGATGTAGATTGATCCAGAGGCCATTAGTGAGTGGTAGATTATGGATTTGTTTTTTGATATGCATTTGGAGGTGCATGATAGATAGTGGTAGACATTTAATTCTGCTATATTTATTACCTTTACTCTTCTAGATAGTGTGAAAATGAGGATGTTGTCAGAATCCGAAGGCCTAGTCCTATGAGATATTGTGTCTAGAGAGGATCTGACTCCTGGGTGGTCAATAGGAAAGGATGAGGTTTCACTTTTTCAGGGGCGCATATCGGTGTCAGAAGTCATACGTGATTATTTGAGGAATTATTTCAATTCCTTTGTTTTGGTAGTTCATCGTAGTGTCACCAGGATGTGTCGAGATCTAAAACATTAGTATTGGTGGCTAGGTATGAAGAGTGATGTATCAAGATTTATTATGAGGTGTTCCACCTATGAATAGGTGATAGAAGATCAACAAAAACCTGCATGAATTTTATAGTAGTTATCTATTACTGAGTGGAATAGGAATGCTGTCACGCTGGATTTTGAGTTAGTTTTACCAATGTTTCATCTAGGAAATGATATAGTTTGAGTTGTTATTGATAGTCTCATAAATTTTTCACACTTCTTATTGATTAATGAAACCATCCGTGTTGAAGATCATGAACGGCTGTACATTCGATAGATTGTACATTTTCATGGGGTTACACATTCTATCCTTCTAGATAGGGACAGATGAGTTACATCTTGAGTATTGAAGGGACTATAGACGGCTTGGGGTAAACAAAAATATCTAGGTAAATCTTATGATTCCCATAGTATTGGTCATTCCAAGCACACAGTTCAGGTTTTCGAGGGAATTCATTGAGCATGTGTACAAGATTTCGGGGGCTCTTGGGAGAGACACATACCCCTATTGGAGATCTCCTATAATAATAGTTTTATAGAAATGATTCACATTGAATTTTATGAGGCTTTGTATGGTAGGTCATGTCGATCACCCCTATGTTGGCTTGAGGTATGAGATGAAGTTTTGTTGGGACCTCGTCTTGTCCAGGAGACCATTGAGATGGTGTAGTTGATTTAGAAGTTGATTGAAAAAAAAATATCTCCAGAAATATTATACTGATCGATGGAGATGATCTCTGGAGTTTAAAGATGGAGATTAGGATTCATACAAGTCACACTGAGGTTGGGACACAAAAGGATTAGGAAATATAGAATGAATTCACCAAGAAACATTTGGCCATTTTATGTTTTGGAGGGTTGGACCATTTTCATAACAGTTTCAGTGACCTCAAAGGTACTGGTCAATGTTTGACGTCTTCCATGATTCTCACCTATGACATTACATTTCAGAAATATCTCACATTTTTTAACCTGAGAAGGTTGAGTTAGAGATGGATTCATCCATCGAGGATCACCCTATTAGGATTTTGGATCCAATCATGAAGGTTATCTATGGAAGAGTTGTTCCTCTTTTACAGGTGCTATGGTTTCATGAGAGAGTAAAATATGAGACTTGGGAGTTGGAGGCAGACAGACGATCCTAGTGGCCAGATTTGTTTGATGTTTCTACTTCTCCACCCTTGGAACTAAAATTTGGGGATGGATTCCTTTATGTTGTAATGTTTTTAAGAACACAGGTCTTTATTTCAGTTATGGATCTTGATGATGGGTTGTTTTTTGGGAAAAAGGAAGAAATGGTAATTTTTTAAGTACTCATCATGTACTTGTGGGAAAACATAGTGTACCTAGGCACCGTGAACATTCCATGTAATGGCTGAGTATAAGGTCATGGGATGACCTAGAAGAGCGCTTAAGTTGGGGGTCGGTTATGGGCACTACATAGAGTGTAAATTTAATAAACATGCCATGTATTTTTCTGTTTATTTGTTAAATTGGAGCGAGGTAGCATCTAATACATTGGAACACCTTCCTCTCCTGTCAGTTCTACAAGAGATAGACATAAGGAAAAATGATCCCCCCCCCACCAAAATTCTCTATCTGACCTCTTATTGAGACAATATTGGGGGCATTGGAATCCAACTGATGAATTCTCATTTCCTCTATATCACTTATTCATTATTAATTATCTTGGAAGAGTTATTCAAGGATGATTGTTTTTCATCTTTTTGTATATCTATGCTGATCTCGGCTGATTAAATTGCCGACATTCATGAGTATTGATCATACGACATCGAGGTAGGTTGTTTGTGCATTACAATGTTCCTTTTTGGAATATATATTCAAAAACTGCCACATACCCATTTTTTTGTATTGCATGATTATTATTTAATCTTGAATAATACCTACTCTAGTTTGGTTGATTAATTAAGGGGCTTTACCTCTACATTAGCTTATATACCATAATTATGGGACACCCAATTTGTGTGTTACCTTGATTCATTATTTATGACCATTTGGTCTAGGATGACTCTTGGTTTTCCTTGATTACATGCCTTGTTTTTTCAATAAGGAGTTTTTGATTATATAAAATACTATTTTTTAATTAAAAATTAAATTGGTTAGACCATGAGCATTGACCATGTGATCATTTTTATTTGATTAAATAAATGTTGGACCCCAAGCCATTCTCTGTGAGAGCTTCCAGGTGGTCATTATATTTTATTAATGATATGTAGACAAAGGGGTATTGACCTTGATATCTACCCAGGTGGTTGTTTTTAAATGATTTGTGCAGTGTGGGACCAAATGGGTTAGATTGAGAGAGCATTCCTAGAGGGTCATTATTTATTTAATTGATGATATACAGGACTAGATGAGTTATACTGTGAGAACATTCACAGAGGGTATCTTATGAATGACTCAAGGACAATGGAGAGCCTTCCATGAAATAGCATAAACTTGGAATCAACATTTCTTGATTTTTAGATGGTCTTTTGAGGCACCTATTTTGTTACTAATACACAAGGTTATATAGTGAATAAGCTATATCCAATGATTACATGATTCAGAGTTTGAATATTTAATTTAATGGAATTTAATTGAAAACTCTTGTATTGTTTACTTTTTAGTTATTAATAGTTTAATACTATATTTTGAATATTTCATGAAATATTTATTCATGGATAGTTACGCACTAGTATTCTGGTGGTTCCCTACTAGGATTCATCTCACATAATGTTTTAGTCATGCTTTTTGACCTAAAAAGATGATATGGTTTCTGTTATTGATAAAGGAATGTTTCATTCTTCATGTGGTAATCGATTTATTTTGGTGCTAGAAATCATGGGACAAGGTTGAAGATTGTGATGTTATTGTAGTTTTCATTATTTTTTGTATATTGGTTTTTTATTTTATTTCCTAATTTCTGACTTATTTGGAAGATTTCTTAGAAACTTGTTAGATGAAACAGTTATTTATATTTATATGCTCTAGTTGTTTTATTACTATTAGACTTATGCTGTTTAATTATAGTTTATATTATTATGGCTTCTACTATTGTTTACTATTTACATTCTAATTTGTATACTCTTCAAATGAGGGAATAGTTTCCCTATTATTAAATAGTGGCCCACAATTTTAGTCAGATGACTTTGAAATTTGGGGAAATTTTCTTGATCATATGTGACAAACTTGGATAGAGAACTTTTGGTTGGCACTTAATTCTGGTACGTTCGACCATATCCATAATTTTATCTATTTATTGAAAAAAAATATCATTGTAACATCACGTTACGTTTCCAAGTACATTTGATGTCTCTAAATGCCTCTGTATTAGATTAGTGATTTGGGGGTGCCTTTAGGTGAATTTTTAAGTAAAACAAAAAGGCAATGGCTTGTGCACGGCTAGCGCATTGTTTGATAAACCAGGCGATCAAACCGTTCCAACATAACAGCATTAGGTAGTGGGGTACACACAGTGTGAACACATTTTTGTAAACCGTGTGACAAAACTGTGCGGAATAGAAACCATAGACAATGAGATCCGCACGGTTTGCGCACGATTTGATGAACCGTGCGGACAAACCATTCGGTCACAAAAAATTAGAGCCTTAAATTGTGGATGTCGACCGTTTTTCCACTAAATGCTTCGTTTTTTCAACTAAGTGGTCCTAACTCGGGATTTTTTTCTCCTGGGGTTAGAGAAGGTTATTCCTTTATTCTGGAGGTGATCCAAAGGCTCCACTTGTTGAATCAAAGTGGGATTCTCAAGGATTGTGATCATTTTTCTTCTTTCTTGATTGGTTTCTTATATGTACATTGATGTGCTTCTTCTTTTCTCTCGGTTTCATAGATCTACACCCTTTATGGGTATATCTATGTGTGTGGTACCATGTTTGATGAGATTTGGTCTTGATAATTCTAGGAGAAGATATCTAAGGTGGGTTATTGAAGAAGCATTCCGGTTTTCTTGAGCATTCTCAACCATTGTGGTCTTCGTCAAAACCTTCAAGGTAGGTGGTTCTGTCCAAACATGGCAAATTTATTATCAAGGTATTTTCTTAAATTATTTCAATTATTGATTTAAATTCTATATATCAATTTTCTTTCAACTAAATTGATAAATGATCAATCCATTGAATTGAGACATTTGAAATGTTTTTGGCATTGAGATATGGGAAAACTCAATTCCATTGAATTGGGTGTGTTTATGGAAAATTGGCCGATTTAAATTGTTGGATTTAAATTGTGGATTTGATGGAAATGTTTACAATTAAATTGTTGAATTTAATTGTGAAAATGAAATGTGTAAATATTTAATTGGTTTTGAATAGATTTAAATCTTATGAAAATGGCTTAAAATGATTTGTTAGAAACCAATTGGTTTTACCTTGTGAATGAGGAATGTTTTGAATAAAACATGTTTTTTTTTAATGGAATGAAATTGGAACATTTTAAATGGAAGAATGGAAATGATCATATTATAAGCATTAATAAAATAGTTCATCCATAATTTAAGATCGCATGCAAGCCTTAGGTAGTTAGTGAGTTATTTGGATACAGTCTACACTACGACAACGTTCTATAACATACATGCAGCAGGTCACATCCCTGACGGGTTGGTGATGAGACTCCTTTGGCCAGTGTCATAGGGACGTGTGTATACACGTTTTGATGAGTTCACATAGAGTGTGAAAAATCCTATAACTGGTTAATAATATCGTACCTTTTGGAATATGACCATGTTTCTCACTTGTTTATTTATATTTGTGATATAAATTTTTGGCAATGCTTTTGAACAGCTTACATTCCTTCTGAATTTATATAAACGGTTTAATATAAATGTTTTACATAAGCCATTGTTTTTAAAATATTCCATTATTTTAATGCATTTCTTGAATAATTTTCCATCACATGAAAATGTATATCATGATTTGTTAAAATATTCTTTTGAATTTCCAATCCTGTTTATTTGAATATTGAAAGTTTTTACTTGGGTATTATATATTTCACATCTGTTATGGTATATTTTGTGGAATCCTACTGGGATTAGGCTCTCATCCTACTTTTTCCTTCGAGTGTTTGTAGAATTTATTCTTCCAGGATCAAGTAAAGGGAAGGGACCCCTTGGAGGTGGAACCAGTTGTCGATCTTTGGTCTTGGTGAGTTATGTCCTTAGAGACCTTGGTGCTATTTTTTCCAATCTTTAGTACTTGGGTTATTGTACATAGTGTTTTTATGCCCCTTTGTATTCTGGTACAATACACCAAAGGGAGTTTCTTCTGTTATGCATACTGTTTTTTTACTCCTTCTTCCACATTCTTGTGGAAAAATTGTTCCCACTTGTATTTTGTTCGATGCTAGGTTCTAGTCACCGACCCGTGGGGATCGGAAACGCCCTTCGGGATATGTCTCGGCCGACTTAGTTATCGAGTTACCAGGGTACCTGGGATGGTTCCTAACAATATGGTATCAAAGGGAGGTTTGTTTAACATCTTTCCATGATGATAATATACATTTGAGTGTTCTTGTTGTGTCTTAGGAGGTAGTTGTGATTGAGTTCCTGGCCAGCTCTCACCACAATGAACCTTATGTCACCAGGGGTGGTTAGGGAAAGGAGACATGTGGATTAGTTCTAGTGTTTTCCCTTATTATGATTTGGATAGAGAGGAATCCAAATCTTGTTATCCCTTCTTTTAAGAGTATTTTTCATCGTTACTCATGTTGAGTGTTAATATAATATATTATTTTTTGTCTGATGATGTTATGTAGCTTTATTCCTCTGAGAAGATGTGGAAATCAAATAAAAAAAGTGGCTGCTTTTGAATCTCAGCAAGCAAGCCCTATTGTGGATCCAAGTCTGGTAGAGGTGATTGTTTGCATTGTCCAAGCATTGGGATAGGCACCAACTCCAGTTCTTGTTCAGGCACCAGCTATAGATCATCATAGTGATATTCTATGAAGTCGTTCTCAAGAGTTCCTATGCCAGAAGACACCAGTCCTCAAAGGTTCTACTGATCCTCAACATGTGGAGGAATGGTTGGGTATGATCGAATGCCTGTTTGGGTTTTTGGAGACACCTGATGAAATCAAGGTGAAGGGTGCCACCTTCATGCTGGAGGGACCAAGTATGAGATGGTGGGAAACAATGGTGACTGTTGGGAAACATGAGGATTTAGAGTGCAAAGACTTTAGTGTTATTTTCATTGATCAGTTCTACCCAGAATCTAAGGTGTTGGCCAAGGCTGTGGAGTTTTTCAAACTTGAGCAGGCCAACAAAACCGTGACTGAGTACTCAAATCATTTTGCCGAGTTGGTACAGTTTGCTCTTGTAATTGTATCTAATGAGAGGATGAAGGCCCGACGATTTGAGTTGGGGCTTCGATCAGATATCTGTTCTTATATTTTAATACTAAAGCTACCCACTTATACTGAGGTGTTGGATATGGCGATGATGGTTGAGATGGATTTGGCAGGAAATTCAGTATTACAGGAAGTTCCTTTTCCTTCTAGTGGCAGTGTTTGTTCCTTTAAAGAAAAAGGATGCCCTGTGTTTCTCATGGTGGTTCTCGACAAAAGAGTCACTCCAGACCACCAGTAGCACCAGGAGGGGCTTCCTTAACTTTCTATAAGTGTGGAAAACCAGGACATTATAAGAGGGTTTGCACTGAGGCACCCATGAACTATAGCTCTTGCGGACGTTTAGGGAACCTACAAAGATTCTTCCATCACTTCTCTACTCTGCATAGTGGAAGATGATCATCAGCACCACCAAATAATGTGGGGAAATCAAATGCTTCATGTACAAAATGTTTCTGGCCACAAGAATCCAGAACGAAGCTTCTTCACGTAGTGGAATAGTCGCCAGAGGTAGCTGATACATGTCCTGCAACTGTGAGAGGTACCATTACTATAGCTTCGTCTTTTGTGACAACTCCTTTTGATACTAGTGCATCTCACTCTTTTATTTAAACCAGTATTTTTAATCTTCTTAATCTTCCTATAGAGCTTTTATCTTGTGCAATGGATATTAATACACCCCCTGGTGTAATGAGATAGAAGTGTCTACGTAGTCATGCTTGTGTCTTCTCTCTATCAGATGTTGATCATTCTGGGAATTTCTTGGTTATCGATATGAAATCTTTTGATGTCATTTTTGGGATGGATTGTCTCATTGCCAATAAATAATGGATCGATTTTTATCATCTACAGGTCTACCTTACTACACTAAGTGGTGTGTCTCTCGTTTTTAGAGGAGAATGGGACCCTAGGTCAAGCAGAGCCGGACCCATTTTCCCAGAGTTGGGGAAATTTATATTAGTGTTTTCTTTTGATCTGGAGAGAGATTCATTATGTGGTGATCTCCCTCCAATCATCTCTAAGTTTCCTGATGTGTTTCCGTCAGACTTCACTCAATTGCCACCAGTAAGAGAGGTTGATTTTACTATTGACATAATGCCTAGTACTCAACCGGTTTCTATTCCCTCTTACCTAATGGCTCCAAATGAACTAAATGAACTGAAGTCTCAGTTAGATGATCTTCTTGAGAATTGATTTATAAGCTCTCGTGTGTCACCATGGGCAGCACCAGTTCTCTTCTCTAAGAATGCTGATGGCTCTCTTAGCTTATGTTTTGATTATCGAAATCTCAATCGAGTTACGATAAAGAAAAAATATCAGCTACCCAAATTGATTATTTGTTTGATCAATTGAAAGAGGAAAAGTGGTTTTCAAAAATTGATCTTTGATCTGTTTACCATTAGTTGAGGATAAAAGAATATTACGTTCATAAGACCTCTTTTCAGAGTAGGTATAGCCATAATGAGTACCTTGTTATGCCCTTCAGCCTAACAAATGCTCTTGTAGTTTTCATGGAATTGATGAACAAGGTTTTCCAGGAGTATCTTGATACATATTTGGTTGTCTTTTTGGTTGAAATTATTGTCTACTCCATGTATGAGGAGGATCATGTGCGTCATCTGAGAACAGTTCTGAGTCTTCAAAGGAATCACTGACTTTATTCCATGCTTTCAATGTGCGATTTCTGGATTGATGAATTAAAATTATTGGGACATATCATGTCAGAACAAGGAATATCATTTTATCCTGAAAAGAAGAAGGATGTTATGACTTGGGAACGACCACGAAATGTTTTCTAGATTCAGAGCTTCTTGGGCTTAATGGAATATTATAGCTGCTTGTTAAAGGCTTCTCAAAGTTAGCTTCTCCAATGACTGCTCTGACTTAATAGGGAGTGATGTTTTCCTAGAATGAAAAATTTCATAGTTCTTTTGTTTAGCTAAAGTATCTTTTGACTACTATGCTGTTGTTACCTCTTCCTGAGGCTGGGATAGGTTATGCGGTCTTTTATGATGCATCGGGTTCAGGTTTGGGATGCATCCTCATGCAAGGTAATCATGTTGTTGCCTATGGATCTCATCATCTTAAGCTATAGGATAAAAACTATCCTACCCATGACCTTGAACATGCAGTTGTAATGCACGCATTTAAGTGTTGGAGACATTTACTTTATGGAGAAAGGTTTACTATGTATTCAGACCACAAGATCTTGAGTTATAACTTCTCTAAAAAATATTTGAATCTTCGCCAATGGCGTTTGGTGGAGTACATGGAATCATTCGACTTTGACATTTCATATACCCTAGGGAAAGGGAATTTCGTTGCCGATGCATTAAGCAGGAAACTTTCAACTCAGGTTGTGAAATAATCTTCAGAAGAGTGGATTTTGATGGCTCTTTTTTCTCACTTGCATATTGGAATTCAGTGGAAGGGGAATGAAGTTTCATTAGCCAGTGTTCAGTTGACTTATGCTCCCCTCGAATTGATTCTTAAGGAAAAGAAACTGGATGATGAATTCCCTTGAATTAGGGACTCTCTTTTTTGGTGGGGAGACCGACACCCAATGGTCGTTCTCCAAATAGGGTGTTCTATGTTATCGAAAACGTTACATTGTGCTGTTATCGGCAAGGAAGGATGTGATGGGTGTCTGTTTTAACTCTCAGTGGGCTGTGTAACCAGGAACCAAAAAAAATGTTCTATGACATGCGGCAGTGGTTCTAGTGTCCAGGTATTAGATGAGACATTGTTGATTTTGTATCTCATTTCTATACATGCCAGCAGGTAAAATCTGATAACCAGAAACCTTCGGGTTTTCTTCAACCACTTCTAGTCCCAACATGAAAGTGGGATGAAATATCGATGGTCTTTGTTGTTGGGTTACCTCAAACCCAATGGAAGTAGATAATGATATGTGTTGTGATCGATATTCTGACCATGTCAGCTCACTTTATACCTGTTCTAGATACAACCTAAGTTGATAAGTTAGGAAATATCTTTGTGAAAGAAGTTGTTCATTTGCACGGAGTTCCGTCTGCTATAATCGTTAACAGGGATCCTCGGTTTACGAATTATTTTTGGAGAGGCCTTAAGGGGAAATGGGATCTCAGGTACGTTTGAGCACGACCTACCATCCACAGTCAGATGGCCAGATAGAAAGAATAATTCAGATCCTTGTGGATATGCTCCGTGCTTGTGTTCTTGACATTGGTGGGTCTTAGGATGATCATCTGGGGCTAGTAGAGTTTTCTAATAACAACAGTTATCAGACCGTGATCAAAATGGATCCTTTTTAGGTTTTTTATGGCCGTCTTTGTAAATCTCTTTTATGATGTTCAGATATTGCTGAAGGTTCCTTAATAAGACCGAGTTTGTTCTAAGAGACGACAGCTATGATACAGTTGATTCGTCAAAGAATATTGGCAGCTCAAAGTCGGTACAAGTCTTATGATGATCGTCGCCATAAACATTTAGAGTTCTCAGTTAGTGACCAAGTGTTCTTGAATGTTTCACCCAGATTGGGTCATCGACGGCTTGGGAGGAAAGGGAAGCTTGCTCCGCGTTTTGTGGGATCTTTTGAGGTTATTGGTCTTGTGGGGAAAGTTTATTACAATTTAGCTATACCACAACAACTGACGTCGATACACAATGTGTTCCATGTAACACAGCTGTGAAAGTATCTTTATGATACATCCCATGTTGAGAGGTGGAGTGATCTTGAGATTGAACTAGATTTATCTATTACTGAAGGACCGGTCAGGGTTGTTGTTTCTGAAACCAAGGTACTTCATGGGATAATGATACCTCTGGTTTGTGTGCTTTGGCAACATGGTTTTGATCTTCATGAGACATGGGAATGGGAGGCACTAATGAGGGAGAAGTGGCCTCATATTTTTGATGTGGCAGTTTTTTCTTTGGCATTCTGTGGGCAGAAAGATCTTATGGTGGGGAGGTGATAACATCACGTTACGTTTCTAGGTACATTTTATGTCATTATGTGCCTCTGTTTTGTAGTAGTGACTGGGGGGTGCGTTTGGGTGAATTTTTATGTAAAACAAAAAGGAAATTTCTTGTACACGGTTAGTGAACGGTTTTATAAACCATGAGATAAAATTGTGCCATCATTGTAGCACTGGACAGTGGGGTATGCATGGTGTGTGCATAGTTTGGTAAACTGTGGGACAAAACCATGCGGACCAGCAACCCTGGACAGTGAGATCCGCACGGTGTGCACACGGTCTAAAGAACCATGCGGACAAACCATATAGTCACATAAAATTAGATCCTTAAATTGTGGATCTTGACCATTTTTCCTCTAAATGATTTGTTTTTCTTCTTAAGTGGCCCTAACTCGAGATTTTTCATCACCTGGGGTTAGAGAAGGTTCTCTCTTTGTTACGGAGGCGATCTAAAGACTCCTATTGGTGAATCGAAGTGGGATTCTCAAGGTATGTAATAATTATTCCTCTTTCGTGATTGGTTTCTTAGATCTACGTAGATCTAATTCTCCTCTTCTCTTGGTTTCTTAGATCTACACCCATTATGGGTAGATCTAAGTGTGTGGTACTGTGTTTTATGAGATTTGGTCGTGATATTTCTAGGACAAGAATTCAAAGGTGGGTTCTTAAAGAAGCAATCCATATTTCTTGATCGTTCTTGACTGTTGTGGTCGTGGTCAAATCCTTTAAGGTAGGTGGTTTATCCCAACCTGCCAAATTGATTATCAATGTATTTGCTTAATTTATTTCAGTTATTCATTTAAATTCAATTTCTCCTATTTCTTTCAATTAAATTGATAAAATCTCGATTCCATTGAATTGAGATATTTGAAATGGTTTTGGAATAGAGATGTGGAAAACCCCAATTCCATTGAATTGGGTGTGTTTATCGAAAATAGGCTGATATAAATTATTGGATTTAAATTGTGGATTTGATGTAAATGTTTTCAATTAAATTGTTGAATTTAATTGTGAAAATGAAATGTGTAATGATGGAATTGGTTTTTAATGGTTTTAAATCTTATGAAAATGGCTTAAAATGATCTGTTAGAAACCCATTGGTTTTACCTTGTGAAAGAGGCATGTTTTGAATAAAACCTATTTTGGTTTTAAATTGAATGAAATTGGCACTTTTGAAATGGAATAATGGGATTGATCGTATTTTAAGCATTCTTAAAATTGTTCTCCCATCATGTTTGAGTGCATGAAAGCCTTAGGTAGATAGTGAGTTATTTGGATACACTCTATGCTACGAAAACTTTCTATAACATACATGCAGCGGGTCACATCCCCGACAGGTTGGTGATGAGTCTCCATTGGCCAGTGTCATAGGGATGTGTGTATACACATTTTTCTGAGTTCACATAGAGAGTGAGGAATACTATAACTGGTTAATACTATCATACATTTTGGCAGATGACGATGTTTCTCGCTTGTTTGTTTATATTTGAGATATAAATGTTTTCCAATGCTTTTGAATTTCTTACATGCCTTCTGAATTTATATAAACATGTCTATATAAATGTTTTACTTAAGCCATTGTTATAGAAATAATACATCATTGTAAAGCCTTGATTGATTAATTTTACATCATTTGAAAATGTATAGCATGATTTGTTAAAATATGATTTGGAATTTCCAGACCTGTATATTTGAAAATTGAATGTTTTTATATGGATAACCTATATTTGGAATCTGTTATGGAATATTTGGTGGTATTTTACTGGGCATAGGCTCACACACTACTTTATCATTCAGGTGTTTGTAGACATTCTTCTTCCAGGATCGAGCAAAGGGAAGGGACCTCATTGAGGTGGATCCAGTTGTTGATCATTGGTCCTGATGAGTTGTGTCCATAGGGACCTTGGGGTTGTTTTTCCCATATTTAGTACATTGGTTGTTGTACATTGGGTTTTTATGCCTCTTTGTATTCTGGTACAATACACCCAGTGGATTTTCTTCAGTTATGCATACTGTTTGTTTTAATCTTTCTTCTGCATTCTTGTGGAAAAATTATTCCCAATTGTATGTTGTACGATGCCAGGTGCTAGTCGTCAACCCGTGGGGATCAGTAATTCCCTTCGCGCTATGTCAGTGTCGTCTCGGTTATCGGGTTACTAGGGTACCAGGGCTGGTTCGTGACAATCACAATGTATATATATGTTTTTCATAGGATCTCCACATCGTGGTGTAATCTATTTTTCATTAAAAAATTTTGAATAATATTTATGATGGGTTTAATGAATATATAAGATATTTATAGTATAAATATTCCACATTAAAATGAGTATCATTTCTACGTTTTTTGAATCTAATATTTTGGGAAAATGATAACGTCACTCATGCATAAATATGTCTTACCATCTCCACAATGAGATATGACTCATTATTCACATATATTCAACATAGATATTAATAAGGGTGAATTTTATAAAAACATATTTAATATATGAATTTAAAATGATTCTCTAACGCCCTGACCCTCGATTCCCAGAGCCGGTGCACTATTTTAATACATTGTCATGATTATAAGGAATCAAGTCCTGAAAGACCGATCAGTTTGGAATTCTTGGAATATAGATTACATACGTGAATGTAAAATTACACTTTCTAACATAAAACACAATCAAATCCTTTGAGAATTCTAGTGTTCCCATAACTTAACCCTGCATCTCGAACATAAAACACTTCTTTAGATCCTGGGAAAATAAAACATAAGAAAGGGGTGATCTCAAATGCTCTGTAAAGGTAAATAATTTAGCGGAAGCTATAAAAATTTAATGCATGATGTCTAATAAAAATAATTTCCTTTTAAACATAAACGTGAACATAATATGGAAAAAAATCAAACATTACCATATAAATATGCACATGGATATTGTACTAGTAGAATAATCACATGTAATAACTAATTTTATAATGAGGGAACGTATAGTACCGGGCGTTAATTTCTATGTCAAGGCCTTTTTCCAGTACCTAGGGGATTACACTAACCGGACCCCAACCCAGAGAACCTCTATAACTGGACTCCAACCCGGAGACACAATGTAACCATACTCTAAACTGGAGAACCTCTGTAATAGGACTGCATCCTGGAGAGCCTCTTTAACCGGACCCCAACATGGTGTGTCTGCTATAACCAGACCCCAATCAGGAGGGATTACATTTACCGGTCCCCAACCTGGAACATACTTTCCCAATACATTCAACTTTTTAATATGTTGAAATATAACATAAACATTCCTATTAAAACTAGCATACAAAATGTTAATTATTAAACCATAAACTGTGAATAGAATAAATATAACTCATCAATAGTCAAACATATCACAAAAACATAAATTCAATATAGAAGAAGTGTATCATAATATGTCAACTTCAAAAAAGGAAAAAATATATCAATGAATGTTGACATAGATGAAATCAAAACTATTTGAGAGAAATTTCCCTTTCTATTTTGAAATAATTTACGAGTCACATAATTATAAAGAAAACATTTATTTTGAAAATATTTTTATAATATTTTCAGTGAAGATTTGGCGATGTTATAATGGTAGAATATAGCCACACAAGCTGTATAAGTTAAAAAAAAAATCTTACCTTAATTTTTTGAAAAGGTCATAAAGCACCTTGTTTGGAGGATTACAGAATGATTCCTTTCAAAACATATATGGTCAAATAAGGGTATAAATGACTTTAACCCCCAATATAGTAAACAATAAAAATGTTTTGAATTATATTTTTATGAAAACATGGATGTTGATGATTAAGAGTTCCTAGTAGAATCATACATAAAAACAACTTCAAATAATAAATAAATTGTTAAATAAACCATTACCTTGATCTTTTCCTTGGTCGAGGGTACGTTAACCTTCTCTTATTTGGGTTATTCCTTTTGAATTCATCAAAAGGGATCCATAGGTTGGATTTCTGACCAAATAAAGGACTCAAGTATTAAGGGAGGATATTTGGGTAGGGGTTAGTCAATCGAAATGTCTTTGAAGGTGTGAATTTTAGATATGGGGGAGTGGCCGTTTATAAGAGGGGTGGGGGAACATTAGGAAAACATTGAAAGATTATTTCATAATAAAATCATATTCAGTTTATAATGGCTCTAAATTGATTTATTTAGAAGTTGAAGTGGGGATGGGTCGAAATCCTCTCAACCAATATGTTTTAGACAATTTTAGGTTACCATTTTAACTTTATCTTTTATATTTAACTATAATTTTATAAATGTTTCGTTTACCATGTCTTCTTGTATTCTTACACTTTATGGTTAATAAAAATACTATGAAAATCCAATAGAACCTCAAGTGGTTCATTAATGACATATATAGTATTATTTAATCCCTTTGGATGAACATTATATTTTTAGGAATATTAGATCAACCTATAATATATTATTTGTTTTAATATTTTATTTATATCAATTTTGACCCAATTTGGAATTTTTTTCTGAAAGTTATAAAAACCTTACCACTAAAAAACATTTTAGCCAAAAAACCCTAACATTTCATATTATCCTTGAGAATTTGTGTAATTCATCCAAAGTATCAAATTACATTTATTTGGATCTTTATAATATCATTTATTTTAATCTTTCATTAATAAGGTAATTACTACATCATCATTGTGTCATAAATAAATTAAATTATTTAATGTCTAAAAATTATAAATAAAATAAAATTATGTAGGAAATTATTTTATCTTTCTAATGAATATTTATACTCAAATTTATCTTATGTATAATCATATGTTAATAACTTATAGTTGTGAAAACATGAATTTAACACTTTTAACTCTTATTTAAAATAAGTAATGTCTTAATCTAATTCAATAGGATAAAAAGGGTCATATTTTATTCCTACGACAGGTTTTGGTCGAATTACACATATCTAATAGAATTAGGACATTAATTATTTTAATTAAAATATAATTTTTATCCTTAATTACCCTCATTATTTTTAAATGTGGTAAATAAAAGTCAAAATATACTATTCACCAAAAAATATTTTCATCTTATTGAACCAAATTTTACATAATGAGGTTAATTGTGTCTCCGAAAGTTTTGAATTTATACTCACTAAAGCGGTAAAATTATGTTTTATATACATTTTTAACTGCTCCTAGAAGGTGGGTTAAAGATGGTAAAATGTTCAAAAAATATTTATACTTCTAATTTTATTATAAAAACGATTCCAATGTGTAATATTGAACTAATATTGTTATTATGTATCTATTTTGAGTTAAAATATAATTTCCATAAAATATTTAATTATTTGAATAAAACGTGGGATTTAAATAATAATAGTGTTTTTCAATATTCATCAAAAATTGAAAGTTTTCAGAAAAATTTAAAAACATAACCCTAAGATAATTTTAATACATTTAATTCAAAAATGATTTCTATTTTACCAATTTCAGAAAATATATGTTTCATTAATTATTTTAAAATTAATTCCCGCTGTCAAAACCAAAAGCGTATTTTTTAGAAATAATAACTATAAAAATATTAACACTTTTTTATATCCAATTTCAATGGTAAATGACTTAAAATGACCATAATTAGATTAAATGGTAAAAATATAATCTATTTATACTTCTAAACCATTAAAATGTATAATTTAACACTATAAATTATTTTGATTAAAAATTTTTTTTTCAGTTCATCTATATTTTTTTTCACTATTCACCCATATATGAAAGTTATCAGAGAAACACCAAAAATCTATTGAAACTAAATTATTTTGTCCTGATTCTAAAGAAAAAGTTTATTTTCTCTAATTGAGTATTTAATAGTTTCAAATATTTTATTTAAAAAGGGTTCTCCATTAAATGGTGGTAAAATTGCATTTTATAAAAAACACTTCTTTTATCTGGAACAATTGAATCTGTTCTTACATTGTGTCTAAGAAACTCATTATATGGATTATAAAATTATAAAGATTTTATAAAGTTCAAAATTATGTTAATACTATTCATATTCGCTTTTGAACAGCTAGTATGGTAAGTCAGGGTGCGCTTGAAGTCGGTGTTGCGTGTAGGCAAGTTATTGAATTACTTTGAAAAAATAATGTACTATAAAATTTTGGGGTGTTACATTATTCCCTTCTTCAATAAATTGATTCCTCAGAATTTGAAATACTTCATTGAAAATAAAATCTTGAAAATAGACAATACCATTATGGGAAAAACCATATCATAAATTGGGTTAATAAAATTCAGTCTTAACAAGAGGAAAACAGAAATGAAAGTGTCACCACCAAATTATGATATCGATTATGAGAAAATTAGTGGAAATTAGAGACCCATAAATGGAATAAAAACATAAATATTTATAGGTATTGATTCATGTCTTCAAAAACAAACAAGTTTAAAACTATGGGCCTCAATTCAAGAAATCTATTATGATTTAAAATACCATTAATTCAACAAAACATAAGGTATTAGGATAACACATTTTTGGTTTTAAGATCCCTTCTATAAAGGTTAATAATATATTTATCCATAGAATTATAGGTAATAATATATATATATATATATACTTGATAAGTTGTGTTTCATCCTTCAACTAATTCCTACCACAAACTCATCTGTCACTCCAATAGATTTCAAAAAAAACATTCTATTTATCCTAATCATATAGAGTTACAAAAATAATGAATTTATAAATCACTTATCAGTCCTTTTAAAAAATATTCTACATTATAAAATCAAGGACATCATGTAGGCCAGTGGTAGGTGATGTACCCTTGTCGCCCTTTGGTTGCAGGTTCAAGTCTCGCGGCCTTGCCGAACGCGACTTCTTGTCACCTGACCTCTGTGTTGTCCTTTTTATAACAATCCAAAAAAAACCTTAACCGTAGTATAAAATTTGAAACTTAATATATTCCAACAATTAGAATTATCAAAAATAATTCTATCCAAACTCACATTCCAAAATTTACACGGATGTTAAACACAATGAAGATCTTTTTTTCCCCATAATAACATGTGAACACCTTCATCATTTATTCTTTTATAACATGGTAACACCATGAATTACCATAAAACCTTATTGATTACAATCATGATCCCTTATTCTTTATAGAATATTGGATATATTATTTATATCCAGAAAAATTGAATATTCCAACAATGATGTCATAAACAAACTATTTATCAGTTCTAAGGAAGTCAAGAATATCCAATATAATTTATCCAAATAAACCATATCGTGTACCATAATCACTACCTCATTATCCGGACCACCGGAGGGGTTGCATATTCTTCATCAATGTATTTTCTAAAAAGTGTAGCATACTATTATGTCACATTTCATAGAACCATATAATCTCAAATCCTCAATAAAATAATATTGCAGTACAATCTGTATTTATCTCTATAAGTCATATAACGTGTATATTGTTGTTAGAACACTCAAATGAAATAATTCTATAATAACAACATAAAAACACTAGTCATTCCTCTTCATCTGAGTAGTATCATAACTTGATTATTATCTAATAGCATCATTTTTGATATAATAATGTGATTGAGACATTGATTCATGTTGTGTCTCAACGCCTTACATATGAAGCATTTTACATTGGGAACCTTTTTATTACCATTGAAATCATGTAAGTGGTGTCCTTTTCTCCAAACATATAACAAAATCCCATTCCCTTCAAGAATTTACAAAGGTGATTCTTTCCACATTTATGACATATTGGAATGTTCTTCTTTCCCCTCTTCCCTTTATCCATCTTTCTATGTACCATCCTTTTCTTCTCTTTCTTCCCTTTAAATCCCTATGACTCGGAGAATTATTTACATATCATATTAACAAATGACATTATTTCTTCATTTTTTGAGAATACATGGGAGTCTATTTCCGTTTTAAATGTTGGATTAATACCATGAATGATATCATCATTCATACTCTAAAGATCGTACGTTTTTCTGGAGTTCTCATTCCATCTACTTGGGCACCATTTTTATACAATGGCATACACTATGTTAGTTTATGAATCGTAATGGCTAATTACAATGATCTAAAACACCCAAGGTAAATTGTATTATTTATATATATAAACAGTAAACATAAAAATACTCTCTTTGAGGTGGTATATACTCAAAAATCCTTCATAATGATTTGTAATGAAATTGAGAATTATCCTAAGAATATCCCCCTAGATTGTCGTAACCAAGAGTGAAAAAATATCCATTTTCATGCCCCATTTTCCATTTGAGTCTAGATCAAAGTGGTTTTTTCGGTTTTTACCCCGAGTTACATCTGTGCCATAGCCACCTTTACCTACTCGTATCTAGAAAAGGATGTATTTTTTTGGAAAACTCACAAGGAATCAAGACCCGAAAGGCTGATCAGGTCACCAGTCTTGGAAAATACATTACATATATGAATTATAGACAACAAATTCTAACATACAACACACAAAGTTTTTTTGTGAATGCCATTTTTCAATTATCATAACCCTACATCTCAAACATAAAAAACTTTTTCGGGTCCTGGGAAAATAAAACATAAGAAAGTGGTGAGCTAAAATGCTCAGTAAGGGTAAATAATTTAGTTGAAGCTATAAAATTTTAATGCAAGATGTGTAATAAAAACAATAGACTTTTAAACATAAACATGAAAATAATATGTCAAACAATAAGTCAAACATTACCATATAAACATGCACATGTATATTATACTAGTCGACTGATCACCTGTGAGAACTAATTTCATAATGACGAAATGTATATTACCAGATATTAATTTCTGTGTCATGTCCTCTTTCCAGGACCTATGGGATAACTATAATTGAAACCCAGCCCAGAGAGCCACTGCAATTGGACTCTAACCCAGAGATCCTATGCAACTAGACTCCAACCCGGAGAGCCTCTCTAACTGGACTCCAACCCAAAGAGACTATGTAATCGGACTCCAACCTGGAGGGTCTACTGTAACCAGACCCCAACTCGGAGGGCTTACATTTACTAGTCCCCAACCCGAAATATACTAGTCCAATACATTCATCTTAATATTAGGATGAAATATAATATATACATTCTTATTAAAACTAGAATACGAAATGTCAATACATTTACCATAAAGCATGAATGGAATTAAAATAACTCATCCACAGTCCAAAATATCACAAAACCTTAAATACAATATAGTAGATTTCTATCATAAAAAATCAACTTCAAAAAAGTGTAAAATATATCAAAGGATTTATATATAAATGAAATAAAAACTATTTGATAGAAATATCTCTTTCTATTTTAAAATAATTTAAGAGTCGCATATTTTTTAAGAAAAGATTTATATTGGTTATATTCTTATAAGATTTTAAGGGAAGCTGCAATGATGTTATAAAGGTGGAAAATAGCCGCACCCACCATATAAGTTAAGAAAAACATTCTTACCTTAATTTAGTCAAAAAGGTCATAAAGTACCTTGTTTTGAAAATGATGGATTGATTCTTTTCGAAACATTTATGGTTAGATAACGGTATAAATGAATTTAACCCAGAGTATAGTAAATAGTAAAAATGTTTAGAATTTCATTTTTATGAAAAACCAGACGTGGATGATAAAGAGGTTATAGTGTAAACTTACGTAAAAATAACCTCGGATAATAAAAATATTGTGAAATTATCCCTTACCTTGCACTTTTCCTAGGTTGAGGGTATGTTAACAACTTCTTCTTTGGGTTCTTCTTTTCGACATGATCAAATGGTCTCCTTAGGTTGGTTTTCATACCATTGGATGGCCTATTAGATGATGGTAGGAATGTTGATAAAATATTTGTCTAGGGGTTGGATGAGTCAAATGACTTTGACGTTGTGAATTAGAGTGAAGGGGGAGTGCCCTTTTATAAGAGGGGTGAGTGGCACTTTAGAAAAAGGCTTAAATATTATTTTATAATAAAATAATATTAAGTTTATAATGGCTAAAAATTTATATATTTCGAAGATAAAGTAGGGATGGGTCGAAATCCACTCAACCAATATGTTTTAGACATGTTCATGTTACCAATTTAACCTTATCTTTTATATTTTACACTATGTTAAATAATTTAACTTTTATTGTATCTTTTTGTATTGTTACACTATATGGTTAATAAATATACTATAAACATCCAAGAGAACCTAAATTGGTTCATTAATGACATATATAGTATTTTCTATGCCCTTTTGCGGAACCATAGTATTTAGGAGTATTATTTAAACCAATATTATAGTATTTTTAAAAAAACATAATTTAAGTCAATTTTGACAGTATTTGGTATTTTTTTTTTTGTGAAAGTCATAGTATCCATATAACATTGAAATAAAATTATGTAATCAACACTAAAACGTAATATTAACCTATAAAATTAGTGTAATTCAATTAAAGCCTAAAATTAAATTTATTTGGATATTTATAATAGCAATTATTTTAATATTTCATTCATAAGGTAATTACTGCATCATCATTGTGTGATAAATAAATTAAAATAATTAATGTCTAAAAATTATAAATAAAATAAAATTATGTTGGAAAACTTTTTACCTTTCTAATTAATATTTATAGTTGATGTAATCTTATGTATATCCCTATATTAAAATGTTTTAGTTATGAAAACTTGAATTTAACAATTTTATCCCTTTTTTAAATCAAATAATGTCATAATCTAATCCACGTGAATCTAAAGGGTCATATTTTATTCTTAAAGTTGTTTTTGGTCAAATTAAATTTATACAATATAATTAAGACATGTGTTAATATAATTATAATACATTTTTACCCTTAATTACCCTATTTACTTTTAACTGTGGTAAATAAAAGTCAAAAGTTAATATTCATTAAATAAAATAATTTCATCTTATTTAACTGAATTTTTCATTCTATGTTTAACCTTGTATCTTATATTTTTTAAATTAAACTCACAGAAGCGGTAAAATGATGTTTTATACAAATTTAAAAATGCTCTTAGAAGGTGGGTTAAAGACGATAAAAAGTTCAATAAAATTGTATAAATATAATTTTATTATAAAAAATATTCCAATTAATTACATTGAACTAATATTGTTATTATGTATCTATTTTTACTTAAATAAATTTAAATAATATAAATAATTATATAAATAGAAAGTTGTTTTTAGACAATAATGCATTGTTTTTCACTATTCATCAAAAATTTATATTTTTCAGAAAAATACAACAAAATCACCATAATTAAATTTTTATATTCTGAATTCAAAAAATAATTCTATTTTTTCAATTTAAAAACATATAATATTCATTAATTAATTTAAAATTAATTCCTGTTGTCAAAACCAAATAGAGTATTTTTATAAAATATTAACTATCACAATATTGAGACTTGTTTATGTCCAATTTCAAAGTAAAATTACATTAATTGAACATAATTAGATTAAATGGTAAAAATATAACATATTTATACTAAAAATAAATTAACATGTATAATTTAACGATTTAAATTATTTCAATTAAAAAAAATTTCAGTTAAAATATACAATTTTTCACTATTCACCTAAATATGAAAGTTATCAGAACAACACAAAATATTTATTAAAACTAAATTCTTATGTATCTATTCTAAATAATATGTTTATTTTTGTAAAATTAAATATATAAATGTTTCAAATATTAGATTCAAGAAGTGTTCTCCCTTAAAAGTCGGTAAAATGGCATTTTTTAAAAAATACTTATTTTCTATGAAAAAAATAAATTTGTTCTTAAATAATGTCTATGAAACTCAAAATATATATTCTCAAATTATAAGGATTATTCAATGTTCAAAATTTAGTTAATACTATTCATATCCCCTTTTGAATAACTAGTTTGGTAAGTGGTTGTGTGCTTGAACATGGTGTTGTGTGTAGTGAAAGTTATTGAATTACTTTGATTAAATAAAATACTATGAAATCATGGGGTGTAACATATTCAATTATAATAATACATCATATTCATTGTTTTATTTAAACTTTTTTTGGAAAATAGCTACATCGTTCATGCTTACGAAAATCCTATTTTCCTTATGAACTATGTAATATGTTTATCATTAATGATTTTTTAAAATAATTATATACATAATAAATAAGATATTTATGTCCTGTTTTATATTCTAGAACCAATTAAATCATTATATAAGATGATAATGAAGAACACAATGTCAAATCATGAACAATTACCAAGGCATTTGTTACCCAAAATGTTTATCTAACTTGGAATTGATAATAAAAATCTAATATAAAGTCATAAATGAATCAGATACGATATAATTAACAATGTTATGAAGATCTTATATGTTAATAATATTTTTAAAACCACTTTACAGTCATTTCATAAACGTATGATGGTAGTTGGACCTGTTGTAATGGATTTTTATCTCACCTTTACATATGTGAGATACATGCCACAAATACTACTTATTTATTCTACATGGTGTATATACTACTGATGAATGTATCTTTTAGTATTATCCATATTATTATGGAATTTTCATATAAATATAATTTTCTTCTTTCATGGGGCATATGATTTTATAGATTCTAATGTTTTAAGAGATAATTTGTCTATCTGTTTTTTATTCATTATTACTTATGATTAAGTATCTTATTGTGTATATTCATATTCAATGTATGTGCTTCCTAAAAATTTATTCTAAAATATTTTTACGATTATTATAAAATTGTTTAATGAAGTTTTTACCTGTGTTTGAATTTTTATTAAACAGTTTTAAATGTCCTTTTTTTGTGTTCCTAATGAGGTACTTTTTTACAATTCTTGAAAAGGACCAAAAAATGTTTTTTAACATATACAATAAGGAAATACATTTATGCTTTCCTAACCCCTTTTTTCCTTGATGTTTTCATCATAATCATACAGTGTTATTTTCAAAAAATATCTTTTATAATTTTCTATTATTTTGATGAAATGAAATGATTTCAATGAATAAAGGATATTTTCCATAAGATTTATTTTAAATATTATGATTTTTTTAGTAATTCAATGTGGTTTTAATGAAAAGGTGTTGCAAAATTTTTCTGGTTTTAATAACTAATTGTTATGTTCCATGTGAACATTCAATATACCTCCCAATATTTTATGAAATTCCTTTTTATAGTTCAAAAATAACTATTATATTATTTCTCAAAATGGTATTTTTTTCATGGAATGATGCTTACGATACCAGCTTCCCTTATGATGTTATTAATTTGATGAAATTATTATGAACCCGGTATCTTTTCCACAAGTTCGGATATAATTACATGTTTAACAAATCATTTACATTAAAATGGTTATAATATGATTTTTTACAATCTTTTTGAATATGTATGGATGATTTCAATATTAGATGGCTGAAAAATTTGTCTCCCTCCAAGGCATTGGGTAATGATGGATATCTCATGAGATAGGCTTGAAGTACATGATCCACTATGGGGTCTTGGGAGTAGACCATGACAACCAATGATAGTTATTAAGATGAGACATGAATACAAATATCAATATAGGATTGAACCATCATTACAAATATGGAATGGGAAGAGAACGCATATTACCAAATTGGCATCGGTAGTGATGCCTAGATTAGTATGGCTATCATTGTTATGAGATCATGTGTATTCCACAATTCCATGTCTTATTCCTATCTAAATTTTTTATATTATTTACTTACTTATGATTTTTGAGTTATGAACAACCAAACAATATGCAATTATTCATGTTTATGATCATTGAAATGCATTGTATGACATTATTTTTTCATGATTAGGTTCTCATAATATTATGGTCATTATAATGTTTAAATATCTCCATTATTTTCTATTATAGATAATCTAACCCCATCCATTTTTCTTCTATTTGTTTTTACCCATGCTATAGTGAAAGATTTTAGTTAAGAGTATTAATATGGAAGATCTTTTTCAGATATTTTGAAGCTCTCTCACCAAATTTAAATAATGTGTTCCATGTTTCCAAACATAATAAACTAAAATGGTCATTGGGTGTGTATTTGTGTAATGTATTATGTTTTCTAAAATGTGATGTAATGTAAATTTTATAAAATAAAGGGGTGATATAATTGGTATCAGATCTAAGATTTAGTTACCAATTAGAAAATATGATGCAAACACCATAGTGAGTACCCAAATGGAATATCTGAGGATTAGTCTAATGATAAGGAAAAGTAAAAGAATGTGACAATGAATTTTGGTAAAGCCTATAGAGATAAGTTTTAATGAAATAAATAATATTAAAGATAATAAATTTTGATATGGATATAGTACAAATGTACCTTGGGATAACATCATTGAAAATGTTCATCATGCCTGACTCAGTGTAATATTGTTCATGATAATGTGCCTTGATACAGACCTAGTTCGATACTACTAGGTGACATACATTGGTACTTTATAGAAATCTTCAAGAATCATTATGAACAACTACTATAGAATTAATCTATTAATAACCTAGATTAACATGAGTTTAAATATTTTATGTAATTTTTTATAATCAATAAATCCAATTAAAAACATTTAATGATAATGTGGATCCTCATTATTATAATTGTTTCTTACTCAATGATTTTTTCTTTAGTCAATGGATGGAACTTGAAGGAAACATTTTAATAGTGATTATGATAGAAAATTCATTGATTTTCCTCCTTTGAAAAAAAAATTTATGGGAGATGTAATTCAAAGAACTTTTTTCATGAAAAAAATCATTTTCAATCCTTGAATTATTCTATTCCACAAAATGAAGAATATAGGGAACAACATTATATTAAATCTGTGTTAAGAAAATGTCTATGTTTATTTAGTGGAAAGATTAATATATTAGATTCTAAGAAATTGTTTTATGTCATTGAAATATTAGATTTCAATCTCTGCTATTCATAACATCAAAAAGATATGTTTGATACTTTTCTCTTAAAAGGTAAAGTGAATATATGGTGGAACATTATCAAGACATCATGGGAATGAGATAATATTAAATCCATGGACTTGGATGTTTTCATGAACTTATTTTTTATTATGTACCTTCCTTGTATTCTTCTTACATAAAGGGTGTCTGAAGTTACCCATATTTCTCATAGTTATGGAATAAAAATTAGAATTGAATAAATGGAATCCATCATAACTATTAATATAATAAGATTAGATTTTCATTATGATAAATGTTTCGAAGGACCAGTGGTGAAATTTCCACAAGTGGACTTATAAATTATTTCATTATAGGAAAGAACATAAATGATAATTCAACTACACATCTAATGGTAATAAAAAGAAATATCCAAATAATGAAGATCCCATAAATAAATGATTCATGTTTATGGAAAATGTGCATTATGATAAATAGTTCCACAACCCATGGTTTGGTGATGATGATCAATGTGATCAACCACATAATTTGAGGGACAATGGGAAATCTCATGTGATCACTATTTGTGATATGGAGTATGAAAAAAAATTCAATGAATTATTTTTTATGTATTGGAATTGAAGAATAATTTTATATAATATATTTTTTGATACTAATGAATAATGAAACATCAATGTATTTTTCAACATTATTTGTTTCTTATGGATTTTAGATCATATACAATCTAATACTCATAACGATGAAAATTTATTGTTTTAATAAGTTTATATTTTTGAAAAACACATTATTATGTGATGTATAACCCTTAAAAAGAGAAATATGTTGCCATAATGATATTTGGATAATGATCAGTTGGAAAAGAATAAGTAAATTGAAAAATACTTGTTACCGTGAAAATTCATAAGGATTTATTATCATGTCAGTTTTCCTATGATGGATAAAGTTTAATTTTTTTTGGAAATAACGATTTAATCAAAAAAAATTGGAATAATTAAACATTCATATTTTTTATAAGGATGTATGGTAATTAAAGATATTTACATGTGTGGAGGGAATACATGATTACTGTTTACAAATTTTGGAATGTGACAACCCTGAACTACCCTAGGATATATGGTTGAAAAATGTTAGGCTGATTTAGCAAACATTTTTCCAATGTTTTAGATTTTGTTCTTTTAGAAGGATTTTATGGTTATCCATTAGAGTAAATATTATGTTATACATTTTATGAAGTGTTTTATATTAAATTATTGTATCACTTTAGGTAGAATTATACGTATGTAATAATGTTTTCTAATATTTTTATTAGTGATTGAAAGAATGGCCTATTGTTCTTCTCGTGATCTTTTAATTCTACAGAATTGAAAAACTCAAAGTTATTTCATTGAATATGAGGTGAATATAAAATTGATCTAGGAACACATAAGGGTGATGTTATGCTGAAATAAAGTACATATATCTTCTCTTAATGTTTTTCAATTTTATTACAATAATCATTATATAAATTTTTTTCCAGTTATATTAATTATTGATTCTATCAGTGACCTCATTCGCATTATATAAGTTTATGGTTCTATGTCTATAAACATTTCCTAGATTACACACTTTCTTGTGATCAATAAACATTTTCAATCTCTACACTTTTTTATTCTTTTCATCCACACAAAAATCATTATCTACTTAATTCCATGTAGAAAAAATAGTTGTAAAATATATTGTGTAACTCTTTTATTTATAGCATAAAATTTTGATATTATTTTTTAGTATTTTTTGATGATGTTGGATTATATTAAAGGAACATTAAATTATTAAACATGTGTTATTATAGTAAAACTTTGAGGGGAAATACATTTTAAAACGGATAGAATGTAACACCCTATGATTTTGTGAAATAATATTTTTGAATTAATGTACTATTTTTTATATTTTCCCTTCATGAATAAATAAATATAGTTAATTATTATAACATAAGAACACAATGTTTGGATTACATAACATTAAACAACAGTGGATTATTGCAATACACACAACAACTACTTGAATTATGTTACACCCAATCATGAGTTTTTTCAAAATAAAAACACAGTAATATTATAATTAATTAGATGAGAAAGTTATAACCTATCCAATAAACATTTAATTTGAATAGTAATAACCATGATTAAAATTATAGTTAAAATGGTTTTGATATTGAAAAATATATTTTTTGGTAAAGTGTAAATATTGTTGAAACTAATATTTTCTCAAATGAACTATATTTCATGTACATATATGACAACCAATAAATTAAATTAGAGATAATATAATACACTGAATTTGATAAAATAAACCCAATTTTTGAATATGGAATTTCAAAATTAACATAGGGTGAATTTTTAGTTTTGGTCTGAGATGTATCATTTTTTGATTAATATTGAAAAATACTACACAGTAGATAAAAGCTTCAAATTTTCTAAAATAATTATATATTTAAAATTTATTTCAAAAAAAAGATAAATAATAAAAATAATATTCCAATGTAGTTTATTGGAATCATTTTTATATTTTAATTAGCAATACAAACATTTTGAACCTTTGAATGTCTCTTTTATATGTCTTCTCTCCACAACTACTATATTAGGGTAAAAATTAATCTGATTACCACTTTGATTTGAATTTTGAAAAAAATACGTGGCTGATATCTGTATCATATTTTGGGGCTAATGGGATAAAATTAAATTTATTGGTTATTAATAACATTAGTAATTTTTTATTTTTATTTATTTTCTTTTAGGGTAAATTGTTTGATTAATGAAACAATAATATTAAAATATTATAATGTTACCCAATAACCATTAAAATTTTCATTTAATGAGTAGGTTTTGACCCCAAAAAAATTAGGTTGACATTATGATATTTTTTAGACACTTGGGTAAAAATCAAATATTTATTATATTTTATTTAATGATAAGTTAACAACGTCAAACTCATAATTTTAATAAGTATTTCATTTTCAATATGAGGTTATACATAATATAAATTAGCTTATAAATATTCATTTCAAATATAATAAATGTATCATTATCATGAATTTTTTATTTTTTTTAAGGAATAAATTATCCATTTATGTATTGTATAATAATGATTTGAAAATTGATTAATTAATATAAATATCAACTAAATGAATTTATAAATATTAATATATATATAAATTGACATAATTAAAAACAAAAACTAATTTTATTAATAAATAAAACAAATAAAATATATAAAAGATGTTTTATTTTGAATTTATCATGTTGTTAAGAAATATTTTAAAAAATAATTACTAAATATTACCAAAATATAAATAAATGATATTTTAATATAAATAATATATTATTATATGATTTAATATTACTAAAGATCTATAATATTGAAAAATAACTATTATACGGTAAAATATATTATTATTTATATACTTGGTGATCCTTTATCATTTTATTGTAATTATATTAACCCTAAAGGTTAAAAATATATGTTTTCATGGTAAGAGTAAAATGGTACAACTAAGGGTTAAAACCAAAAGATATAGTTAATAATATTACACAAACCAATCTAAAAATCATTGTATGAGAGGATTTTGACCCATAAACTTCATAAATTTTAAATAACTCACTTTGGAGATATATAAAATTGAAAATAAATTTATATCAATTTAGTAATTTAAGATGTTCCAATTGTTCCTCTCCCCTCTATTATAAAAGGGTAACTCTTCCCTCACATCCTAAAACCACATTTAGACCAATAACTCAATGAAACCAACCCCAAATCTTCTCTAAAAATTATTAGATAAGTTATACATTTATTTTTCACCTGATAAGACAATCCATTTTGTCCCTCAAAGGGGATCTAAGGCAATTCCATCGAAGAAGACGTAATTGTTTTACCAATCCAATTGAATTAATTTAATTATTTTACTACATAACCAATTTTTTTCTATAATAATGTAATTTATTCAGTATAATATATACAATGATATATTTTTCTTCTTTTGGGATGACCATATCCTCTATTTCCATCGGATGAAAAATAATATCACTATGTGTGTGTGTGTACGACATACCATCTCCCCACCTAGTGTAATTTGTATTTTATCACCATAATTTTTGAATGAAAATTATAATGACTTTAATATTTATATATGATATTTATAATATATTAATACATCTTAAATAATAATATATTGTCTTACATGATACTATATAATTTTTTTAAGATTATAATGTCCCTAATGTGTACATCTAACTTGCAATATTAAGGATGTGATGTGTATCAATTTTCACCCATAATTTACATGGCTGGTAATATAGATATATTTAATTAATATATATGTTATATATGAAATTAAATTAATTTCTTCAAAATAATAGCTCATATAAATTATTTTAATTTAACCAGATAAGAGAATGAAGACAATGTTCATGTGAACGTATGACATATCATCTCTATGAACATTTTATTGGTTTTTTATATTTAGATATTTTTACTCATGAATTTATACTAAATATATAAGATATTTATATCATATTTCATATTATCTAAAATATTACGTTAGGATTTCATTCTATGATTCAATAATTCCAAGTCAAATCTCCAACGATTAACAATGAGGGTATTGCCTGAAACATTGCATTAACTTGTAATTGTTAATAAAAGGGTAATATACAATCACAATTGAATAAAATATGATATCATAAATATTATTATTACTATGGTATAAGTTAATAATATGTTTAATACTAAAATATAAGTGTTTCTGGAATGTGCAAGGGGAATCGGACCTATGGTAATTTATTTTTGTCTCACCCTTACTTCAGTGAGACACATGACTCAGACCCTACTTGTTTATTATATACCATTTATATATGGTACATGAATGTATTTTGTGAGTCGTATACATTTAATTATGATAATTTCATATCCATATAATTGTATTTTATTCGTTGGCCATACGATTTTACTGATTGTAATGTTTGCTGATTTAATTTCACAATATAGTTTTTTTCAGGATTGTTTATACATAGGAATGAAAAGGGGAATATTTATCATAAATGTCCATTTATCTTAAAAATGTATTCCAAAATAGTTTTACCATTCTTATATAGAAATTTGATATAATTTTTGACCATGTATTACATTTTATTAAATTGATTGAATTGAATATTTTTTCATTCTCTAAAAGATGTACTTTTTTATAATTCTTACAAAAATAAGAGGGGAATGTTTTTTCAACATATATGAAAATAATTAATTTTTATGAATTAAGGATTCATTACTTCCTTGAATCTTAATTTATAATATTAAAAAGATATTTTCAAAGAAAATGTTGTATTATAAAATAATTTTTTATTTTATGAAAATGAAAGGATATCAATGAAGAAATATTTTTTTCCCTCCTAATGTGATTCAAATGATTTTTCAGGGTTTTTTTATATTTTTTTGATGTGTATTAAAAGAAAAGGGTTTCGATAATGTTTTCTGTTTTATAAATTTTATTATCATGTTTGTAGAGATCTTTTAAATTCATTCCGGAACTAATATGAAATAAAATGTTATAGACCATGAAAACCATTCATATTATTTCTCCATATGGTTTATGATTTTATGACATTATTTTTATGAAACACACTTATTTTCATGTGTAATTATTTTGATTCAATAATTTTGAACACTGTATCTTTTAATCTTTTTATAATATGAATTAATTTTTACAATTCCTTTTCCATTAAATTGGTTATGAAATGATTGTTTATAATTTTATGGAACATATATGTATAATTTCATTATGAGATGGGTGGGAACTATAACTACATAAAATGAATTGGGTAAGGATTGATATCACAGGAGATAGACATGAATGCCCTTGTCTACTAAGACATTATTGGGAGTGAACCTTGACAAACAAATAAGGTAATTGGAATGATCCAAGACTACCAATATGGTCATGGTAATGAACAATGAATACAATGATTGTATTGAATGCGATCCCATAATATCAAGATGGACATGTATAAGATAACTAGAACACTATGAAAATCAATATTTTATGCTTATGATTACACCAAAATTCAATTTTTTATTCCTATGTTATTATTCCATGTCTCATGTTCTTAATTTCATTAGGATTATTGTTTTATTAACTCCTAATATTTATTCCATGATTCACGTATATGGTCATTGATATGGAAGGTATGATCTTATATTTTCGTAATCATGTTATTAAACCCTTATTCTCACTATTCGATTTTCATTTCTCTATTATTTACCATTATTAAGCATCTAAGATCACCTTTAATATTATGTTTCCTTTTCCATAGATTATAAATAATGTCTTTTTAGGGGTACTAATGGGGGATATCATTATGGTATATTTTGAAGATATTTAACATAATTAGAAGAATATGTTCCATGATCCCAAAGGAACGAACTAATAATGTATTTGGGGGTTAATTAGTGTAATATATTTGGTATACTGAAAGAGAGATATAACATCTATATATAAAATGATAGGGCCAAAATATTTTCACTATTAAACTAAAATTCAAATGTTCATGATGAATCCAAAATATTAAATTTATTATTTTATTATTATAATTACCTAAAAATGATGACATTTTTTTTGAAATTAAATTTCAAATATTTTATAATTCATTATTTAAATATTCACCATAAATATAGATAATAATTATTGATTTTTGAAAACAACTTCATTAAATGGTAGCTATTATTTATTAATTAATCATATATTTTTAAAATTAATTAATTGTTACTATACATGGTCATTTAATTATTTATAGTATATATATATATATATATATGTGATCCGAAAATAAATTTACAATTTTATATAAATATTTTTTAATAATACATAAATTTTATTCATTATTTTAGATATACATATTAGGTAACATTTATATTGAAGGAAGTCATTATTTAAAATATTTATTTAACATTTTAGTTATAGTTATTCATATTTTATAATTAAATATATATATTTTTAATGAAATATATTATAATTTTGTTTTACCAAAATATTTCATTGATTTTTTCTTGGATTAGTTTCTCGGGTGGAGAATGAATCATTTTACTTACTTTTTAAATACTATAGTCATTACATTTTACCCCCATAAAATGAATTATTCATTGAAAATTTTGATTCATTATAAAAAAAATTTCATTATTTATATTACATAATCATGTTACCACAAAAATTATTCCATCATATTAATTATCAAATGAACATTGACCAGATTAGTGGTCTTGTTTAAGGACTCTTTAAAAATTTAATCAATAATTTCCCTACATTTTTTCTCAAATGAGAGATCATATTCAAGATGAATAGATTTTATGTCTAGTATATGTGAAGGGTCTATTATATACGACATCAAAATATATTCTTGAAAAAATGATGTAATTGTGACAGTTCATTTCATAATTCATTTAATTAAGTTAAATCCTTAACATGATCGAGAATATTAAAATAGATCATACACTTATGGATAATATTCCATTTCTTCATAAATCTGATAACTCTATTCCATTATGATATTCAAATGTTCACCATATCACCAACATCAAACTCCAAATCACATCGTTGATCACTTTCATTACATGTCAAAAGTTTTTGTCCTCTATCATATTATACTATATTATATAAACCTTCTCTTTCACATCATAGAAAATCCCAAGACCTCTTAATATACATCATCTAGATTCACCCCTTAATGTTGGAGTGAGGCATTTTATCCCAAAAAATGATTCATATGTGTCCATAAAAATGCCAAACTATAAAATATTTTTTGATTAAAAACACTACAAGGGGGTGGCATTGATTCCACAATCTAAAATACTATAAACAATATCATCAAATAATTAATGGAGTTTGAATTTTCCTCTCAAAATGACCATATATCTGAGGAGGATAAAAAGCGGTGAATTTATAATATGACCTTACTCTTTCTGAAATATATTTTTTAATATATCTATAATCCTTATATCTTGATAATATACAATGGTTTTTTGTATGCTATGTATCTTTACATGTTACCTTATTTATATCATTGTGAGTTTTCCATGGGATAAATCTTCTATTGCGGTGATAGAATACATTGAATTCATAAATCTATTAGCTACAACACATATAATATTATGTCATCCAGACACTATGGGGATTTCTATAATAAATTTTGTGACGGTGTTTCCCAATTTCAGGGATTTTATGCTAATTGGTTCAACATACACATACGCCTTATTCATTCATCTACAATATACATCAATACTTAGAATAAATAAAATTATTAATTAATTTTTCTATTCCTATTATCCCAAAAAATTCATTCCCTCATAGATCTCTAAATCGTTAAATTTCCATGATATAAAATAATATACATTATATGATCATTTTCCAAATGATTCCACATATGAGCTTTTTAATAGGACACAAATCCAAGATCTAAAAAATATAACTCCATCATAATCAAATTTTACCTCCACACTTTTTGATAGCTTTTTCTATGGTTGTAATCAAATTTTTGGGCTTCATTGATCTTAAAATGAATGGATTATTGGGAATTCATATGGGATTAATGGGATTTATCACTAACCATTGTGGATTGAATATTAATACTTATCAAATCCTTGAATATTGGTAGTTTTAATCCACATCATAAATACTATAATAATGTTTTGTAAATTAATTAAATTTTGGTCATTTAAATAAATTTTATGTAGTAATATAAAAAAATATGAATCATTTGATCAATTTTTACTTCAAAACCCAAATTGTCGTCCCGTCTATGAGATTAAATTTAAATTAATTTATAACACATATCTAATTGGATCTGAAAAAGTTGATTAAATAATTTTAATAATAATAATAACAACGAATTTTTAAGATGATAAACATAGTTTTTACCTTAAAAATTTATTAATGTAATTAAAATTATTTTTATCGATTAAGTTAAAATTAATCATAACAGGGGATTAAACCATAATCTTATGAGGAAAATGAAATATATACTTTTAAAAAAATATATTTCATATAAATATTTCATTTAATAAACCCTTAAGGTTCTATAGTTGTACACTTTGAAAATTCTATAATTGTTAATACTTTTGGGATAGAAAATTCCTTTCAAAAATATTAACTGTGTCATATCCCACCACAATAAAATGGCACTCACCCATCCCACATAATAACACATTAAATGAAACATTGGATCAACCAATATCTTCCCAAATATTTCGTTAAATTCCCTTCTACTCAACTTATAATCCTAAACTTGTATAAAAGACCCTCCATGAATCCCTTTGGTGAAAACCAAATGGAGTTGCCCAAATAAGATATAACTTCCTTTCTCAAGATGATTTATTTTATTTTCATTGTCCACCACCTAAAATATTCATATTTGATTATTATATAATAAATAAAGTATAATAAAATAATTATATTTATTAATATATGGTTAAGAATATAAATTTAATGCACTTCCATCTGATGGGTAACAAACATACTGTTCTTGTGTACGGATAACTAAAACATTTTGAAATGATGTTGTTTGTTATTCCATTACCACCCATCATGGTTGGGTTTTATATTGTTAAAAGTATTTTTATATGTCATATATGATATTTTACATTAATTTATTCTTATTTTATAATTATATAACACATTCTTTCTGGATTTCCATTTTTGTAAGTATGATAATTTAGTTTGGGTAAGTGTAGACTACCGTATCTTCAAATAAATGTGATTCATTCACACATTATATAGAACAAATTAATGATAATTAGGTGATATTATATGATATAATTGAAAATGAAATAATTCAACGTATTTATAATATATATAAAAAACCCCCATTTTTCATTAAATTAATATAATTCAATACATCAGTAAAATTGAAATATTTTTCGTGTGTATGTATGTCCTATAAACTCCGTGAACAATGTCTTCCATTTTATATATCAATACAATCAAAATTATTATAAATAAATATATAAATAATATATATGATATTTATAATGTTTTATACATTCATTAAGTATGTAAATCATGATACAATTATGAGGACAAAAAATATAATAAATTAAGATATATGCAAAAAACAAAAGAAAATTTTACCTGAAGTGAAATATTATCATAGAAATATTACAAATTGGGAAATATAAAGTCAAAATAAAACCATATTTTGAGTTAGGTATAATAATATAGTTCATTAAAATAGGTATAATAAAGTTATATTTTTTATAGAGTATTTTTTATGAGTACAAAAAGATTCCATACATAATGTAAGGTAATTTTATCCTGCTTTTTATTTATGTGAGATTAAATAATTATTCCCCACTAATTTGATTTGTGTAGCCTGTATACTTAATATTGATTTATTAAATAATTTTGATCCTTATATTTATGTAAATTTACATATAAATTTTACGATCTCTATTTCATCTGTATTATGTTTCAAATGTTAACAAATTAGTAAAATAATATATTCTCAATTTTCCTTCTTTGAGCCACATTCTAGGTAATACCAAAATATTTTTCATTGAGTTGTATATAGTCACTTTGAAATGTTCTATCATGAATTTACTTATTTATATGATATTTTATGAAACATATAATTTTATTCTTTCCTTCATATTATGATATTGAGTTACCAAATTGGTAACATTTTAATTCTATAATATCACTATTTATCATAATTTTTTTAATTGTGCTCCCATTAATGTAATATTATAATCCCTAACTTAAGAAATTTCATAATTTTTGTTAATATAATTTTATTCTTATTATATCCCTATATTGGAACTATTTACCTCTCGTTGGTACATAATCTAATTAATAATTTTTTTAATGAATTTCCGAAGTTACCTATCTCTTCCGTCAAAAATCCAAGTCTATTTAGAAGCACGTTTTTTGAAAACTATTCCAAAAATATTCTACAATTATTATATTATAATTAAAATAAATTTTACTAATGTTTTGACTTTTAATTTTTTTTAATGGAATCTTCTATTCATTTTTAAATCGAAGGACATTTCTGATGTAATGATCAGAATGTACGGATTTACCCACCGTAATGACGATCATTTCATTGAGGATGGATTTGAATGCTTACAGATATATTTTTAATGAATTTTTTTCCAAATATTCAATAATTATTTAAATTTTAAATTAGGTTCATTGATAAAGGGTTTTCAATTTTTTTGTTAAAAACAATTTTAATATATTCCCAAATCCTATAATATTTGTTTCCAAATGTTTTTAACAAAAAATAGATTTTAATGATTTCAATGATTCATATAAAATGATTTAATGTATTTTCTAATAAACTAGTTTTCCAAAAAAAAATTAATAATTTTTATAATATTTCATGGAATGTATATTTCAAAAAAATCAACAGTTATATCAATTTTTTCATAGTATTTACAATGAAAATGGATTTGGAAACATTTATGTTTAAATAAATATTATTTAAAGAAGAAAAGATATTTTCCTCACTAATTTTTCTAAAAGTTATTTTAAAATTATTGTCTAACTAAGATAGAATATGTTGAATTTCACCTTCACATATAGTAATTTAACCAAAGTATCTATTAATATTCTTTCATAAATAGTTCATGTTTTGATTGAATGATGCATATGACACCCATTTTTATTCCATGGGTAATATACATTTTGAACCCACTTATTTTCCTAGGTTGTGCTTTGATGAGATGACTGAGAGACTAATATATATTCCATAGTCAATCAAATGATGATTTTTTATGAAAACCATTTCATTTCATTGGTTATGAAATTAATATTTTTTATAAACATTTGTGACAAATTTTATGTGACTTGTGGGACCTAAATCTTCTTCCAATAGATTGGGTATAATTGGATGACTCATATATATACATATGATTTCTGAAGCTGATTAAATGTTCAAAATTTAATGCATGATTTTCGTTGAATGTACATAATTTTATATATGAACATTATTACATGTTTAAAATGTTATAATTGAACATTATTACATGTTCATAATGTTTTTTTAAACCAAATTACATGTTCATAATGATTTAAATGGACATGGTTTTGTTCCCATATGATTATGTGTGAACTTGAATACATATTCATTCTGTTCTAATATGACCTAATTGAGTGTTCAAAATATTATGCATGAACCTAAATACATGTTCACAATGTTAGGCATGGACCTGGGGGCATGTCCATATATTTATGTATGAACCTCATTAAATGTTCACAATGATATGCATGAACCAAATTTCATGTTCACAACATTATTTGTATACCTTGTTGAATTCTATACTTCTACAAAAGGTGATGATTTATTGTCCATAACCTAATCAGATAACTTATTTGTATTTATACATGTCCAAAATGTTATATTTTATTGTGTATAACCCAATTCAATGTCCTATTGGTATGTTATTATTTCATGGATTATGTTATAAACTAAATTTTTATTAATGTATTATGAACTAATAATAATAATTCCATGAATTATTTTTATAAAAATTGATTTTAGGTAATGTTATAAGCATTATAAAGTCTTGTTTTCATTCACTTATATTCATGTTATACCTATGTATTTCCGTTATATACCCTTATTGAGAAATCATTATCAACACATTATTATGTTTCCTTTCCTAAGTGTATGGTGAATGATTTTCATGTAGAATTACTATTGGATATCTTCATTGAAACAATTTAAGATCTTTCATGTATTTTTATTATTCTTATACAATATTTGAATGCCACAAAAGTAAAAAGTCCATTGGGCATCTATTTATTCAATGTAATAATTATTCGGAAAAAATTCATTAATGTTTATATATTTCATGCATGGGTTGTTATAGTTTTTATCATAAAAAAGTATTTCTAATAATTTGGAATCTCGGTTGGGAAAAAATTATTGATTCACCATGGAATATTTCTATGGAAATTCCTCGGAAAATATCTAAGGATAAGTGTATGGATGAGTTAATGAATACTAAAATAACATCATTTTTTTAGTAAAGGGTGGAGTGATTGGTTTCTAAAAAAGACATCCATGTATGGATACTACTAGTGGATGTTGATATGTAATAGATGTAACTAGAAGTAACAACACTAACGTGGTCCATCGGGCATGACATGACATATATTAGTACACAATAATGGGAACTACTACACACTAGGTTTAACACTCATTGGTGATTTTCATTGAGATTTCACAATCCCTTCTTGAACTATAATGAAGAACACAAATATATTTTATCTATGGATATGCTAGCCTAAACCGAATGTTTCATATATTAAATATGGTTTTATAATTTATACATTCCATAAGTAATTTTTTCATTATTATGTTTTTTTCAATTAGGAAAAATGCTTCTCACACTATGATTTATAGTTTAATTAAACTAACTAAACTAGAAGGAAAATTCTTGACATTTAATGTTTTAAATGATTGATGTATTGGATTTATAATAATATATGTCATATGTGGAAACCTCGTGAAGAGAATAAATATGGTGGTATGAATATTAGATATATATCTTATGATTAAGAGACAACAAACCACATGTGAATGTTATACAATTGTCTTCTAGTATTCTGTAAATTATCAAATTAATTATTATTAGATTAAGGTATATTAACCCTTATACATGAATCAAATTTCATATTTTAAAAAATAGGTATCGATGAATAAATTTATGAATACTGATGAATGGTTTAATAATAATGTTGGATGAGTGATGTTAATATGTCTTGGAACGTAATAATTATGTAATGTGACACTTTAAGTATATAATGATTGTTTGTAGAAGTTATTATATATGTATTTTGAATTAATTAATAGGTTACATTAACGGACCCGAAGATATTAAATATTAAAAAGGATAAAAAATGATATTTTATTTGGATAAATAGATAATTATATAGATAATGAATATTGGATAGAATATTATAAATAATAACTGGAAACGAATTTTTTGAAAAAATGGTATAAAATATCTTCGATGATGTTTAGAAAATATTTTATTTTATAAATATATCCAATTATCTTTTTAATAATTATACATGTTTTTTTTATAAAAATGTATTCTAATTAAGTTTATTACTATTATTGAATAGAATACACGATAAAAGTATTCACATGTTTGGAATATGACAGCAGACAACACTATTGTGTTATATGGGGGACAAATGTTAAGATTATTTTCATACATTCATTAAAATGTTTTGGAGTTTTATCCTTCAAAATAGTTATATTATTTTACATGTATTTAATGATTTTGATAATATTTAGAATAATTTTTGGAGATTAAATTATTATCTTACCATATGGTGATTTATATATACTGTATATCCAATTCCATCTACATTGTGTTGATAGTAACTGAAGATAAATGTGATTCTATATCATAGATCTCCGGATCTGTTATATCAAAATGAACATAAAATTCACACACCTTTTTTAAGAAAGATGTGATGTGAAAATAAATTAAGATATGACCAACGGATGATATTTTTTGTAACAAATGGTAGGCGAATAAGTATATATATTACCTTTATAGAAAGTTATTCAAATCATGTTAATGTTTTTTTAAATAAAATATTGTACTGTTCTCATCATTTTTTATGATACAAATTAAGGGTTTCATGATTCTGAAGTTTAAAATATTTTTATTGATAAAATTTTCTATATCACCAAATTTGGTTTGATCAGTTTTATTTATCAATTTGTGTGATTATTTACATTTTTATTCTATGTCCCATTTAAAATTTCCACCAATGTTCTCCTATGTGAAAACCTTTTTTGGGATATATTGGGTAGCTATTATCTTTCAATCATTTGCATTTTAAAGGCAGTTTTAGTACACATTTAAATTAATTGGGATTTAATGATAGGAGCATTCAATTTTTAATCCTTTCATAACACAACTGAATTTTGAGGAAGCAATTAATTTTAATGGGGTATAATAAAACATAACGATATTTTGTGAAATAATTATTTGAATTAATTAAATATTTTTTGTATTTCTTCACTTCACACAAAAATGAAAATATTGCTTCAATAAATATTTTTTTCTTGTATTATATTAAACCCCAATTTAATTTTTCACTACAAGAAACATAATTTTTATTTTCATTTATAAAAAAATTCCAATATTATCTTACATTACTCACTTGAATTACTTTCCATGTGGACTTTTGTAACACACAAAACAAGGTTTGACCAAACAATAATATATTAATAAAAATAATTTATTTAATATAATAATATATAACGTAAATGTTAAATTTATAATTATATTATTGGATAAAATAGAAAATTTTATAGTTGAATTCATTGGTTTCCTATTAATTAGAAATTTTTATATGTACCAAAAGAATATAAATGGAATAAATTCATAAAAGCCTATTTTTAATTGAAAAATTATATTTATGTTCATAAGTTATATAAATTATTTTTATTGAATGATATTAATTAAATTTATATATTTTATATTCAATAAAATGTTTTCTATATTCATCAAATGGGTTTTATATGAATAAGATGAGAATATACCCAATATTACACATAAAATCCAACTTTTTTATAAAATAACATTTCCACCATTTAATAGATAACATATTTTAAATCCAAATTTGGTAACTATTATAAATTTTATATGTAAAAATAAAATTAATTACTGAATGATAAACCTGAAAATTAGGATATTGGGAATTTTATTATTTATCTGTGAAGTCTTATTTCTAATGAATAGTGAAAATAATGTATTTTAATTCAAGCATTATTTTTTGTTGAATATGTTTATAAGGTTAAATAATATTTTAAATTTTTTATAAATTTTAATTATATTTTTTATAAATTAATAGATATTATATCAGTGGAATAGAATTATCAGTGAAATTAGAGATAGAAACATAGAAAAAATTTGAATTTTTTTACTTAAAAAAGTTTTTTTTTCATCCCATCATTGAGATTTAATTTAGATTAATTTATACTAAATTTTTTCTTAGAATGTGGAACCATGTTTTGTATATTTTAAATAAGGATAAATTTTAATTCAATATAATTTAAACTTACCTTTTTACCAAAAATATTAGTAAAAGTAATTTAAATTAATTTCATCGATTAAGGTACACATTGGCCACACAAGGGACTAAACAGTAATATTATGAGAAAAAATGAACTATACACATGTAAATAAATAACTAGATGAAAATATTTTGGTCATTACTGCTATAAGGATCTATAATGTTCCATTCATAAACATTGGGAACAGTTAATACATTGGGGAAAAAATTCTTTTCAAAAATACCAAGTTGTTCGTATCCCTCCTCTATATAAAGGCAGTCATCCATCTCACATAATCACACATCTAAAGAAACATTTTATCAACAAATATCTACCCATATAGAAAACAAAAATGCTTCCCCCTATCCTAGATAGCTCACATAGGTTATAAATCCCTCCTAATAATCCCTTTGGTGAAAAAAACATTAGATACCCAAATAAGAGGTAACATCATTTCGTAAGATCTTTTGTTCCATTTTCAATCTACTCCCCTCATATAAAATCCTTTAATTGTTATATAATATCAACTAAAACATTAATTTACTTATATTTTTTATTATTTGTTTTAGAAATTAACTTATACATACATCCATTTAATGGGTAATGAACCTACAACACTTGTGTACGGTGAACTATAGTCTCAGGAAATTATGTTCATTATATTTCTATTACCACGTCTCATGGTTGGGGATTGTGGTGGATAAAGTATTTTTTATATTAGATTTGGTATTGATGTTGTATTAAATATTATTTACTAATTATATAACACATACCATCATTATTTTTAGGTTTTGAATGTATGATAATTTTGTGGAGGGGAATGTGGACTTCCGCCTCATTAATGCGATGTGACCCATCCACACATTACATGGAATGTATTAAGGATATGTTTTATGACAATTTATAATATATATTAATTAATAATTCTACTATAATTAAGATATATATATATATACATATATTTCACTTAATTTCATACTATCAATACACCAATAAAAAAGAAACAACGTCCACACATATATACCACAAACTGTATCCATGAATGGTGTATTCCATTTCATACGTATATTATATATATTATGAATAAATATAAATTTAATATATATAATATTTATACAATGTTTTAAAATATGTATCTAATTAAATCCATATATAAGTATTAAGACCAAAATCATAACAAATTATGTAACATGCATAAAAAAAAGCAGATATGAAACAAAATGAATACTTAACATGGAATTGTTTACAAGAGGGTAATAAAAATTAATAATAAAAACATATATGGTATTATATATAAAAAATGATTCTATAAAATTTTTATAATAAATTTATATATATTATATATAAGTTTTTATGAGTTTGTCTAGAGTCGAGACATTAGGTGATAGAATTTTATCTTCAATTTTTTTCTAAGATATAAATTCAAAATTAAGAACTCATTTATTAGTTTGGATTCTTGAAACACATTAATATATTATATTATTATTATATTTATAGTTATGGGGAAATAAAAATTCATTTTTTATAATTTTTTCAAAGGTATTATGATTCAAAAGATTCAAAATTGCTAATGTAGTTTTGTTTAAATTTTTATTCATTGAGACACATGCCCTATTATGTACATATACATTTCCATGAGGTGTATATACTTCCATAGATTGATTATATCATGAAAATTATTCTTTTTATGGTATTTTAAGATAAATTTTATTTTATACATTTTATTCTTTTTATGATTCATTGTTATGAATTTAGGAACAATTTATAGTTATAATCTCAATATTTATTGAGATTGTTTATCATTATGCTCTCATTGATGGAATATTACGGTATAAATACAAAGAACTCTAATGTTCTTTCATTACCACTATTAATTCATGTTATATCCATGTGGTGGTATAATTTATCAACACCTTTTTAAATAATATGATCAAGAAGGTGTTTTTATGAACGCTAGACATTAGCTCTCTTTTCTTTTGAAGATATATATTACATCAAAACATTGTTTTCATTGACCATTACAAATAATACTCCAATATTTTATAATGATCATTAAAAGAATATTTCCCCATGTTTTAACTTTTTTAAAATATTCTTTTAATTAATATTCCTACCAATTTACCATCTAGATTATTTTAAGAACATCTAATTTACAAAAGTGATTTTAAGATTTTATAGTCTTACCATATTCAGGGCCACCATTTCATTGTTTTTTGCTTTATATTTTTTAAAAATTATTTTTATTGAAACTATTTTTCTAATATTCTATAAATTTAATGATTTTAAAATATTTTTCAATGAAAATGAGTTTCAACAAAATATATTGTAAAAAATTTGTTTTAATTGATTTATTAAGTTTCATTTATGTGATTTTAAAAGGTTGTTTCCAATGAAAAAGGATTTCAAGGATCTAAAATTTTATATTACATGTTTTCAATATTTTTTCTAGGAAAATAATATTCAAAATGTAATGAAGATTATTTTATATGTTCTAATAAAAAAAATTAAAAATTATTTCAATAATTGTTTTTTTGTTTTAAATGTATGGTAAAACAAAAAAAAATCAAAATATTTTATATTTTAAATAGCCTTTATCAAATAATAAAGTTTGTTTTAATGATGATATTTTTTAAAATAATATTTCAAAAAAAATTTCTATCTATGATGAAATCTATGTATATAACTCAATACCTTCTAGGATGTTACCCAAAGGATCAATTCATATTCTTTCCTGAATGGATTATGTGTTGATAGAATTATTCTTGTTACACCCATTTCTCATCTAATGTTTATATTCATTTGAAACCGATTTCTTATCAATGATTATGATTCAATTATATTTATGATGTTTATTATGTGGGGTATGAACATATATTGATATGATAATTTTCTAACACTGTTATGTTCCTATTATTATTATTATATATTTACCTTCATTTCTATTTATGAGAATTCAATTTCACCCCATTCATGTTCTTCATTTCCCCAGGTTACGAATTACGGTGTTAAGAATAATTACAAATGGGGGAGATATACATGGGAAACATTGAATATCTTCTATTAAGTTTGAATATTTCTCAACCATGATTCCAAGGAACTAAAAAATACGATATTTGGGATAATGGTTGAATAGTGTTTTTTTATTCTGTGAAAATAATGGAATTTATATGTATATTTGGATTGGGTGGATCTAATTCATTAGAGCACATTATAATCGTGGGCGCACCCATCAATTTCATTTCATTCTCATGCTTGTGTATGCCAAATAGGTTATACAACATGATTTCATTCATCATCATATTTTATTCTATGATCATGAACTAGGGAATTAATAAATGAAACATTCATTTTAATGAATTATAAGTTTATTATGGATAATTACCTTGATAGTAAATGGGTTTTGTATTAACTAAAAAATTGTTTTTGAATGGAAAAGTGAGTTTAATTTTTAAAATTATAACATTGTTATATTATAATTATTAATATGGGATGATGAGAGCGAAATGGGTCTCTCGTCTTTTGTCATAAATGGTCAGTATTAGAAATATGGAATGAAATATCCTAATAAAAAATTAGAAATAGAATGAATAATGTAATAAATAAGCATTAATAAATAATAGAAGGTGTGGACTCATAAATTGAGTGTGTTAGAACAAATGCATATGAGGAGATTATTGGGAGAATTAGGTTATATTGGGGGGACTCTAAAGAGGTGATGAAAGAATAAGAATGTGACTGAATGAGATCTTGTTAATATAAATGGTATATTTGAAGGGTTTGAATAGGAAATGGGTAGGAATTTCGTTTTTATTTTTCATACATACATTTTGGAAACTATATAACAAAATAAAGACCACAAAAAACCATCCAATGGTTTTTGTCCATGGTTTAACCAAATGAGAGTAATTTTTATTAATTTATAAGTCCATGGATGAAAGATAATAAAATAACTCCCATGATTATGTAGAGTTGATTCATGCTCTTAAATAAATTATTTTAAAAAAATAATTATATTTTAAAATTTTGGTATGAATTATGATGTATTTATTAATTAAAACACTTATGTGTAATTATTATATCATAACACACAAAATAAGCTTATATAATATTTAGTGTTTGCCCACAAATTTAATTATCTCAGATTTTTTTTTTAAATTTATCATTGGGTAATTATGTAATTTTAATTCCAAAAATAATATTCCTTATATGTAAAAAATATTATATATATAAATTATCACTTTTAAAATGAAATTGAGATTTATTGAAAATTTATGGGTTTTTTGACATTAATAGATTCCAAACCAACTAAACAATTAATTTTAACAACAACAATCAATATGATCCATTATATTTAAAAAAATTAATAAATTATATAATTCTACAAAAATATTATTTCATTAAAAAATATAATAATTTAAAAAACAGGTTCATTAATTTAATATTTATATTACCCAAAAATATTTTTTGTGTTTTATTTAATCAAAACAAATATCTTTTATAAATTAAAAACTATAAGTTGAAAATATTTACATTATATAATAAAAAATATTTTACATACATATATCTCTAGGTTATTGATACATATCCCTTGAATTTACTTGAAGACACACTATGATTATAGTGCATGATAGTGTTATTTTAATGTGGTGGTTCGATGACCATGATTTGGGCAGAAATCGTGATGAGCATTAACTTCCCTTGTAAATGGTTTTTCTCATTCTTAAGTTATTTGAAGTGCCCAGATCAGTGTGAATCACTGAGAGGGGGAGGGGGTGAATCAGTGATCCCTTGAAACTTTTTACTAATTGATTCCTTATCAATTAAACCTCTATGGCTGGTTAAAGCCTCGATCCACTCTTCTTGTATCTCTCAACCTTTCCCGGATAATGCAGTAATGAAAAGGCACAGGACACAAGGATTTACAAGGTTCGGCACCAAAGGCCTACATCCTTGCCATGCTATCCCAGCATGGATTCTCCCATTATAATCGGTTAGTATTACAATGGTCGATACAGAGTCCCACTGTATCTCTCCTGAGTCCCACAGGAGGGTCTTTATACTGCGTCCCATAGTGTTACTAGAGTCCCACTGGCCTGCTCCAGAATCCCACTAAAGACTTCTTCTCCCTGAGTCCCACAGGGTCTTCTCTTGGCTCCTCGAGTCACACGAGTAGCTCTTCTTCACTTTAAGGTGTTCAAGTATCTTCAGCAGCCTGGGATAAAGGCTGCTGGCCTTGCTCTTCTTCTGATCACTTATGATTGATCAGGGCTTCTCGTCCAGCTCAGGTTTTATCTCCTTCTTCAGGATGACCTGGCTTCTCTTCAACTACTTAATGCTCAGACAACTGATATCTTTATCTTCAGTCTTGTCTAGTCTCAGTTCACTTCAACTTCATGCACTGAATGCATGGCATCACAATATCTTCAAGATCTCCTGGTCTTGGACTTCTCAAATGCACACAAGCTGATTCAGCACTGTTCACGTGTGCACGTGCATGCATGCATGCATGCACTCCCCTTCTTCTTCTTGGTGCAGTAGACCCTCAGAGGGTGTAATTCTTTTCAGCACACACCTACTTCTCAAACTTCACACACATTATTCAATTTGTCTACACACATAAATGTGTGTTCTTCGTTTTGTGGACCTCCTCCCTTTTCTTCTTCTAAGTATATACACACTTCTTAGTGCACACACCTAGGTTCGGCCTTCTTGTCTCTTTGCCCACAAAACTTCGTCACTTTGGCACACACTTGAGCTTGGCCTTCACACTTCTTGTTGCACACCCTTAAATGGTCGTGGGGTGTTCCTCTTCAATTTTCACACACACACACTCAAATGAGGTGTGGTCTTCACTTCACCCACACAAGGCTACGGCCTTTCACTTCCTTTGCACACACACAAAATATTCATTGTTCTTCAAATGTGCACAACCAAGGTATGAAAGTCTCGGGTTCTCTTCTCCACTTTGCACACACACGAGGCAAGGCCTCGGCCTTCTTTGGCATACACACAAAGTATGGTCTTCCACTTCACTTGGCACACAAGCACAAGGATCGGCCTTCTCAAAGTTCACCCACGAGGCACTGCCTCGGCCTTCCACTTCTTGTGCACACACTGCCCGAACTCCAACAAGGCATCCATGGGAGTGGCCTCTACTGTCTTCAAATTCCGCGCAAGATGCTGCAGCCCCGGACCGCGCAAGCCTCAACCAACCTTGAGCGCACAAAAGATGCGGCTCGGGTTTTCCAAGCCTCAAGAGTGCAAGAGCACCTTGGGTGCAAGGCACCTCAACCACGGGGCGCGCAAGAGCTACTGCCCCGGGTTCTTCCTGCCGCGCAAAGGGATAGCGCGCAGGGGACTCCTTCCCTTCACCTCTTTCGCGCAAGGGGTGCGCGAAAGGAACTCCTTCGGGCCTCGGGTGGCACCGAGAACAACAGCCGCGCAAGTGGGGTGCGCGGGGTTTCAAACCTTCGCAAATCACAGGGTGCTCGCGGGACTTCATCCGCGCAAATATATTGCACGGGGCTTCTTTCTTCGCGAGGCACAAAGGCTTCTCACGGGTCTTCAAAACTTCAGCGCATCAGTAAGCATTCTCGAGGGCTCGGCTTCATTTATATAGGCAGAGGAGAGGTGTTTCATCCGCGTGATAAATCTCAAAATCCCGAGATCTTCGGATCTTTAAAAACTTTCCAAATCTTTATTTTCTTTCCTCTGTTTCAACGCGGGTTCTTTTATTATTTTATTCCTCCTCGTGCATGCGATTTATAACGCATGCACGGCCTCTGTTTAAACCCAATTCATGCATGCAAAGCACGAACACCAACTGGCCTCGGCACCTTCGGTTTGCCTTCGGCCAAATCTCGAATTCTTCTTCTCATCGCATGCAAACTCATATTTATGCTTGAATGTGTTCGTAGAGGCCAGACGATCACCATGGAGGTCTCGGTTTGCTCGTAGGTGGCCGGGAACTCGAAATCAGGTCGTCGGGGAGGCTCTGGTTCAGCGGCGGCATGCGGGTGGCTTCATGCGAGCTCGGAGAAGAAGATGGATGGGGAGCCGTCGGATCAGGTGATCGAAAGAAATCGGACGGCCTGGATTAGATCGCCTTGCCGCGGATGGATCGTGTGGCGCAGATCAAGCGCGAGATCGCTCGGACGGCCGAGATTTGTTCCCGGTGAAAATTGCGCGTCCCACATCGAATCCTTCCGCGGATTTTCCGCGCTTTATCACCCTGGCGCTCCCATGAGCGGCCAGTTGAATATCCTCCCCTCTCGGTGCCGCCCCGCACCGAGTTCTCCCTGCGGGCGCGCTCTGCGCCCACTCACTGCTCCTGCGGGCGCGCTCCTAGCGCCCACTATGCTCTCCGGGTGCGCGGGTTTCACCACCGCGTGCCCTCGGGGGCTTACACACGGCCCCTCTGCGCTCCTCCGGGCGTGCCCCAGGCGCCCATGCGGTGTCCTGCGGGTGCGCTCTGCCGCCCTGGCTCGCCCCACGGGTTCCCCTATGGGCGTGGTGCCTTAGTGCCCATGCCTTGGGGTTGAACCCCAAGGTGCCTTGGCTGGCCAATTTTTTGGCTAAGGCAAAGAATAATACTTTGTCAAATACAAAGTTCTTCCATAAGTTCAAGCCAAATGCCACATTCCAAGCCATCTTCTTCATAATTATTCTTCTTCTTAGGAATCACCCATCTCCTCCTCATGTTCTTAATAACTTTTCAACATTTCACAACTTAGGAGGGAATTCCGAAGGTTCTTCATCAACCGAAGCTCCTGAATCAAATAATTCTTCAATGTTCTTCAATGATCCAATTAGAGGTCAAGTTGGATCACATTCACATTGTCATGCACTAAGGATTAGTACATGTTCTTCTTCAGCTCACTTCATCCACTTAGAAGTTGTGGATGGCTCTCTTCATCTCCTCATGCATTGTGAAGACAATGCATGGTCTTCTAAAAGTGTTGTGACTTTGTATCCAGTTGATACAAGTTCTTGGAACTTAATGATCAGCTCAAAAATCGTCATATTTTCATTGAGAATGTTTCAACCATATTCTCCAATGACACTTAGTGAATCTCCTAAGTGACATTCCTCAAAGTACCATGGCCATTCTCTTTCACCACCAACACCATCACAACCTTTGGCATTCACATCTTGACCCCTTGACATCCATTCATTCCAAGACAACTTCATGCCTCATTGACAACAAATGCAACACAATGCACTTCAATCTCCCCCTTTGTATTTGTTGTCAATACACTCCTTCAGCACATATGAATGGGTCAATATGTGTGCCAATATTTCTCCCCCTTATTGGCAATCAAATGCAAAGGTGTGGTGTGGTTCTCTTTCAAAAATCTCTTCCTCCCTTTGAAAAGTATTTTCTTGAAAAACACAGAGAGAGGGATGATGTCACATGTTCTTCTTTAGCAAAGAACCTTTAGTAGATCAACTCTAAGTCTACTTGGGCTAACCCGGTGTAGAAACCAAGAGTGATGTAACCAAGGAACTCAATGCTGTCCACATTCACTGTAAACATGTGAGATCATGCTAAGGGGTTCAGATATTCAATGAATTGCTAAATCCTGCACATACTCCACAAAACTCATTAGAAAGTTCAGTGCAATGATAAAGCTCCCCCTTTCATCCATTTGCCTTCAATCCATACTCCCCATTAATTGACAAGATAAACTCAATTAAGAAACAAGGGATGAAAGTATGATTGGAATACCTTCACTTTCCTCAATATGGTATTAATCTCAGAATCCCATCTTCTACAGATAGGCTCCCCCTCAAGGGGTGCACTCCATTCAATCCAAACCATCCTCCAGTTGAGAATGATCATCATCTTCAATTCCCTGTAATGTTAGCACATGTAAATACCAATGTATAAGGGAATAAGATGGAACCTCCTTGGTTCATCAATGTGAACAACAAGGTTGAGAAGATTCTCTCAACCGAGATGTCCCATTTTCACCATTCTTCACACTTGCACATTTGATCTTCATTGATGATTGTGCTGGTGTGGTTCTCAAAACATCATCATGCGAAATCTTCTGTTTCCTTTTTGCCTTAGCAATTGCCAGAACTTCATCTTCAGCTCTCTGCAGATCTTTGGCAAGTTGCAACTGATTTGGCCATATGACTAACGAGTCATTTGGAAGAGTGGCCTCAGTTTTGGAAGTTCCACATGGTTCTTTGGATGCTGCTAAGCTACCTCTCTTAGGCAACTTATTTTCAATCAATCCCTTCTTCTTCTGGATTGATTTTCTTTTGGAGTTCAGTCTGCTTCTATTTAGTTTCATGGCTTCTTTACAAAGGTCCATGATGTGTCCTTTCTTTCCACAGTAGAAGCATGTCTTGGTGGTCCTTCTGGATGCATCACCCTTCTTGGATTTAGACTCCAAGGACTTCTCTTTATTTCTCAAACACTTATTGGGAGCATTTTCTACTTTCTTCTTGCTTCCCAAGGAATATGTTTGAGCCAGGTTCTGTGATCTTTTCTTCTTTTGAGCTCTGGATACAATTGGAGACTGACATGTATCTTTTTGACCACTTTTGCAATCATCCCAGATGTTGTCAAGTAATCCAAATCTATTTGCAGTAAACATATGTCTCTGGACCTGTGGATGCTGCTTCCTTTCCTCTGGCTTGCTCCCCCTAGGCATGGGCTTCCTCTGTGCTTTATCATTCAGTGGATTGTACCAACAATCCTTTGCACAATTCCCATACTTGTTACAACACCAACATTGACCCACAAATCTTGATCTCTTGTGTACTTCAGATTGCTGGGTACTTTTCTTGACAAGTTGTGTTGTTTCAGGAGAGCCCTGCTTCTTCACCTTCCTCATCCAGATGGATGGAACCTTCTTCTTAGAAGATGTTGCACTTTCACTAGAGGATGCCCTTATTTTAGAATCATCCTTCTCAATGCTCACTTGAGTGGCAACATTTCTTCTACCAGCTGACTGGGAGGTTTTGGCTTTGGGTGATTGCTGATTTTTCAATATCACCTCTAGTTCTAGGCATTTCATGTTAAGGGAGTTCTTCTCATCCTCAACAGCTCTTAGCTTTCCTTCCCAACTTTCTTTCAGCTGATTCATCTGGTCATCATGCACTGTCTTCAATTCAAGCAATGAATTGTCAAGCTCCTTCACCCTTTTTGCTTTGTCTTCAAGTTGAGCATCTTTGACAACCATTGAAACTTTGTGCCTCTTCTCCAGTGCATGGTAAACATCTTTGATTATTACTTTAAAGAATTCTTTCTCAGAAAGGGTTCTTTGCAATTCTTCACAAGTATCTTCATATCTTTCATTGCAAAGAGATACTGTTTCATCTTTGGCATTTACCAGCTTTCTGAGAGTGTTGGTTATGCCAACCCTTTTTTCCAATTGATCTTCTATTGCATTGGCTTCTTCTTCTAACTGTGATTTTTCTTCATGAAGATCATGGATGCCTGTAGCTATACACTTTGCCACTTCCATGGGAACTGACTTCTGAAGATATTTGAGTGCACTCTGAAGATCATTCATTGTTTGAACTTCATCACAGCTAGGACAGGCTTTCTTCATCTTCTTGGCATGTTTCATCTTTCTATTTTTCTGAGTCTTGGTAGATATCTCCATTTGAGGCTGGTCACTCATTTCCTCAAATCTGCACTTCATATAGAATCACTTGGATCTTTTAGAGGCAACCTCCCTCTGATACCAATTGAAGTGCCCAGATCAGTGTGAATCACTGAGAGGGGGAGGGGGTGAATCAGTGATCCCTTAAAACTTTTTACTAATTGATTCCTTATCAATTAAACCTCTATGGCAGGTTAAAGCCTCGATCCACTCTTCTTGTATCTCTCAACCTTTCCCGGATAATGCAGTAATGAAAAGGCACAGGACACAAGGATTTACAAGGTTCGGCACCAAAGGCCTACATCCTTTACATGCTCTCCCAGCATGGATTCTCCCATTATAATCGGTTAGTATTACAATGGTCGATACAGAGTCCCACTGTATCTCTCCTGAGTCCCACAGGAGGGTCTTTATACTGCGTCCCACAGTGTTACCAGAGTCCCACTGGCCTGCTCCATAATCCCACTGAAGACTTCTTCTCCCTGAGTCCCACAGGGTCTTCTCTTGGCTCCTCGAGTCACACGAGTAGCTCTTCTTCACTTTAAGGTCTTCAAGTATCTTCAGCAGCCTGGGATAAAGGCTGCTGGCCTTGCTCTTCTTCTGATCACTTGTGATTGATCAGGGCTTCTCGTCCAGCTCAGTTTTTATCTCCTTCTTTAGGATGACCTAGCTTCTCTTCAACTACTGAATGCTCAGACAACTGATATCTTTATCTTCAGTCTGGTCCAGTCTCAGTTCACATCAACTTCATGCACTGAATGCATGGAATCACAATATCTTCAAGATCTCCTGGTCTTGGACTTCTCAAATGCACACAAGATGATTCAGCACTGTTCACGTGTGCACGTGCATGCATGCATGCATGCACTCCCCTTCTTCTTCTTGGTGCAGTAGACCCTCAGAGGGTGTAATTCTTTTCAGCACACACCTACTTCTCAAACTTCACACACTTTATGCAATTTGTCTACACACATAAATGTGTGTTCTTATTTGTGTGGACCTCCTCCCTTTTCTTCTTCTAAGTGTATACACACTTCTTAGTGCACACACCTAGGTTCGGCCTTCTTGTCTCTTTGCCCACAAAACTTCTTCACTTTGGCACACACTTGAGCATGGCCTTCACACTTCTTGTTGCACACCCTTAAATGGCCGTAGGGTGTTCCTCTTCAATTTTCACACACACACACTCAATTGAGGTGTGGTCTTCACTTCAACCACACAAGGCTACAGCCTTTCACTTCCTTTGCACACACACAAAATATTATTTGTTCTTCAAATGTGCACAACCAAGGTATGCAAGTCTCGGGTTCTCTTCTCCACTTTGCACACACATGAGGCAAGGCCTCAGCCTTCTTTGGCATACACACAAAGTATGGTCTTCCACTTCACTTGGCACACAAGCACAAGGCTCGGCCTTCTCAAAGTTCACCTACGAGGCACTGCCTCGGCCTTCCACTTCTTGTGCACACACTGCCCGAACTCCAACAAGGCGTGCAAGGGAGTGGCCTCTACTGTCTTCAAATGCCGCGCAAGATGCTGCAGCCCCGGACCGCGCAAGCCTCAACCAACCTTGAGCGCACAAAAGATGCGGCTCGGGTTGTGCAAGCCTCAAGAGTGCAAGAGCACCTTGGGTGCAAGGCACCTCAACCATGGGGCGCGCAAGAGCTACTGCCCCGGGTTCTTCCTGCCGCGCAAAGGGATAGCGCGCAGGGGACTCCTTCCCTTCACCTCTTCCGCGCAAGGGGTGCACGAAAGGAACTCCTTCGGGCCTCGGGTGGCACCGAGAACAACAGCCGCGCAAGTGGGGTGCACGGGGCTTCAAACCTTTGCAAAGTACAGGGTGCTCGCGGGACTTCAGCCGCGCAAATATATTGCACAGGGCTTCTTTCTTCGCGAGGAACAAAGGCTTCTCACGGGTCTTCAAAACTTCAGCGCATCAGCAAGAATTATCGAGGGCTCGGCTTCATTTATATAGGCAGAGGAGAGGCGTTTCATCCGCGTGATAAATCTCAAAATCCCGAGATCTTCGGATCTTTAAAAACTTTCAAAATCTTTATTTTCTTTCCTCTGTTTCAACGCGGGTTCTTTTATTATTTTCTTCCTCCTCGTGCATGCGATTTATAACGCATGCACGGCCTCTGTTTATACCCAATTCATGCATGCAAAGCACGAACACCAACTGGCCTCGGCACCTTCGGTTTGCCTTCGGCCAAATCTCGAATTCTTCTTCTCATCGCATGCAAACTCATATTTATGCTTGAATGTGTTCGTAGAGGCCAGACGATCACCATGGAGGTCTCGGTTTGCTCGTAGGTGGCCGGGAACTCGAAATCAGGTCGTCGGGGAGGCTCTGGTTCAGCGGCGGCATGCGGGTGGCTTCGTGCGAGCTCGGAGAAGAAGACGGATGGGGAGCCGTCGGATCAGGCGATCGAAAGAAATCGGACGGCCTGGATTAGATCGCCTTGCCGCGGATGGATCGTGCGGCGCAGATCAAGCGCGAGATCGCTCGGACGGCCGGGATTTGTTCCCGGTGAAAATTACGCGTCCCACATCGAATCCTTCCACGGATTTTACGCGCTTTATCACCCTGGCGCTCCCATGAGCGGCCAGTTGAATCTCCTCCCCTCTCGGTGCCGCCCCGCACCGAGTTCTCCCTGCGGGCGCGCTCTGCGCCCACTCACTGCTCCTGCGGGCGCGCTCCTAGCGCCCGCTATGCTCTCCGGGTGCGCGGGTTTCACCACCGCGTGCCCTCGGGGGCTTACACACGGCCCCTCTGCGCTCCTCCGGGCGTGCCCCAGGCGCCCATGCGGTGTCCTGCGGGTGTGCTCTGCCGCCCTGGCTCGCCCCACGGGTTCCCCTATGGGCGTGGTGCCTTAGTGCCCATGCCTTGGGGTTGAACCCCCAAGGTGCCTTGGCTGGCCAATTTTTTGGCTAAGGCAAAGAATAATACTCTGTCAAATACAAAGTTCTTCCATAAGTTCAAGCCAAATGCCACATTCCAAGCCATCTTCTTCATAATTTTTCTTCTTCTTAGGAATCACCCATCTCCTCCTCATGTTCTTAATAACTTTTCAACATTTCACAACTTAGGAGGGAATTCCGAAGGTTCTTCATCAACCGAAGCTCCTGAATCAAATAATTCTTCAATGTTCTTCAATGATCCAATTAGAGGTCAAGTTGGATCACATTCAAATTGTCATGCACTAAGGATTAGTACATGTTCTTCTTCAGCTCACTTCATCCACTTAGAAGTTGTGGATGGCTCTCTTCATCTCCTCATGCATTGTGAAGACAATGCATGGTCTTCTAAAAGTGTTGTGACTTTGTATCCAGTTGATACAAGTTCTTGGAACTTAATGATCAGCTCAACAATCGTCAGATTTTCATGGAGAATGTTTCAACCATATTCTCCAATGCCACTTAGTGAATCTCCTACGTGACATTCCTCTAAGTACCATGGCCATTCTCCTTCACCACCAACACCATCACAACCTTTGGCATTCACATCTTGACCCCTTGACATCCATTCATTCCAAGACAACTTCATGCCTCATTGACAACAAATGCAACACAATGCACTTCATTATTGTATTTAGTCTTGGGATTGGTCAAGGGAAAATCCTTCTAATTATATATCCCTTGGAAACTATGATAAATGGGCTATATAAAGTACAATACTTTTAGTTTTCACCATAACATCCATTCTTCGTATCAATTAGATTTGTTAAAAAAACTATATTTATTCAAATCATGTGATCACTATTCAAATTCTATTGTTTCAAAGATAAATATTCAAATATTTATTAAAATAATATACAATATAATACTAAGATATGAATGAATTTGTTTTCTCTAACTATACTACATAATAAGAAATTTAATTATAACATATGGTAAAAATTATTTATAACATTTAGGGTAGTTAAAATCATCCCCTATAAGAAAATGAACGCTATAAATTTTCATTTCTCACACTAAATTGGTTGAGGATGACCTTGTTTCATTGATTCATTCGGAAAAGATATCCCTTCATCAAACTTTCTGTTATCTATAATACATTGACAAGGTGCAGTGTCTTTTTTCATACAACTTTGTCTCTATAATATACGTCCACTACCGGCTACTCTTCATATGATAGATTATTCTCCCATAATACCACCTCTATAATGAGTTTGGGTGAGGGGTATTTTATGTACATTCTATAGTGGGATATAATTAAAACATCATTTAATTGAGAAAAGTTAGGTGGGAGTACTAGTTGTTATGTCACTTGTCTGATGTGATCAAGGATCTCAATGAGTCCAAAATATCATGGACATAGATTTACATTCTTACTAAATGTCATCTACTTCTTCCATGGAGATATCCATAGGAATAACATGTCTGTAATATCAACCTATATATCTCATTGATGATTGTAAAAAATTATATTTTGTTGAATTTAAATATCCATGTTGTTTTGGAAAATGTTCTTAACTTATTACACTATTTCATTGAACATATTAGGACATAACTGTTTTCATTCCCAAACATTATCTTATTATCTAGGTATTCTAATCCAGTTCCCATAAAGTGATTTATAGGGACCCATTAGGATGATTGAGTGCAATTTGTTTTTGTAAGAGAACTCTACCATAGGTAGATGTTTTTACCATCATACATTTAATCCCAAAGAACATGATATCATCATCCTTTCTAGTGTATCAATAGCCCACTCATATTATCCAGCAGTTTGAGGATGATATGCCATAATAATGTCATGATCAATGTTTAGTGAATTTTGGTGACATTTGAAAAACATGGAGGTGTATCTGAGATCCCAATCAGATACAATTCATATTTCTATTCCATAAAGCCTCGCTACTTCTTTAATTCATGTCCTGGTATGTTTATGGAGTTAGAGATCCAAAAAAATCACAATTATGTTTTAATTAATCATAATATGTTCCACCACAACCCATATAGCATTTTCCCATCTTGATGTCTTCAAAATACCAGTGAAAGATTCCATGGTGATGTTTTGACATTTCTGTGTATATAAGGCCCCAACATTAAATTTTACATAATCATGAGTTAATTCAATAGTTTGACATTAATTCACTTAGAGGATCATTTCATGTTTAAATTATTATAGATTTAGGCCAAAAATCAAACATAAAAACAAAATTATTGAATGTAGACACTCCTACTCACTATCCATTTTTTCATAAAATAAATAATTTTAAAAAAACTTGGTTTGTTTAATTTCTAAACAGCATGAATTTTCCTTGATCCCATCCTAGACTCTTTTCTTCATTAAGTCCTGTAGATATATTTCAAAACATGAGATATACATAAAAATCTCAGTAAGGGATACACAAAGAATTAAAATTGTTATTCTTGGGAAAACATGAAGATCGTGAATATTTTTTAATACTATAACACATTTCACCATTAATAAGTAGTAAATATACTCCAATAAATATAAAATAATTAATTAAAATTTTGTGACCAAAAGATTACCATAAATACTTTAGAAAGTAAAATATAACATATAAAGGTAACTTGGTACATAAACGTACATAAATTGAATAACCATAAGGTCTCCTTCCACATATTTCCCTAAATGGAATAGTCATATGACCAAATACCATACCCAATGCATTAGAGGTTATAATGTAACCACCCATATGTGGATTATCACGGAACAACCCATCTTTAGATTATCACATAACCACCCATCATTAGTTTTTCACATAATCACTTATCATTGGTTTTTCATGTAAATACCAATCAAATGTCAAAGTACCATTATAAAATCATAACATATAAAATATTACAATTATCAACAATGATCTCATAAAATTTCATTTGCAATCACAATAGATCATTTCATGATATTTAAATAGTAAATCCACTTTCATAAAGAAAATTTAAAGCAAAAAAAGGAATAAGGTATTTTTTCGTTTTACAAAGATAAATCTTTATAGAGGAATTCAAATATCAAATAACAGCTATGGCAGCAGAGTTGTCGATGTAACTACATATCATAAAACATTCGTTTATGTCCTTTAGTAAACAATTTTTTTTTGAAAAAGTCACGTTTAATTAAATTAAATGTCAAGGGGTATTATTATATAGTGTATAAAATGAGGATCTATATTTTATCAAAATATGCCTCAATCATAATTGATTGAGAAAAATTCCTTAACCTTGACCTAGACTCCTCATATAATATAAATATATTCATGAATAATTATCATATATTAATTTCTACATTCTATAGAAATTTTTTCAAATTTATTATTCCTTTTATTATAATTATTACATTCTTATAATAAACTAATAATAATTTATGTTCATATCAGTAATATTGTTTATATTTAGTACATAAGTGCAAAATGAACATGTTTTCATTAAAATTGTATATATGGTTGAATTCCATCATCATAAAAATATTATCCATGACCTAAATATCATATATATCAATTTTATATATATTTATATTATCCATAATATATTGATATAATAAATTAAATACATCTTTCATGGATAGGGTAGACCGTACATAAGCAAGAATGCTACTTCCATTTCAATATCATATTGAAATAATAATAATATAATGATATAAAAGCTTACTATAATTATTGTATTATATTAATTTTTTTGTATGATTTATATGATTAATAAATAAATTCATTATATATTCTATTTATAGCATTAATGATTTATATCACATTGAGGGGGTGGTAGTCCACACATTCTCATATGAAATAATGGTATTTTGACATCATAGATATCATACAGATGTTTTTTATTTAAATATTATAGAGAAAATTTATATATATATATATATATATCTTATCCTATATTAATTTAGTTCTATCATAATGGCCACCATGGGATTTTGTAGGAGAATATTTATCATTTATCATTTCGTGAGACATTATTTTTCCATACACAGAATCATTATGTTCACATTGATTAAATGGAGGTGTGTGTAAGTGTAGTAATATTTCTTCTATTAAGAAAAACCTAGTATATTAAGGATACTGGTGTTCCTATTTAATTATTTAATATATAGGGCACATGTAGGAAAGAAGGAAAATAATGTAATGGATGTTGAGAGAAGCTGCTATCTCTAAATCTGGTAATTCCAATTGATTTGTGCCAAAATAAATTCTTGAATTCCCATTTCACCAAGGTAAGGATTCTATATGAAAATTAAGGATTTTGGGAATGTATTTGAGTATATTTTGGATGAGAAAAGGGGGTTGATATGTGTGAGTAACTGGGTATAGGTGGAAGCCTTTTATAAGAGGGAGGAGGGAAAATTGAGAATGAATTAAAATATTATTTTATTATAAATTAGTTTTTGAATTAAAATAACTAAATTGTGATATAACTATAGTAAATTGTGATTATGGTTCTAAATCCAATCAAAAATTAGTTTATGTACATGTTTAGGTCATAAATTTAACCATGTCGTTCAGTTATTACGCTTAGTTAAAAACATTATCTCTTACAATGTCTTTTATCATTTTCAAAATATATGATTACTATAGTTACTAAAAATTTTCAATAGAACCATATGTGAATAATTAATGGCCATTGAGAAATTATATGTGTACCTATCTAGAATATTATAATTTAATTAATATTATATCATTTAATTAAAAAAAATTTGTTTAAAAAACCCATTTATATCAATTTTAAAATTATTTAGAAATTGATTTATTATAAAAGTTATAACAACTGGATTAATTTAAACCAAAGGAATTAAATCATACTAAAAAATTCAATTTAATCCAATTTTTTTATTGCATCTAAATGTTCAAATTACATATATATTAATTTTTATAATATCATTTATTTGAATCTTTCAATGATAAGGTAATCGCTCCATTTTCATTGAGTCATAAATAAATTTATTTATTTAATGTATAAAAATAATAAATAAAATACCATGATGTGGAGAATATTTTTATCATTGTAAATAGTATATATAGTTATATATATAATTAATTAAACACGATATTAAAATAGTTTTAGAAAAGATATGTGTTTATTTTATATTTCACATTTCTTTAAATTAAATATTATAAAATTTTCTTTTTCACACACAAGTGGCTCCAAAATGCCCAATACTTGTCATATAGATTTATCATGGTTTGAAATAACTCATAAAATAGTATTATGAAACATTTTAATGTATTTTAATATTATTATAAAAATATTTTTTACTCGCATTTTCTTGATTAACCCATTAACCAAGCAATAGAAAAATAATTACCGAAGTTACTACTCATAATGTCCAAAAATAAATGGTAACTATTAACTCAATATATAACATATGATTCAAAATATATAATTTGAAGAAATAAATTTAAAAAAAATTCCCATTGACAAAATGAGAATGATAGTTTTTTTAAAAGGTAATATATTGAAAAAGATTGAAATGTTATTACATTTGAATTATATATAGAATTAATAATAATGAAATAAATTATAATAAATGATAAAAAATATATTCCATTTATAAATTTAATCCATTAAATAATATTATTTATCCATATAAATTATCTCGATGTAAAATTTTGTTTTTAATTAAACGTTATGGTATTATTACTCTTCTTTAAAACATGATAGTTATCCGAAAAATATCAAAAATTAATGCACTGTAAATTTTTATTCCTTTCTTCAAAATAGAAAATTTATTTTTCTTCAATATAACATATAAAGTTGTAAAAAAAAATTTACTAAGGGGTTTTTATCAATATATGGTAAAACATCATTTTTATAAAAATAATTCTTTTATACAAAAAATTGAATTTGTTCTTATTTGATATCTTGAAAGTATATAATATGAATATAAAAAAATATATTAAATATATAACATATACTTTTAAATAAAAAAAATTCCTAAAGAGTCGTATGATTTTTTAAACACAATTATTCTTTTTTTAAATAGGTTTTCAGAAAATCACATCATTTATATTCAATTGAATTTTATTTCTATTTCAAACAAATTTAGAAAATAATGAATCATTTTTTAAACCTATGAAAACTATAAATTGAAAATTTCTATAATATTATTCATTCCCTCCATTAAATGTGATATGATATAATGGATAAATATTAATATTTTGTTGTTTTTATATCCCCTATATACTGTATCATGTATGTTCTTGAACAAAATATTTCATTATTAAAAATATGGGTGTTACATCATTCCCCAATTTTTGAAATTGCATTCTTGAAATTTAAAAATTTGGCTAGGTAATATCATTGAAAACCCTGCATCAAAAAAAGTGTCAATAACACTACCACATTAATAGAATGAAAGACAGATACAAAGGTCACCATATTTAACACATACTAGGATTCCATGATGGAAAACAAAGAAAAGGGAAAAAAGTAAAGATTTTTTCGAATGGAGAGTGATAGAAAACATGATTAGGAGAAATTTTACAACAAGAATCCCGTTAACATGTAATGGTTTAAATGTTCATTTATTTCATAGTAGGAAATGTCAATAGAAAAAGTTTATTTTTTAATATCCCTTTCATAATGTTGAAGAATTCATTTACAACATATAATATGAACGCAAGGAATCATTTTTACATATCATGTAGAGTTTCATCCTCTAATAAATATATAAAAAACTCATATTTTCTCTAAAGAATGAGTATTCATGATGATTGTTCACACCTGAAGTATTGGAATCAAATCCATTAGAATCCCATTATTCATTAAATATGAACTATATATTTCTCCTATATTTATACATTAACCCAAAACCAATATAGTTAGTAAATTGTAAGATAATCCCCCAAAAATATTAATTCATTATAAAAACAAACACTACATATAATCTCCAAAAGTCAACAAGAAATACCCATCATTCTCTGATGACCATCAAATAAAAAATTTTCCATAAAATTATTCAAAATATTCCAAACTAAATTTGAAAACCAAAGTTATGAAATATTTGATCATACTGTCTTCAATGATAAATTTTACATCTATTTCCATGTCACATCGACTAATCTCAAAGTCTCATAAATAAACGTAAATAACATACTCACATATTCCCCGTAAAACATTAATCATTTCCATGAATAACCCATATCTCCTTATGTACACAATAAAAACATATATTCTTCCAAAATAAAATTCATCCATTACCCATCAAATGAAATCCTATAGTATTTAATTTTCTATAGGCATATAGTGTTCCCAAATGAGCAATCCTCTTCCAAAATAACTTTTATCACTTAATCACCAAATCATTTTCCCAACCTAATGATATCCACTTGATAAATAATATGTTTCCAAAATATAAATATTCCTGATACATAATGTCATTAAACTAAATAAAATAAGACAGACTTTGATTCCGACCGCGATTCCAAACACGACAGGTTTTCACCCATCTTGAGGGTTGTCCCATTTATAAAACTCAAAAATAACCATATCAATTTTTTACCTCATTTTTTTATTATAACTATCATTTTAAACCAAACTCATAATTACCTCAACATATTAATAAATTATTTCTTAAATATATATTAAATTTTTTTAATTTCACCTCCACATGATAAAAAAACTATTCCCAAATATATAACCTCACACCTAAATCATTGTGTCCACCTAGATTCACCGTTATTTTATTCATGTAGATAAATAGTACATGCATTGCAATAATGATATAGATATCCATGAAAATAATTTTTTCCCTTTATTTAAATGCACATTATCAATCTTAGGTAATATGGGTGTTCTCAGAAATAACATTTTAGAAAATAACTATTTATGAAATATAATTTCAAAACATATGATTTAGCATGATTACTATGAAACACTGACACGAAGTATGAGTTAAACCATTCAGTAAATTTTCCTTTTAATATTCCATGAGTATGTGCTGAAAGTATATATTTTATGAGAAATGATATACTAGTGGGACAACGGTATCCTTCATTAGCACCTTTTTTGAAATTATAAAATGATTCAAAATATTCTGATAAGGTAATATATTTGAAATTGTAATGATAATATTTTCCTTTTTTAAAAATATGAGAATACTGAGAAAATTGGCTTTGATAAAAGACAACCAGTGATCCATGATGGTATCAACGTATTGTGGAGGTGTCTGTTATCTCAAAAAACTGCTTGCAAGTGATTTGTATTCTAGAAAAAGTTTCACAACCATCCGTACATGACTTTGTAATAATTATTGAAATCATGTAATGAGGAAGGGATATGAATTTTGTTTTAGAAACCACATTACATTTTTAACTGACATTCCTTGATATTAAATCATTAAAAACCAAGGATTTTTGTGAAAGAATATACATAGAGACTTACCAAGTGGTTATCAGAAACTCAGAATCCAAATTTTTTTCTAAACCATCATATAATACCAACTACATAGACTTAACAATTAAAGTTAAATAATATTGTGTTAAGTCGATAATTTAACATTAAATCTCTTTGAGGATCTTTTCAGGTTTAGATCATTAGGCAATTAGGACACAACTCATAAATAACAAAATAATTATTATAAATACAAACATCTACTCAATATTTTTATATGAAAATAAAATTTTAAAAATAAGGATGGATCATTTTCTGTTTCTATAGTATGAATTTTCCTTGATCCCATCCTTGACTCTATAATTAATCATTTCGGGGGAATTTTTTTTTCAAAATTTGGGTGATGCCAAAATGATCAGTAATGGATACAAATTTAAGGGCATCTATTTATCTTGGGAAAACCTGAAAACCATGAATAATTTATCATAAATTAATACTTTTCAACTTCAATAATTAGTAAATATACTTTAATGAATATAATCTCATTGAATATCATTTTTGGAACCAAAATATAACAATAAAACCCACTAGAAAAAACATATAACATATAAATGTATATTTAGAGATAAACATACTTAAATGGAATAAGCATACGGTTGAATTCCATACATATCAGTAAATGAAATATCTATAGGGCCAACATCCATAAATAATGTATTCTCGGTTATAACGTAACCACACGCCCTGAGATTATCACGAAACCACCCACCTTTGGTTTATCATGTAACAACCCATCATTGGTTTATCATGTAACCACCTACCAAATGGCTATGTACCATTGTATAATATTAACATATAAAAGATGGAAATTTTCCACATTTCACTCATAAAATTTCATTTTCAATCACAAGATATCATTTCAAGATGTTATAATAGTAAATTAATTTTCAAAACCATTTTCAATACCAGAACACAAAAAAATGGAATAAGGAATTTATTATCTTTTTAAAATCTTAATGATTATAGAGGAATCAAAATATCTAGTAATGGTTATAGTGGTGGAAAATGTGTTGTCTCTACATACGTTAAATACATTCATTTTTTAAATTTAGTAAATTCTTCATGAAAAAATTCCATTTGAATGAAACTGAAAGTGAATGGGGTAATTATACATCATATAATATAAGGAGTATTTTATCAAAATATACCTCAATGAAAGGAGATTGAGACGAAGTCCCTTACCTTGAGTCTGACTCATCACTTAACATCTTTATATTCCTAAATAAGAAAAATAGGTTAATTTCTACATTATTGAGAACCTTTTTCAAGTTAATTATTCCTTTTATATCACTAATATCAATGATATAAAAATTACATCATTATTTTTTTATCTGTCATTTTGTCGATATTCGGTACATGAGTAAAAAATGACTATCTTTTGATGTAAATTTTTCATGTGATCAAATTCCATCATCTCAAGAATATTATTATTGACTTAAATATCATATATATCAATTATATATGTAATTATAATATCCTAAATATATGGATATAAGAAATAAAATGCACTATTTAGGGAGACGGTAGGTCATACATACGTATGAACTCTACATTTATTTCTTTAACGTATTAAATTAGTAATTGTAAAATGATATAAATTTATATTATAATATAATAATTATATTTATTTCGATTATGTCTCATAGGTTAAATAAAACTATATTTTATACAATCCATGTATTGCATGAATGACTCATATCAATTTGGGGGGGGGGGGGGGTGGAATTCAACACTTCCTCAAATAAAATTATTGTATTTACACATCATAGATCCAATAAAGGTATATTGAAAATAATAATTATAGAGAAAATATAATTATACAATATATAATATATAATTACCTTTATATAATAAATGACACCCTGAGAGGTGAATGGAGAATACAAAACAATAAACATTTCTTGAGGTAGTAGTTCTCTATACACTAAATCATTATGTCTGTAACCATTAGATAGAGCTGTGTGTAAGTGTGATTAGAATTATTTTCATAATAAATAATATTATATTGAGCATAATGGTGTTTATAGGTAATCACAGTATAATAATATCATTGGGAGTGAATATGTAAAATAATGTAAAAGACCATGGGTGACGATGCTACCTCTATATTGGGTAACTACTTTTGATTTGTGCAAAAGGCTTTCTTGAATTGTGGTCTACCCAAGCTAAGGATATTATTACTAAAGTAGGGATGTTGAGATGTTATTTGTGTTTAATTTGGGTGATACAAGGGGTTTAGATGACTGATTAAGTGGGTATATGTGTTTTCCTCTTATAAGACGGAGGAGGGGCACTTTTGGAATGTAATGAAATGTAATTTTATTATAAATTTATTTTAGTAATATAAATTTTAAATTGTGATATAATTGAAGCATAATATAATGAGGGCTATAAATCATCTCAAATAATTTAATTTAGATAGGTTTAGTTCATGAAACTAACCTTGTCTTTTATCTTTAACCCATAGTTAAAACAATTAACTGATACTATGTATTCTTGTATTATCGTAATATATAGTTATTATGGTTTCAATGAAATGAAAATATAAAAAAATTATAATTAGTGGAATTTTATACATTATATAAGTTTTTTTGATGAATTATATATTTTCAAAACATTTATATCATTTAATAAAATATTATTTGTTTAACAACTCATTTATGTCAATTTTTATATCATTTAGTAATTGTTTTTGTTTAAAGTCATAACAACATGATTATTTCAATGGATGACACTAAATCATCATTAACATGTCAATGTAATCCAAAATATTCTTAGATGGCGTCCAAATGTTCAAATTACATTTATTTTATGGTTTATAAAATCAATTTTTTGAATCTTTCATTAGTAAGATAATCATTGCATCATCATTAGTTCCGAAATATAATTATTTATTTAATGTAGCAAAATAAAAATAAAATATCATGATGTGGGAAATATTTATTAATTTATATTTACTATTTATAATCATATATATCTTTTATATATCAATTTGTTAAAATTCTTTTAGAAAAAGATACAATTTAGGTTTTATTTCCCTTTTCTATAAATTTATTATTATAAAATGTCATTTTCATACCCATGGTTCTCCTAAATTCCAAAAGACCATCCGAAGGATGATAATTCTATGAAATATTTCATCAAATATGATTATGATACATTTTAGGATTGTTTTATATTATTATTATATTATTTTTACCCTTATTTACAATATTTTCCATTTAACCATGGTAAATAAAAATAATTACTGAAGTTACTATTCATAATGTCCAAAATTAAAAGGTAACTATTTAAAAAAAATTCATCTTCTGATTCCAAATATGGAATCTTTTTTTTTAAATTAAAAACATATAATTGAATGAAATAAGATTAAAAATAATTCCCATTGTCAAAACGTCATAGTAGGGTTTTGTGAATGTTAAAGCATTGAAAATGATAGAAATGTTTATACATTTGTATTCAACATATAACTAAAACCGATGACAAAAATTATAATATATGATAATGATTTATTCCATTTATTATTTATAATATTTAATTAATCTTATTGATCTAAATAAATCATCTCGATGGAAAAAGTTTTTTTCAATTTAAATGTAGCATACTTATACTATTAATTAAAACAATATAGTTTTCAGAAAATACCAAAAATTCATTAAAGTAAATTTTGATGTACCGATACTAAAAAAAGATTATTTTGAAAAATATAATATATAATGGTGTCAAAAATAAATTTTATAAGGGGTTATTAATAAAAAGGTGGTAAATTCGTATTTTTAGTAAAATATTTCTTTTATCCGAAAAGTTGAATTTGTTATTTTATCATATCAATAAATCATAGAAGATTAATTTAAAACAATAAATTGAATATTTAACATATAATTTCCATCATATAAAAAACCATAAAGATATATAAAATTTTAAATAACAATTATTATCTTTTTAAATCAGTTTTCCTAAGAACACATTAATTATATTCAATTAGTTGTTATTTATATCTCTATTTAATTTAGTAACCAATGAATCATTGGTTAAGAATGAGTAAATCATATTTTAATAATTTAGTTGATATTATTCATTTATTACATTCAAAAATCTATGTAATAACTGTAACATTAAAATTATAATATTTAGTTGTTCTATTAAACTCAATATTGCACATCATGTATGCAATTAAATATAGTGTTTCATTCTTAACAATTGGGAAATAACAATGTAGATATGGGTGATGGTTCAATCATCAATATGAATATTATCAATTCCTATTTCAATTTATTTAATACGACACATATTTATATATATTACATGATCTCTTTATTCATATTGTCCCAACAATAGTATTCTAGGAGTCTTTGATACATCTTAGTGATTATTATGTGGATAGAGAATGTTGAGAAATGTGAGGAATCCAACAAATCCATATTTATCATATGATATTATGTTACACATCTAATTTAATAAAATCTCCCAACTCTTACTTCATTATCAATTATCATTTTGGATTTCAGATTTCATATAGTTTCCACATTCTTATAAATCCCCATATCATTTTATTGTGAATCCATTTTCTTTTCACGTAAAAATAATTGAGTAATAACATGTGAAAGTATTGAGTATGTTACATCCATTATGAATAACATGTTTATCCATTATGTATTTAAGAATATCATATCCTTATCAGTTCTCATCAATGATAAAAGTGTTAGATCATTATTATATAGTGTGTATGCCACATTTTCAACCTTCCAATGATAATAGTGAATTGAGCAGTCATAGAACATTATCATATATAATAATATTCATTGGATCATATTCATATATAAATATTTGAATATATATTTGATGCATTTTTGATCCGTAAATATTTCACACTTATCAACAAAGATGTAATGCTTCACTTTTTTATGTGATGATCATTTTTTCCAAGTCAAGATCTTTCATTGGGTATATTTTTCCAGGAACTATCAATTACCAAGAAGGATAGGCTAGGAAATTTTCATTCTGTATTAACAAACAACCTCTTACCTTCTTTATAGAATTGTTGAATTCCATGACTAGTTATCCACTTATGGCTAGTGTGAGGATAGGTGCAGTTATAACCCTCCTTTTTAGCTCAATGAATCTCTCTTCTAATTCAACATTCCATGAATGTATGAATCCCATTTTATTTATCATCGATAGACTCTTTGATAATCATAATAAATTTCTCACAAATTTTTAATAATATAAAGATAAACCGATTAATATATGGTTATCTACCTTAGTTCATGGACATGTCAACCCGTAAATTTATTATTCCATTTGAGGGTCTATATATATATACAATTTAATGTAATGATATGTCATAATAAAGAGACTTCATTCAACTAGGACTGCCATTTTATATATTTGGTAAAAAAATATCCCTTCGCAAGGTGTTACCATAGTCCTCAAATAATTATCATGTTCATCCTTAGTTCTGTACAATATTGGAATATCATATATAATGTCTACCAAAAAAATTTCAAGGAAATATCTATAGAGTTTATTCTTATTGAATATGAATATTTTTGAAAAATTACTAAGACTAAATGCCATTTTAGTGAACATGTTGTGACAATACATTATATAGAAAGATGTTATGGGGATATTATCATTCTTCACCCTCATTTGGTAATATCCTGACCCTGTATCCTCCTTGGAGATGTACTATTATCCACATAGGTTATCAAAGAAGTAATAAATCAAGGGAAGAGGATATGTTTTATTTATTGTGATATATTTGAGATCATGATATATGATCAAAAAGTGCACTTACCCATCCCTCTTTTTGATATGAAGGACCAGTGAACTCCAAGGTGAAGGAGTTGTACATATGAACTATTTATCTAGATTCTCCTATTATATTTTCTTTAGCTCATCAAGTTCCACAGCATCCATTCTATATAGAGTCTTAGATAATTAAAACTCTCTCATTATAATCTTGATAGAATATTAATCTTCATTCCTACGATAAAGACCATAGATTTCCTTATTAAACACAATATTGAATTGCCACAAAATTAGAATATCTATAAACATTATTATTTCCATAGAATAAATGTTTTTATCTAGATACACATACTAAAATGGAAATAATATCTATTATTGAGATGTTTGTGCAAATTTAGATTCATCCTTCTCCTTATACTCTTACATAATCAAAAGAAAACCCAGAATAAGCAGATTGAATTACATGTCACAAAAACTTTTATTGGATCAATATAGCGGAATACAAACCATACCCAAAATTTCATCAAATTATATAAAAGGTAGTATGATAAGTTATCTAGGATATTCATCCCACAAATTATAAATAGGAGAGGATTTTTATTCTTGTGTTACAATAATTTTCCCATTTTCAATTTTCATTATCATCCATAATTCCATGCTTTGTGGTGATTTTGATATTGATTAAATTAACTTTCTTGATATAAAAGAATGCATAAAACTAGAATAAATGTTACATTTTACATTATTGAATAAATAAATTTTGTACATTCTGCTACCAGATTTTCAGGATCCACCTCCCTATTTTGATGGAAAAAAATCTTCATTTCTATAATGGATGTTGTTGTTTGTCTTTAAAAAACCATCTCATAGTGAATCAATTTTAAAAAGATCCATATTATCTTATTTTTAAGGTAATGAAATATGGGTTAAGGGTTAACTCGATAAATCAATTCATAAATCACATTATTTTTTCTCCAATTTATAATCACAAGCATGGGTTTTTTTCCTTCCCTAACCTAAAAACATTCCTCAACCTCTTAGTAATTTAAAGGGGTACTTATTTCAGTATCTTTGACTAGTGGAATGTGTAAATTTCATTGAATGGATGGATTTCTCCATTATACCTCTATTATTGAAATTCACATTCCACATCATATCCTTGTTATAACCTTGAGATTTAATGATCTCAATTTCATATTTAAGGTCACATTAGAATACATCCTCTTATATTTCAATTTCATAAATCACCAAATTATTTCATATACTACTTTTTCATAACCAATAAGTGGTCAAATTTAATTTAAAGTGTAATAAAAATGATAGAGGAATATAGTGAAAGTATTATAAATATTTCCTTGTATGCCATGATAGATTCATCAAATTTTAATTTATGGATATATGATAAATTTCTATTTTAATCCGAATAGTTTCAAAAAAATATTTATCAATGAAAAATTTCCAGAATTTATTCCACCCCATGACTTCAATATCTTACTCCACATTTATATTCCTAATCAATATCTTCTTATGACCATATTATCTTTATATATTATAAAATGAATTTATGAAATTCTATTGTTAATAACATTGAATGATGGGGAATATCTTCTCAATGGTAATGATCTATTGTTCAATGATTACATGATCAGTTTACCCATTGAATGAAAGAGGCCTTTACCACATAATGGTCTCAATAATTGTTTTTTATTTCTTATGGGGGTTTGAGATATCCTCCTAATACATGTTTATACATAATGCCTCAGTCATCTATGAGATAATCAAGACAATATTTTCCATTTCATCTCTGATTGGGTTGAGAACCTCATTGTGGATTTCATAACATTGCCAGTCACATAGACTTTTTACCAGATTCATTATATTTTCATCCATTGGATAGAATAAAGGGATAATTAGGGATGATTATTTTTAAAGTACTAAACAAATAAATATCAATTCATTGACATTAAATTGATATATTATATATTATATGTATTTCCATAACCTATAAATTTATTCGCACTAATCTATCTTAACCATTTCCAATTACCTAACATATATTATTATGGGGATTTCCCCATAATAATGTTTTTTCGTGATTTTACTAAATCATATACCCAAATACTTTCAAAAAATGTGTGCAGTAAGGCTGGTTGTCCAATACTGCGTAACATCTAGTCCTGCTTGATGAACCTTTGTCAAATTTGTTACCCCTAGGTATATTTATTCCTAATCAATGAGAACATATAATATCTAAGAAAGAGATTTATTTTCTTAATAAAACACATAACATAAACATAAAAAACATTAGGGATATTTTATTATTCATAGTCTTTTCTTTTATAAGTTTTTTCTAATCCTCATCCCCAAAAAATCCAAACATATCCACTTATACCGACAATTACAACCCCACTACTAATTTCATATTAATACATGATTTATTACAAAATAAAACTCTTAATACAAATGATAATATTAAAAATTATGGTTTCTTCTGTAAATAGGAATAATATATAATAAATTAAAATAGTAAATACATCATCATTAAAGAAAACCTACAGAACATGATCGTAATGTTCCCAGGCTTTTAAAACTCTACGGGTTAATATTGAGATATACATATCAAATGGGTGATGTATAATTATAATTACTAGAATAATAATGGAATAAGGTGAATATGTTATGAAATAGTCATATGGTAGTGGAATTAAAGGAACATAAACAATAAGGCATGATATATCATGATAATCATAGCATGGAAAATGTCAAAACAACTTTAAACACTACATCAATAATATAGTTTAAGGATAACATCAATTATATAATGATTGAAAAACTCCCATAAATGAAAAATATTTATGGCCTATAACAACATGGAGTCTCATGAGATTAAACATTACCCAATTCATTTGATCGTTATATAATTCTAGGCGCTCTAATCACTTTAATTTCATTATCAGGATTATGTGTTCCACATAGATTATACAACATTGATTCATTCATCATCTTATTTTATTTCATGTTTAGGTAGTTTAAATTACATACATGTGTGTACCATGTAAAAAATGTATATATTTATTACGGTGAATATCCTTGATATAAAATGGATATGGTCTTCACTAAACAATTTTTTTGTTTGGAAAATTGTGATGAAATTATGATAGAATAACAGTGTCTCATAAAAATTTTTAAAATTTTTTTACAAGAGATAATGAGGCATATAATAAATTGAAAATAAATTGGGATTTATTAGTAACATGTAAAATCATATCCCATTAATAGGAATTGTAAAGAGAAGGAATAAGATAGTAAAAAACATTAATATTGAAGAGATGGTGGGGATCCCTTACTATAGTGTGTGACCCCAAATTATTGGTTAATGATTCATGAGAGCTTTGGAGAACATTGAGAGGACTCTAGAGATTGGATGGTAAAGTAAGGATGTTCTAAAAGGAGTTTTAGTGAAGATAACTGGGTTCTTTCCTGGGTTTATATATGAAATGAGTTGAGTTTTTAAATACTTCTCAAGCATATGATTTGGAATAAATATAAAAAAACCAAACCAGAAGCCTTACCAGAGAGTTCTCTCATGGTTTCATTCAAAATGGAGGGTTTTTATATATTATTTATGATATAGAGACGAAAAAAATAAAATAATTCCCATTATTATGTGGATTTGAGTCCCACTTTTAAAGAAATTATTTTAAAATTTTATAATATTATAAATGTTTTAGAAGATTTAAAATGGATTTATAAAATTAATCAAATAAACTTAATGTATTGTTATTTTATATAGAAGAAATATTTTTTAGAATTTATTTCATTTATAGTATTTATTACATCACCTTAGGGTCTGTATGATTTCATAATTTATAATTTATATATAAACAATATTTTATTATTACCAAAAAATTTGACTATATCTAAAAATTAGGAATAATCCACCATTGGATATTTTAGAAATTTTGATTTAAAAAATTCATTTTATCAAAATAATTAAATATATATATATACACTATATATATTAATATAAAATCATTATTTATTAAAAAATTATAGTATTTTTTCAATAATAGATTTCAAACCATTATAAAAATTATATTCGAATTTATAAAAATTATTTTATCCTTTCAATTAATCATATTTTTTAATAAAATTTTTTTATTACAATATTATTTACTTCAAAACCCCATAATTACATTCAAATAAGTTCCTCAATTGAATTTTAATATTTTCAAACTATAGTATTTTTGTTTTTTGTATCAAAATAGAATGAATTTGATAAATAACTATGACAAAAAAAAGTTATTACATTATTCTATAAAAATTAATTTATATAATAATTACGTTATTTCATAAATAATTATTCCATTAATACACCAGATAATTTAGTAAGATTATGGTTTGTGGTGATGAGACAGTCATGGTGTGGTTTGGCATACTTGGTTGGGGTTGAGATCTCGATGGTCTTGAACATCTCTTAAAAACGTGTTTTCTCATTATTAAGTTGTTGAATCTCATATAGGGATTGGTTAAGGTATAAAACCAGTGATGATGTCTCTCTTGGATTCTCATAAAAACGAACTTTGTAGGGTATTATCCTACCAGTTAATTCTATCACACTTTCTCTATGTCAATTGGATTTTATTAAATCCCAATATTAATACTAATCATTTGATCACTATGAAATAACTATTTAATCATTTATAATTTTCCTTAACAGGAATTTAAATATTATAGGATTTATAAAACAAAAAAATATCATTTCTATTCTACAACCAAATCACATAATAATATATTTAGTTAAATTATAATGGAACTTTTTGTATAACTAGTCAAGTCATTATAGTTCATCTTGAAATAAAACATTATATTATAATAAAATATTCATGTCATCAATGATGAATCATCCAAAATAATTTGATGTATGAGTCCCTAATTTTTGGTTTCATGAACATATTTTTGATAAGTTGTTTACAAGGGATGATTATCCTTATTGTAATATTTTTCAATAGGTTGACCAGTAATACATAATGAAATCAAATAATACAAAAAATATATTTGGGATCTATGTTAGTTTGAAAAATCTTGATACATAATCATTTCAAATGAAATGAAGTATTAATGATTTCTTTCTATAACTAGTACCATTCTGAAAATATCAATAAGATAAATTTATATATTTTGGATATTATCATTTATCTACTAGGTGTTAAAATAGATATTTCAATATCTGTCACCTGAAGTTCTGATTCAACATCCTCAGTTATCATGTGTGATAAAAATAATGATATGAACCATAATTTAATCACATATAAATAGATCAAGAATAACGTGTAAATGTACTATATTCCACTTGATCATCATGATTTACCCGAGTGGTATTAACCCTGAAATCTCTTGTTTTATCACCCAGTTTGGCATGTTGTTAGGGATTATTTTCTTCATTAGCCTTTCCTTTAGGGAATTTATTTGAATAGTGTCCCAACTATATGAACATGAATCGTTATAGTATGTTTATAACATTTTTAGATCCTTTCCCCTTTATTTTTACAATTTCTTTTCATTCCTAACCTATAGAGTTTCATGCATGAATGTCTACTTTACCACACATACAACACATCCCTGGTCCTTTAATGAAATTTCTCACATTCTTCCTCCCATACTATTAGATGAAAATGGGGATTAAATTGCTTCCCCTTTATGACAATCCATTGGGGATCCCATTCGTTTTATCTATACCTTTTTCTCTGTGGAGTACTGAAAAATATGAGAATCCATAACCACCAATAGAACACATTGAAAATATCATCAATAATTCCAATGTGTATTATGATAAAATTATTTCTACGATGTGTTTTTAATACACTATAGTCATGATTAATCTTACATTTAGTATTAGATATATATACAAAGGTATATATTGACAAAATCATGATGTTTTATTTTTTTTCCTGTTGGATTCATCTCCCATTTGTTTCAACTCGCATAATTCCATCTCCAAATTTTTTTGAAGAGTGTGAGGAAATTTACATAGAAATATAACATTTTTTAAATTATTATTTCTATTTCTTATATTTAATATCTCTTAATTTAACACTTAATGACATTCCCCCAATTTTTTTTCTCACATTCCAAATTCTATGTTGTAAGAATAACCCTTAAATTGATATGCATTATAAAATAGAAAAAATATTTAAAATTTCAAGGCCAAATTTCAACGTGATAAGTGTATTTTCAAATCCAATAAAATATGGTTCATTTTTATGAATAAATGAATCATAGATCTATATCTAATTCACTAAACACAACTACATGGAATGATTACCTGACTACATAGTCTGTACTTTTTTATAACCAGGACATAACCCTTGGAACAAATGAATGAGTTCCTAAATTTAAATTTAATCCAATAATTAATAATATTAGTTAGATCTAAGAGAAATGATAGTGGAAGAACATATATCATAATTGAGATTAAAGAGAAAAATTAAACATGAATTGACCAATAAATATTTTAATGATTAAATAAACAATTAATTATTTAAATAATTATAAATAATAATACTATCACTCAAATAATAAATGAAGGTTATTGGTGCAACAAAAGCGTGAGAGGGACAATTCCCAACAATAATTTTTTTTATATTTAATCAAGAATATGGGATCAATATGATGATTAATTCAAATATAAATGTAATTGATTCAATGAAATAGGAATGATGAATAAAAAACTCGAACCAAGAGAGGGGATCAACATATTTTGTTTATTGATAATTTAATTAAAAAATAACTTCATCCACGATGATTTTTTCTTCATTGATGCATTCAACCACAGATGTGTAGGGGTAACATAATCGTGTTGTATATATAAAGGGTAGATCTCCTTTAGTTGGGATCCACATGTGTTCCATGTATCTCCAAAAATCACTGAAGGAGTCTATTAGTGCTAGAATAGAAGATCAATATGCTTGAAATGTTCTCCTTGATCGCATTGAAAACCGCTTCAAAACATTTCTCCTTGATCTGTTGGAGGTGGATCTCTCTTGTTCTTAAGAGCATTCATAGAGTGTGGTGAACTCTCAAAACATGGGAGATTTTCTATAATTTGTTGTGCACAACCACATTGGCATAAAATGGCTTGTTATTTTCTAATAAATGAATAATATAACTGGGTTTATAATTATTTGGCATAATAATAAATAATTTTCACATGTGCCTTCATTATATTATTAATCCTAGAGAAACCCAAATGTTAGATAATTAAAAAAATATTACTATTTCTTAACAAGAGCTTATCTTATGAATTATAATTAAATATTATTTACACAAATAACATTCAATACTATTATTTCTCATTGGAAAATTAACTCGGTGTGCTAATCTACAGTCATATATATTGAACCTTAAATTATGACTATTTTTGTTAAATTAATATCATTAATTTATTCTCCAATGAATATATAAATATAATACTCACTAAATAAAAAAAATATTTATTAATTATTCCTCACACAATAATTTTCTCAAATAAAAAGTATCAATATAAATGTGATCATTTATCCATGAATTATTAATCAACCTCAACCAGAAATAATCATTATTCTATATGTTAAATAATAAATAATATATTATTTAGCTGAGATATTTGATACCCTTATTTTGATACCCTATATGACTCTTTCTCAATAACATTAGGTGGAGTATCCTAAAGACCAATGATAGTGATTAAAAACACACCATGTCACCCACGAAGAAAGATGTTAATGCCACAATGACATGTCACCTCATAAAAATTCTTATAATATAATATAATCTCTTTGTCTAGATATCTTTAATCAATCAAGTTGTATTCATGTTCAATAAACCAATGTTCTATATTTCTCACTCTTTTACTTCATAAAAATTGAACTTGCCTATATAAAACCATGGCCATGGATTTAATTTGGATATATGATTTCCATCAATGGGAGTGAGGTATCAATTTCTATTTTGGAATAGAAGGGACATATCATTTCTCACAGAATTCACTAATGTAGTATAACTATTTTCCCACCCATCCTATCCTAACTCACCAATAACACTTGTAATCGTAGTTTTGTCCAATACATCTAAGTGAGCATGTCATAATACTCCTTAATAATAATCATAATGTATAAGGAAAATACACACTTCTGCAGATAGAAACATCAAATGGAACTTATAAATGATTATTTCCTACTAGAATAACTCATTCTCAAAATATCATCATATACATTACCCTGGGAATACCCCATGAGTAGGTTCCTCAATGGTCTATGAGGCTCCACCCCTGACAAATTGTATCATTTCTATCCCTTCACAAGTTTTCATTCATCTATAGATCATTTATTCAAGAATAGTGTCATGGAACATGAGGTTTCTCATCATAGATGGGATCTACTATAACCTTTTAGTGCATCAACTACTCTTAAGACATTTTCAAATAAAATTTCATTTAGATGTAAAATCATCATGTGATAAGAATAATATTAAAATCCAACCAATGAATAAATATTTATCATAATGTAAAAAAGAAATTGACTCTATGGAACCGTCTCCAATAGAATACCACATCTACTAGAGACAACTGATAACTATCATTATTCCACTAGATCTCACATGATATTCATGATTCTCATAAGATAGACCATTAGTCAATGGGTCTACCATGTTCTCTTTCATAGATACTCAACTCAATGTAACTCCACCCCTTCGATAGAAATTCATCAAGAGGTGATACTTATATAGTATGTGATTTGTCCACTAATGTGACCTTGACTCTATTGAAAGATCAAATGATACAAAATTATAATAATATAATATGATAGGGTCCTTATAAATATGTACCAGATCAATATCCTAGAAAAAGATATGAATCTAATCCAATTTTTTGGCTGCATTAAAATCCTCTATATACTAAGATTCTACAACAGAATCACCGACAACTGGCTGATTTAATCTCTTCCAACTCAAAGCTCCTCTATTAAGACAGAAAAAATATCCTAATTGTGAATTCATATAATTATAAACATTGTGAAAACTAGCATCAACATACCCTCTAATGAAAATCTCATAGTCTCTTATATACACCATACATATATCATTAGTTCTTCTCAGATACTTAAGCACATTATTAACATCAATCTAATACTATTCTCTTATATCTCCTTTATATCTTACTATCATGATCAGTGCATAGTAATCATCAGGTATAGTAAATAATTTACAATACATTATATATCCTATCAAAGAATCACATAAGATCTTACTCATTCTATCTTAATCCAATTGTGTCTAGGGACACACTTTCTTAGAAAGATTTAATCCATGTGACATTGAATCAAATACCCTAATGGAATCATCCATAATAAATATCTTTAGTATATTGTCAATATATCTAATTTTACATTTCCAATAAGACTCTTGGTTCAATCAAAAATGATATTGATCCCTGGAATATAATATAATTTTCCAATTTATTTCATAGAGAAACATTTGTTTAACTAGTCATTAACAGACGATAATATTGTTGTGTCATTTACATTAAGTAATTTGTCATCAACATATAATACTCGGATAATAATAATAACCCTATTAAACCTTTTTTAGACACATGGGTCATAGTAATCTTGTATGACCCCAAAATACTTTATGCAATTATCAATTTGAATGTTCCATGAGATAGATGATTTCATCATTCCATAAATGGTTCTCGGCAATGTGAAAATCCTTTTGGAATCACCTGGTGTCACAAAACCTTCCAGTTGAGTCAGCTAGACATCTTCCTGAAGGATCTTATTAAGTAATTAAATTTTGATATCCATCTACAAAATATCATATTCATTGTAATCATCTATGGAAAAATGATCTTGATGAATTTAATCATGAAAATTAGTGAAAAGGATCATCATAGTCACTATCATGACACTCTTTAATAAATTTAGCTACTATCCTTTCTTTATAGGTACATGCTTTACCTTATGTGTCTAGTTTTCTCTTGAATACCCATTTTCACCAATAGGATTTTCATCAATTGGAACATCAACCAAAACCAAGACATGCATCTGATACATGTAACCTATCTTCAAATTCATAGCATCTAGCCATCCTGTAGCTTCCAATCACTATATTACCTCATTGAAAAAATATTATAATCATTGTAAAATAATAATTAGTCACTATACTATAATATTGAAATATGAATTTAGATTCTCTATAAAAAGAAGGGGTGAATTTTATGTTTAAAAACTTTTTTTAACCATAAGGAATTCTATTTTTAACAAAGTTAAACAATGTAAATTCACAAGAACTCTTTTTGTTCTACTAAACAAACATTATAGATTTTTGAAATATTGTTCAAAAAATGAAACATAAGGAAATATCACAATGATATGATTCTACCCTGAATAGTATAATATCTTACTTACCATAGTATACAAAAGAAGAAGAAAGTATAAGAAGGATATAATTTCTTCCTTTATCAAAATAGAGAAAAAATAAACATGAAAACAAAAGTTACGAGTATGAAATATATTAACACAAAGAGTAGGGTATCTAACAACCATGGTTAAAGGTCCCTTTATTTAAACAATCAAGAATGTTTGTCATACCCACACTATTGTAAGCCCTCGATAAGAATATCAAAATTTGTCTTTCTATCCCTAAAAGACATTGATATTTAAGTTAGTTGAAACCTCTTTCTTCATATCCTCAGAAGTCCTTGAAAATTAATGTAGTCTGCACTATTATCTTCTTATCCCAAGAAGCCCTAGAATGTACAAAGCTACAATCAGAGTCACACGAAGCAATCTGAACAATATTTTTAGAACCACACAATGCATGAGAGTCACTCTCTCTCTAGAAATCACTTCACTAGCATGTGATCTCTATAGTGATGGAACTATCATTGAGAAGGTTCAAACGAGCTGTGATTAACTAGATCTTCTATATTGGTTGGATACCTCTACAACAATATTATTTTTTCATGAATCTTAGAGGGACCGATATACATGTCACTCAAATAACTATTTGTTATAAACACATTGAATGAAATTGTTTCATAATTAGTGTAGGGAAAAAGAAGATACATAACCAAATATATAGTTTGATATCTAAGAAAAAATGAAATTTGGAACTTGACCAAATAAAAATTAAAAGTGTCTAGGACATGGATATTCAGATTCTATTTTATAAATAATTTGGAATATAAATTATATAGGTTTGTGAGTCAAAATTATAATGAATTCTGAATCTGAATTCAATTAATTGTGGAGTCTGAATTCTAATGAATTCATATTCAAACATATGTGGATTTCAGAGTCTGAATATTGAGGACGTCAGATTATGAATTTCAGGGGATTTGGAATATATATTTTAGAGAATTTTGAACTGAAATATCATAGAATTCAAAACCTGAATATCAGAGAATTCTGAACAAAAATTTCAGATAATCCCTAACCTGAATTTCATAGAATTCGAAACCAGAATTTCAAAGAATTCCGAAGCTGATTTTCATAGAATTAAATAACTTATTATTAGATAATTTGGATCCTAAAAACAAAATACTTTATATCAAAGGTTATATAGGATTCCTAGATTTTATATATGAAACCAAATTTTTCCTTACTAATAAAATGAGATAGATTTATAGAGACAATAAAAATAACAATGAAAACATATATAAGTAGAAAATTTTCTTTAGAGAAGGAAAATATCATTATGAAAATAATCGATTGGGACAATATAATTTTCCTAAAGATAATTTTTTTTTTGATTTCGAAAACATAGGGAAATGGAAAATTCCACAAGAAACATTATTAACTCAATAGTCTCTCCCCCTTTTGAAAGCACAAACATCCTTACGAGAAATAATATATGTACATAGAATTTTTCTTTATGATCATAAAAGAAAAACATAATTCCTTGTAGTTATGGATCATGGTTAATACAACTAACTTCCCCTTTGGTATTAAAATCCATAAGGATCGTATTATTGACATCCTTATAGTGAATTTTTTCTTATATAATAAAATCATGTTTGATAAAACTATCATTTAGATAGACTCCCCATTACAAAGAGAATTATCTATATTACATAGTATTTTTTTATCCTTCCATTATCCCCCTTTTTATTTTTAAAAAATGAGTCAAGGGAATAGAAAAAAGATGGTACTTGAAATATTAGTACTAGACAAAAAAACAAATAAAGAACATCAAGAATATCATTACAATTTAATGGATTGGTGCATGAAATAATTATAAAGAATTATCAGAGTTAAGGAAAAATTGCCTTTTTCCATTGGATTAATATTCATGACAACGGTCTTCATCTTTTTATGCTACTTATGATCCTCTTCAAAAGGCTTGACCAGCTAATCTTGATCCTCATTTTCCTTTTCAAGAGAATTAATTTTTTCTTCCTTTGTCCTACGATTTTTTTGATTTGTATTTAAAAATTCTTCCTTCTAACTAATAATTTTTTTCAATCTCAATTCTAAGATCTCTTTTTCTTTTTAAATTCAAATCCATATAATTAATCTTCCCATTTAGGTCATTGACTTCATACTTCGAAAATATTTTTCAAAGATTCTGCTTCTCATCAAAATTCTATGTAAAGTCATTAATCATGAAATCTTTAGTATCAAAATTATCCATGACATAATCATAATAGTCATAAAAATTTTGTAGCTCTAAAATTTTCTTCATAGAACACTTTTTAATTCATGGTATGACCTCTTGTTTTCATCACACCTGATGTAGAAGGATTGAAATTTTTCAACAAGCCTAAAAACATTGTCCAGATGCATGGAAACAAAATCTCAATTCTGGTTAAACGAGTGCTAAAGCATCTGGAACATCGAGTCAATACTCATAAACAAGGGAATGGAATCATACAATGTGATCAAAAAATAAACCATAAAGTCATGTCCAAGGGAGGATGATTCTAAATCAGATTCTCTGGTTGGTGAGGATTCTTTCTCTATCTCTTCAACTTTTCTCTTTGGAGAATTACCACCATCATTATTTTCCACAACAACGTTCCCTATTTTATCAATCAACACATGTTTTCCATTATCATATCTAGGAATGATCTCTGTTGCTTTTAGAAATTCATTTCCACAATTTGATAGTTGTATTATTTTTCACCAACATTTTCATTCTATACATCTACCACAAGTTCATCTTATTTATCTAATTCATGAGTTCTACTTTCTTATTCTGTTTTTTTTTCTGAATTCATAAAGACCATATTCTTCATTCCCTTGAGTAGAAAGTGTTGAGGATTCTGCTTGAGAAATATGGATCGATATTTTCTCATATGGACTATCCTTCTCATGTTATCAATTAACCTGCCTTATGAAATAATCGGTGTCATCCCATTTTTACACTTCCTCTCCTTCTTCCACACCTCTTCCTACACAATTTCTTCATCTTCATCCGGTTCTAGAATCACAATTTTCCTTTCCAGAGTCACTGGAGATTATTCTTGGTGAAAAAATTACATTACATAGACTTCTTTAGTGTCATTCTGAGTATCTTTGAATAGATATTGAACTATTTTATCCTCTGACATATTCTTCTTCTGTTTCTTTAGATTTTCGTGCTTCTTGAGCCCCTCACCATCCATAATCTTTACCAATTTTTCATGAGTATGGTACAAGACAAAACCCATCTCCTCATCCTCCATATTATCCTTATCATATCTCCACATAAATACCTCTTTATTCATATAGTTATTCTTCTTCTTATTTTTTGTAGGTATGGATTGGGTCTCCTGAACTGCATGTTTTTTTCTCTCTATTTCAGTTCCTTCACCTTGATCTTATTTTTTCCTTTCTTGGATGTATCAGCCACTTCATGTTTCATTAATAATGCATCGATTTTAAATTCAGATAAATCATAGAAATCTTTAGATTCATTATTTAATCTAACCTTCATCATATTCTAGGTATCATCACTAATAAATATAAATTATATTTTTTTGGATTAGAGATACAAGGATTTTTGAATGAATCAAGACAAATAAGAATGAGCCTGGAATGAATAGTTAGATTCATAATAATCTAAAAAATTATAGTTTCAATCTTGAAATTTAAAATAGTATGAAATATATAATACACAGTGTTAATCTTTTTGAGGTTATCCAGAAAATCCGGAATAAAAATGTCACTTTTTTCAGGGTGACCTCATCCTCATTTCTCAGAATGATAATTCCTTGAACCCAGAACTCTAGAGTCTGGAAATTTGTAAAAAGATAGTTAATGTTTGTTTTCTTTACTTTTGATAAACCAAGGCTTTCTATAGCCTTCCCTTGATCAAATAATCCTAAAACATCTGGAAGCTTATGGGTGAAGAATTCCACTTCTCCCAAATAAAGAATTCCAATGATATTAGTAGCCATACTGAAAGAAAGAAATATTTTTACCATAAATGTTAAAAGGAAACATGTCTTTCCCATCTTGAAAAAAAAAACATACAGACACATAAAATTATACCACCAACTATGGGAACATTGAATCTTATCCATTTGGTTTTGATACAGATAGACTCTCCAATCCATTTTACATGGTGTTCATTGAAATAAGATAATTAAAATTAGAAAAGAAATTTAGGTCTACTAACCTTTTCTTGTAGATCATCCACTCACAAATTTACTTTATATACAACATTTTATTCTGCGAAGACTCATCTAATGAAATTCGGATTTGAGGGAACTAGAACAATGTGGAACGACCATTATGTAGAGAGGCAGAGTTTCAGCATGCTAAATGTTGAAAACCGATGTGGGAAAACCATTAGGGGGCTTTATAGAAGAGTTTGAGTCGATGGATTATATTCTGAAAAAAATCCAATGGTTGAAATACACTTGATCTCGTCTGAATTTTGAGTTGAAAACCAAAGAAGGAATTTAGTAGGTTCTAATAATTTGATGATTTTAATATAAAAATTCATATTTAAGGAAAAGGGAATCTGAAAGTTTTTAAAAAAAAAACAAAAAAATAGAACATGATTACGAAAGTTTATGTAAGTAATAATACATTTTATATTTCTAGGAAAATTATTAGTAAAAAAATTATTCTTTGAAAACATTACATTATTAAAATTTTATATATGAAAAATTATCATTACGAAAAAAAAATTATGAGAAAAATTTCTGATTATGAAAAAAATTTTGACTACAAAAAATATTTTAATATGAGAATCACTGTTTACAAAAATTGTTGACGACGCACATTTATTTTAAAAATAAAATTTACTCCCTCTGTAAAATGGAGTTTCATACTGAAAAGATATAGGTTTTAAAAAAAAGATAATATTGAAGATTACCTAAATGTTATCATTCTTAACTTTTGTTTATTGTATTAAAATCTATCGGATGATATTGAATTTGTGAAAATATCAGCAAGTTGATTTTGTGGTTCGTTAAATTGAAGAATGATATCTATTTTTTTGTGTGTAATCCATAAAAAAAATATTCCTAATATATATGTGTTTTTCATGAGTGTCTTTTGTATGGTTTTATCTTAGGAAATGGAACTAGTGTTATCACACTATATCTGATTTTTGGTAAAACTCATGCCATAATCTATGAGTGTGTGTTGCATCCGCAACACTTGAGCACAACAACATCCAACTGCAACATATTCAGCTTCAGTAGTGGAATGTGCTACCAAGTGTATATTTTTTCATGACCAAGATACTAATGAATCACCTTTGAATTGAAAAGTTATGGATTAACATTTCCTATCCATTCTACATCCACGAAAATCATCATTTGAAAAACATTTTAATAAAAATTCATTTCAGATGTATTAAATAGTCATAAATCCATGGTTCCATTTAAATAGAGGAAAATTATTTTCACTAAATTATAATGAGATTCCTTATGATAGTATTGATATATTGCACATAAGAATACTAAAAAAATTATGTCTAGATGACTAGCTATGAAGTATAGTAGACTTACTATCGTACCTAATTTTTTTTTGATATACTAGTATCCCAGCTTAATCAAGATAAAAAGAATTTCAGATACCAATAGAAGTACTTATACTCTTATTATTTTCATATTCATTATTTTTAACAAGATCATTAATATACATATGGTGAGATATATGTGTTCCTTCTGGTTTTTTAGAAATATCAAAAACATGGGAAAAATGTTGACTCCCCCATCATACTCATTTCAAACTCATATATCATTAGATTCTCAAACGAATCATATAATGATTTCTGAGTTGACCAAATAAAATGTCATCAACATAAATTTGAACAATCAAAACATTTTTATTATCTTTCATTATAAAAAAGGTTTGGATTATCAGTTCCTTTAACATAATTGTTTTGTATGAAAAATACTCTAAGTCTACCAAACTAGGCTATAGAAGTTTGTTTATGTCCATAAACTATTTTGGTAAGCTTGAAAACATGTTAATGATGTTCCGTGACTTCCGAACCATGAGGTTTTTCAACATAAACTTACTCTTCATCATATCCCTTATAGAAAGAACATTTTACATCCATTCTAAAATGATTGAAATTAAATATTGATTCAATGGAATATAAAATAATAATAGATTCATGTCTTGCTGTTGGAGCATAGGTTTCTTCATTGTCTAATCCTTCTGTTTGATTAATTGCTTTAGTAACTAATCATAACGTATTTCATTCAATGATTCCATTTTCAGAATTTTTATTACTAATGACCGACTTTAATCCAATTAAAGAAATTTCCTTTGGTCATTCAACCATGTTTCAGACCTTGTTTCTTTGGTATTCATTTTTCTAATCTTGTATTGATTTTACCCAATCAGTATCACCTAACTCTCCATCAGTTCTTTTTTCCTAATTGGGAATGGAATGTTAGATGTTATACTTCATTTATAAAGGATCTTGTAGTCCATATATGTTGAATTACATCACTGATTATACTATCATTGGGACGATTCTTAAGGAACACCTAATTTGGGTTTTATAAAACCTGTTCATCAACATATGGTAGGAAATATTCTGGGGTATATGCTTAAAATATATTTTCACGAAAATTTTCCTTATTAGATGGGTATTATATCAATGGTTGATAATTTGTTTTTGAAAACATATCTTGAGATCTAGGATGATGTTTTTAAAAAACAAAAGGATCGGTTTCATTAAATTTAACATGCACTATTTCTTCCACAATACTAGTATTTTTATTAAAAACATTATAATACATAGAAGTTGTGTAGTGTCCTAGGACAATTACTTGATTAAATTTGGGAGATAATTTATGTAAATTATCTTTAGTATATAGAATGAATACTTTGGATTCAAATACGATGTAGTGGGAAATTTTATGTTTTCTATTTTTCACCAATTTGTATGCTGTTTTGTTAAAAAATGGTCTAATCAAAAATATAATTATTGAATAGAATGTAGTACATACATATTCCACCCAAATATGTTTATATATATAACATTAACTCAACTTGTTTCTATTTATCTCAAGAAAAATTCAATTTCTTATTTCAACACCACCATTTTGTTGAGGAGTTCTTGGTGCTGAGAAGTTCTGAGTAATGCTTTTACTACAAAAAGTTTCAAAATCGGAATTTTTAAATTCTCATCCATGAGGACAATCATTAGTTATCAATATAAGGTTTGTCTAATTTTTAACTTGGGATCTATCAATTTTAAAACAAGAAAAATTCTCATAATATATTTGTCACAAAATAGACCCACGTAAATCTATTGTAATCAAAAACTAAGAGAAATACATAATATTTGCCTCCAATGCATCCAGTTTTTGTTGGAATGAAAATATCCATATTCAATAACTCGAATGCATTATATTTTTACACTTCATTGAGTTATTTAAAAAATGATTTATGTTTCCTTCCATATTGAAAGGGATCATAATATTTTGAAGAATCAAATCTAAGCTCTGATAGATCCTTAAAAAGAATTTTCCTAGAGAGTTGTCATTGGACCTTAATTTTATAGTGTCCTAACCTCCTATGATATAAAAATGATAGATCATCCATTATACTAAGTCATGGTATATCTTGGTTCCTATTGTCTTCTACATTTAGTGTGTATACGTTCTCTTGCATGTGGGAAGAATGAATAAAATCTTCCTTGGAATTGTGTTCTATGCATTTTTCATTCCAAAAAAATCACAAGGTAACCTTCATCACATAATTTTAATATTCTAATAAAGTAGTTATTAATACCTTTAATAGATAATATATTAAAAATCAATGTTTTTTCAAGAAGAACAATGTTACCCATAAATATAATTTTTCCCTGAGCGTTATCATCGATTGTTTTTTCCTCCCTTCATCTAGATAATATTTTCAAAGAATTTCATGATACCAGTAATATATCGGGAACATCCACTATCAATGTACCATGTATTATGATTTATACTATGTTTATTAAAATAAAAATGAAAATTTTAAACCATCGGAACCCAAACTTTATTGGGTCCAGAAATTTCAGAAACTAGAATTTTAACAATGCTCATTTTCATACAAAAATAAGAATTATGAAAATATTAGGATTTGGATTTATTTAAAGACCAAGTTATTTATAATGTCCTCCACACTGAAATTTATTGTTGAATTGAGAACATTGAGGACAAAAACATATATTATTTAAAACTAGTTTATAATGGGTATAACCAAATCTAGAATTATTCCTTATAGGTCAAATTTTTGTATACATCTTACCAATGATTTCCATACGAGATGTAACGTTCATCAAACACTTCCTCATGAAACTTATTTCTGACATTAGTTTTATAACAATGTTCTTATCCTAAAAAACATTAGATTTTGAACTAGAGTTAGCCTCTAAATTATTTTTCATAGATATTACATTTTCTTGATCTATAGAATGTTTATCTTTCATAGAATTAACATCCCCATGGTTTTTGTAAATAATTTTAAAATAAAATATTTTCATATGAAGATCATTATAAAAGAATAATACTTATTTGATTAAAATATATAATCTATAATTTCCTTATCAATATTTTTCATGAGTTTAGAATTTTTATTATCAAGATTTTACCCAACATAGAAACTTTTTCATAAGATGGTAATGTATTATCCTCTAATGAGGAAGATTCATCATCACAAATCTCATAATATTTATCATCATTATAATTTTCATTAAAATATACATTAGTGATAATTTTTTAATTGTATAGCTTAGACATTAGATAATTATTATCTAGGGGTAATCTGGCAAGTCATCCAAGATTCTTATAACTAGTAGATTCGTACTTTGAGGATTCATCAAAAGAGTGACCAAAACTAAAACTCTACGTGTCATTGGATTTTAAAACAATATTATCATTAGCCTCGTAATACTTCCATCCATTCCTCCCAGAATTCTTTTCCTTTCTATCTTTTCATTAAGCATTGGACAATCTGGCCTTATATGTCCGGCTCTTTTGCATTCCTAGAAAGTGACTTCCTTGTATTTATTGTCTTTTAATTCATTATTATTATATCTATACTGAAAGTATTTCATTATAACTATAGTATTCATCCTTAGAGTATGATTATCTAAATCATTCTCAGAATGGTCACTTTCACTAGATTCAGATTAAACAGTGACTTTCTTAGGCATGGATCTTGTATTCATTTTTTGGAGTCTTTACTTTAGTAGTCTTAAAGGCTAGAGTCCCATATACAATATTCTTCTTAACCATATCATATTCTCTTTTCATTATTATCTCATATTTAGGATGAGTTGCAAAAAAATCATCAACAGTAATTTGAGACACTTTCCTATTCTCATCAATAGTGGTTCTCTTAGATTCCAACTCATTAGGCATAATATTTATATTTTTTTTCACAAGAACATCATCATCAAGTCCCTTCTCTACCATAGATTGTAAACTGTTAACAATAGTCATAAAATTTTGATACACTTTTCATACTAGATATCTATAAAAAAAAATAGAAATCCATTATATTATCCTCTAAGAATTACACTTATAGTCTCAGTTACTTTGGACGTACAAAACTTTGTAACTTCTAATTTCTTACAGATACAATTTTCGTCTTCACAATAATAAATTTGAATATATATATTATTGGTCATCGAACACAACAATGTATTGTTTAACTTGTAATTTAGTTTATATTCAGACTTTTATTGATTAGTAATGGTTCTAACTTTCTTGTCAGGAATTTTGTAATCAACAGTAAACATGAAATTTTTTTCCACTCGAGTATTAATAAAAAAATTATCCGTATGACCTCTCCTATACACATAATCATCCCCAAAAAATATTAGTGGTCCAGTAGGATTTAGATTACCAATCGAACAGAAATTCACTCCTGCCATTCTATATGAAAATATCATTCAAAAACATGTAAATAGAAATGTTTATAAACAAAGATAAAAATATCAATGAAAATATTAAGCAAGAAAAATTAAGCAATAAAATTTAGAACAAGGAAAACTTCAGCAAGAAAACTTATATGTGAATATAAGTATTTCAGATACCTCATTTGATACCAATTGTATGATTAAAATATTTATGCAGATTCTGAATTATAGGAAAGGGGAATTGTATGTTTACAAAAATTCATTTTCAACCATAAGGAAAAAAATGATTATCAATGATAAAACAGGTAAATTTACAAGAACACTTTTTGTTCTACTAAAAAATATTTATTGGTTCCTGAAATATGGTTCAAAAAATGAATCTTATGTAATGTTTACTTGGAAAATGTTATACCATAAAGAATATTGAATTTTACTTATTAGAGTAAAAAAAGTACAAGAAAGTATATGAAGGTTAAAATTTCGTCCTTTATCAAAATACAATAGAAATAAACATGAAACAAAACAAGTAACAGGTATGAAATCTTTTAACCCAAAGACTAGGGTATCCAAAAACCTTGGATAAAGGAAACTTTATTTATAAATTCATGAAAGTATATCTTACACACACCAGGTTATTCCCTTGATAGGAATATCTAAATCTATCTTGATATCCCCACAAGCCCTCAATCATTAAGGTAGTCAGAACCTCTACCATCATATCCCTAGAAGTCCATGAACATTAAGGTAGTCGGTAACACTGTCTTCCTATCCCCGGAAGCCCACGAAAGTACATTGCTACAATCGAAGACTCACAAAGATATATAAACAATATGTTCAGAACCGTACAGTGGATTAGATTCTATTTCTCTTGAAATAACATTATCATCATGTAATATCAAGTGTTAAGGAACTGTTTTTAGGTCATTCAAATGAGCTTCTATTTATAGGCACTTCTCCAATGGTTGGCTTACTCCTTCAATGATCATATTTTTCCATGATTCTCAGAGGGGCCTATATATGTGTCACTCAGACAACGGTTGGTTGGAAAAATATTGTACAAAATCATTTCATAATAACTATAGGGGACAGATATGTTACCTAAACAAATATGTAGTTCTATGTCAAAGGAAAACTGAAATTCGATATAAACACAAGTAAATATTCGAAGTCTATAAGACATGGATGTTTGGATTCTATTTTATAGTGAATTCAGAATCTGAATTATATAGGTTGTAGAGTTTTAATTCTCCTGAATTCAGAATCTATATTAAATGGATTTTAAAGTTAGAATTATTTAGAAATCAGAGTCCAAATTCCGAGGAATTCGGAGTCCGAATTCTAATGTATTCAGAGTCCGAATTATAGGAAATTTGGTATCTGCATTTTAGTTAATTCTGAATCAGAATTAATGAGAATTCATAATAAGAATTTTAGAGAATTCGGAACCTGAATTTCAGAATATTTAGAACCTGAATTTTTGATAATTTATAAACTGATTTTAAGATAATTTAGAACCTGAATTTTTGCTAATTCAAAACATGAATATTAGAGAATATGGATCCTAAAAACAGAAAACACATTATCCAAGGATTTATAAAATTCAACGATTTTATATGTGAAACATAATTTATCTTTAGTAAAAAAATGTATTAGATTTAGAAAGACTATAAATTGAACAATGAAAACTAATGTAAGGACAGAAATTTCTGTAGAGAATAAAATTTTCCTTATGAAAATAATCCTTTGGGAAATTTTAATTTTCCTTATGATAATGTGTTTCTGATTTTAAAAAAATAGAGAAATGGAAAATTCATAAGGAAAGATTATTGAAACGTCACATAATCGGTGATAAGAAAACCATTTCTCTGTGTTTCCATTACCTCTCTTACATTCATATGTTGTACTTGCGTTTCACCAAAAACATCTAACACATGAACCTAAGGAACATGTTCCTATACCAAATAATTTTTTTCATAAGCATCAACTTCATCTATTTCAATCAAGCTCCCACTATCCTTTTGAGAATCTGATCCCTCTCATGAAAGATAGCTTGTCTAGCAAAAATCACTTTATTTTCAAAGGGTTTGTATAGGAAGAATTTATTTGTTTCCTTAGGATACCCAATAAAGATATATTTTTTTCATGGGGATTCCATTTTTTTCCAATGAAATCCTGGACAAATTCCTCATATACCTATACTTTATTATGCAGTAAAATTGTTTTCGTACAAGTATATAGCTTGAAGGGAATTACATTTTCTACTTTAGTTCATACTTAGATTAATGTGTATTCCACAATTGGTAATTCATATACCCAAATTGATAACTGATGATCTTCATGACTCATCATCAACCTTACCATGTAAAAAGGTATGGTTCATCCTTTCACAAAAAATATTACACTATGGTGTATAAGGTGGAGTGAGATGATATTAAATCCAAAACCCTCCCAAAAAGACTATGATTGTAGGGTTAAGATATTCTCAACCTCTATCCTATCAAACATTATATATCTTCTTACAAAGCAAATTCTCTTCATCGTTCATGAATTCCTTGAAATTTCCTATGTACTCAGGCTTAAACCCCATCATGTAAAAATATCCATATCTACTCAAGTTAGTAGTAATAGTTATGGTGTTAAAATATGAACCACTAGATTCTACTATAAATGGTAAATATACATCAATATATATATATATATATATATATATATATCATAGAATCTATATGTCCCTTTCAACTTGTCAACTAAATTGTGGTTTTTCTATTTTCCCTTGTAAATAAGCATGAAATCAATCAAGTGGTTTTATCTTAAATGATTATAAAGAACTATCTAGACAGAGATTATTCAATTTATTATCATGTACATGAATTAGATGGTGATTACACAACTGGGTGTTATACGATTCATCTTATCTTGATTCATTATCAATTTACAACACATTGTTTACTTAATATAATACTTATAGACCATAATTTAATTATTCCATACCATAGCATATATTGTCTTTACAAAAGAAACAACTTTTATTTCTGAATATAGAAATAATCAATATTTTATCTTAACATTATACATAAATTATTTTCATGGATACACTTGTTAAAAAATAACTGTAATGTAAGACCAAAATCATCTCAATCAGCAAAAAATGTTTGTAGTATCCAATGGAATGAGAATACATCCTCTAACCTTTGTAATTTTATAGATCCAAATCTCCTCAAACAATTTTATGAAATATTACTATTTCCTACTTCTGAATATAGATGTGAGAACCACATAGTTTATCTAATACCCAATGTGCAGAAATAAAATGGTTTCACTTGATAATATACACACCTTTGGATTCCACTTTCACCTGGGTGCAGTTCCTCATCATCTTGCCTAACTTAACCCATGAAAAACCCACTACTATATTTTTCTTGAACTCCCTATGGATCATCTTATTTATGGTTATATGGTACTCAAGGGATTTATAATATTTATAATTCTTTGTCCCTTTTTTTGTCCTTCCTTTTGTTATTCTCCATATGTACTATGGGGTTTTCACTCCTAATGCTCTTATCCACATGGGGAATTAAATAATAAGTTTCAATATAATCTTCTCATAATTTCTCATATTATTAATATCAATAAATCTAGTGATGGTATAGGGTGGTAATAATAGTACGAGTTCTATACACAACTCATCTAGGAATTTAACCCCTAAGATGCCCAGCTAATCAATGAAGCCTATAAACATTCATATATGAGGCCTAAATAGAACTGAGTGTCCAAGCCTAGTGGTGAAAATGGATTTGGAGATCTCATACCTCAATTTCCCCTCCTTATTTTGATAAAGGTCTCATAGGCGAGATGTCATGGTATTAAAATTTTTTTCATCAGGTTGCTTCTAGAGATCATAGATCATAAAGTTAGAAGGAAGAAGTAAACATTTGTAGCATCATTAATATGATTCTAATACATTGATAACTTATCATAGCTCACCACATTTCCAGGTACAAATGGTAAATGTACTTACAATACAAATATTATCGTTTCATTGTGAATGATTACCTGAATGAGCCTCTTCCACTACTGGAAATTAGTGTGTGTGAAAAGTTTTTGCTTCTCAAGTATAGATCAAAATGATATTTTTGATGTCATTTTTTATTCCATGTATACAAATAAGATGAACAGAGATTCAGTACATTATCTAATTAATTTAACACAAATAAATAAATCAATATTCATTAGCCTCCAAAATTTTTATCGTAACCCAATAGTCATCACCAATGGAATCAGGATATCATATTTCATAAACATTATAGAAACAATGATCAATATTTCCCTTTGAATTACCCCAATATTTACATTTCAAACAATTCTAAACGTTTTAGTTAGGTATTCTAAATTCTAACTACATTAACTCATTGATCATTGATCCTTTGAGTGGATTCCCCAATTCTAAAATCCATAATTTTGGATTTTCTCATCATTTTCCTCTTAGTTACACTACTTCCTACTTTGACAGTTATCCCATGATATTAACTATGTCATGTCAATCCAAAACCTCAAATTAGATTTACCAAATAATTGATAACACTCCATCATTCTCTGGTCAATAACATTTAACCATGGTATGATTCTGACTGGTGAAAAGGAATGATATACCAAATTAATATTTCTATTGAGGGATTTTACCCTTTCTTTGTAAATTTATATTTTTTATATTTTAAAATTGTTTATATTAATATGTTGGATAAGATTAAGCGATTAACCATGTATTAGTTAATATTTATGAATTAAAAAATTATATTAGTTTCATCTTTCATGATTGTTAACTCATTAATAATTTGATTGAAACAAAAATCCATAATGAATAATAGTACAACTAAATGAAATATAAAAATGGTAATGATATTGAAATTTTTGTAATCATTATTTTATCAACCATTTGATAAACTAACTACTAACCTAGGGAGAAACACCATGATCTAATTAGGTTTGTGTTTAATGGTTTCATGTGTCCAGATATGTGTCTCCTTGGATTGGTTTCTCTTCAGCTCCTAACTAGAACGGCCTCTACTAGATTTGGTGTTACACCCATTACATATATATTTACTCACACGGATGGGAGTGGTAAACATGTTTTACAAAAAAGAAACAATTTGAACACATACCATAAATAATAATCACTAGATATGGCACACATTCCTACAATATCATTTAATTATAAATTAAAAGGGAGACCAATAATACATAAGTTATAGCCTATATGACGATCATCCATGTTCATGAAATGAATTATGCATTAAATAAAACAAGTATTCAACTATTTAATCATTATCATTTATGATAATACTGATTGAATCAATTAATTATTAAATTTAATTAATCCATCATTTTATCTTAAATTTTATATTTTAATTCCAAGAGATTCTCATCCATTTTAGTTTTAAAAAAATTATTAAATTCATTTAAAAATAACTAGGAATATTACATGTACCAAAAAGGTAACCCAGTGAATACCAATCAAAATCTACCCAACATGTATTATACTTTTATATACTATATCCTTTGTGGCTTGTATCATGCACAAAATATTATAACTGTAATACAACCCATGCAATATTTTCATATCTTATAAAATTATTAAGATGTTAATAAAACAAAAAAAACACACACACACATATTTCTCAAGGGTTACATCATATAATAAAATTTAAATATATGAAACTAGTTAAAGTACATCTCTTGTATATCTGGTCTAGTTGGAATGTACATTATTAATAGTGTATATTATTTGAATCCCTTGGGACATGGAATTTGAGGAATAAATCATAAATATTGGATTACACTAAGTGTTTGGTGTGCTACACGCCGTGTTGTGTTTGTGTCAGGCAGTCACCATTCAGTTAGGCTATGTATCAAATACATATCTCAGAACAAAATGAAAAGTGACTACACGGTGTTACCATTTGGGAAATTAACCATGTTCCTATTTGTCAATGATTAACAAGTGGTGTAAGAATTAAATATATACCATGTCACAAATTCACACGGCTTCAGAAATTATCTAACTAATCCTGATGCTCTGAAAAAAACCATATGGCATGTAGATTTGAATACATGGTGTATAGTTTTGTGTTACCTATACAGAATACTTGGAAACTTTGTATGGTTTCATCGATTAAATTTTAATTAAAAAATTAAAAATTTCTATTAGATCTTTAAGAAACAGTAGAAGAATAATGTATATTATAATTCATATTAAAAAGGATGATTATAATTTGATTGGAAAAGGAAATTATTAGTTTAAATAATGAAGGAATTATAAAAATAATTATAAACTGTTATACTCCCACTATGATACTAATTGAAGGTTCTAGATGTAGTGGAAGCATGAGAGGGACGATTTTCAAAATTAATATTTTCCATATTCGATAAAAAATCCAGGATCAGTACAATGATGAACACTAGTATCCATATAATATAATCCATGAAATATGAAAACAGAATGGAAACCTAAAACCAAGAGAGGGGATGAACATATTTTGTTTATTCTTAATTTAATTAAAAAATAATTACTTTCAAGGTGATTATTTCTTCATATATGAATTATAGAAAAAATATGTATGTGTACCATTGTAGTGTTTTAGAGATCAAGGGTAAATCTCTTATTTTGGTGATCCACACATGTTCCACATATCTGTAGACGTTGTCGAAGGAGTCTCCGGGTGCTAGCACAAATGATCCTTACACATGTGATGTTTTTCGTCGATCACCTTGCAAACTACTTCCAAAACGTTCTCCTTAATTTAATGGAGGAGGATCACTCCCATTCATGAGAGCGTTCTTGGAGAGTGAAGATATCTCTCAGCTTGAGATCATTTCACCAATTCATTGTGCACAACCACATTGGCATCTCATTTCTAGCACTTGGCTAATAAAATAATTATACAACTGCGTATTTCATTCAATAGGGTAATAATAAATAATTTTTACAAGATTCATAATTATTGTGTTAAACCTAGAGAAACTATCATTTCAAATAATAATAGATACATTATTAATTCCAAGTATGATTTTTTCATGTGAGTTATAATTAAATATTATTTAATCAAATGATATTAAATAATATTATTTTTCACGGTACCATTAACTGAGTATAAAAATCCTCTACCATATTTATTGATCCTTGAATAATTATTATTTATTTATTAAATAAATATCAACACTTTATTCACCAATAAATATATAAATATTATATATACTAAATTGTAAATAAATATTTATTAATTATTACTCCCACAATATATACTCTTGAATAACTACAGTTAAAATAAATATGATCAGGGCTCCATGAAAAATTATTAATCCTTAACAAATAATAATATTTTTTCAACTTGTCAAATAATATGTAATATATTAATTAATTGAGATACTAGATAGACATACTGTGAGACCCTCTAGGACACTTTCTCAGTGACCTTAGTCAGAGTAGCCTAAAGACCTAGGATAACATCTAGAAATACGCCAAGGAACCCATCTAAAAAGTAGTTTGTGTTTCAATGACATCTCAAATCTTATGAATGCATACCATGTAATATAATCCCTTTATATCCATAGCTGGAATCATGTATGATATAAGAAAATTCCATCAAACCATGTGCTCAATTTCTCATTCTTTGACTTCCTGAAAATTTAACATGCCTATAGAACACAATGGACATGGATTTATTTTTTCTATATAATTACAATTAATGGGACGAAGATATCAACTTCTGTTATGGAATATAATGGAAAAATCACTTCTCATATTATTCATTAATGTAGTATTTATTGTGACCAACCCAATATATCTTACCTAAATGCGAACATATGTCATCATTGTTTTCACTAATACATGTATGTACAAGAGTCATAATACCAATAAATAATAAACATCAAAACAATGGACCAATACACATGACCAAAAAAAGAAACATCCAATGACACTTATAAATATGGATTCCCTAATGGTGGGTCTCGTTCTCATAATATCCTTGTTAAAAGTTCCAGAGGAATACATCATGAGATGGTCCATGAAATGCCTAGGAGTCTTCACCCAACATAGACTACATAATTTTTTCCCTTAAAATGAAATCATTTGGATATATAAAATATATTCACAAATAGTATCATTGAACTTCCATGTTCTCATCATAATAAGTATCCTCTATGAACATTTATTATAGAAACTATCAAAGGTAATTATCACAGAAAATGTCATGTAGAAGGAAAATCATGATACGATAAAGAGTTTATTAATCACTATCCAATGAATACATGTTTATCATAAAGTAAACAAAGTCATTAGTTCTTGGGAACCAACTCCAACAGATACATCTAGGTGCTCCCTATGTCGATAAATAATGTTGAGTAATGAGAATCATCCAACAACTAGGTCTTTAACTCCAGATATTCGGGTACACATAGAATGAACCTGAATCTCACAAACCCTTCTTCATTACCAATAAACTATGAGTATTTCCAATATCTTAAGGATTCCATATTATTTAAAATTCCCATATCATTTAATTAAGAATCCATCATATTCTCTAGAATGTACAGGTGAGTAATCAATTATGATAGCATTGATTATTATATTTTCTTTATGATTTCCATGTCTATAATTTACATAATTAAAATGATCATATCCTCATCAATTATCATCAATGATATAATTTCAATATCCTTTTTAAATTCTATGTTTCAAAATTTATTACATTCCCACAATAATAGTGAATTGATATGGCATAGTCATGGATCAGATATATCAATCATCATTGGAACATATTCTGCTCATTCTAGGTAATTATATATCAGAAGTTTGTGGATATGTAATCATTTCACACTTCTCACCAATGATATAATGCTTCCATATTTTCAATGTGATGATCATTGTAGCTAAGACCAGATCACTCACTAGATATTTTTATTCATTAAATTTTAACTTCCAGTATGACTAGGCCAGGACATTGTCATTCTACATCAAAACAATAACAATTCCTTTCGTAGTACCATAATATAATGCCATTAAAACTTCTCCACTGATGTTTTGGGTGAGAAAAAATTAATAAATAATCATCTATTTCAGCTCAATGAATCTCTATTAACATGTATCATTCCAAGAAAACATGACTCCCATCTATGTTATCTTTGTTAGGAAGTTTTATAATTTTAAGTAATTTTCAAAACAAATAAACATCAATACCAACATAAACTGAGGAATATATGAAAATATATCATGTTTGTGTTCATGGTCCATCCCTAAATAACAGTTTTCATTGAAGGGTCAATATATATCCAATTTCATAAAATTATATAACCTAATAATGATACTATTGTCTACCATAACTCACATTTTCTATAAATGGTAATAATCTTCTCCTTTCATAAGGTCTTTAGAAAAATTCTCAGATGTTCTTCATGTTCATCCTTGGTTTTGGAGAATATTAGAATATAATATGTAAAGTCTAAAAAAATTCCATGTTAATCTATATAGAGTATAATTTTCACATTTGTGAGTATTGATAATGAATTATTAAGTCTGATTGACATTCATACGAACTCTTAGTCCCATTACCTTTTAAGAAAAGAAGAATTAGGGATATCCCCCTTATTCACCCTAACTAGGTAATATATTAATCCCAAATCGTCCTCAGAGAAGTATTGTGCTCAACATAGTTGATTAATGAATTAATTAATCTGTGGAAGATGATTCTTGTTCTTTATCATCATCTTTTTGTGATCGTGATATTCAATGACAAGGTGAAGTGGCACATCCTTCTTCACGATAAAGATGACTATTTCACCCTATAGTGAAGACCATGGGTGTATTAGCTGTTTATCTAGATTCACTAATTGTATTGTGTTAGTCTACACAAGTTCCGCAACATGAATTCTATACAAAGTATTAAACAATGGAAAGATTTTAGGTATACACTCAATAGATAATTGAACCTCTAAGCTTGGAGGAAGACCATACAATCCTACGGGAAACACAATTGTGTATTCCCACAAAATATGAATTAATTTGACTTTTATTATTCCCATAGAATCAATCATTTTATCTATATACAATGCCTCATATGGAAATAATATCCATGATTTAGATTTTGGTTCTAAAGAATATTCATCCTCCTCCTAAAATTTATAAAAAATCAAAAGAAAATTTATAGTGATGAGATTGATTTTCATCTAGTAGAAATTTAGGTTGTATCTATATATAGAAATACAATCCAACCCAAAATTGCATAAAATTTTATTAAACAGAGTATGAAATGTGTCTCTCGGATTTTTAGCCCAAAAATTGTTATTAGGGCGGAGTTTTATTCTTGTGTTGCAATAATTTCCCCAATTTCAATTTTCATGGTCATCACTACTTCCATGATTTGTGGTGATGTTATAGTTGTCCAAATAATCATTCTTGATATGAATGAATATCTAAAACTAGAATCATAAATTTCATTTTATATACTTGATTAAATAACTAGTATATATATATATCAATTGTGTTGTCAATATCTACCTCACAGTTTGTGATGGAAAAATGACTCTCTGGCTAACAAAAAAGTTGTTTCTTTTCTATAAAAATCCCAATCATTAAGAATCAATTTTAAAAAATCTGCAAATCCTTGATTTTGGGGAAATTAATATTAAGATGATGACTTAATGGACCATTTCTTTCCTTCATCACAATAATATATTTTTGTAGTTCGAAATCATGATCTATGTGTTTCTAATTCCCTCAAAGAAAACATTTCCTCACCCCCTTATCCAATTATAGGGGTTTCTCATTCCACAAATTTTACTAGTGGGATGTGGAAATATATTATAACCATTGGATTTATCAAACAGACAATGATTATTGAACTCAACATTCTACTTCATATCCCCATTATAACATTATGATTCACTAATCTCAATTTTGACTTTGAGGGCACATCAGAAAAATTCTTTAATATATATCAATGTCACAAATCCCCACAGATTTTCATAGATTATGTTTTTTCACACCAAAAAACAATTCAAAATTGAATTAATGGGTTATAAAAAAGGCATAGGTATATCATGTCTGTATTATGAATTTTTACTAGAACTCCATGATAGATTGGTCATATTTTTCTTTAGTAAAATAAAATACTATTCCTTTTTTAAGATGGAGAATGTGAGAAATATAATTGTAAAAAATTTTGGAAGTTCATCCTCCATGTAACATTGATCTCTTCTTTAGGATTAATATTCCAAATAAATTTCCACTAATGGTCATATTAGCCCTCCATATTATAAAATGAAAGTATAACCTTCTCATGTTTAAAACATTAAATGGTGGACAATATCGTATCAATTGAGTCAATCCATTGCTTCATTATTATAGAATCTGGTGATCTATTGAATGTAAGAGGAATTTGTCATATAATGTAATCAACTAAAACTTCTTCTTTCATATGGGTATTTTAGAGCTCCTCCTAATCTAGTTTTATACTCAATACCTGAATTGGCTATGAGAGAATCATCACAATGTTTTCCATTCCTACTCACATCTGGTTGGGCACCTCATTGGGGAATTCAACATTTCATGTTACAATGATTATGTATAATATTCATCCTATTGGAATCTATTGGATGGAATAAATAAAAAATTAGTTATGATTATTTTATAAATATTAATCACTTAAATTGTAATTCAATTAAATTAAATGGATAACATATATATAACATTTATTTCCATAACCTTTAAATTTTTCGAGTTAAATCTATGTTATCAGAGATAAATTTCATACCATATCCTCTTATGGGTGTTTTTTGTTCCCAAAATTAAGGTTTTAATGATTTTAATAATTTATATCCCCTAATAGTGTCATTCTATGAGTGCAGTAAGACATGTAGTCTTGTACCAGGTTACCTCGAGTCATGCATGATTCTCCTTGTCAAATTTGTTACACAAAGGTATATATATGTCTAGACCATGTCAACTTATATTTCCAGAATATAGAATTATAATCATGATGAGAAAATTATCAAATATTTTAAAAAAAATTAGAGATGATTTCCGATTCATAGTTTTATCCCCATGGATTTCTCTAGTTTTTTAAATCAAAATCCTCGAAAAAATCTAATCATTTCCTCTAATATCAACTATTACGACCCTGCTTCTTATTTTATAATAAAATATGATATATTACATAAGATAACACTTAATACAACCTAGAATATTCCAATTTATGGTGTCATTTGGAATTAATTATATTATATAACCACGTAAACATAGAAATACATCATATTTATTGAAAATAAAATAAATATTAACATAATATTCCATGTATTTTAAAACTGCATGGGATAACACTGATACATACATAAGAAAGTGGTGATATATAAAGATTAGTACTGGAATAAGCATGGAATAAGGTAAAACATGTTAGAAAATAGGAATAATATTTGGTTATAAATGGAGCATAAAAAATAAGTCATGATATAGCTTGATAATAATAACATGGGAAATGTCGCAAAAACATAAAACACTAAATCATAAAAATAATTGAAAGATACCTTCCAATAGATTTTGATGGACAAAGTCCCATAAATAATAAGATTAAATATTTCTCCCTATGTGATGTCTCATGAGACTATACAATAACAAATTCATTGGAGTGCTATATACGTATAGGGGAACCCATCACTTTCATTTCATTCTCACGATTAAGAATCCCACATTGATTATAAAGTGTGGCTTCATTAACCATCATATTTTATTTCAGGATAAATTATTTTGAAATTCATAAATTTATGTCCCATGTAAAATATGTTTAAGAATATTATGGTTACTACCATGTATAGGAAATTTTATCATATTTACTACACATTTTCTGGAAAAGAAAATCACGCTGATATTTCTGTAGCATAAAAGTGTCAGATAAAAATTCATTAAATGGTTTGACAAAAAAATAAATGGGTATATAAAAATATAAAAATAAATTGTGGATTATTTGGTACATATAAACACATATTCAATCAAAAGGAACTATAAATACAACACATGAGATAATAAAAAATGTGACTATTAAAGAGATGGTAAGGATACCTTACTATAGTGTATGACTCCAAATGATTGGAAGTAGTGTATAGAGAGCTTGGGGAACATTGGGAGGACTCAAGGGAATAGATGGTAGAGGAATTTTTTAAAAAAAAGAGTATTGGTGAACATAACTGAGATATTTGGATTCATTATATAGGAAAATAATGGGGGTTTCTTTAATTTTTCTGAAAACATGGGTTTTGGACACTATATAGAAAAACAATCGAACCACAAGTCATACCATGTGATTTTGAAATTGTTTCATCCAAATGGGGTTGGTTTTAATTATTTTCTAAGAAACATTCTGAACATAAAAAAATAATGCCCTTGATTTTGTAGTGTTGAGTCATACTATAAAATAAATTCATATAAAATATAAATATATATTAATGGATTTAGAATAATCATAATGCATTTATATAATTAATCATAAATGTTATAATATAATTTTTTTAAATTGAAAAAATATCTTTGTTTTTGGAATTCATTTTTACTATTTATTACAAAACCATTGGCTCGTTATGTTGTCATAATTTACAGTGTATATTTATAAGATATTAAATTATTTTGATCAAAATTTGATTATGTCAAAAAAATATGAAAAAGTCACCATTAGAATACTTGGCCATTCTGATTCCAAAAAAATAATCATTTTATATAAATAATTTTCTAAATATATAATTTTATTCTTTTAAAATAAATTATAAATTTATAAATAAATTCAAGGTTTTCTAACAATTGTAGATTTTAAACCCTTATAAAAATAACATTCAAATTTATAAAAATTATATGATCATTTTTGAATAATAAAAATTAATTAATTATCATATTATATTAAAATATTATTTTTTTAAAAAAACCCACATAATTACATCTCAATAGGTTCCTAAAAAGACTTTGAATATTTACCAACCATAATTTTTGTGCTTTTATGTATAAAAATTAAACGAATTCACTGATTAACTATAATATTATGAAAATAAATACATTATTCTATAAAAAATAATATACATTCTAATATGGTTATTTCCAAAATACATATACCTTTAGTACATAGAAAAATTTACTAAGAGTTAGGTGTGTGATGATGATACATTCATTGGGTGGTTCTATATACATGATTTGGGTTGTGATCTCGATGACCTTGATCATTTTCGGTAAATGGTTTTTCTATTTAATAATTTGTTGGGTATCATATTTGGGTTGGTTATGGTTTAATCCCAATGATGATACCTTGAATGGATGCTCTGAAGAATGGAACATACAGGGTATGATCCAACTAATTGAGGTCATCACATCCTTTTTCATTGTCAATTGTTTTTTTAAAAAAATCAATAAAATTACTACTCATGTGATCACTTTTAAATGAATATTTTATCAATGGTAATGATTCTTATTGGTATATTAAATATTATAGGATATTATAAATAAAATGTACTTTGATGTGTTTTCTATATAACATTACGCAAAAAAAACATATAATAAGACTATAATGGAAATTTTTATTATAATAGTTTCAGTCTTTACAAGTCATCTTGAAAGTAATAAATATAATACTGTACATCATTCTGGTCATCAATGATGACTAATCCCAAATCAGTTTTGTTATGAGTACATCAATGTTGGTTTGAAGAACACATATTTGAGAATTTTCTTCCATGGTGTGATTGTCCATACTATATTGGTTATGAATTGGGTGATCATGAATACATAATGATATCAAAATTTCTTAAAAATATATGTGTGGTCTATGTTGGGATAACCAATCCATTCCCATAATATATTAAAATTTAACAAAGGATTAAATAATTTTCTCATTTATAATTATCTTATTAAAAATATTAATCATAAAAATGTGTATATTCTAGACATGATAATTTATCTACCAAATGTTTACCAAGATTATTATATATCCATCACAAGATGAGGTTGTTCAACATCCTCTATTAATATGTATGATATAAAATAATGTCATGAACTAGAATATAATCATATAAACATAGAACTAGAATAATGTATATATGTACAAAATCTCATTTGATCGTCATTATTTATTAAAGTGTTGTTAATAGTGAATTTCCTTCCTTATTTTCATGGTTTGGGAGGTTGTTGGGGATTATTGTTTCAATTATCCTAAGGCCTAGGTAATTGATTGGAATATCTTCCTAACACTATGATCAAGATGCATTATAGTATAGTTATATCATTTTTTATGTCCTTACCCCCTTATTGTTATAAATGGATTCTATTAATTTCTTATACAGTTTCATGCATGGACATTAACTATGACACAAATAAAACCCTTCCCTGATATTTTATTGAAATTACCGTTGTTCTTCATCCCATTCCTTTGGATGAAAAGATAGAAGAAATTTCTTACACCATATTACAATCCATTGGGGATCCCATGATCTTCCTCTGTACCATTTCTTCTCTAGAGTACAATGAAATTTTAGATTCTATATATACTATTAGAACACATATAAAATACCATCATTAATTACAATGTTTATTAGAAAACAATTTTTTCTATGATTATGTTTTTATACAGTAATGTAATCCGTAATTTTACTTTTAGTATTGCAGATAAAAGCATAGGGAATTCTTGCATGGATTTTGATGTTTTCTTCATTCATCCCATTGGATTCATCCTCTATTATTTTTAACTCTAAGAATTCCATCTCCACATTTGTGTGAGGAGTCTGATGAAATTACCTAAAAACACATTATCAAACCTTCTCAATTCCAGCGTCAATATATCTTATCTCTTGATTTAACTCATTACAAGATACCCCAATTGTTGGCCTCACATTCTATATGGTCTGTTTTTTGAATCACATTTTGATGATTATGAACTGGAAAATAGAAAAAATACTTTCAATTTCACATTTGAATTTTCTGTTTATTGGTTGATTATAATCGCGAATAAAAATGGTGAATTTTTACAAAAAAATGTATCATAGACAACAGATTGATGCAAGGTTTGTTCATGTTCTCAAAGAAATTAAAGTTATTATAAATATATTGAGTCAATTGGGATTGTATTTATTTGAGTTGTTCATATATAGAAATTATTCCAATGGGTGGTCCATTGGGGAAATAATGTCATTTTCTACCACACCAATCATCTCCCCAATTCATTCTTGGATCCCTCCATTATTAAAAACAATAATCAATCATAATGATATTAAAAATTTGACATCAAAAGGGATAAAATAGTATGAAGAAAACACAACACAAAAAACATATTAAATTACACTATCATGTTAGTCAATAATTATTTAATTTCAGTATATATCATTTCTTTATAAACATTGTGTAGTGTTTTCTTATATATCTTAACATATTAAAAAAAATTATCCACGATTTCATTTCATAAAAATAGTTCATATAGAGTATGAGATAAACAAAAGACTATACCCTCTAGAGTTCTAACTTATTGTGTAGTAAGGCCTATTATTTTTTCACCATGTAATGGTTTAGTTAATACCAATTACATGTTATTTTGTTTTATTACCCATAAGTATAACTATGAAAAATCATACATCATTATGAAAAATATAGATAAACATTAATTTGGTAGTAAAATCACCTAATCTAGACATTAAAAATATTTAAGGATAAAATTTAATACATAAACACATCAATAGAGATTTAATTTATGTTTTTATAACCATAATTGTAACACCCCAATATTTCATAGTACGTTATTTTTTCAGATTAATTAAATAAGTTGCACTTCACGCAACACCGAGTTCTAGCGCACTATGACTTACCAAACAAGCTGTTCAAAAGTGGTTATGAATAATATTCACTGAATTTTGATCTTTATATAATCCTTATAATTTTAGAATCCATATTGTATGTTTCTTAGACATAATGTAAGAACAAATACAATTTTTTAATATAAAAGATGTATTTTTTTAAAAATGCAATTTTACCGGTTTTTAATGGTGAAGTCTTTTTAAATCCAATATTTGAAACATTTATATATTCAATTTGAAAAAAAATCTAATTCTTTTTTAGAATTGGGAGATAAGAATTTAGTTTCAATAATGTTTTGGTGTTTTTATGATAACTTTCATATTTGCGTGAATAGTGAAAAATACTATATTTTAACTAAAAACTAGTTTTTAAATAAAATTAATTTATAGTGTTAAATTATAAATTTTTATGGTTTGAAAGTATAAATAGATCATATTTTTACCATTTAACCCAATTATGGTTATTTTAAGTAATTTCACATTGAATTTGGACATAAATAAGTGTCAATATTTTGATAGTTATTATTTCTTAAAAATACGCCTATTGGTTTTGAGAGAGGGAGTTACTTTTAAAATAATAAATCCAACTTCTATGTTTTTAATTTGGTAAAAAGACATCATTATTTAATTTGTAATATCAAAATTATCTTAGGGTGAATTTTTGCTATTTTTCTGAAAACATTCAATTTTTGATGAATAGTGAAAAACATTGAGTTATTGGTTAAAACTGACTTTTTATTTAAATAATTATTTATTTAAATTTATTTTAGTTCAAAATAGATACATAATACATTATATGTTCATTTTAATTCATTGTAGTTAGTTTATGATAATTTTAGACATATAAAAATTTTATTGAAATTTTTACCATCTTTTACCTATCTCCTAAAAGAATTTGTAAATTCACATAAAACGTAATTTTACGGCTTATGTGAGTGGTACTTCTAAAATACAAGAGACACAGTTAATATCAAGGATTAAAATATTGTTCAATAAGAAAAAAATAACTTCTTCTGAATAGTAACTTTTTACTTTTATTTACAACGGTAAAAAGTAAATAGGGTAATTAAGGGTAAAAATGATATTATTATTACCATAAATCATGTCCTAATTCTGTAGGATAAGTATAATTCTACCAAAAACAACCTTATTAATAAAATATAATCCTCTTTGGTCCACTTGAATTATATTAGGACATTTATTATTATTTAATTCAAAGAAGAGTTAAAAAAGTTTAAATCAAAGTGTAATAACTATAACATTTTTAATATTGGGTTATAAATAAGATAAATTCGATTATAAATATAAATTATAAAGATAAATATATTTCCTACATGATGGTAGTTTATTTCTAATTTTTAGACATTAAATAATTTAATTTATTTATGACACAATGGTGATGCAGTAATTATCTAATTAGTGAAATATAAAAATAATTGATATTATAAATACCAAAATAAATATAATTTGAGACCTTTAATGAATGAAACTAATATTATCGTTTAATAGGACATGATAGTATAGATAAAATTATTTTTTTTCTAATTAATAAAATTGTTAAGACTTTAAAAAAAATCAATAATTGAATATTTTTAAAAATGACATAAATGAGTTTATAAAAAAAATATTATATTATTAATTGATATTCTATTCCTAAAATTCTAAGGTTCGGCTAGAGGACTTATACCATGATAGGTGTATCATTAATGGACCACTTAGCGGTCTCTTGGATGTATATAGTATGTTTATTAACTATATAATATAAAAATACAAGGTGACATGTTAATTGTCTAACTAATTAACTAAGAGTTATATCTAAAAGATAAGGTTAATATAATGCCCCAAAACTGTCTACAATATATTGGTTGAAAGGATTTAGACCCATACTCACCATATAATTTAAATAATCCACATTGGAGCCATTAGAAACCTAATATGAATTTATTATAAAATAATACTTTAAGTTTTTCCTGAAGAGCCCCTCCTCCCCCTTATAAAAAGACAAAACTTCTAGCCAATTCTACACACCTTCAAAGCCTATTGGATCAGCCCAAACCTACCCAAATATTGTAACAACAACCCTCACTACAACCCAGAGTCCTTAGTTCTAACATAATTCCAACTTATGGAGCACTTTTGATCAAATCAAAAGGAACAACCGGAATAAGAGGTAATGATTCCACCACCCTCCTTCAAGTTCCTTTCTTCTTCCACTTCCTTTTTTTCTTCCATTATAAAATAATAACTCCAGTATATTATATATAATATTATGTTATTATAATTATGGTACAACCAAATTCATTATTCTATCCACCCTTTTAATGTCATGTCACCATATGTGCATATGTACGGCTAACCGTCTCCATGTTGTGGAGTAATTGTTATTCAATACATTATTATTTGGATGGGCATAATAATGATGTGTATTTGATGTAAATAATAAATATTACCTGATAAGGATTCTGTATATATTATATAATATCCAATTATATATTATTTTAATATAAAAAAATGATATTTTCTCTCATGCGTACGTTGGAATTACCTTCTCCACGACGTGATGAGATTCATTTCCAAGTTCAACATTCATCGACGATTATAAAAATATATATTACTAATAAGTATTTAATATATGACATAATAATGGTAATAGAGATATATATATATATATAGGTATTTATTTATTTACATATATATTATTCACTTACTTTCGTTCAGTACTATATGAAAACAGAAACATCGTTTATGCATATGTATGGACTACTCTCTCCATAAACAGTGTTTTCCCATTCATATATATGTCTATTATACATATTTATATTCTAAATATATATGATATATAAATCATGTTTTATATTATGTAAGTATTTAAATCATGATCTATGTGATACAATCAAGAGTACCATGTTAAAACACGTACGATAAAGTATGCGATTATTACCCGAAATATTAATATAACATAGAAATTATTATTTAATGGGAAGTATAAAGTCATAAATGAATAATGTATGATATTATAAATACTAATATGGTTATGGTATAATTCAATAACATACTATATTCTTCATACAAGAGGTTAAATTTATCCTCAACTTAAGGAAAGTGCAAGGTAAGAGGTTTTCATCTCACTCCTTATTCCCATGAGATTCATGCCATATTGCCAATATTACCTTTTATTTAGTGTATTTACTGCCCATAATTGTATTCTTTGTGTAATAAAAATTAACTTATGTGTATTTACATATTCATTGTATTATTCCTCTTTTATGGGGTGTATGTTTCGTAAGATACAAAATTTGTAAGGGTTAATTCCTCAATCTCATTATTATACGAGATTGTATATGTGTTTGTATTTACTCAGACATTTTTATCAAACATGTCCATTTTTCATAAAAATTATTTCAAAATGAATATTTTAAGGATTTTTGAAAGTTACTCTTTATCAAGTTCACAATTTTAAATTTTTTAATGATTTGTCTTTCTAAATATTTTTAATTAATTCCCATGTTATAAAAATGATTATGAGGATTTATTTATATGGACATAAATGTTTTGAAATGATAATTCTTTTCAAAAGTTTCAAAGTGGTATGGGAAACATTGATTCAAAAATCTCTTTAAAATTACTCTCTTTATAAATGTTTGACTTTTAAATAATTTTACAAAAAGATTATTTATCTCAAAAAGTTTTACTCATCATTTGCAACTATGTCACCATACTTTACACTATATTATTTTTGATTGAGGTTGATTTATTATGATACAAAACTTCCATATAGTATTGAAGGTTTTGTGATATGTTTTAAATGTGGATATGTTATTTTTATACCGTTCGTGGTTTATGGATAATGTATTTACATTTCCTATTCTAGTTTTAACACGAATGTTTATGTTCTGTTTAAACCTTTTCATACAAGGAATGCATTGGACTTATTAACTGACGGGTGGAGCCCGCTGTAGCTCCTCAATGCATTGGTAGGTCTCATGAGACAAACTAGTGTCTTGGCATGAGGCCTTGACAATATCTTATTTTTAGTCCTGGCATGAGGCCTTGGCTACATGGTTATGATAGTCTGGAATTATGCATTCCATCATTATGAAATTGGTTAGTTATATTGCATGGGATTATTATACTAGTATAATAACCATGTGAATAAGTAAATGGAATTACATCATTTTAATTTTTTCCATATTATGTTGATGTTCAAGTTTAAAATGCTTTTGTTTTAGTTATGCATTGCCTTAATTGTTTATGCTTATTTATGAAGGATTCCACTGTATTGTTATCCTTACTGAGCATCTGAGCTCACCCCATTCCCTGTTTTATTTTTCCCATGATTCCAAGAAGAGTATTGTGATTGATATGAAAGGTTAAGCCAAGGGAATAATGGTGTTAATAAAGGATTATTTATTTTGTTTTTTATGTTATAAAACCTAATGTATCATTCATGTTTGTAATAAATTTTCCAAGACTGCTAAACTGATCGGTCTTTCGGAACATGATTCCTTGTAATCATGCCAATTTATTAAAATAATGCACCGAATCTGGGTAACTAGGGTCAGGGCATTGCAGTTGGTATTAGAGGAAGTTTAGAAATAACCTAGGAAAGTAGATATAGATAAACCGTGATTAGAGCACATTACCCTAAGATAGACTTTGAGGAATAGTATAGAAGAACCTCATAGAATTTTGGTAATGTAGAGATTTTGTGAGTTTTACAAGAAAATACATCCATGTCTGCATAGGAGCAGGTAGAGGCGGCTCTGGCATAGATGTACCTAGGGGTAAAACCTGAAAACACCACATTAAACTGGACTCGAACGGGAACTGGTGCACAAAAACGGACCTTGCTGCACTCTTGGTTACAACACTCCCAAGGGATATGCTTATGATAATTCTCATTTTCATTACAAACCACTATGAAGGGTTAATGAGTATATATCTCCTCAAAGAATTTTTTTTGGGATTATGGATTATATCCATACACTATTCAATTTATGTTAGGTATTTTACATGTTTGTAATTATGAATTGTGATTCCCAAACAAACCTAGTGTATTCCATTGTATTCAAATCGAGCCCAATATAATGAATGTAAACTCTAGCAATATGTATGATCCAATGTGTAAGAAGGATCATATCATTCATAGTATTAAGGCAAAATTTATAAGGGAAGTAGTCTCCCATGTATTCTCAACATATGAAGAAATAGTATCATGTATTAATAAGATATGTAAAGAATTCTCTGAGTCCTATGGCTTTGAAGTGAAGCAAGACAAGAAAAGGATGGAATAGAGAAAGATGGATAAAGGGAAGAGGGAAAAGAATAATTTTCCCATATGTGATAACTGTGGGAAGAAACACCTTGGAACATGCCTGAAGGGAATGGGTGTTTGTAATAAGTGTGGAGAAAAATGTCACCATGTATGTGACTGCAAGGATAAGAAAAAGGTTTCAAATGAACCATGCCTCATCTATAAGGAGTTGAGAGACTACGTGAACCGATGATCAAATCAGCATAGTATTCCCCAAATGATGATATTGGATAATAATAAATTTATGATACCACCATAGATAAGGAAGAATGATTAGAGTTCTTATGTTGTTATTAGAGAATTATGTAATTTTAGTGTTGTATCAACAATGTACTGGTTATAATAATAATGTAGTATAGAAGGATTATACTGCAGTACTATTTCATTAAGGACATGAGATTGTGTGGAACGGAGAAAAGTGACTCAATAGCAGGTTAAATTTTTGTAAAATATATGGTTGAGAGAAAGATAAACCATAATATTGTTCTGATACCGAGGTAGTGATTTTGGAATAATACATTATTTATTTGGACAAATTATATTTGATATTCATGATTACCATGAAACTGATCAATGATTTGTATATTCCATCATTGTTTTAGTTTACCACATTTTTGGATAGAAGGAGAATATACAGTATTTTATAAGTAATAAGGGATCATGAATGAAATCAATAAGGTTTTATGGTAATTCAGGATGTCACGGTGTTTTAAAAGAATACATGATGAAGGAGTTCACATGTTATTACACGGAAAAATGATCTTCATTGTGTTTAACATCTTTATAAATTTTGGACTGTGAGTTTGCACAGAAGTATTTTGGATAATTCTAGTTTAAGATAATTTTTTGTATTGCCATAAATGGACAACCCGGAGGTCGAGCGACAAAATGTGCCATCCAGCAAGGCCGCGAGACATGAACCCGTAACCGAAGGGCGACAAAGGTGTATCACCTACCACTGGACCACGTGATGTCCTGGATTGAATAATGTAGTCTCTTTTAAAAAAAAAATTGGTAGATGGATTTTATATTCTTTTTTAACCATATACGAATAGGATAAATAGAATATTGATTTTAAGTTCTATTATCTTTTAGGGTGAAATATGAGTTTGTGGTAGAAATTAGTTAAAAGATGGGACTCTACTTGTCAAGTATATATTTTTCTTCTTCTCTTATTCTATGACGAAATTAATTCTCATAATTTAGTTAAGGGATGTTAAAACAAAAAAATTTGTTTTCCTAATACAATATGTTTTGTTGAACTACTGGTATTTTAAATCATCATAGATTGATGAATTTAAGGCCCTCAATTTTTCACTTGTTTATAATTGATGACCTCAATCACTACCTATAAATATTTACGTTTTTCCTCCGAGTATATGTCTCAATTTTCCACCAATGTTCTCCTAATATAGATCATAACTTGGTGGTGACCCTTTCATTTCCCATTCCCTCTTATTAAAACTAAATTTTATTAACCTAATTTTCGTTGTGGGTTTTCCCAAAGGTATTTTAGATTTTCAACCTATTATTTTCGACAAATATTTTCAAATTTTGAGGACGCAATTTTTTGAATGAGGGAAGAATGTAACACCCCAAGATTTCATAGTATGTTATTTTTTCAAAATAATTCAATAACTTGCACTACACGAACACTGAGTTCTAGCGCACCAAGACTTACCAAACAAGCCGTTCAAAAGCGGTTATGAATAGTATTAACTGATTTTTGAACATTATTTAATCCTTATAATTTTAGAATCCATATCGCGAGTTTATTTGACATAATGTAAGAACAAATAAATTTATTTAGATAAAAGAAGTATTTTTAAAAAAATTCCATTTTACCAATTTTTAATGGTGAAGCCTTTTTAAATCCAATATTTGAAACTTTTATATACTCAATTTGACAAAATAAACTTCTTCTTTAGAATTGGAACATAAGAAGTTATTTTCAATAATGTTTTGGTGTTTTTATGATAACTTTTATATTTGGGTGAATAATGACAAATTTTATATTTTAACTAAAAACAACTTTATAAATCAAAATAATTTATAGTGTTAAATTATAAATTTTAATGGTTTCGAAGTATAAATAGATTATATTTTTACCATTTAACCCAATTATGGTAATTTTAAGTTATTTAACTTTGAAATTGAACATAAACAACTATCAAACTTTTGATAGTTATTATTTCTTAAAAATACACATTTTGGTTTTGACTGCGGGAATTAATTTTAAATTAATAAATTCAACTTCTATGTTTTCAATTTGGTAAAATATACTTCATTATTGAATTCGGAATAACAAAATTATCTTAGGGTGGAGTTTGGTTATTTTTCTGAAAAGTTTAAATTTTTTATGAATAGTGAAAAAACACTGAGTTATTGGTTAAAACTGATTTTTTATTTAAATAATTTTTTATTTTATATTATTTTTGGTCAAAATAGATATTTAATACCTATATATGTTCAATTTAATTAATCAGAGTTAGTTTATAATAATTTTAGATATAAAAAAATTTTATTGAACTTTTCACCGTCTTTTACCCATCTCCTAGGAGAATTTTAAAATTCAAATAAAACATATTTTTACCACTTTTTTGAGTGGATTTTAGAAAGTCCGAGAGACACGGTTAATATCAAGAAGTAAAATGTGGTTCAATACGATAAAAATAATTTTTGCTGAATAGTAACTTTTCACTTTTATTTGACACAGTAAAAATTAAATAGGGTAATTTAGGGTTAAAATAATAATATTATTACTCAAACACATGTCCTAATTATATTTTATAAGTATAATTAGACCAAAAACAACCTTATAAATAAAATATTAACCTCTTAGGTCAACTTGGATTAGGATAGGACATTTATTATTATTTAATTCAAAGAAGAGTTAAAAGTTTTAAAATCAAAGTTTAATAACTAAAACATTTTTAATATAGGGTTATACATAAGATAAATTCGATTATAATTATTAATTATAAAGATAAATATATCTCCTACATAATGGTATTTTATTTATTATTTTAATACATTAAATAATTTAATTTATTTATGACACAATGGTGATGCAGTAATTACCTAATTAGTGAAATATTGAAATAATTGATATTATAAATACGAAAATAAATATAATTTAAGACTTTTAAAAAATGAAACGAATTTTATTGGTTAATATGGAATGTTAGTATTGACTAAATTAATTTTTTTCTAATTAAGAAAACTGTTATGACTTTATCATCAATTAATTATGGAATAGTGTGAAAATTGACATAAATGAGTTTTTTAAAAAAATAATATATTATTAATTGATATTATATTACTTAAATTATAAGGTTTTTCCAAAGGACATATATCATGATAGGTGTATCATTAATGGACTAATTTGGGGTATCTTTGATGTATATAGTATGTTTATTAACTATATAATATAAAATTACAAGGTGACATGGTAAATGTGAAACTATTTAACTAAGAGTTAAAACTAAAATATATTGTTAATATAATGACCCAAACCTATATAAAATCTATTTGTTGATAGGATTTATACACATACCCACCTTATAATTTTATTCTTCCACTTTAGAGCCATTTGAAAACGAATTTTAATTTAATATAAAATAATACTTTAAGTTTTTCCTAAAGATCCCCTCCTCCCCCTTATAAAAGGACACCACTTCTATCCAATTCTTCACACCGTCAAAGCCTTCTGTCTCAGCCAAAACCTGAACATATATCCTTTAAAGTTCACTCAATTCAACCTAGAGGCCTTATTTTGATCATAAGGCCATCATAAGGAGCCCTTTTGATCAAATCAAAAAGAAGAACCCGAAGAAGAGGTAATGATTTCACCACCCTCCTTCAAGTTCCTTTCTTCTTCCACATCATTTTTTTGTTTCCATTATAAAATAATAACCCCATTATATTATATATACTATGATGTTATTATAATTATGGTACAACCAAATTCATTATTCTATCCACCCTTTTAATGTCATGTCACCAAATGTATGTACGTACGACTTACCGTCTCCACGTCGTAGAGTAATTTTTATTCAATACATTATTATTTGTATGGGTATAATATTGATGTGTATTTGATGTAAATAATAAATATGACAGGATAATTATTCTGTATATATGATTTACTATCCAATTATATATTAATATAATATCAAAAAAATGATATTTTCGCTCGTGCGTACATACGGATTACCGTCTCCAGGACGCGATCAGATTCATTTCCACATTCACCATTAATCAGCGATTATAAAAATATATATTACTAATAAGTATGTAATATATGACATAATAATGCTACTGGATATATATATTTATATATAAGTATTTATGTACTTACATATATCTTATTCACTCACTTCCGTTCAATACTATATGAAAACGAAAACATCGTTTATGAATACGTACGGACTACTGTCTCCATAAACAGTGCTTTCCATTTCATATATATGTCTATTATACATATCTATATTCTAAATATATATGATATATAAATCATGTTTTATATTCTGGAAGTATTTAAATCATGATCTATGTGATATAATCAAGAGTAAAAAAGTTAAAACACATACGATAATGTTTGCGATTATTACATGAAATATTAATATAACATAAAAATTATTATTAAATGGGTAGTATGAAGTCATAAATGAAAAATTTATGATATTATAAATATTAATATGGTTATTTTATAATTCAATAACATACTATAGTCTTCATATATGAGATTAAATGTATCCTCGACTAAAGGAAAGTGCAAGGTAAGGGGTTTTCATCTCACTCCTTTCTTCCCATGTGATTAATGCCATATTGCCACTATTACATTTTGTGTGGTGTATATACTGGACATAATTGTATTCTTTGTGTAATACACTTTAATTTAGGTGTATTTACATATTAATTTTATGATACCTCTTTCATGGGGTGTATGTTTCATATGTTACCAAATTGGTAAGGATTAATTCCTCAATCTCATTATTTTCCGAGATTGTTTATGGTATGTATTTACTCGGACATGTTTATCATCCATGTCCATTTTTCATAAAAATGATTTAAAAATGAATATTTTAAGAATTTTTTAAAGTTAATATTTATCAAGATCAAAATTTTAAATATTTTAATGATTTATCTTTCAAAATATTTTTAATTAATGTCCATGTTTTCAAAATGTTTTTATGGATTTATTTATATGAACATGAATTTTTGAAATGTTAATTATATTCAAATGTTTCGAAGTGGTATGGGACATGTTGATTAAAAAATCTCTTTTAAATTACTTTATTTATAAATTTGTGATTTTTAAATAATTTTACAAAATGATTATTTCTCTCAATAAGTTTTACTCATCATTTTCAACTCTGCCAACATCCTTTACTGGATATTATTTTTGATTGAGGTTTATTTATTATGTTATAAAACTTCCATATAGTATTGAAGGTTTTGTGATATTTTTTTAATGCGGATGTGTTATTTTTATACCATTCATGGTTTATGGATAAATTATTGACATTTCATATGCTAGTTTTAATTCGAATGATTATGTTATGATTAAACCTTTTCATATGAGGAATGCATTGGACTTAGTAAGTGACGGGTGGAGACCGCTATAGCTCCTCAATGCATCGGTAGCTCTAATGAGAAAAACTATTGTCTTGGAATGAGGCCTTGACAAAATATTATTTGTATTCATGGCACGATGCCATGGATATGTGGTTATGATAGTCTGGAATTATGTATTCCATCATTATAAAAGTGGTTAGTGATATTGCAAGTGATTATTCGACTAGTAGAATATCCATGTGAATAAGTAAATGGATTTACTTATTTTTAATTTTTTTCGTATTATGTTTATGTTCAAGTTTAAAATTCTTTTGTTTTAGATATACATTACATTAAATGTTTATGCTTATTTATGAAAGTTTTCATTGTATTGTTATCCTTACTGAGCATCTCATCTCACCCCTTTTTATGTTTTGTTTTTCCCTGGATTCCAAGAAGTGTATTGTGATTGATATGCAGGGTTAAGCAAAGGGAATAATAGAATTTATAAAGCATTATTTATGTTGGTTTGTAATTTATAATGTGTAATTTTACATTCATGTATGTAATCTATTTTCCAAGACTGCTAAACCGATCATTCCTTCGGAACTTGATTCCTTGTAATCATGCCAATGTATTAAAATAATGCACCGACTCTGGGTAACTGGGGTCGGGGCATTACAATAATTATAAAAATAGATTTTATAATATTCAAAAGTTACTAATCCCATTATCTTATATCATCTTCCTAGTCCCAGGAAAAAAAAGACATTATTTTACATCCATTAAATGATTTAAAAATTCAATTTCATGAATAATATTATCACATTGACCGATTAGTTTAGTGTCTTTAGAGCCTATCTACAAATTATCATATTTTTAAGTTATTGATATAAATTCTATATTAAATTCGAAGATTAATCCATATATTAGGAACCTGATTAAATTTTTTCATCCTCATTACCATCATAATGAAAACACAAGAAATTAGTGATCTTATACAATCTGTAAGGGATGAATGAACATTTCATCAAGGATGATTTCATTATAATATGTTAAATGTCAACATAAGATAAATATCTATACATCATGGGTTATAACTGTACAACACATGCCAGCTTCAATGTTAATTGAATAATTACCTAAATCCATAAAATACCTATATGAATACATAATATCTTTTACATAGATTAAAAGCATTTAACAAAATAATTGTATTAGGAGAGATTAAGATCATAGTAATTAACGTACATTAAATTTTGGAACCAAAAAAATAATTTGGAAATATTTTAATCACAAGGATCATTTTTTTTCTTGCATACATGCAATTAAAATTCACTAATGAATACTTATCTCATAATAATTAAATGATTAACCATTGAATTTAATAAAAAAATTCCCCCATTCATTTTTATATATACGCATCAACCACATAAAAAATTACTTTTCACATCATAATGAACTCATAGACTGAAAATTGTACTCATAAAACATCTAAATGGAAACCACTATATGTTCACACAGAACCATTGGAAGTAAAATCTGTTTCATAATACCTCCAAAAAAATCATTCACATTTTATGAACAACCCATGGAAATGAAATAGTTTTTATAATTTTATTAAATATCATTGTGAATTAAATCATATGATGCGTAAATATTTTCACATAAAATGATAAAAAAATATATGGTGACATAAGAAACATAAATCCATTGGAGATTGGAGATTTTAAATATTTTTTAAGAAATCTTGAAAATGATTTTTTGAAAATATATTGTCTTCATCATTTTAAAATTCATAACTAGAATTATCTTTTATAAAATACTCCATTGATTTAAGAAAATAAGAAATAAAATTCATTTTTAAAGATCTATTTTTCTAAAAACGTTTTTTCCCAAAAAATAAAAAATATAGAATAATTTAAAATTGAATATCTTGGCAATGCAATGTTTAGTTTGAATTTATAATTGTACATGAAATGAGTTTGAGTTATGAAGTCCCTTATAGTTAAACCTAATATCCCCAAATGTAAAATCAGGTATCATAAAGAAAAAAACATAATTAAAGATTTGATACCAACATTAATATAAATATATATATATATTCATTTATATTCTATATTAATATCAATTATCTTCATGTATTTCGTAATCTCTTCCAATTTTCAATATCAGGTGTCAATAATCAGTGATGTTTTGAACTAGTTTCGTAATAGTTGTGTAAATAATTTTTTTTCTGAAGAATCCAAATTTAAAAAACATTAATTAGAATTTATATTATGTTTTATAAATAAATATTTTGTTTTCATTAAACTCATGGGAGTTTTATTCACATTTCATGAAGATTAAAAATTTGGTCAACTAGTATCATATTATTTATCAATATTCACAAATAAATATATAACAACCATTATATTTATTTGTTATCCCAAAAAAATAATCATAATATAAATTAAATTTATATATCAAATATTATATTTAAATACAATCTAAAAGCATCTATATTTGGATGTGCATTAGATTGACATATTTACTTGGTGATCATGTAGTCCACTCAACTCACAATTCTTATTTTTAATTTTCATAATGTGAAATTTTTGTGTTATTAATTTTATTACCATATAATTGTTAACATAATTGAATAATATTGAAACTAATTATACAGTTATAATATTTTTAAATTAAATTAGATTGTAAATTTTCATAAATAAATATAAAAGAAAAATATAAGTTTTGAACATTAACCTCACTTCATGGATTATCTTCATTGAAAATGTGATTAATCACTAGATGGATAGTCTGTAGATAATAATAAATGATCCTAAATTATTTTAGGTGTTTTTTATATGTCTGGGTAGTGTTTTAGTTGAATTTTGTTCTTTTTTTACCGTAAATTATTAAAGGATGGTAGATTCTATAAATAAATATAAATGTATTTTTTTTATACACAAAACCTTTTAAAAATGGGACACCACAGACAATGAAATTGGAAAAAAATGGATAAATAATTTTTTATAAGTTATAATAGGTCTATTCACACCTCCAAAAATTGATTAAATATATATTTTAAACATGATACACACTTTACCTCAATGGTTAATAATTTTCACAATTTTTTTCAAATCGGTAACTATTATACGACAACTTATGTTATAAATATTTACAAAAAATATAATTCACCATATTAATTAAAATCAAAATATTAGTACCATGTTTGGAATCAAATTGTTATTATAAATTTAAAGGTAATAAAAAAATTGTGTTGAGATAGTAATTTTATAATGTATTAAAAACATTTATTTTAATAGTATAACATAAATTATGAAATTTAAAATAACCAGTTATATTTATTAAATAATATTTTTTAAATTCTAAATTTATTTATAAATTCAATATTTAGGGTTAGAAAATGATTTTTAAAAATATAATTCACACTTATATTTCAATAATTGAAAACTTTCCAATATTTCTATAAATTCTATTCAATTAAGATTTCAAATATGCATAAAAATTCCAAATTTTAATAATCTTATTTTATTATTATGAATACTAATAAAATATATTACATTTTTTAAAATATATTTTTTAAAAAAAGTCATTATTTAAATAATATCAAAAAATATATGGTAAAACAATTCATATTGGAAAATATATATTTAAAATATTAACAATTATTTATTATCATTTCCTAAAATAGATTAAATAAATTATTTTTAATATATAATTAATTAAATTAAACATAATATAATTGTAATCATGAATTAAAACCCCACTTTTATAAAAATATATTTTTAAAATAAAATAATGTTATCAGTTGTTTTAGTAATATTGATTTTCATTATTAAAAGTAGTATTTATTTTCATTATATGAAAATGTCATATTTTTGTTACTCATATGAATACCAAATAATTATATAACATTATTTGGAAAGGAAATATTTAATATTTATGTTTTATATAATGATATCATATCTTTAACTTTAAATTTATATTTTATTTTGAACATGCATAGTTTCAATTTATATAGAAAAATGCATGTCATTGCAAATATATCATAAATTATTGCTAGGATATTTATTTATAATTTATTTTATAAAATAATAAGTATATTATATCACTTATTGGTATGATAGAAAAGTTAAAATATAATAACAGGTTATCCTAGATGCTTTGTAAGTGAAATAATGCCAAATAAGTTATCATATAAATAAAGCAAGAATAATATATTAGGGGTCACAAAAAATTATGTATTCCACGAAGATAATACCATATAAGGATAATATGTCAATGGACGACATAGAAAAATATAACATCATTTGAAACAAATTACTGAATTCATAATGATACAATGCATAAAACCAAAAATTATAATATTACCACTAAGCCCTAGTGAAAATACATCGTAAATAAATTTGAAGGGTGTGTGTCAAATAAAAAGAGTAGTTTCTCCTAATTGACTGTATAATGCATCATGGGGCCATAATATTCCACACACATTATATAATAAAACTATTTCATTCATTATTTGATAAAAATGAAAAACAATATCATACATAATTCTCAAAAAATAAAATATAAAAACAATTATAAGAAATGATACAGATTTCAATACTCGAAAAACAGACCAAGGTGATCATAAAAAATATAGATTAATATGATGGATAATATAATTAGACTATATCACTATTAAAATATAAGATTCATCAATAAATTTTGAAATATAATAAAATAATAATATAATAGAAGTCAAACATTTATTTGAAAATATAATAATTTTTTTTCCATTTTGAAATAATTTTAATAAAAATATATAATATTTGGTAAACTATGTTTTTAAATAACCATAAAAAAATTTAATTTATTATTTGAAATACTTAATGGTTATGACTATGGAAAAATAATATTTCATGGTAATCTGAAAAAGAAATATATATTAGACACTTTTGATAAAAATTCAAAGTACATTCATTTTAATACAATATGATGCTTTTCTATAATACATTAAAAAATGTAAACTTTTGTATAGATTAAATTTAAATATTCATATTATTATAGAGATGTTATTACTTAAAAACATCTTATTGAATATGGGGATTATGGATAAGTTTGACGACCCAAGCATTTATCAAGGGAATATTTCTATTTTTATAGTAATTACATATAGTAAAAATCATATAAATTAATATATATAACATAATAAAAACATTTTAAATAATTAATTGTTGAAAAAAGAAGTATTTTTTAGACGTTATTGAACCAATTCTGTGGAAATAGTAACTTGACCATAGGAATAGTAATATGACCCATATAAATAGTAAATTATCTAAATGAAATTTAGAATCACCCATGGAAGTATAGATAAAATTTATGGATAATATATATGAAATTATTTTATAATTATATTATAATATCTGAAAATTATAGTTTTAAAATTTATTAATAATGTGTTATAATTTCTGTAAGTCATAAATATTTAACTAAAATATGATGATAAATTTAATTATATAAATGAATTTTTTTTTCTTATAATTTATCCTTAATTAATATATTGATGACTTATAGTTTAAAAATAATTTTATGAGATGATAAGTACATTTTCAATGAGTTATATATTTATTTTTAATATATAATATTTATTTTCCTTATAAATGGTTATTTTATTTAAAAATTAAGTTAAAAAAAATATTAGAAATTTTTTTTATAAATGTTCTTTAATTTATGAATTAAAAAAACCAAAATATTATTCAGGTGATTTTTTGTGAATTTCTAAAATACATGAAGTTCTGATGAAAAGAAAAAATCAATAATTTACAATATAAACTTAATACATTAAATATGGATTCATAGATGGTGCATGGATTATATAAGACTGAACTCTCTACATATCTATAATTATTTTATTATATTTAGTGATAATTTTCAATCAATTAATTTTCTAGAGAGAAAATAATATACTAATTAATATAATATTGAGAAAATACACATCTCCTCTACTATAAATACAACCCCTCACCACCTCTTCCACTGACACCTATCAAGCATTGATCCAATCCGATATTATTCTAAATAATATTCTTCCCCATTAACCATGTCTAGGAGATTCTCATGTCATCAGAATACATAAATATTTTTCCTATGGAAGTTCTGAAGGGGTATATATTTAAGAGGTAAAATCTTCCTCATTTCTCATTAAATATGTATTAATTTTGGTTTCATTTCTTATTATCTATAATTATTTGCTAATAAATATGGTATTCTTACTCCAATAACATATATATAGTTTAATTATATAATTTTAATGTAATATCCATCCTGAATTTCTTCCCTCTCACTTTTTTATTCTAAAAATGAAGTCGTCACATGTGATTCGTCAATTTACCTACATTGTGGGTGATTAACTTTTATATATATTTAATTCCCTAAATTATGATAATAAAAACCAATTCAATGGTTGAAACATAGTTTAAATTTTATGTTACAACCCTTTATATGTTATGGAACTGACATATATATAATACTAAATGTTAAAAAAATGGAGTTCGTTGTGATTGATAAAACACCAAAGTTACCCTAAAATGATCATCATTAACTTTTATGTAATTATTCATTCTTATACAATATAAAAATTCATTATAAGATCATTTAAAAATAAAAAATTTCCTTAATAACATATAATAACAATTCTGGATATTTGTCCAAATTTTTATGAAGTTCAATTCACATATACAAGGAAACCGATCAAGAAATCGAGAAAAATGAAAACTCGTGAATAATGAAATTAAACTCTATCACTAATTTAAAAGATCATAAATGACCTTAATAAAACCATAATTAATCAAATTAACATATAAAAGGTTTATAATTTTTTAATTAATGAATTTAGTGGGATTATATATGATATTAAGGTTACGAAAGCATTCAGAAATAAGGTTAGTAGAATACTCGAACCCAACTCTATATGATTGGGTTTTCCTAGTTCACCTGATTTTTTGTATTGATATTAAATAAATATAATTTATTAATAATTATAGTGAAATTATGTTTTATTAATGTTTTCTAATTGTTTTTATTTCAAACACGATGTTTTCTAAAAAACACTTATTTCAAAAAACACTGCTTTTACATCACGGGCTTGTTTCCTCTTCAATCAAGGTTGAGGAATGTTATATAAAATTTATTTTTACCACATTAATTTGGGAACCAAATCTTTATATATGTAGGATTTATAACATGAAAACCATTCCTTCCATATGTTATTTTATTTCCATGATTTGTATATATTATAAGTGAAAATCGTGATAATATCAATGTTATGATGTGACATGTGGTCCCGAAATTATATATAGAAATGTAATTTAATGATCTGATGGGTGAAGCAATAATTATATTTCACTCCAACACATTGGTTAATGTTATATATCTCTTGACCAAAGAAAAATATGGGTGAACATGAATCTCTCTATATTATATATATTGAAGACATCAACAACAGTGAAAATGAAATTTCATTTCATATTCCGAACCATCCCATGATACTCTACAATGAAATTGGATATCAAGAATATCCATTATAAAATCATTCAGTTTTTTGGGTACTAATTCCATATGAATAAGAATAAATAACTCATATTTTTTAGTCAAAGGTATCATCCTTGGAGAAATGGTCATTATTATGGGATACAATGGCGTATTTCTTGAAGAGTTACCCATACTTCATCAGGACTATGATGTAGAGTTTTTTATAGAACTCATACCTGGAAATACACCAATCTCAATGTGTCCCAGTAGTAAGGCTCCAATTTAAATACAGTAGTTAGAGAATCAATAGTATGTGTATTTGGAAAAGGGGTTAATATTCCTATGTGAATATCCATGTGGTGTGTTAGTTCTTTTTATCATGAAGATGGATGGATCAATGTGGTTTTGTACTGATTATCGAGAACTAAAAAATTCACCATCAATTGCAGTTATCTTTTTCAAATGGTTGACTAATTATTTGACCAACTATGAGGGGATCATTTGTAATAACCCATATCTTCTTTTCAGGTAAGGATCCGGATTTGTTTTTGTTTTTTAGAAAAAATATGAGTGTTTCTAGAAATTTTTAAAGTGCACGCCATGTTCATAAGAGTACACACTGTGTACCAGGATTCCATAGGGATCCCTGTAATAGCCATGTAACAGCCGAGTTCATAGTCTTGTGAGGTTACCTAGAGACTGCCTAAAGCAGGGCCCTATAATGAACTATACACACTGTGCATCCTCAGGGAAAACACCATGTATTGTTATTTTAAATTGTTATATTGGACCGTGGTGCCATGAAATCAACATAAATGACTTCTTATAAACATGTCTCATCCATGAGTGATAGATATTTCATTTTCTTCTCCATGACCCCAATCGATCGTCTATGCCCCAAATTGAACATTGTCGATTTTGTTGGAATCACATAGATGAGTTCTAATTTATTCTAGAGCCTCTTCTCGTGAATTATATTCTTTCATGATATATTCATGGTTGAAAAATTTAGGTGTTTTTGTAGATCTATAGAATTTTAGGTTGATTCCAAGTATGAGGTTCATCTATATAGATCGTATAACGTTGAGGTAGGATGTTTGTGCCTTTCTATAGATTTTATTTGTTTTGTATGTGAAAAGGTTCCCAATACCCTACTTTAGGGTATTTTGTGTCTATGAAAATTAACCATGATAATGCCTTATATGACTTTTTTGCTTGAGTATGGTTTTCTGATTGTAAATAGGGTTATTTACATTGCATTGTATGTGTTTTACCATGTTTGATCTGATATTGGCTATTGGGTCTAGATTTTCCTGTTAGGATACTCTAATTTCCATGCCTAGTGCTATTAAGATGGAATGATATTTTCTGACAAGCTTTTGTTTTGATTTTTATCCATTTATCCATGTAGTATTTGTTATTTACTTCGGATTCTGAATATTTTTTCAGCACGATTTATTTACACATGATTATGGGAACCTGGTGTTGTGACACCATAGGGGTAATTGATGTTGGGTGCTTTCCTAGAGTGTTTGTTGTGATTTTAATGCTACAAGACCATAGGAAAGATTGATGTTTATTTATCCCTAAGAGATCCTACAGTTATCATTATGAGACCATATGGGATATTTACATTGAGTACGTCCTCAATGATTGTGTATTTTTATAGTTAAAAGTCTATAGCAGGAATTGAAGGTGAATGCTTCATGATAGTGTCTTTGATAGCATGACACCAAAGTGGTTAGAATGTTTGAGCTAACCTATAGGGTCATTATATATTGTTGTTATGTTGAAACCAGGTAGTTTTTATTTCTGATAATTCCCTTACGTTTTATTGTATTTGTTTGTCTAAATAGTAGATACTATAAAAGAATGTAGTTCAAATTATAGTATTGTTTACTTTATAGTAATTCGTTGTTTACTATATCAATTTTCATAAATCATTATATATATATATATATCAACTAACGCTTAGAAATATATAATTGAGTGGTTGCCTACTAGGATTCGTTTCACACCCAGTTTGGGTCCTTCTTTTGGGCCCAAACAGGTTATATTGTTCCATGTATAAATAAGTGAAAGCACCCTTCTAATTTAGGTACATGACAGGTGTGGAGATGTGGATCATGGGACAAAGCTAAGGCTTGTGATGATGTTGTAGTTAATTTTTTTATTTGTACTTTGGTTCAGTACTTTATTCCCTCATTTGAACTTGTCTGAATGCTTTCCTAGATACTTTTGTAATGCAACATTATTGACATAAATATACGTTGTAGTTGTTTATATACATTCAGTCTTCTTCTTTTTAATTATTTTATGTAATTACTATTTCACTACTTTTACTCATTTTTTTCCATCATGTTACTCTTCCAATGAGGTTATAGTTTTTCCCATATCACACCCAAGGCCCTCTCTTCTATTCAGAAGCCTCCAAAATTCGGGGAAATGTGCTTGAGGCCGTGCAACCAACCAGGTACGGGGAACCTTTGGATGCAAGCTAGAACTGGGACATTATAATGTGGTGTCATAACCAGGTTATTTTTTTCTTGACATAATATTTGGAACGAATAGATTGGGATAGGAAGAAATAGGTAGTTGGTAATAAGATGTTCCTTGGAGTATCTAACCCGCATATAGAGAAAATCTAATTTAACTCGATTATTTAAATATTTTCAGTATTTCAATTTTTGAGTTGATTTTCTTTCACCATTGGGTGATTCAAATGTTTTTTGTGGTTATCATTGATATTATCAATGTTCTATTTCTGTTGAAACCCAAAGAGATGAAGGTATGCAATCTCATTCTTCATTTAGGCACCTATTAGAGATCAAATTTCATGAAATGTTTGTCATGCCATTTACGGTCCATTACTGATTAGATGTTGTTCTAGTATATATTGTGCTAAATATGCATGATGTAGTGATATATGCCTTGATATAATTACTAATGTTTGATAGATTATTTCTAATATGTAATGTTTTTTTGGATAAACCCCACACTTTGGGCCCTGAGGTGTTATAGGCCCTCATGGATCCGAATTTGGCGGATTATATTATTAGTTTCACTATTATTCCTTCTAATATACCTGAAATAAATTCCAAGCATTGATTCGCGTGGAGTATGGGACCCCATATATTGGAATATGGAACTTTAATATTCTTTTGAATGTTATTAGGTGTTTTGGAATAGTTTCTAAGGCATACTATCTAGAAAAACCTAGAATACACAGTGTGTGGCGATGAATACACCCCATGTATCCTTCTCTTCGAGAGGGAACAAATTTTCCTATGAACACATGGGTACTTTGAGTACACTCCATTTAGTTTTTAACCATGTGAATCTATGTGTTGGAAGATACATGGGGTTGATAAATCTTTGATGGATCACAACATGTTCCAGAAATACACACCGTGTTATAGAGACTATGTATCTAACCACGTGACTAATGACACAAGTTGGTGAAATCATTCTTGTACATGTTGTTTCTGTCATAAAAACTCTGTAAATATTCATCCTTGTCTCTGATCGTGTGACTATCAACATGGGTTGTTGAAACATTAGTGGTACATGTCGTGTCTGGAACAAACACACCATTTAGTATTGTTATATGTGAATTTTGTGGTTTAACCATATGGAGGTGATCGAGCAATGGAATGTGATTCAAGTACACACAGTGTCCTTAGGTAGAACACGCCATGTGTGTGGGGGTCACACAACCAGTTTTGGAAGATGTACACACCCATGTGAAGGCTTAAGGTAAACTTCATGTAGGGTTCATATAAGCCATGTATCCATCTCTTAAAAACATCAATATTTTCATTTCATGTTTTATTATTGAACTTTTGAATTTCAGTCCTTGATAATCTTGATCTAAGGTGTGTGATTGTCCCTAAAGATTCATGCCACTAAGACATCATCTAGCTATAATCTAGATACGGGGCAACGATCAGACACCATACAAGGAAGATCAGGGATAACCAGTGGATGGATTCTCCCATCGTTCACATCTTAGCACCAGCCGTTATCCCAAATGCAGGTGTCGATGCACAATTTCAAGAGGTCTTCATGAGTTTTATGAAATCATTCCTTGGAGGACATCTGCCTGCCCCATCTATGATAGAATTAACGTCCGGTTTTTAGCAGCAGCATCCTCCCACCTTCTCAAGGGATGGAGGGCCTCAGGATGCATAGTCATAGTTAGAATCCATGCTGTCTATATTCATTAATCTAAATATGTCGTTGGGTAAGAGGGTGATGGTCACTACATATATGCTTAAGGAATCCTCCAAGAGATGGTGAGACGTGATATCATGTGTGGGACTCTAGCAGGTTATGTCTTGGGATGTGTTCTAGTGTACCTCCTACGACTACTTTTACTTGGATACAATGAGGGTCAAACGATCCTGATATTTCATGAGTTTGGTACATGGTACAGTCTCAGTCATAGATTATTCTTCTCGCATCACATAGCAATTGTGCTTCCCAAACATTCCTAGGGATTATGAGTTATTCCTAGTAAGGTAAATTGAGGATGGCCTTAGTCCTGACATCCAATATCAGGTGATCATTTTCAGGATAACTTCCACTACATCTATTGTAAACTAGGCACTGATCACATAGCGAAAATTCAAGATTTTGTAGTTTTCATCTAGATTGGCTCAACATCAAGAGTAGGTATTGCTTCGCCTTGTAGTAGGAAGCTTTGTAGGCAGTCTCCATACGGAGATCTGAGTAGGAGAGATACTCCTTATCGTAGCCATGTGTTATGATATCAATGCGGGATGAACACGAATAAAAGGCCACATTGCCTGAGAGACCCAGTTGAGTACCAATATTATGGAAAGATGGGATAAATATATGGTTTTCGTCCGTTTTTCACACTAGGAACTAATGATATTGGTTCTTCTATGATTCTACGTCCAAGAGTGGGACCACCAATTTCTCATTAGGTTGGGAACTAGATTTCACCTAGCCACTCATGCCTAGGTGGTGTTCATGGACTTATTGGACAGGCACATGGCTTTGACATCCATAGTGTGGATCAACACTTGGTGGTTAGGCAGGGTCATCGGGCCGCTATTCCAGTCAGACATTACATTAGAGCAGACCCAACAAGAGAAGGATCTATAACCCTCTACAGTTAATGGTTTTATTCTAGTTGTCTTATTTTTAGCTTCTGCACTTTTTGATACTAGATATTCCAATACTTATATATCTATTGTAGTTAAGGATAGTATTGGGAACTTTATCTTTATTTGTTCTAATATATTGATTGTAGACACTCTGTTGTTGAATAGAATGGCTGGTGTGCATCAGTGCAAGGATTTCCCTCTTGAGGTTATTGGGGGTCACTTATTATGGGACATCTATGTCTTTGAGATGACATGATAGGATTTCATTATCAGAATGGAATTATTGGTTCCCTACCAGGATGTAAGAAAATTTTATCATCGTAGGGTGTGTTTCACATCACTAAAGGGTGGATTGCTTATACATATGGTCTAATGAGATGTCCAAATGATCAGAGCAGGACCCGAGCATCATGGGTTGTGATGAGTTATATCCCAGATGGATAATATGAATATGTATAAGCATTGGGACTTCGTACGTAAATATTCTTCCATTGGTGTATTATTTCAGAGATGTATTTCTCGAGGACATTTGTGGTTTTCCACAGGATTAAGTGGTATATTTCTATATAGAGATTGTTCCAGGGGTCGCATTTGTGACCATTCCTCCTTATAGGATGGCTATAAAAGAGTTACAGGTGATCAAGAAGTAGTTTTAGGAGTTTCAGTCAAAGGTTATCATACAATCTAGTACTTACTCTTGGGGTTCTTATATCTTTTGGCGATGAAAGAGAATGGTACGGTTGTACTTTGTGTGGATTATCAGAAGCTGAACCAGTTGGTGGTCATTAACAGATATCCATTACTGAGGATTGATGATCTATTTGATCAACATTGAGGAGACTAGGTGTTCATGAATATTGAATGAGGTATTCTAATCAATAGTTTCTTGTTATACAATCAGATATACCTCTTACATCGTTTTGGTGTAGGTATGGACTACATGATTATGTGGTTATGCCATTCAATCTCATGAACACACCCATAGTTTTCATGGAACTGATGAACCGAGTCTTCCACCCATATATGGACTCCTTCATGGTGGTTTTCATTAGAAATATATTGGTGCACTATCACAATCTACATGAATACTCTACCCTTCGCAAAATATTTTTGAGTACACTGAGATAGAATCAGTTATATGCCAATATTTCAAAACTCCACTTTTTTATGGACCATATTCACATCATGGGTCATGTTATCTGAGTTTAAAGAGTATTAGATAACCTAGAAAATGTGAGATCAGTAGTTTCCTGAGAGTAGTTGAAGAACATAATTGAAGTATGGTGTTTTCTAGGGTTGGATGGTTACTACAGACATTTTATATAGTTCTTTTCACGCTTAGTAGTTCCATTGACTGGTCAGACTATGAAGGGTGTGAATTACTTGTGGACAGATTGTTGATATTCAGACATTAAGGAACTGAAATGGAGGTTTAATTCATCACTAATACTAGTTTTTCTAGTTCTAGGTACGATTTATATTGTTTACTATGATGCATCATGTATCTGGTTGGGATAAGTGCTTATGCAGGGGGACGGAGTCTTTGTGTATTACTTTCTGTAGTTAAGGCCACATGAGAAGAATTACCCAACACACGATCTCTTGTTGGCTGCAGTAGATCATGTTTTACATTGTTTGAGACATTATATGTTGGGGGAGAATTTTTTTGTTTTCACCAACCATAAATGCCTCTAGAATATATTTAAATAGAGTCTATTAAATTTGAGACAGGGAAGGTAGGTTATATACCATTAGTCGTTCGACATTGGCTTTGCCTACACGCTTAGGAATGGCAATGCAGTGTTGGATGCATTGAGTAGGACTCAGATTAAAGTAGTTCAAGAGAACATAATTGAGTGGTAGCTTATGGATCATTTCTCTGAGATACATTTTGATGTTCATGACAGACAGGGGAAAACGTTTCTTGGTTATGTAGCTATTACCGATACTCTTTTGGATGGAGTGTGAATGAGGAAGCAATCGGATTCTGAAGGCCTTTTTCTATGGGGGAGTGTGTCATAAGAGAACCTTATTCCTGGATAGACCGTAGGTGACCATGATATATTGTGATTCCATTGACATGTATGGGTGTAATAAGACATAAATGAGAATGTTTTTCGAGATTTTCATTCTCCAGTTTGGGATGATAATCATGGTGTCACCAAGATGTATTGAGATCTACATTGTCAGCATTCTTGGCCTGGTATGAAGAGATATTTTTCTTATTCTACAGTGATGTGTTCCACATGTCTGTAGGTGAAGGTGGAGATTCAACAACTAGCTGGGTTTTTGCTGAAGTTACCCATTCCTAAGAGGAAGTGAAATAGTGTCGCAATAGACTTTTTGACATGTATACCAAGGTAACCTCATGGGAATGATGCGGTTTGAGATGTCATTGATTGAATCATAAAGGATCCACACTTCTTGTCGATCAAGGATTTATTTATTATTGATGATATGGGAATGTTTTACATATGAGAGACTTTATGTTTTAATATGGTTCCACAATCCATAGTTTCTAAAAGGGACATTCGTTTTTCATCTTGGGTCTAGAAGGGACTACAAAGGGATTTGGGTACACAGGTACATCTGAGTACAACTTACCATCCCCCGACAGATAAAATGTCTGTGTATAGGATTCAGGTGATGGGGGACATGCTTCGAGCATGCATCCTAGACATTGGAGTTTCTTGGGAGAAGATCATACCTCTTTTGGTGTTTTCCTACAATAATTGTTTTATGAAACTATTTAGATGGAACCTTATGAGGTTTTGTATGGTAGGTCATGTCCATCACCCCTAGAAGGTGAGAAGAAGGCGTGAAAGCTATGATAGGAACTCGTATTGTCTAAGAGACCACAAAGGAGATGGAGTTGATTAGGAAGAGTATGAATAATACACATTCATTACAAAAGTCTTATACTGGTTGATGGAGATGACCTCTAGAGTTCGAGGACAGAGATCAGGTTTTCTACATGTCAAACCAAGGATGGAACAAAGGAGTATTAGAAGATAGGGAAAATGTTGGTCGAGATACATTGCTAAATTTTAGGGTTTGGAGAGAGTCATGCCTATTTCTTATCAGTTGTTGTTACCTCAGAAGTATCAGGCTATGCATGACATCTTCCACACTTCCATGCTATAGCGTTACATCTCAGACCTGTATCTTATTTTTAACCTGAGGAGTATGAGTTGAATGTGGACACATACTTCAAGGGGAATCCTATTTGGATTTATGATCCAAACATGATGGTTCTCTATGGTCAGTTAGTTCCTCTGGTACGAGTGTTGTTGCATCACAAGATAGTAAATGAGGAGACTTAGGAGATGGAGGTCGATGTACGATGGTAGTGGTTATAGCTGTTTGAGGATTTCTCTCCATCACCACCATGATAGGAAAATTCAAGGGATAATTTTTTTATGGTGGGAAGTTTATAAGAACATGGATCTTCATTTGATGTATGGATATTTATTTTTGGTGTTATTGAGAAAAAGAGGAGTTTACAGAAATATTAGGAGTAAACACCATGTACTTATAAGTACATTCCATGTATCGGGTTGTCAGGGGTAATCGTGTATTGGCCGTGTAATGGCCGAGTTCATGGTCATGCGATGTGATCTGGAGACCACCTAAAGAGGGGCCCAATAAAATACTTTTCATTTCAGGTATCCTTGGGGAACAAATTGTGTATTATAATTTTTAATTTTTATAACATATCAGGGTTCGGTTTAATCTTCATAAATGAATTCTTCTGAACCCATCTTGTCCTGGAGCAGTGGATATCACCAATTATTCTTTGAGATATTGATCAACCATATGTGATCTAAATCAAACACCGTTTATTATGTTGGAATCACATGAGGGAGTTATTATGTCATCTAGATCCACTCCCCTAGATTTCTCTTATTTAGTGACATATTTTTCGTTGAATAATTCAGATGTTTCTGTATATATAGAATATTATGGGCCAATTCAGAGGTTTATGTTCATCTATATCAATCGTACAAAATCGAGGTCAGTGGTTCATGCATTTCCATAGATTTTCATAGAATTGTATGTGTATCAATTTCCACATACCCTATTTTATCATATTGTGTGTCTAGGGAATTTAACATTGTTAATACCTACAATGACTTGTTTACTTCATTATGGGTTTTTGATTGTAGATAGTGTTATTTATATTGTTTTATATGTTCAGTCAAATGTTTGATCTAATATTGGTTGTTGGGTCTTGAAGTGCGTGTCAGGCTGCTCGGTTTTCCCTGCATGTGTTGTTAGGATGATGTGAAATTATTTGACATGCTTGTGTTATGATTTGTAGCCATTTAGCCATGTATTATTTTTGATTTACATTGGCTACTGAATATCATTTGGGCATGACTGCTTTGCACAATGATGTGGGAGGCAGGTGTAGTGAGACCATAGGGGGAATTGACATTGAGGGCTTCAACAGAGTTTCTGTTGTACTTTTCATGTTGCGAGACCATATGAGATATTGAAGTTGAGTGCTTCCTCAGAGTGTCTATAGTTAACATTATGATACCTCCTGGGGAATTGACATTAAGTACTTCCTCAGAGATTCTATAGTTTATCATTAAAAGAATATGGGGGGAATTGATGTTGAGTGCTTCCTCATAGAGTCTTTCCTTTCTAGAGACCGAATAGGTTAGACTTTGTGAGCTTACCCTGAGGGTCGTTATCTATTTTTTTAAGATGAACCATAAGGGTTAGGCTATGTGACCTTTTGAAAATGTTTTCATGTATTTATTTGGATGAATAATTGATAATTTAAATTAATCTAGATGAAATTGTATGACTGTTTACTTTTGAGTAATTCTTTGTTTATTACTTCATTTTGCATAATGCCTACTATATTTATTTACTAATATTTAAGCACAGATCTTTGGGTGGGTGCTTACTGGGTTTCATATCACATCCTATTTGGGTCATGATTTTCGTCCCATAATGATTATATTATTGTAGGTATAGATAAAGGAAATCTACCTTCTACTTTAAGTACGTGATTGTTATGGAGATGGGGAGTATATGACCAATATGAGGCTTGTGATGCTTTTGGAGTTTACTTGTTTCCATTGTAATTTTGTTTAGTATTGTATTCCATCATTGTGATGTGTCAGGATTTTTTACAAGATACATGTGACATGAATTATTATTGACATATCTATATGCTACAGTTTTTTATTTACTTCCAGTCTTCCATTGTTTACATATTTTATGGAAATATTGTTTCCTCTGATGTTATTCATTTGTTTCTGCTGTCTTAATCTCCCAATGAGGGAATAGTAACCCAACTATCATATCCATGTCCCTTGCTTCTAGTGGGAAGCCTCTAGAATTCAAGGAAATGCTCTTGAGACCCCCCGAAACTGGGACGTTGCATCATTATTTTTCAATGGTGGATCTATGTATAGGATATCATTAGTTAATAGTGAAGAAGGAAGACTTTGAGAGGTCTGTAATTCGTATAAGTTGTGGGCACTATGAGTGTTTTTATTCCCTTTGTAATTACAAAATCCTCTCCAATATTAACTGATTTAATAAATATATTCCTTACATATTTGATCGAATTTTTTTTTGTAGTTTTTGTCAATGATATTTTCATATACACTAAAAGAAATGTGTAACATGAAGAATATCGAAGGATTATATTGGTGACATTAAGGAAGGAGAAATTGAATTCCATGTTTTCTGAGTGTGACTTTTTAATGCAGCATGTCACACTCTTTGATCATGTGATCACAAGTGATGGAGTCTCAATGGACCCTTAAATAACAAAGGACATTGAGGAATTACCCAAACAATCTAATTTAACTAATATTTGTAGTTTTATTGGATTATCTATAAAATTTCAATTTATTGTGAGAAATTTAGTCAATTTTAAATCCCACAATTTATGATAAAATGGAATGAGGTAATGTATTTCATTATAAAATAATGTAAGGGAATATTTGACGAGATAATGAAGAGGTTGATCACTGCATTTGTACCCACACTAACAAAAAGAGGAAACATTTTTTTGGAATACATTTATGCATAAGAGAAAGGATTTTGTTGTGTAATCATAAAAAATTATGTGATAGCCTATTCCAAATGACTGTTGAATATCCATGAGCACAATTATGTAATGAATAATCTACATTTACTGGATACAATTGATTCCTTAAAAATATTGCATCACTACCTCTATGGTGAGAAGTGTGACATATATATTGACTGTAAGATCAAAATGTATATATTCACACAAAAGGTTATCATTTTGTGTAAAAGGATATGGTTAGATCTAATCAAAGACTATGATTTCTCTATTCATTGTCATCATGGAGAGGAATACAAGTTATCTTATTCACATAGTGGAAAAGAACCTACTACTCTATTAATGTTTAATATTAAGAAGGACCATATCATCATGGACATGAAAAGGATGGATTTGAAAATTACAATGATAGGGAATAAATCATATCATTCTAAAATGATTTTCTAATATTTTATCGATGTGAATATTATGGAGGCACAAATATATGATCTCATGTTATAAAATAAGGTGAACATAGTAATGGAAAAGAATATAAAATGTTTCCATATCGATTGCGAAAGTGTAATTTGGTTTGGAATGAGGCTTTGTGTTATTTCATCACATGGGGTAAAGGAGTAGCTATTGGAATATACAAAAAGATGAAATTTCTCTATCCATCATGGGAATTCCAAGATGTACTATAATCTCCGAAAACACTTCTGATGGGATAACAATAAGAAGGATATTGGTGGGTATATCTCCAGGTTCTTAATATGTAATCATGTAAATTCTGAGAAAAAAAATCCAAAGGGATGATGCATGTTGTAACGCCCTGAACCCCGTTACCCAGAGTCTGTGCATTACTGCATAACATTGGCATGATCACAATAGATCAAGTCTCGAAAGACCGATTAGTTTAGAAGCCTTAGAAACACTAGATACATTCATAAATGTTACATTACATCATAAAGTAAAAAACTACAATAACATAGTCTCCATTTTCCACACTTATATCCCCTTCAGACTATCCCTCCAAGTCATTCCTAAAATACTTCTTCACATCCTTGAAAAATTAAACCATTGAAAGAGGTGAGCTCAGATGCTCAGTAAGGATAACAATATAGTGGAAGCTTTCATAAATAAACATAAACATTTAAGGAAATGTATAACTAAACAAAAGCCTTTTAAACATGAACTTCAACATAATATGGAAAATGTAAAATGAAATAATTCCATTTATGTATTCATATAGATATTCTACTGGCTGGATAATCACATGAAATATCAATAACCACTTTCATAATGATGGAATGCATAATTCCAGACTATCATAACCATGTAGCCAAGGCCTCGTTCCAAGACTACAAATAAGATTTTGTCAAGGCCTTGTGCCAAGAGACTATTTTGTCTCATGAGACCTGTCGAAGCATCGAGGAGCTATAGCGGGCTCCACCTGTCACGTACTAAGTCCAATGTATTCCTTATATGAAAAATGGTATATAAACAATCAGGAATACCATTTTCTAAAATACTGTTTGAAATTAATTGCGGCATCAAAATACCAGTTCGATTTTTAGAATATACTTACATTTACAATTGCTCAAATATACTCTAGTGTTTTTCTGAAAACATTATACAAGCTTCAGAAAACAAAATATCTCATTCTGAGACTGCTCGACTAATTACAGGCCATGATGGGTCCACGCCCAATCCCTTCCTGTCTACCACACTCGAGAGTTGGGATTTCTAAAAACATTATTAAGCTTGTGTTAAATACATAGACATATGCACTGGGTTTTCATATATTAAGACTCATAGACAACGTTTGATACTTACTTTTTTTAAAACCAAAATAAAAGAAAATTAAAACCTGGTATTTTTTTCATTTAAAAAAAATGTTATGGGTTATAGAGGAAGTCGAAACTCAAATAATGGTCATGGTGGCGGAGAAGTCGTTGTCGCCGCATACGCAAGACAAAAAATTCCTTTTGTCATTTAGTAAAAATTCTTCATGTAAAAAGATTCCTTTTTGAATAAAAGTAAAATTTAAAGGGTTTTATACACCGTATAAAGGAAAATTGTGTATAAAACAAAATATGCCTTAATGAAAGGAGATTGAGAGGAAGTCCCTTACACAGATCATTTTTTAAATAAAATAGATCTATTATTTCAATTCACTCTAAGTACACATAAATAAAGTAAAAATACAAGATTGGACATAATAATATCATGACATAATTTGAAAGTAGGATATTATCCCAAAGAATAGAAATTGGGTTAAAAAGTTCACTTATCTCATGTCTGACTTGACTCTATCATTCTTTAACCTCCTGAATAATAAACTAGAGTATATTTATTCTTGCTTAAGAACCTTTTACATGTTCATTATTCCTTTTATATCACTTATTACCAGGTTATGAACAGTATGTAATTATCTAAGTTAATAACGGTCATTTTGTCGATCTTTGGTACATGAGTCAAAAATGACCTTCTTATAATTACATGTTGTTCATGTGGTGAAATATACACTATATATAGAATTATTTTCATGATGTAGATATCATATATATCATATATATCCATTATGTACATGCATTTATAATATTACATAACATTTAGAGGTAAGAAATGAAATGCACTGTTCATGGAGACGGTAAGCCGTACGTACGCATGAACGCTAATTTCATTTCTATTTCATATTTAATGGAATGAAATAATAATTATATAAAAATATTTTATAATTTCAGAATAATATCATATATTATATCATTTACTCCATCCATTATACATCCCACATATGGCATTAACGATTCCAATCACATTGAGGGGGCGGTAGTCCGCACCTCCTAAAATGAAGATATCGCGTTTACCCTTAATGACAACCATAAAGGTAGGCCATAAATGAAAAAACAGAAGATTAATTTAAACATAAAAATATTATATATCATATATAAATATAGTGAAATAATAATGACCACCATTTAAGGTGTTGTATGAGTGTTGAACAATCATCGTTTCGTGAGGTAGAAATTCCCCATCCACAGAAACAGTATGTTCATTAACCATTAGATGTATGTGTGTGTAATTTTAGCTCTTATACTTCTTATAAAAACATCCTAGTATATTTAGGATACTGTTGTTTTTAAAAAAGTAATTAATAAAAAGAGTTTAGGGGGTTTGAGAATCAATATAAAACATAAGAACACAAGAGAAAACACTACCTTTAAAACGGGTAACTCTTTTTTATTTGAGCTCAAACGTTTCCTTGGGAAGACTTTTTCCCAAAGTGAGGTTTTTAGGAGTAAGAGATGGAATTTTAGAGAGTATTTGGGAAGAGTATGGCCGAGACAAAAGGCTTGGAAGGTGTAAATAAGGTGGTATTGGTGGGGCCTTTTATAAGAGGAGAAGAGGGGTACTCTTGGAATGTAATGAAATGTTCTTTTATTATATAATGACATTTAGATTTTAAAGGTAATGCACTTATATATTTATAGGATAATGTGATAAGGGTTATAAATGTACTCATCTAATAGGCTTTGGAGAAGTGTAATTCTTAGAATTTACTTTATCCTTCTATTTTTATTAAAATCGTTAATTAATAAGGTAATCGCTGCATCATCATGGTGTCATAAATAAGTTAATTTATTTACTGTATAAAAATTATAAAAAACTATCATGATGTAGAAAATAGTTTTATCTTTATAATTAATATTTATAGTTAAAAATATGACTTTTATAACCCCATTTAAAAATTGTTTTAGTAAAACAACTCATGTTTGTGACATTTTTATTTTAACATTAATTAAAAAGTTTTTAATGTCAGTTTCCCACCAAAGTGGCTCCATGGGTTCCCCAAGATGACCCATGGATTGTCTTGGTCGTCCATGAATCATCCAATAGGGGTAGGACAAGTGTAAATATCATTTCATATTATTATAATATTATCTTTACCTTAAATTACAATAATTACCTTTAATCGCGATTAATTAAACTTAAAAGTTACTATTCACCAAAATATTATTTTAATCCCATTGAACCACATTTTACTTCCTAATGACACTCATGTCTATCGGTTTTTTGAAAATAAAATCAAATAAGTGGTAATGTTTCAATTAAATGAAAAAGAAGTTTTTTAACTACCACATAGTCGTTTCACTATTCATCAAAAATTGAAGTTTTTCAGAACAATGCCGAAATTTCACCCTAAGCTATAATTGATATTCCAAATTCAAAAATGATGTCTATTTTAAAAAATTCCAAACATATAAGTTGCATTAATTAATTTTATAATTAATTCCCACTGTCACAACAAATACAGTGTTTTTTATGAAACAATATATATCAAAAGATTGACAATTGTTTATGTCCAATTTCAAAGTGAAATTAATTCTAATGACCACAATTGGATAAAATGGTAAAAATATAGTCCAATTACACTTTAAAACCACTCAATAGTAAAATTTATCACTATAAATTATTTTGATTAAAAAAGTTGTTTTTATGTATTTTTCACTATTCATAAAAAATTGGAAGTTCTCAGAAAAATAACAAAAATTCAACATAGGATAATTTTGACATTCAGAATCCAAAAATGAAATACATTTTGAAATATAAAATATATATAATTTCAAAGAGTGGGTATTTCTATTCATAATGGCCATTTTGATTTTTCAAGGTGTGTTAGAATCTCGAACATGCATACAATGCAAGCTATTTCATTATTGAAAGGGAAGCGTATCGTGGAAGCTCGAGGTGTTACATTCTCCTATCCTTCAATAAATTCCATCCTCGCAATATGAAATTTTTCTTTGAAAATAAGAGGTCAAATATAGGAAATACCTTTATGGAAAACCCACATCACAAATATGGTTAATAAAAATATAACGTTAAAAGATAGAAAGATAAGTACAAAGGTCACCCAAGATAGCCCATACTAGGATTCAATGAAAATATGGATATGGAAGAAAAAAAATCATCATGGTATGATGGAGAGTTGTAGAAAATAGGATTAGGAGAAGGTTAAACACAAGAAAATCACAAACATGTGATTAGTTAATCCTTCATTGAATCCCCAGTTGGAAAAGTTAACCAGGAACGTTTTTGTTTTAAGATACCTTTTATAAATTTGTGGAATTTATTTAGAATATTTACTAAGAACGTAATGGAATATACATATCTGTCATGTAGACTTTTGTTCTTTAATAAATTTTTACCACAAGCCCATATTTCACTCTAAAAGGTAATAGAACTAAAAAATATTCTATTTATCATAATTGAATAAGGGTCCAAATATTATCACATTCCATTTAGATTAGGAAAACTTTTTTTTAATAACCAGGGACTACCTATGTAACGACCCAAAGTTTCATTAATGGTAAATCCATCCTGATCAAGATAAATATATATTTATTAAAAAGGTTTTTATAAGATGTCAACTCCTTTGGTTTTATTTTAAGAACTGTGACCGTTGTTAATATAGTCGTTGAACAGTGACCACATGATTAGTATAAATATAATGCTTTAAAGAACCCAATTTTACTCAGACAAAGGAAGTGATGGCCTCATCCAGTATAATTTCCCCATTCGAAGTCCATTTGTCGGAGCTCGGAAAAGAGGTGGCATCCTTGTGCTTCGCCCTTGACCAAGACCAAGCCGAGCTTCATTATTTCAAGCTCAAACAGGATCGTCTATGGGAAAAGCGGATGTTGATTGAAATTACCACTCAAGCAATTCTATCTGAGCCACCCCAAGAGTGTGTCACCATCACACACCTTACCCTCAGGTCTTATGCAGCTGTTTTAAGGGGTTATGTAACAAATAATTAGTACTATGTTGATGTACATTATTTTTCTGTATATAATAATGAATATAATTTCCAGTCATTTTTGATACATTGTATATAGTTTTTAAAGTACAAATGGTGTTTTTAGTTATTATTCAATTAAGAATTAAATTTTATTAAATTAAAGTATTTTTTAATTAAATAATATTTTTATAAAATATTATTATTTAATATTAAATTAATTTTCATTAAATATAAATGATCTTATAATTTTATGAATGCAATTAAAATTTTTATTTAAGGTTTGAAAGCCATTTCTGTCAAAATCCGTGAATTTTCGATAAATGTTGGTTTTTATTTTAAAAGTGAAAATTAACATATTTAGAAAAAAAAATTAGATAAAGTAAATTTCATTTCTGGAATCAGGACATCAAAATTATCCAACGTTGAATTTTCATAATTTTTTGAGACAGTCAATTTTTTAGGTAAAAATTAAATATCATTTAAAGATATAATGTGTTTTATGAAATCATAATGACCCAATGGTGATTTAATAAAATACCATAATCCTTATTTTCGGATAATATATGTTTTATCATTAATATAATGAGATTTTGGGTTTGTTTGACTTACTTTTCAAAGCATTAATGAACCCCTCAAGACTTATTCAACACTTTGCCTTTTTAAATTAATTTACATTGGAGTTTGACTCACCTACACATAAGAAACCTTATTATTTTAATAAGTTCGGACCATGGCCTAGTAAAATATTTTTTTCTTCTTTCTTTTTCCAGAAACCATGGGCAAAAACCATGGGATGGTTTGTGGTTTGGAATAATTTAATATAAGGGGTCCCAAACCTAAATAATAATGTATTCTCACACCTTTCCTATATAAACCCACCCAAGCTCCCACTTCCTCCTCACTATAATCCTTAGGAGTTCGTCCAAACTCTTCCCTACTCTCTCTAGAATCCTCCCAAGGTTCCCCAAGCTCCCAAGAAGCCTCTCACAAGCCTCTCTCTAGCCTTTGGAAGCACAATTCCAAGTAATGGTTTTTTCTTCCTTTCTCATTTTTTTGTCAATTTTCATTAAGTTGTATTTCCCTTTTAATTTCAACTATGAATGTTGGGGTATGGTTTAGAACCTCTCCATACTGACCTCTTATAGTTTGAATGATGGGATACCCCTTTCTCTCTCATTAAATGCCTCCCATGTACACCATTTACTATGCCGAAATTCCGAAAGGATCTTCTCTCTCTTCTTTTACATTCAAGAAATACTTATGTATCATGAATCTAAATTTTATTTCAATTGTTGGGAAATGTATCTATATGACCTCATTAATGCCTATTACATGTAAATATGATGAGCAACCACTTTATCTCTCATCAACCTATTTTATGAATTCTTATGTCACGCTGTTACGCTGCCGAAATCGCACCGATTTTCTAAGCCAATGTCATTGTGTAGTGAATACCATGTCCATTTCTCCATATAGGGTATTCAACTTTATGCACATTTACTTATTGATTGTAAATTTTAATGTATTAATTCCACATTCCTTTATCGTGGAATAAATGATTATGTTTTATGAATCCATGTTTTATGATCCATGTGGCACACTTATGCATGAAATGAAATATTTAATAAGGGTGCGCCCTTATAGAGCTCAAATGTATTGGGTAAGGTATAGTATCATGATACATCATGTGAAATGAGTGTTGACTCATGCTAATTCAAGTGCAATGAGGGTTTGCTCGTGCTTCATGTGCAACGAGGGTTTACTCATGCTTTATGTGCAATGAGCCTTGACTCATGCTAATTCCATATTAAGTGTTGTTGCCACATTTCCTTGTTATGATTATCATGATTTATCATGCCTTTATGTTCATGTTTCTTTTATTCTATATTGATATGACTCTTTTCTAACATGTATTGTACTCCTCATATTTTTCCATTTGTACTCCCTTACTGGGCTTTATAGCACACCCTTTTCTTATGCATGTCCTCGGGTTATCCCATGCAATGCTAAGTACGAGGGAATGTAGTGTTCATGTAAAGGAAGTTACCAATAAAGATGTTTTATTTCATATTTCATGTTTTTATCTAGTGATCCTAAGCCCCAAAGACACTGAACCTCTCGATCTTCTTTGTTGAATCAAGTGATGTTTTATGTAATAAAGCATGTTTAAGTTGTAATAAAAAGCTGGGTTGTCATAGTTGGTATCAGAGGATCAGTTTAGTTATTTTTGAGATTAAGAACCCCTAGTAAAGCCTTAGATACAAGACTATGAGTAATAAAAATATCCCTAAGATTTGGTAAATACTAAGTAAGTGGTTTATCAAAAAAATACATCCCTATCTGGATACGACCATGTAGAGGCGGCTCTGGCACAGATGTATCCTAGGGGTAAAACCCGAAAACACCGTTTTGAGCTAGACTCGAATGGGAACTGGTGCACGATAATGGGTCTTGCTACACTCTTGGTTACGACACTCCTGGGGGATATGTTTTGATAAATTGACAATCTTAGTATGAACCCTTAATAAGGGAAAAATTCCCCTAAGAATATATGTTAGAAAGTATATCATGAAAATCCTAAATTGAATCCTATAGACTCATGAGTGAAAGAAATTAACGTTTATTTATAATTCATCAAATTTTGTCTTTGGATTACCCTTTATGTGTTACCCCTAACTTTCCTTTTATTCTAGCCAATGGCCGGTAATAGGAGGACTCGGGCTAACAACCGTCGTGAAGATCAATGTGATGATTGTACTAATGAGATACCCAAACCAATGGGAGTGTGAATCACGAACTTTTTCACGCTTCTATCTCAGCTAACTCATGTTTTGAATAGAAACACGGGTCAAGAGGAACGTCCAACCCCCCCTAAGAAAGAACAAGTCGCTATCTAGAGCTTCATGAGACAAAGGCCTCCTACTTTTAGTGGATCATCCGATCCCACGATCGCTGAACAACAGATCAACTCCATTGAAAAGGTCTTCTACATCCTTCAATGTTATGAACAAGGGAAGGTTCTCCTGGCTGCTTATCGTATGGAGGGTGAAGTTGATCAATGGTGTACATTGATAAAAAATACGAAGCCTGAGTAGGAGATTGAGGGTTTGGAATGGAAGGAATTCTGGAAGATGTTTTTCGATATATATTTCCCGTGCACCCTCCACCTTAAGATGGAAATGGACTTTATTTCCATCAAGAAAAAAGATGAAGAATCTGTGGGTGTGTATGAGGAAAACTTCACAAGGCTTGTATGATATGCTTCCAGCTTCATCGTTACCCCCGAATGCAAGGTTGGCTTCTTCTTTGCTGGGCTGAAGCCTAGCTTGTGGAATGCATTAGCAATCCGTGACTTCGACAGCTATGAGGAAATTGTCTGATGTGCCCTCAAGGTCAAAATGGAGAACGTAGAATCACACGGGTATCATGGGGAAATGAAGTGTAAGGTGGACTTCAATGCTAGTGGTCCCGTGGATAAATCCAATGGCGCTAAGAAGTTCCAGCACCCCAATTGCCAAAAGTGTGGAAAGAAGCACCTTGTAAATTGCTTTAAGGGGACGAGAAAATTCTTCAGGTGTGGAGGATAATGGCACCTAGCTATTAACTGTCGGCAAGAAGGACCCGCGGTTGCGATAGAGGATAAGAATGCTCCGTTCGAACCGCAACGTGTTGTTCAATACTATAAATGAAAAGAACCGGGTCATTTTGCAAATCAGTTCCCTAATCCAAGGGTTATCGGAGGAAACCAATAACCTCCAAGATAGTAAGGAAGAGCTTTTTCCATAACTTTTTCCAATGTGAACCCCGACAACGAAGTGGTGACAGGTACACTAGTTATTCATTAAAGAATAGAGAACATGATTTTTGATTCAGGTTCTACGAATTCTTTTATATCTTGAAAGTTTATTAGAACAATCCCAACACCACCACAAATCATGGAAGTAAATATGTCGGTGAGTACGAAAAATGGGGAAATCATTGTATCCCATGAATATAAGTCCTCCACTATTATAATCTGGGGATTGAATTTCCTAGGGAACCTCCTCATGCTCCCTTTGGTGGAATTTGATGCAATTCTTGGCATGTATTGTCCTTCCTTATATAGAGCCAACATAAATTGTTGGGAGAGGGAAATCACATTACATATAGAGAATCAACCCCAGATTCTTTACAAGTGTGAGGAGGAAGATGAATCTCCTGTAGCTCCATCATCTCAAGCATGTATATTACTGCCATATGAGCACGCATATCTGGCTCAGATGATTCAGTCCAAGGAAGAAACCATCCTTGAGGAAATACCTATTGTTAGGGAATTTGTTGAGGTGTTTCCCGAGAACTGCCTGGTCTTCCTCCAAGAAGAGACGTTGAGTTTTCAATGGAACATATACCTGGGGCATTACCAATATCCAATAATCCATATAGAATGGCTGTTATTGAGCTTGAAGAGCTGAAGAAACAACTACAGGAGAATCTGGATAAAGTGTTTATATGCCCATGTGCTTCACCATGGGGTGCATCAGTCCTCTTTGTCAAGAAGAAGGATGGGTCAATGCGGCTTTGCATTGATTATCGTGAACTTAACAAAATCACAATAAAGAACAGGTATCCTCTCCCAAGAATCTAAGACTTGTTTGATTAGCTGCGTGGAGCACAATACTTCTACAAGGTGGATTTGCGGTCGGGATATTATCAAGTAAGGGTGAAGTAGGAAGATGTCCCCAGGACTGCTACTCGTACAAGGTACATGCACTATGAATTCATATTAATTCCTTTCAGACTCACCAATGCTCCCGAAAAATTCATGGACTTGATGAATAGAGTCTTTAGAGATTACCTTGACTAATTTGTGGTAGTCTTTATAGATTATATTCTAATATACTCCAAAACCAAGGAGGATCATGAAGAGCATTTAAAAATTGTACTAGAGACTTTGCGTAAGGAGAAGCTCTATGAAAAGTACAACGAGTTTGAGTTCTGGTTGAAGGAGGTCTCATTCTTGGGCTATATCATCACAAGCAATGGGATATCTGTGGATCCCTCCAAAATAGATGCAATTGAGGGATGGCCGAGGCCAACATCGATAACCAATATTCGTAGATTCTTGGGGTTAGCTGGATATTATCGACAATTTGTGATAAATTTCTCACAATTGTACAACCCTCTTACCAAGATAACTCAAAAGGGAGTAAAGTTTTCTTGGAGTGATGAATGTGAAGAAAGCTTCAAAGAGTTGAAAAAGAGGCTTATCACGGCGCCCGTGCTCACTTTACCCACAAGTGTGGAACATTTTTGTGGTATTCAGTGATGCCTCAAAGAAGGGATTAGGTTGTGTGCTGATGCAGAATGATAAAGTGATATCCTATGTCTCAAGGAAGTTGAAAATTCATGAGCGAAACTATCCAATGCATGATCTAGAGTTGGAAGCTGTGATCTTTGCCTTGAAAATCTAGCGGCATTATCTCTATTTAGAGAAGTGTGAGATATATACTGACCACAAGATTCTTAAAAATATATTCACAAGGAAAGAGCTTAATATACACCAGAGAAGATGGATAGAGCTCATCAAGGATTATGACTATTCAATACATTACCACCCTGGAAAAGCGAAAAAGGTGGCAGATGCCCTATGTAGAAAGGATCCAGCGATTCAATCAATGATGAGAATTGAGATGGATCCAATCTTCTTAGACATGATGAAGATGGATGTGGGAATCGTAAAGAAGGGAATATAATCAATCCTTTCAGAAATGATTGCTCAACCATCTCTTCTGGAATTGTTAAAGGAATCTCAAAATGATGATGTTGGAATTCAAGGAAAAGTGGAAGCAATCAAAAAGGGGAAATCCTCAGAGTTTAATCTTAATGAAGAAGGAATTGTGCGGTTTGGGAAAAGACTATGTGTTCCATCAAGTCCGGATCTGAAGAAAGAACTTTTGGATGATGCACATAGTTCAAATTTCTCTATTCACCCAGGGAGCACAAAGATGTATCGTGATCTCTGAGAAAACATTTGGTGGGATAATATGAATAAGGTGATCGCTGAATATACATCAAAGTGCCTAGTGTGTCAGCAAGTGAAGGCAGAGAGGCAGAAGTCTAAGGGGATGATGAAACCATTTCCCATACCAGAATGGAAATGGTAAAACATCACCATGGTCTTTGTCACCGGACTTCCAAGGACATACAAAAAGAACAATGCAATCTGGTTTGTTGTGGATCATCTTACGAAGACTTCACACTTCATTGCTATTCGGGAAGATTTCTTTTTGGATCAACTGGCATGGATATATATCAGGGAAGTGGTAAGGTTACATGGAGTACCACTATCTATTGTGTCTGATCGAGATCCAAGATTCACCTCAATGTTTTGGAAGAGTCTTCAACATGCTCCGAATACTGAACTAATCTTCAGTACAACCTATCATCCTCAAACTGATGGACAATTCAAGCGGACTATCCAAACACTTCAGGATATTTTGAGATCATTCTCAGTGGAATTTAAAGGAGGATGGGATCATCATCTTCCTCTGGTTGAGTTCTCTTATAATAACAGTTTCCACTCGAGAATCCAAATGGCGTCATATGAAGCCCTTTATGGGAAAAGGTGAAAAACACTGGCATGTTGGGATGAGGTCGATGAACGTAAGCTGCATGGACCAGAAATGGTCGAGTAAATGGTGGAGAAGGTGAAAACCATTCAACAGCATATCAAGGTAGCCCAGAGTCGACAGAAGAGTTATGAAGATAATCATCGATGAGACCTTGAGTTTATAGTTGGAGAGATGGTGTTTTTACGCATATCTCCGTGGAAGAAGTTCATGTGGTTTGGATAGAAAGGGAAGTTAATTCCATGGTACATCGGCCCCTTCGAGATTCTTGATAGTGTTAGGGTTGTGGCCTATCGACTAGAACTTCCACCTACTATGGCCAAGGTGCATGATGTCTATCATGTATCCCTCTTAAAGAAGTACACACCGGACCCTTCACATGTAATCTCTTTAGAGGTGGTACAATTGGAAATGATCTTTCTTATGAGGAGCAACCAGTGAAGATCTTAGATCGTAGAGAAAAAGTTCTACGAAATAAGATAATGCCCCTCATCAAGGTGCTGTGGAGGAACCACAAGTTTGAAGAAGCAACTTGGGAGTCGGAGGATATGATGAAGCTGAGTTACCCACATTTGTTTTAGTGGGAGAAATTTATTAAGGGGGGAATATTGTAATAACCCAATGTTTCGTTAATGGAAAATCCCTCTTGATCCAGTTAAATTTATCTTAATAAAAAAATGTTTTTGTAAGATGTCAGCTTCTTTGGTTTTATGTTAAGAATTGTGACCGTTGTTAATTTAGTCGTTGAATAGTGATCACATGATTAGTATAAATATAAGGCTTTAATGAACCTAATTTTAATCAGACAAAGGAAGCGATGGCCTCATCTAGTAGAATTTCCCCATACGAAGCCCATTTGTCGGAGCTCGGAAAAGTGGTGGCATCCTTGGGCTTCGCCCATGACCAATCCCAAACCGAGCTTCATTATGTCAAGCTCGAACGTGACCGTCTACGGGAAAAGTGGAAGTTGATTGAAATTACCACTCGAGCGATGCTATCCGAGCCACCCCAAGAGTCTATCACCATCGCACACCTTACCCTTAGGTCATATGCAACTGTATTAAGGGTTTATGTAACAAATATGTAGTACTATGTTCATGTACATTATTTTATTGTATATAATAATGAATATAATTTCTAGTCATTTTTGATACATTGTAAATAGTTTTTAAAGTACAAATGATGTTTTTAGTTACTATTTAATTAAGAATTCAATTTTATTATTATATTAAGGGATTTTTGAATTAAATAATATTTTTATAAAATATTATTATTTAATATTAAATTAATTTTTATTAAATATAAATGATCTTATAATTTTATGAATGCAATTAAAATTTTTATTATGGTTTGAAAGCCATTTCTGTCAAAACCCTTGAATTTTCGATAAATGTTTGTTTTTATTTTAAATTTGAAAATTAACATATTTAGAAAAAAAATTAGATAAAATAAATGTCATTTATGGAATCAGGTCGTCAAAATTATCCAACGATGAATTTTTCCTAATTTTCTGAGACAGTCAATTTTTTGGGTAAAAATTAAATACCATTTAAAGATATAATGTGTTTTATGACATCATAATGACCCAATGGTGATGTAATAAAATACCATAATCCTTATGTTCGAACAATATATGATTTATCATTAAAATAATGAGATTTTGGGTTTGTTTGACTTTCCTTTCAAATCATTAATTAACCCCTCAATACTTATTCAACACTTTTCCTTTTTAAATTAATTTCCATGGGAGTGTGACTCACCTCCACATAAGCAACCTTATTATTTTAATAAGTTCGGACCTTGGCCTGGTAAAATATTTTCTTCCTCTTTCCTTTTCCAGAAACCATGGGCAAAAACCATGGTATGGTTTGTGGTTTGGATTAATTTAATATAAGGGGTCCCAACCCTAAATAATAAAGTATTCCATCACCTTTCCTATATAAACCCACCCAAGATCCCACTTCCTCCCCACTAAAATCCTTTGAAGTTCGTCCAACCTCTACCCTAATCTCTCTATAATCATCCCAAGGTTCCCCAAGCTCCCAATAATCCTCTCAACAGCCTCTATCTAGCCTTTGGAAGCACACTTCCAAGTAAGGATTTATTCTTCCTTTCTAATTTTTTTATCAATTTTCATTATTTTGTATTACCCTTTTAATTTCAATTATGAATGTTGGGGTATGGTTTCACAACTCCCCCATACATCCCTCTTATAGTTTGAATGATGTGATACATCTTTCTTTCTCATTTAATGCCTCCCATGTACACCCGTTAGTATGCCGAAATTCTGAATGGAACTTCTCTCTGTTCTTTTAAATTCAAGAAATACTTTTGTATCATGAATCTATGTTCCATTTCAATTGTTGGGAAATGTATCTATATGACCTCATTACTGTCCATTACATGTAAATATGATGAGGAACCCCTTTCTATCTCATCAACCTTTTTTATTAATTCTTATGTCATGCCGTTACGCTGCCGATATCTCACCGATTTTCTAAGCCAATGTCATTGTGTAGTGAATTCCAAGCCCATTTATCCATCAAAGGTATTCACCTTTATTCACATTTACTTTTTGATTGTAAATCTTCATGTTTGAATTCCACATTCCTTTATATTGGAATACATTATTATGTTTTATGAATCCATGTTTTATGATCCATGTGGCACACTTATTCATGAAATGAAATGTTTAAGAATGGTGTGCCCTTATAGCGCTCCAATGCATTGGGTAATGTATAGTATCATGATACATCATGTGCAATGAGTGTTGACTCATTCTAATTCTAGTGCAATGAGTGTTTACTTGTGATTCATGTGAAATGAGGGTTTACTCATGCTTTATGTGCAATGACCCTTGACTCATGCTAATTCCATGTTAAGTGTTGTTGCCACATTTCCATGTTATGATTATCATGCTTTATCATGCCTTTATGTTCGTGTTTCATTATTCTCTATTGATATTCCTATTGTCTAACATGTATTGTAATCCTCATGTTATTCCATGTGTACTCCCTTACTGGGCTTTATAACTCACCCTTTTCTTATGCATGTCCTTAGGTTATCCCATGCAATGCTACGTACGAGAGAATAATGTGGTCATGTAACGGAAGTTTTCAATAAAGATGGTGTATTTCATGTTTCATGTATTTATGTAATGATCCTAAGCCCCAAAGACACTAAACCTCTCGATCTTCTTTGTAGTATCAAGTTATGTTTTATGTAATAAATCATGTTTAAGTTGTAATAAAAAGGAGGGTTGTCATAACCTGTAGGCTAGTGGTAGGCAATAAAGGCCTGTCTCACTACGGTTGTGGGTTCGATTCCTACAGCTTTGTCCTATGCGACGGGTTATCCCCTGACCTGCAGGTTGTCCTTTTCAAATACTATAGTATTATAATATTCCAAAAATAATATTCAGAATTGTTTTAACCTTAAACAATACTATCCAAGGTTCAACATAATCCATTCCAACCTTTATAGTTATCCAAAATACTTATGTCCAACTCACAATCCAAATTTTATAAGGAAGGGAAACATAATGAAGATCATTTTTTCCGCGTAACAACATGTGAACACCTTCATCATGTAATCTTTTAAAACACTGCAACATCCTGTATTACCATAAATCCTTTTTGATTATATTCATGATCCCTTATTCTTTATAGAATACTATATATACTCCTTCTATCCAAAAATGTATAAAAATCATTAATCAGTTTCAAGAAGTTATTAATATCCAATATAATTTATCCAAATCAATCATGTATTATTCCAAAATCACTATCTCAGTATCAAAACCATATTATGGTATATCTTTCTCTCAAACATATATTTTCCAAAAATTTAACATGTTGTGGAGTCACTTTTCATGGTTCCACACAATCTCAAGTCCTTGATGAAATAGTACTGCAGTACAATCCTTATATTATCCATAATTATTATAACCTATACATCATTGATACAACACTCAAATGACAAATTTCTTTAAAAACAACATATAAACACTAATCATTTCTCCTCATCTGTGGTAGTATCATAACTTGATTATTATCCAATAACATCATTTGGGGAATACTCTGATGATTTGGACATTGGTTTGCGTAGTGTCCCCACTCCTTGCAGATAATGCATTGTACATTGGAAGCCTTTTTCTTACCCTTGCAGTCACGCACTTGGTGTCCTTTTTCTCCACACTTATAACAAATTCCCATTCCCTTCAAGAAAGTTCCAAGGTGTTTCTTCACACAGTTATCAAATATTGGAAAATTCGTCTTTTCCCTCATCACTTTATCCATCATTCTCCCTTACATCCTTTTCTTCTCATTCGTCCATTCAAAGCCATAAGACTCAGAGAATTCTTTACTTATCTTATTAACATATTATAATATTTATTCATATGTTGAGAACACATGGGAGACTATTTCCATTCTAAATGTTGGCTTAATACCGTTAAAGATATGATCCTTATTACTATTTGGATCATAAGTATTGATGGAGTTCACATTTCTTATACTGGGCACCATTTCTATACAATGTCATAAACTAGGTTAGTTTATGAATTGCAATGAATAATTACAATGTTGTAAAATACATAATGTGAATTGAATGGTTTATGGATATAATCCATAATCATAAAAAATGTTTTCTTTGAGGAAGTATATACTCATAAACCCTTCATAATGGTTTGTAAAAAAATTATAATTATCCTAAGCATATCCCCTGGGAGTGTCGTAACCAAGAGTGCAGCAAGGCCTATTGTCGTGCACCAGTTCCCGTTCGAGTCTAGCTCAATGCGGTGTTTTCGGGTTTTACCCCTAGGTACACCTGTGCCAGAGCCGCCTCTACCTGCTTGTTTCGAGACATGGATTTATTGCTCAGAAAACTCATAAATATATTTATAATACCAAAAATCTAGGATGTTCTTCTATACTAATCCTCAAAGTCTATATTAGGGCTATGTGCTCTAATCAGAGATTATCTAAATCTAGATTCCAAGGTTATTACTAAACTGCCTCTGATATCAACTGTAACGCCCCGACCCCAGTTACCTAGAGTCGGTGCATTACTGTGTAACATTGGCATGATCACAAAAGATCATGTCTCGGATGACCGATTAGTTTAGTAGCCTAGGAAACACTAGATACATTCATAAATGTTACATTACATAAAAAATTGAAAAACTACAATAAAATAGTCTCCATTTTCCACACTCATATCCCCTTCAGACTATCCCCGTAGGTCATTCCTAAAATACTTCTTCACATCCTGGAAAAATTAAAACATTGAAAGGGGTGAGCTCAGATGCTCAGTAAGGATAAAAAAAATAGCAGAAGCATTCATAAATAAACATAACCATTAAAGGAAATGTATAACTAAACAAAAGCCTTTTAAACATGAACCTCAAAATAATATGGAAAAACAAAAATGAAATAATGCCATTTACTTATTCACATGGATATTCTACTGGTCGAATAATCACATGAAATATCAATAACCACTTTCATAGCAATGGAATGCATAATGCCAGACTATCATAACCACGTAGCAAAGGCCTCGTGCCAAGAATAAAAATAAGATTTTGTCAAGGCCTCATGCCAAGACACTAGTTTGTCTCATGAGACCTGCCGATGCATCGAGGAGTTATAACGGGCTCCATCCATCACTTAATAATACCAATGCATTCCTTATATGAAAAAATTGTATATAAACATTTAGGAATACAATTTTCTAAAATAACGTTTGAAATTAATTGCAGCATCAAAAAACCAGTTCAATTTTTAGAAGATATTTACATTTAAAATTGCTCAAATATACTCCAGTATTTTTCTGAAAACATTATGCAAGCTTCTAAAAATAAAATAACTAATTTTGAGACTTCTCGACTAATTACAGGCCATGAAGGGTCCACGCCCAATGTATTCTTGTCTACCACACTCAAGAGTTGGGTTTTCTGAAAGCATTTTTAAGCTTGCATTAAATACATATACATTTACACTGAGTTTTCATATATTAAGACTCATAGAAAACGTTTGATACATAACATTTTCAAAACCAAAATAAATGAAATGTAAAACATGTTATTTGTTTTTCATTTAAAAAAAAGTTATGGCTTGTAGTGGAAGCCGAAACACAAATAATGGCCACGGCGGCGGAGAAGTCGTTGTCGCCGCATACGTAAGACAAAACATTCTTTTTGACATTTAGTAAAAACGCTTCGTATAAAAAGATTAATTTTTGAATAAAAGTACAATTCAAAGGGTTTTATACACCGTATAAATGAAAATTGTGTATACAACAAAATATTCCTCAATGAAAGGAGATTGAGACGAAGTACCTTACAATGATCAGTTTTTTTGAATAAAATAGATCTATTATGTGTATTCACTATAATTACACATAAATAAAGTAAAAATAGAAGATTGTACATAATAATATCATGAAATAATTAGAAAGTAGGAGATAAACCCAATGAATAGAATTTGGGTTAAGAAGTTCCCTTACCTCATGTCCAACTTGACTCGGTCATTATTTAACCTCCTGAATAATAAACTAGAGTTAATTTATTTTTTCTTAAAATTTTTTACATTTTCATTATTCCTTTTATATCACTTATTACCATTTTATGAACATTATGTAATTATTTATGTTAATAACGATCATTTTGTCGATCTTTGGTACTTGAGTCAAAAATGACCATCTTATATTTACAAGTTGTTCATGTGGTGAAACTTCCATTATATCCAGAATTATTTTCAGGATGTAGATATCATATATATCATATACATCTAGTATATACATGCATTTATAAAATTACATAACATTTATAGATAAGAAATGAAATGCATCGTTCATGGAGAAGGTAAGCCGTACGTACGCATGAACGGTACTTTCATTTATATTTCGTATTTAATGGAATGATATAATAATTATATAAAGGTATATTATAATTACACTATAATATCATATATAATTTCAATTACTTCATCCTTTATACATCCCACATATGGCATTAACGATTCAAATCACTTTGAGGGGGCAGTAGTCCGCTCTTCCTAAAATGAAGATATCGCGTTTTCCCAAAATGGAAACCATAAAGGTATGACATAAATGAAAAATAAAGAAGCTTAAGTAAAACATAAACATATTATATATCATATATATATATAGTGATATCTTAATGTCCACCTTTGAAGGTGTTATATGAGTGTTGAACAATCATCATTTCGTGAGGCGGAAATTCACCATCCAGAGAAACAATATGTTCTTTAACAATTAGATGTAAGTGTGTGTAAGTGTAGATCTAATCCTTCTTATAAAAAAATACTATTATATTTAGGATACTGGTGTTGTTACAAAATAAATGAATAAAAAGAGTTTAGGGGGTTGGAGAAGCAAAATAAAACATAAGAATACAAGAGAAAACACTACCTTTAAAACGGGTAACTCTTTTTGATTTGAGCGCAAAGGATACCTTGGGAAGACTTATGAACAAAGTGAGGCTTCTAGGAGTAGTAGAGAGATGTTTAGAGATTATTTGGGCAGAGGATGGCTGAGTCAAATGGATTAGACGGTGTAAATAAGGTGGAAGTGGTGGGGGCCTTTTATAAGAGGAGAGGAGGGGCACTCTTGGAAAGTAATGACATGTTATATTATTATATAACCAGTTTCGGATTTTAAAGGTCCCAAAAATATATATTTCAAGGATAAGGTGATAAGGGTTATAAATATACTCATCCAATAGGCTTTGGAAAAGTGTAATTCTTAGATTTTACATTATCATTCCATTTTATTAAAATCGTTAATTAATGAGGTAATCACTGCATCATCATGGTGTCATAAATAATTTAATTTATTTAATGTATACAAATTATAAAACAACAATAATGATGTAGGAAATATTTTTATCTTTCTAATTAATATTTATAGTCAAAAATATGACTTGTATAACCCCATTTAAAAATTGTTTTAGTAAAACAACTCATGTATGTGACATTTTTATTTTAACATTATATAAAAAGTTTTTAATGTAATTTCCCCACCAAAGTGGCTCCATGGGGTCCCCATGTTGACAAATGGATTTTAATGGTCGTCCATGACTCATACAATATAGGTAGGACAAGTGTAAAGGTCATTTCATATTATTATACCATTATCTTTACCTTAAATTACACTAATTACCTTTAATCGCGATTAATTAAACTTAAAAGTTACTATTCAGAAAAAATTATATTAATCCCATTGAACCAAATTTTATTTCCAAATGAAAACCATGTATGTCAGATTTTTTAAAATCAAATCACAGAAGTGGTAATGTTTCATTTAAACGAAAAATCAGTTTTTTAACTACCACTTAGTGGTTTCACTATTCATCAAAAATTGAAGTTTTTCATAACAATGCCAAAATTTCACCATAAGCTATAATTGATATTACGAATTCAAAAATTATGTCTATTTTAAAAAATTCCAAACATAAAAGTCTCATTAATTAATTTTATAATTAATTCCCGCTGTCACAACAAATAGCGTGATTTTAAGAAAGAATATATATCAAATGATTGACAATTGTTTATGTCCAATTTAAAAGTGAAATTAATTCAAATGACCACCATTGGATAAAATGGTAAAAATATATTCTAATTACACATTAAAACCACCCAATAGTATAATTTTTCACAATAAATTATTTTTATTAATAAAGTTATTATTAATAATTTTTCACTATTCATAAAAAATTGGAAGTTCTCAGAAAAATACCAAAAATTAAACATAGGCTAATTTCGATATTCCGAATCCAAAACATAAGTCCATTTTGAAATATAATATATATATAATTTCAAAATGTGGGTATCACTATTCATAATGGCTATTTTGGTTGGTCGTGATGTGTTAGAATCTTGAACTTGCATACAATGCAAGCTATTTCATTATTGAAAGAGAAGCGTATCGTGGAAGCTTGGGGTGTTACATTCTCCCCTCCTTAAATAAATTGCATCCTCGCAATTTGAAATTTTTGATTGAATATATAAAGTTTAAGATAGGAAATACTTTTATAGAAAACCCACATCAGAAATAAGGTTAATAAAAAAAACATTAAAAGATAGAAAGATAAGTACAAAGATCACCTGAGATAGCCCATACTGAGATTATATGAAAACATGGATATGGAAGAAAAATAATCATCAAGGTCTGATGGAGAGTTTTTGAAAACAGGATTAGGAGAAGGTTAACCACAAGAAAATCACAAACTTGTGATTAGTTAAACGGTCATTGAATCCCCGGTTGGAAAAGTTAACAGGAAACATTTTTGTTTTAGGTTACCATTTATAATTTTGAGGAAATTATTTATAAGATTTACTCAGAACGTAAGGGAATATACATACATGTAATGTAGACATTCATTCTATAATAAGTTTTTTACCACAAACCCATATTTCACTCTAAAAGGTAATAGAACTCAAAAATATTCTATTTATCATAATTTTATAAGGTTCCAAGTATTAACACATACCATTTAGATTAGGAAAACATTTTTGTAATAAACAGGGACATCCTGTAGGCTAGTGGTAGGTAATAATGGCCTGTCACACTATTGTTGTGGGTTCCATTCCTACATCTATGTTCGACGCGATGGGTTATCCCCCGACCTGCAGGTTGTCCTTTTCCTATACTATAGTATTATAATATTCCAAAAATAATATTTTGAAATGTTTTAACCTTAAACAATACTATCCAAGGTTCAACTTAATCCATTCTAACCTTTATAGTTATCCAAAATACTTCTGTCCAACTCGCAGTCCAAATTTTATAAGGAAGGTAAAAAAAATGACGATCCTTTTTTTCCGTGTAACAACATGTGAACACCTTCATCATGTATTATTTTAAAACACTACAATATCTTGTATTACCATAAATCCTTATTGATTACATCTATCATCCCTTATTCCTTATAGAATACAAGATATACTCCTTCTATCGACAACTGTATACAAATCTTTAATCAGTTTCAAGGAAGTTAAGAATATCCAATATAATTTATCCAAATCAGTCATGTATTATTCCAAAATCTCTATCTTGGTATCAGAACCATATTATGTTATATCATTCCCTCAACCATATATTTTCCAAAAATTTAACCTGCTATGGAGTCACTTTTCTTGGTTACACACAATCTCAAGTCCCTGATGAAATAGTACTGTTGTAAAATCCTTATATACTCCATAAATATTATAACCAGTACATAATTGATACAACAATCAAATGTAAAAATTCTTTAATAACATCATTATAACTCTAATCATTCCTCCTCATCTGTGGTAGTATTATAACATGATTATTATCCAATAACATCATTTGGGCATACTCTGATGATTTAGACATTGGTTTGCATAGTGTCCCCACTTCTTGTAGATAAAGCATTGTACATTGGGAACCTTTTTCTTACCCTTGCAGTCACGCACTTGGTGTTCTTTTTCTCCACACTTATAACAAACTCGCATTCCATTCAGGCAAGTTCCAAGGTGTTTCTTCCCACAGTTATCACATATTGGAAAATTCTTCTTTTCCCTCCTCCCTTTATCCATCTTTCTCTCTTAAATCATTTTCTTCTCATTCTTCCCTTCAAATACATAAGACCCAGATAAATCTTTACTTATCTTGTTAACAAATTATAATATTTCTTCATATGTTGACAACACATGGGAGACTATTTCCCTTCTAAATGTTGGCTTAATACCGTGAAAGATATGATCCTTCTTACTCTTTGGATGATACGTATTGATGGAGTTCACATTCCTTCTATTGGGCGCCATTTCAATACAATGGCATAAACTAGGTTAGTTTATGAATTGCAATGAATAATTACAATCTTATAAAATACATAATGTATATTTAATGGGTTATGTATATAATCCATAATCATAAAAAAATTTCTTTGAGGAAGTATATACTCATAAACCCTTCATAATGGTTTGTAAAAAAATGAGAATTATCCTAAGCATATTCCCTTGGAGTGTCGTAACCAAGAGTGAAACAAGGCCCGTTGTCGTGCACCAGTTCCCGTTCGAGTCAAGATCAAAGCGGTGTTTTTGGGTTTTACCCCTAGGTACATTTGTGCCAGAGCTTCCTCTACCTGCTCGTATCCAGACAGGGATGTATTGCACGAAAAACTCATAAATATATTTATAATACCAAAATTCTTTGATGTTCTTCTATACTAATCCTCAAATTATATCTTAGGTCTATGTTCTCTAATTAGAGTTTATCTAAATCTAGCTTCCAAGGTTTGTACTAAACTACCTCTGATACCTACCATAATGCCACGACCCCAGTTACCCAGAGTTGGTGCATTACTGCATAACATTGGCATGATCACAAATGATCAAGTCTCTTAAGACCAATTAGTTTAGTATCCTTAGAAACAATAGATAAATTCATAAATTTTACAATACATCATAAAGAGAAAAACTACAATAACATAGTCTCCATTTTCCACACTCATATCCCCTTCAGACTATCCCTGCAGGTCATTCCTAAAATACTTCTTCACATCTTGGAAAAATGAAAACATTGAAAGGGGTGAGCTCAGATGCTCAGTAAGGATAACAATATAGTGGAAGCTTTCATAAATAAACATAAACATTTAAGGCAATGTATAACTAAACAAAATCCATTTAAACATTAACTTCAACATAATATTGCGAAAGTAAAATGAAATAAAGCCATTTACGTATTCACATGTATATTCTACTGGTCGAATAATCACATGAAATATCAATAACCACTTTCATAATGATGGAATGCGTAATGCCAGACTATCATAACCACGTAGCCATGGCCTCATGCCAAGACGACAAATAAGATTTTTTCAAGGCCTTGTGCCAAGACACTAGTTTGTCTCATGAGACATGCCGATGCATCGAGGAGTTATAGTGGGCTCCACCCATCACATACTAAGTCCAATACATTCCTTATATGAAAAATTGTATATAAACATTTAGGAATACCATTTTCTAAAATACCGTTTGAAATTAATTACGGCATCAAAATACTAGTTCGATTTTTAGAATATACTTACATGTAAAATTGCTCAAATATACTCTAGTGTTTATCTGAAAACATTAAGAATACTTCTATAAACAAAATAACTAATTCTGAGACTGGTCGACTAATTACAGGCCATGATGGGTCTATGCCCAATCCCTTTCTGTCTACCACACTCGAGAGTTGGGTTTTCTAAAAACATTTTTAATCTCGCGTTAAATACATATACATTTTCAATAGGTTTTCATATGTTAAGACTCGTATACAATGTTTGATACATACCATTTTCAAAACCAAAATAAAAGAAAAGTAAAACATGGTATATTTTTTCTTTTAAAAAAAGTTATGCCTTATAGAGGAAGCCGAAACTCAAATAATAGTCATGGCGGCAGAAAATTCATTGTCACCGCATACGTAAGACAAAAAAATTCCTTTTTTCATTTAGTAAAATGCTTCGTATAAAAAGATTAATTTTTGAATAAAAGTCAAAGTAAAAGTGTTTTATACACCGTATAAAGGAAAATTGTGTATAAAACAAAATATGCCTTAATGAAAGGAGATTGAGATGTAGTCCCTTACGAAGACCATTTTTTTGAATAAAAAAGATCTATTATGAATATTCACTATATGTACACATAAATAAAGTTCAAATACAAAATTGGACATAATAATATAATGAAATAATTTGAAAGTAGGAGATTAACCCAAAGAATAGAAATTGGGTTAAGAAGTTCCCTTACGTCGTGTCTGAATTGATTCGACCGTTCTTTAACCCCCTGAATAATAAACTAGATTTAGTTTATTTTTTTCTTAAGAACCTTTTACATGTTCATTATTCCTTTTATATCACTTATTACAAGGTTATGAACATTATGTAATTATTTAAGTTAATAACTGTCATTTTGTCGATCTTTGGTACATGAGTCAAAAATAACATTCTTATAATTACAAGTTGATCATGTGGTGAAATATCCATTATATCCAGAATTATTTTCATGATGTAGATATCATATATATCATATATATACAGTATATACATGCATTTATAATATTATATTGCATTTACAAGTAAGAAATGAAATGCAACGTTCATGGAGAAGGTAAGCCGTACGTATGCATGAACGCTACTTTCATTTCTATTTAGTTTTTAATGGAATGAAATAATAATTATATAAAATTTTATTATAATTATAGTATAATATAATATATAATATCATTTATACCATCCTTTATACATCCCACATATGGCATTAACGATTCAAATCACTTTGAGGGGGCGGTAGTCCGCACTTCCTAAAATGAATATATCGCATTTACCCATAATGGAAAATATAAAGGTATGCCATAAATGAAAAATAAAGAAGCTTAAGTAAAACATAAACATATTACATATCATATATAAATATATTTACATCTTAATACCCACCTTTGAAGGTGTTATTTGAGTGTTGAACAATCATCATTTCGGGAGGCAGAAATTGGCAATCCATAGAAACAGTATGTTCTTTAACCATTAGATGTAAGGGTGTGTAATTTTAGCTCGAATCTTTCATATAACAACATCCTATTATATTTAGGATACTGGTGTTGTTACAAAAGAAATTAATAAAAATAGTTTTTGGGGTTGGAGAAGCAAAATTAAACATAAGAACACAAGAGAAAACACTACCTTTAAAACAGGTAACTCTTTTTGATTTGAGATAAAAGGCTTCCTTGGGAAGACTTCTTCCCAAAGTGAGGATTCGATGAGTAATATAGGGATGTTTATATAGTATTTGGGCAGAGTATGGACGAGACAAATGGCATGGAAGGTGTAAATCAGGTGGTAGTGGTGGGGGCCTTTTATAAGAGGAGAGGAGGGGAACTCTTGGAAAGTAATGAAATGTTACTTTATAATATAATGAGTTTCGGATTTTAGAGGTCCCACACTTATATATTTCGAAGATAAGGTGATAAGGGTTTGAAATCTAATCATCCAATAGGCTTTTTACATGTTTAATTCTTAGAGTTAACATTATCCTTCCATTTTATTAAAATTGTTAATTAATGAGGTAATTGATGCATCATCATGGTGTCATAATTAATTTAATTTATTTTATGTCTAAAAATTATAAAAAAACTATCATTATGTATTAAATCTTTTTATATTTCTAATGAATATTTATAGTCAAAAATATTACTTGTATAACCCCATTTAAAAATTGTTTTTGTAAAACAACTCATGTTTGTGACATTTTTATTTTAACATTAAATAAAAAGTTTTTAATGTCATTTCCCACCAAAGTGGCTCCATGGGTTCCCCAATATGACCCATGGATTGTCATGGTCGTCCATGGTTCATCCAATAGTTGTAGGACAAGTGTAAAGGTCATTTCATATTGTTATAACATTATCTTTACCTTAAATTACACTAATAAGCTTTAATCGCGATTAATTAAACTTAAAAGTTACTATACACCAAAAAATTATTTTAATCCCATTGAACCAAATTTTACTTCCTAATGACAACCATGTATGTCAGATATTTGAAAATAAAATCACAGAAGTGGTAATGTTTCATTTAAACGGAAAATCAGTTTTTTAACTACCACTTAGTGGTTTCACTATTCATCAAAAATTGAAGTTTTTCAGAACAATGCCAAAATTTCACCCTAAGATATAATTGATATTCCGAATTTACAAATGATTTCTATTTTAAAAATTCCAAAAATATATGTTTCAATAATTAATTTTATAATTAATTCTCGCTGTCACAACATATAGTGTGTTTTTAAGAAATAATATAGAACAAAAGATTGACAATTGTTTATGTACAATTTCAAAGTGAAATTAATTCTAATGACCACCTTTGGATAAAATGTTAAAAATATATTCTAATTACACTTTAAAACCACTAAATATGATAATTTATCACTATAAATTATTTTTATTAAAAAACATGTTTTTATGTATTTTTCACTATTCATAAAAAATTGGAAGTTCTCAGAAAAATACCAAAAATTAAACATAGGGTAATTTCGATATTCTAAATCCAAAAATGAAGTCCATTTTGAAATATAAAATATATATAATTTTAAAAAGTGGGTATTACTATTCATAATGGCCATTTTGATTGGTCGTGGTGTGTTAGAATCTCGAACTTGCGTACAATGCAAGCTATTTCATTATTGAAAGACAAGCGTATCGTGGAAGCTCGGGGAGTTACACATGTATTTCCTACTAATATGTGGAAATGGGAGAATTTTACTATGGAATTTTTCATGGGTCTCCCGATGAGATCCAAAGAAAATAGTGTGACATGGGTTGTGGGGGACTGAATCACCAAGATATCCCACATTATCTCACGTCGAGGAGATATCTCATAATAAAAAATTATACGATATGTGTAAATAATGTGGAGAGATTTCATGGGGTTCCACTCTTGATTTTATATAATCATGATCCTATGTTCATATATTAATTTTGTAGGAGTCCTCAACATTCATTGAGTAAAGAATTAAATTTCAGCATAGCCTATCATCCCCAAAATGATGGCCAATCTAAAAGGTGTATTTTAAATCCTGAAAATATTATATGATCCTACACTTTCTAATCATGTGGTGGTAGTGATTAGTATTTATCAATGGTTGAGTTCTTATACAGAAATAGATTTTGGTCAACTATACAGATGGATCCATATAAATCTATGTATGAATGTGATGTAGAACTCCAACCTGTGTGGTTGATGTTGGTGAATGAAATATAATTGGGCACAATATTGTGAAAGGGGTGATAGGGAAGGTTAAAAACAACCATTATTATATCAATTCTACTCAAATTAGGAAATAGAGTTCTGTTAACAACCTTTAGAGGTGGTCCAGCTTGAAGATAATCACTCTTATAAGGAGGAGAGGATAACGATTCTGAAAAAAGAGGTAGGGTTTTAAAAATAAAGACAAACAACCATGTCAATGTGTTGTGGTGGATCCATAATTATTATGATCATACATGGGACCCAATGGAGTGGATGAAGTATAATTACCTTCACATGTTTTTGTAAAATGAAATATCAAGGGAAAAATTTCTAAATGGTGAAGAATGTAAACACCCAATCATTTATTAGTGGATTATTATAGTAATACCATATAGAATAAATCATATAAAATCACATTTATAAAAAACTAAAAAAGTTATAAATTCCTAATTAATGAATCAATATGTTTTTATAGGTGTTAATGGACCAATAACTATCAAATAGTAACATGACCATTATAATAGTAATATAACACTTATGTATTGTAATTTAGCTCAATGAATAGCATCCTCACCCTGGAAAGTATAAATAAAATTTATTCATCTAATAAATGAATTTATGGTATAATTATATCAAAGTATAATTAAATTAATGTATTTATAATTACTTATTAATGTTTCGATTTTTGTAAGTCATATATATTTAATTAGAATTTTATTATTTGATTAATAATTTATAAAAAAAATGTATATTCATAAAATTTAATAATAAAATAATATTATTAGTGTCTTATGGTTTTATAGTTGTTTTATGAGACATTAATTTATTTTTCAATGTTTTGTACAATATTTTATAATTTGGAAATCATTATTTTCCATGTAAATTTTGAATTTAATTAAAAATTAAATAAATTATATTTATAATACTATTTAAAAAAATATAATATATATTTTTAATAATACAAATATATAAATTTTTAGGGTGTATTTATTGTTTTTCCCTAAAATATATAATTCCTTTCATGAATCGATAAATTCATAATTTACATTAAAATATAAAAACATGGATTATGGAGTAATAGATGATGCATGTCTTATTTTCGAACATAATATAGAACATAATATTATTATGTTAATATATTTAATTACAATTCTCAAAATATTCATATACATGATCCTAAAAAATAATCTATGAAATATATTAATGAGAAAACACCACTCCCCCCATTATAAACACCACCCCCGCCACCTCTTCTCCTCACACCTCTCATGATTTTAGAATTTATCAAATTCATCCAAATAGTTTTTCATGAACCTCCACAACATATATGATCTACTTATATCATAAAAACACCAATTAATTTTTCCTACAAAGGTTCTGAAGGAGGATATATTTAAGTGGTAAAATCTTCTTCCTTTTTCAATTAATTTCTATTAATTTCTTTTTCTTTTCACATTATCTCCTCAAATACCCTCATCAAAATGGAATAATAACAATATTACATACATATAAAGCAATTACATCATATTAATTTAATGGCCATAATTAACCTCCTTCCTGTCATTATTTTATTCGACAAATTAAATCGTCACCTGTGATATATGAATTTACTGATATCATAGGTGACGTACATTAATTTTTATTTAAATACATTAATTATGTTACTAAAAAAATATAATGGTTGAAAAATATTCTAAAATTTAATTTAAAACCATATTTATTTTTTATAACTAACAAATATACATAATAATAAAGTTTAAAACAAAAAAAAGTATGTTGTAACCAAAAGACCACAAAAATTAACCTATAACGATCATTATTAAAATTTATCTAATGATCCATCATCATAACATATAACAAATAGTTTATAATTTCTTTAAACCTTATAAAATATCATTAATAACATATAATATCAATTCAAGTTAATTATTCACATTTTACATTAACTTACATTCATGTATAAAAGTGAACAAATCATGAAAACAATGAAAACTAGCACTACTGAATTATGAAATTAAACTATATAACTCATAATAAATCCAATAAATAAATATAAAACCCCACAATTAATTAAATTAATTTATTAAATTTTCCATATTTCTCAATTAATTAATCTCATATGATTATATACGATATTAAAGTGAATAAATCATTCTGACATAACGTAACGGGAAATCTCGATCACAAATCTCTTTATTTTGGGTTTTCTATATTTTATCCCATTTTTGTTATTTATATTTATTAAATATCATTTATTAATCACTATAATTACTGTACCTGGATCTAAATGTTTTATAAATGGATTACTGACAAAATTTTATTCGCTAAATGAACTCGTATTTGAGAAAAACACCAATTACATCTTTAGATTGTTTCTTCTCCACTTGAATTTGATGATTATTATATCAAGCATGTTATTCCATCACTATTTTGGGAACTTAATGTTTATTAATTAATGACTTATGATATTTAATCCATTCCTTTTTATGGTATATTTCATGTCAATTATTGATATACTTTCTATGTGGTTTTCTAGATATGGTAAATTTAATTATGTGATGGGTGTACTGGAATTATATAGTGCAATGTAAATTTTATGATGTGAGGGGAGAATGAATAATTATATAGCTCTAAATATCCTTGTTTTTTGTGATTTATCCCATGAAAAAATATAAATATACATTAAAATTATGATGTCATTGTTTAAAAATATGTGTTGTAGTTGAGCACTAAGACTTGATATTTCATTTCTGTACATTCCACATTTCCTTAGCTATCTAATGCTTTATCTAATGATTACAATGATGATATTATGATTATGCTCAACCCATTTTATATTGTTTCATTAACTCATATATTCTTTTACTAGTCTTTTAATTTGCCCATTTTTTGATGTATATCCTAATGTGACTACTTATACTAAGGAAAATTTAATGGATAATAAGAAGCTAGATTAAATTTAATTATGTAAATTTTTAGGATATATAGTTGTAAATGATATGTGCGTTCCTACTTTTATAATACACAGAATCTTTATATCCTGGTCGAGTAAGGAATTTATTTATTTTATCATTAAATTAATTTAATTGAAATTTAAAAAACAATGTCATTATAATAAGGTTCAACAACTAAAGAGAAAATATGATCAGGTTTGGAAAAAAAAATTTCATGGTTTTATATATACCAAAGTGAGTAGAATGAATAAAACATTTAAAATAAATATGAAACAATATTCTTAGATTATTTAGGTTGTTTCTTTGATGAGGATCAAATAATTTCTTTCCATTTATATTATATCATTAAAAATATCCCCTATAATGAGATTGTGACATAAAATTTTACTTCAATTCCAAATTTCCACATAAGTTAGTTTAACATATTCATTAAAATTTATAATTATTTATAAATTTATTATATAAAAATATAAATTAATATCATATCATATATTATCCACTTATAACATCATATCACAAATTTATTAGAAATTCGTTATTAAATCACTATTTAGATTAAAAATTCATTAATTTTTCATTAATGTTATAGTTTTTTTTTATCGTTTCTTTATTCATTAATAATGATTTTCTAAAAAATAAAATGTAAATAATTATTATTTTTATCTTATTAATTCATAATACCACCATTATCCAACATTCCATCATCATTCACATCACAAAATTCACCCATGTAGGGGGTAAAATCAACCTTAACAAGAGCATGTGATAAAGAAAAATTGAGTATGAATAGTATATAGTATTATATTACTATATTAATTAAGGATTAGTATTATTATGATAAATATTAAATTTAATAATTATATATAATTTCAAAATAAAATTTAATTGTTGTACACTAATGAAGATGTATATATCCCAAAGAGATGGTGGTTCATAGGCCCAGATGAATTGTACAACCATTTTCTATTTAATAAAGTGAAAAATTATATTTTTCACTAAATAATAAAAAATATATCAAAAATATATTATATATTTAGTAAATCAAATATTATAACAATTTATTAGATCATGAGATGGGAAATTATTTATATCTCCACATTGGGGAGGTAGTTAGTGTGTACGTATGAGTGATACATTCATTTTAATTTTAGTGGAATTAATGAGACAAAAAATTATACCATAATTATAATAATAATAATAATATCATATTATATTTATAAAACGTGATTAATTTTTTTTGGGCTAATATAATGGATTTTGATAAAGTAGATATAGAAATAAAAATTTAAAGAGTCTGTAAATATTATTTTATCTTTTTTTATAAACATGCTTTGGATTACTTCTTAAACCATCATACGGTGGACACAAGGGAAGAGAAGATCCTCAATTAGTATGTTAAGGAATATTTGAATGTTTTTGTGATTTTATTTATAAGATTGGTGGAGAATTTTTGTTTATAAAAAGGAGATTAAGTTTCCTTGTAAAAATTATAATTGGGTCATACTTGTATTTACATAAAATACATAAATGATATTACATTTTCCTATACTCCATGTAGAACGAATTATCCAATATATCAATTTTATGAAGTGATAAGAACTTAATATATTCAAATTATATGATTTAGATTTTTTTGGAGGAATTGTTTCCCCTATCAATGAGTTCAGCCTAAAACATATAAAACAAATTTATCCCTGTCAAATGTAAAACATTTTTATTCTTTCACAATTATTGATGTCTAAAAATTCATTTTGAGTCATTAAAAAATTTTATCTTCCTGATTACAAATAAGAATTTTTTTTCTTCATTCGATTTATATATGTGATAAAAATTAATTTTAATATATTTTTTGTAGAACAAATAAAATTTGACTTTAATAAATTTATGTATTAAGAAAAAAATTTGTTTTACAAAAAAATGAATGATTCAAATGGAATTAATTATATTATTTTAAAAAAATGGGGACATATATTTTTTAAGCAAAAAAACCTAATTTATGATTTTAAATAATTTATATTTGTAAATGAATAAATAAATTATTTTTATATGAACAAAAACATTTCATGTATTTCAAAAAAGATACACTAAATGTTAATGTTAAAAGTATTATTTTATATTAATTATATTATCTAATAAATTCATATAATGTATCTAAAATGGGGTTTTTATATAATTTTTTTTATCAAAATAATTTAATAAAACTAATATTATTCATAAATTATATATTTCTCAATATTCACTCAAAAATTTACTATTTATGAAAAACATCAAATGTCTAACATGAACATATTTTTAAATAAGGAATTAAAAAAACTTATTTACCATATTTTTTTAATATTTAATTATTTAGTATTAAATTAATTTCTTTAAAATAATTTGTACATTATTATGATTTTTATGTATAATTTAAGTATTATTTTTAATAATTGATTCATGTCCATTACAATACTCATACATTACCAAAATATATTTTCCTAACTATTATAGAAAATTACCTATATATACCCATGGAATGAAAAAAATGTTATTGTTAAATAATTATTTGATAAACAAATTCATTTTTTTATCACATCAATAAATTTACATACATCCATTAATTATTTCATTCATATAGTTAATATTTTTTCAATTCACAACGAAATAATTTAATATATATGAACACTAATTATTGGAATTACTATTGAATAATTTAAACAATTAACACCAAAATTAGTGATCATTTATAACTAATAAATCATCAATTCCATAAAATCCCCTCATTATTTCTTTAATTATTTTATACCATATTGTATTCTACTATATAACTATAACAGAAACCCACAAAAACCAAACCCATTTCCCAATAATTAACCGCCCAAAACAAATAGAATTTATCCCTTTACAAATAACAATATATACAACAACAAAAATTGTCACATAGAACCGATATATACCTAAAAAACCAATACATCCCATATAACCATTCATGTCAAAAATCTAGTTATTACCCATCAAGCAATAAAAAAATATCGACTACATGATAACATATGAGGTAACATAGAATGAATCTTTATTATTGAGATTAACCTACAATATTATTTTATATCAAGGAACTATATATGTAATGAACCAACCATGATATCGATGGTATTTTACCTGATATACACCACCGTAAGAAAAATATATATAAATACATTCAAAAAATTTCTCAGTAGTTGCGGGAAATAAGATTAAAGAATATATTATAGTGGAAAATATGGTATACATCAATGATACATACAATGTCAAGTAAAAAATGTATAAACCCAAATATTTGGAGAGTAAATATCTAAACCAAGTCTCAATGATATAATTCACCACCACAATACCAATCCACTATGATAAAATCATTATCCAAGATAATCAATTATAATATAGGACACTCATCTCATAACCCATTTCCTTTGAAATACGAATCTAAAACCCATGAATGGACAATGTAGGGTGTGGGAAAGAATTCCCAATATTATACCCCGAAATAATTTTTCAAATGTATATCATAACGAAACAATAATTTATATATTTTAAACCAAATAATAATACTTAAATTTCTAATGAAGGCAATTTTATAATTCATCATTGTGTAATTATAATTTAATTCTAATTCATATAATCCAAAAATATTTCACGTAAATGAATTATGGTATAAATATGTAAAATTAATTATCTATTAATATAATAGAACACATACATGTGTGTAATTAGTCACGAAACAAAACCATCATGCATAAAAAACACAAGTTTTCTCTAGCATATTGGACTGCGTACACAAATATGATATATAATGGTAACTGTGGAATAACATTAATTTTAATGATATCAATTAATATCATAATCAATTAATATAAAATGAATAAACCCTATTGAATCCATAGTCACTATGGTTTTCTGATGTCCGTAACCCAATACACCCAAGGTTCAAAATGTTTTTTTTCAAATCAACTAAGAAACCTTGAGCATAAATTATATGAAATTTTCATAATACAAAATTATTATTATCGTTAATGAAAATTATTTTCAGAATCATATCCATATTAATTTTATTCAATTGAAAACATAATGTTCATAATTTTTTTTAAAAATAAAATCCCAATAAATCTTATATTTTATGCCACCTAAGATTAAATTTCAATAAATTAAACAATTTTAACAATGGAGAAAACCAAATTTACAAAAACATGGAATTATTTAATGGTTATCAGAATTATATAGATATATATACCTCACAAATATTAGATAACTAGTTTCATTTGACTCTAAAGATTTTAAGAGATTATATCTGGTCCTTGCATGCATAGATTAATTATAAACATCATCAATTCCCATATGAAGCCCAATCTATCCAGAATTCAATAACCTATCATTTTAAAAAATAAAAAATTGTAATGGATAACATATATATATATATAAATATATATATATATAAATGAATGTCTATAAGAAATAAATTGGTCATGGAAATTGCAGGAGTTTTACTATATTAATATGGCCTTATATGGAAACATGTTTTAGGCACACAACTTGAATACATTATACTAATTTCGATGAATCCACCACCCCATGATAACCATTATGAATAGGTAACATTGATCAACCAAAAATTTAGAAAATATATTCCCAGTCCATTTGAAAACTTCTAAAAAATCCCATACACTAAAATTATTCACAAAGGGAATTACACGTTTAAATAAAAAATGTTAAAACTATGAAAATTGCCTATATAACATACAGATCGATTCCAAATGGTTTCTACTAAACATGTGTAGTAAATTTGCAAAGATTTTTTATACAAAAAATCTATATTTTTTTCCTCCAAGTATGGAAAACCTTTATATATACAATACACAAAGACACGATAAAAAATAATCATACCTATATCTGATAGGCCATTATGGTTCTAACAATCATGGAACCTTCATTCCAAAGAATAATCCACGATTTAAACTACTATATTGTGAATTATATCAATGGATCACAAACGATTAATACTCCCATATTGTATTATAACATTTGATACTATTATCATACATGAGTAATTTTTACATTTTCCGTATATTGGAGACCCATAATCTAATTGGGTTTTCAATCATTGAGGTGTTAGAATGAATATCAATATCCTTACATTATATAAAAATAAAAGTATTGGGCTCGTAATTTCTTAGGTTATATATGGGAGACACATGATGAATAAATTTAAATAAATATGGAATGTGAATTCAATAATAAACCTTTAAAATAAATTTAACAATCAAAAAATGGTCAAAAATATTTTATTTCATCATACCTTGATACCTTGATAAATCAGTAGAAAACTTACCAAGACTATTAAATCACTATGAAATACCTAACCCCAACCACAATCCCTATAAAGTGATAAATATAAGGACCTAGCCTTACACATTTCATAATCTTCTAAATTCTTTTATAATTCAAATATTTAAATTGACAAACATATTTTTTATTTCGAGTTTTATAATTTGGGGAAATAATTATTATTTATCAATCTTAATGAATACAATGTTGGAACAACTTAAAACATTATCCATTTTTTTATAATAAATATAATTATAGCAAAAACAGGAAATCATTTCATAATATGTCTTGAGAAAATTCCTCTTGTAATCTATTTTTCTCTTACCCAATGTTAAAAACATTGATAAACACATTAAAAAATGGAATGAGAAAAAAGTATTATTAACATATATAAAAAAATACTAGAGAAACCATTAATCCTGGAATTCAAATAAACATATGAAATCATTTTCACAAAGGAATTCTTCTCACCCATATAGAATCATGTACTTTGTGAAATTAGAGATTTCTATAAAAAATAGAAGATATAAATAAATATATCTTTGTAACATGGGGAATCACATACACAATATTGTAACACTCATCACTACCTTATGAATTTTATCCCTTGGGACTACCTTACAATGTAACCCTCAATGCTACCTTTTTGTTGTAATAATCTTAGTTTCACATAGAATAACCATAATATCGAATTCCAACATAAACATACCCAATAAATTTTAGGTATATAGAAATCTCATTCTAAATCAAAAATAATTCCAAATAAGAAGAACATAATCATAAACATTAATAATTCCAAAAAAAACCTTTCATTTTATATTTGTAAAAGAGAATTTTAAAAGTGGGTTTCTAAATAAAAGACCATTTAAAATGTCCTATAATTGGAGTGAGAGTTAATATAATGTTGCAAGACCCATCCCCCAGGGCCCATGACATGACTACACCTAGCCCACCTTAAATAGGCCAGGTGATGGCAACTAGAACTGAAGAGCGTATTCCTAACAATTGGAAGGCATTGCCTTTAAACTTGTACAAACACATGGTCCGAGAAGACAACAAGATAAAACTGTGAAGTAAAATGTTCTAGAAAAGGTGTACTGAAAGTAAAGGGGCTATAATAAAAGCCCAACTAGAAGTGTACATGTACAACTGAAATTTACGAAAAAGCTAAAAAGTGAAAAAGCAGCTCCTGGATCATCCACCACAAATCCTCTCTAAATGGAAGGTACAACTCACGATCAGTAGTCCCAACATCGCATGACCCCAAAAGGTCCACATCGCATCCTTCATGAAGGGTAGGTACAGATCACCTCTTCAGCACTCCACGTTCACCCATCTCATTTGTTTACCACCTGGTCTTGGCTCACTCAAACCTCATCCATACTGCTCATAGTCTGCAGAAGACATAATTACTTGTTGGTGAAACCCGTGTAGCGTGTATATAACAATACTCAGTAGGAACCCCGATACCCAAAATGTTTTCTAGAATTCCACAAATAAAAAACACCGGGTAACAACATGATGGTAAATTACAACACTGGTAATGTACCTTATAGAAAAACCTCAATCACAAGCACAAAGTAAAGACAACTCACACCGAGATTTATTCTAGGTGTAATAACAAATAAAATCTCCAATAACATCGTCAAACACCTCGACTACTAGATAACTGCTCCTCTATAGATTACAGTTCCCCTAATGTGTTACAGAAAGGTTCTTCCCACTAACCTTGTACTACTGAGGTACTACTCCCCATCGCACATCATGGGTCTGCCGGTCACACAGAGCCACCCCCCCCCCCCACCGCGGTCTTCCAAGGTACTCCACGCCAATGCATACCATGAATGATCCCTACCGTGGCCCACCAGGTCACAGATAACCACCCAACCCCATCATGGTTCTCTAAGGAACACCTCCCCTTTACGTACCACAGCTGTCAAGTCACTGAGAGTCAAAATGTCAATTGTCATCAGGTATCATCCAGTTTTAGGGTTCTGTAAGTAGCTCACATGGGTGAACCGCTCCAGAAGCCATTAATCACATCTCAACCAGAATTAATTCTCTCAATGAAGTAACCCAATGATCCGCTATTTCATAAGGGTTCTAACACAATAGAAGGTGTGTCATTAGATCGCCCAGTCTGTTCATTATTGGCATTTCAGTGCTGAGGGCTCGGTAGGATTCGGATTCAATCCTACCTGGTTGTACTCCAAGCATCTCTGAAACTCTAATAGAGTGATTCATGTGGAATGCCTCTCTCCAACGGACCCAACACCATATATTGTATGTAAAATGGGTTTCTGGTTCTCATGATAAGGTCCTTTGACTGTTTCTGGGCCCGGGTGCAGTCCCGAACAGTCGGTCCAACCTTACCCAACCTGGGCAGGGTTGGGCCGATGTTTTTTCTGACCAGCAAGAGGGGCAGAATGACCCATGTGGGGTGGAGGTCCAGTCTCGGACTGTCGGCCAGGTCCGAGGGTGATGGCCCGGTAATATGGCAGTGACCGGGCGTGAAGGAGGAGGTCCGCTCCGCAGGCGGAGGCCCGATCCGAGTGTAGCGGCCTAGTTCGAGGGTAGCAGGCTAGTGCGAGGGAGGCAGACCGGTGCGAGGATAGAATCCTACTCTGAGGGTGGTGGCCGACACCGAGGGGGAAGGCCTGGTCTGAGACAGGTATCCTGACATGAGGGTGGCGGCATGGTTTGGTTTGACATGGAGGTGTAACCCCCCAGTCTTCCAAATTTCCAAACATCCTAGTGGCCATTCAGAATTCGAGGCGGCAGTTCCTCATGGGTGGATATCAATCACCACGGAACCCAATGGAGGTGGGTTTGGCCTCTGTAGCTACATTGTATGTGGCTTCTGTTCACCGAAGGCACTGCGGTAGCATTTCCTCCCTTCTCGCGGTCGGACTTCGTGCAGGCCGCCTCTTCCGTTCTCCGTGGCTGACGAGCCGCGACCCCTCCTCATGCATCGTGTGTCGATGCACTCATGGTATTCCATGGAGATGTAAGGATAGAAAGAAAGAAGGGGATTCTGGCCAGGTTTTTTAGGCCCGCAACCTCCTCATTAGCTCATAACCATGAGTATGGGTTAAGGGTTTAATAATAAATGAATTAAAAACAATATTAACCCAACAAGATTCCCCGCAATATCAACCTGATTAGATTAATGAGTCACACTTAAACCCATTAGTTGGTTGACTTACAAACTCTGTATAATTTCAATAAAAATGAAGAGGGAATCAAAAACACACAAATAAAAATTACATCTACCTAGAAAACCTGTTGGAGTGTGTCCTCTCTTTAAGGTGGGTCCACATTTTTCGTCCCTACGACCAGTTCCCAATGACGACACTCATACATCGCCTTCCACTTTAGGGTCTGGTGTCGCTTGTCACATCCTACTAGGTCGGATCCGTCTTCTTTGGGTCTAGTGTCAAGGAGCTCCTTGATCACTTAGTTTCATGGAAAATATGTTCAGGTACCTCCCCCAAGATCCATATATATAAAATATGGGGAGGTTATGTAACAATGGTGGAATTTAATATTGTCCCATTAATTTGGAAGCATCCTAATTTTCCTCAACATTTTTGTTAATTAGATTGAATGGTAAATCCATTTATTGGATTGACACATCACCGATCCCACCATACTTCGTGTCCATTAAATAAATAGAATAAAAATAAAATAATATTGTTAATTTATATATTCTATTGAAAATTTCAAAAAAAACTAACTTTTTCTCTCAACATACTATAGTAAAAGTGATGACGCCATTATGTGAATCCCAGCATTTTGGATTCAATAGTGCCTGTATATTTTTAATCTGAACAATGGTTCAAAAGTTAGAAAACACTGCTTGTGTGTTTACTAAACGTACCTTAAAAAAAAGTTAAATAAATTATTAACAGTCACTCTCAACCAGTGTCAGTCGAGGTTAGGCACTGCCTAAGTGAAAAACACCCCAAAGAACCCAATAGTACTCTTTGATTTCCAATCCAATTTACCATTTAAAAGTTTTGGATTCAACAATACAATATTTTTCACATAATTATTTTATTTTATTCCAAAAACTAACATTCACTTGTGGCACGTACCGACTAGTGTTAATATCTGCCTAAAGAATTCATACCCTCACATGTTCAGCGGTGGTCTAGGATTTTTAATCCGAGTCACAGTTTGTGAGATATAAGAATTTGAAAAATAAAATAATATTATTAACTTATCTAATTTACAGTTATTCCATTTTCATGTTTCCTCACAGGAGACCCTCATTGACTAAACTTAAGTGGCACCTAGGATAAACCCGCCATCCTGAGCACAATGGTGCCCTCATATTTTTGATCCATGCAAACATTTAGTAGTTTTTACACTTTTTTAGTAAATATAATTATGCGCACTATTTAATGTTTAACAAAACCTTGACCGATCATTCCATGAACTCCGGGAATCGGAACCATGCGCCATCAATTTTTGTAGTCTGAAAATAATTCCATATAATGAAAAAAATATACAGAAATTCCAGGATATTACATTCACCCAAACATAGGGATTTATGTCCCCGAAAGCCAAATCATTGACAAAGGAAATAAATGTAGTACTAGGCATGAATCTAAGACTCTAGATTCCGTGAACTCTCCAGGAGGATCTCACGCTTCCAGCGAACGCAAACCAGAGGTATCGACCACCCACGAAGGACCTGCTCCTGTTGATCCTCAAACACTATAGGAACCTACATAAACATCACCCATTGTGAAATTCTAGGTTTCTGTGGTCTATGACTTGAGATAAGTCATTCACATACCTCCTTTACTAGGATACATGGAAGATTTCGTGCACCGTCTCCAATTACAGTGTAGGTTCCATGTTTTATGCCACCTCGCCTATCATCTGACGTATCAGACATGGCCTGATAAATCTTGGTGATATCTTTCTACATTGGCCGAATGACCATAAAAATACATTTAATCCCTCCTAGAACATCAAGGATCTATGTCACTTGAACACCAGTCAGGAAAGCTCCGTGCAGTCTTCACATGCTGATAAGTGTGGCATCGTGATAAAAACCTTGTGTTGCTTCCTTCATCTCTAGCCAACAATACTGACAATGGAGGTCATGATACATCTTTGTCACTATATGATGTACTGTTAATGGGGATTTAGGGATATCCCTCAACAAATCCTCCTAAAGCATCACTAGCACTATGGTGCGACCTTTGAAGAGGATGACATGCTCCCCACCAACATAAAATCCATCAGGAGAATATCTTGAGGATATATTAGCACATCGGGCCTCTCATTCAACGTCTAAATTTGTGCCCCATGCCGCAGAATTTAATGAAGAATTGGGGAAGTGATAGTCCCAGACTCTAGGTAAGCTGGTCCATCATTTTCCACGAAAGATATTTGCAGCGCAACTAGCTGCTATGACGCCTCACTTAGTAGTTGTAGAACAGACCTCTTGCTGAGTGTGTATTCTACCATATTCCACTTCTGAGGATTATAAACTATCTCATGGTCATAATCCTAGATAAAATCTAACCATTTTCGATGTCTTAGGTTCAGGACCATCTATGAGAAGATAAACCAGAGACTCTTGTGATCAGAGTAAATTGTAAACCATTCACCCATCAAGTAGTTTCAGCACATTTTCGCGTAAAGACCACTGCTGTTAACTCTGTGTCATGGGTAGCATAGTTCTAAATTTCAATCTCTGTCTCAGCTTTTGAAAGATCTACTGAAACATCTCTATCCACAGGAAAGACTCCCCTTTTTATCAATGAAGATAAGAGTCCCACAAACCTGGAGATGTCCTGTACAAATATCTAGCAGTACTTAGCCAATGTAGACGTCCCTCTCAATTCAGTAAGTTAATCCTAGAAACATATTTTTAAAATAAGTACTCATGCTCTGCCAATCATATTTGGAAGTCAAAACTCAAAATTCCTACTACCATGAGGGTAAGTCTGGTTGACTCAAGAGTGATCGGTTGCACCCTACTATGCATGAGTTTATCAAGTGATACCCGGGTTACCTTTTTTTTCGACAAGGGAAAACCCCATTACAACGTTGTATATTAACCACAACCTTTATTCTAATATATTCAATCTGTGTATGAACTGTGGATGCCCATCGCATACCCAAAATGACGTTTTAAGGGCTCGATGCCACCACTAAGATGTTCCAACTAAAACTCTCACCACAAGGGTCAGATCACATCATTGACGTAAGTGTGATTATCCAGCCTCCTCTAAAAGGTATCTCAATATGTGAGTTTTAAGTCAATAGTTTAACCATATACTCTAGTTGATGGAAAATATTCATGGGATGATGGAATTATTGGTACCAATGATTATTGATATGGAAGGTAGTAGTATACACAGACCGTACCACTAATCATTCTTGGAGTCCTTGGGTCACACTTCTTGACCGCATGCAGCTACTTACTTCCTCTATCCTCCAACTCACTGAGCATGGTGGTGACCACATTGAGGTGGTGGTTGTAACATATTGAAATTTACACCAACTTATGCTACTCTCCGAGCTCTGCTTCCACATCTTCAACCCTGCAGATTTGTCTGTCCCTATCACATCCTCATCTAGAAACATTCTACACATCCAAGTCACAATTACTTGCACTAGTTTACTATTATCATTATGCTAACATTCACTGGATGTATTCTCTCAACCATATTACATTCAACCAGAAAGGTTCTCTCTAGATCCCTAATATATGTTGGAATTAATAGAGGATTAGTGCTGGCTTGGATGTCCCTAAACACACCTCTCTTGGTGGTCCGAGGCCTAAATCACTAATTGTAATGTATTAATCGAGTCATTACGAAGGTCGGTATGCCCCGATGAAGACTTAGCTACTGACCTGTCATCCCATCGAAGCTGTAGATTCTCTAAGGAACTCTCATCCCATGGATGTTTATGGATATAGACCCCATTCCATGAGGATGGTCCTCCAGATTATATAGAGAAAAAGTCACCACTTAACAAGATCAGTGTAATCTAAACCATGTCATCATCATGCTAAGTCACATAGAAGGCTCTCAACTAGGACCTCCATTTGATAGAATGATTCCCTAACTAGATGGAATTTTGTCCAACCCCTGAAGCCAGTACTTAGCCTCATGTGGGTCAGGCTAGCCTCGGAACCTGAGGGGTATCTGATTCTATAACATAGGTAAGGAACTAAAACTACATGTGTCCTTTATTGGTACCACCAATTGTAAATGCTAACCAACATGTACTGATAGAAGTGACACACTACTTGACGGTACTATCTCAGGCAATGGTCCATGTACTTAAACCTCATAATTATGCGGACCATCCTCATGGTTAATAACTAGAAAAGACTAGAATATAAGATCAATATCTGCACTATTGTTGTCTAAACTAGGTGGAAAACTATGGCAACAACCTCTAACCATCCCTCAGCCGCCTGTGGGTCCGTCTTGAATCGGACCCTCAGAGGTCTCTTTCGGTGAAACTCATGAAATGATCTCAGTCGGCGTGCACCCTCTGCTGGTGGGGATGGTGGTAATGGTTTTAGAATGGCAAGTGGGGATGTTGGTACACCACCCAAAGCTGCCAAATCCATTAGAGGGCCCTACACCGAGGCATCATTGCTCGGTGGGCTATCATCGCATACTCTCTCAGGGAACATAGGTTGTGGTCTTGGTGGTGTCATCCTGATTTGGAAGAGGTGTTCCATAAGAATTAATTAGTTTCCGGTGTGTAGACTCCGAAGAAATCAAAAAAAAATTCAAAAACACACTCAATCAGTGTTTTAGTGTGTTGGGTCATAAATTAGAATCAAGTGTCCTGGTGTATGGATACGTCGACAACCGGACAAACACTAGACTCCCCAAACTGAAAACTACACTCATAACAATTAACACTCTTTGCACATAGAATTGATTAGAGTACTAGTTCTTCAGAAGAAATGAACTCCTCTGATAGAACTTTTTCATGACCTGTCCCCGGTGGCCCATGTCATGTCTACCCCAAGCCCTGCTTCTATAGGACAGGGGTTGGCGACTAGCTCCAAAAGGTCTATTCCGTAAAATGCGAAGGCACTGCCTTTAAATCTGTACAAACACATGGTCTGAGAACACAACAAGAAGGAACTGTGAAGTAAACAATAGTAGAAAAAGTGTACTGAATGTAAAGAGTCCAGAATACAAGCCCAACTAGTAGAGTAAAAGTACAACTAAAAAGTGAGAAATAACTGAAAAGGTGAAAAGTAGTTCTTGGATCATGCACCACATATCCTACCTGAAGGGATGGTACAACTCATGATCTGAAGTCTCTGCATCTCATCACACAAAATGGTCCACCCTAGAAACTAACTGAATGGTAGGTATAGATCACCTCATCAGCACTCCTCATATGTGAGTCCCCTCCGCATATAACGCGTTCCTAGTTCCCACAAACCTCATCCATGTTGATCATTGTCTGCACAATACACAAGTATGTGCTGCTGAAACCCAGACATGGTAGAGTATAATGATACTCAGTAGGGATCCAGATACCATAAAGGTCTCCTAGAATTTATTCAAGAAAAACCACAGGGTAACACCATAATGTAATGTACCACATAGGTAAAGTACCACATAGCATAACCACAATCCAAATCACAAAGTAAAGATAGATCACATCAGGATTTATTCTTGGTGTAATAACACGTAACATCCCCAGTCCAAAAATATAACACCTCCGTTGTTGGAGTACTCATACTCAATCAAGTGTAGTGGGAATTTCATGTCACATAGAGGTGATTCCCACAATCCGTGAACTACTGAGGTACTGCTCCCCATCGCATATCGTGGGTATTTCGGGTCACACAAAGCCGCCACCACACCCCAAACACGGTCTTCTAAGGTACTCTTCCCCATCTACAACCGTGGATGCTCCCCACTATGGCCCTCCAGGTAAAACAGAACCACCCACCCCCATATTTTTATGCAATGGTACTCCTCCCCATCGTGTACTGTGTCCGTCGAGCATCTTCGAGTCAAAACGTCAAGTGTTGTCGGGTCTCAGCTAGTCGTAGGGTTCCGTACGTAGTACTTTTGGGAGAACCACTCCCCAATCCATCAGTTTCATATCAAGAAGCACGAAGTCTCACAAGGTAGTAAACCAATGATCCACTATGTCATAAGGGTTCCAACACAAAACGAGATGCCTCATTGGGATTCCTGGTCTGTGCATTATTTGCAATTCAGTGCCGAGGACCCGGTTGGATTCGTGTGCGATCCAACCTCGACGTACTCCATGTTTTTTCTGAAACTCTAATGGATCATGTCAAGAAGAATAAATCACTATAAGGGTCCAAACATGGTATAAGGTTCATCCAATGGGCATCCAGTTCTCAACAGAAGATCTGTTGACTGTTTCAGGGTACAGTGGGGCCCGAGATCGGTCTGACCCAATCGTACCAACCCGGCCCGACCCGATCTGGGTTGCACCGATGTTCGGTCCAGCCTTTAAGAGGGATGACATGCATGGGTGGCCCAGCCATCATGGGGTGGCAGCCCTCTAGGGCGGTGGCTGGGTCCGGGGGCGGTGGCTCGCTCTGAGGGCGGAAGCCTTGTGTGAGGGAGGTGGCCCACCTCAAGGGGGAAACCCGCTCCGAGGGAAGCGACCCAGTGCGAGGACATCCGTCTATTGTGAGGGCGGAAACCTGGTGCGAGGGTAGCTGTCCAGTGCATGGGCGGCGGCCCAGTGTGAGGGAAGTGGCCCGATGCGAGGGTGGTGGCCCAACATGAGGGAGACATCCAAGTTTAGACCAATATGAGGGTGTAACCCCCCGTTTTCACAAATTCTGTAATGACCCGGAGGTCATTCGGTTTGAGAGGCGGTGATGCCACGTGGGCGTCCCTCAGTCACCGTGGAACCCACTAGAGGTGGGTTCGGCCTCTATTGTGGATTCGGTCGTGGCTTCTACTTGCAGGCAGTCGCACCGCCTCCCCTCCCATGGACGTCTGTCGTGCCAGATGCCTCCTCCGTTCGCCGAGACTGATGAGCCATGACCCCTCTCTCTAGCGGCGTGCATTGACTCCCTCACGGTATTTTATAGTGGTGAAAGGATATCAACATAGCAGATGGTTTAGACCCAGTTTGTTAGGCATGTTCAATTCCTGTTAGCTTGTAAAACTGAAGGGGGTTTAGGGTTTAGTACCAATTTAATTAAACAACAAGATTAACCCACCATGATTCCCAGCAATAACCACCTACAAAGACGATTGAATCGTGGGTCAACCCATTTGATGTTTGTCAAACATTTTTGTATAAATTCATGAATTGGGAAGAGGAAATCAGAAAAACACAAAAAAATAACCCCCTACCTCAAAAACTTGTTGGAGAGCATCTACGCTTGAAGATGGGTTAGTGTTCTTCATCCCTTCAACTGAATCCCAATGACGCCACTCATATGTCACCTTCCAATTCATGGTTCGATGTCTACCATCACCTCTAACTAGGTCAGCTCTTTCATCTAAGGGTATGGCATCATGGTTCTCATTTATCACTTCATTTCATGGAAAATCTGTGGCAGTACCAATATCCATGATCAATATATATAAGAGTGGGGGAGGGTAAGTAATGACATTGGAATTTAATGGTGTCTCATTAGTTTTGAATCTTCATAATTTCCACCAATGTTTTTGTTAATTAGATTGGAGGTTCAATAAATTTATTGGATTGAAACATCACCAGTCCCACCATACCACTTTTTAGTTGTTGGAATTGAATAAAAATAAAATAATAATGTCATATTATTTATTCTTTTAAAAATTTCCAAAAACTGACTTTTACATTGAACATACTACTGTCAAAGTGAAGCCTCCCTTAAAAGAATCTCTGCATTGCTGATTCAATAGTGCCCTCAAATTTTTAATCTGTGCCATGGTTCAAAAGATAGAAAATTCCACTCGCGTGTTTACTAAGCGTACTTGAAAAAAAGTTGAATAAATTTTGAACAGTCTCCCTTGACCCGCGCCAGTCGAGGTAAGGCTCTCCCAAATTGAAAAACACCCCAACGAACCCAATAGTACTCTCTTATTTCCAATCTGAGTTACTGTATAATTTTTTTCGATTTTAAAATAAAATAATAGTAACATAAATATTTTATTTACTATAAAAATCTAACATTCACTTATTGCCTGCACTGGCCAATGTTAGTATCTGCCTAAAAAAATAATACTGTAATGAGTTTAGTAGTGATCTCAGATTTTTTATCTGAGTCACCATTCATGAGGTATAAGATTTTGAAAAATAACATAAAATTATTTAATTCACGGTTATTCCATTTTCGGTTTTTCTCACATGAGGCTCGTGCCGACTAAACATAAGTTGTGCTTGGGATAAACCCGTTATTCTGAGCACAATTATTCCCTAAGATTTCTGATCCAGGAAACCATTTAATATTTATTCCTATTTTTCAGGAAAATTAATAAATCACACTATTTATTGTATAAAATTACTTTGACAGAACATTCTGGGCATTTCGGGCCTCATAATCATGTACTGTTAGATTTCATGGCCTCGAAAAAATTTCATATAATTTAAAATAATTATATAGAAATTCCAGGAAATAACATAATGAAAGGAATATGTTTATTTCATATAAATCCACATAATTAAATATAATATAATCAATATTAATTCTCTAAATAATCTCAATACTGTAACATTAATTACATAGATGGTTATAAAAAATAAGGGAAATTGGGTTAATAATTACATTACCTCGGGTTGGTCATACAAAAAATTTATTTAAACTGATTCTATAATGGTTAGAAAAATTTTATTAATATTTATTGAATATAAATAATTTAAATATAAGATTATATAATCAATTTATAACATCATTACACCCATTTATTCATAAAATTCTATTATTTACACTGTTTCAGATGAGTTATGTTATGGTTTCGATGGTAGGTTTGTAATGGTTTTTTCTTGTCAAATAAAATAGTCAAACCATAAGTTGAATGAAATTGTAATATATATTTTTCATAATATTTAATGATACAATAAATCATTGTATAACAATATATGATAACAAATTGTTAGATAATACATTAATGACATCTATTTAGATCATTTTTGTAGTTCTACGACAATCAAGAACTAGAATCATTATATAATTAAATATTATGTATATATGATTATTCAAGAACATAAAAAATGTTATATCATAAAAATTATTAAAATTCAACAATTAACATATATTTATGACCATCCAATATGTTGGTAATAGAAATTTAGAACCCAACCTCCATTATGTTGGTAAACTGATACAAGACACATGATAGATGATTTTTTATATTTTTTAAATATTTGGGGGGTGTAGAAGAAGTATATTGAAAAATATCTCTATAAATAGGTTAAAATTATATTAAATATAATATACTTCTACTTTTAATTCCTATTTGATAAGGTTAGTTTAATATAGTATAATAAAATAATAATAATTGAAAAGTAAAGTAAAAGAAAATGTAAGAGGATTTTTACCTCTTGATTTATCTTTCTTGAGAACCTCTATAAGGACTTTGGTTTTGGACTTTTATTTATACCATCAGGTCATGGACATAGAAATATTTCCTAAGAATAGTATATGGTAGAAATTTAGCATGGAAATTTTTTTGAGATGTGTGAGGAAAAGAGGACATGATGGTTGGTATATATAGTATAGGAGAGGGGGTTATTGTTTTATTATTTTATTCATTAGATTATTAATTTGGATGAAAAATATCAATAGTTTGATAAATTTAATCTTATATAATAAATAATAATTTTAATTTATAGATAAAAGTGCATACAACATTTTCTTTACAGGAATAGTGTATTTAACTTATAATGTATAAATATAAAAAATTTATGAAGTTCACAATTCATTAAAAAATCTTGTATTTTTTTAAAATACAAAAAAATCCCCCCAACAATTTTTCTATGTGTGTAATTAAAAAAATGTACTCAATTTTATCATAATAATATTATAAATATAATATATTTAATTTTTAAATAAAATCATAATTTATTCGAAGGAAAAAATTTAATAAATATAAAAGATTTTATAACACCTGGAAAAATTAATCTTGGTCTAATAAAATTAGCTTATATCCATAACACAATAAAATAATAGTTTATGAATCTATTTCTGGAAAAAAAATATTTTAAATCATTGAATTAATTATAAAATTATAAATATTTTTTTCTGTTTCACTAAAATACTAATAACCCAATTTTCTTTCCAAAATATTTATTATCTTATTCCATGAAATAGATATACAATGATTACAAATATTAGATAATTAAATTGTCTTTATATTCTTATAAGAGTGTTTACGATTATATTAGAAAAAGTAAAATTCTTAATGATAATTTTACTATTTAATAGGTCATGTAGCTATTCAATTAGTAAATATTCCTTAATTTCATTAAATATCATTTAATTCATTATATATTTATAGTGAATTTAAATATTTAATTATAGTATGAAAAATATGATTTATATATACCTAGTTAGTTATATACTTCCCACAATATTGAAATTTAATCATAGTACATTTTTATTTACATATTAAATGTGAGAGGGTACCTTTCTCTCATATTATTTCCAGAATCCCATGATTCTTCATCTACATATCATTTCTCTATAAAACCATCACCTGGTGAATTACCTTATTTGTAAATTTAATCACTTTATGATCTTGAATATAAATAATATTATTTTCATAAGAAAGGATATCTTACAGTTGAACTACTTCTAGGATCAAAAAATGAGATGAATTTGTAACATACATTTTGGACATGGAAAATGAAAAACATTATGTACCTGAGATACAATCAGAGTATGATATTCTCAATAGGTGACCGGTCCAAGCATCAATAATATTTCATATGGTCCAATGAACTATGGACAGTGTTTTCATTTCAAACTAAAATCAATTTCCCTTATCCATAGTTAGATTATAATAATAACATGATAACCTAACACCAAAGAAAAGCCTTTCCTTATGTCGTCTACATTAATTTTCACCCTTATCTATCTTTTCATTATGTTTTAATCCATCATCTTCACTTTCATGACCACTTCCTCTAATAATTATAGTCCCACAAACATCATTTTCCTCACATTATCCCAAAATGTGAGAGTTTGACACTACTTCCCATATAATGCCTCAAAATGATCCATTTGTATACTAGAATGAAAAATGATATTATAATAATACTATACTATTAAAATTTTACAATCCCAACATCACAGGTAATCCATTGAACCATATCTAATCATCTCCCCCGTTTTCTATATTGTTCATAGATTCATTCCATCATATTGAGGATTAAAATAAGTGTTAAATATTAGTTCTATTCATAAGGACTTCAAAATTTCTTTCTAAAAGATACGTGTGAACCTGGTATCACAGTCAAATATAATGGTGAGATGAACACCATGTAACATGAAAATAATGATGTGGAATATTTAGAATGTTGATCAAATGACCTAATACTCGAATATGATGGAAATGTGCTGATTTAGTCAGAAAATCTGTGATAACACAAATCACATTGTTACCTTGAGATGTGTTTGGTAGTCCTACCATTTAAACCATGGATATATTTTTCCATTACTACTCTAGAACTAGAAAAGGGTTAATCATCCACATGGGTAGTTATCACTCTAGTTTAACCTATTGACATTTCAATCATTTCATTGTAAAATATTAAATATCACTCTTCATTCCATTCCACCTTAAAAATGGAAGAATGTATTGTATATATGATGCCTCTAAATTATCAAAGAAAAAAAATCAGAAATTATAATTCCAAATCATGAATGGGATAATTTAGCTCATGAGGTTTCATTTTTTTTTGATTCATTGGAAAATATCTGATCATCCTATATCTAAACAAACCAATGTACCATTAATGAAAATCACTATAGATGAAAAATTCACCATTTTTTGAAGGTAGGTCCAAAATAAGAGAATTCACAAATCACTTCTTCAACTCCTAAAAACAAATGTCACATTATCGATCCAACTAAAATTTACCCATTTTATGTTAATATAGTTAGGCAGATTGATAATCATGCGATTTTTTTACAAAACATTTATAGTAACTTTGTATCCCATGAAAAATAACAATATTTTTAATAGTTTTTGTCTTTTCCATTTGTCAACCACATTTTTTGATAAATAAACCATTATTAAATTGTTATTTACAATGTTCCCAATAAAATAAATCTTTTTCAACCAATAATGACACTCCATATAACTTATTTTCTTTTAGATTATTCAATACAATCCTTAAATTTTTTTCATGATCCGGAAATCTTTTTGAAAAGTACAAAATATTATCAATAAAAATAATAAAAAAAAAATCTAAATATTCGTGTAATATTAAATTCATAATATTCGTGAATAAATAAGAGGTATTTTACATACCAAATGGCCTTAGGACAAAATAATAATTCTTATATCAGGAATGAAAATATTTTTTTTTGATGTTGTCCTCTTTTACCATTAACTGATGGTTCCCACATCACAATTCAATTTTGGAATAATACACAGCTCCCTAGAGATGGTAAAAATAGTCATCAATATGAGTGAAATAAAATTCATTCTTAATAGTAATATTATTAAAATATCTATAATCAATACAAAGTATGATTGATCTATCTTTCTTCTTAATGAGAAAATAGGGCCGCCCCATATTGAAGTTATAGAATGATTGAATCCTTTATCAGGACACTCCTACAAATGATTTTTCAATTCAATAAACTCTACATGAGCCATTAAATAGGGGTTATTGAAATTGTGTTAACATAAAGAGATAAGTAAATTGTAAATTCATCTTTCTGATCATGTATAACACTAGTAAACTCAATATTAATAACATCCATGTTTTAATTTACAATTGGAACATCATTAATATGAATAGTAAAATTGTTTTGAACAATATGATCATGGTAATAATATTTTCCATATTTTAATAGTTTCATAGAATCCTGAATATTTTTTCAATTTTATGGGTTCAATCTTGTATAAAAATATAAAAACATTCTAAAAAAACTTATTTATCTCAACAGTCAATTTTAGCATGACAATCCGAAAGTCCGTCTATACCCATAATATCATCAACATTAATAAGGAAAAATAACAAGGTTAGAATGTAATTATTTCCATATACAAAAATAGGAATATTAATATAATTTATTTTTCTGAAATATTTCCAATTTTGTTTTATCCACATGTTTCAGTCTCATTTATTAAGGTGAACATCAAATTCATGGGAAAATTTCTTAGAAATAATAGACTACGTAGACCCTCTATTAAATAATGAATTTTTAAAATCAATGTAAGGATACCAATCACATAATACAACTTCATGGGATTACCCAACACCTACTAACATAGTGGAATAGGATCCCACAACTCCTTTCTTCTTAGAAACTGGCAACATTCAATCATTCATATCATTTTTTGGGAAGGTATTTTCATAATGACTCGTCTCACCACATTTAAAACTCATTATAGTTTTCTTATCAGAAATAATCGTAAACAAATATTCTTTAAAATATCATCACAAGTGTCCAAACATACCACATAGAAAACACTTCATAGTATTTTATGGAATTCCCTATTGTGCTTATTACTAGACTTTTCATTAACTAGACACTATACTTTCTTACGTACCAATTTCATTGATTGATTCCTACCCATTGAATTACATGAATACAATTAATTTGATTATTTTTAATGTACACATGATCATTAAAAACACCATTTATAACTTTTCTACACATCAGATAAATTTCACATAACTTTTTATTTCATGGAAGGAAAATGCCTTTTGATATTTGGGATTCAATCCTATGTTAAAACGATTTATATTTGTATCAATATTCTTTATAAGATTTAGAGTGTACCATTCCAGTCTGGTGAAGTTTGCTTTTTTACACCGCCACTAAATCTCCCACCTTTTTCTAAATTTTAGGAATTTATTTTTGATCATAATCCTAACCACCATATGAATATATCTTTCAAGGGAAATATTGATAAATTCATTCCATTACAAGTCATAAATATTCTTGTTATCTATTATATTCTTAACCACTGAACACCATTAGTCAGCTTCACCTTAAAAATTTTAAATATAAATACTAACCATTGTATTTTATAAACACCCTATCACATCAATTGTATTTTCAATGGATTTTATTCATCACTAATCTACGACTGTGTCAAAAGATCCACCATATGAAAGTTTGTGTTTCCTTAAAAAATGTTCTACTGTAGTCTTCTCTCATTGTGGTAGTTCTTGTTGTTATCCTGAATAGATTCCACTACCATCTTTTTTCTATATTTGATGTTCTTTTACTATAAAAACAATTAGGTTCTAATACCCAACGTTCCATGTTTCAGTTTCGAAAACATATCAACCTCTCAGTTCCTTCTAACATTATTTTCCCTACATCATATGTGGAAAACCATTATAAATAGTCCTTTCTATGATGAATAAACTTGGTAATCATAAAATTCTATAAAATTTCAACATAAAATAAGTTAAAAATCCTTTATGGTATTTTATTAACATCATCATAACCCATAATGTTATCTATGATGTGCATTGATACCAACTATAAGGATCTGACCATAATCATTACAAAATCTAGTAAATTATATTATAATTCAATTATATAAAATTCCAATTTTTTTTTAGTTTAGAATATTGTAAATATAGGTTATAATTATACATATTAACCCACAATAATAAAAATTTTGGTAAAAAATAAAATAATATACATTTTTTAGAATATAAAATTTTATAATAAAAATTTGTTACCTTTTCATAAAAAACTATTAAAAAAATTCATCATGTACAGTACATTTTTTCATAACCATCCTTAAACACAATGGAAAATATTTTATAACTTAGGATCAGAAAAAATTTCATTAAAAAAAATAAACAGAAGTAGATGAACCATTAGTCTATAAATAATTATAAACATATGAAATCATGTTCACAAACACATTCTTCGAACCCATATAGTATCATGTACATACTTTTTGAGTCACGATATTCCCATAAAACATAGAGAACATAAATTTTTTTTATCAAGGTAACATGTGGAATTACATAAATAATATCGGATCCCTAAAACCCAACTTATTATCAATATCCCTCATGGTTAAAATTCAATGTAACCCTCACAACTACATTAAGGTGTATCCCTTGCAGGTACAACAAGAGTAACCATACGATTGGCCTCCAACATAAAAACAATTGAGTTAAGGGAGATACGGATCACAGAATTAATCAAAATCAATTCCCTATCACTAGAACATAATCATAAATCATAAATAATTTTCTATAAACTTTTATTTCAAATTTTTTAAAATTCAATTTTAAATGAGGATTTCTAAAGAAAAACCCCCCTTAAAAATAAACTATTTTTAAATGGAGAATTAATAGAATCTAAATAAATATCTGTATAAAATATAAATATAAATAAGTAAACATATTGTAATCCAAACACATTTCATAAATAAACATCATACCATGTAATAATAGAATTATTAGTTTAACCAAAAAAATGGAAATTGGGTTATTAATTATCATACCTCAGTCTGGTTATACATCAAATGTGTTTAATCCCCATATATATTTGTTAAAAGTGTTCTATTAATATTTTTAAAAAATATATAAATTTTTATAACAGATTTTCTGATCAATTTAAAACATCATTCAACCAATTTATTAATAATCTTATCCCATTATTTTGTGTTTGATCATTTCATGGATTCCATTATAGGTATTAATGGAATTTTCAAATCAAAAGGACATTTTAAAAGTATAATGAAATGGTATTAATATTTTTTAAAAAAATATTAAATTATGCCATATATCATTTTATTTTTTATATGCTGATGGATCGTTTTAAACAACATTAATTTTATTTACATAGATCATTTTGGAGGTTCTTCAATTATCATGAACTAGTTTCATTATATAATTTAACATTATGTATATATGATAATTCTAAAAACATAAAATATTTTATATAATTCAATGATTATAAACCATTCAATGATCCTTTCAAATCCGAAGAAGAAGAAAAGAAAAGGGTAATACATCAATAAGTATTAAATCCCTTACCTCGCTTGTCGACGATTGTTGACGAAGTCGCGGATTAAAGCATCATTGATTCGTTGACGTTTGGAAGCATCCAGGGTAGGAGACCGAGGAAGAAGTAGCGTTGGCGTTCTTCACAGTCGGATCCTTATCCTTAGGTTCGGTCAAAGATTGAGAAAGGTGTTCATCATTCCTCATTGGTGAGGAAGAGGTGTTCTTCATGTTCTTCGATGGTGAGATCTTCTCTTAATTCTCCCAAGGCTCCACCAAAAAGAATGTTACCAACCAAAAATAATACACTAAGTATTATTTTCAATTGGGTGGAAAGAATTCAAAAGGATTAAAAAATAAATTAAGTTACATCACAAAATTAATTTGTAATGTTCTCCTAATTAATATGCTGGAGGAAGGTGAAGAATTAAATTAATTAATTATGTGAATTGGAACATTGAAGTGGGGAAGTTGGAGAGTTGACATCCAACGTTAATGGGGGGTTTAGAGGGGTTAACGGGGGTTAGAACCCATGTGGGTCCCACCTTAATTATATCCTCCCAAGGGTGGCTATTCTCAGGTGGGACCCACCACCGTAACCTCGCATGGGAGGTTAGGTGTGGTGGCCCCCACCTCCAAACTCTCTTTGGAGGTTTTAACTACCTCAAATAAAAATAAGTTATGTTTTATTTTTATTTATTTTTACTTAAAAACCCCAATAAATATATATTCCACTCCCAATAAAACACAACTGTGCTAGAAGGTCTGACTAAGAAATTATCGACGCTGTGAAATCAACGGTGCCCTCATATTTGAATTCCGAGAGCCGGTTCAACATTTATAAAATTCTGAATGTACGTTTACTGAACGTACACGAAAAAAAAGTTCGGAAAATTATTATCAGTCATCCTCAACCCACTGCGGTCATTTTTTGGCTCTTCCTAGGTGAAACACGCCCAAGAAAACCCAATGGTACTCTTAGATTTTCAATCTGAGTAACCGTTTATATTTTCTGAATTTTACAATAAAATAACTGTTAATAAATTATTCTATTTGCGACCAATAACTAACTTTTTTTAGTGGACCTCACTAGCCAAATTTAGTATCTACATAAAAAAAATAATTCCCTCACGTGTTCAGCGGTGGTTTCAGATTTTTAATTCGATCTACCATTTGTGAGTTATAAGCATTTGAAAATTAAAATAATTTATTTAATTATTTTATTTACAGTTATGCCATTTTTGGGATTTCTCACAGGAGGCATGTGCCGACTAAACTTTATTCATGCCTACGGTAAGCCCCCAATCATGAGTGAAACTTTGGCCTCAAATTTCTGATATGAGTAACCATTTATGAGATATTCTAATTTTTCCGGAAAACTGCATATGCGCGTTAATATTAGCATTATAAAACTTCGATGGATCATTCCGGGCACTCTGGGCCACAAGAACGTGCGCCGTTAGAAACTGCGGACTCGTAAAATTTACCATAATTTAGGAAAAAAATTCATTGAAATTTACAGTTTGTTACATTCTATAATGGATTATAATTATATATCCCTCCAATGAAAGGGTTAAATATGGATATAACTTGATATTTAAAGGACTGGAATTATGAGTGATTACATATTATGAAGTGATTTTATATACTATTATTTTATAAAGTGTAAATCATGATATTGGATATTCTAGAACATATATTTAACCAAATATATTATTATAGTATTCGAAATGATAATTGAATAGAAAAATTATTTTAGATATTGATTTGTTTGAAAAATATATATGTATTATTCCAATGTTCTTATCTCATTGCTCATGTCATTTGAATCCTTTATGTTTCATTCCCTATGAAATTCAAATAAAAATTCTATGACTAATGAATATGACTTCTGATATGATGTGTATAGTATTGAAATATTATAATCATAGTATCATACACTTATCATCATATTAATCTAATGTGATTATTGATATCTCCCTTGTTCACCCTTACTATTCATCTGAGATCCCACTTTCATTCACATCTGTTACCCAATATAAGAAAAAAGGTTTTTATTATAATATCTCTATGAACGTTTCTAGTTGTGCTGAACTTAGTGGGAGATTTTATATATCTCTTATGGAAAATTTTTTCATATATTTTTGTCTCTGAATACACTAGTCCTACACAATTATAACATGGATCATAATGTTATGTATTTATAATTCATAAAAAAAGATTTTATATTAATATATAAAATGTTAGGTCACATTGGCTTAGACCCTATTCTCATAGATTAATTAGTAAAACAAAATATTTTCATATACATATTTGGAAACAATAAATGTGGCCTAATTTTAATCATTCATAACATACAATGTAAAAAATTATTAGAGTACTTACATACAAAAAGTCCTTTTATTTATATATTTTTTGAGAGTTAATAAACTATAATATATATTAGAGTTTATTAGATGTTCTATGAATTATTTTTCTTAATTCACTAAAGATAAAAAATTTATCAATTCTATTACCAAAAATAATCCTTTCTATTAATAAGAGCAGTGAAAATTATTTTAAAGACAATGAGGGTGATAAATTGTATTCTGAAGTGTTTTAAAAAATGAGTTTTTAGGACCCGTCCCCTGGGGCCCATGTCGTGACTACCCCATGCCCTCCTTCTATATGACATGGGTTGACGACTAGCACCAAAAGGCGTATTCCTTGAAACAAGGATGGTGTTGCCTTTATAACCTGTAAACACCAAAAAATAAGCACACATCAAGATACAAACACTAGTAAGTTGTATAGTAAATAGGGTGTGTAAATTAAAAAAAAATTTCAAGAATACAAGGGTACCACCATGAAGGTAAGTACCACAAAGGTACGCCACACAGAGGATTAAAACAATGGTATCACATTGAAGATAAGTACCAAAAAGATACACCGCATAGAATATTACCAAAAAGATAATGACTCAGATCACACCAGGTGTAACTTTGGTATGGTAGTAAATATGATTATATATAACTACTAAATCATCTTACTCTATTAAGAGATAGACCCACGTAGGATCCTAAATCATCAAATCCATGTAGGATCCTAATACAACATACCCACGTTGGATCCTATAGTAGTCCCATGTTTATTTCCTAGAGTGGATCCAAGTGGGACTCTCAAACATAGTCCCACATAGGATCCCAAATCATAGACCCACATATGATCCCAAACGAATGACCCACTTAGGATCCCTTCCTCATGTTGTAGCCAGCTACAGGGTACCCGCACTATGCTCGAATGATTTTTGGGAGAATCTGCCCCTCAAGCCACAAGTCGATACTCCAACACCCATAATGTCCCACGAAGAAGTATCCCAAAGGGAAGTGATGTGATTGGGGTCTCAACTCAATAGACAGTGGGTCAATAGGATGCTCGGTCTCTAAGTTACTGGCTTTTTATTCTTGAGGGCCCGGTTGGAATCGTTTCTGATCCAACCCGTCCATACCCCAACATTATCTGAAACTCAAGTGGGGTATACCAAATGGGCCATCTCGATCCATGTTTTCCATCATCATAGGAAATTCTTCAGACAGATGCATGTAGTTGAAGTTATGGCCAAAAGATCGAAAAGGTTCGAAGTTGATCCGGGTTCGGTACGACCTGATCGGTCCGACCCGTCCCAGCCCACTTGGTCCGGGCTGCCACGCTGGCATAGCTTAGCACTCTGGGAGGCCCGTGGTGTGGCCCGTAGATGGCCATATGACCAGCCCTCCCCTATGCTCAGTCGTGCACCGCGCCACCACCAGTGGCCGACATAGAGTCGACCGCCCCCGCTTTGCCGCCGCAGCTCTAGGCCACGACTCCTACACACCCAGTGGCACAAACGAGTGCTTCCGCAAACCCTTCACACGATCGACTGTGTGTCAGCCGCCACCCTTTATACATCGTGGCCGATTGGACGTGTCCCATCTCCGGCAGCACGGTCATGCTACCTCCGTCATCGCGGCCCGTGGGGGTGCCAGCCGCCGCTCACGATCCCTTCTGGCGACATTCCTTGTGTCACTGGGTGGGCCCCTATGGCCAGTTCTTCATTCCGAAAACACCAACACTCTCCTCATTATGTCACCATCGACTCAAGACCGTCAAAATCCACCAATGGTTCCGTGGAGGTTGGTCCATGTTTGTTAGGCCCGCACCCTCCATGTTAGAATGGTATCAAGCGGCTTATTTATTTTTGAATCAAGAAGAATATAAATGTTCTTAAATCAAGATGAAAATCGACAATAGGGAAAGAAATAAATAAATAAAAATCCCTACCTCGACTTTTCATTGGAGGTGTCGTGATAAGAATTCAGTGAAGGCGATGATGGTGTCAATTGTCTTCGCTTCAACAACACTCTTTCGAATTTGGGCTCGTGCGTCATCCTCGTTCTTGATTCCAATGTATGTTATTCATTGGAGATGGAGTTCTTCATTCGAGAATGAGTTTCTCTAAAGATCTCTCCCAGCCTCCCATTTTCAACTATTTCCCAAAGGAAATGAGGAGCCAACAAATTAATATATGTTTATCAATTTCATTTACATTGGTACAATTAAAGTTTTCACAAATAAATTACACAATTAATTATATTGTGTTGGCACAATTAATGGGCACAATTAATTTTATTACATTGACACAATTAAATGGAAGGATTACAAGGGACTTCCTCACATTAATGAGTGGTTCGGGTGGTCCCCACCACTAGAATTCAACAAGGGGATTTTCTAGTTCGGGTGGTCCCCACCGCCATAACTCAAAATGAGGGGCTATAAAAATAAAATAAATTTTTTTATTTATTTTATTTTTATTTTTATGAAAAACAGGAAAACTAAATTTCTTCCTTGACCTACTGTGGTCGAGGTGAAAGTTTATTTAAGAAAATATCGGCGCTGCGAGCTCAGCGGTGTCGTCGGATTTCAATTTTGATCACCAGTTCAAACGATTCCAAAACCCGCTCATAGTTTTAATGAACATACTCGAAAAAAATTTCAGAAATATTTTCCATGCACTCTTAGCCTCATAATCACTTGCCATAAAATTTCTCGGATTCATAAAATTCCCATATAATTAAAAACAACTTTACATGGAATTTTTGGGTCTTTACATGAGTTTATATCTTTTCTATTTTAAAATTATTTATCAATTCATTCAAAAGTAGTTACTTAATTATCAAATAATTTTAGGCAAAATAATTCAATATATATAACCCATATTTTCCATTAAACAACAGTTTTATGTTTTGTAAATAAAAAATATGATATTTCATACAAAATTTTTAATTAATGTCATATGATTATAAAAATTCATATTATTTATAGGAATCATATCATTTTTAATAAATCCATTATTCTCATTTGTAATTTGAAAAAATTAATTTTGAAAATTATATATCCTTATTGAATTTAATGGTGCATGGATAAATATATTAAACCCTTGTGGCCATAATAAATATTAGAGTTCTGAACATAAATTTTTAATAAATATCCCCTTGATTTTATTAGTTCACTCCTAGTTATCATCCTCACAATCAATATCAAATGGTAATTTTATTTATGATTATAAATTTTTGAAGCATGAATTTCTATTATATATATGTCAAAATTTCCATTTAAAAGATTCATTGTATGAAATTAAATTTCATATGATAAAATAATTAAATACATATATTAAATGTAAGAAAATAATTGATGGGGAATCAATACATTGATTTTTTATATATAATAAAGAAACTTAATGTAAAACACAAATAAATAATTCATGGAAATTTCACTTAAGAAACTTTTTTTCAATGTAATTTGTAATGATAAGGATAAATACAGTGAATGAACGTAAAACACATTCTATTCACATTCATGAATTTAAAAAAACATTTCATAGATGATGTTAAATTATTTATAATATATAATAATATTTAATTATTATTTAAAACATTTATATTATAATATATAATAAAACTCTTTTAAAAATATATTTTCATAAAAAATGTATTTCTTTAAAAAATCTCTTATAAAAGGGGTTTTCATAAAATATAGATGGATTTTATAAAAAAAAATTATTTTCCCTTAAAAATATATTTTTATAAGACATTATCCTTTATTTTGATTTAGTAAAAATATTTTTCCTTTTATAATTGGTTTTTATTAAAATTATAATATTGTTTTTATCATATCCACATAACATAATACTTGAAAAATTTAAAAATCATATTTCTGTTAACATTTTTTCAAATAGGTAGAATCATTATATAATACTTTCCATCATTCTCATATTATATATCACGGTGATAATATAGGGATATAACCAAGGATCTATGAGGAACATTGAAAGTATATAACTCAAATGAATGGTTTTATTTATATATCCATTCATAAACATATCTTCATATTTAAACATTGGGTATAAAAAATAAAAATTCATCATATTATTAATTCAAAATATTTGATAATATGTATTTTAAAAATATGTTTATATAAAATATTATTTCTATTACAATCCCTCATATCGGTTATAATTTGGAATGTTTATATAAATATATACAAATCAATAATTTTTATCATGATTAGATCTTACCTTGAAAACACTATAAAATTAATAATCCATAAGCCTATGAATTTTAATCTTTGATGGAGGTTGAGAACCAAAGGTATATTTAACACATTGAAAACAATTATAGAGAATATAGATGATTAAAATATAGCGTAATGAATGAATACATTATTATTGAGGTCATTTTCTAATAATCTAGAAATTCTATGTGGCCAAAAATTATAATGTAAAAAGTTTTATAACAAAATATTAAATCTATAGATATATTCATTGTTTCTAATAGAAATAATTTCACATTTATGTTGATGGATATATCATTTTTCATATATTAATATTATGTTTTACATAATTTTGTGATATCTATGATGGAAAATAAAAATATTCATATATATAGTTAACATTATATTAGATAAATGTTTAATTCATGGTAGTATATGATGATATAGTAGGTATAAATAAATGATTGTGAACATACCTTATCAAGGATTTATTAGTAAAACATGAACATTACGCAATACCTTTTATATTACTTTTTGCTTTACATAAGGAATTCTATATCCATAGTCTTGCTCTATACGAAGTATCCTACCATTACATAAGTGGTATCAGACACTTATGTGTGGTTCTCATTACAATTTAATGAGTTTTCAAAAACCGTAAATATGGATTGGTTAAGTGGTTATACCACAAAATTGGCCATGGTTAAAAATAAAAGATATTGAATTTACCCTTACATGAGGAAATATTACCATTAAATATCACATTTATTTCATAGAATACATTTAAGTGAGGGTTTTTTACCATTACACTACCTTCTTTTTTTGTCGAAGTCCATTAATTGATGTTTTTTATACACTTTTTTAGTGATATTGTCACATTTACATGAGTCAAAAGATGAGAACTACCATATGTGAAAAAATTACATTTGTATTGATACCCTTACATATCAATATAATAACCATTAAGTTTGAACATTGCTGAGTATCTACCCTTACACATGCATCAATTTTATTTTACCCCTGTTATGTATTGATATTGACAACTTTATGAAAGTATATTTCATGGAATCTACCCTTATGTGAGCTCTAGAATCCCTCAATGGCCCTTACCATACTACCAAATACCTTATATACATTATGTATTAATAATTTTAGAAAAAATATATTTTTTCAATTAAATTTTATAATTCAAGACTTCCAAATATTATAAAATATTATAATTATAAAATCCCATTAATTTTTTGATTACCAATAAATTATATTTTAATAATAATATATTCCATTTACTCATTAATAAAATATTTTTTATAATCATCATTACATTAAAATTATATTTATTAATTCTATATTATTAAATATGTCATAAGTTGTTAATCACCTTATTACTCATATGTTACTAATTTCAAGACAAAAATTTGAGGTTACGGATAAATTTTAAAATGATAATATATTTACCATGAATTCAGGATAATTAATATCTATCAATATTATTTATTTTTAAATAATAGAAATATAGGTAATGTGTTATTTTTATAACATTAATATTTTAAATTTTCTTTTACTGAAATTTATATTTTTATATCAAACAAATAAATTGTTTAAATTGTGTTTATTAAAAATTAGTTTCTTCAATTTAAAATAAAGAAATTATTAAATATTTTTTAAAATTCTATTTATGATTTCAATTATAGGATGTTACATTCTAGCTTTCTTAATGAAATTTCATCCCATTGTTTTTATTGCCAAATATATATTTTTACTTATAAATTCAATTTATTAAAAATATATTCATGTTGAATTTGAATGAAATTACTCCTTAAAAACATATTCTTCTAAAATACAGACCAATATCATATAAAACCAAAAAATAAACCTATGATAATCTATAGATTTTATTCATTAAAACTGAATGGAATTATATCATAATGTTTTTTTATATTACATTGAACCACTTTTAATATGAAATAATATTCATCAAATAATTTGTCTAACTTATAAATTTTCAAAAAATGATATCATAATAATATCCATATTTGTGTAAAACTATGTTAGATAACAAATATAACAACCTCGAATCAACACTCCTATATCTAGTGATAAATCATTATCATTACATTTAAGTATTTGATACCAATAAATGGGGCCTAATTTCTACCATATAGAATTTTCAACATAAAAAATAAATATGGGATCACGTACACACCCACATACCATTTATGTAATTTTTTTTATGAATATAAAATATTAATACATGTCAGGGTTTATCTAAAAACTATGAAATCATATATAACTCTACACTATATAAAAAATTTTAATGTAGATATGAGTAAATGTATTCAATGATGTCACAATGATCTATTAAATCCAATTTTATATCATGGGGTGATAAAAACCTCATTGTATTAGGTTTTAAATCAATACATGAAACTCATTATTATTTAAAATTCTATAAAAAATTCATTTAAAAAATTTTATTATTATATAAAAATATTTAGAGAAGAATTAAAATTTTAATATAACACACAGTTCCTCCAAAAAAACATTTAGCTATTTCATAATTTAGAACAATATATAATTTTAATTTTTTTTATTTTAAGTAATTTTATTTAGAGAAGAAATTTTATATCAGAAATTAATTTCCATTGAAATGAATTCATATTTATAAATTAAAATTTCAAAGAGTTATATTGGAATATATTATCTCTTTCTGAAATTCTATGATAGCAGAAATAATTTATCAACACTACTCGGTGAATATGAATATTATAGGTATAATGGCCAATTTTAAAAAAATTAGCACTTGATTTTATAAGTTCACTCTATATTTTCTTTCATAATAATTAATTGCCAATTGATATTTTTAAATAGTACTATTTTTAGAATTTTCATTATCATTAAAAATATATTAAAAAATATTTTTTAACAATCTATATGTTAAAAATTTATATCCAATAAGAAAATAATTACATATAAAATAAAAATAATATATGGATTATGAATCCATACATTCAAAAGAATTAAAATTAATAAAAAAGTAATATGGAATAGTTAAAAATAATTCATTTTAATTAAGAAATAGAAAATAATATTCCTACAATATTTAAGATTATTTAAAATATTTTTCATTTCCCTGAAAGTTATATTAATGTCGTTGATTAATTTTAATAAACATTTACATAATTAAATAAAAAATCCATACTCTATAAAAAATTTTCAATAAATTATAAAACCATTTAAATAGAAATCATAAAAACTCCCATATAAAAAAGACAATAGGAAATATAAATTATATATATATATTTCCACTACTATAAATATTTTCCAAAACAAAACATATGAGTTTATTAGAATGGGATTTTCAAAACAGACACGGTTTGTAGAAAAGATTAATATAAAAAGTATTAGAAAATATATTTTCCTTATAATAATGTTTATCTTTATAAATATTAAAATTTATGGCTACATCCATAACCCATTACCATAATACTTGAAAATCATGAACTCTTATGATAAATAAATTCGTTTCTTGAAGGTCGAATTCCAATATCCAAAAAATCCATATTTCTCCTTTTGTCTCTACCACATTAAATAAAATGGATATAACAAGGGATATAAGAGTAAATCATATTGTTTCCAGCCTTTTATAAGGGATTCCTTTAAATACCCAGCTTTATATATGTTTTTATATTTAAATATTACTTATATGAGAGGATCTTTCTGTATCTTTTTAATTATATATATTTGATGAAATCTATTTTATAATGTTTCATATATAAAATATATATTTTTAATTATCCTACTCATTTGAGATCAATAGTATTGGTCATATACATCTATTTATATAAAAATCCCAATTTTTGATGCAATATAGTCTTCATAACTCTAAATATTTTATAATCTATACTCCTCAAAATGATAAAATTTTGTAGAGGTCTAGCTTATTTGGATTATTAAACCCATTAAATTATATTATAAAGAATTCTGAATAATAATATAAGGGTACATAAATGTAATCATTTATACAGAGGTTTTTTTTGTTTAATATGGAGTGTATTAGTCAAAAATTTGGTGATGTCGACTAAAATTATACTGGAACAGTATATATATATATATGTGTGTGTGTGTGTGTGTGTGTGTTGATTTTATAAAAAATACTCACATCTCAAATATGATATTCATGGAGCTGTCGATAGATTAGTACATAATTTTACATCATCATATGATTTCATTAATTCATGATAGATATAAATGTTTAATTATATAAAATTTAGTTTTCAAATGAGGAAGAAGGTGATGATGTAGTTTGTCTAATTATGATAATGTTCACTTACCATTACATATAATTAAAATTAACAAAAAAAATATTATGTATCCCCATTTTAGTAGCTTTTAACCTTATGTAAATTATGGGATACACTTATATAAGATATATATGATGAAAATTACCCTTATAAAAGTGGTAATAAACATTTATAGGAGCACCTCATTACCTTTACATGAGTTTAGGGTACCCCTAAGTGGGGTCTATTTTAATGGTAATACCATTAAGTTTTCCATGGTTACATATACCGATGATATAGCTTATACTAATGTCAGTTGAGTATACGCCTATGTAATATTTTTGTTTCATGGAATACCTTTATTTGAGCTGTCGTATACCATTACATATCAAATTTGTTTCATGGGATACATTTATGTGATATTATGTTTACCATTAATTAGAGATATTGGGAACATTATTTGTTTGTAGCGATAAGTATATACCCTTACAAAACACTGAAATTTAAAATTATACCCTTACATAGTGATATAAATACCATTACATGACAAAATATTTATGCATCCCTCCTTCTGTAACATTGCAATCTTTAAAGAAACACTTACATAGTTATATAGTTATAGTTAGGTTAGTATATAACCCATAATCTACCATTACGTGATCCATAAAATCCCTCAATTTATCTTATTCCAATAACCATTAAATCATAAGTAATATTATTTCCTAAATAAATTAGAAGTATATTATATCATGTTATATAAAAAAGGAAATAGATAAACTAAAAAAATATAATATAATTAGTTTTAATAATTGAATATGTCAGCTCCAAAAATCATAAAAATAACTGAAATTACAATGGGGGAAAATATAAAAAGTAAAAGTAGAATGTGCAAACATGTGTTTTATAGATATGTTAGAGATATTACTACTATGGATTGAAAATTGAAAATTAAATGAAATACTTGTAAACTTATAGAAATTTAATTAAAATTAAAATATATAGACTTTTTATTGATTGTAGTGAATGTTGAGAGATGGAATGAATTTGAATTTATATGAAGTAATTAGATCATTAGAATAATAATTTTACCATTTTAAATAATATCATATCCATTGAAAATTGTTACCACCAATTGGAATAATAGTTTCAGATTAATAAAATAAAATGTAATGGAAAAAAAATATTATTATTAATTAAAAAAAATAAAAATATTTCGTTTCATAAAATAATAATAATTATTAGAAACTCAACTAAATTATAATAAAAATTTTAAAAAATATATATTTAGTACTATTTGTATAAATAATAATTTTCATATCAAAATTTAAAATGACCTTAGTCATGAAATTATATTGATAGAATTAATTTTATTTTTATAATCTTCACATAAATGATTTTTTGTGTTATTTTTGGTATTTATTAGAAATACCATAATATTAAGGTCAATAGTAAAAATAAATTTTTTAATAAATGATGTCTTTAAAATGAAATAATCCGTGTTGTAATAATGAAAAATAAATTTATTGAAATATTTATTCAAATAAAACCTTATTTAATGAGGTAAATATATAATTTAAATACTATAAAAATTTTCTAAACATAGAATGTATTTTCTATAGTCTTTAATCTAAAGTATTCTGTTAAAATTATTTTTTCTCATTCTAAACACATCATTTTGATTAAAATAACATATTGGGATTGAATACTATTTAAATTTATTAATATCATGTTAATTATTAAAAAATTATATCAATATTTAAATTATATTTTTACTCCATTGATTACCTAGGATATAATATTTTATTCATTGTTAAAAGTAAAAAACACAATGGGAAAAAACGAATTTAGTGGATTATTTTGTGGTGGAATCAAATGTTCAACATTACATGATCCCACATTTATCATTATGTGACCGATTATTACCCTTAAATAGCCTTTATATTTCAATGAATAAAACATGTGAGGTTTTTTAACTCTAGTGTAGTGTTTTTGTTTGTTAGCATATATTTATGTGAGATGTTTTATACGCATATGTAGTAATATTTTGATATTTAAAAGCGACCAAAAGTAGAGTAGCTAAACTTATGAATCAATTATATTATAGTGATACCCTACATATTCATATAGTGACCATTAATTAAGTATATACTTGAGTATATACAATTATAGAACCATTAAATTAATAATGCGATCTTTAAGTTGTTATATGGTGACCTTAATCATAGTATATTTCTTGGAATATACCCTTATTAGAGATATATAATCCCTCAATAGACCTTACCAAACTACCTAATACTTTATTTAAAATATGTATAATTCATTTTCAGTCAAATAATAATTTAACAATTAAATTTTATAGTTCCAGAATTCAAATTCTATTAAAATATTATATTTCTAATATATATTAATTAATTATATACCAATTACATAATTGAAAATTAATATATTCGATTTTCTAATTATTAATATATTTTATATATTCATCATTACTTGAAAATTAATTTTATTATATCGATATTAATCAAATATTTTATATTTCTTTCATTATAATATTTCCCATATGATTGTAATGTCATAATAAAAAATAGTGGTTATGCATAAATTTTCAAATGAAAATGTATTAGATGAGAATTTTTTTATAAAATTCCATCCAATTTATTTATTAGAAAATAAAACTAATATTGGTAAATCAATATTTTAATAATTTTAATATAATAAATTTCATTATACTAAAATTTTTATTCATTAAAAATTGTTTTATTTATAAATGATTTTTAATTAACTTAATATTTTTTTTCTTTTTTTTCCATGACATTTATTAAAAATTTAATAAATAAAATTTATTACTGAAGTCATCTATTGTTAAATTTTAACACTATTTAGTAAATATCATCCTTGAAATTCTTATTATCAGTATAAATTTTAAATTCATTATAGAATTTATTAATAATATTTTCATTAAGAGTTTGAGTGAAATTACTCCATACAAAAAAATTTCTTTTATAATATACATTACAAAATTATATCATCAAAATAGAATCATATGGTAATTCATAAGTTTATATCTATAATTATCAATGTCATTTTAACCCAACATTCAATCAATTTTCCTTCAACCAGAAATAATCTAAAATTATATCAAACAAAAAAAATTATATCATTCAATTTATAAACAAATTTTATCATAATTATTTCCAAATGTTTTTAATCCTACATCATATACAAAATTAAATATCCCTTAACATGTAATCCAATATTATGTCCTATAACATAATGCTTTTATAAGGATTTGATTAAAATAAATGTTACATGATTTCAACCAGACAAAACTATTAACATTAAAAAGAAATATTGAGACACTTATACAACCAAGAACATTGTAGGGCCATTGTTTTTTATGATTATATAGTCATAACATATAATATAATATATGAAAAATTATATTAACTCTTATAAAACATCTCTCGATATATAATTTGAATATAATATATGACTAAATGGATTCCAGAATGTCACTACAATTTATAAATAAATTATTTTGAGAAATGGGGTGAGCAATCAACTTCCTATTAATGTTTTTATCTCAATGTGTGAAATCCATTATCAATAAAAATTATATTCATAATTATTTCAAAAATAGGTTTTTTATAAAAAAAATTAGTAGCGTAAAAACCAAAAAATTTGATATAACATTAAATTCCCCTTAAAAAATTTTTTACGAATTCAGAATTTGTAAGTGGAAATTAAGGTTTACATATTCTGTGAGAAGAAATATTATTTTGAACTTATATTTTATAACTAAACAGATTATACATTGAAATATATTCATATTTATAATTTTATGTTTCAAAAAAATTTAAAATAAATCTAATTGTGAAATTTTATTATAAATGATATAATTTAATAAAAACATCTAGTGAATATAAATATTGGAGGTACAATGGATATTATTAATATAATATACCATTGATTTTATGGGTTGATACTATACTTCTCATAATCATAATAAATACCCTAGTGGAAATTATTAAAAAATTTCATCTCTATGTATTTTATTTTTCATTATAAATACTTTAAAAAATCCTTTCATAATCTCAATATCTAAAAAATATTCTATTAAAATGGAAAAAATAATATAGCTAATAAAAGAAATTAAAAATTCTTTTACAACTATTTTTGACATTAATAATGAATAAAATAACCAAAAAATTATTGGGATATATTTGTTAATAATTCAAGGAAATAAAACCTATTCATCCATTTTTCCAAAAAAAATGTAATGTTAATGAGAAATATAGTGCATAGTGAAAACATACATATAGATAAATTTTTTGAATTTTAATCAACATTTTGAAAATAAAATAATAAATTCATTACTCAATAAATCCATTTCTTGGAATTATAAACCCATTTAAATATAATTATAAAAAAAACAACCTTTAAATTATGTGTTGAGAACATAATAATATTAAAAATAGATTTCTAATAGAATTGTTTTCAAAATTAAAATTAGTGTTTATATGAAAGGATATTTCAAAAAAATATGGTGTTTATAAAAAATTAATATGGATATAAATTTTCAATATGTTTCTCATATAATAATGATTTTTTATGAAATCATAAATATAACTCTTCAATCATAACACCTAACCTTAATCCATGAAAAATCATGTACTCCTATGATACAGAACATATTTTCATGAAGGTGGACTCATAATATTAGAAATTCCACATTTATCCCAATCCCTCTCTCACATGAAACTATAATGATATAATTAGTGACATATATGGATGTATAATAGTTTTATCCTAAAATATGGGTTTTCTTTAAATATCCAACCGTAACTATTTTTCCATATTTAAGTATTATCTATATGAAATACTATTTCCACAATCTCTTAATTATACATAAATTATAAAATATATTTTAACATATTACACATATAAAAAATAATAAATAAAGTTATTCTACTCATTAGTGATAAATAATAACGGTCATATATATCGACACAAAAATAGTCCATATTTTGATGGCATCTTGAATTCAATACTCTGATTATTTATTAAGCCAAACACCTCTAAATGAGAAGGTTTATTAGAGGATAAGGTCATATACCTTGTTTAACCAATTGAAATATAATATAGAAATTGTTGATTAATAATCTAAGGCTTTATATGTGCATTGATTTATACATAAGATATTTTATATTAATATTGACATTCTGCGTCAAAAAATGGTTATGTCAACTAATTCTATAATGAATCATTATATATATATAAAATATCAAAAAAAATACCATATAAAATATGATATCTGATGAATAATTTGTAGATTAGAATCTTATTTTACATCATAATATTATTTCTTTAATAGATAATATATATAAAAGTTATATTCAAAAAAATGTGGACTTCACATGAGAACAAAGATAATGAAGCAGTAGGTAAAATTTTGAGAGAGATTACATACCATTACATATATTTTATATTAACATAAAAATATTATGTAATCCATTTTGTGTTATTTATACACTTATAAAATGTATTTCCTACACTTATACTGGTTATATATGAAGAAAAATACCATTACATAAGGTGTAATAATCTCTTATTGCGTCTACTCGTTATCTTTACAAGAGTTTCTGTACTAATAACTAGGAATTAGTTTATTCATAAAACACTATGTTAGAAAGAGTTACACATACAAGACCTAGAAGCTTCTCTAATGTGTGTTGGTCCTACCTATATGCAGTTTTTTTGTTTCTTGACCTACCATTATGTAAGGTGTTGTAAATTGTTACATACCCTCTCTCTTTCAGGGGATACATTTACATGAGACGTTAGGAACCCATACATAGAAATAGTTCAGACATTATGTGATCACATAGATGAGTATAATTAGGTACACACCATTAAAATTAGCCACAAAACTTCCATATTGTTATATCGATAAATTTATGCAAGCACATAGTTGAGTATTTACCCTTATGCAACATTGCACCTTAAATTTTTATACAGTGACATTTCCATTAGTATGAATCCTTGAATATACCCATATACGATCTATAAAATCCCTCAATGTATCTTAATACAATGAATGATTCATTATATGTGATATTTGTTTCCTAAATAAATTTTTTCATATAATATTGTCCATTAAATAAAAATCAAAAAAAGAAACTATCCAAATATTATTCCATTATTGAATTTTTTTGACATTAGTCATATATTAAAGCAATTAAAATAAAAATAAAATGTGAAATAAGTATTAAAAAGTAAAATTAGAATGGGAAACCTGGATAACATCAATTTGGAAGAAATATCAGTACCCCAAACAACATAATTTAAATTAAGTGTAAAATCAGTAAACAAGTCGAAATTTTAGATAAATTAAAATATAAAAACATATGAGTGATTTTAGTGGATGATGAATGATATAATTAGTTATTATTAATATGAGGTAATATGACCATTTGAATAGTAATGTGTCCATTTAGACCTATAACCTGGCCATTGGGAATTGTAATTTGAAAAACTGTAGAGTAATTTTACCAAAAAATAATTAAAGGTAATGAAAAAACTATTAATGAAGAGTTATTTTAATTAAAAAATTATTATTATAATTCTATAAAATAATCATAAATATTAAGAAATAAAATATAATATAATAACCTAAATAATAAACTGTAATTTAATATATTTAGGAAAATTATGTTTTTTTATAAAAAATTAATATTAACTTTATTATATAATTTTTCTGATAATGTGAATTTAATTATTATAATCTGAAAAGAAATTCTTTGGGGATATTTATTTTTACTAAACTAATTTACATTAATGTTATCTTGAATAATAACAAATATATTTTTCATAATAGGTTTATTTTAAATTACATCATTAAGAATATAATATTAACCTAATCAGTTATATAGATGTTTGTTTATATAATACTAATTTAATTAGGTAAAAATCATTTAAGTATAATAAAAATTTTTTCTTACCAAAACAATTAATTTCCAAATACAATAATTTAATGTATTCCATAAAAAATAAAATTTTCTCATTTCCCGCACTTTTTTTATAGAACTAATATATTTCTATTGAAATGTGTTATAAATTTTTAAAATAATATAAATTATATCATATATATTTAATAATGTTGATAATAATATTATAATTTTTTTACCATATATATAATATTTTATTCGTTATTATAACTCAAAAATCTGTATAGAAAAAAACTAATTTAGTGGTGGTTTTATTGCTGCGTTGAGAAATAATTAATCTTTCATGATCCATAGTTTAACAAAATGTGATATATAATTACCCTTAAATGCCCATTATATATCATATAATAAATTAATTTGACATGATGTTTACCCTTACATGGCCTTCTTATTTCATTGCATAACATTACATGAGTTTATTTATACCGATATGTAGTGATGTTGTTATAATTATATGATAAAACATCATTATATCTACTCTTATGAAAATTATTAATTTGTAGCTATACCATTAAAACTCAATATAATGAGAGTTATGCAGGAAAATAGATGGGTATATACCCTTACAAAACCTTCAAATTTTCACCAAAAAGAATATGTAGGGATATAGTAGCCATTATTGAATATTATTTCGTAAAATCTACCTTTATGAGAGATATGAAATCCCTCAATGGCCCTTAAGAAACCTCAAAATAAGTTCTTTACATTAGGTTGAGTTTTTTTAATGAAAAAACGATTTCAAGGTTTAACTTTCATAATTCCAAAATTCCAATTCAGTTAAAATATTATAATTATAATATTCAATTAATTTACTAATTACCAATAACTTATATTTAAAAAATTAAGTAATAAAATATAATCATTACTTTATTATTTCTATATTCATTATTATATTAAAATTATACTAATAAAGTCATTATTATTAAATATGTCCAATGTCATTAATTATCATATTACCCATATTTTAGTAATTTCAATCAAACTGAGGTTACATATTGAAATAAGACTAGTACCAATGGTTTTAGGAAGATCATTGGTATAGTTCACTTATATGGACCTATACCAATGGTTTGGCCAAAATCACTGGAATTGGTCACAAATTTGGACATATACCAACGGTTTTGGATAAATAGTTGGTATAAGGGGGAACTATAACAACGGTTTATGGAAAACTGTTGTTATAGTTCACTTATATGGATCTATGACAATGGTTTTGGCCAAAACATTGGTATAGGTCCATAATAGAGAACCTATACCAACAGGTTTCCCCAAACCATTGGTATAGGTCCCAAAATTAATGAATCTATACCAGTGGTTTTGAGAACCATTGGTATAGTTGCATGTATTTTTTATAGAATCTTCTTACAAAGAAGATCAAATAAATCAAAATTTAAAATATTTATGATAATAGACATATATATTTATATAATTATGTTAACAAAAGTCATGTTAGGTTAGTGGTTAGGTCGTTCAATCATAAATCAAAGGTACAGGAATCAAAACCCACAAAAATGTTTTTTTTAAACACATATACCAACAGTTTTATGGAACCTTTGTTATAGATTTTTAATATTACTTATACCTAATGTTTTGAAAACCGTTGGTATAGACCTATCCCCACGTCTTACTAGCCAATGGTTCTCCAAACCGTTGGTATAAGGTATGTTTTTAGTAGTGGGTTATGTATATATTTGTAAATGATAACATATTAAATGTAAAATTATGTCAATAAAAACATGTCCATAATATTTATTGGAAAATAATAAAAATATTGGTAATCCATTATTTTTATAATTTGAATGTTTTATAATTTTTATACTAAAATTTATTTTGTTTTTAGAAAAGAATTTAATTATTTTAAATATTATTTTAAAAAATATAATATATAATTTTATTTTGAATATTTAATTTAGTAGAAATAATTTTAAATGAAATGTATGTTTTTATTATCATGAAGATACATTCTATCCCCCTACTATAAATTTAAATATAAAATATTTCCTTATTAAAATATATTTAAACATCTTAATTGAAATTGTTAGTAATATTTTCATAATGATTTTTAATTAAATTAATCTTTATGAAAAAATTTCATTGGAACACACATTATTATCTCCTGAGAAGAAAAACATAATAAAATCTATAGGTCTTCTTCATTAATTCACACATTTTTTCTAACATAACATTAATTTAATATACCATCAGCATATTATAATTTTAAATCATATTCATCAAAATTATCTTTCTAACTTCAAAAATGTCCCCAAATGATATCCTCATAATCTCTAAATGTATCTAAACACATCTCAGATAAAAAATATAACATCCTTTAACTTGAAATTCAATATCTAGTGATATAACATAATATATAAATTTAGGTATTTGATACCAATAAATGTGACACAATTTTAACAATTGAAAATTGTGAACACAAAAAATAAATATTTGACCACCTAAACAACCATGTACCATTTGTGTAAAAAAAATTAGTGGTTAGGAATGAATAATATATATCATAGTTTATGAAAAAATCTTTCCACTATTATCTAACTCTACTCAAGTTATTATTTTAATTGAATCTATGACTAAATGGATTCTAATATCTCAAAGAGATCTATAAAAATGTTTCTATAAAAAGGGTTTATTAAAAACAACATATTAAGGGGTTTTATATCAATATGTGACATGTATTATTATTTAATATTCTATGAATAATTTATTCAAAAACATTTCCTTTTATATAATTTTTTTTGGAGCATATAAAAACAATTTATAAAACACCAATTTTCCCAGAAAAACATTTAGGGGTTTCAAAAATTATTAGTAGATATAATTTCGATATCATTTGTTAAAGGAAATGGAATTTTAAATACCCATTTTATATCTAAACGAAAAAAATATATATAATTTTATAAATATACATTAATATTTTAAAATATTACTTTTAAATAATATATATTTTTGGAATGTAATGATACATAAAATAATTTCATAAATCCATGAGCTGAATATGAACATTGGAGGAGTAAAGTAAACTTTTTTGAATATTTACCCTCATTGTTATGGGGTCACATTATATTTATTATAATCAAAATCAATTACAATGTTCCAAAAATTTAAATATAATACGTTTGCAATTTTTTTCTCATTATAAATCCATTAAAATATCATTTTAAAGGCACCATATCTTAAAAAAATATTTCCCAAAACAAAATTAATTAAATATCTAATAAAATACACTAAACATTCCTTAACATATAATCTATAGTTTCACATCGATTAAAATAATCCAAGAATTATTAGTCAAAAGTTAGATATATTTCCTTAAAAATAAAAAATAATTATTTACATTACATACAACTCTCTAATGTTAATAATAAATAAAGTTCAATTGCATAAGATAAATACGGATGACATCAATGAATTTTGTTTAACATTAATAATAATAAATAACAATTTATAAATCTATAAAAATATTTAATGAAATTAGAAATCATTTAATTACAATTCATGATTAATTACCCTTTCAAATAATTGGTGAGAAATGAATAATATTAAAAACAATGTTTCATTATTTTATATTAAATGCAAAAAATTAGTGTTTCTATGAATGAATTTTCCCAAAAAAAGGAGTTTAGAAATAATTTATAAAGAAAAATTTATATAAAATATATTTCCATTATAATTAGGTGTTTGTCTAGAAATCCTAAAATTTAATGTTATAATCATATCCCTTTACCATAATTATATGAACCTAGATTTATGTCAATGGAAATTTCGATCTAATAATTGTTTCATATTATATAAATCAAGTAAAAATGCATTAAGAGCATAATAGAAAGATTATAAATTTTGATTTAGTTAAAAAAAAGAAAATTCCTAGATATTTAATAACCATATACAGATGAAATCATATGATTGAATTTTTAATAGTAGTATTAGCTTTATGACACTATCATAATAGTATAAAGAAAATAAATAATTTTCAATGTGTTTTAAAATTAGTTCTAACTTAAATTTTTTTATTTTTCAATGTAATGGATGGATTAAATAATAATAATAATTTTTATTATTTTGACTAATATTTTATAAAATTGAGATCATTTTTGAATTACAATCATCAAAAATGGTTATAGATAATTTTTTCATTTTTGAAAAATAGATTAATTTTTTGGGGAATACTAAAATACAATATATTATAATATATATATACATTATTATTTAAATTAACTTTTACATGAATCAACACTGATGTCATTACCATAATATCAAATTATCCTTCTCCTTTTATGATATTTATTTTTGGAATCATCAATATTTCTTGTCTGGAAGAAAATAATAAATTGATGAATAAAATAATAAGAAAACAATCATATACTCCACTACAAATACCACCCCTCACCTACACATCTCCTCACACATATAAAACTCGGTGATGTGTAAATATACTAGTGAAATTACATTCCAATAACCTTCTTAACATCTATTCCCCTTATTCTTATCAAAAATCCAAAACCTATTTAACAAGGACAGTCTTAAGGAGAAAGAATTCAATGTGTAAGATCATGTTTCTATTTATTTCAATTTTCTCCTTTTTTATCTATCATATGCTACCATCATTAAAATTATTTGATAAAACATTTAACTTAAATGTAATATATTTTTATTATACTATTGTATAAATCCATAATGAAACATGTTCTCCACTTCTCGGTCATCCAAAAATGAATGTGTCATTTGTGAGGTGTCAATTTATCGCCTTCACTGAAATTTTTTTCTTTTTTTAATTACAACAATGAAAGATTGTATTAGAACAAAAATAATAGCTTAAAATGTTTGTAAAATTTAGGTTTTAACTCTTTTAATGTTCTGGGAATGTCATACAAAATGATATGACAAAATGATTTCATTACTGTCTGAAGCAGCCAAAATCAACCCAAACTATTGTCGTTAACTCTCTATCAACTTATTCATACTAAGGGTATATAACCAAATTATATATAAGAATAATTTATCCAATATAAGATACTCAATTTCATATAATTTATATATTGGATAATTACCCCCACATTACATGATTTTCCACAAATGTATACCAATCATGAAAACCAAGGAAATGAATTCTCCCAAACAATGAAATTATAACATTTAATTTAATAAATGGTACATAATTGAACATAGTAAAATTACAAAAAATAAATTTATTGTATAAAAGGTCCTAAATTTATTAATTAGTGGATTAAATTTTATTATTTATGAGATTATGATCAAGTGCACAACTGTTTTAGACATAAGTTAAGGTATTCTACTAGAACCTTGATTTTTCCCTTTAGGTTACTCATTCCCTCTTCTTACTCCAATGTAATGATTATTTAAATTTTTTTAGACATTTTAAATTTTTTTATATGTTCAAAAATCATTTACACAAACCACATTATACTTATTTGACATGTAAATACATGTTTTAAAAATATTCTCTTCTCAATTCATTCTGATAAGAATTTATAATTAAAGGGAAATACTAGATCTATTACCCATTTTCATGTCCACACCATATTTTTTTAATCCAACATTTTATTATAAAATAACTTAATTTACAATGAGATTTTTTGGTGGTTAAATTATAATTTTATAAATATTATTATTCATTTTACACTTTAATTGATCTTTAATATTTTCCTTAAACAACATTAAAATGATTTAATTATAACATTTATTAAATAATTCTTTTACATGTTCCCACTATATTTTGATATAAAATATAAATATTTTTTCTTATTCTATATTATTATTGTCTATATAGGATTTAAATTTATTCTTTCATGGAATCCATTATGATTTTTCCTTAATATTTTTCCATTAATCATGGTTATGATACCCACTTCTTTACATGGGAGAACCATATGTTTATGTTTTATTACATATTTATGACTCTTCATATGACACATATATTCATGAACATGTTATGATAGGTGTTCCAAAATATCACTCCAATGGATTGGATAATTTATAGTGTCATGAGATGATAAATTGGGATAATGAGTGAGCTTAATTGTTTTATGGGACATTTTCCACCATGTCTTGGAGGGTAGAAGTGACTTTTGTTTAGGATATGTTATATGTTGTTGATACATTACAATGATTCAATGATTATATGTTCCTATATATTACATTTATTTATTCCTTATATTTAGTCATTTTCTATTCCTTTATGTCATCATGATATTTTTTTCAATCCCACGTACTATGTTTTATTTGTATTGTTATTCCCTTATTTTAAAATTTAGCTCATCATTTCTTCTCTTGCATTCTTAAAGTTATCCAATCATGATATAATGGATAATCTGAGTAAGGAGAACATTTTCAAAATTAAATAATATATGTTTCCATTTTGGTTTCACGATGTTTAATTATGTACCTAATCTCTAAGTCATTAGACATTAGGATCATTGTCTTATTAGATTATGTTTAATTTTGAATACATTCTTGTAATAATATGTGTAAATTTCTTAGGTCTCTATATTTGGAATTAGAGGAAAACTGGAGTTATTTTTTAGATTTGGATTAGAATAGTAAAAATAAAACTATAGTTATAATACTAAGTATAAGAAAACATCCATAAATTTTAGTAAGTACATAATAAGTGTTTTGTTAATAACATACATCCTTATTTAGATACTAAATGTTGTTGTGGTTATTGAAATGAAGTATCTAGGGGTAACATATCTGATATTGTTTCTTATTCTTAACATTGGGTAACATGGAACACATCAATGGGCCATACTGTGCAATTAGTTTAACAGTCTTGGAGGATACGATTAAGTAATTTAATAAGCATCCTATGAACCATTATTAATGGATAAAAATGTTGAAAATATTATATGTTAGGAAATAAATATTTCATAACATAGATTGGAACCTTGAAATCACATCTTAAGATATACCATTCCTTTAAAATCATATCCATTAATGTTGAATGTTTCAATTTTACATGATTTTTAGCTATGTATTCTATCCCCTAACAAAACATTATTTTTTCTTTGATAAGGGAAGTAAATAGTAGAACACATTCCAAAAATTAATATGATAGTATGTCTAATGATTTTCCAAATAAAATAAACAAATTAGGAGAAAATGTTCTCAAAACATTATGATAGTATTTTCTCAGGTGTCTCGGGTTATGAATAATAACTTAAACCATATAGAAATAAGTCTTTATCATAAAAAATTATTGTTTATTTATATGGATTCATTAATAGAGGTCCTCCCATGTTTAGTGGATATTTTATTCCCTCACTCATAGAATAATGGATTAACTCCATTGAGGACAAATTCTCTATACTCAAGTTTGAAGAAGAAGAGAAATTTACACATGATTTTTATCATTTTGATAGGAAAGATGATAAGTGGCAGAGACTAATCAGTAACACAAAGTCCAATATTGTAATTTATTCAATAGCATGAGAATATTTTTAAAAAATAATTTTCAATACATATTTTCAATGATCCCACCATTGAAAAATGGAATGGGAATTCCTCAAACTGAAACAGAAAGAATTCTATTCTATCCAAGAATATGATGAAATCATCATAAGTATTGTATAGTATACCCATAAAATTTTAAAGAACAATAATGTAAAAGTATATCACTTCATAATAATAAATTTGAGTCTATGAAAATCATTAGTTATATGAGACATCTCCAGTTATGATGATATTGTCAGTTGTGTGATTATGGATGAATTAGAGATTGGAGGCTCCCAATAGTCACATGGTTATAAGGAAAAAAGTGGAAAATGTGGTTTAATATGGGTGGATAAATAGAAAAATCCCATTATTGAATGAATAATTTGCATCCCATATGTCCATCATGTGGAAAAAATCATCCCAAAAACAGAATAAGGGAACTAGGAGAGAGTTCAAATTTGTAGAGAATGTAATAAAGAAAATTACATAAAATGATATGCCAAATCCAACTAATATAGAAGAATAATGGAAGGGTCAAATACACACTTGTTCTATAGTGCAATTTTTTCAACTATATGAAACACGATAATTATGCAATTCATTTCTCAATTCCATGGTTTTTTGGGGGAAATCAGCAACAACAACATGGTACGGATCAATGATGTTAATACGGTATCACTAATCCTGAGGTGGAACCTGAAAATTATATGGTAAAATGTATGCTTGTTAATGATTAAAGATTAGGGAACAAACTATTGTATTTTGGTTTTATGCATTAATTCATTTCATGAATGGTTTGTTGATCTATTAAATAAGCACCTCAAAATTTTGAGGTTCATGTATCTATAAGAATAGAAAATATTTAAATTCTAGCATCTAAGTATTATAAATTTATTTTGATTAATGTTTTATGATTGAAACTCCTAGAAAATAGTTTCATAAAACCATTGGAATAGTTTTCTACAATATTAGTCTTGTATTATAAATATTTATAAAAATCCAACACAAACTACCTGGAAAGGGAGACCACACATCACATCTCATATAATCCTCTAATTTTGTTGATGTTAAATGAGTTTGTTTAATCTTCTTTAAAATAGTCGTATAAATTCTAGGTATTATTTCCTTATATTCCATAATATCTATATTAAATGATTGAGACAATGTAGATAAACGTGCTTGGAGACATGTCCATTTTGAGGGACGACACAGATGTTCTCCCAAAAGATTTTTTTGGTCCTCCTCCATATTGAGAGGTTTAATTATTAATTGAACATATTATTATATCCATGTATATATCAATAAAACCATGTAGAATGGCCAACACTGTGCTCGATGAACTAAAGACAAAGTTATAAGATAATATAATCAATGGTTTGATTTTCTCGAGTGCTTTACCATGGGCTGTTCCATCCACATATCCAAGAATAAGGATGAATCTATGTGTCTTGACATTTATTATTGTGATCTCAACAAAATCACAAAATTGAAAAAGTATCCCTAACCAGAGATACATGAATTATATCCTCATTTTTTGTGGGGATAGTTAGTTCTCTAATGTAGAACTTTGGTTATGATATCACTAATTAATGGTGAGGAAGGAAAATATTCCAAATTCTACCTTATGAACAAGATATGGAGAGAATGATTTAAAAGTGATTCCCTTAAGAATCACTAATTCTCAAAAAACATTCATGGACATAATGAATATATTATTTAGAGATTATCTACATCATTGTATGGTGGTCATTTTTGATGATTTATTGATATACTCCAAGAGAAAGGAAGAAAAATTGGATTATTTTAGTAATATTATAAAAACATTGTGAGGGGAGAAATGGTATGAAAAGTATAGAAAATGTGTGTTCTTGATGGAGGATGTATCATTCTTGGTTTATGTATTCACGAGTAAAGTGATATATATTGATCATTCCAAAACAATGAAAATAAAGCCATGTCTTAAGAAAACATCTATTATGGAATCCCATAGATTACTTGGTCTGTTTACATATTATCAATGATTATTGAAGAACATATAATAATTTTGAAACCCAATAACCAATCAGAATCGAATGGAAGAAAAATTGGATTATACTAGTGAATGCGAAGAATTATTGAATGAGGTTAAAAGGAGAAATATCACATGACTACTAATGACACTACCAAACTATGGGGAACACCCTTCTGTGTACAATGATGATTTATAGAATGTATTAGGTTTTATAGTGAGAGTAAATGGGTAATTGATAGCCTACACCACAAGGTAGTTGAATATTAAAGAGAAAGTCTATCCCCATATGATTTGGGGATGGCAGCTATGATATTTTCATTGAAAATATATAGTGATTATTTATATTTGGTGAAGTGTGAGATATATTATGATCATTAGAGTCTCCAATATATATTCATACAGAAAGATCATAAAATGCACCAGGGATGATGGTTACCGTTCATCAAGGATTACGATTGTTCAATCCACTACAATCATAGTAAGGAAAATTAGGTGGCATATTTATTATGTTGAAAGGATCATTAATCCTGATCAATGATTAAAATTGAGAAGTATCCAATAATGTTATATTTTCACATCATCAACATGGGTGTTATGAATAAGGAAACATCAACAAAATATGTCAAATGATCAGTCAACTATTAATCTTGGTGAAAATAATGGATGCTCAATGAAGTGATGTGGAAATTTTGTTATATTTGGAATCCATGAGAAATGGGAAATCCTCATAATTCAAATAGATGATGAAAGAGTAATGGGATTTATTTAATATTTATGTATACCATCCAATAGTAAGATAAAGAACAACCTTCTAAATATTGCACATAGATTAACTTTCTCTATTGACCCACGACGCACAATGATTTATCAAGATCTCTACGAGAAAAATTGGTGGGACAATATGAAGAAAGAGATTGTTGAATATTCACCAATATTTTTTAAATTTCATTAAGTGAAGGATTAAAGGAAAAATTATGTTGGGAAAATACAACAATTACCAATACCATAATGAAAATAGAAACATCCCATGGTCTTCGTTATATGAATTCCAAAAACAGCCAGAGGAAAATTTATATAAGGATTATTGTGGATTATCCCCTAAAAAAATTTCACTCTGTCAGAATTTGAGAGGTCTTCTGACATTATTAACTAGAACATGTATATATCATGGAAGTGGTAAGTATGAATGGAGTAACACTATAGATTATATCGGATCCTGATCTGAGATTTCCCTCTATGTTTTGTAAATGTCTAAAACAACTTCTAAACACTATGATGTACATTTATAAAGATTATGATGCTCAAAATGGTGTCCAATATGAGTGAACTATTCAGATACAAGAATTAATATTTAGAGAATATTCTACTTACATCATAGGAGTATATGACTAGTAACCTCTACCAGTCGAATTATCATATAATAATTTTTTCGACACCAGTATGGAAATGAATCTATATGAATCCATTTTTGGTAAATAATGTAGAAAAAAACTCTTCTAGGATTAATATGGTTACCATAAGATGATATGGCCTTCAACGTTCTGTGAAAATGTTGATCAGTTGAAAACAATTTAGTATCACATCAATGAAGCAAAAATTTGAAAAAAGATCTATTGATATAGCTGTAAATGATAAAATTAGTTTAATGTTGCAGTCAGGTTGTGGCTTCGCATATCACCAGGGTAGGGAATCATGTGATTTTTATAGGATGTAAATATATGTCCTAGGAATATCGACCCCTTCGAGAATATTGTTTATTCATGAGATATAGCATATCAACTATCATTTCCACCAAACATGTTGCATGTTCATGAAGTATTCAATGTATCCCTCTATGGGATGTTTATACTAGATATGTCACATGAACTGAATTAGTTGGTCATATATTTGGAGAATGATCTCTCTTATGAGGATCTACTAATTAAGATCTTGTATTATTGAGAATAATTTATATTAAAAAATACCACTCATCCCGTCAAAGTACTATAATATAACCATATGTAAAAAGAGGAAACATGAGAACCTAATGAAGAGATGGAGGAAAAGTAACCATATTTATTTTCAATATAGAATGAAAAACAAAACATTGAGGTTGAAATTTCATAATGGTGGAATAATGTAATGAATTATAATTATATCAATGACACATACCTTCTTATAATTATCTCATCTAGCATAAATCACCTAAAATCACATTTTGAGAACAAAACAAACATTATAAATGATGAATGAAAAAAATAATGGGTTTTTAATTGTTAAGTGTAACACCCCAAGATTTTATATGATATAATATTGTAATGTATTTTATGACTTGTGTTTTATGCAACACCAGGATTATCTTGCAATATACGCAACACTGTATCAGCTTTCAATATATGCAACACTATTCTTGTCTTGTTTTTCACACAATTTCATTTTCATTTGATAAAATTCAATTCAAGAAACACTATGAATAGATTAAATTCAATATATAAGTGAACTATATGTGGATTATTTTATATGCAACACCAATGTAATATTTCACCACACAAAACACTTACATGGATTTCGTTACACACAAGAGCGAGCATCTTTGATAGCTTGTGTTGTACACAATACTGAGTTTCACTAAACAAAATTATATTCTTAAAATAGTATATAACCCGCCATTTAAATTATTACTAACCACATTTTGTATGTTATAAAATATTTTAATTAATATTACTCATTTTCTAGAACATGATATGATACCAAAATAAAATTTTCAAATAAAAGATATATTTTTCCCAAAATAATGTTTTACATCTTTTTAATATCGCACCAATTTAAAATATAATTTTTATCAATTTTATAAGTGATATTTGACAAAATAAAATATTTATTTGTACATGGGATATAAATATTTAATTTTGTTTAGTTTATGGTATTTTTCTTAAAAAACATAAATTTTAACTAATACTGAAAAATACTGAATTTTAACATGAAACTATCTTTTTATCAAATTTTATTTTTATAGTTATATTTTCTTTCTAGTTGGTTTTAATGTGTAATTGGAATATATTATTATCATATAATACAATTTTGGAAATTTGATGTAATTTATATTTTAAATTGGACACAAAAACATGCAAATCTTTGGATAGTTATAACTTCTTGAAAACCATCTTTTTAGTTTTGAATATAATAATTAATTTTAAATTATTTACATTAACTTTTGTTTTTTGAATTTGGAAAAATTGATTCCATATTTTTAATTAGAATGTTTAAATAGTGTAAAAATTAACCTTTTTTAGACAATATTAATCATAACATTATTAATTATTTTATTTATTGTGGTAAAAAAGGTAAATCCTGTAAATAAAGGTAAAAAATAATATTATAATATTATTAAACATCAATGACACATTTACTAATCTTATTGGTGGTTCTATTTATGGCCATGGTCATCCATGGGTCTGTTTTCGGACACCAGGGATTCACATGGATGTGAAAATGACATTTTAGAAGAATTATTTTTATGTAAAGATAATTATAAACAATACATGTATCTTTTACTAAATTGGTTAAAATATATTGTGCTATAAATGATCTGTATGTATATAAATAGTCATTAGAATATAAAATAATTTTATATATTATGTTACATTATTTAAAATATCTATACATTATATTAATATATTTATTTATGAAAAAATTATGATGTAGTGATTGACTCATTAATGAATGATTCAATTAAATGAATTTATAAATTTAATATAGAAATAATTTTAACATTTTCATGCCATCCAAAAAATTTATTGATTAAATTGATATATTAGGGATGAGTTAATACATTTGGTTCGAAGGAATCATGTTTTTATGAATTTTTTAATAAATTCAATTATGTATAGTTTCCATAATTAAAATAAACCATAATATAAAACATAAAATATATTATTTAATGATATTAAATTCCAAAAAGACAAGTATTCAAAAATATGGTTATTATATGTCTAGATAATTTATAAATAACTTTTTTTCGATCATTTTATATGATATGGTATATAAATTAACACAAAATGTGTAAATAACATGACATCATGATAAGATTTAAAAGTTCAAAATAAGGGTTAATCAAAAATGTTAAGGATAATAGAAAAATTAAAAACATTTCTAAAATTTATTGGATATTGGTTATTCGAACCAATATAATCTTATCATTGAAAAAAATATATGTTTTTGAAAATATTAAATAGAAATTGAATTTATAATAAATTAATATTTTAACACTTTCCTAATGTTCCACTCTTCTATATTATAAAAGGGAACCTCCTCCCTCTAATTTTCACTCTATTTTGAGCCATCATGAATGGTTGAACACTTCTCATTTATATTTTTCACTACCCTAGTAACATTATAGAGGTTATGGTTTTCTCAAAAGACCAACTCTATAACCCTAAGAGGAAATTTAAAGGAGCCATATCGAGGATGAGGTAATCTCTTCCACTGATTCTTTCAAATTTATTTATTCAAAATCATATTCATTAGTAGTTTAAATATATGGTAATAAAATTAGTATCAATAATATACTGATATTTTATTATAAATATTAAAAAAAACTATTTCACATTCTGTCCATCCAAGGAAAAAAAATCATCACACGTGTTTACATATGAATTACCGTCTCCACACCATGGTGTAATTAGTTTTTCACCACCACCGAATTTGGTTGGTTATAATGGTGGAAATGATAACTATATATAATTATTATAACATTATACTAATTATGGGATATTATACACAGTCCACTTTTATATCATTCAATAATTATGGAAATGATATCATCGCTCGTGTGTCCGTATGAATCACCATCTCCATGAAGCGATGATATTTATTCTCCACATTTACAATTCACCAATGGATATAAAGTATATATAATAATTAATATTAAAATATAAGACATAATAATTCTACTATAATTATGTATATATAAATATATATGTCATTTACTTACTTCTATTCCATTTAATAAGGAAATGAAAATGACATTCATGGATACTTTTGGCCAACAATCTATATGAATAGTTTATTCCATTTCATATACCAATATATTATAAATATATATTTATATGATTAATAAATATGATATATAAATAATTTTTTTAAAATCTGGAAGTAATTAAATAATGATATAATTAATAATATCAAGAATAAGTATTTAAAACATGTACGATAAATAAATCAATTATTAACAAAAATCATTGTTTTAACATGGAATTAACAAATGAACCGAAAATATAAAATAGAATGTGAATAATATGTGATATCATAAATATTATTATGGTTATGTAAAAAGTTAATAATATTTTTAAACCCAATATACAGGAGATTCAGTCACATATGGAAGATATTGGGCCTAATGTAAGGGATAACTTTTCAATCGCATTTTTTTATCTGAGTTTGATTATAAGTAAATATTTAATAGTGATATATTTATCATCCATGTCCATGTTTTATAAAAATGTTTTCATAAAATGTTTACTATTATTCTATGTATTTTTATGCTATTTTTACCAATTTTGACTTTTACTACATAGAATGGATGGAATATTTCGTTTGTTTACCATATGAGGCACCTTTTGACTTTTCAGGAAAATGTATTAGGAGAATGATTTTTCAACATATATGGAATGAATGGATTTTTACAGTTTTAGATACCTTATTTCCTAGAATATACCTCTAAAATATTTCGTATATTTTTTAAACTAAATTCATTTATTCTAAAATTGTACAGAATTTTGAGATAATAAAATTTAATTGAAGTTGAAAGTATATTTTCCACAAAAACTGAGTTCAAATGTTTAATCGAAATTATTTTCCATATAAGATGGTGCTCTTAAATGATGTTATTTTTCAATCCCTATTACTAAAATTATTTAATTATATTAATTATGGAATAAATTTTTATATTGATTATTTTATGATTAAATGATATTGAAGAAACTCATTTTATTTCATTGGTGATGCTATGATGAATGATTTTTGTTTTGTAGAACATGTAATAATGATTTCATTATTATATATATGAGACCTATAACATCCTCCAATTAATTGTGTAACGATTTATATCTCATGAGATATTCATTACAAGAACAGTAAGTAAATCTTGTTCAGTAATGCATGGTTAGAATAGAAAGTAAATCTTATTTTGTAATACATAGATAAGACAATATGTAAACTCGGTTTAGAAATGGATGATGTCCACTATGATGGTCTTTGCAGTAATGTTGGGGATAATATAGAAATCATATTATGTTCTTATTAGTTTGTCACAATTACATGTTTTATGCCAATGTTATATTATCATTGTTAATGTTCTTTTATGATCTATGCCTTATGTAATGCCAACATTTATTTCATGACTCAGGATTTTAATGTTTAAACATTATGTTCATGACATTAAATTTAAATGGTTATGGTTTGTTTTATGTTCTCCATATTTACCATTACTAAGAATATTATATCTCTATATTAATTTTTTCATTTCCCCATGATATAAATAATGTTATTATATAGGAAAATAAGAAGGGATGATATTCATTAGAAATATTGAAGATCATTAATCATTATTAGAATATTTTGTTCCATGTTTCTAAAAACACTAATCTAATAAAATGTTTTCTTTTCTTTTTGTGTTACGTTTTGTTTATTCCCCAAAATAAATGTATTGTCTTTGTGTATCATGCTTCAGTATCGATGGTTGTAATTAGAGTGAAGGTTTGATCATCCTTTGGAAACTAGGATATGAAAAATTTTGTTAGATCACTAGAGATATTTCTAAGGATATGTCTTGGGATCTCCTAGGTAAACTCAAGTATAGGTTACAATCCTAGTGTTTATTTGAAAACCATGTCTATCCTATGGTTAATCCAAAGATATTATAGATTTAAATATTATTTGTAATTTAACTTCTTTCTGTGTTTCTAGTCTCTCATTCTTATTTCTCAAACATTTCATTCATGTCTTTGTCAATATCCTGAAATACATAAAAACTTTTTAAACCATTGAATATTCCAGATGTGAAAATGATGATAATTATAATGATTTATTTCCTAATATTAAATTTCACAAAGAAAATCATGACGATGGTGTGAGTATTGGTCATATTACTACGGATAAATAGATTGTAAATGACATGTGAATTGTAAATGATGTTCTTAATGTATTATTTACTTTAATCCTATGTATCATGAGGTTGAGAAACATTAATACATGATTCCTGTTTTATTAAAGAATTAGATGAAACATCGCATGTAATGTTTTATGAATAAAGATGGATGAGTAAGGGGTATATATTTCGAATATCAAATATTATGTAATATGAATCATGAAATATATAAGTGTTTATTTTTAATTTTTTCATTATTGTTTCAAAATATATGGTTAATATATATAAGGATACAAAATGGGCTTTAAGGGAATGATTATGTACTTGTAGACACATATTTAAGGGGAATATAACCCTTAATATTCCCATTATTTTTAGAAATGATGTGTGTATAATGATATGTGGGATTTTAATAAGTAACATGGATGATGCGAGTTTCTTGAGAACTAATTATGGAGTTATTGACAAGAGGGATACGATATCATAGATTAAGGGTGCAAATTTTTTAGACTTATGGAATATATCAAATATGTTTTGAAATAAGTAAACATTCAATTTTTTAATAATCATATCTAGAAATTCAGGTTGTTACTATGACTCTAGACAATACACGATGAACACAATCCAATGTTTGGAATGTGATAACCAAGAACTACCTAATGAGATATGGGGGATAAATGTTATGTCGAATTTTTTCACCTATTTTTATGTTTTATATTTTTTTAAAGGATTGTAATGTTTTCCATTTATGGATTATATAAGTTATATTCTAGTTGATGTTTGTAATATCACACTATAGGTGGACTTATGTATATTTGATTTCATGTTTATGAATTAATGTAGAGACAGGTGGAATGACCTATCATTCAATCCCATTATCTCCTAGTACTTTAAAAATTAAAAATTTAACCTCATTTCATTAAATAAGAGATGAAGTGTAAATTTGTAAAGGCATGAACAACAATGAGATTGCAAAAAAATCATGTAAATATTTATTCTCATAAAAAATTCATCAAAATTAGCAAAAGGATCTTGAAAACAAATTTTTTTTCCTACTACCCTACTATCCAATGAATCATATGCTCCCATTAATCATTACAAGTTTTTGGCTTTGTATATGTTAATTTTATCCAAAACCTTATTCTCTATCACTATCCATTAGAACATGATAGTTCAATTTCTTTCCCATATCCATGTTTTCACATTCCATATATTTACCCCATTGTGGAAACCCAATGTTGATTTACATTGGGTACTCATTATGTCTATAAATTTCATTTTATTATGATGTTTTATTATCCATTTTAATGATGTGGGATACCATTAAAAAAACATTCAAGTAAAAAACCATTTATATCCCAGACAAATTTCAATGTAGAAATTAATTTTAAGGGGTGTAGAATATAACACCCCAATATTTTATGAGACACATTATTTTAATGTATTTGATTACTTGTTTTCTATGATACAACAAGATTATCTTGTGCTATACGCAATGCTGTATTATCTTGTAGTATATACAACACTATTCATGGATTGTGTTGCACCAAATTTCATGATCCTTTGATAGAATTCATTTCAGGCAACAATGAGTATAGAATTTTATCTATGAATAAATGAACTAAGTATGTATTATGCTATATGAAACACCAATAGAAGATTCCAATAAACTCAACATTGACTTTTCTTGTGTTACATGCAAGAGCGTCCTTCCACAATAGCTAGGGATATATGCAATATCGAGTTTTAGTAAAATCTGACATATTATTATAATATTATATTACTATCCTTTATTAATAGTATTAATAACATATTTAATTTTATATAAAATTATAATTAATCTTACCCATTTTCTAGAACATGATATGATAAAAAAATCAATTTTTCTGATAAAAGAATTATTTTAAAAAAATAAGGTTTTACCACCTTTTGATTGGGCACCCATTTTAAATCTAGATTTTTGACACTTTTATTAGTTAAATTCGACAAAATAAACTTCTTCATTGGAAGAGAGACATAAAAATTAACTTCTGTTGATTTTTTAGTAATTTTTTATTAAAATTAATCTTTTAATGAATAGTGAAAAATACTGCATTTAATCTCAAAAATACCCTTTTATCTAATTTATTTATATTGCTATATTATTTTTTAAATGATTTTAAATCTTAATTGGATTATATTTTTAAATTTTCTTCCAATTTTTTACATTGGATGCAATTTCACTTTTAAATTAGACATAAACCCATGTCATTGTTTTGATACTTATTGCTTCTTAAAAACATGTTATTTGGTTTTGATAGGAGGATTAATTTTAACATTATTACTATAAATTATGTGTTTTTAATATGAAAAAATGGAGTCCATTTTTGGAATCATAGTTTCTAATTTTTTTTAAATAAGTACCCTATTTTATTTGACATTACGAATAATATCTTTAGTAATTATTATATATACCATGGTTTAAAAGATAAATCTGGTAAATAAGGGTAAAATAATTATATCATAATAATATTAAACTAAAATACAAAATCTCCTAATACTAGTGGATGAGATATTTCCATCCATGGGAATCCATGGGGTGATTTTGGAACCCCATTGATTCACATGGCTGTGAAAATGACATTTTATAATAATTAATTTATAGTAATGATAATTATAACCTAAACATATATCTTTTACTATGTTGAGTTAAATATAGGGTTATATAATTGATATATATGTCTATATATAGTCAATATAAGTCTAAAATTATATATTAAATCATTGTATTGTATTTATCATTTTGAAAAATTATATAAATATATCTATTTATGACACAATTATTATTTAGTGATTAAATCATTAATGAGTGATTCAAATAAATGAATTTATAAATATTAAAATAAGTTTACATAGAAACTTTTTATACCATATATGAATTTTTTGGATGAAATTGACATATTATGGATGAGTTAATTTCCTTTATTTGAAGTAATCATGTTTTTATATATATATATATAATTCATGTATCAATAGTGTCCAAAATTGACATAATCCATAACATAGAACATATAATAGTTTACTAAATGATATTAAATTACAAAAATATAATAATCGGTAAAATGTTTAATATAAGTCCAAATATTTCATAAATAACTTTTTTGGGTAGTTTTACATTATATGGTAACTAAGCTAACCCACAATGTCTAAATAACATTATATAACGATAAGATTAAATAGGTTAAAATAGGGGTTAAACCAAAAAGATAAGGGTAAAAAAAATATTGAAAATGTGGCAAAAAATTATTGGATTATTGGTATTCCAACACAAATAATCTTATAGTATAATTTAAAATTGTTTCCACCCCAATAAATTAATATTTAAATAATACTAAATTAATATTTTAAAACAATCCTAATGTTCCCCTCTCCTCTCTTATAATAGGGAAACTTTATCCCTCACTTATTCACCCCGTTTTGAGCATTCATTATAGGCCAAGCCCTGCCCATTTATCTTCTCAAATTCGCTAATAACATTATAGTGGTGATATTCATATCAAAATACCATATCTAGTCCCCAAAAGGAAATCTAAATGAGGCACATCGTGGAAGAGGTAATTTATTATTCTGATTATTTCAAATTTCATTCTTTTACATACTATTCATTTTTTGTTTCATTATAATGAAATAAAATAATGTTCACTCATATACTGATATTCTATTATAAATATTAATTAATGATATTTCATTTTCTATCATTCCAATGAAAATCAAAATCACCTCACATGTGTGAGTACGGCTTATCGTCCCTACACTATGGTGTAATCAAGTTTTCACCACCACCTTATTTGGATGGATATAATGGTGTAAATAATAACTATATATAATTATTATAACATGATACCAATTTTGAGAAATTATACTCAGTCCATTGAAATACCATTACACAATTAGGGGAATGATTCCATCGTTCGTGCATACATATGGCTTACCGTCTCTATGATGAGAGGAGATTTATTCTCCATGTTATCCATTAAAGAATGATTATAATGAATATATACTAAATAACAATTAAATATAATATATAATAATTCTACTAGGTTTATTTATATATATATTTCATTTACTTAATTCTTATTTAATTTAATGATGAAACGAAAACAATGTCCATGCGTACATACGCTTGCCGTCTCCTGAATAGTGTATAACATTTCATTTTTATATATTTTATATATATATACATATAATGAATATATATAATATATAAATCATATTTTACAATCTAGAAGTAAGTAAATCATGAAATAAGTATTAAAATCAAGAATATAAATTTAAAACATGTACGATAAATAAATTGATTATTACCAAAAATATTGTTTTAACATTGAATTGAAAAATGAATAAGTAATGTAAAGTCATAAGTGATTCACATATGATAGGATATATTTTATTACGGTTATGTTACAGGTTAATAATTTGTTTAAGCCCACTATATAAGTGTTTTGGACACATACCGAAGAAATCAGACCTACGGTAAGTTGTAATTTAGGAATCACATTTTGTTATATGTGATTGTTTATATATACATATTTACTGGGGATATATTTATCATCCATGTTCATTTTTTATAAATATTTTCTCATAAAATTTTTACAATTATTCAATGTAGGTTTAAATTTATTTTTAATAATATTTTACTTTTACTATATGGGGTTGAAGGAATCTCTTTTTACCATACGAGGTATTTGATGACTTTTCCATCAAAAGTATAAGGAGAATGATTTTTAACATATACAGAGTGAATGTATTTTTACCATTACTTGATGAGATATTTCCATTAGCTTCCTTGGAACTATTTCATGTTTAATTTCAACTAAATTCATTTATTTCAAAATTGAACCGAATTATGAGAAAAGGAAACTTTTTAAAGAAAAAGGATATTTTCATCCAGAACTATGTACAAATGTTTTATCAAAATTATTTTGAATATAAGATGATGCTCTTAAAAAGGGTTATGTTTATGTACCCATTATTCCTATTATTTTTTCATTAATGGTGGAATTATATTTTATATGGATTATGTTATGATGAAATGTTATTTAAGAAATCGGTTTTATTTTTTGGGTTATGCTATGACAAAAGATTTATGTTTTTTGGAACTTGTATGAGTGATTTCACTATGATATCGGTGCAACCTATATCTCCCTCCAATTCACTGGGTAAAGGGTTATATCTCATGAGATATACATGACTATAATGGAATGAGAATCTGGTTCAATAATGCTGGGTTCGAACGATAAGTAAATCTTGTTCAGTAATACATGGCTGGAATGGAATGTAAACCCGATTCAGTAATGGACTATGTCCATTATGATGGTCTTGTAATCAATGCCTTGACTACATTAGAAATCATATTATTTCATTATTAGTTTGTCACTATTAAATTTTTTATGCCAATGCTATTATATCATGTTTTATTTTCCTTTATGATCCATGACTTACATACTGCAATGATTTATTTCATGACTCAAAATTTTTATGTTTAAACATTATTTTCATGTTTTCACATTAAAATGTTTGTCATTTGTTTTATTTTCTCCTTATTTTCCCTTACTGAGAATTTTAGGTCACCCTTTCTATGATTTCATTTCCCCATGATATAATGAATGGTTTAAGGTAGTAAAACAAAAGGGGAATATATTTATCAAAGGTGTTGAAGAACTTTCACCATGAATATAATATTTTATTAAATGTTTCCAAAGACACATAACTAATATGATCATTGGGTGTATGTGTGTGTCATTTATTTAGAATTCCACAAAAGAAATGCAATTTCCTTATATGTCAAGTATGGGTCTAAACATTAAGGATCATATAATGATGTAATAGTTACATGTCACGAACCATCCCCCGGGGACCATGTCGTGACTACCCCATGCACTCCTTCTATAGGCCATGGGCTGGAGACTATCTCCAAAGTCGTAAATTCCTAAACAAGGAAGGAATTGACTTTAATACTAGAAAACACACACAACAGAGTATGAGCAAGAAGAAAAACACAATGTAAAACTGTATACAATGAGTGCCGATAGTAGAGGGGCCAGAATACAATCCCAACAGGAAAATTCAAGTACAACGGAAACAAGTACAACTAAAAGGTGAAAATCATCTCTTGGATCATCGACCATGGATCCTACCTGAAGGGTCGGTACATATAGCCTCCTCAGCACTCCAGGTTCGTCTGTCTCCTCTGCGTACTGACACATCATATGATCCACCTCTGGGTACTGTCCTGTCCTGGTACTCTCAGCCTCAGTTAACACTATTCTTCATCTGCAACCAACACAATGAGGTGCGGGAAAAACCCATGCAAGGGTGAGTATAACGATACTCAGTAGGTACCCCAAGACCCTCAAGGTCTCACTAAATCCAACTTCGATAAACCAAAAAGTATGAAATCAACACATAACCCTACTTAGGTATATGCCCATACATATACATAAGTTATCAATTAATCCATCTCAATCATGAGGTAAATACAAAATGTTACTGACTCAGCTCAACTAGTATTTTTTCTAGGGATAGTGGCAAATAACATTCCTTGTCACATAGCTGAAACCTCGGTTCCAGTGTAACTCCTCCTCTATCATGTACAATGGTCCTACCATACAACCAAGGGTCACAGTTGTGTATTCACGGAGAAAAGTCACCGACTACACACATATAAATAGCTTAGTCTAAAGAATGTTTCTGGTAACCCACTGCCCAACCCAACTGGAGGGTGACCCTTAAGAGGTCGTCGGGTAACCCACTACCCAGCCCACCTGGAGGGTAAACCCTAATGTCAACGGGTAGCCACTACCCATCCCAATTGGAGGGTAAAACCTTAGAGGTCATCAGGTAACCCACTGCCTAACACAGATAGAGGAAAAACCCTAAAGGACAACGGGTAACCGACTACCTAGCCTATTTGGAGGGTAAACCCTATGTGATCGTCGGGTAACCCACTGCACAGCCCAGCTAGAGGGCAATCCCTAAAGGTCAATGGGTATCCCACAACCCAGCCCAGATGGAGGGTAAACCCTACGCTCAATGGGTAAACCCCTGTCCAGCCCCGTTGCTGGATAAAACCCGGAACTGGTCTGATATCTTTGTACTATGCTCGCCCGTCTCCAAGAGGATCTGCTTCACGAGATATAGGTCGATACTCCATTAGTCATGAAGTCCCATGTAGAAGAATCTCTATGGTCTGCCTCATCATAGGGGTCTCAATTCAATAGATGAGTCGTCAATCAGATGCTCAGTCTGTGAGTTATTAGACATTTAGTCTTGGGGCCTGGTTGGATTCGTGCACGATCCAACCTGAATGAATTTCAACTTTACCCCGAACTTTAGTGGGGTATACTCAAAGGGACCATCACGGTCCAAGAAAACCTTCACCATTGATGGTTAATCAGATGGTTGTCTGGTGCTAACGGTATGGCCAATGATAGTAAATGGATCATTAATATGTTCGGGTCCGGTCCGACTCGGTTGGACTGAAACTGTCCGACCCGGTCTGGACCGACCCGGTCTGGGTAAACCTGGTCAGAACTAATGGGTTTGTCCTGGCCCATTAGGAGGGTTGACCTGTTTGGTTATGTGCCTCCTCCTAGACCCAGTCAAGCAGGCCACATTGGTGGTTTGGCCCGGGCTCGGGGCCGGTTCAACCTGGAGCGTCGCGAGGGTGTAGCGCAACCCGGAGTGTGCGGCCGGGCCAATTCCGCCAGGGCACTGCGAAGGGGGATACGGGATGGTTCGGGAGGCCGTTGCGGCTAGGGTTCCAGTTCGGTCGGGGGGAGACCGGGCAGGGCGGCAGGCTGCCTGGAGGCAGCCGGGCAGGCATGCAGGCGGCTGGGTAGGGCGCTGCCTGGCTGGCAGGTGGTTGGGCATGACGCGAGGCGGGCATGCGGGGAATGGACAGGCCACCAGGCGAGCCAGCGAGCAGCCGTGCAGGGTGCCAGGTGGGCCATAGGGCGGCTGGGCAGGGTGCGGCACAGATGCTGGGAGGCAGGGCAGGTGCGGGACGGAGGTGTTTGTCTAGGGCGCACGGGAGGACTGTGGTGGCCGGGTGCCGGGTGGCGCTTTGCGTTGGCAATGCGACCAGGGTGGCTCAGTCGGTTCAGCTGACAGACTGTGTAGCGGAGGGCGGCTCGCCCGGAGGGCCACGGTTCGGTCCAGAGCACCGGAGCACTGTGGGGGTGGCACTGTTTGAGGAGGCAGCAGGTAGCAAGTCCATTGTAATCGCTATTCATTGTTTCTGTCGCCTCATCGCCATGCCAAAAAACCTTCACAAACAAGAACGACAGAGGGGTCAGGCCATATTGGTTTGCCCCATGCCCTCTTCATTTAGGTTGGTAACAATCGTTTCATCATGATAGAAGTATGATGAACAACAACTAACCCACAACATTTCCTTTCCAACCAATGAAGAAGATTCAAGTAAACCATCAACATTTAATAAACCCCCTACATTTGATTTTTGGTTGTCGACACTGAAGTCATGGGAAGAAGAAGAAGGATTTCCTCATTCGTCACATCCACCATGTATTTCCAATCCCGAGCTACATTGGATTGTTGATGATGATGCGGAAGTCGATCGTCGAAGATGTCTCACGACGGTTGAAGATTCGAGGAAGAAGTCGAAGAAGTTCAGTGTTCTTCGTTCTTCGTTGGGAGATGAGGTTCTTCGTTGGTAGGTTTCTCAAATATCCTCCTATCAAATCTTCCACCAAAATGAATATGCTAACAAATTAATAGCTTGTAATATCCTATTAATTTTTTGGCACAATATTCAAATTGGACTAATTAATTAGGGAGGCTCCCCTTAATTAATTCAAGGGGTTGGCACTAGGAATTAATTAGGGGAGGTGAAGTGGCTCTGTTACATTAATGAGGGAGAGCTGAGAGGTTTTCATCTTTTCTCATTAATAGTGATGTTTAGCCTCATGTGTTCCCCGCGTCAAAACCCCTTGCATGAGGTTAGGTTTGGGTGGGCCCCATCACCAAAACCTCTCATGGGAGGTTAAGGTGTGGTGGTCCCACCTCCAACTTACATGAGGATATTTTAACCATAAACAAAATAAAGCCGGAAAAATTATTATTTTTAATTAAAATTCTAAAAAACCAAAACTAAATTTTATTCTTGACTCACTTCCATTGAAGTGAATGTTTCCTTAATAAAATATCGGCGTTGTGAGTTCAATAGTGCCCTTAGATTTCAATTATGAGCACTGGTTAAAAGGTACAAAATAAGACTCGCGTGTTTAATGAACATACATGAAAAAAAGTTTTGAAAAGTATTATCAGTCACCCACAACCAACACCGGTCGAGGTTAGGCTCTTCCTAGGTGAAACACACCCCAACGAATGGAACTGTACTCTTGGATATTTAATCCGAGTTACCGTTTAGATGTAATGAATTTTACAATAAAATAATTGTCATGTTATTATTTTACTTGAAGCCAAAATGTAACTTTTTCTAGTGGCTTGTGCTAACCAAAGTTACTATATTATTAAATAAATCATTCCCTCATGAGTACAACGGTGGTATCATATTTTTAATCCGAGTTAAATTTATTGAGTTATAATCATTTTAAACATAAAATAATATATTTAATTATTTTATTTATGATTATTCTATTTTTAGGTATTCTCACAGGAGGCTCGTGCCGACTAATCTTAAGTCACACCTAGGGTAAACCCACCATCCTCAGTGCAACGGTTCCCTCAGATTTCTGATCTGAGTAACCATTTCAAAGTTATTCATTTTTTTAGGAAAACTACTTACATGTTTTAACATAAGCTTAACAAAACTTCGACGTATCATTACAGGTAGTCCGGTCCTCAAAATTGTGCCCCGTCAGATTTCACGAACATGTAAAATTCATATATATATATATATATATATTTACATTGAAGGTATGGGTCATTAAATTCTCCCCACATTAGGTCTATACTTCCTTGTAAACCACAACTCTAACTAAAGAAACAAATGGGGGTACTAATGCACACATCTGAGACTCCCCCTCCCATGTGCTCCCCAGGAGGTTCATGTGCTATCAATGAACACAGACCAGAGGTATCTATCATCCATGAATTACTGGCTCCTATAGATCCTCTAACTCTTCCTGAACCTCTATCAAAGTCACCCCATCGTCGATGTCCAACTCTCCATGGTCGATGATGTGAGAAGGGTTATGCACATATCTCCTCAGCTGGGATATGTGGAAGACAATGTGCAGCTGGTGAAACTGAGGTGGAAGAGCTCAGCATTATTCCACCTCACCAACTCTGCTATGGACCTGGAATGGTTTGGTAAAAATCAAAGATAACTTTCCGCCTCGGAAAAATCTCCACAAACCTCATCAAGGTGAGACCCGTAGAAATACATGGTCGCCATACTAGAAATATATAGGCCTCTGTATTCTATCCACATATGACTTCTGCCTTCTTTTTACTATCCTCATATACTCTTGGATGATCATCACATTCTATGTGGTATCCAATACCATATTTGGTCCCACGAGTGCTGACTCCCCTAGGCCAGTCTAGCACAATGTTGATCTTCAAGGTCACCCGTACAACACCTCGAAAGATGACATCCTGATGGTGGAGTGATAGTTGTTGTTGTATGCAAACTCAAAAAAGGTTATGTGATCTACCTAAATATGAGTGAATCTTAGGAGACAAGCACGCATCATGTCCTCGAGGGTCTGAATGGTCCGCTCAGTCTGACCATCCATCTGAGGATGGAAGACGATGCTCAAACGGAGCTGCGTCCCAAATGCCTCTTGCTACCACTTCCATAGCCGAGAAGTAAAATGTGAATCACGATCAGAGATAATATCTGAATTTAGTCCATGTAGCTACACAATCTAATACACATAGAGGCGTCCCATGCCCTCTACATAACCCTAATCTATGATTGGTAGGACGTGGGGCGACTTGATGAGTCAGTCGACAATCGCCCAAATTGAGGCATGTCCTTCGGATGTACGTGGATGTCCTATCACGAAGCCCATTTATATCCCATCCCACTTCCACAATGTAACCTATAAAGGCTAATCTAAGCCTTCTTGTACCTGAAGTTCCTCCATCACTTGTTGACAAGTGATGCACTGAGAGACAAACTCCACAACTGCTTCCATCATTATCGGCCACCAGTGTTGTCGTCAGATGTCTGGGTACATCTTCACCACTCCTGGATGTACTGCTAGAAGGGATGTGTGTAACTCCCTCAATACTACCACCTGAAGTGACAAAGGTAACATAGTATGTTCTCTGAGGAGTATGACTTCGTACCCGCCTTCCAAAAATCTATCAGGTTCCTACCCTGTGGATATATGGTCATGTCGTATCTCACAGTCAATATCCCCATGTTGTTCCTCCCTTACTCACTAAAAAAGAGGGTGAGTGACTGTAAGAGGCTTAAGGAAGGAATTTCCATCTCAATAAACAAAGTATATTTGTAAAGAAGACAAATTCTATGTCGCCTCACTCAGAAGATGTAGGACAGACCTCTTGCTGAGTGTGTTCGCTACCATGTTCCCCTAACCAGGAGTATATAATATCTCAATGTCAACTTCTGCTGCCACGAGGGTGAGGTTGGCAGACTCATGAGTGATTGGCTGCACCCATCTATGCATGATTTTATCCTATGATTCCTTGGTTTCCTTTTTTTTTCTTCCAAGGAAAACCTCATCTCAATGTTGTAGATAAACCACAACCTCTTTTATTAATATAATTAATCTGAGTGTGAATTTTGGATGTCATGTCCAAACCCAAACTAGAGTAAAAGGACCTTGACGCTGCCTCCAAGAGGTTCCAACCAAATATCTCGCCTCATGGGTCATATCACACTGTCGGTGTAAGTGTGATTATCTAATCTCCCCCAAAAGATATAACCAGATGTGAGGGTCAAGTCAACTGTTTAATCAAAAACTATATGTACTAGACATGATTTCTAGAGGGAGGAATGATTGGTACCTATGTATATTGAAATGGTAGCTAGTATTAGACATAAACCGTACCTCGAATCATTCCTAGAGACCTTGGGTCGCATTCCTTGACCACATGCAACTACACTCTTCCCCTTCCACCCAACTCCCTGATCTTTGCAGGGTCCACCAAAAAGGGGGTGGTTGTAACATTTCGACAAGTACACCACCACATGTTTCTCTCCTAGCTCTGCTTCCACATCTACTGCCCTTGAAATTCATCTTTCCCTAACACATTTTACAGGCCCATGTCTCTAAGACTGGCGCCTGTTCTCTGCTTTCCCACTGCTAACATTCACTGGCTATATCCGTTCAGCCAAAGAACATTCAACCACAAAGGTTCTCTCTAGCACCCTAGAATAATTAGAAATGCATAGATGAATAGTGTGGACTCATATGTCCTTTAAACACACCTCTATCAGAATTTCAAGCCTTGACGCACTGATTGTATCTTATTAATCGAGTACCAGGAAAGATCGGTATGCATCGATGTATACTTATCTATGGACATGTTGTCCTGCCGATGCTGTAGTAGTTCTAGAGAACACTAAGCCACTTCGTCGAGCCAGTCCTCATCTGCTTATGAGTCGGGATCACCTTGGAACCTGAGGGGTATCCGATGTTGAAACATGTGTAAGGAACTAAGCCTACATGTGTCCTCTACTGGTATCACCGGATGTAACTACTGACCAATGGGTAGTGATATAGCTAGCACACTACACGAAGGTACTTTCTCGGGAAATGGTCCACGTACCGAAGCCTCGTCACTAGGTCGACCATCGTTATGGTAACCCACTAAAAAAACTAGTAGTTATGATCATAGTCTTCTCTACTGGTGTCTCAACTAGACGAGAAACTCTGGCAACCGCCTCTATCCAGCCCTTAGCTCTTTGGGAATCTGTCTCACCTCGTAACCTCAGAGGCCACTACTACTGGAACTTGTGCAACACGCTCAGCCATCCTTCACTGTCAACCAGTGTGGTTGGTGTTCTCAGCTTCCCAACGGGTAGTGGTACTGCTGGTACACCACCCGAACGTGCCAACACAATAAGAGGGCCATACACCGAAACCACTTCGCTCTGTGGGCTATCATTGCGAACAACTCTCAGAACTCTAACTGGCTATCTTCATGGAGACATCCTAAAAGATAAAAATTTTACACTGTAAAAGATTACACCTGATGATCATACCTGGTTGATCTGACCAAAAGAAAACTTTTGAAAATAAACACACAATCAATGTTTTCATGAACTAAGTCGAAAATCAGTAGTTAGGGTCCTGGTGTATTGATACGTCGGCCCCTACACCAATACTGGAGTCCCTGAACTAAAAACCACACTCAGTACCATTAACATTATTTCCTCACAGAAAATAATGATCAGAGTACTATGTTATGTTGTAGGACTGACTCCCCTAATACCAATTTTTCATGAACCATCCCCTAGGGCCCATGTCGTGACTACCTCATGCCCGCCATCCATAGTCCAAGGGCTGCAGACTTGCACCAAAGGTGTAAATCCATAAACTACGAAGTCATTGACTTTAAAACATGAAAATGAACACAACAGAGTATGATATAGAAGAAAAAAGCTATGTAATACTCTATACAAAGAGTGCAGAAAGTGGAGGGGATAGAATACAAGCCCAAATAAAAAATACAAGTACAACTGAATCAAGTACAACTGAAAAGGATAAAACAGCTGAAAGGTGAAGAGCAACTCTTGGATCGTCCACCATGGATCCTACCTGAAGGGTAGGTACAGATATCCTCCTCATCAATCCATGTCCATTGGCCTCCTCCGTGTACCGACACATTGTATGGTTCACCTCCGGGTACCGTCTAGTCCTGGTACTGTCAGAGTCAGTCAGCGCTGTCGGTCATCTGCAACCAACACAACAATGTGCGGTCAAATCCTGTATAGGGGTGAGTATAACGATACTAATTATGGACCCTGAGACCCTCAAGGTCTCACAAAATCTAACAATTATAAACCACAAAGTATGAAATCAACAGATAACCCCACATAGGTATACTCCATAAAAATACCTATGTTATCAAGTAATCCATCTCAATCATGAGGTAAATACATAATGTTACGGAATCAGCTCAACCAGTATTTTATTCTAGGGATAGTATCAATTAACAACCCCAGTCACATTGTCGAAACCTTGTCTACTGGATAACTATTCATCTATCAAGTAAAGTGGCCATACCGTATAACCAAGGGTCCCGCTCCGGTATCCACGGAGAAAAGTGACTGACTAGCTACATAGAAAGGGATGAGTCTAAAGAATTTGTCGGGTAACCCACTTCCCAACCAAGCTATTGGTTAAACCATAAGAGGTCATTGGGTAACCCAATGCCCGACCAAGCTGGAGGGTAATCCCTAATGTCAACGGGTAACCCGCTGCCCAGTCCAACTGGAGGGTAACCCTAAGAGATCGTCGGGTAACCCACTTTTCAGCCCAGCTGGAGGGTAAAACCTAAAGGTAAATAGGTAACCCACTGCCCGTCCCAGAAGGTTGGTAAACCCTATGATCAATGTGTAACCCACGGTCCAGCCCCGCTGGTGTGTAAACCCGAAACTAGTTTGATATCTCTGAACTATTCTTGCTCATCTCTAGGAGGATCCAATCCACGAGCTACAGGTCGATACTCCCACTGTCACTAAGTCCCATGTACAAGTATCTCAAAGGTTATCCTCATCATAGTGGTATCAACGCAATAGGAGACGCATCAACCGGACACTCAGTCTGTGAGATATTAGACTTTTAGTCCCGGGGGCCTGGTTGGATTCGTGCACGATCCAACTAGACCGTATTTCAACATTAACATGAAATCAAGTGGGGTATAGTCAAAGTGACCATCACCCTAAAAGAAAACCGGCACCGTTGATGGTATGTCAAATGGTTATCTATTGCCAAAGGTATTTCCAATGAAAGTAAATGGGTCACTTATAGGTCTGGGTCCGGTTCGACCCACTCCAACTGACTCGGTCCAAAACTGTCAGGGATGACCCGTTCAGACCTGATGGGTGGGGCCGGGCCCATTGGATGAGCTAGCCTGTTAGGTTCAGGTCGGCCCGTCGGGCCCAGCCCAGCCATCCTCTTGGGCGGATCAGCCCAGAGGGAATGGTCGGGTCGGCTCGTCGAGGGTGTTGTGAGGGGGGCCGCATTCTTGCATGGGAGGACGGTGTGGATAGGGTGCTGGATTGGTCACGAGGCACCCGGGAAGGCCGGCAGGAGGCCTGGAGGTAGGCCAGCAGGTGGCCAGGTGGGGCACAAGGCGGCCCGGTGGGCAATCGGGCAGGGCGCGAGGCAAGCCAGTGGGCAGCCGGGAAAGGCGGCGGGTGGTCTGCCAGCGCACTAGGCCGGCCGACGGGTGGCCGGGCTTGGCACTACCAGGAGGCTGGGAAACCAGGCTGGCAAGGTTCAGTGTAGCTCGGGCTGGCGGTGTTCGACCGAGGCGTACGGCGGCGGTGTGGCTGGGGAGGCTCAGCAGCCGGCGGGTGGTGCGCTCAGGGTGGCATGGATGGTTCGGTAGGAGGACTGTGCGACAGAGGTCGGCTTGGCTGGTGGGCCACGGTTCGGCCCGGAGCACCAGAGCACTGTGAGGGTGGCGCGGATTGCAGAGGCTGTGGGTAGTGCGACATTTGTCTTTGTTGACTTCGTCGTTCCATCGCCTCATCGCCATGCCGAAAAATCATCACAAACAAGAATTGGGGAGGGGTCGGGCCATATTGGTTTGGCCCGCACCATCTGCGTTTAAGGTGGTTACAATTGGTTCATTGTGATAGAAGTACGCTGAAAAACAACATACTCACAACATTTCCTTTATAACCAAAGAAGAAGATTCAAGGAAAGCATCAAATTTTAATAAACCACATACCTTTTTTGTTCGTTCATCGATGTTGATGTCATGGGAAGAAGATGAAGGGGTTCGTCTTTTATCGCTTCTGCCACCCACTTCCAATCTCGAGCTGTGTCGGCTCATTAACGACGATGCAGAAGTCGGTCATCGAAGGCGTCTCACGATTGTTGAAGCTTCGAAGAACAATTCAAAGAAAGTTGGAGTTCTTCATTCTTTATTCTACATCGTGAGATGGGGTTCTTCGTTGGGAGATTTCTCTCAAATCCACCACTCAAACCTGCCACCAAAATTACTATGCCAACAAAATAATAGATTGTAATATCTTATTAATTTTTTGGCACAATATTCAAATTGGTCTAATTAATTAGGTAGGATACCCTTTATTAATTCAAGGTGTTGGGACAATGAATTAATTAAGTGAGGTGAAGAGGCTCTCCCTCATTAATGAGGGAGAGTTGAGAGGTTTTCCTCTCCTCTCGTTAATAGGGGAGTTTAGCCCAGTGTGGTCCCCACGTCATAACCCCTTGCGGGAGGTTAGGTTCAGGTGGTCCCCACCACTATAACCTGTCATGTGAGGTTAAGGTGTGGTGGTCCCACCTCCGACTTCAATGAGGAGATTTTAACCATCAAATAAAAAATCCACACACATTATATTTATTTTTTTCAAACTCTAGAAACCCCAAAAACTATCTTTTATTCTCGACTCACTGCCATCGAAGTGATGGTCTCATTAAGAAAATATCGGCTCTGTGAGTTCAACGGTGCCCTCAGATTTCAATGTCGAGCAACAGTTCAAAAGTTACAAAATTCCACTCATGTATTTACCGAATGTACCTGAAAAAATGTTCAGAAAATTATTATCAGTCTCCCTCAACCCGTGATGGTCATGTTTAGGCTCTTCCGAGGTGAAACATACCCCAACGAACACAACGGTACTCTCGGATTTTTAATAAAAGATACCGTTTATATGTTATTAATTATAAAATAAAATAATTGTCACATAATTATTTTATTTACATCAAAAAAGTAACTTTTTCTAGTGGCCTGCACTGGCCAGAGTTAGTATCTGCTTAAATGAAGCATTCCCTCATGAGTTCTACGGTGGTCTCAGATTTTTAATTCGAGTTACCTTTTGTGAGTTATAAGTGTAACACCTGAGATTTTATGAGAAATATATAGTTTTTATGATATATACATCATAAAAGGAATCTTTCACTACACACAAAACTATCTTGTCTTGCTTTACACGCAATCATGACCTTCCTCGATAGCTTGCGTTGTACGTAATACCGAGTTTCACTAAACAACGATATGCTATTAAAATATTATTAAAACTAGCCGTTATAAATAGTAATACCCACCTTTTGAATTTTTTTTATAAATGGACTTCATTTTTGGATTCGGAATTTCGAAATTAGCCTAGAGTGAAATTTTGGTATTTTTCTGAATACTTTCAATTTTTGATAAATAGTGAAAACGCTGGGTTACTATTTAGAAACCGACTTTTTATTTAAATAATTATTTATTTTATTTAAATTTATTTTAGGTCAAAATTGATACATAATACCTATATAACTTCAATTTAATTCATTGGAGTCATTTTATAATAATTTTAGATATATAAAAATTTTATTACACTTTTCACTGTCTTTTACCCACCTCCAATTAGATTTTACAAATTTACATAAAACATAATGCTACCACTTCTGTGAGTGGAATTTAAAAAATCCGAGAGACAATGATAATATCAAGGAGTAAAATGTGGATCATTATGATAATATAAATTTTTGGTGAATAGTAACTTTTTACTTTTTTTACCACGGTTAAAAGTAAATAGTGTAATTAAGGTTATAATTGATATTATTATTACCCTAAAACATGTCATAATTCTATTGTATAAGTTTAATTCGACCAAAAAAACATTAGGAATAAAATATGACAATTTAGGTCCAACTTGATTAGATTAGGACATTTAATATTATTTTATTTAAAGAAGAGTTAAAATAGTTAAAATCAACGTTTAATAACTAAAACATTTTTAATATTGGTTTAAAAATAATATAAATTGGACTATAAATATTCATTAGAAAGATAAAAATATTTCATACATAATTATATTTTATTTATAATTTTTAGACTTTATGTAATCTAATTTATTTATGACACAATGATGATGCAGTAATTACCTTATTAAACAAATATTAACATAATTGATATTATAAATACCCAAATAAAAGTAATTTGAGACTTTTTAAGAATTGAACTAATTTTATAGGTTAATATGGCATATTTGATTTGATTTAATTAACTTATTTTGAACTAATATAGCTTTTATGATTTTTACAAAAATGAATTACCAAATAGTGTCATAATTGACATAAAATTGTTTTGAAAACATATATTATATTATTAATTGTCATTTTATTCACAAAAAATTTAAGTTCAGGCCAAATTACATAGATAAGGTTATATATAATAATAATTAACATCTTGGGGTTATTTTGTCTTTTTATAGTATGTTTACTAACAATATAATATAAGAAAATAAGAAGACCCGGTAAAAGTTAAATTATTTAACACAGAGTTAAATCTAAATGATAAGGTTAAAATAGTAACCTAAACTTGTATAAAATCAATTTATTGAGATTATTTCTTACCATACCCACCTTATCTTAGAAATAAATAAATTTGGAGCTATTATAAACCTAATATGACTTTATAATATAATAATATTTTAAGTTTTTCCGAAGGTGCCCCTCTCCTCCCTTATAAAAGGACACCTCCTCCCTCTCCTCCTCACACCACTTTGAGCCTTAATACTCTTCCAAACACAACCAATTTTCCTTCTAAACTCCACTAGAAACATCTTATAGGTCCCAGTATTCTTCAAATACCATCTTTAGTGCCCTAAGAGGAGGTTAAGAAGAGGCACTTCAAAGAAGGGGTAATGTCTGTTACCGATTTTTTCAACTTTATTTCTTCTTCTACTTCTACGTCATTAGTTGTTTTATTATGATGTAATAACATCAGTATCAATCATATACTGATTTGTTATTATAAGTATGAAACAACACTATTTCACCTTCTATCCATCCTACGGAAAACGAAATCATTGTGCATGCGTACGTACGGAATACCGTCTCCACGCCGTGGTGAAATATGTTTTACACCACCACCTTACTTGAATTGGTATAATGGTGTAATGAATAACTACATATAATTTTTTTAAAATGATATTGATTCTGAAATAGAATACATATACTTCAATAAAAATCCACGGTCATGGGAACGATATCATCGCTCGTGCGTACGTACGGCCTACCATCTCCACGATGTGATGCAACTCGTTCTACATTATCTTCATTTCATAATAATTATATAAATGCATTTAATGAATAAATATGATTTATATTACACTAATTCCATTCTGTAAATTATGTATCTATAACCTAAAAAAGAAGAATAAGAATTTATTCGACAAAACACACATAAGAACAAAAAGCAATAAACACCCGAATAACAAGTAGCAATGAAATATTACTAATAAGAAGATAAAAATATGACCATATATGATATCATAACAATTGGTATGATTCTGGAATAAGTAAATAACATCATTTAATTCATTATACACGAGTTTCGGACACGTACGACGCAAATCAAACCTATGGTAAGAGAAAATCTCACAATCAAATTTTTTTCCGAGATTGTTTACACTTCAGAATTTACTGGGATATATTTATCATCCACATTCATGATTCCTCAATATGAAATATTATTTCTATCTTCATAAAAAATTTTAAATAAAATTTTACCCATTGGTGAGTTTTTATTAAAATATATGAATGGAATCTTTTGTCGTTTTTATTACGAGATACTTTTTAACTTTTTCGGGCAAATATGAGAAGAGTTTTTTTAACATATACGACATGAATGGATTTTTATGATTTCATAGAACATTATTTCCATGAATATTCCCTTACAAGTTTCCATAATTATTTTTAATCAACTTATTTTAGATTAAAATTTTATGAAATGTTATGAAAGGAAAAATGATTTTGAAGTAGAAATGATATTTTCCTCAAGAATTGAGTTCATGTGTTTTGTCAAAATTATTTTCCATATAAGATAATATAGGGTTTTCTTTCTATCCCTATTTTTTTAAGTTGATATGATTATTTTATGAAGGAATTAATTTTATGATGTCATTTTATCTTATAAGGATTATGTTATGATGGCATGATGTTTAAGAATCCCATTTTTATTACATGGATTATGCACTGATTTATTATTTATGATCTTGTGGCACAAATAAGAATGGTATCATAATGAGATGGGTGGGACCCTTATCTCCCTCTAATGCATTGGCTAAATATTTATATCTCATGAGATAGACATGGCTGGGATGGCAGGTCAATCTGGTTCATTGAAATTGGATTGAAACGAGGAGTGAACTCGGTTCAGAAATGGACTTTGTCCGCTAAGATAGTCTTGGAAAAGAGTCTTGACTAATAAAAAATGATTCTCTATGATTATGTGTGTATTACACAAAGTCTCATGTTTTTAGTTATGATTATTGGGATTACATTTCACTACTATGATTTATCCCATGTTATGATATTATGATTTCTTTTGTAGGTTCTTATTCTGGAAATGCTATGTTCTTATTAATATGATATTTCCTTTCATTACCCTTACTGAGAATTTGAGCTCACCCTTTTGTATGTTTTTATTCCCCAGGTCATGAAGAAGGTTATTAAGTAGAATATTCCATAGGGACTCTAGATATGATGAAATAAATGGGAGACAATGTAGAGGCTTTATGGACCAGTTGTTTATGCTTCCCAGTTTCTACAGACACTATACCTATACGTTCCTTTCAGGGTTTTGTTATATGCTGTAATAAGTATGCTTCAATTATTATTAATAACAATGTATAAAAATTATGGGTCATTATAGTTGGTATTAGAGGAAAGGTATAGTAATCCATTGGAAACTAGGATATGAAAGACTTAGTAAGAACCCTACGGATATATCTAAGTATTGAACACAATCTTAGTGTTTTAGAAATGGCCATGAATAACCAATCATAAGACCTAAAGCATGAAATATTATTCTTGATTATGTGGTTTTCCTATTATAATAAGTATTGCTCACACTATTTTTCTTATTTTTAGTCAATGGCTGGAACCCGAAAGAACCATGTTAATTATTAATGCGACAGGGAATGTAATGATTGTTCCCCGGAGAAAACAAGCATTATGGGAGGTGGAATGAAAAATCTTATATCCATGCTCAAAAAACATTCTCAAGCTATGAATCATGCAGAACATCCAAACAAGCAAATAAAGGAGCAACATTCTGTTGAACCCTTCATGAGGCAGCGTCCACCCTCATTCAGCGGTACTACTAATCCATTAGTTTCTGAACAATGTATTAGTACTACTGATAAGATATTTTCAGTTCTTCAATGTTCTGAACATGATAAAGTCATCTTAGCAGTATATTGTTTGGAAGGTGAAGCTGATAAATGGTGGAATCTTATTAAGAAAATGAGGCAAATGGATGAAATTGATTTCATGGAATGGGTTGAGTTCACGAACTTTTTTTTCAATAAGTACATCCCTTGTATTCTTCAAACAAAGATAGAGAAGGAGTTTCATGAACTAAAGAAAAAGGATGATGAATCTGTTGGTATATATGACGTAAATTTTACAAGACTTGCATGGTACACTTCTAGTATTATTATCCAACCTCAGAGTAAGATCGATCGATTATTTAGTGTCTTAAAACCATGTCATAGAAGGGCGTTATCCATAAGGGACTTCAATTGCTACGAGGAAATCGTTCGATGTGATCTCAAGGATGAGATGGGGATTGGAGTAACCCATTAGTCATATTCATTTGATAAGATGAGGAAAATGGAATTCAAAGGAAAATCTAAAGACAACAGTGAAAAGAAGATGAGTTTTCTCTTATGCTAAATTTTTGGAGAGAAACGTGGAGGGAGTTGTCTTAATGGGGCAAGTAAATGTTTCAAATGTAGAAAAGAAGTTCATCAAGAATTTGAATGCCGCAATGATGGAAAGAAGATGTATTGTGATGCGAACAAAGAAAAGGCTACACAGAGTGCACCTCCTACACGTCAATGTTACAAGTGCAAGGAAATGGGGCATTATACTAATCAATTCCCTACTCCAAGGGTTATTGATGATGATCGACGTCAACAAACACTTAAGGTTAATGACAAAGGAAACTCACATGAAAATTCTATCTGTGATTAGGAGTTAGATAACGAAGTGCTGAAAGGTACACTTACTATCCACTCTAAAGTTGAAAATGTGTTATTTGATTCTATATCCACCCACTCTTTTATTTCTGAAGAATTTTCTAATGGTATCGCCGTATTACCTCAAAAATTATATGTTGAGTTAGCTGTGACAACACCTAATGGCACAACAGTCACATCAAATGTTTATAATTCTTCTCCGATTAAAGTTTGTGGGAAGGTTCTTCCTACAAATCTTGTGATACTTCCTATAATGGAATTTGATGTGATTCTTGGCATGGATTGTCTTTCTTTATATAGAGCTCATATAAATTTCCAAATAATGGAAGTCACATTTCATATTCTAGATCAATCTATGATGGTCTATCGATCCAAGGATGAACATAAACTTCCAGGGGAAATTTCTCCCATCTTATGGGTCTTGATTCCACTAAATGAAGGTTATTTATCTCTAATGGTTGGAGAGAAACTCACGATTAATAATATACCCATTGTACAGGAGTTTGATTATGTCTTTATAGATGAATTTCCTGGTCTTCCACCCAATCGTGATGTTGAGTTTTCAATCGAACTCGTACCGGGTGCTTTTCCTATTTCAAAGACACCTTATAGAATCGACCCAATTGAGTTGCAGGAATTGAAGAAACAACTCCAAGATAATCTTGATAAGGAATTCATATACCCTATTGCATCTCCTTGGGGAGAACCTATTCTATTTGATAAGAAGAAAGATGGATCAATGAGACTCTGCATTGATTATCGAGAACTTAACAAGATCACTATCAAGAACAAATATCCTCTCCCACACATTGATGACTTATTTGAACAACTACGCAGAGCTCAATACTTTTCCAAGATTGATATTCATTCAGGGTGTCATCAATTAAGGGTCAAAAGGGAATATATAACAAAGACGGATTTCCGTACAAGTTATAGAGACTATTAATTTATAGTGATTCCATTTGGTCTTACTAATGACCCTGCTATATTCATGGATCTAATGAATAGAGTCTTTAGAGATTATCTTGATAAATTTGTGGTAGTCTTTATAGACGATATTCTTGTCTATTCAAAGAGAAAGGAAGAACATGAAGATCTCTTGATAATTGTATTGAATACCCTATGAAAGGATAAACATTATTCAAAATTTACCAAGTGTGAATTTTGGCTTAAAAAAGATTCATTTTTGGGTCACATAATCTCAAAATTTGGGATATCTGTGGATCCAACAAAAAAGAGGTTATCTAAAGATGGTCGAGACCAACAATATTAACTGAGATCCGAAGTTTACTTGGGATGGATAGATATTATCAATGTTTTGTGAAATATTTTTCCCTATTATCTAATCCACTAACTAGGTTGACTCGAAAAGGAGTTCAGTTCCTTTGGACGGTGTATTGTGAAGAGAATTTTAAGGAGTTAAAAAGAAGGTTTTCTAATGCACCTGTGCTCACACTTCCTTGTAGTGGAGATTGGGTTGTGATCTATAGTGACACATCAAAGAAGGGATTGTGGTGTGCTCTCATGAAAAACGATATTGTTATAGCTTATGTCTCACGACAGTAGAAAATCCATGAGAAAAATTATCCAACTCATGATTTGGAATTATCTGCGGTAATCATTGAATTTATGATTTGGAGGCATTATCTTTATGTTGAAAGGTGTGATATTTATACTGATCATAAAATTTTAATGTATATTTTCACAAAAAAGGAGCTGAATATGCACCAAAGAAGATGGTTGGAGCTGATTAAGGATTACGACTGCTAAATTCATTATCACCCTGGGAAAGAAAACAAGGTGGTATATGCATTAAGTCGACAAGACCATGCTAGCTGATCCATGATGAGGATCACAAAAGATCCAATATTAATGGATTTAAAAAGGATGGATCTTGGAATTATAATGGAAGGGGAAAAATATTATCTTTCTCAAATGAGTGTTCTACCATCTATAAATGTGAAGATTAAAGATGCATAGATAGAAGGTGTAGAGTTACAATAGAAGGTGAGAAATGTTCCTGGATTCAACCTCGATTGTGATGGGATAATAAAGTTCAGGAATAGGGTTTGTGTTCCTCCCAACCCCGAATTAAAGATGGAGCTCTTGGATGAGGCCCATAGTTCATCATTATTTATTCATCTTGGAAGCACAAAGATGTATAGGGACCTAAAACAGTACTTCTAGTGGGATGGCATGAAAAGAGATGTTGCTGAATATGTCTATTGATGCCTGGTTTGTCAGCATGTTAATGTTGAGAGATAGAAGTCTAAGGGGATGTTACAACCATTATCCATACCAGAATAAAAATGGGAAAACATCACTGTAGACTTTGTCCCCAGACATCCTTAAACATCCAAAGGCAAAAATGTTATCTGGGTCATAGTTGATCGTCATTCAATGTCGGCACACTTCATTGCTATTAGAGAAGATTTCACTCTGGGTCATCTTTCCAGGATATATGTAATGGAAGTCGTACGATTGCATGGAGTACCACTTTCCATTATATCTGATTGGGATCCAAGGTTTATCTCAAAGTTTTGGTGAAGACTTCAGCACAATCTGGATACATAGTTGAGTTTCAACACTTCTTATAATCCTCAGACAGACGGTCAGTCTAAGAGAACAATTCAAACTCTAGAAGATATGATAGGAGCTTGCTCTATGGACTTCAAAGGGGGTTGGGATCTACACCTACCTATGGTGAAACTTTATTATAAAAATAGATTTCCCTCTAGTACTCAGATGTCTCTTTATGAAGCTTTCTATGAAAAGAAATGCCGAACTCCAACTTACTGGGATGAAGTTGGGGAAAGAATGCTATTAGGACCTGATCTTGTTGATAAGATGGCAGAAAAGGTCCGATCTATTCAACAAGACATAAGAGAAGCTCAGAGTCGAAAAAAAAGTTATGCCAATAACCGAATAAAATACCTAGAGTTTGAAGTGGGTGATAAAGTGATTTTATGAATATCTCCTTGGAAGAGATTAATGAGATTTTGAAAGAAGGGGAAACTGAGCCTAGGTATCTCTGTCGTGTCGAAATACTGGATCGTGTTGGGAAGGTAGCTTACCAATTTGTGCTTCAACTAAATCTCTCTCAAGTTCATGATGTGTTTCATGTATCGCTCCTGAGAAAGTACATACATGATCCTTCACATGTACTCAGCTCAGATGTTTTACCGCTAGAGCATGATCTTTCTTATGAAGAACAACCGATAGAAATTCTGGATCGTATCGGAAAAGTCCTAAGTAAAAATACCACTCGTTTGGTGAATGTTTTATGGATGAACCACTAATTAGAAGAAGCTACATGGGTTCTTGAGGATATGATGAGGGAGAGGTGTCCTCAACGGTTTGTTACAAAGTGATGAATTTCGAGGGAAAAATTCATTCTAAGGGTGGTAGAATGTAACACCCGAGATTTTATGAGAAATATTTTGTTTTTATGTTATATACATCATCAAAGGAATCTTTCACTACACACAACACTAGCTTGGCTTTCTTTACACGCAATCGTGACCTTCCTCAATAGCTTGCGTTGTACGCAATACTGAGTTTCACTAAACAATGATATGGTATTAAAATATTAATAAAACTAGCTGTTATGAATAGTAATACCCACTTGTTGAATTTTTATTTTACAAAATGGACATCATTTTTGGATTCAGAATATCAAAATTATCCACGGGTGAAATTTTATTATTTTTCTAAAAACATTAAATTTTTTATGAATAGTGAATACACAAGGTTACTATTTAAAATCCGACGTTTTATTTTAATAATTATTTATTTTATTTAAATTTATTTCAGGTCAATATTGATAATTAATACTTATATAAGTTCAATTTAATTCATTGGAGTCATTTTATAATAATTTTAGATATATAAATATTTTATTGAAATTTTCACAGTCTTTTACCCATATCCAAGGAGAATTTGCAAATTTACATAAAACTTAATTTTACCGCTTATGTGAGTGGTATTTAGAAAATCTAAAAGACACAGTTAATATCAAGGAGTAAAATGTGGTTCAATATGATAAAAATAACTTTTCGTGAATAGAATCTTTTTACTTTTTTTCCCACGGTTATAAGTAAATACGGTAATTAAGGGTAAAAATGATATTATTATTATCCTAACTCATGTCCTAATTCTATTGGATAAGTTTAATTCGACCAAATACAACCTTAGGAATAATATATGACCATTTAGGTCCACGTGGATTAGATTAGGACATTTAATATTATTTTATTTAAAGAAGAGTTAAAATAGTTAAAATCAAAGTTCAATAACTAAAACATTTTTAATATAGGGTTATAAATAAGATAAATTTAACTATAAATAATCATTATAAAGATTAAAATATTTCTTAAATAATGATATTTTATTTATAATTTTTATACATTATATAATTAAATTAATTAATGACACAATGATGATGTAGTAATTTCCTTATTACGGAAATATTAACATAATTGATATTATTAATACCCAAATAAATGTAATTTGATACTTTTTAAGAAACAAAATAATTTTATTGGTTAATATGACATATTGGAATTTATTTAATTAAATTTTTTCGAACTAATAAAGCTGATATGATTTTCAAAAAATCAATTACCAATTAGTGTCAAAATTGAAATAAAATAGTTTTTAAAAATAATATTATATTATTAATTGTTATTTTATTCCTAAAAATATAAGGTTTGGCCAAATTACTTATATAAGGTTATATATATTAATAATTAACAACCTGGGGTTCGTTTGTCATGTTATAATATGTTAATTAACCATATAATGTAAGAACACAAGAAGACACGGTTAAAGTTAAATTATTTATCTTAGAGTTAAATCTAAATGATAAGGTTAAAATAGTAAACTAAACGTGTCTAAAATATATTGGTTGAGATTATTTCTTCCAATACCCACCTTAGGTTTGAAATAAATCAATTTGGAGCTATTAAAAACCGAATATGACTTTATAATAAAATAATATTTTATGTTTTTCCTATGGTGTCCCTCTTCTCCCTTATAAAAGGACACCTCCTCCCTCTTCCCCTCACACCACTTTGAGTCTTCAATCAATGCCAAAACCTGACAATTTTCCTTCTCAAATTCCTTAGAAACATCCAAGAGGTCTTGGCCTTCTTCAAAGACCATCTTTAGTGCCCTAAGAGGAGGTTAAGAGAAGGAATTTCAAAGAAGAGATAATGTATGTTACCGATTCTTTCAAAATTATTTCTTATTATAATTATTAGTATTTAGTTGTTTCATTATTATTTATTAACATAAGTATCACTCATATTATAATATGTTATTATATGTATTAAAACCCTCTATTTCACCTTCTATCCATCCAACGGAAAACAAAATCACCGCATGTGCGTACATACAGAATACTGTCTCCAAGCAGTGGTGTAATCTATTTTCCACCACCGCCTTACTTGGATGGGTATAATAGTATAAATAATAATCATATTTGATTATTGGAAAATGATATTTATTCTTAAATAGTATACATACACTTCAATACAATTCCACGATCATGGGAATGATATCATCGCTTGTGCGTACATACAGCCTACCGTCACCACGATGTGATGCGACTCGTTATACATGATCTTCATTGCATAATGATTGTATAAATGAATTTAATTAATAGATATGGTATATATTACAGTAATAACATTCTGGAAATGAGGTATCTATAACCTAAAAATAAGAATAATAATTTATTCGACAAAACACGCATAAGAACAAAAAGCAATAAACACCTGAATAACAAGTAGAAATGAAATATTACTAATAAGAAGCTAAGAATATGACCATATATGATATCATAAAAATGGTTATGATTCTGGAATAAGTAAATAACATTTTCTAAATCATTATAAATGAGGTTCTGACACGTATGATGAAAATCAGATCTAAGGTATGGGAAAATCTCACAATCTCATTTTTATCCGAGATTGTTTATACTTCAGAATTTACTAGGGCATATTTATCATCCACATCCCCGTTTCCTCAATATTTAATATAATTTCTATCCTTCTTCAATTTTTTAAATCCAATTTTACCCATTGGTCTGTTTTTAGTAAAAGATATGAAAGGAATCTTTTTTCGTTTTTAGTACGAGATACTTTTTGACTATTTCGGCCAAATACGAGAAAAATGTATTTTTAACTTATACAGAATGAATGAATATTTATTATTTAATAGAAAATTATTTCCATGAAGATTCCTTTAAATGTTTTAATGTTTATTTTTAATCATCTTCTTTTAGTTTAAAATTGTATGACATGTTAAGAAAGGAAAAAAAATAAAGTAGAAAGGATATTTTCCTAAGGAATGGAGTTCTTGCGTTTTATCAAAATTATTTTCAATCTAAGATAATATATTGTGTTTTTTATATCACTATATTTTTAAATTTATTTTATTATTTTATTATGGAATTAATTTAATGATGTCCTTTTATCTTATATGGATTATGTTATGACGGCATGATGTTTAAGAATACCATTTTTATTACATGGGTTATGCTCTAATGTATTATTTATGATATTATGGCACACATAAGATTGGTATCATTATGTGTTGGGTTGGACCTATATCTCTCTATAATGCATTGGGTAATGATTTATATCTCATGAGATAGACATGGCTGGCACAAAAGGTTAATCCGGTTCAGTGAAAGAGGACTGAAATAAGGAGTGAACTCGGTTGAGAAATGGACTTTGTTCACTAAGATAGTATTGGTAATGAGTCTTGACTACTAAGAAATCATTCTCTATGATTATGTGTGTATTACACAAGGTCTCATGTTTTATGTTATGATTATTGGTATTACATTTCACTACTATGATTTATCCCATGTTATGATATTACGATATCTTTTGTAGGTTAAGATTTTCGAAATCCTATGTTCTTATGAATATGATATTTCTTTTGTTTACCCTTACTGAGCATTTGAGATCCCCCTTTTGTATGTTTCATTTCCCCAGGTCAGGGAGAAGGTTATTAAGTATAATATTCCAAAAGGGACTCTAGATATGATGGAATAAATGAGAGACAATGTAGATGCTTTATGATCCAGTTGTTTAGGCATCCTAGTTTCTAAAGACATGATACCTATACTGTCCTTTCATGGTTTTATTATATGTTGTAATAAGTATGCTTCAATTCTGAAGTAATAACAATGTATGTAAAGTATGTGTCATTATAATAAGTATTTAAAAAATAAAATAATTTATTTAATTATTTTATTTACGATTATGCCATTTTTGGGTTTTCTCACAGGAGGCTCGCACCGACTAATCTTAAGTCGCGCCTAGGGTAAACCCGCCATCCTGAGCGCAACGGTTCCCTCATATTTTTGATCCATGAAACAGTTTAAGAGTTGTTCCACTTTTTTTAGGAATACTACTTAGCCGTGTTAATTTAAGCTTAATAAATTTTCGATGGATCATTCCGGGCACTCCGGGCCTCAGAATTGCACACTGTCAGATTTCACATACTCCTAAAATTCATATATATTTAAAATAAATTAAATGGAAATTCTGGTTCATTACATAACATGACCTTTGGAATAATAAAATAAAAATTATAAACAGTAAACAATCCTCTAAAATTTTACCATCAATAATTAAAATATAAATAAAATTTATTGATCTTATAAATGAAAATATGAAATAATTATATCATAATATAAGTAAATAAATGGTTTAAAATAATTAATTAAATGTTGGTATTTTTGTAGTCCAAAATATTGAATTACAATTTTATTATTATTTAAATAAATAAAGAGTAAGTTTATTTAAAAAAAATTATTCATAAATTAATGTGTTATTATCTTATGATGAGAAGGTAGTTTTATGAGACCTTAAATTATTTTTCAATGTGTTACAAATTCTATTAAAAATTTAAATTTGGTATTTTAAATGTAAATAATGATTTTTATTAAGAATTAAATTTATCATATTTAGAAAATTATTATCATAAAATTGTGTTCATTTTAAAATTCAAAAAAAATGGTTACGAGGATTTTGTAGACTTTTTCTCAAAAAGATGATTTTTTAATAGTAAAATACTGTAGTTTGTGGCATATAAACATTATAAGATAAATTCAATAATCGTTTTGTAAAAACTAATGTAAGAAACATAATGTAGAACTATCAATATATATATAATCTATTTATTAATGGATTTATAACAATTTCAGGTCTTGAGGAAAAATAATTGAATAATGAATAATAATAATGAGAAAACACTTCGCTTCTCCACTATAAATACCTCCACTCACCACCTCTTCTCCTCAAACCTCTCATGATTTGATACATGTCACAATTACACTCAAATGAAAAACAAATACCCTTCCCCATCTCCAGAGGATAATGTTCTCAACAAAATACCCAAACAATATCTCTATGGAGTTTCTGACCGAGGAGGAAATCAATATGTAAAATACTGTTCCATTTCTATTAATTTAATTTCCTCTTATTTTCCATTATTTATCTATCATAACCTCCCCTAATCCAAATTATGTTATGAATACATAATGCTATATTATATTTTACTTTATTTAAAATTGTAAAATCCACATTAAATGTTCTTATCCTCATCCGCTTCATCTAAAAACGAAAAGCCATCCATGAGGTGTTAAATTTTTACCATCAAGGATGAAAAATTTTCATTTTCCATTAACTCATTAAAACTATTAATAAATAATTTTGAATGGTTGAAATATATATTAAAATTTGTGTAATAACCATTTATTTATTTAAAATTCATAATTACAGAATACTAAATTATAAAACAAAATGAGTTCGGTATGGTCTCAAACCACTAAAATTGCCCCAAATTATTATATTTAACATTCTAACAAATGTTTAATCCTTTTTCAATAAAATAAATTTACATATAAGAACAATTTAACCGATGTAATATCGTTAAAAGAATATAATTTAAAATTTGGATAATGATATTAACATTACATGATTATCAATATATTTAAACATGTAAAACAATAATGAAAACCAAGGAAATAAACTATCCCAATTGATGAAATTATATCTAATAAAATATTAAAAGCACTATAAATTAACAAAATAAGAATTTACTAAATATAATACATGTATAAAAGGTTCTCAATTAATTCATTACTATAATTAATTTTATTTTTCAGGACATTAATATCAAGTGATGAACTAATTTAGACATAAGGTATGAGATTCTACTAGAACGTCCACTTTCCTACAAGATACACTTTCCCACTATTTTCTACAATGAAATGCATCATTTATATTTGGGTAATCACTCTAAATTACATGTATATTTTTAGAAATCATGTATATATATTGTATCATTATTTTTTTATTAGTAAATACATGTTTTGAAAAGGTTCCCTTATAAATTAATCCTGATAATAATGCCTGATTAAAGGGATAATCTTGATTTCATACCCACTTATATGTGATATCCATAATATGTTTTAAGCCATAATTTTTTTAAAACAATCACTATTTTTACAATGAAAATGTTTCTTGGTTCAATTATTATTTTTATGTTAAAAATTATTCCATTTTCTTTTTAAATTATCTCTAATATTTTCCTTAAACCATACTAAAATGTTTTATCTTCAGCTTCTTAAACAAACTTTGGAGATTTACCAACTCAAATTTCACATTAAATATATTTATTTATTCCTATTATCCATTATTAATATATGTGAATGATTTAATCACAATTCTTAATTGAAACCATTATGATATTACATTTTAATACCTTTTGACATGGATATGATACCCAATTCTTTCCATGGGTGACCCTAATGTTTATATTGGACTACATATATTTTATTCTTCTTTTGGGTGACATATTCATTATCATGTTAGGATGGGTTTCCATAGGCAGTCATCTAATTCATTTGTTATTGTTTAGTCTCACGAGACATCATGATGGGATAAGGAGTGAACTAGAATCCTTTCTGGGACATTTTCCACCATGTATTGTCAACTACCCTTGACACATGTTTATGTCATGGTATATGTTGTCTCGACATTCCATTCCTAATATTATAGTGTGTTCCTATTATATACATGGTATTGTTTCATATGTTTATTCAGCTTACATTCCTTTAAGTCATCTTGTTATGTCTTCTAACCCAAGTGTTATGTTTTATTCCTATGTTATTACCTTACTCGGATTTCTTGTTAATCACTTCTGTTCATGCATTACCCAGGTTTTCCTATGCCAATATAAGGGGTACTCATGTCAAGATCTCATTATGATGACTAAATAAATGATTTTTATTCTTATTTCGTAATGATAAATTATGTATCTAATATCAAAGTCAGTAGACGTTACGTTTTTTGGCTTGTAATTTAAAGTATACTTGTGTTTAAAATCATGTAATAATTTTGGTAAGTGGCTAAGATCTCTAAAAAATGTTTGAAAAATGAGGAACTATAGTGATAAAAAACATATTTTTGTGATGGTCGACTCTAAATATCAGACATTCTGTCTTTCTCCCATCCCCTCTTTCAAATGAAACAATAAGGATATGACTAGAGATATTTTTGGAAAATAGATAAATTTATAACATAATACTTGGGTTTTCATTAAATAACAATCCTTAAATTCGATTTCATATTCAAATATTAGTTATATAAAATGAAATTTTATCATCTTCATAATTGTTTATAAATTATAAAATCAATTGATACTATTTTTTATAAGAAATATATTTAAATACACTATCATAACCATTAGTGATATGAAACACTTGTCATATACATCCAAAAAAATAAATAGTACATATTTTGATGGAGTCATGACTTCCTATATAAATATATTTAATAGAACATACTCTTCTAAATGATAAGAATTTTCGGAAGTATACATCCCTTAATCAACCTTACTTGAAAGACCAAGACATTATAAATGATATTTGTTTCCTTTATAAATATGTTTCATATTATATAATGTTGTATACATAAATAAAATTGAGAAACTAATAAAACAATTGTACCTTAATGTATGTCATTACAATAATATGTTTCTAAACAATCGGAAATTAATATTTTTACAATGGGGGAACAAATATGAAAAAGTAAAAATAAAATGGGAAAATATGGATCACTTCAATCAGTTGGAGATATGAATACCCTGGAAAAAAAATTGGAAATAAAAAGAATAATTAGTAATACAAAAAAAATTAGAGAAAAAAAGAAAATATAAAACATAATGAGTGATTGAAGTGAATATTGAAGGATAAAATGAATTGGTATTTATACGATTTAATATGATAATTTGTTTAGTGATGTTCCATTTGGAATAATACTATAACCACTGGGAAAATTAGCTTTACCATTGGAATAATAATTTCACATAAAAAATAAAACGTTAATAAAAAACTTTTATAATGATTAATTTTAAAAAAATATAAATATTATCATTCCATTAAATAAACATCAGTATTATAAACTCAAAAAAATATAATCACATTTAGAGTAATAATTATTTTAATATATATTATTGAAATAATTTTGTTATATTAAAAATTAAAATCAACTATTTCAAAAAACTATTTTGACAGAATGAATTTCATTTGTATGAAGATCACATAAAAATTTCCTTATGAAAAATTTATTATTTATATGAAATACGTTAATATTAAGGTGAATAATAAAAACAGTTTCTTACTAATATTTTTATTTCAAAGGAAATTATTCATTCTGTAACAATGAATGAATCAAATAAATTTATATTACCATAAAAATATTTAATGACGTAAAAAAATAAATAAAATAAAATAATTTTTTTTAAACATGGAAAGTATTTTTCAAATTATTTAATCAAATGTATTCCCTTAAAAAAATCAATTTTTCTACAACTATATTTGATTGAAATAATATATTTTTAATGAAAGATGTAATTTCGTAACAAGATCATGTTATTTATTTCAGATATATTGTCTTAATTCAATAATAATACCAATAATTTTTTTTACATCAGATACAATATATTATTTATTATTGTAACTAAAAAACACCCCACTAATCGGGTATGAATAAACCAACCCTAAACCCATATAAAACAACTTCAAGTCTACATAAAAAATAATAATTCCCCAAATAGTACATCTAAAGCCACTTAGAATCATTTAATATGTTTTTTAGTAATTAAACACCACCCCTTAAAGATGGTAAGGGTTGTAGAAAACGAACAACTTTAGGAAACACTTCATCCCCTTTAGACTTTTTCTTTAGTATTATTTTCCTTTCACTTTATCATGTTATTTTTTCTAATTAAACCCCTATTTAAATAATTGAATAATATATTATCCTGATAATAATTTTTTATATCCTTTAAAAAAGATACATGAACTTATTATATATCTCTAATAACCTATTCAAATAATGTACTATTAATGGTTGGTTAACCACCAATCAGGATGGTGCTAATTATTTTCATATCACCAATACTATCGATAGTTATAATATTTTATTTATTACCAATTATTTTATAAATATATTTATTTTTATGGTTTTGATATAATCGTACTGACATATAAATAGAAACTATAAATGATCGTTAAATTGAAGAAAATAATGTTATTTTTTAAAATTATCATTTCAATACATTTCACATCTAACTAATTGATTTACCTATAAGATTCAACATATTATAATTTTTATAGAATTAAAATTCTTTCCACAATCCAATTTTGGATATAAATTTTAATTATCCATTTTTTTATAATGGTAGATAAGTGATGACATAAATTGTTCTTTTTGGTAAGGGGTTTTTTAAGCCATCTCCCCTTTTGGGATATATTCCATTCACACTATTGAGTATTGATTTTATTCAAATATCTATAACTAGTTATGTTAAAATTATTTACCATTATTTTTTTAGTATATACATTCATTTCCCTTATCAAATGAATTTCTAAGATCATTACAATTAACTTTTGAAAATTCTATATTTCACCAGAAAAAATTTTTTATCACTAAGATATATTTATTCATGAATCTAGATTGATGATGTTAATTGTGAAAATAAGACTTTCCTAATTAATTTGGGATCCCTAATGGTATTTCATTAACATATTATTAATTCAAACAATCAGAATCAGAATTATTTGTGGCAGTTTATCAGATGATTATAAATGATTTATGATCTATATGAAGTGAATAATTATGATGATTTTATGATCTAATAGGTGATCCCATTATTATATATCCAAGTAACAGACTGGGAATTGTGAAATATAACTCTATATAATTTTTATTATTCATGGTAATAATTTTATCTCTTTACAAAATAATGATGTCAAAATTTATGCACATATTTTATGTGTGTACATAATTCCAGATACATTAACAAAAACTTGTTGAATATGACCACAATAATGTGTTGACTCCATATAATTAATTTTCATGATTTATGAATTTTTCAAATGTTTCCTTAATAATAATGATGTTAATCCTACGCTTATGATTTGAAGATATTGACTATTCTCAAACATGTATTATTTATTCATGTCTCGTATTCCCCCCATCATATTCCTACCATTACAATTATTTGAGATCACCTATTTCGTTGATGAATATACTCAACTGGTTTCATATACTATGGATAATTGGGGAGATTATAAGAGGAAAAAGAAGTGTTATTAAAATATTTTTTTTTATATTAATGTTATTTACAATCCAAATTTTCTGATGATACCAATCCTAAAATTATTTAATTATAACAATAATATGTGAATTGTCTTAAAATGTACGAAATATTAATTTTATAAAAATATATTTCACTATATTTCCTATTTTAGAATGATATAGTAAAATTTATAATTATGATAAAATAAAATAAGTGACATCTTCAAGGATAAGCTATGTATAGTGAAATATTATAATATTTGTTAATGTATAAGAGAGAATTGATTTAGATAATTTAATTTAAAGTCTAAATACAAAATGTGGATTTGTATCTAACATAGAACTTCTAAGTGGTAACATCCTAAAATATGGTATATTGGTTATCAACTTGAACATAACCTAGTGGATGAACAGACCTTGTTTGACACTCTCTGGGTAATTGATTCTATTAATCACAAACATTATATATAACATTATGTAATGTATATATCTAAACTAACTATTTCATTCAAATATAAAAAATATTAATTTATATTTTCCTAGAAGAATAATTTTGGGAAAATGGTAAACATATAGATCTCATTAAATATGATTTTTTAATTAATTTCCATAATAGAATAATTTTTTTAATCTTGATTTTTTATTATATTTGTTAAAAACATTTTATAATAGAAAATATTTGGACCCAAGAAAAACTATACTAAGAAAACATGTGATGGAAATATAAATTATCATGCATATTATATCAATACTTTTATTGGAGGTTGAACTAAAAAATTCAGTATGATACTTACCATGTTATCTATAGATATGCATAATAATCAGAGAAATATTGAATTTCAAACGTCACCCAAAAGTAGAATCTCGATACTCTTCTCTTAATGTAGAAATATCCATCAACATTTAAAATGATGTTGATCAAATTTTCATGGAACAGCCGGATAACTCAATGGAGATGATATATTATATGCTCCAGTGTTATAATAATGAACATTCACCTTGTATTTTAATCTATTAGTTGAGGAGTAAAATTAATTTTTGTAATTAACAAATGTATTCCATATTAGTGGAAGAAAGGGATGAAATGTTAGGAAGATAAACAGATTTTATTTCTTGAAAATTATTTCCCATAAAGTTTTTAATTTTTTTGGAGAATATTTATAGATTAAAAAAATGAGGAAGAATATATCTTGGATAATAATAAAATTTTCACAAAGAATTAATGAAACACTTCATTTATTAATAGAAAATATTATATAGAAATATATAGATTATATAGTTGATTAAATATCAACATCTTAATGTCTTTAGTTATAAAGGACATTAAGTTTTGTTATTAAGTAGTATTATGTTTACATAATTTGGAGATAGCATTTAGAGAAGATAGGATTGGACATAGAGATAAGAAGAAATGATTGGACATTAAAACCAGAAGATCATATGAAAATTGATGAATTTTGATTTAACAACAACATGTGAAAAATTTGGGTGGAATCATCTATTTAATTTCCTCAATTAGATAGAGATATTATTATAGATCGGGTTGAAGGCCTCAAAGCTCATGAATATTAAAGAGGCATGACGGAATCCTATAACGCGATGGTGGAAAGGATACAACCAACAATAGTTAAACTCAACAACTATAGGGGGAAATGGAGCTATAAAATTAAGTTCATATTACAAATGGTATTCATGGGTAATCAACATTAACAACTTAATATTTCTAAGAATAAATATTAACCGTATGTCATCCCGACCACTAAGGTAGAATAGGAATAGAGTATCGTTAAAACAAAACTTCACATGAACTAATGAATTTAAGAGGTTTTAATTTATTATTGTTTTTAAAATTTCATTAAATCTTATAAATTTTCAAGATACCCTAAATTGAATCGATGATACAAGGAATTAAAGATATTTATAGATACACTGAGTGTTAAAATCAACACAACCCATATGTAATAATAATCTCTTATTAGTGACTGTTGGTATATTTGTATTGTGAATAACTTAATTATTATATTACTGTAATTATATGATATACTGGGCATGGATTAGCACTTATTATACAAATCTTCCATTAATTATCTATAAAATAATACCCCATTCTAATTTCTAAACCATTTAACAATATAAAAAAAATTTGAGGAAAATCATAAATCACCTTTTTAAATTCAATAAACAATGTGGGAGTTGAAACCCATTGAAGAAATAGATACTTCCATACTGGTTTTATTGAATCCCGCCATTTTATTATATATCATTAACAATAATTTTACAAATAGAGGATCATTCAAAGTATATAGTATATGAAAAAAGTTAAATAATTCTAGAAACCCTAAAAATTATTCTAATACACATTTAAGGAGTTATCAAAGTTTTATACTATGGTAAATTACTTTATATCTTAACTTGGTGACATACATCAAAGGATAGGGTGAATATAAGACCTAGTAAGGGAATGAAATGAAAATAATTTACAAGTGATTCTGATATTTATCTATAATAACATAAGAAATATCATGAAGTCTTTAGAAATGATAAAAGATGAGTTTCATAATGAAATGAACATGATTAATAAATATAAATGTTTCTTCATTAATTCATTGAGTCATTCATAATCATATCACGAATGTTTTCCACTGAGGATTCAAAAAAATTACAAATGTTATTCACCAAGGTTTAATAACACATTTAACCTAAAAAGATTAAATAATCTACCAAATTAATTTGAGTGATATTTTTGAACAAACATATTATGTCTTAATTACTATGATCCAAAAATATCATAAAAATAATTTCATAAATAAACTGTGTAGATTCAAATTTATAGAATTCATATAATGGTCATGGTGTTTTAGAAAGTACTTAAAAAATCATTATGTCATTTTAAACCCACAAAAAAGAAGGTGAAACTCATGTATTTAAATACATGAATTAAATAAATAATTATGATATTAAATAAAATACACATGGGGAATAAATTGGTTTGGGTATTCACAATAGAAAACAAAATGACTTCTTACAAAAAAGAGAGATAATTAGAGATCTAAAATCAGCATCATATAGACTATAAAATTGTCATTTTATAAATCATTAAAAATATAAGGGAAAATTCCCCCTAATAAAATAATTTTAAGATAGTAAAATGATATAATAAAATTGAAAATGGAAATATCTCTGAAATTTGAAAGACATAGCACATAAAAAGGGAACATTATAAGAAAATAGATGTTGAGATTTCCCTTTCCTAAATAGTGTTCCAAAAAACATGTCGATTAGATCCATTTGGGGTATAGGAAACCATGGTAGGACTCCTTAGACGGTACTAATAATAGAGATTCATGTTGGTTGTTTTTAATGAAATATAATTGAGAAATGGATGGGTATTTGAGTAATAGTGTGGGAGTTTTTATTTATTTCCCTGGACACCATTGTAGTAGAATATGCAATACCATGCACATGACCATGGTATTTTCCCATGGTATTGGACAAAAGGGACACCTATTTTATTATATTAATCCAGAAGATACTACAAGAATTTTATATTACATATTAAAACATTATGATTCCATTAAACAAAAATAAAACTCAAAACAATATTTCCATTATTCATCAAAATCCAAAATATTTTTGAAAATTCCCATAAATTCATCATAATCTAATTTAGAAAAGATAACATAATAAAGGGCGGTTATTTTATCCTAAAAATAATCAATGAAATATAAATTTAACTTTTAAATTTAAAAATACATATTTATTTAAAATAATAGAGAATAGAAAATGCATTGTGAAATTTGTAACAATTGAAAAAAAAATATAATTTAAATTTAAATAAGTGTGTTTTCATCATAATATTTCTTTAAAATATGCATTATATATAATACCTTACGTTATTATAATAGTTAAAGTTTTTTGAAAGGTCAAATTTCTATCAAAAAAATTGTCATATTTGTCATATTTTTGTGAAAAAATAAACTCAAAATAGAAATTTATAGATCACCAATTTCATTTAATTAAAATGTATTATACGATATGTAATTAAGAAATTTACACATACACCCTTCTAAAAACTACATACAACCTATGTGTGTGTTGTGTGATAGTGATAGAATACTTGGGTGGCTCCGCTAACATCACCAGAGTGGTAATCTCAATTGACTTTAATATGTTCTCAAGCCATTTTCATTAAAGAATAACATGTTTATTCTTCTACTGGGATTGGTCAAGAGTATAGCCTAGTGATGCTACCTCAATCCCATGCTCCGAGAAGTGGGATTCATATGGAATGATTCTACTAGACGGGGTTATTGACTCTTATATAATCATTAATTAACAATGATCATTTCTTTATATAATACTAATTATATTTTCAAAATAATTATTAACAGTATTGTTTCCAATGTTCATATTAAAAAATGGTCATAATTGACAAAAATTAATATATCAATCATATAGTATTGTCCACATTTCAATTATATTCACTTCATGTATAATTGGATATAGTTTTTTTGTGTACAAATCAATGTAACACCCATTTTCTATAAACTATTGTCATTCAAAATTACATGTTATTAAAATGGTTGCTCGATAAAAAATATAAACAATAATGTAATTCCCCATGAATGAGAATATACATTGTGGAGAGTTAAATTGTCTTCCCCTAGATCTTGAGGAAGGAGTCCATCATAAAGTTATACCAGGATCCACTCTTATATTGATGTTCACATAATGAATGGAACTAATAAAACTAGAGGAAATATAGAAATAGTTATTATAGAATTTAGAAGAAAGGATTCACACATCACAGTACCTCACATTATAGTAAATTAGTTCTATTTTCCATGACAAATGATATGTCAATGTTTATGTCTGTTGATTACTATATTATTAATAAGATCACTATAATTATCAAGTATCCCCAACTAAGGATTAATGAATTCTTCGATCCACTACAATGGGATCAGAATATATAAAATATAGATCTTCACTGTGGATATCATCACTAAATATAAATAAGGAGTAATATCAAGAGGTATCACTCTATAAAATGTATGGGAACTATAATTTCATAGTGACTTCCATTTAATATACAAATTCACTTATAACCTTCATAAAATTGAACAAAATATAAAGAATAAAATGAGAAATTGGTGGTAGAAATTAATGAATATATTTTCATTTTCTCCATGTTCGTGGAAAATATATTAGTGAATCTTAGGATTTTGTAGGATAATTTATCAAAAGATAAAATGTATGATATGTTTAAATGTGTTATATTTCAATGTAAGAATCACATTATTGCAGTACATGATCATAATTAATAGATTTTTTTGGCCCTTAAATAATAGCGAATAAGGAATGTCACAGTCCCACTAGTGATATATGATCTATAGTTTTCAACTATTTTATAGGTTGTACCAATGTTCTATGATAATTTTCTCATTATTGTTTTTCTTGAAAACTATGTTTGAAACAAATGGTGTCTTAAATATAAATATGGGTAATGTGGGGAAAATTTAATGATGATCATGAAGCGGAAATACTCTAATCATGTACTCCAACTACCATAAAGTGGATAAGGATTATATGATTCTTAAAATGTTGGTTTGGTATGTATACTCATGTATAATGAAAAAAGTTATATTTGAAGCCTCCTGAATGATGATGATACACGTTCCAAACATCACATTCATGATCTAGATTCAGCAGCTATGATCTTCGACGTTAATATTTTTTTGTTAATACCTATATGTTGAGAAGTGTAATGTATATACATATATTAGAATATGATAATTTATGAATTCACATATAAATAGATTAACATTCATCCATGAAGATTGCCATAGATGACCGGGGATTACAATTGATATTATAACTTCAATTATAGAATGTATAATATGGTAGATGATTCTAATAGTGGAAATTATCCAAATAATCTGACCTTGATGTGGATTGATAAAGACCATTACTTCATTAATATACAATGCATGGATTTGGAAATCATAATGGTAGTAAATATTACCAAACATGGAATAATGATTTCAAAACTATCTATCTAATAGTAGATGAAATCGGAAAAAAATCTATGATTTTGATAATTATAAAAGGTTGAAGTAGTAATGGAGGGTAATATTCCTGAATTCCACATTGAAGAAGATGTTTTCATATTATATAGAACTATAATTTTTGATCCTTTTGTCACTATTGATATTCAATTAGTTATTGAATAATCTACATAGGTCATCATTCTCTATCTATATTGGATTTACTATATGTAACATGATGCTTTAGAGAAATAATAGTCTGGAAAAATGATAAAGGAGATCACTAAAAAAACATTAATATTATTGGTATCCCATCAATTTAATGAATTTTAAAAAATGATTATTGGGATGATTCAACCATTTCATATAACCATATTGAATTTTGTTGAACAACATTATGTAATTTGTTATTGGTATATTGAAGAAAACTATATGAAGAAAGGTGATAAGTGTTTTGGTGGATAGAGACACCAATATTTCCCACATCATCTATATTCAGAAATATTTCAGGGCAGAAAAAGATGATATGATAAATAAAATATATTGGTTAGGCAGTATGGGAAAGAACATATAAATATCTAATCACTTTGGATGTTTAAATTATATATTTAATTAGTCTATTAGAAATTATAATTCCCCGACCCCATTAACACAAAATGGGTGCCTTACATTATTACAATATTTGGATTAAATGGAATAAAATCTAGAATGACTAAATGTTTAGCTGTTTTTAAAAAATTAATTATATACAAGAAACCCATTTATGATTTTTTTTATATAAAATAGAACACAATAAATAAAAAAACTAATGAGCTACTTCCTAGAAAACTCATTCGAATATATTTTTATCACAACCTGAAGAACAGAAAAAAAGGAAAGAACTAATTAGAATAAACAAATATAGAAATGTAAATAACATAGAAACGATGAAATAAAATTATTTAGATAAAGAATAATCCAAAAAGTTAGGGTATATAATTAAAAAAGATTCTATTTAATCAAATAACTAATAATGAAACAATTCCATAGAAAAAGTAAATGAAAAAAAATCTAATGTATAATAAAAAAATTATATCCCAATAAATTAAATTTTAGTTATTGGACATCATAATCTCATGGAACATGAAAAATTTACCATCATTGTATTTTCTTAAGATAAATTAAATTTGTGGGCAGAAACCTGTATATTCTTCGTGAACAAAAGTAAATGTGTTCTCACCAACTAATTTTATCTCATGATAATACCGATGCATCAAGGGAATTATATTAAATGATGAACAACCTGTAATTTTCACTTCCAATTAATTATTCATATATAAATTAATTTTTTTTAATTATTTAAAAGATACCCTTACCAAATTTCAATATTTATTCCCATATTCATATTTATCAATAAATCCCCCGAAAATAATAAAAAATTCAGTGTAAAAATGTATGAAAATATTTTATATATTTTAGGAAATAATGATATAGAAAATATAATAATATGGATATCACAATGAAATATAATTTCATATGAAAAATTATTATGATAATTCAACTTTTTTAGTGAATGTAAACAATCACAAAAGAAAGTTATATTATAAGGATATCTTTTACAACAATGTCATTTTTAACTAAAAACCACTTGGATGATATAATTTGATGTGAAACAAAATTTAAAATTTTGTATGAGTTTATAATTATATTTTATGAAAAAAGTAATGTATATAATGAAAATTTATGTTTATTGGTGTTTAAAGACAAATAATTCTTAATGGAATGTAATTTGAGATGAATACCTTACCTAGCATTTCATGAAGGCTAAACATCAAATAACCATATGTATAAGGGTTTTAAATGTTTTAATAACATATACCACAAGAAGAAAAATATTTATAATATCATATAATAACATCTATGGATTCCTATTTACATATTTTTAATAGTCGTATATTACATTCACTATTTTGGGGGTTAATTTCCATGCTTTTGAAGAATGACTTGACTTCTTATTTTTTTTTATTCTTACATCAACCATTGTTTCATCATATCTGGAATGTTAAAAAATTATTTTAAAATTCTATATATTTAGTATAAATTTATTTATAACAATACAAATATATTTGGATATAGGAAATGAAATCCATCCTTCATGTAGACGATATAATGTATGTATCCAATAATATAGTTTTAATTATATTTTTGTATTCAAAATATTTAAAAGTAAATAGTATTTTTTATGGAAATTATAATTAAATTATAATAATTTTGTCATATATATCACATATTTAACCTAAAATTATACTTTGCGCATTCAATCCCTAGCGTGAACAAATGAGATCTCTTTGAAGTGATGATAGTCCACTCGTCCACAAATGATGTTATTTTATTGACATTAAAATCAGAATATTGAATGTTTGAGTTATATAAAATTTATATAAGAAAATATAAAATATAAATATCATATATATCACATAGATACTATCTATATTTCATAATTTAGAAACATGAATGGTGGTAAATGGGTGAATAAATGTCACCGGTTCGTGAGGTGGTTATCTCTCAACCGCACTAACAATGATTGTTTATCCCATTTTGATGGATGTGTGTTATAGTTTAGATAAAAATATTTACATAAAAATATCTCAACATATTAAATCTACTAATTTTATTGTATAATAAGGATATAAATTAATTTATTGGGTTGATATTTAGATTAAAAAATGATCGTGGATGAATATAAACTCTTATACAGGTAAATCCTTTTGGTTTATACCAAATGACATTATTGTATTAAATTAGTCCAGACATGATTATTATAGAATGAAATGAGAGATTTTTTGGGCATATTTTGTAATAGGTTTTACAATCCAATGGTATTGGAAGCTATGAATAGATGAGAGGGGTGAATGCCTTTTTATAGTGGTCTAAGAGTGTCATTGTTGTAAATATCAAAAATAAAACACTTGATAGGTCTCCCTTACATCATGTTCCCCCTATAACAAGAAGAAAAAAAGGATTATATGATCGAAATATTATAATAATTTTGGATTTTGACATCTTTCTAGTTCATTTGGGAACTTACGGTTATGGTTTAGTTCCCCACTTATCATAATTTTAACAACATTACAAAAATTAATTTTATGTATATTCAATAATATTTATGAAAATATAAATAGTTTTAAATTCTTAAAAATTATATATTATTCAGATTCCGGATATAGAGTCAATTTTTGAGAACATTAATTATATAATTGGATGAAATTATGTTAAAAATAATCATGTAGATGGGACAACGAATTAAGGTTTTAAAGTAATAATTGTCAAAATTTTGAAATTTTTTTGCATCAAAATTCAATAAAAATGATTCCAATTATGTAAATTGTTTTTATATATGTACAATATATCTTATTTCTCATTATAACAAATTTACACACATTTAAACTATATTGTATTGATGAAAAATCTTGTTTCAATTAAAATCAGTAATTTTTTCAATTCTCCAAAAACATGAAACATCCAAAAAATATTACCAAAATTAATGCATAGATAGTTTTTACATTCCTACATAATATTTTTTATCTATATCTTATAAGAAACAAAATTTAGATTTAAAACATGTTCTTTATTAAAATGAGGAATTTTTTTTAGAAAAGTGTTGTATTTAATCATATGACTTGATTTATTATTTTAATATTCAAATAAAATATTTTATAAAATTATAAAATATATTTGATATAATATATTATATATATATTCCATTAATAGCATTCACTAATAGTAATTTGAATAATTATTTATAAAAAAACATGTAAGCAAACAAAATTATTTATAAAAACATATTCTATATTTTTATTATGTTTTGATATGAATATATTTTAAATATATCACCAGTTAATTGAACAATATTATACAATAAATTTTCTATATTATTAAAAACCACCAATTTAATGGAGAGTTTATCTGTAATTATATAATGTAATTATATTATAATAATATATTATTTTTTGGTAAAACTAAATAATTTTTATATCCAAAATTATCAATAAAATTAATTATATCAAATGAAACACAATATAAATGTTGCGTGCATTTAAATATAATGAATAGATTGAATCTACTGTAATAAAAAATATTTCTCCACTTTCATTATTGGATAACCATGTAATACATGTAACTATGTATAATGTTTTTACATTATATTTTTTGAGTTTTACATTCTCCCCCACATTATATATAGGGATAATAACACATATTCTTAATAACTGGGAAAAGGAAATCTGATGGTCACCACAAAAGTTGGATTTCCAATGTAAGAACATATGAGAAAGCATAGAAAAAGAGAGGGATATAAATATAAGATTCTAATAAATTTTTTAGGGAATATGCTCCTATAAATGATTGTGACCATAAATCAATAAACCATAGGTATGAATAAATGACATTGATGTCGTTAAAAATTATGATAATAGGACTACATTTTGGTCTCATGACCAGTTTTTAGACAAATGTATAATCACATAATTCTCTAATAATATAAGTTAGTACATTTACTTAATATGTATGTATAACAATATTCTTATTCTTTTTTCATGCCTTTAACGATTTATACTTATTTTCTTGGACCAAGTTACATCATATGGTGATGTAATACTATAATATTTCAAACCTCCTCAGAAGTTCATCTTAGTCCATTTCATAAATTTTTATCGTAAGGAATGTTTCTTGTATTATGATCTAAAACATTAGAATATGTTCCCTGGAGTTATACCATATCCGTTGTAAATTATCCATATCAATCATAACATTATCCATGAATCATTATCTACATATCTGGAACATATTAAGACTTATCATTTCATCAAATAAGTATTTTCTAAAATATTTAATTTGCAACCAAGAAACTTTTATTTTTACCATTTAACATATGGTCTCATATATTTAATGAAATTTTTTTTAGCAAAATCCTTATAAATTTCATAATTCATATAAGGATAAAATAATTGATAAAAATCATTTACAACACAATTCTTATATCCAATCATAGAATCAAATTAATTATTCAATAATGGTATTGTCAATAAGATATGATTCACCTTGATTCAGCAGATTAATCAGAAGAATATTACCTTGATACTTGTGGAATTCATTTTCATATTTACCTATCTCTTTTAGTTGAATCACTAAATGTTTGTCTTTTTCCTTCATTACAAGGCATTATTTTTACTACTAACATTTTTCTCCAAACTAATAACAAACATCAAATCCTATCAGTAATTTAATATGGTGTTTATTTTCAAAGTAATAACATATTGGAAATCCATTCTTCCCCTTCTTCAATTTATATGTTTTTTCCCTTCCTTTCTATTCATTTCATTATTACATTTAAATCCATTAGACATGAAAAATTCATTCTCAATATTTAAATAACATAAAATATTTCATCATATGAAGAAAATGTGTGAGACACTAGTTCTATTTGTGGACACGTCTTAATCCCTTTATATGAGTGATCATTCATATAATATAGGTTTCGTATAAAATCCATATCATAAAATTCTAACATGGTATAGGTATCATCATTCTCCACAAAACATTCTTCCTCTATTATATTTATAATAAGGAAATCATTAACCCTCTCATTTTCTTCTCATGAGGGTAATAATTTTCAATGAATGTATCCTTAAAAGAAATAAATTTCATGAGTTTTATTTCTCTTTAATTTATATTATTCTTCATTAGTGCCAAAAATTTATTATCATTTTTCTTGAGAAAATTCACTACATGTGTATCCTTTTCATATTCACCACATCCCAATTCCCTTAATAACCTCACTAAAAACGAAATCTAGAGTTCATCAACCATTGGTTTAGTAGTGACACGAAATTGTTTTTCCTTATTCCCATAATGAAATTCAATATAAGATAATCTTGTTGTGGAGAAAGTTTCTTCATCTCAGAAAGGTTATTGTTTATAAACTAATTAATTTTCTTTTAAATATCAATAATATTCCAAATTCCAATACAGTTTTTATTTGTTTACTGGGTTGTTAAAACTATACATTTTCTATACAAAGTAATTCCTTTATTTATTTCAAGAGTCATTTTTAAAAAATGGAACATAAGGGAATATACAATAAAATTATGAACATTTTATAATTCTAAATATGAAAAAACATAACATAGTCTAAAAAATTGTGGATATATAATATGATAATCATAAACATGGTTTCATTGTGGATATCATTACTTTTGAATCTATTATAGTTTATTTTAATGAAATTATGAATTATCCTCATCATATCCTCAGATGTGTCAAACCATTTATGTTTTATGGAAAATTTTTGGGTACCCGGATATGCTCGATCAGGAATGATGTAGCTTTTATTATTTTTTACACATAGTATCATCTATGATATAACCACACCCACATGTAGTATACTAAAAGAGATGTATTTCTTGGAACACCCACATAATCTCCACATTACCAAGATTCTAAGATGTAATTATATAATCATTCTCAAGGTCTATCATAATGATATGTTCCCCAATAAGTGTTTTATATATCTAGTTTACATGGTTTCTACAAAAATTCCATTGATACAAATTGCAATGCCATGTACCAAGTAGCCCTGAGTTGGTGCATTACATTATTATGATGGAATTTTGACGAGGAATCAATACTGAAGGATTAAATGTTTATTAGTTTGGGAAAACCAGATTACATACAAGATTCACATATTACATTGAGAAATATTCAATGAAACACAATACCTAATAAATCAAATAAATTGCATCCTTGAAAATCATTGAATGATCATATCTTTATAACATAGGAATAGGAAACAAAATAAGGGTGAGATAAAATTATTAATAAGGATAAGTATAGGAGAATAATCATGAATCAATGAGAATAATTCCACATAAATATATCAATAACTAAGCACAAATTACATATAAATATCATGATAAAGAATAATAAATATTTCATGGGAGATAATTCAATCATATTCCACTTAATAAATAACATCAGAATAAAATTAATATATAGATTATGTGAAAGAAAAAAATATCATGCATAATAATAATAATTGAATTATCAATAATGGTGGTTTTTAATTAATGTATTATATTCTTCTTATGAACATGAAACATTTATAGTCAAGATCCATACTCAAGATAGATTAAATGTGTTCGTAGAAACCATTTATTCCACATATAATCAAAGTTGATGGATTTGTCCCCACCTGATTCCATCTCATGATAATAAAGATACACTAAGGGGATTACATTAACATGTCACCAATCCATTTATTTCAATTATAAATAATTATCCACCAATCAATTAATCTATTTATATTGTAAAAAATTGTTCTTTATAAAATATATGTATTGAGAGAAAGATACAAATTTATCACCATGTCCATTTTGAATCAAGTAAAATTCAAATCAATAACCATGTCATGACCCGTCCTCGGGGCCCGTGCCGTGACTACCCCAAGCCCGCCTTCCATAGGCCTGGGGCTGGCGACTAGCACCGAAGGCGTAAATCCCGATAACTGGGAATGAATTGCCTTTATAAAAGTAAACAAAACACTACAGAGTACAAGAGGAAGCAAAACACTAAGTACAAAAGAAATGTTGAAAAGTAAATGGGCCAGAATACAAACCCAAAAGAAAGTAAAACTACATCTGAACAAGGTACAACAACAAAAAGAAAAACAGCTGGAAGAAGGAAGCAGCTCCTGGGTCGTCCTCCTCGGATCCTACCTGAAGGGTAGGTACGATAGCGCACCTCGTGGTCATCCACCACGGATCCTACATGAAGGGTATGTACAGATAGCCTCCTCCATGCTCTCATCCGTCAACCTCCTCTGTGTGTCGTCTCGTCGTGTAGTCCTCCTCTGGGTACTGACTCGCCGTGTAGTCCACCTCCGGGTACGGACTCGTCGTGTAGTCCACCTCAGGGTACCGACCAGTCCTCGAACACTCGGCCTCTGTCAGCACTGCCCATCATCTGCAACCAACACAATGAGGTGCGGGTATAGCCCATTCAGGGGTGAGTATAACGATACTCAGTAGGGACCCAGAGACCCTCAAGGTCTCACTAAACCAACCAGGATAACCACAAGAAGATCTCAACAGATGACCTCTACTTAGATATATGCCCATACATATACCTATGTTATCAAGTAACCCATCTCAATCATGAGCAAACACAAGGATTGTGAAATCAACGGATAACCACTACCTAGGTATATGCCCATACATATACATAAGTTATCAAGAGACCCATCACAATCATGAGGTAAGCAAAAAGGTCAAAAGATTCAGCTCAACCAGGATTTTGATTATCGAAACCGTAACTGGTGAAGAGCTCCGTCTCTAGAGTGTACAGTGGTCCTGTCACGACTCTGAGGCACTTCTCACTAACCTAAGACTGCTGAGGTACTCCTCCTGTCGAGTACCGCGGGTCTGCGGCCAACTACCGGGCGCTCCGTCCACTGTGGGTATGTCGCCAAATAACGGGCGCTCCCCCTAATAGCCTACAGAGGTACTCCTCCTGTCGAGTATTGCGGGTCTACGGCCAACTACCGGGTGCTACATCTGCCGTGGGTCTGTTTCCAAACACCGGGTGCTCCGTCCACTGGGCTAGTCGACTCACTCTAAGAAGAGTCCGTCAAGCAGTCGTCAGGTCTCAGTCGGCTACACGGTCTCCGTACTCTGCACGCTCGTCTCCGGGAGGGTCCACTCCATGAGCTACTGGTCGATACTCCAAGTACAACAAAGTCCCACAAAGAAGTATCTCAAAGGACCACCTCATCATAGGGTTCTCAACGCAACAGACGGCGCGTCAATCGGACACCTGGTCTGTGGGTTATTAGCCTTTTCGTCCCCGGGGCCCGGTTGGTTTCGTGTGAGAACCAGTCCAGCCGTAACTCAACTATACCCCGAACACTCATAGGGTATACTCATAAAGACCGTTTCTCTACGTGATCACCAACGACGCTGACGGTTCGTCAAACGGACGTCTGGTCTGAAAGATATCATCTTTCTGAGTTCCTGGGGCCCGTTTGGACTTCGGGCACAATCCAACCCGGCTATAACCCAACTTCATCCAAAACTCGGGCGGAGGATTCCAAAAGTTCTGTATCGTCAACAGGAACGCAACGCAATAGACGGCATGTAAATCGGACGCCCGGTCTGGATGTTATTGGCTTTTTCATCCCGGGGGTCAGTTGGGGTTTTTTTTAGTTAAAACAATCCCGACCATACTTCAACTGCATCCAAACCTTGAGCGGAGTAAGCCAAAAGATCCGTCTCCCTTAGAGGAATCCATCAAAGTCGTCGGTACGTCAATCGGACGTCCGGAGCTCAAGATATGAGTGTTTCTGCTCCGAGGGCCTGGTTGGTTTCGTGGATGAACCAACCCGGCCGAACCGAAAGTATTCTGAAACCTTAGGTGTGTTATACCGAAACGACTGTCTCGATCCAAGGATCGTATTTCCGCTGACGGCGCGTCGTTCGGGGGCCCGTAGCTCAAGGTACGGGCAAAAGACCGAAAATTTTCCGAAGACGGGGGGTCTGGGCCCGGGCCGACCCGGCCCGACCACCCTGGGTCGGCCGAACCGGGTCGTCCCGACCCCGTCCAACCCGGACGGACCCGGTCCTGTCGGGCCTGGGCGTGGCCCGGCCGGTCGGACCGGCCTGGCTCGGCTTGGCCGAGCGGCCGAGCGCGGCAACCATGGAGCACCGCCCCTGCGGGTTGGAAGAAGACGCGGCCCTCGAAGGGCCCTGCTAGAGTCAACGGACGCGACATAGCCGCGTCTCGTGCATGAAAGCCGGACACGCGCGGCCGCGGGTCCACTGGCCGCCGCCTCCGCGACTTCAGCCGCGACTGCCATGTCCGGCGGCGCGGCGCCGGCAGCTTCCGCGGGCCCCCGGAGTTGCTCCGGTGGTCCGTTTTCCTTTCCGTCTACGCCGTTGTCCCCCCTGGGTTCCTTTCTTCACTGCGGGATCATCAAATTGCCCTTGCGTCATGTTTTGCCGTCGCCTGCCAAATCCGCACAACCACGAAGAACAGCGGAGGGTTGTCAGGCCGCGTTCGTTTGGCCCGCACCCTCCGCGTTAGATAATAACAATGGGAGAAATATTCAACACTTGAAACAACAATTTTAATAAATTAAAATTGTTCATATGAATCCAGTTCTGTAATTTAAAAGAAACGTTCACGGTAGTATAAAATATTCACAAAAACCTCTACCTTGTCATGTCATCACATGCGTGTTTTTCGCAGATTTGATCGCCGTGGAAGGAGGCGATCGTCGCGTCGCAGAAAGGCGTCGCGTCGTCACGGAAGGGCGTCGCGTCGTCGCGGAAGGGTGTCGCGTTGTCGCGGGAGGTGATGCATCGACGAACTCTGAGATTCAAGAACATGAAGATTTAATTATATCGATTAAATCCATGAGTTCTTATAAACCACAAAGAAGATTTAATAGAAACTCAAAATCTCCTACCTCAAGTAGTTGGTGATCGGAGATCATTGCGGGGATGAACGTCTCGGAAGAAGCATTGTCAATCTCTGAGGGTGACGGCATTCTTCGCGTTTTTCGCGTTCTTCACGTTCTTCGCATTCTCCGCGAAGGTGGATGAAGGCACAAAGTTGTCAAAACCTATCAACGATCATTTTTTCAGAAGTCATGTGTTGGTCTTATTCTATTATTACGCCAACTACTTGAAAACAGGTTAAGAAATGATTAAATTAATTCATCGAATTAATTCAAAGAATAAAACTGCCCAATTAATTTAAATGAATAAAACCGCCCAATTAATTGGTGCGTTAAGAAATTTAGAAAACACGTCAGTTGACTTTCATAATGACGGGGTTTCACGGGTGTGTTACTTAGCGGAAAGAAATGGTGGGGCTCGTGCGGGACCCTCCTCACAAATATCATACCCTGATGGTAGGATATTTCTGGATAGCACCCTATCCGCATCGACTCAGCTTAAGCTGCTTTAAGTGGCTTCAAGTGGATTCCAAGAGGCTTAAGTGAAATAAAATAATGTTTGTCGTACAATTTATTTTATTTCTTAACTTTAAGCCCAAAAATTAAAAACCACACCTAAGAAAACGCAACTCCGGAAGAGGAGTTTCTAAGAAATTACTGGTGCTGCCATTCCATCGATGCCCTCAGAATTTGATTCTGAGCACCGGTTCAAAAGTTAGAAAAACCCACTCGTCCGTTCATTGAACTTACCCGAGCCAAACTTCGCAAAATGATTCCGGGCACACCGGGCCTCGTAATCAGGTGCCGTCAGAAACTGCGTTCTTGTAAAATTCCAAAGAAAATTAAAAAAAAATTTCCTTGGAATTTATGGGTATTTACATTACTCCCTACACATGGATTTATGTCCCCGTAAAGCTTCACCACAAACATAGGGATACAAAGGCTGTACTGATCACGCATCTGAGCCTTACGCTCCCATGTGCGCACCTGGAGGTTCCCGTGCTGCCCAAGAATGTGCACTAGAGGAATCGATCATCCCCATAGGATCCGCTCATGTCGATCCTTGATCCCCACTAGAACCTCTGTGGAAGTATCCCCATCGTCATTGTCCTGCTCCTCATGGTTGATGATATGCGAAGGGTCGATCATGTATCTCCTCAGTTGAGATACCTAGAAAAAACATTGTGCACCTAGTGCATCTGAGGTGGATGGGTGAAGCGGTAAACCACCTCACCTACCCAGTTGAGGACCTATAAAGGTCCATTGATCCTCGGAGATAACTTGCCTCCATGGCCACATCTCCGTAAACCTCGTCTAGGTGAGACTCGTATAAGGACGTGATGGTCATCCTCGAACTCTAGAGGCCTCAAAGTCCTGTCAGCATAAGGCTTCTGTCGGCCATGTGCCATCCTTATCCGCTCCTGGATGACCTGGACCTTCTCTAGTCTCACAAGAGCTGCTATGATTTCTTCTTTGACGATAAGATAAATCTGGTCTCATCCCCTGGATGAACCACATTCGTTGCCCAATACAGTCGATCCTGACATGAATGATGCATTCATGCCATGGATGACGTCGTAGGGACTCAACGTAACTACCAAGAGATCCAACTGTCACTCTCGCCTCCAAGGGTCGAGTCACACTGTCGACATTACTGTGTGGTCACTAGGTCTCCTTCAGTAGAAAACTCGAAAGTGAGGGTCAAGTCAACAGTATTAGCCGGAACCACTCAGTATCAACCAAACAAAAAGTACAGGAAAGTAATATTTACAATGATAAGTGTCTTTTCATTATTGCAGCTCATAGTACAAAGACACAAAGTAACTACAGACAAACATCAACAAAACTAGAAGCAACGGGATCAATAGCCTCTAGGTCAGAAGCTAGTCCCGCTCCTGTCCATCTGCTTTCGGAGCTCCATGACCGTAGGCCTCAACTTCCTGAAGCTGAGCTCTCCCATTTCCTCTTGTCCCTGGCGGTTGGGGTGGGCCTCCTGGTTGTGGGGGTGGTAACACCTCGAAGCGTCGTCCACCTCCAGCTGCACGGCCAGCTCCTCTACCATGGTCGCCTACTCCTAGCCATCTGCCCTGATCGAACCTCTGCCTTTACCTCAGAGGTTCTTCATTTTACTGCTGTAATCTGCTTAGCGGGTCGGACAGTCACGTGCCATGTGACCAATTCCGCCGTAGGAGTAACACTGTCCACTCTCCGCACGTCTGGCTCTGACTCCACCCCGGTATCCCCGCACAACTGAACCTGAGTCGGGCAGTCAGCCATCGGTAGGTCTGGTCCTCTTAGACGTCGGTGTCATCTGTCTACTGCCTGCTGTAGAAGACTCTGCCGCAAGCTAGCTAGTGGTGGGTCCTGCTGCTGGAGACTGCTCAGCAATGAAAATCTCTACTAAGAGGGCTCTCTCCAACACCCCTGTCTGCGTCGGAATGCTGTGAGAAACAACAGAAGCTCTAATATCTTGCCTGAGCCCCTGCTCAAAGGTTCGGGCCCTGAATAATGGGTCACGTACCATATCTGTGGAGTATCACGAGAGGTATGTGAATCTCACTGAGTACTGCTCCACTGACATGCTGCCATGCCGCAGCTGAAGTAGCTCTTGTATACGCACCGCTCGAATGGTGGCTGGTACAAACTCTGCCCGGAACAGGCACTCGAAGTATTCCCATAGAAGTGTCTCCTCGTCATGCATCTGAAGCATCAAGCTCCACCATCTGCCTACTAATGCCTGAAGAAGGCTGGCAGCAAGGATCACCATGAAATCTGTCGGCATCCCCACTAGCCTGAAGACTCTCACCACAGCCTCCAGCCAATCCTCAGTCACCTGCGGGTCCGTCCCTCCCTGGAACCTGGGTGGCCTCTGCCGCTGGAACTCATGCAGTGTTCTCAAGAGACGAGCATCCTCTACTGCTGGGGATGGTGGCATCAGTGGCCCAATGGGTAGTAGTACCACTGGTGCCACTGCTGGTGCCTCAACTGGGATAGAGCCCTGTACTGAGGCCTCGTCGCTCGGCGGGCTGTCAGTACGCACCACTCTAGGGGCTCTAGCTAGTCTTCCACGGGGAGGCATCCTGAAAGAAAAAACGTGACATGGTAAAAATATTATCCCTAGTGAGCTGACCTGGTTTGAGTTGAAATTTAAATAAAACTTCTGGAAAACACACACGCAATCAGTGTTTTCGTGCACAAAGTCGGAAATCAGTTGACAGGGTCCTGGTGTATAGATACGTCGGCTGCCCACACCGACACTAGACTCCCTGATCAAAAAACCACACTCGGTACTCTTAACACTATTGCTTTACATAAAGAAAAATCAGAGTTATAAGTTCTGCGGTAGAACCGAACTCCTCTGATACGAATTTGTCACGACCCGTCCTCGGGGCCCATGTCGTGACTACCCCAAGCCCGCCTTCCATAGGCCTGGTGATGGTGACTACCACTGAAGGCGTAAATCCCGATAACTGGGAAGGCATTGCCTTTACAAAAGTAAACAAAACACCACATAGTACAAGCGGAAGCAAAACACTAAGTACAAAAGAAATGCTGAAAAGTAAATGGGCCAGAATACAAACCCAAAAGAAAGTACAACTACAACTGAACAAGGTACAAAAACAAAAAGACAAACAGCTGGAAGAAGGAAGTAGCTCCTGGGTCGTCCTCCTCGGATCCTACCTGAAGGGTAAGTATAGATAGCGCAGCTCCTGGTCATCCACCACGGATTCTACCTGAAGGGTAGGTACAGATAGCCTCCTCTACGCTCCCATCCATTAACCTCCTATTTGTGTCGTCTCGTCGTGTAGTCCACCTCCGGGTACTGACTCGTCGTGTAGTCCACCTCCGGGTACTGACTCGTCGTGTAGTCCAACTCTGGGTAACGACCAGTCCTCGAACACTCGGCCTCCGTCAGCACTGCCTGTCGTCTGCAACCAACACAACGAGGTGTGGGCATAGCCCGTGAAGGGGTGAGTATAACGATACTCCGTAGGGACCCCGAGACCCTCAAGGTCTCACAAAACCAACAAGGATAACCACAAGAAGATATCAACAGATAACCTCTACTTAGGGATATTCCCATACATATACCTAAGTTATCAAGTAACCCATCTCAATCATGAGGAAACACAAGGATTGTGAAATCAACGGATAACCACTACCCAGGTATATGCCCATACATATACCAAAGTTACCAAGCGACCCATCACAATCATGAGGTAAACACAAAGGTCAAAAGATTCAGCTCAACCAGGATTTTCATTATCGAAACTGTAACTGCTGAAGAGCTCCATCTCTAGAGTGTACAGTGGTCCTGTCATGACTCCGAGGCACTGCTCACTAACCTAAGACTGCTGAGGTACTCCTCCTGTCGAGTACCACGTGTCTGCGGTCACTACCGGGCGCTCCGTCCGCTGTGGGTCTGTCGCCAAATACTGGGCGCTCCCCCTAATAGCCTAGAGAGGTACTCCTCTTGTCGAGTACCACGGGACTGCGGCCAACTACCGAGCGCTCCGTCTGCCATGGGTCTGTCGCCAAATACCGGGTGCTCCGTCCATAGGCTAGTCGACCCACTCCAAGTCAAGTCGGTCAAGCAGTCGTTATGTCTCATCCAGCTACACGGTCTCCGTACTCCGCACGCTCGTCTCCGGGAGGGTCCGCTCCACGAGCTACTAGTCAATACTCCAAGTATCACAATGTCCCACAAAGAATCATTTCAAAGGACCACCTCATCATAGGGGTCTCAACGCAACAGACGGTGCATCAATCGGATGCCCGATCTGTGAGTTATTAGCCTTTTCGTCCCCGAGGCCCAGTTGGTTTCATGTGTGAACCAGTCCAGATGTAACTCAACTATACCCCGAACACTCATAGGGTATACTCATAGGGACCATTTCTCAACGTGACCACCAACGCCGCTGACGGTTCTTCAAACAGACGTCTGGTCTGAAAGATATCATATTTCTCCGTTCTAGGGGCCCGGTTGGACTTCGGGCACAATCCAAACCAGATATAACCCAACTGCATCCAAAACTCGTGTAGAGGATGCCAAAAGTTCTGTATCGTCGACAGGAACACAACGCAATAGACGGCGCGTCAATCGGACGCCCGGTCTGGAAGTTATTGGCTTTTTCGTCCCGGGGGCCCGATTGGTTTTTTTAGTTAAAACCAAACCTACCATAATCCAACTGCATCTAAACCTCGAGAGGAGTAATCCAAAAGATCCGTCTCCCTTAGAGGAATCCATCAAAGTCGACGACACGTCAATCGGACGTCCGGAGCTCAAGATATAGGCGTTTCTGCTCCGAGGGCCCGGTTGGTTTCGTGGATGAACCAACCCAGCCGAACCCAAAGTATTCCGAAACCTTTAGTGTGTTATACCGAAACGACCATCTCGTTCCAAGGATCTCATTTCCGCTGACGGCGCGTCGTTCGGAGGCCCGTATCTCATGTTACGGGAAAAAGACCGAAAATGGTCCGAAGACGGGGGGTCTGGGCCCGGGTCGACCCGGGCCGACCCCCCCTGGGTCGGCCGAACAGGGTCGACCCGAACTGGGACGACCTGACCCGGTCCGGTCCGGCCTGGGCGCGGCCCGGCCGTTCAGACCGGCCTGGCTCGGCTCGGCCTTGCGGCCGAGCGCGGCAGCCGCGGGGCGCTGCCCCCGCGGGTTTGAAGAAGTCGCGGCCCTCGAAGGGTCGCGCTGGAGTCAACGGACGTGGCATAGCCGCGTCCGATGCGTGAGGGCCAGACCTGTGCGGCCGCGGGTCCTCTACCCATCACCACCGCGGCTGAAGCCGCGGCGGCCCTGTCCAGTGGCACGCTGGGGCGCCGCTGGAAGCTTCCGCGGGCCACTGGAGTTACTCTGGTGGCCCGTTTTCCTTCCCATCTGCGCCGTTGTCCCTCCCAGGTTCCTTTCTTCACTGTGGAATCATAAAATTTCCCTTGCGTCACGTTTTGTCGTCACCTGCCAAATCCACACAACCAGGAAGAACGACAGAGGTTTGTCGGGCCGTGTTCGTTTGGTCGGCACCCTCCGCGTTAGTTAATAAAACGGGAGAAATATTCCACCCATGAAACAACAATTTTAATAAATTAAAATTTTTCATATGAATCAATTTCTTTAATTTTAAAGAAACGTTCATGGGAATATAAAATATTCACAACAACCCCTACCTCATCAAGACGTCGCACGCGCGTTCTTCGCAGATTTGATCGCCATAGAAGGAGGCGATCGTCGCGTCGCAGAAAGGCATCGCGTCGTCGCAGAAGGGTGTCGCGTCGTCGCGGGAGGTGACGCGTCGACGAAATCCGAGGTTCAAGAACATGAATATTTAATTATATCAATTAAATCCATGTGTTGTTATAAACCACAAAGAAGATTTAAAAGAATCCCAAAATCTCCTACCTCAAGCAGTTGGTGATCGGAGATCGTTGCAGGGAAGAACGTCTCGGAAGAAGCGTTGTCAATCTCCGAGGGTGATGGCGTTCTTCGCGTTCTTCGCGTTCTTCGCGAAGGAGGATGAAGGCACAAAGTTGTCAAAACCTCTCAATGAGCATTTTTTTCCAGAAGTCGTGCGTTGGTCTTATTTTATTATTACGCCAACTGATTGAAAACAGGTTAAGAAACGATTAAATTAATTCATCGAATTAATTCAACGAATAAAACTGCCCAATTAATTTCAACGAATAAAACCGCCCAATTAATTGTTGCGTTATGAAATTTAGAAAACATGTCAGTTGACTTTCATAATGACTGGTTTTCACGGGTGCGTTACTTAGCGGAAAGAAACAGTGGGGCTCATGCTGGCCCCTCCTCACAAATATCCTACCAAGAGGGTAGGATATTTTTGGATAGCACCCTATCCGCATCGACTCATCTTAAGCTTCTTTAAGTGGCTTCAAGTGGATTTCAAGCGGCATAAGTGAAATAAAATAAAGTTTGTCGTACAATTTATTTTATTTCTTAACATTAATCCCAAAAATTAAAAACCACACCCGAGAAAACGCAACTCTGGAAGAGGCATTTCTAAGAAATTATCAGAGTTGCAATTCCATCGGTGCCCTCAGAATTTGATTCTGAGCACCGGTTCAAAAGTTAGAAAAACCCACTCATCCGTTCACTGAACGTACCAGTGCCAAACTTCGGAAAATGATTCCGGGCACACCGGGCCTTGGAATCAGGTGCGGTCAGAAATTGCGTTCTTGTAAAATTCGAAAGAAAATTAAGAAAAAAAAATTCCTTGGAATTTACGGGTCTTTACAAACCCTATGTAAATAATTTAGTGTGTTTAGGATATAGTCATTTCCATCAAAAAATAAAATACCTTTTTTAATTATATATAATTTATATGGAAATATTATTATGAGAATGAGATTGTTTTGATAGAATGTTAACAATAACAAAAGAATGTGATATTGTAAATATTAATTTTACAATATGGAAATTTTCAAGTCAAAACCCCATTGAATGTGATTGTTAAAAGTGAAACATAAATTAACAAAAATTATGGGTGAATCATTTTATTAAAAGAAAAAGGGGTAGAATATTTACCACATTTAATTGAGTTATTATATAATAACATATATGTGTTAAAGTAATGAAAATAAATGTGAAAGCACTTACCTTGTGTTTCCTTTTGGGTGAACGTCCCTTAATCATCGTACAATGGTTTTAAAAAATTTAATAAATTATATCACAACTAGTGAAATATTTATTTTATCATCTATTATCTACTTATAATATATGTTTACCCATTTTTTAATAATATTTTATCATTTTAGTTATTTCATCTATTAATGTCCTATCATTTCGAGTTGGGTTTGACCAATTATCATTGTTCTTCTTATATAGATATTGATTTACTCAACTCCATATTGTAAAATGTGATTTAATTATATTATATATTTAGAAAATATATATTTATAATAATCCATCATATTTTGAGATAGAAAATAACCTTCCATATTCATGGAGATGATAGGCCCAACAAATGCATTAATGATGATTTTATATTATTGTCATACTAATTGAATGAAATTTAAATTATATATATATATATATGAAATCAAGTATAATCAATGTATCATATATATCACATATATTTTTTAAAAATCAACCTTTATAAATACCATTTATACAATTAATGATTCACCAAACAATGAGGTGGTGGTAGTCCACACGTCCACAAATATTGATATCTTATTACTAAAAAAGGAAATATTGAAGGTATGAGTTATATAATCATTTCAAAAGCATATAGTCATTCTAAATAACTTATATATAATGTATAAAATATAAATACATCATAATTTCCATCATGGAAACATATTATGTCACAAAGAAAGCCATGATGCCATCCAACCTAACTTTTGACCTAGTCCAAGACATGGGTAGAAGGTCTTTCATGATCCCCATGAGCATGAATAAACTATCAGGAATCAAATATAAATAAATTGTGAAATATATCATCCTAATAAACCTAGATCAATGAAAAGACTACATAGGATGAAAAAATAATAATAAGTGATATTTTGGTAATAACAATCTATTCCTTGTACAAACTATAACTGAACAAAATAAAACTGAAAAAATCAAGGACACAAACAATAACTAGAACTATAATTAAAAATAACCAATCTTCATTTCACCTCAATGTTACCACCATCAGGATGAGATAATTTCCCCAAAATCCAACTCAATTCAGAATACATGACCACCATGTTCAACCTACAAAGCAACTAATGTATATCGACACAAAATGGTACATTTAGGTTGTATGATTCTTAGGTCAGTAGGAAACCATAAAATAATACACATGTTTCATTTCCTAAGAAGATTCCACTAATTCTATATTAAAATATATATACATATATATATATATATGTTTTCTCACATTTTAGTAAAAACAACAGTTTTTCATTTTTATAATATTACACACAACAACATTGGTTTGAAAACAATTTACAATTTTATAATTATAACCCTAAACAAAACCCATTCAAATGACACCATGTTTTGATAAAAAATAAACAATCATAATAAAAAAGAATCCAAATGCAGTCTAATGTAGAAAAAAATACATATAATAAAACGTGGGTGTTATTAAACATCCCAAGAGAGATTTCAGGATGTACTTGAATTGGACTGATCTATCAGTGTATGGTTAATGTATAGAGTCTATAACCTACTAGATACTCTAAACTTGACAATCCAGTGGGACTACCTAACTAGACATTATATCCTTCCAAGTGTCCAAGTGGTATCAAACCATCTAATCAGTTTTGATATGTAAGAATCACTCAACCATTAAATGTCTCCTAGGAAACTCCTGGTAATAATATAATCTATAAGTAGGTGGCTCTAGCACTCATGACCCACCATATCTACCACATTCATACATGCATTCACAAAAAAATAACACAAACTATATGATAACCTACAAGTGGAAATCGTAAATAGGGGTTCCCTTCATTAAACACATCATTCAGAAGTTTCAACCCGGTCGTCACATCACATCGTATTTAAAACAATTTCACAAAACATTACATGGTCCCAACAAGATATTTATACTTCCAAAACCATAATTCATTTCTCAAAATAATTATTAGATTCCAATCGAGACAATAAAATTATAAATTAATATATATTACAAAAAATCTTCGAAACCGTATTTAATAATAACATGAAACACCACTATCATTTACACAAATCAAAACAACCCCATAATATTTCCAAATACAAGTACATTTAGAAAACTGTTTCCAAATTATAGTAACTCAAAAAACCATATAAAATGTACCAAATGGCCCTTTTTATTAAGGTTCTCCAAAACACAAATAAATTTCCAAATGGTCTATGTTTTGAATAGTCCAATTGAAAAACATGGAATATAAACAAGGAATGAAAAACACCATTTAGAATCTAACGCGACAAATTAAAAAGATAGATATGATCCCTCTTATGTTTCATAATCATTTTTATTCACATCAATGTTTGACCCCATGCTCCCATAGATATTCCAACATCCATTATCACCCTTTAAGTGTCCATGATGTCAATAAAAACAATATTTATGAAACATAATTTAATTTATACAAAGACACATATCATAAACAATGTTAAAAATCACTAATAATCACTTATGAACCAAATACCCTTTTAAAATAGTATTACCATAACTCAAAAAACAATGAATGGCATCCCAAATCACATAACATAACCAAAGATTAATTTAGATTATATCACAAAATACAATCAACGCTATGAATAAATTTAATCCATATAATTTATCATAGTGTATCAAGTGACATTTTAACAAACACCTAATGTGTATATAATGTTTCACAATTAGAGAACCCCTTTAAAATCAATTTCCACTAATTTTTGGGATATACGTGAACATTATACCAACAGAGTAAAACATACAAAGATCATGAAAGGTACAATTTTATATTATTTAAAGATCGATAATAATTAATGGAATGTATATGAAAGGAAAATAATAGAAATACATACCACAACGGGGTGATAATGTGTCAAAACTCTTAGAGATTGAAGAATATGCCCCCCAAAAACAAACTACACAACATAGATACAAACCAAACCAAATTACACACAAACACTAACACCTAGGGTTCGACCAAGAGGGAAAACCACAAGGAATCCAAAATTACAAGAGGGAGAATGGGGAATGGATAGAGAAATCAACAAAAAATCCAAATAACTCGTCAAAAATCGACTAAAGGATCCTCAATGGATGTTTTAGATCATGGGATATGGATTTTATGAACCAGATGAGGAACCTATGTTATATTAGTGGAGGAAATCATAAATTTTTAATTTAAATGATTGAGTTCCATAGAGGTAAATTTGAAATTTAAATTACTATGTATCTGATAAGGTTTGACTACATGGTTTCCCAAAACTGGATCTAATCATTTTGTAGGTACTTTTCTAGAGTAGATCAATCATAATACAGACCCACAAAATTTTACTTACTATGATCAAATCGTGAGGTAGCTACTGTCCAACTCTAGGAACATCTGCATGGCTGACTCGGCTCGGCTACACTATTTCAATTTACCATGCCCAAACAATGAACGCGAAATATCCTACCTGAAATAGTTAAATTCAATAATTTAAATTGGGTATCAACCAAATTTTTAATCATAGATATCAAAGAACAGTAAATGAATGAAATTAACAAATTTTCATGGTTGTTCTGTGACAATTCTCCCAACCATAAATATTTTTTGCCCCTAATAGATCACCAATATGTAATTTAACCAAAACATGATTTCATTGCCTATAAAAAACAAATAGAAGTACAAACCTCAGAGTGCTGTTTTCTCAACAGTTTATAGGTGATCAATTTAAAAAAATATTAGATCATACTAATTAGTGGAGAACATGATAGGTTTCTTCCACAAGATGAATTAAACTTACATTACATGGAAAGCCTAGAACTCAAGACACATTCTAACAAAAACATATCCATATTTACCAACCATGACCCAAATCTATAATTGGAATTACCAACACAACCAATCAAAACTTATTCTCTTGAGAAAAATGATAGTTCCACCAAAATTAAAAACATCCCACAAAACTAAAACCCCAAAAATAAGGGACGACCACGAAATAAACAAGGACCATAGATATAAATGAATCCAAAACCCATTAATTCCACATGTATGAAACTATCCGAGTGAGATAAACTAAAACTGAAACTAAGCCCCACAAGGGATACAAATGTTCAATGAATAACAAATGATTAAAAGAATCAAATTTAGATAAAATAATTTGGTCTTATTATGGTAGTAAATTTCATTTTCAATTTCATAATAAAAAATTATCCTATAATAATAGAGAGAACAATGAAATTGAAACATTAAAATTCCACAACCCATTAAATGAGATAATGATAGGGAAAGGACTTCTGTATCTCTGGTAGTTATTAACTGTGCTTGAGTATCACCCAGAGGACTGTGGCTAGAACCTTTCTTAATAAATCATATATTTCCTCATAGTCAATAAACAATTTTTCATAATCGCAAAATAATATTTGGGTTACACTTCTTGATAAAATTCTCAATGTGTCCTAGAAAACCCCAACTATGGCATGTTTTTGGGTGATTATGAAAATATGACATCAAATGACCATATTGACCATACTGAAAGCACATAAACAATTTGTTAGAAAAAAATAATCCATATCCATATGAAGATGTTTTTTATGAATAATATTTTCTATAAACCACCTATATCTAAATGGGTATCCTTCATGTGTAAGGGGAGATACCATATTATCAACATGCACCCCTGAAACCAACATGGAAGGAAATGATTCATCCACCAGCATCTCCAAACAAAGATATTTAGAGGAGATGACTAAATGTTTGATATATGGGTGAATACCCCCAGTGAAAAGATATTCCTTCATCATATCCAATGATTCAACCACTAGATAAAATTAAAAAAGCTACCAAAAGTGTTCTATAAAAGACTTCACCCTATTTTGTCCTTGCTGAATACTCATGATCTCTTCCTTTTTCTTCCTCATCACCTCATCAGTTATAACCCATCAAATAAAGACAGATGTAAAAACTTCCCACATTATCCCTACATGAAATAATGTTGGGTAAATAACTCCCATTCGTTCGAAGATGTACCGTAAAAAATACCAGAATATCTTGGGCCCTAACATCATCAGGTGTTCCTAATGATTTAAGACATGCTAAACTTCACCATTCCACTCTAATGCCTCTAACGCAACTGACCACCATGATATAACCTAAACACTCAAGAAGAATAAAAAATTGGGTATGACTCCATTGAAACCATGTGGACCATTTTGGGTGTCATATTTTGATCAACATGTGAAACAAAAAAACAAAACCAACATTAATCTAAAACACAATAAAAAATACCATCCCGAGAAAAAACAGCATTCCCACAGAACAAAACAAATATGAACACAAACAGAATCCCACATTTCAAAAATCACCACTTATATTTCAATCATCAAAATCCCCCTTTATTTAGGGACACATTCTAAATTCTAAAAATCAATATTTAAACTAGATACATTTTTTGAAAACATTTTCTCATTCAAATCAATTTTAGAAAAACCAGGCCAAGCCTCTGATTTCATATAAATAACCAAGGCATCAAATTAATTGTCGAATATGTGTTCAACCATTTATACCAACATGTTCCAAAAATGAACATTCCACACATACCTCTGCATATTCTAACGCCCATGAGGATCACTAAGTCTAACACATGTGATAGATCATTATCAATCCCAGTGATGTAAAAAAAATTCAAAACAGTACCCTTTCCCTTTTAAATCTAATTTTGAATATCCTATAGAATATGAATGAAATTATTTCTATTTAAAAATTTATTTCCATTTTAAAATCATACACTCATCAACCAAGATAAAATCAAAACACGACTCTTCAAAAACTACCAAAATTTGGAACTATATTCTAAGCTGAACCATGGGACATAGTTGTGGGCCATTCCCCATGTAATCATACAAAAACAGGATAACCTAAAACCTTACACATGGAACCACATGGGTACCTACTACTTGTGATATCCCAACATGACTATGTCTCACCACCACTTTGATCCCTTAATAAAAAAATTAATGCCCCAAATACATAACTACCCCTAGAATCTTAAGGATTAGAATAGGAAATATTTCACGAATCTCTTTCCTTGTATACCTCTTTGATCTTAAAAACCCTAATCCACATCTACTTGGAAGATCAAATAACATGAAACTCCTCCAATACAATTTCTTCATTAACCAAGCCAGGATGAAATCTAACACAAAAATCGAGCCATTCTAAGACATGGATCGAAGGTAATTTCCATTCCCCATAGTTTGGAAACTAGTATTTGAAATAATATATAATTAAAATGGGAAAAATTTCATCACAAAAAACAAGGATCAATAAACTGAGTACATATTCATAAAGACAACTATAAGTGAAATCTAATTAATACCAAACTAGTCTATGGGCGAACTATATATGAATAATGTGAAACTAATAAATTCAAGGATATTAAAAAACCACATCATGAATGAAAATAATTTGATCTCAATATTTCTAAAATATCACCACTATCAACATGACCTAAATGCTCTAAAATAAAACATGAACTAGAAGCCTAGTGAAAAAATACTAACATGTACAATAGTTCGAGTCAACCGATAAAAAATGATAGGAGTATGGTGTGATCTTTAAAACTCTGTAAAAACCCACAAAAAATCAAAATGTAACCTTTCTTGATAAAAGTGTATTAACTATGTTTTCAAATACATATTTAAAATGGATTTCTCATAATTTAAAAAACAACACCTCTTTTAATTTTTAATACATTAAATCCCTAAAAACTAGTTTGAAGGCAGTTTACTACTTGATAATTATAATCCAAACCAAAACCCATTCAAAATATACCATCACAAACTAATAAATTAACATGAAGAATAAAAAATAAACCGAATGATGTATAATACAGAAAATAAAATAGAAATAATATTCCATGGCTATTCCAAGAAATACCTGGTGAAAACCCTGTACATAGTCAAATCCGACTCACCAGCTGCCATATGGTACACCTTGATAGTATATAATTAACTGGCCTATCTGAACTGTCAAATCCAATGTCACTACCCACTTGGCCCTTAAATCCACCAAATGGGTGGCCACCATTATAATCAGGGTTGATAAAAAAATTCACTCAACCCTCTAAGTATTCATAAGAAACCCATTGAAGTAGTAAATTATGTATTTAAGAGGCCATCGCATACATTATCAACCTTAACTATCACCACCAAAATTTCATACCCCATACACAGACACCACCTATATGATAACCTAGATGGTGGGATCATCCTTAGGGGTCTATTTATATAACACATCATTCAAAAGTACTATCCAGTCCATCATATCACATGGTCTTTAATTCCATTTCCAATATATAACAAGGTTCCAACTCAGATGTTTAACTTTCAAACCCACAATTTCCCCCCAAAACAATATAGGATTACAACCAAGCCATTTACACCATATATTCACATATATTACATAACATGTTCTAAACAATTCCAAAAATAAAATTAAGCCATAGTTTCTTTTACAAAATTCAATATAAGACCTTAATACTAAAAAGTCATAATACATTTATCAAACCATTTCTAAACTAGAAGAAATCATAAATCTATGTCAAATGTTCCCAATGGGACATTATAATGATCATTCACCAATGCATTTATCCATTTCCAAAATAGAAAAAAGTTTACGAGTACAATAAAAACAACTTTGAAAATCATAATGTAATCAAACATTCCCTTTAGGATCCTAGGATACATTTTAATGTGAAAATATGGATCATTCATAAATGTTATCATCATTTTTATACCCATACATGTGTCCACACCATGAACACAATGATATAAAAACATCTAATAACTCATTGATGTTATCAAAAACCATCATTGAAAAGCACAATGCCTTTAAAAACAAGACCCAATTATCATCTAATGTTAAAAATCACCAATAGAAACATAATAACCTATGACCCTTTTAAAATAATATTACATTAACAAAATGATCCATAATGAGGCTCTAAAATCACAAATCATTTGAAATGAATAAGTAATACCATGGAAAAAAATACAATAAAGGATAAACATTCCTTTAAACCACCCAATTTGATCAAAGGTAAGAAACTGACATTTTAGCAAACACTTAGTGTGCATACTGTGTATCATAATAAGAGAAAACATTTAAAATAAACTTCCAATAAGTTTTAGAATCATATAAACAATATGAAAATAATGAAAACCTTATGATAAGCATGTGAAATAAATTTCTATTTTATTGAAAAAAGCACAAAAATCAATGGAATGAGTCGGAATTGAACATAATTGACACACATACGTTAATGGGGTGACAATATGATTAATATTTTGAAAAAGGAATAATAGGTGCCCAAAAACATACGGCACACCCTAGTTCCAAATAAAATTGAATAACAGGGAAAACCTTTACCTAGGGTTCATACTAGAGGTAAATCCTACAATGAAACCATAATAACAATAGATGTAAGGGAGAATGTAAGGATAAATCAACCAAAAATCCAAGGAACTCACCTTAAAGACCTTAAAGGATTATTAATGATTATTGGAGAGAAAGGTAAATTGGTTTGCTGAATCCCCATAGTTATCATGGGTCCGAGGAAGTGATTAAATCTATAATTTGGTTTAAAAACTTCAAGGGGAAAGGTGTAAATTAAATTTTCAATGAATAGAAAAATCGCACGGTTTGTGTTCACGGTTTAACAAATTTGGCGCCAGGAGTGTGGAAGATATTGTACAAATAGAGATTGACTATATGGCCATCCTTTACAGTTTTACATATCGTTCTAAAAAATATGGTAACTACTAACCAACTCTATGGCCTTCCACATATTTACCTATTCTACACCACATAGATTCATATAAAAGTTCTCAAACCATTCATATTCCACAAATCCAACCACAATATCCATAATTAAAAAAATGTATTCTAGGGATCCAAAGAAACCTCAATAATAAAATCTCACTGATCATGAAAATAACTAAATGAACATATATTCATGTTTGGTCTATGACGTGATAAATGGAGGAATTAAAGACATCAGTTTCTAGATGGTTAGTTCATCGTACACACATTTGACGATTGTGTATCACATTTTGATCGATGAGTGTCAATATCAGGGTAACACTATTTTCATAAAATACACTTAGTATATTTAATAATAAATATTATATATATAATAATAATAAAAATTAATTGGTGGGGAGGTAAATGAAATATAATTGATCATTGAATAACATTTCTTCCAATTCAGGTAATTCTTTTTGGTTTTAACATAAGAATTTTTTAGGTTAACTATAATTAAAAATTGATAAATATATGATTATATGTGGTTTTTTGGAGATAATATATTCATATATATTATTATTAAAATTTATTTATATCTGTGAATAAGTGGGATGGATTAATGACTTTTTATAGTGGCTGATGAGTGGAATTATTGTAAATATAAAAAGGTAAACATTATTAAGAATTGTCTCTTATGTAATGTTATTCCGTTAAAGAAATAAATTAGATAAAAAGGATGATATATTATAAATATTTCCATCTATTAGGGTTTTGATATGTTTCATGGTCATTTTTGGCATTATGTTTGAGGTTTTTTACCTTGTTGGGATTCATTTTACCATTATTTTTGTAATTAATTGTAACTCTATTCGCTAATATTTTTTTTTTAAAAAAATATGTTCAAAATAATATAAAATACCAATAACACCTATAGAATATATGGAAACAATTTTTACAAATTACAATCATATAAGTGGAATAAATTAATTTATAATAATTCCCTGAAATGAGACTATAAAGCCTTTTAGAAAGTGAAAGTAATTAAAGGATTGGAATTTTTTTATATCCAAAGTCAATATAAATATGAAAAACTAAAATATATTTACAAATATATTTTTAATTAAACAAAATAAATAATATATTAATTTTGAAATATAATTTCACACAATTAACTATGTTTAAAAAATCAGGTTTCACTTAAAATTCAACATTTTCCCTATTAAAAAAAATAAAACATCACAAAAATATACCAAAGAATAACCCTAAGATATTTTGGATATAATTCATTCAAAATTAATTTCTATTTTTCATATATTATTCCTAAAATTATGTATATTGGGTTTTTAATTTGGTGCTCCATTAAAAGGTGGGAAAATTACCTTTTTTGAAAAATACAATTTTTTAGCATAAAATTGGATTAATTCTTGTCGTATTCCTTGTAGATCATGGGGTACAATGTGAAAAATATTTTATGTAAATATATATATATATATATATATATGTTTCAATAATATTATTCACTAATATTTATTAATTTAATTTATTGAATTAAAATTCCTTTGGAATCATAAAAGTAGTTCTTTATAAAAACTCTTTTTGTATTTAAAATATGTATCGATGTTAATTTATATTCAATTGTTAACTTATGAATTCAAAATATGTTTTCATAATTTATTTAATATTATTCATAAATTCCAATATAATTTCTATTTTATTTCATATTATATTATTTTATCGTATTATAATTATATATTATTACTTCGTAAAACAATTTCTTCAGTTTAACGAAAACTAATGAAAAAAATAATTGTGTACATTGAAAAATAAATTCTCTAATCTTTTAATTTTATTATATATAATATTTTGAATCTATTTTTCATATTAAATAAATTTTAATATCTTAGGATATTAAATTTCAGTATGTGTTGGGTGTTTCATGTTATACACGGTTCTAATTAAAAAAAAATTGCATTAGAATTATGGTGTTTTACAAAAACACAATAAATACTAGATTGAATTTTAGAATGTAATATCACCCCAAATTGATTTCCAATATAAAGATAGAATTCATTCACATGGAAAATTTATAAGAGTCTTATATGATACATTAATGTAGGATTTTATCATTATCTCTTTATAGGTGAGGTGTTACACAAATACAGCTTCCACCCAACTATTCAAATGGATCAAAATGAATATTTCAATTGCAAAAAATTTATAAATACAAAATATTTTGATGAATTTTATTTAGGTGATGAAATTTTGACTAGAAATTATCTATGAAAATATAGTGTTCGTTTAATAATGAAAATAAAACATTAAATCAACTCAGAGTTAGTTAATGATATATGATGATGACAGTTGAATGGTCTTGGAGGTTAATGTTCGAGAAAATATATTCCTTTCAATATCACTATGGTTGATAGTAATCTGGTTTTTAGATAATGTAAATTATAATCCTAGGAAAATTATCCTCTTTGTGATCTATGATAGTATATGGGTGCTAGATTATCTACTATAACATCCCAAAAATATGTAACTTACTCATTAGGTTTTCATTATATATACCCTAAACATATTCATACCTTGTATCTCAAATGCCATGAATCATGTAAATGTACAACTAGACCATGGAATCCCTTATGAGGTTACTCTAGTGATGATATTGGACCGTAGATTAAAAAATCAATTTAAAAATTCCTCTCACCTATAAAAATTTTTTTGGTAGAAAAATAAATATTAAAAGGCAATATAGAAATTGGTGGAAATAAGAAACAATTTTTAGCTTCCTCTATTCTAAACTAAGAATACAAGTTCAAAAATCTGGGGTGAAATTCTAAATGGGGGGATGAATGTATTGACTCAACTATAATATGTTATATTTCATTATTACAGAAATACATTATATATTTTTTAGTATTATAGTCATTTATCGCATTGGGAATCTTAGAAAACATTATTTAATTAAATGAGATCATTATATTAATGAGAAACTAAACTTTTGAAAATTAAAAAATTTACAATGGTGAAAAGATTGAAACCTGAAAAATTATTTTTTAAAAATAATTATTATTTCATTCTTTGTTCGTTGTCTCTACCATGAAAAAAATCAATATAAATTATCCAAATTATTAGTAAAAAACTGTACATTAGAAAAAGAAAAATATAGAAACAAGGGAGTAATGTTTTTAATTTATTTTTGAAGGAATGAATTGTTATTCATATGAGGTATTATGCACACTTGATTGTAAATGTTACAATTAGGAATTGTAACTTCATTTTTCTGAATAATAACATTATTATTGGATATAGTAACATGCCCATGGGAATAGAAATCCCAAATAAAATTAATAAAATTATTGGTATAAAATATTTATGAAGAGAAATTTTATAATATTAAAATTTTATAATTCCATAAAATAAACATCATCATAGAATAGTATCTGACAAGACATGAATTTTTTTAACAATATTTATTTTAATATATTTCATAAAATTATTATTTTAATATATTAAATTATAAAATTAGATATTTTTTAAAATTAATTTAATATAATTAATGTAATTTTTAGAATCTTTACGTTAAAACCATCTAAGGATAATATTCTCTATTCTTCTTAAATACATAAAATTTTTCTGAATAGTTAAAATATTGATTATTAAAAAGATTCATTTATATGAGAACATTCAAGTTGTAATAACGAATTAATATGATATATAAAATTTTGTTCAACCAAAAAACATTTAATGTGATAAATGAGTCATTTAAAAACAATAAACCTTTTTACAATCGAAGAATATATTTTCAAAATTTGAATGACTAAATTATTCCATTAGATTAATATTTTATCAATTTTCCAGCATTTTTTATTAAAAAATAAATTCTAATTATAATGATTTATAAATTTTTAATATCATGTTTTTTAGTTGAAATTAATTTAATAATTCCAAAATATATTAATTTTTAGTGGTCTAAATTCTATATATTATGCAATTCAATATAATAACTCAATCGTACCCCTCTCATAATATATACATTACCCATCACCCTCCCCTTGGAAAACCACTTAACTTCCAGATACCATGTATTATCTTATACACATATTCCCACTGTATAAACATTAAAATAATTTTGGACTTTTAGGAGTAATAAAAATCATATATTTCAAGAAGTTAAGGGTATTATAATGGAATAATAAATAATATATATATAATGTACTTCAAACTATTTATTTAGTTTTCTTTTCCTAACCCCATATCATTACTTTCCTTTTTAATCCAAATCCCCTATAAATAATTTTGAACATTTTAAATTATATTTATAATAATAATAACTTAAAAAAATATATTTTTCACACATGTTATTTCTCACACATCTTATTCGGATTATATCCCGTTACTCGCTAGTTATCCACCAATGAAGACATTACCAATTGTTTTCTTATTACCCCCCTTATGAAATCTATAATTAAATATTTATGAAATATAATTGTATAAATATATTTATTTCTAATCAATGTGAGACAATATTATTTATCTATAAATATAAATTAATCATATTCAAAATATTAATTCTAGATGAGATATTTTATGGAAAAATAGATTTCAAATCATTTCACCTTAAACTAAGGGAATTATGGAATTTAATCAAGTTATTATCATTGATAATAAGTGAAAAATATTATCATAATTTACATCATTTTTTAGGTTTTAGTAAACATATTTTTATTTCTTATTATATGAAAATGTACAAAAACATAGTGACATTTAATGTATGAGAATTCTAGAAACCAACTTCTATTTTGGGTAATCATATCTATGAAATTTAATTTACTATGGATATCCATCTAATTTCCATATAATGTAATTTAAAAATTCATTCCCTTTTCTTTATATGTATAAAAATGTTTTTACATTCATGAAATGATTTTAATGTTAATTAAAATGAATATTCAAAGGGCCTTTATTTCTATAAATCACATATTGGACACCTCTTCAGTTGTTTCTTCTCAACTAAAAAATTATGATTTTTTATGCCAAAATAAATATCCCCTAAATCATGTTTGGATCACAATAATTATTGATTAATTTATAATTTTTAAAAAAAAATTATCAAACCCATTCCATTCCATGGTTTAATCAAATTAATATGATTTTTTCATTCTATGTGAAATGAATGATTATAGGGATTTTTTGATATGAGGGGTCATATCACAATTTATATATACATATAATTCAATAGTAATGTGATATATCTTAATTTATTATCTGTATTATGTATTTATATTATACTATAGTTTTTTATAAAAAGAATTTGGGTTTAATTCACATATGTAACTTGTTATCTTGATAAGAGAATTAATGGAAAATGTGTGTCTTAAATGGAAACTAAATTATGATGTTTCATTATTATAACTATTCCATATTCCATATATTTATCAAATGATTACCTCATGATTATTATAATAATAAAATACATATGGTATGATTATTTTTATTAATCAAACCCATTTACTATTGATTCATGTCCCATGTTCCTCCTAAAATATTTATCCCCTTACTAGGCCTTTAGATCACTGCTTTATTATTGTATATCCTCAGGTTGTTACAAATACCAAGATAAACAACATATATATGATGAGGTTGATATAGAAATTTTTTAATAATAATCATTTTCTATGATGGAAAATTATAGTATGACCATAATCCTCCAATGATACTGAACCTTTGTATCCAATATTGTATCAGTATTTTAATGTTCATTATAAACTATTTTTAAAAAATTATCTAAAAAAATTGTACAATTCAATCATTGTTATAAGTGTATGAATTATTTAATTTTTGGATCCAATATTACAAATTATTTGGGAATAACACAATTATCAGTTAATGTATTTGTAAATATACTATTTCTTGTTAATTTCTAAGAGCATGTAGTTTCAAAAATTTTTATCCTTATCTACAGAACAAAAGTTGATGTGGTATAGAATGTATGTACCTAAATTTAGAGACCTGAAATTTAATTTTGGGTATTAAATTGATACTCCCATGGATAATTATTAAGTGTCTTTATTGAACACGTTTTAATACTACCCTGGTATTTGATTAATTAATCAAATACTCTAAAGAAACAACTATAATGAATATGAAGCTAATATAATTATTTCATCTAATGATAAATACAATTTATTAATATTTTACTAGAATAATAATTTGAGGAAATTTAAAAACATATGGATCCCATAAGATATTAAATTATAATTAATCTCAATATATGTTTAAATTTTTATTTATGATCAATTAACATAGGCATGTCAATATATTTTATATTTTTGAAAATAGTACTGCCTTGGAAAAATTGAAGTAACAAACCATTCGAGGGATAGAGAAATGATCTTATAAAATTCAATCCCAATGAAATTAGACAAGGAGTTTAACACTTAATTATGATTCTTACCCAACTATCTCATGAAATTTTTAATAATTTGATGCATGTATAATTTCTACCATTTTTTATAAATGAGAAAATAGAAAAAAAATTCTATAATATGGAAACAGACACCTATATTTAGATGGTCTTCTAATAAATTTGTTTTATAAAATTGGTTTATCTCAATTGATACTATCCAATATGTTATGAACTTTTATAATAAGTTTAATGTGACATTTTTCTTAAATGTTTTATATGGAGTGGTAGATAAACTATGGATTTTGATCATAAATAAAAATATGGTAAATAAAATGTGAGAAATAGTGTTGGAAGTCATTATTAATATGTATCATATAAATTATTTCTATAAAAATATTTGATGCATGAAACAATATTAAATGATATATAATTTAATGATTTTTAGAGTTATGATGAAATTTTTGAATAAAATCACAATATTTATGTGAAATTTTGAGAATGGTCCCAATGATATTGATATAAGAATAAAAGAATGTAATTTCATATAGGTTGATTAAATTAAAAACTATGATAGAATATCCATAATATTATATATCAAAATATTTCGAAAATTTAAAATTTTAATTTTATAAATGGGAAATTAAAATACTTATAATATGGGAGATAAGGACACTAAGCACATTATTGTTGATGATACATGATGAAATTCCAAAATGTGATGTAGAAATTAATTGTATCGACCGTCATTCAATACATTTAATATATTTATAATGTTAATTATGCATGTAAGTGTGCCAAACATTGGGACATCATGTGTATTCAATATAAAAAACAACTGATCAAAATGGAGGAAGGGAAATATTATTCCACCCCCACCATTAATGTGGACCATGATACATATTTTACAACACATAAAATTCTTATTAACAAAATAGGGAAAAAATTAATTTTAATTGGTTTATATGCACTCATTTATATCATAAATAGATTTAAAAATATTGAATTAGAATTGAAACCTTGACGAAGATATGTATATAAGAACATATATTTGTGTGATCAATAAAGCCAATGTATTGGACTCATCTCTTATTTGTCTCTATAGTAATATTATTATATAGAATCACATAATCCTTCCCTTTCTCAAATTTGACACTATACTAAGAATGTATTGGCTATTGTTATATAGGGAACATATAAACTATGTAAAAAAGGAAATAACTCCCAATGTTTCAGTCTACCCAAATATCCCATAAAATTTTAAAGAAGATCAACAATCACACTGGGAATGATGATCAGTTATGTGGGTATTGATACCAAGAGAAGGAACATCCCATAAAAAATTGATTTAGTGAAAGGAAACTATCCGAATGAAGGAAATTCCCCATATAAGGGTTTATAATTCCTGAAAATTTACCCATCCATCCACCAGATCATGATGTATATTTAGTATTATATATTATATCAAAATCCATGAATATCTCCATAATTGCATATAGGGGGTCCATGATTGGAGTGAAGGAGTTAGAAAAGAATCTAGAGTTGAATATGGAAACAAGATTTATATTCCCTACTGAATGACAATGGAATGTACCATGGATCTATTTAAAGAAAATGGATGGGTCAATATGTATCAGATTATATAAACATGATCTACAAACTTTCACTAAAAAATAAATTTATCCCCTACCAAGGATTGATAATTTTTTTAATTATAATGTGGATCTCAATACATGTCAAATGTGTGCCTTTGTTTCATATATTATCAACATATGGTAAACAATTATGATCTTCATAATATATCTTATTGTAAAATTTAGGGGAACTATGAGTTCGTAGTTATGCCGTTAGAACATAATAGAGAAACAAAAATCTAAATTTTTTTATGAATATAATCTATATATACTTCATTTTATAAAATATAGATATATTTATTGAAGATGTTTTCATTTACTCTAAGTGAATGAATGAACATAAAGAAAATAAAAGGATTTTTCATATGACAGGATGAAATGAGAAATTGTATGTTGTGTTATGAGATTGTTAAATTTGAATGACGATATTACCACTCTTGGTGTACATGATCAAATCTTGTGGAATTAATATGGTCCCTTAAAGGAAAAATACTACTAAGGAATTTAAGATCCCACTAGTGTTATATAAATCAATATTTTTCATCGGTTATCTAGTTACCACAAATTTTATTGGTAATTTAACATGATTTTATATACTGGTAACATAGTTAAAAAGGAATCTGGTAATGATTGAATGGATATATGAATTTGATGAAATCATTAAAGAGGTTTATAAGTGGATAATCAGTTTATCTATACTCATACTACCATCTTGAAAAAAAATATTTTTGATATACAGTGATTCATCAGAGAAATTTTTTGGATATTTTCTATTGAAAAATAATAAGTGATTTCCTGAAACTCGTAAATATTGGTCATCTATGAGTATAACTACAAAACATGTGATTAATAGTATATAGATATAATCTTCACCATTATTATTTAGAAGCACTAAATGTATAGGGAGAATTATACGATTTATATATATCATAAGAGTATAAAAAATATATTAACATTGAAAAATATGAACATGAATCAATGATTTAGGTTATACATAATAAAGGACTATTATTTCCCTATTCATTACCATCCTAGAATTGAAAACATGGTAAATGGTTATATTTGAATAAAGAAAAATTATACTATATTGATAAATTTTATAGGAAAATATGATATCACTATGGATATAAAATTGAATGATCATGAAATATTAATATTAGAAAACAATTTCTAACTTTCTAAAAATATGTCCCAACCATCTATCCAAGGGAACATAAATATTTTTTAAATTAAGGATCTAGATATCCAAAATAATGTTGACACATAAATGGTTGGGAAGCATCATGGATTCCATATCTTTGAAGATGTTTTAATTTCATTAGGTAGTAAAAATTGTTAGTACTCATCACTAGATTAAAGGAATTTTTGGATAATGCACATTACTCTTCTTCGTACATCCATAATGTGAGTATAAAATTTTTATGTGCTCCTGTAATGAACTTTAGGTGGGAAAACATGAAGAATGTGATCCTTGAGTACACCTTTTTTTATCAATGTATAACAATAAGTTAAATTAGAGTGACTGATGTCCAAGGAGAAGATGAAATCATTTCCCATCCACATATTGAAATAGGATTACATCATCCTGGATATTTTTCACTATTATCTCAATTAAATCCAAATGACGAAATTCAGTATGGGTTCTGATTGATCGAATCACCAATGCATCCCAATTACTCACTATTTTGGATAATTTGTCACTTAAGAAACATGATAATATATTTGTAACAGTTTTGGTAAGGCTTAATAGGCTTCTAAATTCAATCATCTCTTATCACGATCCAATGATAACTTCTAAATTATAAAGAATTCATCAAAATATATTGAATATTAAATGTAATTTCATTAAGTCCTATAACCCTGAAAGGGATTTGAAAAATGAGTCGACAATTTAGACACTCTTGGATATACTAATCACAGGCATAATTTAATTTAAATGTGTATGGTACAAACATATCCCATTAGTAGAGTTTTCATATAACAATAAATTCTCAACAAGTATTCAAATGTATCTATATGATGCTTGGTATGTGATGTGTTATTGAAAACATACTTATTAGGATAAATATTGTGAAATAATTATATATGTACAATATCATTTGAAATATATGATAGAGATGTTTTAAACCATCCACGAACATATAAAATACGGCCATATTCAAATGAAGTCCTATGTTGACAACCATTGAAGGGGTATGGATGTTGATGTTGTAAATAAACCCTTAATTTAAATAACCCCATAAAAGAGATCCTTGTGATTTGTAAATAGAGAAAGGATTTTCCTTAGGTATACTGACCACTCTGATATCCACCATCACATATGAGTAGTGGACCATTCTCTATCACTTCTATGAAAAATGGAACATGTTCATGATGTTCACCGTGTCTCTCTCGTGATAAATTACATATAATATCCATTTGATATATTTAATTCTAAGTTAGTATATGTAGATCATGGACTCTATTATGAGGTGAATCTTGTGATGATGTTAGACTACAGATACAATGTTCTAAAAAGAATGAAAACTCACCTCAATGAAGTGTTATTGTGGAACCAAAATTATATGGAGGTGACATGGGACCTGGAGGAAATAAAGATATAAATGTACCCACAACTAATCATAATTGAGAGTATTATTCGAAATCATATGGATGAATTTTCTATTGTGGAATAATATAACGATGTAGAATTTTCATTTGATGATTTTTTCTCGAAGAAATGTGTGTTATATTATATAGAAATATAAACATACATCTCATAAAGAACACAACATAACATTACTTCATTAAAATAGATCATTATATTAGTCAGAAACGAAACACATGAACATTACAATAATTTTAATTCGAAAAATATTAAAATGAATTTATATACTAGAGAAAACATGGATCAATCTTATATATCTGGGATATCTCTACCATGAACAACACTATATAATAGAAAATAATATTATAAAGTAAATCAATATTTTAGAAATATTAAAATATAGATCTTGGGGGGTAATTTTAGTTTCTCTTTAAGAAAGGAATAAAATTGTATTTACTAGGGGTAATATGACCATTGGAATAGTAATGTGGAAATAGGAAATAGTAACATGACTAAATTAATAGTAATTTAAACTAAAAATAATAATATTCTATTTTAATATAAAAAATCATATGTAGTTTATTAAAATGAAAATATTATAACTCCATAAATTGAACATCAATATTGAAAACATCGATAATGTATAAGAACTCCTTTAATCGACTATATTTTTCTATATTTCATTAGAAATAACATTTTTATATAAAAATATAATTATAGTGGATATAGAATTATAATGATATTATGATTATCATTTTTTTAATCAAATTGTAATAATTTTATATGGTGGATTTTTGTGAATTTTTTTAAATAAATCTATATTTAGATAAATAATGAAAAGAATATTTTTCCATAACTGGTGTATATTAAATGTAATGGTTCAGAACTCTCTAGCCCATTCCTTTGTGAAAATCTAGTGTCTGAGGTGTTCCTATGGTTAATGTGACTTATCCCTAACACATTTCAAAATTTACAATTATGTAAATTGCTCCATTAGTGAGACTTATGTGAATAGTTCCATAAGTGGGTCCGATGTGAACAGTTCCATCGGTGGGGCCAATGCGATCAATTCATTCGATGAGACCAATGGTAACAGTTCCTTCAATGAGACTGATGTCAAGAGTACCATCGGTGAGACTAATGCGGATAGTTCCATTTGTGATACCTTTGTGAATATTTCCATTAGAGATATTGATGTGAACAGTTCTATCGGCGTGATCGATGTGAACATTAGCATCAGTGAGACCAATGTGAATTGTTCCATTGGTGATACCGATATAAAAAGTTGCATCAGTGAGACTGATGTGAATAGTTACATCGGTGAGACTATTGTGAACAATTCATTCAGTGATAACGATGTGAAAAATACCATGGTTGATATTGTGGGGTATAGTTCCATATGTGAGACAGATGTGAATAGTACCATCATTATCAGTGATTCATTCTGTTAACTATATAATCAGTATCGGTGAGTCATTCTACGACTAGTACGATCGATAATGGTGAGTCCTTCTGTGAATGACACCATAAGTATTGGTGAGTCATTCTGTGAAAAGTTCCATGTGAATCATTGTGTAAATCATTAAACAACACCATCGGTATCAGCGAGTCATTCTATAAAGAGTTCCATCGGTATCAGTGAGTCATTATTTAAATAGTACCATCGATATCCATGAGTCATTCGGTAAACAGTACCATCGGTATCAGTGAGTCATTCTGTGAATAGTACCATTGGTATCAGTGAGTTATTCTGTGAATAGTACCATTAGCATTGGTGATTCATTATATAAACAATACCATCGACATTAGTAAGTCATTAGGTGAATAGTGTTGCAAGCCTCGTTAGGTGTACAGTGTTTCTGGGATCCTGTATAGTGTTTTAATCTTCATACTCGTTCACCCCTTTGATGTTTTCTTCGACATAAAATGGATTCAAGGCCTTTTTTTAAGGTATTTAAGGCTGAATCAAATCCCATAACTCCTATTTTAATTTTCCTAAGGCCTGTGATGTCATTACATGGCCAAACCATGTGGTTTAATGTGATCCACATTTAAAGGAAAATCAATCATATCTTAAACTGATGCTCCATAAATATTCTAAAGGGACACGATATCTTACTTCATTTTTCTACCTTGTTCAAGATGATCAAGACATTCATTCTTCCCATTGGAGCGGTGTAATTGATCCACAATCGTCGAATCGTTTCCCCATGTAGTTTCTTCTGGATAGATGTACGCACACTATTTTTTATGCAACTAAGAAATATCGATAAATCATTGATATAACTTTTCCATGGGGGAGGTGATCATGATCTGTTGTGAGTATCATTCTCATATTAAGAGCCTTAAGAACCATTTTTCATAGGGGATTCTTTCCTCTCTATTCTATTACATGCAAATATAGGGTTAGAATGTTTTTTTCCACTAGATAAAAATTGAATTGAAATAAAATATCATTGAATATTATAAATAAATTAATATCATTCGTATGTTCTGGCCTCATTTTTTAGATAGTATGATATCTATGACTGATTTTCCTAGCTAATTTTTCTTGATGGAAATTGGTAAAGAACATAAACTAGGATTAAAAGTAAATTAATTAACGATGATAAAGAGACAAGTAAATGAATCTGTTTATTATTATTGTAAATTTGTTTAAATCATATTGCGGTACTAAGCGTATTTAAAATATTTTGAGATAGATAACTATTTAGGAGTCCCAAATATGGAACCTATGAAAAATAAATCATTTTATTCTTGTTGGATTAAAAAATGGTTTTTTGATACTAGATAATTATTTGAAGGGTTTTGAGTCATCCTTGTGCTTCATTAAGGTCCAAGATCCCAGTTGATATTATGTTTGTTTTATTACTTCTTGTGTTGTGATGTGAGGTGAAAAGGATTTAGTGATATGTGGTGAATGGAGCATTGTTTGTTGTGTAAATAGTTGATTCCTAGAGTGGAGAGATGCATAGGTTTGTGAATGTGGTTGTCAGGGAGGACACCGAGTATGATGAAACGGGTTGGATGTGAATGTTTCGCTACCTGCTGATTCTTGTTGGTTGTTTATATTGTTTAATTTTTCCACTACTCATGGTAGATTTTTTTCTTACCCTCTTTACAAAACGGGTGAAGATGTGTGGGGTATGCCACATTCTTTCTATGTTTAACATCCAAAGGGAGGATGGGTCTACACTTTTGATAGAGGTTGAAAATAATCAACATGTAGTTCACCTACCCACGGTGTTGATCCCCTTGGGTTTAGTACCATAGAATCTATTTTTAGTATGCATGGAAATATGGGAAAGTAATAATTTTTAAAAAAATTTATTGAATAAATGATGATAACCCATGGGTTTGGAGATTACTGGGAGGAAATGTTGAGGTTGAAATTTAATGGAACAGAGAACATTGGGTGTGATGCTAATGAAATAAAATGTTGAAATTAATAATGGATATTTAATGATTAAAAAATTAATTAATGTAAAGTTAAAATGATAAAAAGGGAATAATTTAATGTAATAAATATCATTAAATGTTTTTGTGCTTATAGGATACATAGTCATAGAAGTGGAAGCTGGGATTCTGAGATATGTTAGAAGTAGTTGATTCTAACACTAGGTTATTACCATAGGGTAGTTTTGAGCTATAATATATTTTGTACTTTTTATGTTTCCATATACTACTCCAACCCGTCAGGTTGAGAAACTGACAACCTGGGGATTCCGACCCCTGGGGGAGGGGTTTGTGTTCCCCAACATTCCAGTGGGAGAATGGATGGCTGACTACCCTATGTGTCCCTACTCTCTTCTCTTGGTAGTTATTTGTGATGGTTGGGACAACGGTGAGTTTTACCCATATATATATGTAGAGAGATGTAATTTATTATGGTTATTCATAAAAATATATTATAGATATAGTCTAATATGGAAACCTATAGGTGTAATTTGTATAGGTTGTGATGGAATGAGGATCCTTACTTAGTTTGTGGGATGTAATGGCTTGAGGGATAATTTCTGACAAATGATACATGTTATGCGAGCATTAGTGTCTCCAAGAAACTATATAGTAACTTATCTTATGTCGATGTGGTGGTGTTGTTGCATGAGGTGCATGTTGTGGTGCTTCGCACAAGTGTTTGTGGGAATGCCTTTTTGGAGAGAGATGGCTTAGGACATACGACGTTGGGGAAAGCGTCAAAAAGTGGGGAAATAGTAGTAGGGTGCCGTTGATATTTTTTGTTATATTATATACTCTTTTCTGTGATACTTGGTGAGAGTAAACATGGTGAAACTGGGAAATTAGTATACCTGTTTAGGTGAGGAGTTAGTTTCACTTGTTTTTCACCGTGCTTTAGCAGGCTTTCATTTCATTTGCATGAGAGGCTTCAGGGAGGATCCTACTGAGTATAATTTTATACTCACCCTATGTATATATACAAACCATATTTCAGGTCACTTATAGAAGATTGGAGATCCAGATGGTTTCTACTAGCTTGGGGTTGTAGGAGCTGTTCAGTTTTATGGTTCCTGATGTTTTTACATTCTTTTGGTATTTGTAGTATTCCCCCCTTCAGTTATAGTTTTTTTCGATGACATTATATATGTTTACATTGAATTTCTATTATATTGTCATATGAGTTGGAGTTTTGTTGGTGTATGTCTTATCTCTCTTTTCCACATGTGTTCCCTTAGAGGGTAATGCCTCGCATTTGTGTGTTTACTATAGCCTCAGTGATAGTCTCCAACCTGGGGCCTACTAGAGGTGGGACTCGTGGGTCACTATCTCCCTTATCAGATTGCTAGCCCAAAAGATCTACACCTTGTTGGGAGGGGGTTGTGACATTAAATGACATTATCCATGATACAATAAATAAATTCTTAATTCTAGAACCTTTTTTCAGAAAAAATTATATGAAAAGAAAAAATGAGTCATTTCAGTATAGTAAACATGGTTTTCAAACCAACATTGTAATTTTCAAATTCTAATGTACAAAATATTATATTATAATATTATATTGTCATTTATATAATATTACTTTTGATTATAGTAATAATATTAAGCTATGATGTTTATTGTACAATTAAAATAATGTTATTATACATATATATCATAATGTAAAAAATATTATTGTTGGACGTTTTACCATGGATATAAAATTTTACCCAATATTATGACTCAAAAATTCACCTATCAATATGTATAAAAACCCATCACACTATAGACAATAACATTATTATTGCATAATAAAGTAAAATCACGTCCAAAATCCTCCCATTCAATATACTCATCATCCATTGTGATGATATTGATTAAAAAAACTAAATGGTTTCTAAAATTTAACATATTTATAAATGTAAAAACATCACATAAGGTGTATTGTCTTTTATTCTTTTTATTTACACTTTATTTTATACATCCATATCATCATTATATTTTTTAATAAAAACCAAAATAAAAAAATAAAAAGTATGTTATGATGATCTAGATATAGTTAATAAGTTGTGAAAATTTAATATTCCCATATTATACAAATATGAAATCATATTATTGCAATGTCCCCTTAATTTTCGGTGATCTGCTGATGATAAAATATGAAAATATATTCTTATCAGAGCCCTTCAAGATGGTTATAATAATTTATATATTAAATTTAAACATTTAAATTAATTGGTTATTAATATTCCATATTAACTCTTGAAATTCATAAATTGATATTAAGAATGGTCATTAAATCGATCCAAAACGGGATATTTTAATTAAAATATGAAATCTCAGTGTTCTACCTTTAGCCAATGAAATTAAGTAGTAGTATCAAGGGATAATAGTTTGTAAATATTTAAAAATATGATCATAATTATCCTCTTGTTTCTTTTTATAATAAACTTATTTTTATTGTTCATTTATTATGATAGTGACAAAATAATGCAGGATTTCGTGTAGGGGTATTCATGAACACAACTCTTTTTTTGGGGTGTGTACTCTTTCAAGGTATTTATACTTTATAAATTCCTCTAATTTCCTAAATTTTTTATTTCAATATTAATTCCTTCTTTCCAATGTATATACATGTTTTCCCATTATTGAATTATTTTTAATACCATTTTAATGTGTTCTAAAAAAGATTTTATTTCTATGAAACACATATTTGACTCCCACTGATATATTTATTTTCCTCAAATAAAATATGAAGTTTTATGAAAAAAATATTATTCAACATTATCATTTTGTTTCCAAAATAGCCATTCAATAAATATTTCTTTTTGAAAAACATTCTATTATAATATTTTATCTCATAAATATTATTATTCTAATTTATATGGTGAATGCATTATTATGACCATTTAATGACATGATAGGTGTGATAAAATAATTATAGACCTCCACGACATTGTGTAATATGATATATATCTTGTTATTGTATTTATTAATTTTTTACATTATGATATAATTTTTCAAAACTATAATGTTTTAATTTATGAAAATATTTTTTGTGATTATGATTTTATCATTATTCTTAATGTACATACCCTTAAATTTCAAGGAATATTTTTTCTTAATTTTTTTTGAATTTTACGAGTACGCAGTTTCTGACGGAACCTGATTTCGAGACCCGGTGTGCCTGGAATCAATTTTCAAAGTTTAGCTCGGGTACGTTTAGTGAACGAATGAGAGGGTTTTTTTAACATTTGAAACGGTGCTCAGAATCGAAATATGAGGGCACCGATGAAACCGCAGCGCCGGTAATTGCATAAGATGACTTTTACTGGGGTTGTGTTTGCTCTGGAAGAGCAGTTTAAATTTTTGGTTTACGTGTAAGTGAAATAAAATTGTGCTAAATTTTATTTCAACTTCCTAAGTAATTATCTCCCATGTGTGGGAGTTGGGGTGGCACCCAGTTGACTCTTGTTAGGATATTAGTGAGGTGGGTTCCACACAAGCCCTACCCCTTCAACTTCCCTAACCCCTCTAAACCTCCCTTGTATTAAATGTTGTGGCTACCCCTCTTCTTCATGAATGCATGCCAACCTATATCACCATTAATTTTGTCTATTGAAGACTAATTAATTAATTGATTTAAGGTTTATGAATATTGAAAAAGGTTGGCAGAAGTAAATAAAATAAGGCAAAAGCCTTACTTTATGGTGGTTGTTTCGTTGTGTGGAGATTTTGGTGGAAAGTGAATTCCCACATTTGAAGAAATTCATCTTCCTGGAGAAAACATTCATACCTAGATGAAGAACATCGTCACACCATTTTTCTTCCCGCGTCGAAGAACAAGAGACGCCGCTTCTTCCATAGACATTCACTGTCAACGTACACGGAGCCTCACCTGCGACGCCGTATTCTGCGACGCGAGCTTCTTCGAACATCTTTGAAGTAGGGGTTGTTTCAACTTTCAAGGATTATTATTTTGACGTTCTTAGTAATTTCATGGACGCTTGTTGTCAATATAACGGGAGAAGGTTAGACCGCACGAACAGGGCCGACCCTCGTCCACCTTTGTTGTTGGACTTCATTGTGGTTTGAAACGAAGGAGACATGGTGTCGCCGCACCGCATGGGAATGAGAGAACCGCGGCCAAAGTGGGTAGTGGAGAAGGAACGCGGTGCCGTTGTACCGCGCTGGTGATGCCAAAGGAAGCTGCGACCAAGGGCGGGCCGCAGCGGAGGGGTGCGGGGCCGGCGCGCTGTGCCGGTCAGAAAAGGGTCGTGACTTAAGGCCTCGGCGGTGCAGAGGAGGGTAGCCGGACTCAGCCGGCTGTCAGCTCTTCGGAAGGCGGGACCAGCGGGGGTCCCGCAGCTGCACACCGACCAGCCAAAATGGCCGGCCATATTTCGGAAGACCGGGGGTCGTAACCCTCGGAAGGTGGCAAGGGCGGACCATACAGGGGTCCGCCGTTTCTTAATCAAGGGGGGCAACCCCCCCCCCCCCCCCCCCCCCCGCATCCTGCTCTGCCGAAGACCGAGCCACCGACCGCACCGGGCCAGACCCCCACACCAGCTGGGCTGGACCCGAACCCGCGCTGGCCAGGTCGGACCCAGACCTGGGTCGGGTCGACCCGGTTCGGGCCGACCCAGGGGTATCGGGTCGGGTCGGATCGGACCCGAACCCCATAATTTCCTGACAGATCCGTTCAAACACACATAACATGGACTACAAACCTTCGATCAACACACGATCAGTTGAGTAGCGATCGTTGGATTGAGGGGGTCGTTTCGGTATATTACAATCACGGTTTCAGAGAACATTGGGTATAACCGAGATGGTTCAAACATGAAACCAATCGGGCCTTCGGAGTAGAAATGTTTATAACATGAGCTCCAGACGTCCTAATGACATGCTGTCGACATTGTTGGATTCCTCCTAGTGAGACAGTTATTTTGGATTACTCATCTTGTGTTTTGGACATAGCTGGAGTACAGTCGGGATGGTTTTATCTTAAAAACCAACCGGACCCCTGGGATGAAAAGGCCAGTATCGTTCAGACCGGGCGTCCGATTGACGCACTGTATATCGCGTTGAGTTCCTATTAACATGATAGAACATTGGTATACATAAACTCCAGACTTCATGTCAGTTGATGTATCAAACCCTTTGGCCCGTGGAGAAGATCCTCCCGGAATCATGCATGATGTGTGCGGGAACCCTAGAGCAAGCTGCGACTGCGACGACGATGACGACTGTACTAGGATCCTCCATGGGATCGGCAGCGACGACGACCATACTAGAATCCTCCGTGGGTTCGAAAACGATGACTAATGTTCTTGAATATTATGTGGGTTTGGTAGTACTTGACTACTGTTCTTGTTCCTATGTGGGTCCGGCAATATTTGACTCTGTACTTGTATCCTATGTGGGTTCGTCAGTGTAGCTGGTCTTATATCCTTTGTGGGTCCGACAGCTTAGCTGGTCTTGTATCCAATGTGGGTCTGACATCTTAGATAAATCAGTGGCTACATCTGATCATCTCTGTCATCTTACGAAGTATATACCTGTGTGAGATGAGTCTTGACTTTCAATCATTATCTTTGATATGATTGACTTGCTTTCCTGTGTGGATTGGGTTGTAATTTCATGTGTGGAATAGATCGAATTTGGGCCTATGTGCGGGATCCGAGATAGAATTGATGTCTTAGGTATATGTATGGGAATATACCTATGTAGAGGTGGTTGTTACTACGTGATTTTATCATTCCTTTGTGGTTTATTCTTCGTGGATTCTGGGAGACCTTCGGGGGTCTTGGGGTCCCTACTAGGTAGAGTATACTCACCCCTACATGGGCTATTCCCTAACTACATTTTGTTGTTTGCAGATGACAGACAGCGCTGATTGAGGTAAGAGATCGTGGATTTGGGTGGTACATGGAGGTAGATCACAGTACGAGACGTACACGGAGAGGACGGCTGGGGCCGAGGAGTGGAGGAGACTGTCTGTACCCACCCTTCAGGTGGGATCTCTAGAGGAAGGCTCAGTGTTACAGCTTTAATTATCTATTTATGTTCTCTCTTTTCAGTTGTACTTTACTTTCAGTTGGGTTTGTATACTAGCCCATTTACTTTCCATCACTTACTATTGTACTTAGTTTACATGGTGTTTACTTTTTTCCTTCATATTCTATGGTGTTTTTTTCATACAAAATGTCAATGCCTTCCCTTATATCGGGATTTATGACTTTGGTGCTAGTCGCCAACCCCAGGCCTATGGAAGGCGGGTTTGGGGTAGTCAAGGAACGAGTGCCAAGGAGGGATCACGACAAATTGGTTATAAGAGGAGTTCAGTTCTACCACAGAACTCAGGACTCTGATCATTCTTCTATGTGAAGCAATGACGTTAAGGGTATTGAGTGTGGTTATCAGTCCAGGGAGTCTAGTGTTGGTGCGAGGGCCGACGTATCCATACAACAGGACCTTGACTTCTGATTTCCAACTCAATATAGGAAAACATTGATTGCATGTGTGTTTCAAAAGTTTTTCTTTGTGATTACTTTGTGTCATCTCACCAGGTATACTGTATTGACTATGGTGCACCTTTTTCTTTTCAGGATGGACCCACGATGGCAGCCAACTAGGGTTCTGAGCTTTGTGATAGACGATAGCCCACTGAGCGATGAGGCCTCAGTGCACGACCCTATTACAGCGGAGGCACCGGCGGTACGTCTACCCGCCGAGCCACCGATGCAACCAGCCCCAGCAGCTGAGAGTGCACATCGCCTTAGTGCACTGTATGAGTTTCTGCATCAGATACCGCCATGGTTCCGTGGGGAGACAGACCCTCAGGAAGCCGAGCATTGACTGGAGGCTGTTGTACGTGTTTTTAGGTTAGTAGAGACACCAGCAGACCACATGGAGTTCTTTACAGAGAGTCTCCTACACGCGGCAACCGAAAGATGGTCGAGCCTGATGCTACAGGTGCACGATGAGGCATCTCTCCTTTGGACAGACTTCGAGAGCCTCTTCCGCTCAGAGTTCGTTCCAGTCACCTTTCGTACGGTGCGCATCCATGAGTTACTGCAGCTGCGGCAGGGCAGCATGATGGTAGCCCAATACATGGCGAGATTTACCGTTATCTCAGGATACTCCACTGACATGGTACGAGACCCATTCTTCCGGGTCCGGACCTTCGAATAGGGACTGATACATTGGATCATGGAATCGACGATCTCCCTCAGCAGTCCAACGTAGGCAGGAGTGCTGGAACGAGCCCTTCTTGTTGAGATCTTTCTTGCTGAGCCCACACCAGCAGCGAGACCTACCGCAGGGCGGCACGTAGCAGAGTATTTTGCAGCTAGCAGTCAACGGATGTCACCGGGGTCCAAGCGGACCAGACCATCAAGAGGACGACCTCAGGATACTGGCTCAGAGATGCGGGGCACATCGTGCAGAGCCAGCCTTCCGAGCAGCAGACAGTGCTATGCATGCGGCGGGCAGGGCCACATGGCTTGTGACTGCCCAACTAGCCATGCACAGGAGAATCATACGATTGAGGGACCACCCAGGCAGAGGCAGAGGTTCAACCGTGGTAGTCCGCAGGGAGCAGGAGGTTGAGGTAGAGGAGTTGGCTGAGTGGCAGGAGGTGGACGACGTTTTGAGGCTCTACCACCACCACCACCAGGAGGTCCACTCCAACTACACGGAGCTGGAGGACAGAGGGAGGCGTGGAATCAGGCAGTGGAGGACTATGACCACGGTCCACCAGAGATGATTCGAGTTACTGTCTGTTTCTACTCCACCTTTGCTGTAGTTCTTATAGACACAGGATCGAGTCATTCATTCATTGTCGTTGCCATTGTTCGTAGCTCGGAGATTCTGACGGATCTGTTGGCTCAATTTTTATAGCTAGATACTCTTATGGGAGTAGAATCGACGATTACACACTGATACTAGCAGTGTAAGCTTACTCTAGGATGCGAGAGCTTTGGCTGTGATCTTTTTGTAACGGCGTCGAGGCCTTACGATGTCATCTTGTGCATGGATTGTTCATCTACAGTTCATTCTCAGATAGAATATATAAGGAACAAGGTGTGGTGTGTCTGCACCGTTGGGAGCAGGTTCACCTTCACCAGTGAGAAGGGAGCTTTTGAAGCAAAGGATGGTATCACGCAGAGGAAATTACATCCGATCATTCATCAGTTGGCTAGCCTCGTCCTATGAGCATTTGACGTGCAGAGTCCGAGATTTCATGTAGTGGTGGATTAGTATGCGGACGTTTTTCTTGATGACGTTCTAGGACTACCTCCTCGCATATAGGTAGACTAAGATATAGACTTGTTCCCCAGGACAGCCCCGATATCTACTCCAGCATATCAGACAGCTCCCACTGTGCTTCGAGAGCTATGGGTACAGCCAGAGGACTTGTAGGTCAAGGTATTCATTCGATCTAGTGTTTCACCCTAGGATTCCGTGATATTGTTTTCCAAGAAGGTGGATAGTAGCATACGACTGTGTGTCGATTACCGTCTCCTGAACCAGGTGACTGTGAAGAAAAAGTATCCAATTCTGAGGATTGCTGACCTCTTCGACCAGCTCAAAGGTGCATAGTGGTTCTCGAAGATAGACCTCAGGTCAGGCTATCATCACCTCAGAGTTCGAGATGAGGATGTGCAGAAGACGGCCTTCAGGTGTCGGTATGGCCACTAAGAGTTCTTGGTTATGCCTTTCAGCATATACAACACTCAAGTAGTGTTCATGAGTCTCATGAAAAGGATCTTATAGCTTTACCTTGATCGATTTGTCATGGTCGTCATTGACGACATATTGATTTACTCGACCACTGAGGAGGAGCACGCCTACCACTTACGGGTTGTACTGGACACACTCCGAGAGCACCTGCATTATAGTAAGCTCTCGAAGTGTCAGTTTTGGATACGTGATGTCCACTTCTTGGGAGACGTCATCACTGAGGTGGGAGTTGTGGTGGATCCAACAAAGATCAAGGAAGTTCTAGATTGGGTGCCACCCAGGAGGGTGACGAAGGTGCGGAGTTTCTTAGGTCTGGCTGGGTACTATCGAAGATTTGTTCCAAACTTCTCCAAAGTTGTAGCACCACTTACAGCTTTGATGATGAAGGGTAGACCCTTAGTGTGGTCAGATATATGTCAGCAGAGCATCCAAGAGCTGAGACAGAGATTGACTAGTGCACCCATCTTGAGGCTACCAGAGGAGGGAGTTGGGTGCGTAGTCTACTGTGATGCATCAGGGACCAGACTCGGGTGTGTCCTAATGCAGGATGCGGCAGTGATCGCCTATGGATCACGACTGTTGAGACAGCTTGAGAAGAACTAGACTACCCATGCCCTGGAGTTAGTAGATGTGGTCTTCGATCTGAAGATATGGCCGCACTATCTGATGGGAGAGAACTTTACCGTCTATTCTGACCACCAGAGTCTTAGGTAAATCTTATCATAGAAGGGATGGATCCTGAGAAAGTGGTGATGGATCGAGTTCATCCAGGACTATGACTTTGAGATAGTCTATACTCCTGGAAATTGGAACGTAGTAGCTGATTCTCTCAGCAAGAGGAAGGGTATTCATCTACTTGGAGAGGTGACAGGACAGCTTGCCAATTTATTGTTATACTTCATGGATAAGGATGGATCATCCTTTATTCAGTCACTCATATTTACTCCTCCACTTATTCAATGGGTCAGAGAGGCACAACGAGGGGACATTGACTGTGAGACATGACATGCATAGATTTCCTCAGGATAGGCACCTGATGGATTCTCTATAGGAGGAGAGCATGTCATCCTTTTTAGAGGACTTACAATGGTATCAGCTTCTTTACAGGAGGAGTTGTTGATAGAGTTTCACACGTCCCCATTAGCGGTACATCTAGGAGTAGCGATGATGTACCAGGATCTCAGACGACAGCACTAGTTGCCGGGTATGAAGATGGTTGTGGCATAGTTTGTTTCTCGATGCCTCACCTGCCAGCATGTGAAGGTGGAACACCAGGTACCAGCTGGCTTGGTACAAACCTTGGAGGCCCCAGAGTGGAAGTGGGACATGATATCTAGGGATTTTGTGACTGGACTGCCACATACTTCAAGAGGACACGACTCCATTTGGTTGATCGTCGACCGAATCACCAAGTTGGCCCACTTGTTACCCATCAAAGAGCAAGGCTCAGTGGAGAGCATGGGATGACTCTACGTTCATGAGATTGTATGACATCAGGGTGTGACAACATATATCGTCTCTGATCGAGGTTCTCGCATTACCTCCTGGCTTTGGAAGGGGATGGATGAGGCTTTTGGTATGCAGCTACGCCTGATCACCACCTTTCACCCTCAGACGGATGTTCAGACGGAGAGGACCATTCAGACTCTCAAGAACATGCTCCATGCATGTGTCCTCGACTTTGGTCGCAGTAGGGAGGATCACCTACCCTTGGTGGAGTTTGCATACAACAATAGCTACCACTCCACCATCGAGATGACACCATACATGGCATTATACGACCAACCATGAAGATCACCTCTATGCTAGATAGACCCTGGGGAGTCATCACTTGTGGGACCAGAGATGGTCCAGGCCATGAAAGAGAAGGTCCAGATAATCCAGGAGTAGATGGGGATAGCTCAGAGCCGACAGAAGTCTTATGGTAACAAGAGGCGGAGAGTACTAGAGTTCGAAGATGGCGACCACATTTTCTTACGTGTATCACTTTGACGTGGATTACAGAGATTTGGCCAGGGTGGAAATTTGCCTCCATGCTTCATCGGACCATTCCAGGTTCTCAGCAGGATATGTGAGATGGCTTATTACTTGGCTCTTTCACCTCAGTTTCACCGGTGCACGACGTCTTCCACGTATCTCGGCAGAGGATATACGTGCATGACCTGACGCATATCATTGACCATGGGGAGCTGGACATTGATGACAGGGAGAATTTTGCAGAGGTCCCAGTGGAGATTGAGGATCAATAGGAGCGGGTCCTACGTGGACGTTCGATACCTCTAGTGCGCGTCAGGTGGCAGCATGGGAACCTCCAAGAGAGAACATGGGAGCGGGAGGCTCAGATGCATGCTCAGTACCCTCATTTGTTTCCCTATTTTGTGATGTATCTTTACGGGGACATAAATCCCTGAGATGGGAGTAATGTAAAGACCATTAAATATCAAGTGAAACTTTTTCTTAATTTCTTTGAGATTTTACATGTACGCAATTTCTGACGGCACCTGATGCCGAGGGCCGGTGTTCCCGGTATCTATTTCTGATGTTCTGCACGGTTATGTTTAGTGAAAGAACGAGCGGGTTTTTCAAGCATTTGAATCGATTCTCGGAATAGAAATATGAGGGCACCGATGAAACCACAGCGCTGGTAATTTCTTAAGATGACTTTTTATCGGGTTGCGTTTTCTTGGGAAGAGCTGTTTAAATTTGTGGTTTAATTGTAAGTGAATTAAAATTGTGCTAAATTTTATTTCTCCTTTCTATGTAATTATCTCCCATGTATGGGAGTTGGGTTTGGACCCACTTGACTCTTGTTAGGATATTAGTGAGGTGGGGCCCACACGAGCCCCACCCCTTCAAATTCCATAACCCCTCTAAACCTCCCTTGTATTAAATATTGTGTCTTCTCCTCTTCTTCATGAATGGATTCCAACCAACTCACCATTAATTTTTTTCAATTCAAGACTAATTAATTATGTGAGATAAGGTTTTTGAGGTTTGAAAAAGGTTAGAATAAGTAAATAAAATAAGAAAAATTCCTTATTTTATGGTGGATGTTTTGTTGTGTAGATATTTTGTGGGAAAGTAATTTCCAACATTTCAAGAACATCATCTTCCCGGCGAAGAACATATATACCTCGATGAAGAACATCGTCACACTATTCTTCTTCTTCCCGCATCGAAGAAAGGGAGATACCGCTTCTTCCATGGATGTTCACCATCAACGTACACAGAGCCTCACTCACAACACCGTATTCTGCGATACGAGATTCCTCAAAAATCTTTGAGGTAGGGGTTGTTTCATCGTTCAAGGATTATTATTTTTATGTTCTTCGTTATTTCATTGATGCTTATGATCAATATAATGGGAGGATGTCAGACCGTACGAACACGGTCGACCCTCCTTCCCCTTTGTTTTTGGACTTCGTTGTGGTTTGGAACGGAGGCGACGCGGTGTCGTCGCACCGCGTGGGAACGAGAGAACCGCGGCCAGAGCGGACCGCATTGATGGAACGCGGCGCCGTCATGCTACGTCGGCGTATCCGAAGGAAGCCGCGACCAATGGTCGACTGCAGCAGAGGGGCGCGTCGCCGTCGGGCTGCGCTGGTCGGACAAGGCCCGCAGCCTAAGGCCGCGACGGTGCAGAGGAGGGCGGCCATACTCAGCTAGTGATCGATGCTTTGGAATGAGGGACCCGCAGGGGTCCTGCTACGGCACACCGGCTGGCCAAAACGGCCGGCCGTATTCTAGAAGACTGGGGGTCATCAACCCCGATTGGTGGAAAAGGGGAACCCCACTGGGCTCTGCCATTTCTCAATCAAGGGAGCAGCGCCCCCCCCCCCCCCCCCCACATCACGCTCAGCCAAAGGACGTGCCGCACCCTAATAGACCAGACCTAGACCCGGGTCGAGTCGACCCGGTTCAGGACGACCCAGGGGTATCATGTCGGGTCGGACCGGACCCGAACCCCCTGATTTCCAGACAGATTCATTCAAACGCCCATAACATGGGCTATGAAACTCTGATCAATGCAACGTTAGTTGCGTAGAAATCCTTGGATCGGGATGGTCATTTCGGTATATTACACTCAAGGTTTTGGAGAAATTTGGGTACGGCCGGGTTGGTTCGAACACGAAACAAACAGGGCTCTCGGAGCCGAAATGCTTATAACATGAGCTTCGGACATCCGAATGATATTCCGTCGAAATTGTAGGATTCCTCTTAGTGATATGGTTCATTTGGCTTACTCCGCTAGAGGTTTGGATACAATTGGAGTACAGTCTGTTTGGTTTAATCTTAATAACCAACCAGTCCCTGGGATGAAAAAACCAATAACTCTCAGACCGGGCGTCTGATTGACGCGCCATCTGTCATGTTGAGTTCCTATTGATGAGAATGAACTCTGGGATATATCAACGTCAGAAATCATGTATGTTGATGTATCGAACCACTTGGTTTGTGGAGTGGAACTTCCCAGAATCGAGCATGTTGTGTGCGGGAACCCTAGAGCTAGTTGCGACTACGACGAAAATGACGACTGTACTGGGATCATCCCTAGGTTCGGCAGTGACAACGACTATAATGGAATCCTCTGTGGGTTCGATGGTGATGACTTCTATTCTTGTATCCTATGTGGGTCTGGTAGTACGTGACTATTTTTCTTATATCCTATGTCGGTCCGGCAATATTTGACTATGTACTTATATCCTATATGGGTCCGACAGAGTAGACGGTCTTATATACTTTGTGGGTCCGACAACTTAGCTAGTCATATATCCTATGTAGGTCTGACAGCTTAGATGAATCAGTGGCTAAATCTGATCATCTCTATCATCTTAAGAAGTTTATACATGTGTGAGATTAGTCTTGACATTCAATCATTATTTACGATATGATTGACTTGGTTTCTTGTGTGGATTGGGTTGTACTTTCATGTGTGTACTAGATTGAATTTGGGCTCGTGTGCTAGAGCTAATCTGGAATTGATGACTTAAGTATATGTATGGGCATATACCTAAGTATAGTTGGTTGTTACTTCATGATTCTATCATTCTTTTTTGGTTTATCCTTCGTGGATTTTGGGAGACCTTTGGGGGTCTCGGGTCCCTATTAGGTAGCATATACTCACCCCTGCATGGGCTATGCCCACACTATGTTGTGTTGGTTGCAGACGACGGACATTGCTAATCGTGGTAGGAGCTCATGGAGATGGACGGTACCTGTTGGCGGATCAATGGATGAGATGTACACAGAGTGGACGGTTGGGGTCGAGGAGAGGAGGAGACCATGTTTACCCACCCTTCAGGTGGGATTTCTAGATGACAGCTCTGTGATGCAGCTTTACTTTTCTGCTACTATACTCTCTTTTCAGTTGTACATTACTTTCAGTTGGGTTCGTATACTAGCCCATTTACATTCCATCACATACTATTTTACTCAGTTTACTTAGTTTTTACATATTCCAGCATACTCTGTGATGTTTGTTTTCTTACATAAAGTCAATTCCTTCCCTTATATCGAGATTTAATCCATTGGTGCTAGTCGCCAACCCCTGGCCTATGGATGGCGAGCTTGGGGTAGTCACGACATAGGTCCTGAGGATGGGTCGTGACACCTATCTTGTTGTGGTATTTTCCCAATATATTGTGATGTTTCATATTTAGGAGTATTTATCATTCAATGACATTATGAAATTTTAATATCAAAATTATTATTATTATTGTTTGCATATGATATTATGAAGTTAATTATCATCCTACATGTAATATGAATTCATATCCCATATTATTCAAATTATATACCCCCACATACATTCATTTTAGGAGAATAATAGAAATTTATGATTATAAGACAAAAAAAATTAAATGAGGTTTTTGTTTTGTATGTACAAGTTATTTATGATCCTAAACTTCCATTGATACTAAAAATATTATTACTTAATTTTAACAATAATGTTGTTTATCATAAAAAATATGTATGAGTAACGTAACAATATGTATGATTTGTAAACATAAAAAACAACAAAAACTCTTTATTACCCTTAAATAATTTTTTTCATAACCAAAATATGTAATTAAAATTATATTTTATAAATCTATAAATGTAATTATACAAAAATAATATTGTTATTATATTATATTAATTTATATTTTCCATAAACAGATATTCAAAAAAATATAATCTATATATTCCTTGTTAATATATTTTCGATATTCAACTGTATATTACAATTATGATTATTAGGATGGTATTATTAAATAATTTTTATGTCATTATTTACTATATTGTCTTTATATTAGAAATATCAATACAAATATTTTTATAGTTTTGGGTAAATTTCCAAATACTATAAAAAAATGTACAATTAAGATTAATAAAAATATTTCCATATTACTTAATTGAAAATTAAAAAGTTAAAGTTATATTGGTATTTTTTAATCATAAAATACTATATTTATATATTCAAATATTTAGGTTCATTATTGAAAATAAGTTACTTTTGAATGAGTTTTAAATGTTAAAATACATCTTAGTATGGTACAATATTAAAATAACCATTTAATATTCATTTCCTGAAAAGTAATTTTTTATAGAATTATCATGATGTTATAATGGTTATTCTCAGGGGGTGTAATTGGATAGATCCATAGGACACCATATGTTTTCCTAGCATCAAGATGCCCCCAAATTTTAAACCTATGGCATATTAGAAAACATCATATCCCAAACCCAATTCTATAAGATTCAAAGATGAATATGGAGTATTCTTAAAATTTATTTCCTTTATATTACAATACCAATTTTCACTACAGTCTTCCATAATCCCCATACTCAATAATTATTTTAATACACATTAAATTGTTGATAAATCTTAAGAAACCCACCAATTGTAACATGATTATTTAGGATGCACATGTTTTACAAAAAATTCTGTGGTTTATCAAAATACATTTCAACATGAATCTTTTTAAAAAACATTTATATTACCTTACTAGAAATACCATTCAATAGATACATCCCTTTTTTGGATTTTAAATTAGAATTTTCAATGCTCACTATACATGCGATGTTATTTCAAGATTCCAAAAATGACATCCAAATGATCATTGTGTTCCTTCTATGAGATAAATTATACCAAGATATTATCTCTAAAGAATATAAGAATATTTTATAATAACAAAAATATAATTTCAATAATCATTTCCTTAAATAATTCATTTAATTCAATGAGTCAATTTGGAATTTTTTGGAATATGAAATTTCCAATTCAACTCATAAATGTTATATTAATCATATCATCTTCATGGAAACTTTATCACTTGTAACCTGAGTTAAGTTCAATAATAGGCTACAATTTTGGTCCTATTAGTTGATCAATAAGGTTTTAAATCAATATAGTGGGTCAATTTTTATCATACACCTATATAGGATTTCATTGGTCAGCACAAAGCCTATGGTTTCCATCTTCCATCTCATCAAAAAGTATATTTAACACCCATAGTGATATTCCTGGATTAATAAATCCTTTTTCCTGAAGATAAAAAATCTGAAAAATAATATTATTTTAAATATTATGTTCCATATGATATTATGGAATTAAAATCAGAATCATGTCGTGAGGAAAGTCAATAGTGATCTCGAAATTTCTCTTGGGAGGTAACCTAGAAACATCCTCCATACACACCTTATTATATTCACTCAATGTATAGTAATTATAATTCTCAAATATTTCCCAATTATGTAATGAAATATCTTGAAAAATATTCATGATATTACACTTTTCTAAGGAACAATATGATATAATATCCCTACTCTTCAATACCACTCACCATGAACATGATGAAAAAAACTAAGGAACATTGCAGTTAAACTTATTATATCGACCATTAATATTATAAGGAAAAATAAATCATGATAAACATATACAAAATATCACCCTGCACCCTAAATGGTAATAATAACCCAACATATAGTACATTTAAAGCATGGTTTAGAAATCTTTCCTAAAAGAATGGAATGATCCACTAGGAATGGAATAAGATATATTCACATTACCAACACATAAATCAATATATACTTTATAAAGTGGGTGATACAACAATAAACAAAATCTACGCACGAAAATGATTAAATGACAAATGTACCTCTCATAGTAGTGATACCTACCTTAGATTCCGATGGTGACTACTCCAATTTAAAAAAATAAAAAGTCATTTCTCATCCTTGAGATTTGATTATATTATAAAAATTCCCCATGTCATGAGAATGAGATCAAATAACATTTTATGAATCATAATAAACATGATATACATTTGTATTTTTTTATACACCTCTATACCCTTGGTAAATTTTTCTATAAAAAATAATATGTATAATGGTTTATTTATAATGATGAAATGTGTTGGATTCATCAGAGAATTTAGTATTCATATGACTAGGTTTCATAAATTAAAACAATAATATATAATATTTTTTTGATTAAATCCCTGAAATGGTCACACTGTGAAATGAGAAACATTAGGCTTGCTTTTAGGAATAAATTACACACCCTGGATACCCCCAATAGTAACTAAATATCCACCAAAAAACAAATTTTTTATTTATATCCTGATAGACCATATATGTTATAATCCTCCAATGAAATCAATTGTACTATTTATGTATTCAACATCAACTGAATATATACCCTCAACCCCATCCCAATCCTATGATCATTATTGATTTTATTTAAAAAAATCCTGAATGATATGTATAAGAACAATATGAAAGTAATTTCATAATACATAACAAATCACAAAATTTTTTCTATGGATAGAAATTACTCATTCATTTAAACAGTTATTTTTTGTGATAATACTTTTTATTTAATGTCATGTTGAAATTAAATTGCAGAGATCATCATTTAACATAACTTACACAATAATGTACCATCATTTTCATCCTCATCTCTAGAGCGTGGAAGTATAAAACCCACTATAGAGGCATGTGGTGTGCTCAAAAAGTGTAAGTTCCACTCATTCTAATTGCGCCAGAATTCATGTTCATAGGTTCTCTTATTACAATAAAAAGTATATATAGCAGATATGGTATATTCTGATCCATGTTACACTATTTATTTTTGATGTTTATCTCCTCATGAACCTAAATATCATTTAGTGCGGATAAAAGATTCCACAAATCAATGGTCTCTAGACGACTCACATGTTGATCATTTCTCATAGATTCCTCTCCTATATTTAAAATATGTCTTCATAAATTAATTTTAAAATAATCCAAAATTACATCACCCAATTAAATTATGATAAAATCAATGAATATAATTATGGGCATCCCACATCCATATTTTAACAATTAATCAATTTTAATTTTTAAGAAACACAGTCTCAATGAGTAAGGGAAAACATAAATTAAATATAAAATTGAAATAAGAGAAGAATTATTATATAAAAAATATAAAATATTCCACTAAATCATAATAAAAATCCATAACACAAAATTGAAACTCGATTTCAGAAAATTAATTTATATAACCATGAAACATTGTGCACATACTACTCGAATTTGGATTGTCAAATATAATGTCTACCGTATCCCCTAGTCCAATCCTAGGTAGTGTTTTCACAGTTTTCTCTAGGTGTTGGATATGAATGAAATTTTTTATGATCAAACCCAGTAAACATTGCATTCCACATATTATTGATTTTCAGGTGATAAATATCCCAAACACAAATTAATGTTTATTTCAAGAGTAATGAAAATGAATATTAAAAAATGGGATATACTATGAAATTTAAAAAAATCCATGATACAAACAACCTTAATTATAGATTAATAATCTTAAATACAAATATTAATAAGAAAAAAATGCCTCCATGGGTCCATACATCACCACCATACTAATACCCTTTAGTAATGACATCTACCATGATATGTCTTTATATTATAAAAAACCTTTCCCAATACATGTTTCTAATAAAAATATATTAGCAAATTTCCAAAAAAAATGTTGTTTGTGATGACAACAACTAATATAGATTCCACTAAATCCTCAATACTACATCTATAACCTTGAAAACATTACCTCTCGATAAAAAAATGATATTTAATTATGGAATTTCTAACAACAACAATTTTTTAAAACAGTGGTTTGTTCCTCAAAAAAAGATTCATATTCAAAAAACCAAGAATATGATGGGTAGATTAATTGTAGTATAAACCCACCAATATATTTATCCATGAAATCACCATAACATAGATATGTGAGGAATCAAAAATGAAAAAAAAATCATCATGTACATAATAAGAACTAGTGGTATCTAACATATGGGAACACATGATCATATATTTGTAAGAACAAAAATTTATACATTTTGTGATACGTACTCATATCATATTCGTCTACAATCAATTAATGTCACAAATTAAACATATAAATTATCCACACTCATTGAGGTTTTAATTTCTCCATAACATGACGAATATAAGGTTTACAATGGTATATTATTTCCAAAACAATTAAATGATTTATTCCAAAAAATTATAAAACATTTTCATAGAAAATCATAATTGTTTACATTTTTAAAATCCATTTTATAATGAAAATATTATTTATGGAATCTCTTTAGACTCATATAGTGGGTATATTATATTCAAAATAATTTCCAATTAAAAATCTAAATATCAGGACCTAGAAGATTACTTTTCAATAATTAAACCATGTTTACGATCCAAAACAATGGAAGTCACAATACCATCATGTAATTCATGGGTTTGAATGACATTATAGAGATCCATACCTCCCCATTAGAGTAAAATTAGTTTCTATTGTGAATGGATATTAGAAATGATAATAAATATTCTCGATAATTCTATAAAAAAATGAATCAAAAAATTATATATAACCATTTATATTGGTCACAAAATTCCGGATCTAGTTTTACTATAATAAGAGGAAATGATAAATAACAGATGTCTATTGGTAATTTGTGAAAATTAGTACAAATACTTACAAAACATGAGATGTTCTACAAAAAATATAAATTAAAAAAATGGGAACAACCATATATTGAATATGGAATAGTTTAATTTGAAGATATGAGATAATAGGTGGTGACTAAAATTTACAATGATCCTAGTCAAAAATGGACCTTTTCAAAATTATGAAGTTCATATAAAGGATCATTTTTATGCTACATTGTTCGAAAAACCATGCCCTAACTATCTGATATACAATACCCTTTGAGAATGAAACCACATGATTAAATATAAAAAGGCTCATAATTGGAAAAAATGTTTTCCTATTATGTGAAAACCTCATGAGAAAATACAATTCACCAACCTGGGTCTCTATGTTAATCATATGGCTAAACAAACAATTTTATATATGTTAAAATAACCTCTGGAACATATAAACCCATTATGTATGATTTATAAAAATAATGAACAAATCATTTATCTATATTGATTCCCCAATAAAATAAAAGATTCAAACTTATACACCTAAATAAATTTCATAACTGAAAACATAAATACAATTATTAAAATAAGAAACATAAATTTATCTAAGATGGTACATCTAATTTTTTTTCCAAAAACCATCACCGTACTTCCATATTTTGTAAAAATAATTTATTTACAACATTAAATAATTAAACAATTATAGAAGCTGATAAAATTTTTAAAAATAGTAATAAATTTATATATCAAATAAAAAATCTCTAAGAATAATATTGAAATTCATACAATATAAAAAAAATAATAATAGTGTCTTTTAAAGAACCTATGAATCACCACCCCCTATCAATATATATTAGTCTATTTTATTATATTTATTAGGATAAAATATTGATTACAACTAGTAATTGTATAGTAAGGATTAATCTATAGTTTATACATCTAATAATTTTAGAATTCACTAATCCCATACCTTAATAAAAACTTTAATTTCTTCAATATAATTATAAATATAAAATGACATCTATATTTTTAATAATTTAATTCTAAATCCTTACCAACCGATTAAAAATAATTAATAAATAAATCTATCGAGAAACACTAAAATTAATCCAAAATCTCATCGATATATTAAAAAATCTACATAAAAATATTTAATAATGAAGAATATAAAAAATAAACTCCTTTTCTATAGGGTTATTGATCTATTAAGGATGAGGGACAAAAATCAACAAATGGAGTTCATAGATCTCTTATAATGTTCTACAAATATATTATTAATTAAAGGATTTTAGGGAAATAATATCAATATTTCCGAATTTCGTGATATAATAATCCATCTAAGAATTTTTTGGATTCATGGATTCACATTTTATTATAATGATAAATTGATAATATATTGAGCATGTATATAAAAATAATTTCATGATTATCCCTATTTTCTCCCTTATTCCAATGTAAAATGACTTATTAAATATATTTATATAATAATATAAATTTTTAAAATAATTTATCAAATATACGATTTTAAAAATCTATAGTATTGTGTTTTGAATTGTTTCCATGTCTCCAAAAAATAGATAAACCCTAATCTGATACAGAAAACATTTTAATGAATGACAGTGAAATACAAATATGTTAAATAGAACATATAAATCTATATAATAATTCCTCCATAAAAAATGGTAAGAAAAATATTTAAAGTCTCCAAATTGTAATATAAGGATTATATTAATCAAAATATATGTAATTTTATCACAAAAATACAATAGAACACCATTTCAGGACTTCAACAACCATTTTGAATCAAACCATGTGTATAATAATATCATGAGAATCATATAAAATTAAACCAAGTAATTTTTTAATTATTATTTATTCAGGTACCATTATATTTCAAAATAAAAAATAAATATAAAAATAACATTGTCGAATATTTTATTTATATCCCATAAAAACGTTGGAACTATAATAATATGAAACACTCTATAACCAACAAGACCTCCCATGATTTTTATAACAATATATCAAAAATCATTCCATTTAAATTTAATTAGTATCCATAAATAAATACCTCGAATAGACCTCATATCTAAACAAAAAACACCATAAAAAACCTATATTGTCGGATTAAATTTCAACTCAATTTCGTCATTTTTCCGATATATTCTACTTGTAATGTTATTCTATTAAAAGAAAAGATGTGATTATTTAATAAAAATTAGGCAAATAAGAGTGTGTTGGTATATTTAGAAAGTAGTGGATGTGAATAATTATAGTGACATAAGCTGTAAGAACAAAACACTTTTATTCGTTATGAATTTTAGAGGAAATTTAATTTTGTTTTCATTTTTATTCTATAGATCATTTTGTAAAGAAATATTCATATCAAAATTATCATTGATGTAACATATAAAGTTTATGTTATTAATATTGATAAAGTCCACAACATTTTTATTAGTGATCAAGTGGATTTTATAGAATACTATGATATAGAGAAAGCATTTTTTGTTTCTCACGGTGTTCCATTTTAGGGGAACTATGCAGTAAAGCTCAATATTGTGGGTGGAACTTCTGTTTGGTGCACATTATGACCAAGAATATTTGATCACACAGACCCCTAATAGGTGTGGAATATAATGGGATTACTCTATGGAAATTTTTAATTTGAAACAAAAAGTGTTCAATAATTTAGTTCATGGAAATTGTAAATGGTATCTCCATCAAACAGTGGAGCTAGCTATTTCATTTGGCGTAAATGCCTATAAATTAAAAGATAAAAAGAAAGGGGAAATTTTTATGGAGAGAATTTTGGGCCTCTATGAAACCTTTTTGGAGGTCCCCCATTACATGTGTGATACTAAAATGTTGTGGTGTGAATCATTTCTATTAAATATAGTGCAATATCCACCCACATGGAATTATAACATTCCCATTCATTAATCATCCCATGAATATTATTGATGTAGGGTAGATACCTCTATTTTTTCCCCATTGATATATTATTGATTTGGGTGGGGTTTTCTAGTAGATCATCACTTTTGGGTAATAAAATATTCATCCTTCATCATTTTCTATACACTTGTGTTCCACTGTTTTTTCATTGCTCATTCAGTAGATTTAGTTATGATTTCCATTGGATCATTGTGAATATCATATAGTTTGATATGAATTTTTTTCAATGTAGAAATTTCACATATTGAAAAGATAAAACCATTCTAGAATACACTATTCTAGTGATGGTATTCCACTTTGGGATTTTTTGTATTTTATATATATTTGAGTTACGTTTATATGGAATTATGTGTATAAATAGAGTCGTTAATGTAGAATAAGTGTTAGTGTCTATCCACATTGGACCACATGAAATTTATCATGGTTTTCGTAAGAAATTGATTATCATTGTTTTTTTAATATTTTATATAGTTTATAGTTAGGTATAAAAAATATTATTTATTTTATTAGAATATTGTGTTTGAGTTGGGTCCTCATATGGGTTGGAAGTGGATAGTACAATTTTCTCAAGACTTGGTGATATTATATGGGTTGTGATAAATGAGAATTACTCTATGAATGATATTAGTGGTCCTTATTTATTTAATCTATATTATTTAGGATGAGATATGTAACATGTGATATTTATAACATCCTAACCTTAATGATATGTCCTTTTTAAATTATATAAATTAGTTAACAATATTTAGATTTTAATCAATTGTATTAATATGGTTGAGAGGGACATGGTGGAACCATATGACCTTACTAGATATGTCAATATTTATCTATTGATAGTATATGTACAATTATATTCTATATGAAAAATTTACCCTCATGAGTTTTATAAACATAATAAAATGAATGGGGCATATTTTACCTTTTCATATTCCACCATGATTCCCCTAGTATCGATGAAAATTAGACTATGTGTAATTTGAACATGTAGGCCCTGAAAAAACTAAATAATGTTTTATTGTATTTCGGATGGAGTAGAAGTTTCTTTGGAATGTAAACCTTCATAATTTATATAGGAATAATAGGGTAGGTAATCCCTAAGTAGATTGATTGTATGTGGGTTATCAAGACTGATCATGTATTACATTAGTATGTAATGATTAAAGATGATATGAGTTAACATCCTATAACATCAGTCGATGATGAGAGACTTATATGGTTATAATGGTTAAAATTATGTGGCTATAATAATATATGTATGATTGGATTAGTTGGTTAGAAACCCCTAATGAGATGTGTTATATGACATTTTACAATAGGTATGCACTACCCACATAAATTTATAACATGAGGCCTATGATACATGTAATGTATGGGTAAATACCAAGGATTCATTGTATATTCATGATTTTATAGAAACCCTGGGTGATGTTGGGGGATCCATCCAGATCAATATTGAATAGTTTACATTGTAAATAGATTTTTTTTAGTACAATTCCTATTGTTATAAAATTACTTAGAAAATATTCATAGGTTCTATTATAGTTATAACTAATTAATAATTCCTAGGAAATATCCTTCGATTCATCAATTTTATGAGTTATTTATATATATTTTATAGGTATAGGTACATATGTACATGTTTTACTACTATAATTGTTGGATTTATTATAGAAATACCTCTATGAATCATTTAGATGCCATGTTAAATTTGGATTTTTTGGGGATATCCCCTATGGGATCAACATATACATATGATATATTATAGATAAAATGTAATGTATTCTACAGAAATTTTATATTTATTGGCTAGATATACTCTTGAACTAGTATAACACTATATTGTTTATATTTAGTGTCATTTTATAACAATATGATCAATATAGGTTATTTTATTTATGATTCTATGCTATTGTAATATAATGATAATAAAATATCTTCTTTGAATATCTTACATTTATTGGTTATGAGCAACAAAAAAATGGTTGTACCGTTATATGTTGTATTAAAACCCATCATTAGTGGCATTGAATATTCAGTAATGGAACTAACATAATTCATCGTAGGTTATAGTATGTTAGTTTGTAAATATAACTAATTTGATATAATAGATCATAAAATTTTAGAGAATAAAATTCTCTAGGGATCCGAATTGGAATAGAGCCTCATTATATTAATATTATTTCATTCAGATGTGTGATTGGCCTAATGGGTGATCAATTATTATATTATGTAATGACCCTTAATACATGTAACATTACGCCTCTATACTAAATTTTATATATTTTTTTCTATCTAATTGCTTCTAAAAAATCAAATAATATTTATTTTTAGATATATTAGGTATTATATTATACTTTTTCACAATGACAAGGGGAATAATATCCACATGGTGACACAAGTGACCCCCACTACTACTTAGTATCATTTGACGCATATGGAATCTTGGTTATGGTCAAATGGAGACTATCAGTCCACATAGTAGTTGAGTTTTTCAAGGTAGTGGGGCATTAGAAAATTGTATCAATTATTTTTATTTTGTTTTAATATTTTAGTAAATGGTAGAAAAATGACATTTTAATGGGTCATAGATTATAGTATACCATGTAAATTTTTTTCTTGAGAACCTTTTCCAATTTAATGAATTCAATCCATAGAATATTTTTTTTATTCTTTCTTACCACATTTAAAATTCATTGATTTCACTTTTTGTGATGTACACATGATTATTAATTTTGTATTTTTGGGTTTTTGGGTCATGGAACATTGGAATATTTTATTTGTGTATAAATTATTCATGGAATGTATGATTTCAAATGAAATTTTCATTCCATTAAAAGAATAATATTACTAAGAAGTTATTTTTTAATTTTTTTTATGTTACATTAAATATACCTTTTTGTTTTTCCTTAAAAATTTGTTGTTTAATTCTAATCACCTGATCCATTATGTATTCCCTTCTAATGAAATGTTTAGGTGAAATCTATGGAGGGAATTTCTTAAATATTACTATATTTTCCATTTATGTATGGGTGTTAATGGTACCCTTATTTGGTTGATATTTATACATTATGAAATCATAATAGTTTTGGATGAAACATATTATTTTTAACATAAAAATCAAAAAAATTACATATTTTTTCCCATATAGATTCTTGGTGATATTATTCCAAAACCAAGATAGTTTTCCATCTAAATTGGTGCTCAACCTAGACTATGTCATGGCCTGATGGGTATTCCTAAACCCCATAGGCTAGAAACAAGATCCTGATATTCAAAAATAAAACATAAGAATGAATTAACATGACATTATAACCATATAAAACAAACAAAATAAATAAAACATCCATAAAAATGTACAACCAAACATGGAACACCATCTTTCAAATTCATGATTTTAAAACGTTATCCAAAATTTAGAAACAATACAACAAAGGAAACAATGTGATCTATATGAAAACGTCTATTTGACTAGAGAGGCATTTTATTTGAGTCACCAAGAACCACTATAAGGACAATCTCTGACATCTAGACCCAAAATCACCAACCCATTCCTTCACCTATGTCATAAAAATAAATTCCACATATACCCAATGGTGTATATAGGGTTTGAACTAAATACCAATTGGATCCCACAAAAATAAAAGGTTTCCATACTAAAATATTAAAATATAGATCATCATGATCATTTATATAAATGAAAAATTTGAAAAATATCATGGAATATATTTTTAAAGAAACTAACTTTTGAAGTAAACCATTAAAGGATTAATATAATATCAGGAAACACTTATTTAAAAAAAATAATTAAAATAAAACACACTCAATTACCCTCATATATAGATGTATTGTAACATATCACATTATTCTCATGTTAGCACCATGGGTAAATCCCTTGGGTTAATCTAGATCGATTGGGACCCTTGAATGACGTACCTCAGTGAAAGGTGGTTTAGTAACCACTACTATCAATGAACACATTCACGAGCCACTAGATATGTTAAAAATCGAAAATTCATGTGGTGATTATTCATCATCATTGTTCAGTCAGTTTTCTATGTGACAATACTTTTAGAAGAATATGTGAGAACCACAACCAAGACGTCTAGCGTAATATTTCTATTCTACCCACCTAGATACCTAGTATTCCCATTGTGCTCAATTCCTTGTTCACATTCCACAAATTCCACCACATCCACACACACATGAAAAACATTATAATCATATTTATAAATTACCATTTTCCATAAACTAACCCAATTTCCTTTTATAGACACCTAAAATAATTTTCAAACTCTTTTACCACTAATATAGCATTATTAGAAACTCCCTTAGAAAAGCCACAACAATAAAAAAACCCATACAATATCTTCCATTATCCATTTCCCTTGGAAATCAACACATTAATCCAATTCACACTGACCATTCATTCAGAAATTAAATAATTCATATTTAATATAAAATGTGTACACCCATGAATCCTTTATGACATAAAAATTCATTTCATTTGAAGAACTCACCTAAATGTATATTCTCAACTCAAGTGTCCTTGAAAAACCATTTTCAAGTTCCAATCAAGGCGTAAATCTATTTTCAAGAAACCTCACAATGAATCATACAAAAAACATAAAATTTTACTTTATAAATCCTCATTCATCACACATGAAAGAATATAAAATTCAAAAAACATTTCACACCATAAAATCAAATCATAGATCATATAGATAAACTAATAATGTTTGGTGAGATCATATAAAAATGTTAATTCATGGAACCACCTACCGTAAGTGAAGAAACATCGATATATTAGTGTGAAACTGCAACTGCACCTCTAACAATACCTAAGGTGAGAATGAAAATAAGATGTCAATATTGACCCATAATAATGAAGAAAAAACATCAGAACCATACCTTCGAGATAAAAGTAACCCTAATGTAATTGGGTGAAAATCCTTGATTAGATGATGAAAATATGGTATAAGGGAATTAAATGAAAAAACCTTGAAAATAACAATAAATAACACTCAAAAATCAAAGTCCATGGAAAGGATGAGATGGGGGGAGGTGTGACAATGGATAGGAGGCTGAATGGTTTGAGAAATAATGGATATGGGATTAAAATTTTGTGGATAGAAAGTGAAACACCAAAATTTTAATTATCTAGAAGGCTGAATGGTTAGAATGAATGATTTTTCATACTATGCGAAAATTTTGTGACCTCATATGACAAGAAGGGAACATATTGAATGATTTTTCCACTGGACCTAACGTACCGTGTGGAAGTCATGTAGTCACTTCTGGCCATGACCATAGCCTAAAACAAAATTTCAAGGCTATGGTGTATGTCCTAGCATATGTTGGGAATTGGATGGGTGGTAGATATTTCCTCGACATCCTGCTATATAATGGTTACCTGGGGAAGGAGCATGATTACTACTAACTATTCACCAATTATAGACAAGGTTTGAAGAAAAAACACCCATATTCAGGAAAATGAAAGGGAATAAAAAAGGGTAAGAATAAGGTTTAGATTAAAAAATGGAAAATATATCCAATATTTAAACCAGTCACACCTAGATCTTGAGGAAGGTAATAAATAATCTGACCCAAACCAGAATAATGGAAAATTTAAAAATCATTGTGTGATAATTCAACCCATCCAAACATTTTTCACCACTGTAAATCCATACAAATATTGATTTGAAAAAATATTTGGTACTCATTCTCAGCATAGGGAGATTTATAACCAATGATAAATAAGAACAATGAATGAACAGTACACATTGGAAAATAGGGCCACATGTCATACTCGGGAGGCCAAAGTGAACTCCCCCTAGGTACAACTCAGCCCAATAGTTTAAACACCTCTAGTTAATAGATCAGAGGAGGGGAAATCACATAATGTATAATCCATTTGATTATTTAAAAACACAACATACAACACCATGAAAAACATATTCCATGTGGCTAAAACATGAAAACCAAATCAAACCACATCAAAACAAAACATGTTAATCATAACCAAACAATGTGTAAGAACCTATTTTTTGAGCCTATAAGACTTTGAAATTTTCTTGATGATATTACAGATAAGGGAATTCAGATAGTGTGTGATTCTGAGCCCTAGTGTGGCCAAAATTAAATCTTATGTGTGTTCACACTGGACAAGCCAAATAAACAGAATAGCTCCTAAATGGTTTCTCGGATGTGAAAATTGAGGTCACCATTGAGTCCGGAGCGTGCCGTTTATAAAAGGACCCACAATGTTTACATATATATTAAAGAATTTAGTCAATAAAACACTTCCTTTTACATTGAAGATCTTTTCAAGTTTATATCTTTACAGAATTGGGATAATATACATTTATAACATTACACATTGTTACCGAGTGGATACCACAAAAAAAGTTTCTATTTTTTTCAAAATTGAAAACATTAAAAAATAAAAATGATTACATTACAATTATTCAAAATTTAACATTGCTTCATTCTTTGACTTACACATCCATTAACCTGTGAAAATCATTTAAAAACTTTGGATGATCATTAAAACTCGGTAAGGTATATGAAAAGAAAGAAATAATACATTAGTCCATGAATACTTGTAACGTATGAAATCATTTCCAAAAGACTTACTAATCCCTTGAATATATTTATACATATGGGGTGAAATAAGATATCTCCTCAAATACATAAGAATATAAGTATTATCATAAAGGTATCATGGGGCATTACTTACATAATATTTTAACCCTCGTAACTACCTTAAAAATTTGTAACACTCACGACTACCTTACAATTTGTGTAACCATCACAGTTAAACATGGAGTAACCATATGACCGACCTCCAAAGTACACATACCCAATGCATTAGATAGAGATATAGGTCCCAACCTTCATCATAAATAATTCCCAATAACCAAAAAATAATCATACAACATGAATAATTCAATAAAAACATTACTTTGTAATTTAGTAAAACCGAATTTAAAAAGAATATTTTTAAAGAAAATCCCCTTATAAATATCATAAAATTGATGAAAGATTCAAAATAGTGGATGGAGTATATATATATACTGTAAATAGACATATTAAAACATAATATACATAGAACCCACCACATAAACAATTTAAATAGCATATAAATAATAAAGTATAAGCTTAACCCAAAAAATTAGAATTGGGTTAAGAATTCCCTTACCTCTGGATTGTCTTACTAATAACTTGTTTAAACCTCCTGTATAATGGTTAAAATAGAGTTATTAATATATTAAAGATATATTTTCATGTTTATAACATTATATATGATCATTTAATACCTCATTTCACAACTTAATTATTATTATTTTGTTCTTGCACTATTTTGGGTGAGTTCCTTACAAGATTTCCTTGACTGGTTCATGATGGATGATCTTATCGACTGGAAGAGAAACTCCAGAATTGGAATGAAATGATAGTTACATATTTTCATTACCATAGATTATAAGATTTATCATTTTGATGTTTTATATGAGAATGATTCATAAGTTTAAACATTAACGATGTTCGTTTAGATCTTTTAGTGGTTCTTCGATAACAACAACCTCATTTTGTCTTATAATTTAGAACCATGAGTAAAAAATAATTCCAGAACCATGGATGAGACATAATACATATATTATAACCTGGTTCAATCATAAAAATTGTTTTATTACCAGACATGAAATAATTAATGCAAATTGAAATCACATCGTCCATGTTGTCGGTAATTCAACACATCACTGACAATATTTTAATTCCTTGAATAAGTGGGGGAGGAGAAAAATAATGATGATTAATTTCCCATCAACATGAGAGAATCAAGAATATAAAACATTCTAGATCATTAATTACTCTTGGATAAGAGGAGGTGAGGAAAGAAGAAGAAAATAATGTAATCTGAAAATAAAAGAAAACATGATAAATTTCTCTTGAAAATTCGGCAGCCTAACGGTGTCTCTTAAAATTTCATAAAAATTGTTTGATGAGAGGAAGAGGATATAACATCATTCATAAATAATATGGGCATTAGGGGGGATATTTAATGAAATATCCCATTATAAGGCAAAAGTAATGGAATGGAATAACATAAAATGAATGAAAATAAAGAAAATAAAAGACAATGTTTACCTCTTGATCTCTTCTCCTTAAGATCCTCCTTAAGGGCTTTGGTTTTGGTCTTTTGGTGCGACCAGCTACTATAGAACGTGGGGAAGAATATTGGGGAGGGAATTTGGCAGAAATTAGATAGTTCTCAAGGTTTGAGAGGTATGAGAGGAAGATGGGATTGAGGGTGGTATTTATAGTGGAGGAGAGGGGGTATTTTTCATTATTTTAATCATTATTGTAATATTTTTTCTCAAGGCTATGAATAATATTAATTCATGTGAACCCAAATAGTAATAATGGAAAGTGAGTTCTATCAAAATGGGATTACATCATCCTTGCATCACCTATGATGCATTTAATCATGTATTTAGAATTTATCTTTTTTTATCGTATTTAACTATTCATCAAAAATTCTTGAATTTTGAAAAAATCCCAAAAATTAACCCTGACCATTTTTTGATGTGTATAATTTAAAAATGAAGCCCATTTTTAGAAAATAATTTTCGTAATATTTATAATTTAATTTTATATAAAATCATACTTAATTCAAAAATTAACGGTTCTAATTCTACAACTACTTCTTTGTCACAATGAAAAATTCACCAATATGTTATTATCCTCTAGTATTAAGAAAATAAAATAATAATAAAACATACTATTCACTATGGTCATATAACTAATCATATTACTATTCATAAGGGTATGTTACAATTCACAAAAAACTAGTTGGGTTAATCAGACTCCAAATAACTTACTGAACACAATTGTAGATGACAGTTTCATGAAATTCATAACACTGAGGTAGTAAAGTTATTTTTAAACGCTAGTTATAAAAATCTATTTTTGTAACACCCCACTCCAACCACATTTTCTTGAGGATTAGGTGAGGGTTACTTGCCCTTATGTAGTGTTTTCAAGGAGCCAATGAATGGAAATAAATGCAGAGGGCTTCAAGAACAAATTGGGGAACGATTGTTTCCTTAAGATAAAACCAACCACTATATGATGCATGTTAATAAAACACCCAAACATGTATTCCCAAATACAACCAAGTTGTTCCACAATACAACCCAATACCAATTCAACTATACATGTCCACCAACATCAGAGTACAAAGAGGAAACTAAACCAAAAGCACCACGAGCCATGACACCACCACAACTCCATACCAAGAACTAAGCTCCAGGACCTACTAAGGGATCACAATGCTCCACTAAAGGAGGGTGATGCTTTACCTTTGAACACATCTAAGAACATTGCATCTAAAAAGACACTAATGTACCAAAGCAGGGGGTGAGTACTAAAACACAGTAGTTTTTCTCCAATTGGCTTCACTACACACGCCAGTAGGATAAAACCATTAGCACATTTATATAAAACTGTTTATATAAAATAAATCACAAGTTCAACCATTTTCATAAACCCAACATGCCCTTACCAAGCCATCACATCCCAACCAAGAAACAAAGTGAACGACCATCAATCAAGCCACAACCATTTCATCAGTCCACATTAACAAAATTATTCCCTCTTGCAAATCAGTGCACATCAAACAACCAAAACAACCAAACGGTGGAGATTCTATCCAACACGTTCACCCATTATCAACTACTGTCTATTCCCGTCCACTTATCCTTTGTTGATGGCCCTTCTGTCCACTATCCATCCCCTTTTTATTATGGTACTTGTCACCACTTCCACACAACATTCAAATCAATCACAACCAAGCATATAACCCATCAAGGTCACCACATCATGCAGTCAACCAATTCCATTGCACATCAATCTACTTCAATACATCACCCATATATTGAAAATCATTTTAAATTTCAAACAACATTTTAAAAAAACTACCCTTTTATTGAGAACTGTTCCCTCAATAATTTTCACAAATCAACCATAGCATCCCATTTTAAAATCTCCATTTTAAAATCCACAACAGTAACACCTCAACAAAAAACACACCTTTTACCAAAAAACCCCAAAACATCACCCAAGGGATTTTCCACCAATTTTGAACATAAAAACAAAATTAATTTAAAGCACAAAAAATTAATTTTTTCCAAAACCATTAGATATAACCAATTAGAGTCGAGATCGATGCCACCTACCTTTAGGGTTCCCCTGAAATCGACCCACAAGATACCACACCTCAAATCCAGCGAACACACCACCGAATCGTTACTAGATCTCTTTCCCTAACATCCAAAATCCTTAATATTAACATACAAGGCAACTACAAGCCTAGATATACACAAAATAAGTGTAGATCTATAAAACCAAGAAAGATAGGGATGTCGATCTAGAGGAAAACACACAGAAACCAAGAGGATAGACTTACTCATGAGAAACCACCTTCAAACCACTTTGAAACCCCTTTTAAATGCTTCCAAATTGAGTGGGAGAGCACCCATAATCCCTAAGAACCCAAAATCCCGATTGAGGCTCGAGTGGGAAGGAGTTTGGAGTGTTTTAGGTTAGCACAAGGGAACCCAGAACTTATAAACCTATTCTTAAGCGGCAGCATGGTTAGCCCGCACGGTTTGGAAAACTGTGCCCTAATCGTGCGCTTGCAACTTCCTCAAGAGAATAGGTCTTCATGGTTTCCTCGCACGTTTTGGAAACCCGTGCATAGGCCATGCGAAGCCTACTACCTCCCTTGCACGGTTTCTTGGAGAATCCGCACGGTTTCCACTAACCGTGCTCAAACCGTGCACCCCTTTTAAATGACTCAAAACTCATCAAAAACCATCCCAAACTCTCCCAAACTCTTACCAACTCTTCCCATACACTTTAAACACATAAAAATGAATAAAAAGGCCACATACCTCAAACAGTGGGTGCTACATTCTCCCCACCATTGGACATTCCATCCCCGGAAAGTATTGAACCCGCCCTTTTCCGAAAGAGCTCAGGCCACTACTCGATCATCCCTTCCTCCCACTCCCAATTCTCCTGTTGAATCTGACCATGTTTCCAAAAAACATGAACTAAATTTATTCTTTTACCACGCAAAACATTATATTTCGTATCCACAACCCGCACTGGCACATACACCAATGAATCATCCGGTTCTAGCTCAACATGATCCCATCAAATCACATGGTCATGATCTGGATGATACTTTTTCAACTGTGACTCAAGAAACAAATTGTGCCCCGCAATGAACCTAGGTGGAAAATCCAATCGATAATCCACGTCACCAACCCGCTCAAGAAACAAAAAAGGTCCAATATACCTCAAAGATAACTTTCCATGATTCCCAATCCAACGATGTCCCAACTTAGGAGATATCCTCAAGAAAACATGATCACTCACCCTGAACAACAACGGTCATCGACAATGATCCCCATACAATTTCTTGACGACTATGAGCCATCTCTATACTCTTCCTGATCAACTTTATCTTCTCCATTGTCTCCTGGACAAGGCTCAGTCCAACCATGAAGAACACACCCGTTTCCACCCAACATAGTGGAGAACGACATGGCCGCCCATACAATGCATCAAACAGAGCCATCTGTATGGATGCCTAATAACTGTTATAGTATGAGAACTCAACCAACTACAACTTCTCCTCCCATGAGAAACAAAAATTTATGACACAAGCCCACAACATGTCCTCTAAAGTTTGTATCATCCTCTCAGATTGACCTTCGGTTTGAGGGAGATATGACGTACTCATGGTCAACATAATTCCAAGGGCTTGCTGTAAGGATTTAAAGAAATGAGATTTAAACCTCATATCTCTATCTGATAAAATTGAAACTGGAACACCATGCCACTTTACAACATCCCAGATTTTGATTTTGGACAGATCCTTCACTGTATAAGACTCAAGAATCGGGATGAAATGGTCCGACTTCATTAGCCAATCCACCATCACCAAAATGGCATCGTGCTTCCAGACTGTTCATCGGAGAACTGTAACAAAATCCATCTATATCTTCTCCCACTTCCAAAAAGTGATTGGTAAAGACTACAACATTTTTTTGTCCTTTGATGCTTTGGCTTGACATGTTGAGAAGTCATGAATCTCGAAAAAAACCTCATCCACACTTTTTTTCATACCAGCCCACCAGAACTGCGCCTTCAGCACTATATACATATTCTGAATTCCAGGATGAACAACCCACCTGGAATTAGGATATGCCCTTAGAAGATCCTCTTGATAAGTAACTGGTATAACCATCCGATTCCAAAAACACAAAACTCAATCTCCCTTCGGTTGGCAACCCTCAATGGTATCCCCACCATTGAGTCTCGAACCCATGGTCACAAACTCAGAATCAGATATCTGTGCCACTTTATCCTCGACTACCAAGTCATGAATCAACAAAACTAGAAAGGAGAACACTCTATCGCCCATGCCCTCACTTTCTAACCACATAACTGCTATAACCGACATCAACTGCCACTGCTTCGATGCCTATTTGACCATCTGACCATATTATTTTTTATGTAATGCATTTGCCCCCAAATTTCCCTTACCTTTTGGGTACATTAAGTAAAGATAAAACATATATAGATATTCCATCCATCTCCTTTGCATCAAGTTCGAATACCTTTGTGAGAAAATGTGCTTCAAACTCTTATGATCTGTATATACCATGAATTTCTCACCTAAGAGATAATGACGCCACACATTCAAGGAATGTACTGCTGTATCTAACTCTAAATCATGAGTTGGGTAGTCCATCTCATGACCTCTCAACTGTCGTGATCCATATGCAATCGGATGATTCACTTTCATGAGAACGCACCCCAACCCTAATCCTAATGCATCGTAATACACCTCGTAAACTTTTCTGGATTCTAGAAAAACCATTATTGGTGCTGATTTAAGGCAAACCTTTAGCTCTTCAAAACACTACTGAAACTATTCATTCCACTATAATGGAACATTATTTCTTTGTAATGATGTCATTAGTGAAGCCAAACGTGAAAAATCATGAACAAAATTCTGATAATACCCAGCTAGACCAATAAAACTACATATGTCAAACACATTCTTTGGCGATTTCCACAAGATAATGACCTCTATCTTATCTAGATCCTCTGAAACACCCTTTTCAGAAATCACATGGCCAAGAAAACGAACTTTCTATATCCAAAAGTCACACTTTGACAATTTGGCATACAACCGATAATCCCTCAAGATCCCCAGAAATATCGCCAAGTGCTGCTCATGCTCTAACCTTGTTTTTTAATACACCAGAATACCATCTACAAACACCAATAGAAATGAATACAGATATCTCTGAAATATCTGATCCATCAATTTCATAAACATCTTTGGCGCATTCATTTTACCAAAGGGCATAACCACAAATTCATAATGGCCATATCTACTTCTAAAATCTGTTATAAGAATATCCTCCTTCCTCACACAAAATTGATGATATCCTGACATCAGGTCGATATTAGAGAGCCACTAGGATCCCCTCAACTGGTCGAAAAAATCATCAATTTGTGGAAGTGGATATCTATTCATTATCATAACTTTGTTAAGTCTATGATAATTAACACATAACCTCAATGTTTCATCCACCTTTATCACAAAAAACACCGCCGCTTCCCACTGAGATGTGATACGATGGATAAACCCGTTGTTTTCTAACTCTTAAATATGGACATTAAATTCCTGCAATTCATCTTGTGTTATCAGATAATATGGAAGTGAGATAGGACTGGTCCCTAAAAAGAGATCAATTGTAATCTCCACTTCTCTTACATGAGGAATCCTAGAGAATTATTCAGGAAAAACATCCATGAACTGATCTACAACTATTGGAAGAATAGTCTTCTCAATACCCTCTTCCGATTCAAATAGAAATACTTCCAACTGGTATGACAAAATACCCACTGATGGTGCAATAAAACCCGTTGTACCCTTCCTCTCATGCCTCTCTCCTCTATAGAGATGTCTAACACCATCGTGTGACGTAAAATCCATCGTTCGCGCATCACCATCAATGTGGGCCTTACATGCCACCAGATAATCCATTGCTAGGATTACATCATACCCATTCATCTCAAGCATTAAAAAATTCCACAGTAGATCCACCTCACCCACAATGATACAACATGATCTAAACAAGGAGGCTCGACACTATCTTCGACACAAAAGAGTTTGATGTTCTAAAACCGAGGGCATCATGTCTACCCTTAAACCCAGCAAATCAACCATATGTGCAACAATAAAATAGTGTGAGTCCAACGTATAGAACAAAACTTGCATCAAGGTAAAATTTAAAATAATAGTACCTCGCACTGTGGATGGTCCTGATTGATCATCCACCACAACCTTCTCAGTTCCAAACACATGTTTTCTTGCCACACTCTGCTCTATATTTCCTTGTTTAGGTGTCGTGGTATTTCGATAATCACCACGACTGTCGTTACTTTGCTGACAAGGGGTATGCTGATGTCCCCATCCTGTCGAAGCATATGATGTCTGTAATCCCTAAGGAGTGTCACACGTACTCGACCATGAATAATTTCGACAATAACACATCATATTACTCATCTTATTACAATTATGACATGCTCGAGTTTGTTCCATACAACCCTGCTTGATGTAGCTCATAGAACCTCACTAAAAACATTCTGTTTTACTCTAGGGCTTCAGAGAAAGATTCACCGATCCTTCCATCGAATTATATTCCATATTCAGGCCCAGTGAATAAGTGTCCCTCTTCCGTTTGAACCCATTGTTAGAGTTCCCACTATTCCCCATGGTTACCCCCATGCTTCCTCCACCCAGAGCACCCAACAGATCCTACGCAGCCACCAAGTCACTATTCACCATCTTTATGTAATCATCTATACACAGTACTGCTATCTTTGAATGGATTTCTTGATGTAACCCTACTTCAAAGCTCCATTCTTTCAACGACTTGCTACCCGCCACCTCGGGTTCAAACCACACTAATCTCGTAAACATAGCTGCATACTCCCTCATAGACATAATCTCTGGCTTCAAACTAAAGAAATCAGTCATTTTATGAATTCTGAACACATGTGGGTAGAATTGTTTATTAAACAATTCTTCAAAGCCTTCCCACATAATACCCTAGTCCATCCCCACATGGACTACCAACTCCCACCAATAAAGGGAAATATCTTCTAACATATACGTAGCCAACTTCACTTTTAACTCTACTAGAGATCCCAAGAACTCAAAGATATTGTTCATTATATTAAACCATGCTTCTACCCTCTCCAGCTATGAATCACCCCTAAAAATGGGTGGATTATACTTTTTTAACTAAACTGAATGACACACATTCCTTGGATCATCCATTTTATTACCACAATCCACTACTTGGAAAGATTTCACTATGCTTTTCACTAACTATAGGTTCACCTGGGGCTCAGGTGCAACCACGTTCTCAGAGGACACCTCCAGTTGGTCTCTATGACGCCTACCCGGTTCCATTTCTATAAATAGAAAACAAACAACCATGAGTCTCACTTCCATAGACATCATGAATTCCACGTTAAAATCTCATAACACAGCACTATCAGAACAAGTCTTTCCATAAGTTCACATTTCCCATGTTTCACCATTTTGAAAATTATACCATTTACAAAATATCACATTTATTCACATTAAGTTTCACATAAAATCCATTTCACAGTTCACCCCATAGATCATTATACCCCAATGAAATATGCATCCTAGTGGGAAGACATTTCTACCATTCATGTCATGATAATCTCATTGGCTACACCTACGACAATGAGATATCCAATGCCTATAATTGTCTCCAAAACCCTTATGTTCCAAACTCCCAGGTAACTTGAATTTCATAAAAAAGGGTTATCTACATCCATTTATTCTATAAATTCCATGTTCTAAAATTCCTATTCCTTGATACCATCCCGACTCAAGGAATACACCACAACGAATGTCAAGACCAAATATAAGAATCAACTCCAAAGGACCGAAGAAACTGATACTACCTGTAACACCCCACACCTACCTCACTATCTTGAGGAGGCGGTGACGGTTTATTGGCCTTAAGCGACATTCCCAAGGTTCCAATGGATGGAAATAAATGTCGAGGTCTTCTAGAACAAATTGGGGAACGATTTGGCCTTATGATAAAAGAAACCACCATGTGGTGATTGTCAATAAAACACCCAAACATGTATTCCCAAAGACAACCATGTTGTTCCACAATACAACCATAAACAAATACAACTAGACTTGTCCACTAACATCAGAGTACAAAGTGGAAACTAAACCACAAGCACCACGAGCCATGGCACCACCACATCTCCATACCAAGCTCCAAGATCCAATCTCCACCAATGGATCACAATGCTCCACTAAAGGAGGGTGATGCCTTACCTTTTCCAAGGTCATGGGTCGTGATATCTGCAAAGACACCAACATGACAAAGTTGGGGGTGAGTATTAAAACATAGTAGGACTTCCCCAAATGACTCCATACACATTCCACTAGGATAAAATCATTAGAACATTTATATAATACAATTTATATAAAATAAATCACGTGTGAAAACATTTTCATAAACACAACATGCCCTTACTAAGCCATCACACACAACCCATGAAACCAATGGAAAGCCAATAAAACAAGACACAACCATTTCATCATTAAACAATAACAAAACAATTACCTATTGCAATGCAATGCACATCAAACAACCAAAACAACAAAATGGTGGAGCTTTCGTCCAACTCGTTCACCTATTCACAATTAGTGGCTCTTCCCATCCACTTATTCGTTGATGGTGGCCCTACCATCCACTATCCATACACTTTTTATAGTGGTGCTTCTCTCCACTTCCACACAACATTCCAATCAATTACAACCAAGAATATAACCCATCAATGTCACCACATCATTCAATCAACCAATTCCCTTGCACATCAATATACTTCAATACATCACCTATTTATTGAAAATCATTTTAAATTCCAAACAACATTTCAATAAAACAACCCTTTTATTAAAAACCATTCCTTAAATAATATTCACCAATCAACCATAGAATCCCATTTTAAAATCTCCATTTTAAAATCCACAACAATAGTACTTCACCACAAAACCCCATTTTTCCCAAAAATACCCAAAACATAACCCAAGGGATTTTCCACCAATTTGTCACATAAAAACACAAATTAATTTTAAGAACAATAAATTAATTGTATCCAAAACCATTAGCTCTAACTAAGTGGAGTCGAGAGAGAAGCCACATACCTTTAGGGTTCTCGATAAATCGACCCACAAGCCACCGCACCTCAAATCCGGTGAACGCACAACCGGAAACACTCTTAATCCCATTCAATAACATCCCAAATCCTTAATGTTAACATCAAAGGAAACCAAAACCCTATATCTACACAAAAAAAGTGTAGATCTAAAAAACCAAGAAATAGAGTGATGTAGATCTAGAGTAAAACACAAGGAAACCAAGAGGAGAGACCTTTCTGATAGAAACCACCTTCAATATGCCTTGAAACCCCTTAGAAATTCTTCCAAATCGAGTGGGAGAGCACCCTTTACCCCTGAGAACCCAAAATAATGAGTGAGGATCTAGTGGGTGGGAGTTTGGAGTGTTTTAGGTCAAGTCCGAGGGAGCTAGAAACTTATAAATGTTTCTTAAATGGCTGCATGGTTAGTCCGCACGGTTTGGAAAACCGTGCGCTAACTGTGTGCATGCTACTGCCTCGAGAGCTAGGGTCCGCACAATTACCTCGCATGGTTTGGAAAACTGTGTGTAGGCCGTGCGAAGCTTACTGCATCCCTTTCCTGGTTTCCTAGAGAATCTGCACAATTTCCACAAACCATGCTCAAACTGTGCACCCCTTTTAGAAGTATCGAAAATCTTCCAAAACCATTCCAAAATCTCCCAACCTCTTCCCAAATTGTCCCATTCACCTTAAAAACATAAAAATTCCTAAACAAATGCCACATAACTCAAACCATGGGTGATAAAAATTTAAACAACGATTCATGAATTTCAATTTATTTTTAGAAATTCTTGGGGTGTTACATTATCCCCACCTTCTGGAAATTGCATCCCCACAATTTTATTTACTTATTAAAAAAGTGAGTGTTCCTTTCCCTCATTGAATTTCCAGACTCCCATGTTGCTTCTTCAACCATCTGGTTTCTCCAAAAAACCATTACCTGGTAGATTACCTTATTCTGCAATATCTGTTCCCTTCAATCAAGAATCTGAATGGGTTTCTCTTCAAAAGAATGGTTCTCTTCCAGCTGAACTGCTGCTTGGGCTCAAGACATGTGATGAATATAACACATACTTTCTCAACATAGAAACAAAAAAATCATTGTGTTCCTAAAACAAGTTCGGAGGCAAATATATGCAATAGGAAACTGTTATAACATTATCGAAGATTTCAAAAGAAATGATGAACCATGGACTTATCTTCCCTTTCTAACAGAAACACATCACAATTTTCCAAAGAGAAATTTCAAGGAAAACATGGTCATGTAACTCGAAGGAGAATTATTTCTTTCTGTTATCTGCATAACTCTTCTAACTGCTGTGAGCTATCCTCATGTGTTGATGGATCATCCTCACTTTCTCAGCAACTTCTTCTGCTAATTCTGGCCCCATAAACATTCTTTCACCATCTTCATCCCAAAACACTGGAGTCTGACACTGCTTCCCATACAATGCCACAAAAGCTTCCATCTGAATACTGGATTGAAAACTATTATTATAAGAAAAATCAACTAAAGAAAGATGATGATCCCAACTTCCCTAGTAGTCCATTGAACAAGCTCAAAGGATATCCTCTAAAGTTTGAATCGTTCATTCTGACAACCCATTTAACTGAGGATGAAAAGCTGTAATGAAATTTAACTTATTCCCAATGAATTCTGAAGTGCCTTCATAATGTTAGAATTGAACCTAGAATCTCGGTCATATACAATGGGAAGAGGAACTCTATGTAACCTGACAATCTCCTTGAGGTAAAATAGAGAAATCAAATCTAAATTCATTGTATATAGAATAGAAATAAAATGTGTGTAGATTTTTTCAGCATATCAACAATAACCCAAATTGAATTGTTACCTCGAGAAGCCTTTGGTAGTCCCACCACAATGTCTATGGATACATTCTCCCATTTAAAATCTAGTGGTGGAAAAGGTTGAATCATCCCCTTTGGTAACTGCCACTCTGTTTTATCCAGTGGAAATGTTAAACATTTCATAGTAAAATCAAATATTTCCCTATTCATTCCATCCTAACAGTAATACGTCCGAAGGTATATATACATCTTAGTACTTCCATGATGAACCGAAAATGGAGAACTATGATCTGCATAGGACAAATATTTCTTAAACAGTGAATCACTAGGAAGATAAACCCTTTTTCCATGTCTTAAAACATAATCTCTATCACGGTAAAATACTGGAAACATTCCCACATTAACCAATTCTTCCTTTTTCTATATATCACGGTCTTCCTTCTATGCTCTCTTAATTCTGTCTGACAAAGAAGACTGCACTGAATCCTGAAACAAAACAGATGTATTCCCTACACCAACAAATTCTAAGACAAAATTCATCAAATCATTAATCAAGGGATCATGTTCCAAACGTAACTTGGTTAATTATGCATGAATTATCCGACCATGGAATACGCCACATTGTTTTCTTTTCCAGGATGGTAATTGATCATGAAATCATAATTCTTTATAAGTTCTTTCCATCTTATCTACCACATGTTTAATTTCTTATGAGTGAATATATACATTAGACTTTTATGGTTAGTATATATTTGACATTTGGATCCGTATAAATGATGCCTCTAGTCTTTCGAAGCAAAAAACCACAGATTCCAATTCCAAATCATGGGTGGGATAATTTAACTCATGATTTTTTAGTTGTCTTGAAGCATATGAAATTACCTGATCATTCTATATCAAAACACAAGAAAGTCCCTTCAAAGAACCATCACTATAGATAAAAAAATCATCATTTCGGGAAGGCAGGGCCCAAACTAGAGCATTCACCAATATCTTATTCAGTTCTTGAAAAAAACATCAAATTATTCTTTCTAACAAAATTTATCTCCTTTCCATGTTAACATAGTTATCAGCCTAGATAACTGTGAAATGTTCTTAACAAACCATCAGTAATAACCCCCTAATCCAAGAAAACTATGAATCTCTGTAAAATTTGCGGGTCTAGCAATTCATCAACTACTTTTTTTTGATAGGATCATCTATTATTAACTCCTTATTTACAATGTTCCCAAGAAAATATAGCAGTTGCAACCAAAAATCAGACTTGATGAATTTTCCATATAGTTTATTTTCTATTGATGTTTTCAAAAAAAACCCGTAGTTGATTTACATGCTCCTCTTTAATTTTAGAAAAAACTAGAATGTCATCAATAAATAAAACCAAAAACTTATCCATGAACTAAGGAAATATTTTATTCAAAAGATTCATGAATACAACCGGTTCATTAGTTAACCCAATGGGCATAACAAAATATTCATAGTTCCCATATCTAGTATGAAAGGAAGTTTTCATGATTTCATCCTCATTCACCTTCAGCTGATGGTATCCATATCTCAAGTCAATCAGGGAAAATTAATGATATCCCTAGAGCTAATCAGACAAATCATCGATATGAGGCAAAGAACACTTGATTTTAACAGTGATGTTATTCAATGCTCAATAATAAATTCAAATTCTCATGGATTCATCTTTCTTTTTAACAAAAAAAAACTGGGGATCCCTATGGTGATTTTCTTAGATTAATGATTCCTTTATCTATAAAATCTTGTAACTTAATTTTCAATTCATAAAGTTATATTTGAGCCATATGATAAGTGGGTTTGAAATTGGTCTAGCATCAAGAACTATGTCAATTGTGAATTTGACTTCTCAATAATGTATGACACTATGCAACTCTTCATTAAAAACATTAAGGTATTAATTTACCACTTGCACATTATTAATTTTAATAGTTCCCTTGTTTTCAAAAAAATATAATAAAGATAACTGTCATTTCCATATTTATATAGTTTTTAGCTTCTTGATATGTTATCAATAGTATGGGTTATTTCTTGAATAAACTGTAAAACTCTTTCTGAAAAACAATTTCGTTAGCCCTACAGTCAATCTTTGAATGATAAGCAGAAATCCAATCCATTCCCAGTATAACATCAAACTCTAAATTTGGTAAAACAACCATTTTTTTAGGTGATGTATTTCCACAGATCACAATAGAACGATTCATATAATTCAATTTTTCTATAAAATTTCCCTTGGTGTTTTAACAACAAGTTTGTCTGTCATTTTTTGAGGTGATATTTCCAATTTACTAGAAAATTTTTCAGAGACAAAGGAATGTGTAGACCTCATATCAAGAAAAACTTTATAAAAATATGAGTGAACAAATAATGTACCTAATACAACTTCATTGGATGGCCCAACATCTGCTGACGTAGTTGCAAATGATCTCACTTCACCTTTCTTCTTATAGTCTAGCTTCTTTGAATCATTCATATCTCTCTTTATGCAGACATTTTCATAATGACCCATTTCACCACATTTAAATCACTTTACTCTCTGCTTATTAGGATTAGTCTTTGGATAATTTTCATTACAATCTCGGGCCACATTTCTAAGCTTACCGCATTTAAAATACATTCTAGTTTTTCTAAGACATTCCCATTGGTGTTTCTTTCCACACATTCCAGAAACTAGAAATTGGATTTTCTTACTATCAGATTTCATTGGTTGATTCTTACCCATTGATTTCCATCTGGACCTCTTCTTCTCATTATTTCCAAAATGAAAATGTTCATCAACAAACTATTTCACTACACTCTCATCACATCGGTCAAGTTTTTAATAAATTTTGAATTCACGGGAGGCTAATGACGTTCAATACCTTGGCTTCAATGCTGAGTAAAAATGATTAATTTTACTATCACAGTCCAGAATAAGATTTGGAGCATTCCTCTCCAGTCGGGTGAAGTTCGCTTAATAAACAACCACTGATTCTTCCTCCTTATATTTTAATTCATGGAATTGCTTCTCCATTCTTAGTTTCACCACCTTAGGAAAATATTTTACAATGAAAAGACTTTTAAATTCGTCCCACTCTAAGGCATCAAAATACTCTCTACCCCTGATATTCCTTACCATTAACCACCACTGATCAGCTTAAACTTTACAATGATAAATGGAAAGACTTACCTTTTGATTTTTTGAACATGCCATAACATCGAATATCTTTTCAAGGGCTTTGATCCAACCTTAAACTGCTACTAGGTCAGAAGATCCAATGAATGAAGGGGGATGTTGTCTCATAAAATGTTCCACTACTATCATGTTTCATTGCGGTAACTCTATTGATTCTATTTCATGGATTCCACCACCATTTATATCCTGGATTACCTGATCCATTACTATCACAAACTACTTGGTTCCAATCCCAACCATTTTGGGCTGATGTTCTGGAAGGATGACATTCTGTCAGTGCCTCTCTTCTTTAGCATCCTTGTTCCTTATGTAGACAACCATTCTGAAAAAACATGTCTTAGATGATGCAACATGGTAATATTTAAATTATAAAACATTTAAAATTAATCATATAGATAAAATCATTTATGGTATTCTATTAACATCACCCTTACCCCTAAGGTTATCTAAACCATCCTCTAATACCAACTATAAAGACCCGACCTTTTTACATACATAATCACGAATTTTTTCAAGAAAACAATTCCTTTTACATTGATGATCATTTCAAGTTTATACATCCATTAACCATTGAAAATAAATTAAAAACTTGGGATGAGCATAAAAACTCAGTAAGGGAGATGAAAATAAGGAAATAATACATTAGTCCATGAATACTGTTAACGTATGAAATCATTTCCAAAAGTATTTCTTATCACATGTATATATATTTATATACTTACGTGGTGAAACATGATATATCCAAAAATACATAACAACATATATAGAACCATAAAGGTATCTTGGGGATTTATTTTCATAATATTTTAACCCTCACGACTACCTTATAATTTGTAACCCTCATGGCTACCTTACAATTTGGGTAACCATCGCAGTTACACTTGGAGTAACCATACGGATGACCTCCAACTTACACATACCCAATGCATTAGAGGTATATATAGGTCCCAACCTTCATCATAAATAATTCCCATGAACCAAATAATAATCATACAACATGAATAATTCCATAAAAAACATTACTTTGGAATTTCGTAAAACCGAATTTAAAAAGTGGATTTTTAAAGATACGCCCCTTATAAATATCATAAAATTGAAGATTGATTTAATAGAGTTGATAGAGTATGTATATATACTATATATACACATAATAGAAGATAATATAAACAGAACTCATCACACAAAAAATTTAAATAGCACATAAATAATGAAGTAGAAGGTTGACCCAAAGAATGAGTAATGGGTTAAGAATTCCCTTACCTCGGGCTTGTCTTACATCAAACTTGTTTCAAATTCCTGTATAATAGTTAAAAGAGTGTTATTAATATATTAAAGATATATTTTCATGTTTATAAAATCTTATATGATCATTTCATAACCTCATTTCACCCCTTAATTGTTTGTATTTTGTTCTTGCACTATTTTGGGTGAGTTCCTTACAGGATTTCCATGATTGGTTCATGATGGATGTGCTTGTCAATTGGAAAAAAAAAATCCAGAATGGGAATGATGGTATTTACATATTTTAAGTACCATAAAGTATAAAATTTATCATTTTGATGTTTTATATGAGGATGATTCATATGTTTTTACATTAATGATGTTCGTTTAGATCTTTTATTGGTTCTTCGATAACAAAAAATTCATTTTGTCTTATAATTTAGAACTATGAATAAAAAAGAATTAAAAAACCATGGATGAGACATAATACATATATTATGACCTTTTTAAATCATAAAAATTGTTTGATGACCACAATTGATGGAATTAATGCAAATTCAAATTCCATCATTCATGATGTTGGTAAATCAACACATCACAAAAAATATTTTAATTCCTTGAATAAGTAGAGGAGGAGTGAAATAATGATGATGAATTTTACAAGAACATGAGAGCATCAAAAATCAAGAATATAAAAGATTCTGGAGCTTTCATGACTCACGGTTAAGAGGATGTGAGGAAAGAAGATGAAAACAAAGGAATCTTTAAATAAAATAAAACTAGATAAATTTCTCACTAAAATTCAGCAGTTTAACAGCATCTCTTAAAATTTCGTAAAATTTGTTTTATGATTGGAAGGGGATATCTCATTATTAATAAATAATATTGTCAGTAAGGGGGATATTAAATTAAATATCCCATCATAAGACAAATCTAAAGTATGATAAAAACAAAAAATGAAAGAAAATAAAGAAAATAAAAGAGGATGTTTACCTCTTTATCTCTTCTCCTTGTTATCCTCCTTATGGGCCTTGTTTTTTGTATTTTGGTGAGTCCAGAAGCTGTAGGACGTGGGGAAGAGTATTAGGGAGGTAATTTGGAAAAAACTAGACAATTATCAAGGCTTGAGAGGTGTGGGAAAAAGAGTCCAGTGAGGGTGGTATTTATAGTTGAGGAGAGGGGGTATTTTTCATTATTTTAATCATTTTTATAATATTTTTTCTCAAGACTATGAATAAACATAATTAATGTTACCCAAAATAGTATAAATGGAATGTTAGTTTGAAACAAGTGGGATTACTTCATCCTTTCATTAATTATGATGCTGTAAATCAAGTATTTAGCATTTATCTTATTTTATCATATTTTACTATTCATAAAAAATTCTTGAATTTTAGAAAAATACAAAGAATTTACTCTAACCATGTTTGGACGTGTAGAATTAAAAAATGATGTCAACTTTTAAAAAATATCTTTCTAAATATTGTAAATTAAATTTTTAAATAAAAGCATACATATTTCAAAAATTAACAGTTCAAATTCTACAACTACATCTTTGTCACAATAAAAAATTAATCAAGATATTATTAACTTCTAGCTGTAAAAAATAAAATAATAATAAAAATTACTATTCCTTAAGGTCATATTACTATTCATATTACTATTAATAAGAGTATGTTACTATTCACGAAAAACAAAGTTGGTTTCATTAGACCCCAAATAACTTTCTGAACACAATTGTAGATGACAGTTTCTTAGGGTTCAAAACACTGAGGTAGTAATGTTTTTTTAAAGGCTCATTATTAATATCTAATTTAAAAAAAGTTTCATGCATTTCAATTTATTTTTAGAAAACCATGTGGTTTTACAGTTTACCCTAGGAGGGATGTTACTATCACGGGCGTGACCCTTCTGTGGAAAATGCCACCAGGGGTGTTTTCGTAATTTAGAGGAATCGGGCGTGAACACTAAAACATATGAACGGAAGCTCAGATTATAATTCTGATACCATCGTTGTGCTCATAACGTGGATTTTAACCTAGAGGCGGCTTAACCCCGACCCCGTCGAAAGTTCAGGTACGGGGCATACAGGTAGGTGTTTAAAGAATTAATTAAATTTTATATTAATTCCCTAACTAAACACCTCCACCCCTACCCTTCTTCCCATTTATTTTACCCTAACTGAATCATTCTGAACAAGATTCAAACGTACTCCGCTCTCCGGTAATGCGGTGGCGGCTCTAGCAGACCGTACCTGATGCTACGTGTTATGCCCAATGAGGTACGAGGCTTCGTTTTCATTTTTAATTTCCACATCTTGAGTGAATTACATTTATTGTGACTAAATTCTGTTTTCCTCTCAAGCGAACCCCATAGTTGCGTATGATTAGATCCAAGCATTATAACTCTCTTCTTGGATCAATAATCTAAGTCTCGGGGTGCCCGGGGTGGCCCATGGATGTTTTCTGGCGAAAACATGGGTTTTTCGACGGTTCCAGGGAAGTCCGGTGGTCGGCGCAGTGGTCCAGTTGTTCCTAGGTAGTGGTGCAGTGGACCCAGGTGGCGGCGGTGATCCCTGGCAGCACGGCGGGTCTCGACGGTCGGAGTAGGAGGTCTGGGATGACGGCCCGGCGTGGGGCGCTCCGTGGTGGTCAGCGGTCCGAGCGAAGACCGTGGAAGTTGGGACCCCACACAGTGGACTACGGACCATGGTGGACTGGGCGGTCCTGGCGGCTGAGCTGTGGACTTCCGGTCTGCAGGGGGGTGGACCGGCCGAACGGGTCCGTCCCACCCCGTCTCCATCCATAGGCATTTAAACGCCTATAATTTGTGAACTGAATGTCTGATTCGCATCCCATCTATAGTAGCGCGGTCCTTAGATCGAGCTGGAGTTTTTTAGATGACCATGAGGATATTTAATTCCAAAGACATGTGGTTAGTTGCACGACACACCATTAAGTGTTGTTTAGCGCGTCGCTAGGATTCTTCTTTCGGATGGTGCGAACACATCCAGAGTTTTTTTAAGGCGCAGTTAGTGGCATTGTGACCCTATCGTCGAGACGAAGTGGTCCAGGTTGGTTTCATGCGATGAAGCCGGAGTTGAGGTGTGTGCCCCACATGCCGTCTTTTATGATGTGAGCATCATTTTGGGACTTTTTCATCAGATGCCTGTTCAGGTGAATGAATAGTCATTTCGGTGTGTTTTTTCAAGAGCATCGTGATGGAGAAGTTCACCCAACCACTTTCAGTACTGAGTTGGGGGCCCCATGAGTTTCTGTATTGGTATAAAACAGTGTTGAATAACTTCTTCACCGGGTGTCTATTTCCAGTTAGTAAAGAGTCTATCTCACATGTTTTTCCGCAAGGACACCAATGGTGAAATATATTTGGGCATGTGAATCCTCATTCAAGATCTCATTAAATGTGGAAACATGAAAGGGTGTTTGTCAGAGGATCCCTTCATGCACTCCGAACCAATACACGGTAGTGATGTTAGTGACTTCCCCTGCGTGGCATGGGAATAGGGGAGTTATCAGCCCAGTTCCGGGTTTACCCTCCAGCAGGGCTGGGTAGTGGGATACCCACAACGTATTAGGGTTTACCCTACAATAGGGCTGGGCAGTGGGTTACCCACAATCATATCAGGGTTTACCTTCCATTGAGGCTTGGTAGTGGGTTACCCGTTGACTTTAGAGTTTACCCTCCGGGTGGGCCGAGCAGTGGGTTACTCGTTGGCGTTAGGGTTTACCCTCCAAGTGGGTCGGGCAGTGGGTTACCTGTTGACCTTAGGGTTTACCCTCTAGCTGGGCTAGGCAGAGGGTTAACCGATGACTTCTTTCAGACTCAGCCATTCTTATGAGGCTAGGCAGTGACTTCACTTTGTGATTAACGGAGCGGGACCCTTAGTTACACGATTCAGCGATGATACAGCTTTGACATGAGGGATGTTTGGGAATCAGTGTTGGATATCCATAGAACTTTTGGCGACTTTTCATGGGTTGATCTTGGAGATAGAGATCCCCTTACGCACTCGTTCATGTTTCTTGTTGAGCATATATATATATATATATATATATATATAAACCCTACTTTTCATCCCACTCCTTGGGTTTAGTTACTCTCCTTCTAGGAGGGGCGTGACACTCGGGGTATGCCACATGCCTTTCCTGTCTAGCTCCTCATGGTTGGGATGAGTATATTTCATTTTTTTTTGTTGGGTTGAGCTCCACTCTCTCTATATTGTACTCTTACATTGTACTTTGTTCTGTCTACTGCTCGTTGATTCAGTACCTCCTTTTTTGCACCATCATGCCTTCGGGGCATCCCACTGAGTGTATTTATAATCGCCACTGCTTGGTCTTTTCCCGTACTTGGTGTGCCCTTGTAGATGACAGACATGTCGATCGATACTACAGAGGAGCGTAGAAGACATATGAGCTTTAGCTACGTTCAATGGTCATATTAGGAATTTCGGGTGTGAGACTCACCAGCTATTTACTTTTGATTACTTGTTGCCAGGTTGTGGCACCTTTCGGGTTGGGGACATGTTTTTCCCTTTTTTTTTCAGTATCATGTCAGTACTTTTTAGCACATTACTTTTTTTCTTCTATTTAGAAGTTGATGCGTGACTTTGGTTGGGTTACAGTTTTTTGTTCTTTGGTTTTATTTTGACACTAAAATTCTGCATTGAGTGGGCTATGTGTACAAGTAATTAGGAAAATGCATCCCGGAGATTGTTATACCTTCAGTGCTTGTTGCCAGCCCCTGGCCTATGAAGGAAGGCTTGGGGTATTTGTAGCTCGATACTGGTAGGGTCGGGTCGTGACAATGTGGTATCACAGGTGGTTCGTTCCTTGGAGCATTGTTCAAATGTCCCTAAAAATAAATTGGTTGGGATTTAGGGCAATAGTGTCGACATGTCTCAAGAGAATATCTAAGGCCAGGGAGTCCAGTGATTGTACGGGCAGCCGACATATCCATTCACGAGGACCCAACTAACCCGCTTGACGACTCGGCACACTGAGACACTTATTGCAGGGAACATTGGAAAATGCATTTATTATATTTGAGTCTTTGACTGTACTTTTTGAGTCTTATCCCCTTCGTTATTACTGATATATATATATATATACATATATATGCTCATCTGATCGCAGTATTCCTTGATAATTTTCAGGATGGCCCCATGATAGCAGCCATCTAGGTTACCCTCTCCAGTTCTTGACGACGACCTGGAGAGTGATGAGGCATCCGTTCAGGGACCCTCACGTGATCCCCTTACGCCTAGTGCTTCAGTAATAGCCCCTCCAACAAGAGAGAATTATTTAGTACCAGCATCACAGGCCGAGGTTGAGCACAGGATGAGTGCTCTCTGAGACTTTTAGCGTCTGCAACCACAGAAGTTCCGTGGAGAGCTGGATCCCCAGGCAGCGGAAGACTGGATGGAGTCCATGGAATGAATTTTTAGGCTGTTATAGACACTAGTGGACAAGATGGTTTCCTTAAATTCTATCCATATCCTCGTGATGGCCGGGGGTTGGTGGGGGTTGGTTATGCAGTCCCACGACAAGTCGTCTCTCACCTAGGATATCATCCAGCAGCTCTTTCGGGAGGAGTACTCCTCTTGTTTACACACCATTTGGATTCAAGAGATTATAGAGCTGAAGCAGGGGGGATGAACATGGCACAGTAATCGAATCGGTTTACCGATCTGACACGCTACTCCCAGGATATGGTCCTCGATAGTTACATCCGGGTGTGGAAGTTTGAACAGGGTATTCACAGCGAGATCCATGCTAGTGTAGTATCCCTGTGCATCCCTACATATGTCGTGGTGCTAGTGTGGGAGATCATGATAGAGATATTCTTGGATGAGGGATGCCAGATGGAAGGGCCTAGCAGTGGGCGCTTCAGATCAGAGTTTTCGGTAGTTTGCAGACAGTAGATAGTTGATCCTCAGTCAAGGAGACCCTTCCATGAGCAGAATCAGGGGTAAGGTCATACACCGTAGTGGCGCTGTAGAGCACCGGTGTAGTCAGGAGAAATCTGGTGCTATTCATGTGACAGACATGGTCACCTAGCATGGGATAGCCTGACCAGGCGTATCGAGCAGCCGTGGCAGGCAGTGGGCACACCGCAGCGGTAGAGGCAGTGCCGTGACTATGGATCCCCAGGCAAAGACAAGGTGGTCCTCAGGGAGGTAGTGCAGGTAGAGAGGTAAGAAATGGTGGTCCAGGATGGTGTTTCGAGGTCCTTCCACTGCCACCACTGGTTAGGCCATGCCATGATCAAGTAACTAGACGTAGGGGCCATGGAAGTTTCAGGATATGGGTGTTCATGACCCCCCAGCACCTGAGATGGTCCAAGGTACACTTTTTGTTTACTCTATGGTTTCCTCGGTACTAGTAGACCCATGTTCCAACCACTATTTTATATCTCTTCTTTTGGTATGAGAGCTTGTGCTTCTAGTAGACACACTAACACATTCACATAGCATCGAGGTTTCTACAGGAAGTTCCTCGTTGGTGACATTTATATGTAGATAGTGCGAACTATCGTTCGGAGGAGAGAGTTTCACGTTGGACATACTCTTCATCAGGATGGAACCTTATGACGTCATTCTAGTGATGGATTTGATTTCTATGGTTCACGTTGAGATCGACTATCATCATAGACAAGTTTGAGGCATGTTTTCTGATTAGATGAAGATCACCATCCTTGGTGAAAGAGACCTTGGGGAAGAGAAGATGGGTACTCTGAGTAGGAGTCCACGACATTTTTCGCACCAGTGGTAAGCATGTCTCATAGAGCAGTAGATTCTACAGGCACCTGGATCCCCACCGTTGTATAGGACTACATGGACGCCTTTCTTAAGGATCTCCCAGGACTACCTTCATGGCGAGAGATGGAGTTCTGCATTGACATGAATCCCGGGACTACCCTGATATCATGTGTAGCATATCGAATGGCACCCACAAGGCTACAGGAGCTATGACTTCAGTTGTACGACCTTCATGAGAAGGGATTCATCTAGCCCAGTGTGCCCCCTTGGTATCTCTGGTTTTTTTTGTGAAAAAGGTATATGGAAGTCTGCAGTGTTGTGTGGATTATCGCAGCTTGAATTAGTCTATGATAAAGAACAAGTACCATTTTTGGAGGACCAGGGACCGCTTCAACCATTTTAGATGTACGAAGTGGTTCTCAAAGATTGATCTTTGATCTGGCTACCACCAGTTGTGGGTTCACGAGGCTAACATTCTGAATTTGGATTTCCTTTGTTGTTATGGTCATTACGAGTTTCTGGTGTTTCCCTTTGGCGTGACGAATGCCCCGCCATTTTCAAGGCTTTAAAGAACCAGATATTCCAGCCGTACGTGGACCGATTTGTTTGTCCTTATTAACGACATACTCATCTAATATTTTATTGAAGAGGATCATGTATAGAATTTGAGGATGGTCATAGACTTACTCCGAGAGCACCAGCTATATAAGATTCTATCGAAGTGTCAGTTCTGGATTCATGAGGTTCATATTCTGGAGCATGTCATTTTGGAACAGGGTTTGGCCGTAGATACCGCAAATATAGACGTTGTTCTTGCTTGGGGACACACAATAATGCATCAAAGGTGCCAAGCATCGTTGTTTTGGAAGGGTACTAAAGGAGGTTTGTGGAATATTTCTCTAGGATTGTTGCCCCTTTGACCTCATTGACATGGAAGGGATGACTGTTCACTTGGACTGATCAGTGCCGAAAGGGCTTCGAGGATTTGAGACAGATGTTGACTCGTGCTCCAGTTTTGAGGCTTCTAGAGGTGGGCGTTGAGTTTGTGGTATACTGTGACGCTTCAGGAGCTGGTCTCGGTTGCGTGATGATGTAGCAGTGGGCAATGATTGCATATGGGTCAAGGTAGTTGAGGCCCCATGAGTAGAATCTTGTGACCCACAATTTGGATCTGGCAGTCGTTGTCTTCTCCTTGAGGGTATGGATACACTACCTTTTCGGTGAGCTTTATGTGGTCTGCTCAGACCACAAGAGCCTCAAGTAGATCTTCACTCAAAGGGACTTGAATCTGTGGCAGATGCCCTTGCTAGAGTTTTTGTATGAATATGATTTTGAGATATAATATACTCCAGGGTAGGGAAATGTTGCAGCAGATGATCTACGCAGGAAGTCCCGGGCTCAGTTATTTTGGGAAGTTTCAGAGCAGTTTTCATCCATATGGCTGACCTTGGTGGAGCAGGAGGGACCATCTTTTCTACAATCGAGGGTGTTTACTCCTTCGCTCCTTGAGCATTTGAGAGAGTCAAAACTGGGGGATGTCAACAGTGAGGTACCGCATGATCAGATATCCATAGTTGATGGACCCGATGGGTATTCTGAAGGAGGGAATCATGAGATCCTAATCTATGGGAGAGCTGTAGTACAAGTGGAGATGCGGTAGGAGGTGATGCAGGAGTTCCACACTTCTCCTTTGGCTTTCCATCCCAATGTAGGGAATATTTATAGAGCCCTTTAGCGGCAGTTTTGGTGGCCAGGCATGATGTGGAGCATAGATGAGTTCGTTTCCAAGTGTCTTACATGTCATTAGGTAAAGGCAGAGCATTAGGATATAGTAGGGTTGTTGTAGCCCCTTGATATCCCGGAGTGGATGTAGGATGGTTTATTCATGGAGTTCATCATAGGGATTACATGCACATTGAAGGGTCATGATTCCATTTGGGTGATAGTGGATTGACTCTCGAAGATGACACACTTCCTTGACATCAGGGAGACGTTCTCGGTGGTGAGTTTATGGTAGATGTATGTTTGGGAGATCATCTGGCTTCATGGAGTACCCTGGACGATCGTCTCTGACCATGATGCATGGTTTACATCACGATTGTGTCAAGGCATGCATGAGGCATTTGGGACTCACCTGCAGATGAGTACAGATTTTCATCCCTAGATGGACGGATAGACCGACCGCACTGTCTAGGAGTTCTATGATATGCTCAGGTAGTGCATGTTAGACTTTGGACTATGCTGGGAGGATCACCTACCTTTGGTGGAGTTTGTGTATAACAATGGTTAACACACTAATATCGACATGACACCTTTTTAGGCCCTCTATGGGGGACCCTATAGGTAACTGTTGTGCTAGAAGGAGGTCAGAGAGACCTCCCTTGTGGGCCCAAAGTTGGTGTGGGTGACGACGAAGAAGGTGAAGGTTATTCATGAGAGGATGAGGACGGCTCAAAGAAGACAAAAGTCCAACGTAGATCGTTGTCGCATACCATTAGAGTTCGAGCATGGGGACAATGTATTTTTTTAGAGTCTCTCTGTATCGTGGAACACGGAGGGTCATTCGGGGTGGAAAGATATACCCGAGGATCGTTGGGCCCTTTGAGATCGTGTGCAAGGTTGGTGAGATCGCCTACCATCTTGCTATACCCCACAGATGGAGAGGGTGCTTGAAGTCTTCCATGTGTCGCAGCTAAGGAATTATGTGCACGAACCCACACACATTATCGACTGGGTAGAGCTATACAGTGATGATGGAGCCAACTTTTCAGAGCACCCTGTGGTGATTGAGGGCTGGTAGGAGTGTACACTGCATGGATGGACCATCCCATTGGTTCTTGTGTTGTGGCGTCACGTGAGGGTGTAAGAGAGCACATTGGAATGGGAGAGCTAGATGTGGGATCAATATTATGAGTTTTTTTTTATAGTTTTCATTTTCAGGGATGAAAAACATGGAGGGAATGATGTAACAACCTGGGTTTTGAGCCTGTAAGACTTTGAAATTTTTGTGATGTAATTCTAGAGAAGGGCATTTAGACGTCGTGTTATTCCGAGCCCCAGTGTGGCCAGAATTAAATCTTATTTGCATTCAAACTGGACATGCCAAATAAAAAGAATACCTCATAAATGGTTTCTTTTATGGGACAACCAAGGGCACCATTGAGTCTGGAACGTGCAGTTTACCCTAGGAGGTGTGTAACATTCGCAGGCGCGTCCTTTCTGTGGAAAATTCAACCAGGTGCCTTTTCATAATTTAGCGGCCTTATGTATGAACTTTACAACTTCTGAACGGAGGATCATATTATTTTTCCAAGACTGCTATTGCGCTCAGAACATGGATTTTACCCTAGAGGTGGCTTAACCCCGACCCCGTCGAATGTTCAGGTACGAGGACTACTGGTAGGTGTTTAAATAATAAATTAAAATTTTAATTAATTCGCTACAAAAACTCCTCCATTCCCTCCCCCTTATTCCCCTTTATTTCTCTATGGCGGAATCCATCTCAAAAATCGTCAAGCTACCCCTCCTCTCCGGAAAGGTGGTGGCGGTTCTAGTGGACCATTCGTGATGCTATGGGTTACGCCCAACGAGGTATGAGGTTTCATTTTTGTTTATAATTTCTGCATCTTCCTTGAATTAAATTTATTGTGTTGAAATTCTGTTTTCAAATTGAGAGAATCCCATAGTTGAGTAGTATTCAATCCGATATTTCTAACGCTCTTCATGGATGGAATATCAGAGTCCCGGGGCACCCGGGGTGGCCCCAGAATTTTTGCATCCCAAACCTTGGGTTGTCTGGAAGATGCAGGGTTGTCTGGTGGTCGGTGCGGTGGTCCGATGGATCCCAGGTGGTGGTGCGGTGGTCCCAGGAGGAGGTGTCAGTCCCAGGCGGTGACGCGGTGGGTATCGGTGGTCAGCGTAGGCGGTTCGGGACAGCGGCCCTGTGCGGGGCGCTCCTCGATGGTCGGCAGTCTGGGCGATGACCGGGGTCTTCACGACCTTGGATGGAGACCAAGACCCGCATATTGTGTGTCTCAAGGGAAAAAGGTCGAGCCAGCTTGTACCTGTCTAGGGTGATGAGGCATGGCTAGCGTGGTGTACTGTAGGTGTAACGCCCCGACCCCAGTAGCCCAGAGTCGGTGCATTACTTCGTAACATTGGCATGATCACAAGAAAGATCAAATCTCGAAAGACCGATTGGTTTAGTAGCCTTGGAAACACTAGATATATTCATAAGGTTTACATTACATCATTAAACGAAAAACTACTACAACAACATATTGTCCCCATAATCCACACTCATATCCCCACATAATATCCATGCAGGTCATTCATAATTTACTTCTTCACTTCCTGGGAAAAATAAAACATAGAAAAGGGGTGATCTCAAATGCCCAGTAAGGATAACAATATAGTGGAAATAAACATTTAAGGCAATGTATAACTAAAACAAAAGCCTTTAAAACTTGAACTTTCAACATAGTATGGAATAAATGAAATGAAATAATGCCATTTACTTATTCACATGGTTATTCTACTAATCGAATAATCACATGAAAAATCAATAACCACATTCATAATGATGGAATGCATAATGCCAGACTATCATAACCACATAGCCAAGGCCTCGTGCCAAGACTACAAATAAGATTTTGTCAAGGCCTTGTGCCAAGACACTAGTTTGTATCATGAGACCTACCGATGCATCGAGGAGCTATAGCGGGCTCCACCCGTCACATATTATGTCCAATGCATTCCCATATGAAAAGGATTAAACATAACATAAACATTCATATTAAAACTAGCATACGAAATGTCAATACTTTCACCATAAACTATGAATGGTATAAAAATAGCACATCCACAGTAAAACATATCACAAAACTTTCAATACAATATAGAAGTTTTGTATCATAATAAATCAACTTCAAATAATCTTAAAATCCATCAAAGGATGTTGACATAGATGAAATCAAAATTCTTTTTAAAGAAATATCTCCTTTTATTTTGAAATCATTTAAGATCCATATAAAATAAAACATTTTCTTTGAAAATATTCTTATAATCTTGTAAGGGAAGCTTTGAAGATTTTATAACGGCGGAAAATAGCCGCACCCGCCGTATAAGTTAAAAAAACATTCTTACCTTAATTCTGTCGAAAAGGTTAAAAAGGACCTTGTTTTGAAAACGACGGAAAGATTCCTTTATAAACCTCTTATAAAAAGTCAAACAAGGGTATAAATGAATTTAACCCATATTCTTGTAAATAATAAATATGTTTTGAAATACATTTCGAAGAAGCATGGATGTGGATGATAAAGAAATCCCAGTAGATTATTACGTATAAACAACCTCGGATAATGAAGAGATTGTGAAATTACCCTTACCTTGTACTTTTCCTTGGTTGGGGTAGGTTAACCTCCTGTATAATGGTGAAATAGTTGTTATTAAATTATACAAGAATCATATATATTAATATGATATCATATATGATCTTTTAACATTGATTTGTTAATAATATCTTAGAATTATCGTCGTTTCGGGAGTTAACTTACTCATTTTATTTTATATGTTTTGTTACATAAGCCATGGTTGTTGTATATTATTCATATCCAAAATGATATCCAGTCCTTAAACATCATTTTTAAATCATCAAATGATAATTATACTTGAATGGATACGATGGAGAATGAATCTCATCGCGTTCGTGGAGACGGTAGTCCGTACGTACGCACGAGCGACAATATCATTCTTTTGATATTAAAATAATATATAAATGGATGGTATATCATATATACAGAATCATTGACATGTTATATTTATTATTTACATGAGTTACACATCATTATTATACCCATCCAAATAATATTATATTGAATAACAATTACACCACGACGTGGAGACGGTAAGCCGTACGTACGCACGTATGGTGACATGTTATTAAAAGGGTGGATAGAATACTGAATATGATTGTACCATATTTATAATAACATCACAGTATATGTGAGATACTGGAGTTATTATTTTAGAATGGTAAGAACAAAGGAAGAAGAAGTGGAAGAAGAAATGAACTCGGAGAAGGGTGGTGAAATCATTACCTCTTCTTCGGGTTCTTCCTTTTGATTTGATCAAAAGGGCTCCTTAGGTTGGCTTTCTGATCAAACTAAGTCCTCTAGGTTGTAGTGAGGGATGTTGGGAGAGTATTTGGGCAGATTTTGGCCGAGACAAAAGTCTTTGAAGGTGTGAAGAAATTAGAAGGAGGAGTGCCCTTTTATAAGAGGGGTGAGGGGCACCTTTGGAAAAGTTAGAAATATTAATTTATAATAAATTCATATTCTGTTTCTAAAGGCTCCAAAGTTGATTATTCAAAGGTTAAGGTGGGGATAGGTCGAAAACCACTCAACCAATAGAATTTAGACAGGTTTGGGTACTTATATTAACCTTATCTTTATGTATTAACTCTATGTTAATTAGTTTCACTTTTACAATGTCTCTTTGTATTTTTATATAATATGGTTAATAAACATACTATATACATCCAAGAGACCTCCAAGTGGTCCATTAATGATGAAACTATCCTTATATAAGTCTCTTGGCCGAACCTTAGATTTTTAGGAATTTAATATCAATTAATAATATAATATTTGTTTTCAAAACGCTTTTATGTCAATTTTGACACTATTCAATAGTTGATTTTTGTGAAACTCATAACAGATTGATTACTTCGAAAAAAGTCATTTAAATCAATCCTAATATATCATATTATCCTAGAAAATTAGTTTAATTCATTAAACTTTTCATATTATATTTTTTTGGGTATTTATAATATCAATTATTTTAATTTTTCACTATTATAGTAATTACTGCATCATCTTTGTGTCATAAATAAAATAAATTATTTAATGTCTAAAAATTATAAATAAAATATCATTATGTAGGAAATCTTTTCATATTTCTAAGTAATATTTATAATCTAAAATCCAACTTATATAACCCTATGTAACAATTGTTTTGATAAAAGATATATGCTTGTGTCATTTTTGTATTCATTTTGACTTAATTAAAATAAAGTGTCATTATCACTTACAAGTGGATCCATGGGGTCCCAAAATTGACACAAAGATGCCCATGGTCGACCATGTATCAACAAATAGGGTTAAGACACGTTTTAGGGTAATTTAGTATTATTATAATATTATTTTTTAACCCGTATTTACCGGATTTACCCTTAACCATGGTAAATAAAATATTTACCGCAGTAATTATTCAAAATGTTTAAAAATAAAAGTTACCTATTTACACAATTTGAACATCCTGATTCCAAACATGGAATCCATTTTCCTAAATTCAAAACACAGAAGTTTCAGAAATTAATTTAAAATTAATTCCCGCTGTCAAAACAAAAAGCGTGTTTTTAAGAGATAATAACTATCAAAAGATTGACACTTGTTTATGTTCGGTTTAATTGTAAAATTATGTCCAATGACCAACATTATATTAAATAGTAAAAATATATTCTAAATATACTTTAAAACCACTCAAATTCATAATTTATTACTATTAATTATTTTGATTAAAAAGTTGTTTTTAATTAAAATTTAGTAATTTTCACTATTCATCAAAATATGAAAGTTATCCGAAAAGTACCAAAATTTCACCTTAGGCAAAATTTGATATTCCGAATCCAAAAATGAAGTCCATTTTGAAATATAAAATATATATAACTTCAAAAAGTAGGTATTACTATTCATAACAGCTAGTTTGATTGGATACTGTGTGTTAGAACTTGAAGTTGCGTACAACACACGCTACTGTTTTATTCAAAGGAAAGCGTACCGTGGAAGCTTGGGATGTTTCATTTTAAATTTTATGATGTCTCCATTTAGTCAAAAAGTTTAAAATATTGTATTTAAAAAGGTTTCACTATCAAAAGTTGATAAAAGTGCAATACTGAAAATGAATCTGTTCTTGCATTATGACTAAGAAACTCATAATATGGATTCTAAAATTATGAGGATTATATAAAGTTTAAAATTTAGTTAATAATATTCATGACCTCTTTTAATGGATTTTCCTTTTGTAAGTCATGGTGAAATTGAACTCAGTGTTGCATGTAGTGCAAGTTATTGAATTATTTTGAAGAAATAACACACTATGAAATCTTGGGGTGTTACATTCTCCCCTCCTTCAATAAATTGCGTCCTCGCAATTTGAAATTGTTCTTAAAAAATAAAAGGTTGAAAGTAGAAAATATATTTGTGGGAAAACCCACATCGGAAATTGGGTTACTAAAATTTAGTCTTAATATGAGGAAAAGAGAAATCAAAGGGTCACCACCAAATTATGATCTCGATTAGGAGAACATTGGTGGAAATTAGAGACATATAATCGGAGGAAAAACGTAAATATTTATAGGTAGTGATTGAGGTCATCAATCACAAACAAGTGTATAATTGAGGTCCTTAAATTCATCAATCTATGATGATTTGAAATACCATCGGTTCAACAAAACATAGGGTATTAGGATAACACATTTTTGACGTTTCAAAATATCTTAGTTGAAATCCCACATCGAAAAATGAATTAATGAGGCCTCTATTTAAAATAAAGAGTGGAAAGTATGAAGATTACCGAAAATAACACATACTAGGGTTCCATGTAAGAAAATATGGATATGGAAGAAAAATCTAGCCATCAATTATCTGATGGAGAGTGGTAGAGAACATGGCTATGAAAAGGCCAACAATCCCAAAGCCATAAATTAGTGATGATTTAAGGTACCATCTAGTACAACATTTTTGTTCTAAGTTCCTTTTATTAATGATGAGGAATTTATTTATGAGATTGGATAAGATCATAAGGAGATATACTTAGTTTATAATTAGAGTTTTATCCATTAATAAATTTCTACCAAAACTCATCATTCACTCGTAAAAAAATTCTATTTATACAATTCATAGAGGGTTCCAAAATAAACGAATTTATAATTCATCTACCAGATCTTTTAAAAAACTACTTTATTTAATCCAGGACATCTCGTGGGATAGTGGTAGGTGATACACCCTTGTCTCCCTTTGGTTGCGGGTTCAAGTCTCGCAGCCTTGCCGGACGCGACGGGTTGCCGCCCGACCTCCGGGTTGTCCTTTTATGGAAATCCAAAATAATCCAAACTAGAACTATCCAAAATACTTCTGTCCAAACTCACAGTCCAACATTCATAACGAAGGTAAACATAATATAGATCCTTTTTACCCCGTAATAGCATATGAATACCTTCATCATGTATTACCATATTCCTTATTGATTACATTCATGCTCCCTTATTCCACATAGAATGTTGGATATACTTCATTAATCCAAAAATGTTTTAAACCCCAACAATGATGGAATATACAAATCATTAATCAGTTCCAAGGTAGTCATGAATATCCAATATAATTTATCCAAAACAATCACATATTATTCCAAAATCACTACCTCAGTATCAGAACTATATTATGGTTTATCATTCTCTCAACCATGTATTTTCCAAAAATCTATCCTGCTAATGAGTCACTTTTCTTTGTTCCACACAATCTCAAGTCCTTAATGAAATATTACTGCAGTACAATCCTTATATACTCCATAATTATTATAACAAGTACATTGTTGATACAACACTCAATTGACATAATCAGCATAAGAACTCTAATCATTCCTCTTCATCTGTGGTAGTATCATAACTTGATTATTATCCAATAGCATCATTTGCGGCATAGTCTGATGACTGGGACATAGGTTCGCGTAGTGTCCAAACTCCTTGCAAATGAAGCATTGTGCATTTAAAACCATTTTCTTACCCTTGCAGTCACGTACTTTGTGCCCTTTTCCTCCACACTTATTACAAACTCCCATTCCTTTCAGGCAAGTTCCAGGGTGTTTCTTTCCACAGTTACCACATATGGGAAAATTTTTCTTTTCCCTCTTACTTTTATCCATCTTTCTCTCTTCCATCCTTTTCTTCTCTTGCTTCCCTTCAAATCCATAGGACTCAGTAAACTCTTTACTTATCTTATCAACACATGATATTATTTCTTCATATGATGATAATACATGGGAGACTATTTCTCTTATAAATTCTAGCTTAATACCATGAAAGATATGATCCTTCCTTCTCTTTGGATCATGTGCATTTCTGGAGTTCTCATTCCTTCTACTGGGCACCATTTCTAAACAATGGCATACACTAGATCAGTTTATGAATCAAAATACATAATCCCATACTTATAAAACACTTAACATAAATTGAACTATTTATGGATATAATCCATAATCATAAGAATGTTTTCTTTGAGGAAGTATATACTCATAATCCCTTCAAAATGATTTGTAAAGAAAATGAGAGTTATCATAAGCATATCCCCCGGGAGTGTCGTAACCAAGAGTGCAGCAAGGCCCGTTGTCGTGCACCAGTTCCCGTTCGAGTCTATCTCAAAGCGGTGTTTTCGGGTTTTACCCCTAGGTACATCTGTGCCAGAGCCGCCTCTACCTGCTCGTATCCAGACAGGGATGTATTGCTCGGAAAACTCACAAAATCTCTACAATACCAAAATTCTAGGAAGTTCTTCTATACTAATCCTCAAAGTTAATCTGAGGTCTACGTTCTCTAATCAGAGTTTATCTAAATATAGCTTCCAATGTTTGTACTAAACTTCCTCTGATACCAACTGTAACACCCCGACCCCAGCTGCCCAGAGTCGGTGCATTACTTCGCAACATTGGCATGATCACAAGAAAGATCAAATCTCGAAAGACCGATTGGTTTAGTAGCCTTGGAAACACTAGATATATTCATAAGGTTTACATTACATCATTAAACGAAAAACTACTACAACAACATATTGTCTCCATAATCCACACTCATATCCCCACATAATATCCCCGCAGGTCATTCATAATTTACTTCTTCACTTCCTGGAAAAAATAAAACATAGAAAAGGGGTGAGCTCAAATTCCCAGTAAGGATAACAATATAGAGGAAATAAACATTTAAGGCAATGTATAACTAAAACAAAAGCCTTTAAAACTTGAACTTTCAATATAGTATGGCATAAATGAAATGAAATAATGCCATTTACTTATTCACATGGTTATTCTACTAATCGAATAATCACATGAAAAATAAATAACCACTTTCATAATGATGGAATGCATAATGCCAGACTATCATAACCACATAGCCAAGGCCTCGTGCCAAGACTACAAATAAGATTTTGTCAAGGCCTTTTGCCAAGACACTAGTTTGTCTCATGAGACCTACCGATGCATCGAGGAGCTATAGCGGGCTCCACCCGTCACATATTAAGTCCAATGCATTCCCATATGAAAAGGTTTAAACATAACATAAACATTCGTATTAAAACTAGCATACGAAATGTGAATACTTTCACCATAAACTATGAATGGTATAAAAATAGCACATCCACAGTGAAACATATCACAAAACCTTCAATACAATATAGAAGTTTTGTATCATAATAAATCAACTTCAAATAATCTTAAAATCCATCAAAGGATGTTGACATAGATGAAATCAAAATTCTTTTGAAAGAAATATATCCTTTTATTTTGAAATCATTTAAGATCCATATAAAATAAAACATTTTCTTTGAAAATATTCTTATAATCTTGTAAGGGATGCTTTGAAGATTTTATAACGGCGGAAAATAGCCGCACCCGCCGTATAAGTTAAACAAACATTCTTACCTTAATTCTGTCGAAAAAGGTTAAAAAGGACCTTGTTTTGAAAATAACGGAAAGATTCCTTTATAAACCTCTTATAAAAAGTCAAAAAAGGGTATAAATGACTTTAACCCATATTCTTGTAAATAATAAATATGTTTTGAAATACATTTCGAAGAAACATGGATGTGGATGATAAAGAAATCACAGTAGATTATTACGTATAAACAACCTCGGATAATGAAGAGATTGTGAAATAACCCTTACCTTGTACTTTTCCTTGGTTGGGGTAGGTTAACCTCCTGTATAATGGTGAAATAGTTGTTATTAAATTATACAATAATCATATATATTAATATGATATCATATATGATCTTTTAACATTGATTTGTTAATAATATCTTAGAATTATCGTCGTTTCGGGAGTTAACTTACTCATTTTCTTTTATATGTTTTGTTACATAAGCCATGGTTGTTGTATCTTATTCATATCCAGAATGATATCCAGTCCTTAAACATCATTTTTAAATCATCAAATGATAATTATACTTGAATGGATACGATGGAGAATGAATCTCATCGCGTTCGTGGAGACGGTAGTCCGTACGTACGCACGAGCGACAATATCATTCTTTTGATATTAAAATAATATTTAAATGGATCGTATATCATATATACAGAATCATTAACATGTTATATTTATTATTTACATGAGTTACACATCATTATTATACCCATCCAAATAATATTATATTGAATAACAATTACACCACGACGTGGAGACGGTAAGCCATATGTACGCACGTATGGTGACATGTTATTCAAAGGGTGGATAGAATACTGAATATGATTGTACCATATTTATAATAAAATCACAGTATATGTGAGATACTGGAGTTATTATTTTAGAATGGTAAGAACAAAGGAAGAAGAAGTGGAAGAAGAAATGAACTTGGAGAAGGGTGGTGAAATCATTACCTCTTCTTCGGGTTCTTCCTTTTGATTTGATCAAAAGGGCTCCATAGGTTGTCTTTATGATCAAACTATGGCCTCTAGGTTGTAGTGAGGGATGTTGGGAGAGTATTTGGGCAGAGTTTGGCCGAGCCAAAAGGCTTTGAAGGTGTGAATAAATGAGAAGGAGGAGTGCCCTTTTATAAGAGGGGTGAGGGGCACCATTGGAAAAGTTAGAAATATTAATTTATAATAATTTCATATTAGGTTTCTAAAGGCTCCAAAGTTGATTATTCAAAGTTTAAGGTGGGGATAGGTCTAAAACCACTCAACCAATAGAATTTATACAGGTTTGGGTACTTATATTAACCTTATCTTTAAGTATTAACTCTAAGTTAATTAGTTTCACTTTTACAATGTCTCTTTGTATTTTTATATAATATGGTTAATAAACTTACTATATATATCCAAGCGACCCCCAAGTGGTCCATTAATGATGAACCTATCCTTATATAAGTCTCTTTGCCGAACCTTAGATTTTTAGGAATTTAATATCAATTAATAATATAATGTTTGTTGTAAAAACTCTTTTATGTCAATTTTGACACTATTCAATAGTTGATTTTTGTGAAACTCATAACAGATTGATTACTTCGAACAAAGTCAATTAAATCAATCCTAATATATCATATTATCCTATAAAATTAGTTTAATTCATTAAAAGTTTCATATTATATTTTTTTGGGTATTTATAATATCAATTATTTTAATTTTTCACTATTATAGTAATTACTGCATCATTTTTGTGTCAAAAATAAAATAAATTATTTAATGTCTAAAAATTATTAATAAAATATCATTATGTAGGAAATATTTTTATCTTTCTAATTAATATTTATAATCTAAAATCCAACTTATATAACCCTATGTAACAATTGTTTTGCTAAAAGATATATGCTTGTGTCATTTTTGTATTCATTTTGACTTAATTAAAATAAAGTGTCATTATCACTGACAAGTGGATCCATGGGGTCCCAAAATTGACAAAAAGATGCCCATGGTCGACCATGTATCAACCAATAGGGTTAAGACACGTTTTAGGGTAATTTAGTATTATTATAATATTATTTTTTAACCCTTATTTACCGGATTTACCATTAACCATGGTAAATAAAATATTTACCGCAGTAGTTATTCAAAATGTCTAAAAATAAAAGTTACCTATTTACACAATTTGAACATCCTGATTCCAAATATGGAATCCATTTTCCTAAATTCAAAACACAGAAGTGGTAGAAATTAATTTAAAATTAATTCCCGCTGTCAAAATAAAAAGCGTGTTTTTAAGAGATAATAACTATCAAAAGATTGACACTTGTTTATGTTCGGTTTAATTGTAAAATTATGTCCAATGAACAACATTATATTAAATAGTAAAAATATATTCTAAATATACTTTAAAACCACTCAAATTCATAATTAATTACTATTAATTATTTTGATTAAAAAAGTTGGTTTTAATTAAAATTAGTAATTTTCACTATTCATCAAAATATGAAAGTTATCCGAAAAGTACCAAAATTTCAACTTAGGATAAATTTGATATTCCGAATCCAAAAATAAAGTCCATTTTAAAATATAAAATATATATAACTTCAAAAAGTAGGTATTACTATTCATAACAGCTAGTTTGATGGGTTACGGTGTGTTAGAACTCGAAGTTGCGTACAACACACGCTACTATTTTATTCAAAGGAAAGCGTACCGTGGAAGCTTGGGATGTTTCATTTTAAATTTTTTGATGTCTCCTTTTAGTCAAAAAGTTTAAAATATTGTATTTAAAAAGGTTTCACTATCAAAAGTTGATAAAAGTGCAATACTGAAAATGAATCTGTTCTTGCATTATGACTAAGAAACTCATAATATGGATTCTAAAATTATAAGGATTATATAAAGTTTAAAATTTAGTTAATACTATTCATGACCTCTTTTAATGGCTTTTTTTGGTAAGTCATGGTGCAATTGAACTCAGTGTTGCGTGTAGTGCAAGTTATTGAATTATTTTGAAGAAATAACACACTATGAAGTATTGGGGTGTTACAGCAGGCCACAGTGGACGGGGCGGCTCGGGCGGCCGAGCCGTGAACTGCCGTTCAACAGGGGGTGGATCGGCCGAACCGGTCTGACCCACCCCGTCTCCATACATAGGTGTTTAAACAACTTTAATTTGCGAAACAAATGTTGGATTTGCATGAAGTCTATGGAATCGTGGTCCTCGAATTAATCTAGAGTTTTTGAGATGGCCTCGGGGATTTTTAATTCCCGATACGGGGGCTCGGTGGCACTACACACCATTAAGTTTTGTTTAGCACCTCACCGAGATTCTTCTTTCGGATGGTGAAAGCACACCCGTAGCCCGTATATGGCACCGTCAGCGGCATTGTGACCATGGAATTGAGTAGAAGCGGTCCATGGTGGTTTTAGGTTTTGATGCTGGAGTTGAGGAATGGGCCCCACGTACCGTCTTTTATGCTGTGAGCAACATTTAGCGACTTTTTCATTAGACGTCCATTCGAGGTAAATGAGTAGTCATTTTGGTGTGTTTTTCTGAGAGAATTGAGATGGCGAAGTTCACCAAACCCCTTTCAGGACAGACGTGTGGGCCCCATGAGATTTTTTATGGGCATAAAGCGGTGTTGAATAACATTCTCATTGGGAGTCTGTTTCATGTGAGTAAATAGTCTATCCCGTGTGTTTTTTCGCAAGGACTACAAATGTGAAATCTGTTTGGCCATGTGGAGACTCTTTTGATATCTCATTAAAAGTGGAAACATGAATGGGAGTTCTTTGGAGGATACCTTGATGCACTCTGAACCAACTCACGGAAGCGATGCTAGTGACTTCTCCAGCATGGCCCGAGTAGAGCAGAGTTATCGGACCAGTTCCGAGTTTACCCTCTGATAAGGCTGGGTAGTGGATTACCCACCAGCATATTACGATTTACCATCCAGTAGGGTTGGACAGTGGGTTAGCCACCAATGTATCAGGTTTTACCCTCCAGTGAGGCTGGGCAGTGGGTTACCCGTTGACTTTAGGGTTTTCCCTCAGGGTGTGCCAGTCAGTTGGTTACCCATTGGCTTTAGGTTTTACCCTCCAAGTGGGCTGGGTAGTGTGTTACACATTGACCATAGGGTTTACCCTCTAGATGGGCTAGGTAGTGGGTTACCCGATTATTTCATTCAGACTCAGTACTTCCTATGAGGTTGTTCAGTGACTTCTCCCCATGATTACCAGAGCGGGACCCTTGGTAGAGAGATTCAGTGATGAGACAACTATGATGTGAGAGACATTTGGGCATCACCGATGGATATCCTTAGAACTATTGGCATCTTTTCATTGGATGAGCTTGGAGATAGAGATCCTCTTACGCACTCGTTTGGGTTTCTTGTGGAGCATATATATAAACATCCTACTTTTTTTCCCATTCACTATGTTCTATTACTCTCCTTATAGGACCGGAGAAGATAAGAGGGGTAAGCCACGTGCTTTCCGTTTCTAGCATCTCATGGTTGGGATGAGTCTACTTACTTTATTTTGTTGGTTTGAGCTGCAATATCTCTTTATTTCACTCTTAAACTGTTCTTTGTTCTATCTATTGCTCACCATTTTAGTACCTCCATTGTTGCTCCCTAGACCTTTTGGGGCATCCTACTGAGTATCTTTATACTCACCCTAGCTTGGTAATTTCCCACACTTGGTGTGACTTTACATACATCAGACAGGTCGATTAAGACTACGATGGAGCGTAGAAGACACAGGAACATGGGCTGCATTCAGTGGTCATAGTTGGACATTCAGGTGTGATACTCACCAGTTGTTCACTTTTTTTTACCTGTTTCCTGGTTTTGGAACATTTCATGTTGGGTAGAAGTTTTTCCATTTTTTTTCAATATCTTGTCAGTACTTTTCATCACATTACATTACTATTTTCTTCTATTTGGAATTCGATGCATTACTATGGTTAGGATATAGATGTTCATTCTTTAGTTTTCTTTTTACTCTGCACTTCTGCACTGAGTGGGCTGTGTGTATAGGTACTTAGGAAAAGGCCTCCCCATGATTGTTATGCCTTCGGTGCTTTTCGCCATCCCCTGGGCAATGGAGGCAGGCTTAGGCTTGTTACGGCTCGAGACCGGTAGGGTTGGGTCGTGACACAAAGCTCATGCAATTAACATGAACAAAACAACAAATTAAAATGAATCTAGAACAACCTTGCATTAAAAAAGAGTTGGGAATGATCCAATACCTACATTTACTCATGATAATATATGGGGATTTGATATAATTGAATGAGACTACCTACCACTAAGATAAAACCAGGAACAAAAAAATTACTCTCATGGGGTGGCCAGAATGGAATCCAAACCACAATAAACCTACTAACACAAAAGATAGAACCAGAATTCCAACATGTTGGGGTTTGCCTAAAATCTCCACTGTATGGATTTGGATACCAAAAATTAATTTTATAGGGTCTTTATTGAGTCCCACTATGGGTCTCCCCACCACATAGACCATGTAGAATAACAGACTAGAATAGACCGACATAGGGGGAAACATGGCATGGGCTGACTTGGGAGCTTCCTACACAATCCAATATCCCATTGAATGGAACCCAAAAAAGGAATATATAAGCTCAATAGGAGACAATATCATGTTCACTATACCCACTAGAATTATACTCATCAGATGATAAAAAATTAGAATTGAATATGAAATAGACATAAAGATGTTCTCATGCATTGAAAACTGCACATAGAGTATCCCTAACAAGGGTACATGCCTTGATGTTCAAGAAAATGAGACAAACACGCCTCACTTTAACCAATGATTAAATATTCCTCAAACATGGTTTGCGATAGTGAAACAGGTTCTCCATTTTCCTTTCCACTAAATAAAACCACTTGAAATAAAAAAACTATCATAGGGGCTTAAACATTATTCACCTACCAAACTAAGAACAACAGTTATACTTATATACCTTACACCCATGGGGGGTCGGGACTATGTTTTAGTATAAAACTGAAACATATGGATATAGATTTGAGGTTTTAAGCATCTTCCACCTCATAGACTGGCATCAAAAACCCCCAAATATAACTTCTCCAGCAAGATCCAAGAGAAACCACACCGCGATTCTCATAACACGAATAGAAAAAAACATTCTGGAACTCAATTACTCCCACATAAATATTTCATCAACATAGGGGCTTAGAAGATTCATATGTATCACAATTTTTTTACTTTGGAAAATAAAACACAGAATGAAGAACCACTAGAAGAACCCTTCTTTTGAGATAAAATAATTTGGAATTTTATGAATGAATAAAATACTTTTTGTTAAAATAGATGTTCATTGACGATTGTATGACAACCACATATACATATATTAGGAGACACAACACTTCATAAAATAGACTAAAATGACCATTGAATCCTATGTGTCCTTAAATGATAAGGGACATTACAAATAGACACGCCACACTGGTGGCCTAGCATGATCCATTCCTTAGAAAAAAACCAATGAATGACCCAAAAAAACATTTTAGGACGGCGGACAGAAACAACAACCAATGCTACTTTCTTCTTCCCACCTAGAATTCCCTTCACCACTCTTAGGTTAAAACATCAATCATATAGGTGTCAAACATCATATGTGACAACTCATGATACTCTAGGAAACCAATGTCCCTTCAACATTCCACATCCACTCTCCTATTGTGAGTGGGTATTCCTTAACAAAATATGAGTGGCAGATTCAATCTCTAATGCTCAAGAAGAAAGACCATATATTGATAAAATATAGGTTCTTCCAATAGGGAGTTTCTAATGGCTACATTTAAAACATACATATATTCTCAATGGGGACATACAATAGACAACTATGACACTGAGGACCCTATCAATCTATTACCTCACAAAAAAGTTCTATGAAAAAATATAGAACAAATAGATCTGAAAACTAATGGGATCCCCAACCCAACACAAAAACACAGTAACCATTCTTTCCAAATAAAACTCACTGAAAAAAACATCCATTAAACACCCTCTAAACTATGAGAGTTTTTGAGCTCATAATGACTCAAATAAAATTCCCAAAAAACTAGAAGACACACTACACAATCACCGATTAACAAATCCCAAAATTTTAATAAAAAATTTATAAAAATTAAATATGATTGGTGGGTTACAAATTAAAAAATGGCTCCTTATAAAGTCTCACACATTCCTTCCCTCATGAAAAATTGTCCACAAATATACTTTCCCCATATATAAAATGCATGTGGTCAATCATGAGAGTACGAAAGGTCACAGAAAAAACTTATCAGCTCCCAAAACGAAACATTCAACCTAGATATATATATTTTCAAAAAACACTGATATAAAAATTTTTAATGATTCTAAAGATTCACTAACCAACACATTATAAACTACTTTAGATAAAAAAAATTATAATATACACTTCAATCCCAAAACATTTCATCCCATTTCAAAAAATTGTTTGACTTCCCAAAAAACCCCATTTCATAAATACACATTCAACTAACACATTTATACTCATTTAATAGAAGTTTACAACACCATTTGAATGTCCACTTTTCCAAAGGCGGGAAACTATTGTCGATAGGTGACTCAGAAATAATGTTTTCAGCCATAAAACAGTCATGGAGCCATAATGGGGTGTGTACTCAGACCACATATTTAACTCCACATGGATTTCGTGGCCTTGAGAACTCACTGAGGCCATTGAACCAAATCGCATTTCATTTCCATAAAAAATATGCAATGAACAATAAAAACCATATAACCCAAATAAAACCCTATATTTCATGGAGACATGAGTAAAATCATTAGGGGAGCTAGCAAGGAACTATACACATAAATAAAACATCAATCCCTATCAATCCAAGCTTAGGTCTACCAAAGCACTTTCCATGAGAAACACAACCCCAATGATAGAACCTGCCACTGATACCATTTTTATACAGACTAAGATATGTATTCCTCTATATCATTTCCCAACATGATCTGTGGAATAAATCAAAGGGAATTTATGGTCCCCATGGGATGGTCACAAGTTCCTAGGTATCAGTAGTAAAACATATGAATGATTTATCCAAACATCTCAACCATTGAAACCTTAAAACTAAATAAGAAATAACTGAGTATTCACAACCAATCCTGACACAAAAACATTAAAATGAATGGTTTTACATCACTAACGAAAACTAGAACAAAACTAATGAGGGAAACAAAAATATGAACATGACAACCTCAATTTGACAAGAAATAAATCACTATTGAGCCACCACCAACACATGTAAGGGGAAAATTTGAAAACTAGATCCACCATCACAAAACCATGCTATTATATTATTCATACTAACAATGTCTACAAACACATAAAGGTGTATGCAGGGTGTAATCCAAAGACCAGCATGATTCCACCCAAATAAATAGATTCTTTTCTATAGTGGTAAAATAAAAATATACATGCTCATATATCTATAAAATACATTGAAACATTTATAAGAGAGTTTTTTTAAAGAAAAACACATCTAAAGGAAACCATTCTTGGAGAAACACCCCTTCATAAAACATTTATTTAAATATTACATCAATAAAAAAACTCAAGTTCCCCTCTATGCTACCAGATATTACCATATAAAATTAGTCTCAAGTGAGAATTTGGGGTAAATCCCAATGTGTAATCTAGCTCAAGTGTGACCCTAGAACCTCATACCTCATTGGAAGGTTGTATAATAATCACACACATCATCATCCTCCTGAATGTTCCATTATAGAGGAGAAACATCCAATATTATAGTGGTGAATAATCATAATCATAGTATAGTTATTGTTGTAATCATAAATCCTTCTAGACCAATTTATGATGAACCACTTAGAAGATTTCTGGCATACTTTTTCTAGTCTTTCCACTTAAATACATGGGATTCCTATTGTTCCCAATCATATGTTTACATTACATACATACAACCACTTTCACACACACATTCCTAACAATATAAACATACTAGAAAACATTAATTTTCATTTAACTAAACCACTTTTTATTATACTCACACCCAAACCCTTTTTGAAACACCTTTGACCCAACTTACATATTTAAAGAAACTCTTTTAGAAAAGCCAAAATGACAAAACCAAAAATTTATTCAATGAGAAAATTCCCATTAAAATCTGAATATAATATTATTTAACATTAATCATTCATTAATCACTTTAAAAATTCATATTTAATATAAATATGGGACAACCAAGATGCATTCAAACGATAAAAATTCATTTTCATTGAACACCCCACAATGATGTACATTCAAAAATCATGTTCCTTTGAAAAAACATTTCACACCATCCACACAATGTGTATACACCCATTTAGGAATAATAACAATGAAAAATATGAAAAAAAGAACAATTTAACTTTATAAATTCAATTTATTTATATATACGAGCCAACATACTTTCAAAATATATTTTTCACCATGGAATCAAATCATAAATGTTAAATTTCACGGAAACAAAAAAGATAAAATCATATTAAAATGCTTATTTATTGAACCAAATACCTCACATGAAGAAACATTAAGAAATTACTGTGAAAATACAACTGCACCTCGAACAAATCCTAATAAGGTTTCATTGAACAAAAGTCATCAAGATGAACCCTTTGTAATAGTGAAAAACTCATCAATGAGAAGCCTACACAAGGGATAAAAGGAACCTTGATTAAATATGAAAAAAAACCTATATTAGAGGATGAAAATAATGGATAATTGACTTATGTAAATAATCTTTGATGAATCCAAGTCAAAAATCCCAAAAATCGATGCCTAATGAGAGGAGGAGATAGAGGGAGGTGTTCATAGGGATGAGAATTATAATGGGTCGAGCTATAGGTAGGAGATAGAGTTAAAATCATAGAGATAGAAAATGAAACCCCTAATTTTTAATGACTTGGTAGGAAACATGAGAATTCTTCATGGTTTTTCAAAACCATTAGAAACTGTGTGACTGCCTCTGTGAAGGAGGATACATAATTCACAGTTTATCTACACAATTTGAATTATTGTGTGAAAACTATGTTTTCACTTCTTACCACAACCCTGACCTACCTAATTGTTTCTGGGCCAATTCATATGGCTATGATATGGACATACGATAGTTAATTCTTTAACCTACAACTACAAAATGGTTACCAAGGAATAGATCACGATTACTACTAATCATGCATCAACCATGTACCACGTACTATATTCAAACAAAAATAAATTTTCATGAAAAAAATGGAAGACTCAAGGGAAAACACTTATTTATGAAATATCAAAAAAATTACCGCATCAAATAAATACCATAAAACCCAGGTCCTGTGGAAATTTAACGAGAACATGAATAGAATAAGAAAAAGGTTAAATTCCAAAACTATGGTGTGAAAAATTATAATTCTGAAAATCATCCAAATATAGGCTACTAAAACTAGTTTATCATAAAGATATTTCATTATTTATTGATATATGAGATAATGTTTTTAATTGGGGTGATCTTGAATGAATAATCTCTATGAGAACATAGCATGATGATGTATTTGTCTGTGATGCCCATTGTTGACATAAATACACATTTGTGTGTAAATATTATAATGGATGCTTCCAAATGAAATTTCATGTGGTATTAGACATGGGAGAAAGGATTATTATTGTTAGATATGGAACATTTGATATACAATTAATGAGATATGTGGGAGATATTCATAACCATGATATGTAAATCGGGATTTGGTGAGAATTGAATTATAGATATGGTGAGATGTGTTTTATGGGGGAAACTCAAAAGATGGATTCTCCTAATCTAGTGAGTTCCCAATATACGGGAATAGTTTTTTGATTATCCATGTTATTATATCATTACATTTGATGTAATATTAGCAATATGGTATAAGAATACATATATAATGTGTTATTTGATGAAACCCATAATAGATTATTAGGAATGAAGAATTATTTTTTATGTGAATGATCAGTTACATGCATGAATTTTTTAATTTCAATTGTGCCCCCACCCAATTCAGTAGTAAATCATGATCCTTGTTTCTTGGACCCATGATGGATACTGTGTAGGTTGATATTTATATTTTTTGAATGACGCTGAGTTGGATGGTTAGTCATGCTATAACACATGCCATTGGGGAAATGATTTATTTTGAATAGGTTAATTATAGATCTTTGGAGATAGATGTGATTGACCTTTATGAGAATGGTTAACTAAATAAATGTAATGGTATACAAAGGATTGATTTAATGAAAAAACATGAGTGTGTAAAAAATAAATATGAATTGATTTCACATTAAATATATCATGGATGTAATGATATTGGCGTGCACTGATGCAGGAATTATTGACCATGTATATGAAGTGGGAATGATTTATCTTTTTATTATTAGAGGTGTCATAAGAGATATATCAGAGGAATATGATATAATCATCCTAAGGATGTTCCCTACAAATTATTTACTTTAATGGGTTTTATATAAATTTTTAGGATCAACTCACTGATTTATATAAGGAAATACATATTTTGGGTGGTGCTCCAATGAATGATTTGTGCAGTGACCCTAGTTACTAGATAAAATTATTTTTTGTGCTAAGGATTTCTTTTAGTATATAGTGGTTAGATTTCAGGTATTATGTAGGAGTGCGGGTATGATTTATATGGAAATTTCTATTTATTAATTTTGAAAATCTATGTTTAATATGCCATGTATAAATTACCAACATATGGGTATGGCTATGGGTAAATTAAAAAAATTACTGGAATTTCAAGGTGGAATATTCCTACTAGTGTGTGGATAGATCCAATTGAATCTAGTTCCTTAGTGAATTCTAATTTATGGGATTATATATAAATATGAGTACACTTTGATTGATTAAATCACGATTGGGATGGTTCGGCATGATCTAAGTGCCATCTAGGTTAGTGATGCAATAGTCTCTAGGGTGATAGAATGGTTTATATTGGATCAAATTATTTCATGGATTTAAATTTTGGGTTATAAAATAAATTTCAATGATTTTATGAACACGAGATTCATTAAGATGTAAATGAAATAGGATGAGGGATTGTGATTATGTGTTATATGGAACATCAATGTTTTTTTTAATATCGAATCAAATAAGGATTCAGAAAAAGATTTAATTTATATTTTTGTTATGTTTGAGGAAAAATAGACTTAATGGTTAGATGGAATATTAAAAATGTTTTAATGTATTAAATTCCTATGTGGATATCATCATCTTGTGGAATAAGAAGTTGGGATCTAAATCCTAATCTAGGAAGCAACATAATCTTGTATATTAATTAATGATCGACTACTTAGTTTCATGGGGTATATAAGTTATGTGGATAATTTTCATAGTTAATGTTTTGATGAAATGTTGGTTTGTTTGATTATTTATGTATAGTGTGAAAATTGTTAGGAACATCACAATGGAGGGTCAGTTGTTATTGCAAGTTAGAACACTATTAGTTTATTATGATTTTCCCACAAGGATATCTTTACATGAATATTGATTATTCAAAAATTATATTCCTATATTAATTGTTAAAAGTTCATATAGTTTTCTCATGGAAAGGATTTTCTATTACTTTTGGGTTATAAGAGGCCATCTATAATATGAGATATGAATTTCAAAATAAATTTTAATTTTGTATTTTTATAGTAGGGTTTATTTTGAGAAGTGAGAGTTCGAATAAAATTTCAAAACAAAGAACAAATCCCTAAGATGATTTGGAAGGGATTAAGGATTATGGGGTGTTTTTTGTCCTCAAGTTATTTTTAATGTGAGGTGGGGTATACCTATAAATTTTTTTGGGTACATGTGGTCCACTAGTGGGATAAATCAATAATCGACCTCTATATAGTATTGGGAACCATTGTTGGATGAGCATATTGCCTTGTAGTTGTTTGTGGAACAAAAATTTACTAATGATTTCATAATGTGGGGTTATTCCAATGGGAATGTTTCATGGTAAATATTTCCAAGTAGAATCCATGGTTCCTAGATTAAGGGGATGAAATATCCATTACATTTTAGTTATGTATGTTTCTATGGGTAAATGTTCCTATGTAAAATATTGATAATGGATACGATTAAACAATCCAGACTGTGTGATGTGACTAAGAGACTCTTTATATGATTTCCTCATATACATAGAGGATTAAAACATGTTATGGTGTACCTATAGTATCTTAAATAGTTAAATGATGATTTCCCCTTGGTACCTTAACCATTAACCCTCCATTATTCAACCTCAAAAGTTGATGAACTAGGATTGATATATGAACCTTATTCCCTTTAATCCAAAATTAATTGGGTTTGTTTATAGTGTGATTTCTTAATTTTTTTTGTTTTGACATTTTTACACATTCATCATTTTTTTTGTACATTTTATCATATGAAATTTGGGTAACCTTATATTGGTTTTAGTAATGGATTACACCAAATAATGGTGGATATCATCTGTTAGGGTAAGGATTATTTTTGGTATTCATAATGAAATACAATATTATAAAGGGGTTTTATCGATAACAATTTATATGATTTATTTTTTCATGGTGACTTTACACAAATATTTTTCTTTACTTTTATGAAATTTGATACTGAATTAGGTGTTTATATTAGGTCCTTTGTATCTCAATGGCCCAAGTGTCAGTGGAAATTTGATATTTTCTATATTGCATGGGTTTTAATTAGTTGATGTCACTCAATGAATTTTTATTTTTTACCTATTATTTTAAATTGACAAATTATTATGAATATTATATATCATTTATTTTAATATTTCTGTTTATTTTTTGGTCTGGTGTGTTTAATGATGACTGGTTGAACTTTCATAGTCTTGGGAGTGAGTTTTTTGTCCTTGATAAAAGGGTGTGTCTCTATGAATTCAGTAAGTGTCTCCTATATTTATTTGACTATGTTATTATAAATGATATAAAAGAAATATTATATTTATGATCTCACGACATTGTGTGATCACCATTTCAAAATTATTTAAATTCATTAACAAAAAAATTACTATAATAAATGAAATAAATAAGTTGTATAAGGCTGTGATAGAACCTTGTGCACTAAATGGATATATCAATTCTCTATGGATACTTGTATTTGTATTATTATAGTCAATGGTATAACTAAACCCCATGTGGGGTGTAAATTCAATAATATTAGTTTTTAATAACTTTATTAACCATCAGTTATTTGATACCTCGATGGTTAGGTGAGCAGTGAACTATGAGTGGGTGGCACATGTATTCCACAAAAGATCCATGGGATGCCATAGAGCAATTGGGTTAGACCATATGAGTATAAGGTGACCAATACAATCCCTTGGAGATATGGGCACTATGGTGGTTATTTACATTGTATATTTCTGATGTGTTTACAAGAAGATATGACCAGGCTTACCTTGGGATATAATAATTTATTTTGTCCATCATGATAGAGGAGTTCTACTGTGTCAAATATATAAGGCAAAAATGAACAAAATTTTATTATGATTAGGTTTAGGGATTTAATACACTAATATTTTGGGCCTTGACCATCATGTTGATATTGATAATGCATAATACATGTAGGGTATTTTTCCAAATATGTGACATTGGGTATGTCAGATGGTGTCTATGTGATACGTTAACCCCTAGTAAGATTCATGTATTAATGGGAATTGGAGATTAAGGGGTACAATATTGAAGCAAAATTTATTATGTGAGCCATATAATTCTATATTTTTATCATGGGTAATGTTATTGAGAGTCTTTCCTTATTTATTTGGAATATTCTTGGTTTATATCCAACCTTTGTGATATAATTTTTAAGAGATATTACTAATGGGACACCATCCCCTCAATTATTTAAAATAAATGTCCCCTACTATATAGAAATATATAATGGTTACCCTTGATTTGGATGATATTACTACTAATATGGAACATAATGGAGATGTCATAAGATTCAGATTTGAAGTCTATTATAAAATAATGAAATATTAAATCACCTTAGATTTGAATGTGATTTCGATTAGTATAGATTTTCATGGAAAATTCCGCTGGTTTTCGCTATGATTCTGGTTTATCTATAGTATATTATATTATCAAATCAAATTTAAATCCATTTATTCCTCATTTTTAAGGTGTTCCATTCATTATCCCTTAGGAATATATTATATTCAATCCACCATTATATTTTAATGCGTCATCCGAATAGAAATATGTTTTATGGATTATTAAATATCGATTTCCAATGGATGTCTTCATAATAATTATTTCATACACAGTATAAAATAACGTTTTTGGGTAGTGTATTTATTTTAACGATTATGTTATCTTCTCAGAGACACATTGGTGCAGGAAAAAGTTGTTATAGTTGATTCTGGGTGTAATTTTGGAACCTTAAGATCAATGATTTTTATATTTTTATATTCTTTCACATTATATTTATTTATTCAGCTGAGCAAGTCACACACACATAAAACAATGTTAATGGAATTTTATGTGACTACATTTTGGGTTCAAAATTGGGTATTACTCAAACATATCTCTTTCACACATAGAACAAAGGTTCTATAACATAGTTCACTAGTCATACATTCATGTGTTTTAAAAGAATAATGTATCTTGATCTAATAGTATATCATGATTGGGATGGAAATCTCAAATGAGGTGAGGCTCAATGATAGATGAAAATCCTCATGTGTATCAAGTTTTTTATGTCATTTATTTATCTGATCAATCCAATGGGAAATTAATTTTCATATAAAGGTGTGACCTGTTGTTAGTATTTCTTTATAAATCACCATTAATTTTTTTATAATGTGATTTATCTCAATGGTTCCATGTAAAATGATGATTATATATAATGGAGGTTGTTTGATTATTTCAATATTATTGTTCACAATATTATATAGTAATATTTCCCCAAAAAAAATCTAAATCTATACTCTAGTTAACAGTCTATTGCATATTAGGAGGATCTCCTAAGGACATGTGGATACATCCGATCTAGAAAATGGTTTAGTATTAAAAAGATGTCTGTTGTTAAATGATTAAAAACACATATAACTTTGAAATTGGATAAAATTGTGAACATATCCAAATGAATATTATTTAATCATTGGTGGTTGGAAAGTAATTCAATGTGAATCGAAGAAAAAATTGAAAATTAATTTAACATTAATAAAAAAGTATAATGATAAATATATTTTCCTAAAAATCTAAAAAACCATTTAAAACATATCAAAAAACAACTCACCTTGATCACAACCCCATCACCAAACATGGGCCATGAAATGAAAATAACGTCTTTCCCAATCCTCAAGGGCTAGTTGTTAATGTTGGGAATAAATGACCACACATTTTAGAATTATAAATCACATAAAAATTGGATATAAGTAAAACATTCTATACAATTCAACAATAAAATGTGAATCAAAAAATCAAATAATTAAATAAATACAGTAACATATTTAGATAAAAAAGTAGTACATCTAAATTTTAAACCCTGAAAAGACCGAACTTGAATGTGATCATGACTCGGTCTCCACATTATCAATTTTCCCCCACCATCCATTAAACCTTCTTTCTCCATAAGAAAACCTAAAAAAGTTATTTGTTGAAAATTGATTGGGTATATCGATGTAGAGTTCCAAAATCACATGTGAGAATAATACCAAATAGTATATAATCACCATATAGTCTAGATATAGTTTCCCCAAAATTGTCCAGATAAACTAGTTTTAAATATATTTATGAAAATATGGGTCTGATCATTTAAATAAACAGAAAATGAAATCACTTCCAAAATCCATTTTTAAATACCAACCACCATACATGAAACATGAACCCAAATAACGTCTAAAATAAAGGAAAATTTGAACTATAAATATACAAAATGGTATATTAAACATTGGAAGATATAATAAAAATGAAATAATTGAATGAAGATAATAAAAAAAATCAAGAAAACTAATTACTACCAAATAAATTAAGAACATAAAAATATGTAATCATGGTTGTTCCCTTAACTTCATTGGAATGAACCCTTAGATGTCCTTGGTTTGGACCAACTTTTGGGCATATGGTGTATCTCTATAGTCAATAATGAACCTTAACACAATAAATTATTCTTATTAGTGTAAAATTCCACAATTCCATCATCTATCTTGGGAGTTCTTATTTTTATAATCTGTATTAGAATGTAATCGCCACTAGAACATCACGATGACTTACATAAATATCATGATAATAGAATAAATAATAATATAATTTTTTATCACACTATTATAATTACACATAATTAATGATGTAATTTTTCATTCCATACATAATCATGGACACCAATTATGAAAAGGCCCTCTCAACATACAGTTGTCCATGCTGGTTCACATCATACGTAGAACCTTTCAAATGTTCCAACTGGGCCTACATGTCATTTGAATTTAAAAACCAATTTCCAAATCACTAAAATGTAACAAAAGAGTCCTACCATTTACAAATAAAAAACAATTTACAATATTAGTATTTTACCTTCGTAATATTTTACAATGAAATATGGAAAATATTGTCCATTATGAGATGTTTTGAAACGAAATACATTGTCATGGGGTTACCAATAACGATTCAAGGTAAAAACAATGATAATTATTAGATAATATATTCAGAAACAACATTTGAATTAATATTTAACCAAGTATCTTTTTAGGAAACTTATAGACCATTTGAAACACGTTTAGATAATTAGAATGAAGTTAAAATAAAGTATGGTAGTGGAGTGTTTTTAATATCGATGTTAGAGAGAGACATTTTATGTAATGAAATATATATTTTCTGAGTTACAATCCATATGTTCACCCCATGCACATTGGTACCTGACCACATCAAATGGTATTTATATATATATATGGAAAACAATAAAAATAACCAAGGATCTTATTTAAATATTTATAATAAATTCACATCAAATCCAAAAGATTCCAAACATAAGAACCAGAGCATAAAAAGCAAAAAACAAACAAAAAATCCATATCATTCATGTCACTCATTTAATAATGATAAAAAAGTAAAAATAAAATATAAAATAAATCGAATTCATTTTATAATATGAATTTTCATTTTATCAAACACCTTACATGCATGTATAATTAGGAGTAAAATAGAATGTAAATTAAAAACTAGTTTTCATAAAATTAATATCATAAGAACACTATACATATCACGAAAACATATCACAATCATGAATTCAAAATTTATAAATTTGATAAAAGGATCAAGCATCAAATGGAATAATTTGTAAAGAAAATGGAAGGAAATTCAAACCTCAACTATAATAGAATGTGAAGACACATTGGGTGAAGGAAGAAATATGATCATAAAACAATGAAAATATACTATGACAAAAAAAATAAGACACAATTATATTTTCAACCCCTAAGGTTTGGACAAGAGGGATTTGAGATAATGAAAAACAAAATAACCCATGATTGGAAGAATATGGGGGAAAAGAAAAAATAATCCAATGAAACATACCTAGGAACATTGATGGATAATTAATCGGGGATGGAGGGTGAATGATGGAGGGTTAGGGAGTCCCCATGATAGGTAATTAGTGGGAGAATATTTCGAATAACCACGCACCAACTATGGAAATAATATATATAAACATTGATGGCCCAATAATATTATTCTTACATAGTTTCTACTAACATTTTTTATGAGGTTCACCTTTCTAATACGCCTTACACATGTTTCTCAGTTACTCCAATTGTTTAGAAAAACTATGCGTATTCTTATGATGAAAAACATGATTGAAAAAAATAAATTGGAAACTCTGTATTTCTCAACCATCCACATATTTTCTCCCCAAAATGTGTGTATCAACCATGCATATGGAAAATGACATCATGAATCCTCCAAAACTAAAAAATTCACATTCAGAAACCAACCTAATCTTCAACCAAAAGACAGAACACCAAGAAAAATGAAAAATTCCAAAAATTAATGTAATTCAGGTCAGGGTGTGATAATTATCTACCATAAGAAACACTTTTTTCCAATTAAAAATCAACCATCCGAAAAATGAACAGACCTAGAATAAGAAAAAAATGACTCAAAATAAATGAATGGTCCTCTACAAGACAGTTCATGTCCATATGTTACAACCAGGTATATGTAATAAAAATAAAAAAAATGATATCAATAGGGAATAAAAATAAATTGTTCCTCCTAAATATTTGAAAAACACCAATCATGGAACAACCCTGGAACCCCTAATAGAAAGAGGAAAAAAAATTAATATCCAAAACCAAACCCAGATCTAATATAAGATTCATCATTTACACAAGATTCATGCATATAAAAATTGAGTATGACACAATTATAAGTCCAATCAATAAGAATAAAATACATTTTATGATTCAAATACATAAGGAATTACTATTGAGATATCTATTATTCCATGGCTACCAATATCCTTAAACAAATGATATTAAAAACAAGGAAAATTACCACAAGAAGAATATAAAACGTCCACAATGAAAAATTGGGGGAAAATTTGGGCCAGCAACCCCCACAAAACTAATAGTTATTTAAATGATTGATTAGATTAAATATAGGTTAAATATATAGAGACAAGGATCCTTGAAGTATTTTATTACCCATAATTTGTAGATGGAAACCTACAACTGATATTCCCCCTACCAAAAATGCTACACAAAAAACTTCTTCAGGTGTCAAAAATGGAAAAATCATCAACAAGCCATGTAATGAATATAGAATATGGATTTGAATGCCCAAATTGACAACAATAGAACTAAAATATTGGGTAATATGATAATTGAGTGAATGTAACATTTAAAGGAGACTTTTCATGAATGGGTTATGCTAGTACACACTCTTCAACTAATATGGGACAATTGTGAGTTCCAAGATAAAATAGATTACCAACTCCTATAGATTATACTATAGGAACAAACATGGATAGAAACCCACACATACTATAATTTAAATCATAACATCCTTAAAGTTGAGAACACAAACTATATTCTCTAAAAAAGGCCCCCTTTGAAAATATGATATTTAAACTGATAATTATCATCAATATATAGTGAAAATGTATCAAGATCACTGACGTTATCAACACATTAATTCACTATTACATTACTTTTTCAATCATCCAAGAGGTCATCAAATTTATACACCAACACCACATTGGGTATAAACCATTAAATAAATGTGAACATAACCACATCCAAGACATCCCAACTTCCAATGATGATGGGACAACACCTTCTACTGATCTAAACACATAACCTAAAAACTCATAATATCTTGCACACTCACTACATAAAGAGTTCCCAAATACCACAACATGCATTTCCTTCCTCAATCAATCCAATATCTTTTAAACTTCCATAATCACTATTGAAATGATACATCAATTTAGAATACATGGACTCCACCAGATCACAATGAGTATTGGAAGGGAGAAATTCTAGAAGAGACTAACTTGAATCCTTTGGGATCATTCGATGATTCATTATCTACATGATATAAAAAACCAAAAAAAATCAACCTAACAATTAACAAAAAAAGAATTTCCTGACCGTAATAATAAGAATATAAAAAATAAATTGTAAAAAACAAACCATCTTTCAGACACCACCACATTCCATTCCAAATTCATAAAACATTTTAAATAAAATAAAATTCTAAATTTTGAAAACCTGCACCTAAATATCATTTAAACACCCATGAACACTTTTTAAAATAATCCATTTCATGAAATAAAATTCCTTTTTTTAAAACGAATTCTATAAAAATATAATTTTAGTAAAAATAAACACACACTAACCAAAATCATCAAAATAATAAATAACAGTGAAACATATGAAATAAATAAGTTGTGCCCATACATTACATATAGTCATATTTTTCTTGAACATACCCTAAGAAACCAAAAACTGTTATAATTATATTAAACCATGCACTTGGTCTCCACATGGGTGGTTACAACATGGATGCTTTCCATGTAGCACTAATCCACTTCAATTTCTATCCTTGTACCAGAATCCTAATTAATACTAATGAAATAATCCTAATATATAGAGAAAAAAATAATGTCTCATACTACCCTATGAAAATTGTGTCTTAGGTTTATTAAGAGTTTTTATTCACTTCAAGTTCCTACCAACCACATCTTGATTGTCTTATATCCAAAATATCGACCATACAAAAATATAAATGGGCTCCTCTAATACCATTTTGTCATTAAAAATATATGGTTGACCCCAAACCAATCACCCATGAAATCCCATGATAAGGCCCCATAGACATTCCCAATCGTAAAGATACAGAATATACGGTCATGTATCAAATATCATACATTTACGGATGATTCATCTCATTAAACAAGATATAAACAAAAAAGATAGAGAATTCAATAATAAAATAAAAATCTATAAATATCTTAATGGAACAAATTCATAAATGGTTCTATGTAAAATAGCTCGGATGTAAAATGGAAACTAATATCAAAACTGATCATGAACAAAAACATGTCATGATATCCATGTGTCCTATTGGTCACCACTATCCATAAATCCATCTGACTCTATAAGAAAACATAAACAAAAGGTGAAACTACAAAAAATATCAAGTATATCGATGTTGAGTACCATAAGGAAGGTGTGATCATAACATAGCTCCCTAGGTAAGAACCATAGAATTGCTACATTTCATTTCATGATACATTCCATCTGTAATAGTTTGAAATAAATATATGAAAATAAGGTATCGTCAATTTAAATAGAAAAAAATATTTCCTTTTCATGAACCAGTTTTAAACTCCAATAATCATATAATAAACAAAAAATAAATAATTTATAAAATAATGGAAATTATGAACTTTTAAAAATTATAGTGGAATATCAATAAAATACCTAAATAATGTAAATATCATGATTTCAGGTAGAAAAATTAGATAATATCATGAAACCAAATTGTATAAAAATTATTTAGGAACATACAGAAAGGTAATAATTGGAGTTACATTGACATCCCCAGATAAAGTCTGAGGATATACTCAATTCATACCCACATGCTGATATATGGTTTATTTCGATATTTACTAACCACTATGATGCTCTAAAATATCCTAACTAGTGTAAAATCCAATATTTCATATCCTCTATCCAAGGGGTTCTAATCCTTCTAATTGTTTCTAGGAATAAATTGTCCATCTCCCTATAAATAACTTCGAGTAATCCCATGATAATATTATAATGTAGAATTGTGATGTTAGAGCATGCTTGGAATTAGTCATAACTCATAGATTTCATTTTTCATATCTTTCCTAATCCATAACAATAAAACATAAAAGACCCTATCATAAACAAACCAATCATGTGGGTTTCTATGACACATATATTATTTCGAAACATCCAACCAAGGCTTCACATCATAAGGTTTTATAAACCAATTTACAATAAACCACTATGTTACAGCTAAAAAATAAAATTTACAAATGTAGTAAAATTTCCAATATAAATAACATACATTCCCAAAACTTTTCTAAATAATGTGTTATAATATTATCCATGCGTGAAGGTTTCAAAACATCCCTTTTACGTCATAACATTACAAATCACCATTCAAGTTAAGAAACATTCTATGTTTAGATAACACATTTAAAAAGAAAATATTATTTTATTTGGAATCATTATATCCATTTATCAAAATGTGGTATTTTTAGAAATATCATTTTTATGATATGGTGGGGGTGGTGTGGAATAATGGAATAAGAGTGATTTTAAAACTATGATTCAAGATGTGTATTCTATTAAATTCCATTTATATGTGTAATTGGATATACATATGTATAAAAAAATAAAATATGTATCTTCCCATGTAAAATGAGGTGTATACATATACATATATGTAAACCCATAAAAATAACAAAGGATTCACTTTAATGAATTATAAGAAGATTCAAAATGAATAGAAAGGAGTAATTACATATGTAACAAACCATAATAATGAACCAATCCGACACACAAACACCAAATATACATGTCAAAAAACTACCAAATCTAATAAAATGTCAAGTATAGTATCATGTTTCACAAATTCATTTTAAATGAAAAATATTAGTTTTTATCAAACACATTAAATCAAATATGTATAGGCATTTATATAAAATTCTTTTGGAAATTCATTTTCCTCTAATTGAATGAATAAAAATGAAAAAAATCACAAACAAATAAGAATTAGGAATAAAAAATCTATTAATAATAAATTATGACACAAGAATCATATGAGACGTTTTGGAAAGGAAATAGATAAAATAATCTACCTCTATAGTGTGATAATTATACAAGGCATTGGGAGAATTAAGAACTAAGACTGTGAAACAAATTGGACACCTTAATATCAAAATAAAAAACATCCAACATCTGAAATCCACCTATATTTTTTCAAAATAAGGTATCTAATATATGTAAAACCAATAATCAAAGACAATAATAATATAAGAGGAGAATAAGGATAAGGAATATAAAAAAACATATCTAGGAACATTGAAGGAGAATTAATGGTGCTGGGATGGACAATAGATGTTTTTCAGGGAGATCCCATGGTGAAGATAGTTCATTTGGTGGAATATAAACCAAAAATATTGTAAAAATTTAATATGGTAAAATATTTAACTCTAGGTTCTTAAGAATCAAGAAATGTTTCACTATTTTGTTGAATAGTATATAAAAATATTGTAGAGACCCAAAGCTTGACGTACAAGGACATTACATTATTTTTACGGAATACTTAGTACATAAAAAAATAGACACACAAGGAACATAATAGTTTAGTGTCTTTGGAAACTCGGAATATAATCTTCTAATTTCGGTGAAATATCTTCAACATCTCCCATAAAGATCTTCCCCCTTTTTTTCTTACCTAAAACCTTTCATTATATCCTGGGGAAAAGAAAATAAAAAAGTGGTGAGATCAAATTCCCAGTAAGGGTAAACATAGAGAACATAAAAAAATCCATAAACATTTGAATTCAAAAACATGAACATACAATCTAAACATCAAAATATTGAGCAAAGACATGAATCATGGAAGTACGTAAGGCATATATCAAAAAGGAACATCAATATTGATAAAATATCAGGGGAATAAATCATGTAATTGGGGAAACCATTCAGCACTTGTTATGATTTCCATAGTAGTCAAGGCATTGTTGCCAAGACCATCTTAGTGGAGAAAGTCCATTTCTGAATCGAGTTCACTCATCGTTTCAGTCCTATATCACTGAACCAGGTTAACATACCATTCCAGCCATGTATATCTCATGAGATATAAATCCTTACCCGATGCATTGGAGAGAGATATAGGTCTCACCCATCTCATAATGAAATCATTCTTACTTGTGCCACAAAATTAACATACATCATTCATAATAACCCAATAAATAAAATGGGTTTCATGATAATCAAAGCATCATCATATAATCCATATAAAAGAAATGGATATCATTTCATAATAAGGAATGTAAAAACATGTAAATAATAGAGACATTATACTTGAAACATACAAATATGAAATAATTTCATCTTAGATGAAAAATGGTTTTGATAAAACACTTGAAATTAATTCATGAGGAAAATATCCTTTCTTATTGAAAATCATTATCTTTTCACAAAATACCATGAAATTTTAAAAGAAAGATATTTTGTTGAAAATATTTATGAAATATTTTGGAGGAATCTTCATGAAAATAAGGCTTTATAAAACTGTAAAAATTCTTTCATTCCCTATAAGTTAAAAGAACATTCTTCTCGTACATTTTCCGGAAAAGTAAAAAAAGTTCCTCATAACATAAAAAAAAGAATTATTCCTTATATAACATGTAGTAAAATTTAAAAATCGGTAAAAAGGACTTTAAAAATAAATGTAACCATTTATAGAAATCAGGGACATTGATGATAAATATAACCCCTGTAAATACTTACGAATAAACAACCTCGGATAAGAATGAGATTGGAATAATTATCCCTTACCTTAGGTCTCATATGCTTCGTACGTTTCCGAAACTTCTATATAATTATTTAAATAATGTCATTGACTTATTACAGAATCATATTCATTGTTATGATATCATATATGGGTCACTTATGACTCTATATTACCCGTTCATTTGTAAGTTCCATGTTAAAGGAGCGTTTTGGGTTAAATTGTTTTATTTATCGTACGTGTTTGGACTTGTTGTTCATGATATTATTACTTATATCCAGATTTAATTAATTATAGAATGTAAAACATGATTAATATATAATATATATTCAGTATATACATATATATATATGATATATCGATTAAATGGAATGAAATACACCGTTCATGGAGACGGTAGGCCGTACGTACGCATGAATGTTGTTTTCGTTTCCTTATTGAATTGAATGAAATTAAGTAGATGACATACATATATATACACATAAATCCAGTATCATTATAATTTCATATATTTCATGATTACTTATTATGTATACTTTACAATCATTCATGAATTGTTAACATGGAGAATAAATCGCATCGCGTCGTGGAGACGGTAGTCGTACGCACGAGCGATGATATCATTCCCATGATCATAGAATTGCATTGAAGTGTATGTATAATTTTTCAGAATAAATATAATTTTTAAATAATCAGATATAGTTATTTATTTACACCATTATACATATTCATGTAAGGTGGTGGTGGAAAAACTGATGACACCACGGCGTAGAGACGGTATTCCGTACGTACGCACGAGCGGTGATTTCATTTTAGGTAGGATGGATAGATGGTGAAATGGGGTTGTTTCATACTTATAATAACATATAAATATATTAGTGATACTTATGTAATTAATTCATAATGAAACAACTAAAGAAGAAGAAGTGTAAGAAGAAATAAAGTTGAAAGAATCGGTAATGAACATTACCTCTTCTTTGAAGCACCTCTTTGAGACATCCTTTTAGGGCACCAAAATTGGTATTTTAAGAATCCCAGAACCTCTAGGATGTTTCTAGGGAATTGGAGAAGAGAATATTTCAGGGTATTGGCTGATATTGAAGGCTCAAAGTGGTGTGAGGAAGGGAGGGAGGAGGTTCCCTTTTATAAGGGAGGAGAGGGGCACCTTTGGAATAACTAAAAAATTGTTTTATTATAAAGTCATTTTCGGTTTTTAATAGCTCCAAATTGAGTTATTTGGATTCTAAGGGGAGTATGGGTATAAATACTCTCATACAATAGAATTTAGAAAAGTTTAGGTTTCTATTTTAACCATATCATTTAGATTTGACTTTAAGTTAATGAATTTTTCTTTTACTGTGTCTTCTTGTTTTCTTACACTATAATGTTAATAAACAAACTATAACATTCCAAACGAAACCCAAGTTGTTTATTATTAATATATAAAACTTTATCTATGTAATTTGGCCGAACCTTAGATTTTTAGAAATAAAAAAACAATTAATAGTATAATATTTGTTTTAAAAACTATTTTATTTTAATTTTGACACTATTTGGTAATTGATTTTTATGAACATCATAACAGAATGATTATTTAGAAAAAAGTTAATTAAATCAATAATAACATTTCATATTAACCTATAAAATTAGTTTAATTCATATGAAGTCTAAAATTACATTTATTTGGGTATTTATAACATCAATTATGTCAATATTTCATTGATAAGATAATTACTGCATCATCATTTTGTCATAAATAAATTAAATTATTTAATGTCTAAAAATTATAAATAAAAAACCATTATGTATGAAATATTTTTATATTTCTAATTAATATTTATAGTAGAATTTATCTTATGTATAACCCTATATTAAAAATTATTTAGTTATTAAACTTTGATTTTTACTATTTTAACCCTTCTTTAAATAAATTAACAATAAATGTCCTAATCTAATCCATGTGAGCCTAAATGGTCATATTTTGTTCCTAAGGTTGTTTATGGTCTAATTAAACTTATCGAATAGAATTTGGACATATGTTAGTGTAATAATAATATCATTTTTACCCTTAATTACCACATTTACTTTTACCCGTGGTAAAGAAGTAAAAAGTTACTATTCCCGAAAAATTATTTTCATCTCATTGAACCAAAGTTTAGTCCTTGATATTAAACTTGTTTCTCTGATTTTCGTAATTCCACTCACAGAAGCGGTAAAATTATGTTTTATGTGAAATTGCAAATTTTCTTAGGAGATGGGTAAAAGACGGTGAGAAGTCCAATAAAATTTTTAAACATCTAAACTTATTATAAAATGAATCCAATGAATTACTTTGAACTTATATAGGTAGTATGTATCAATTTTAACCTAAAATAAATTTAACTAAAATAAATAATTATTTAAATAAAAATTCGGTTTTTAAATAGTAAAACAGTGTTTTCACTATTCATAAAAAATTGAATGTTTTTAGAAAAATACCAAAATCTCACCCTAGGCTAATTTCGATATTCTGAATCAAAAAATGAAGTCCATTTTGAATGATAAAATGTATAAAATTTCAAAATGTGGTTATTACTACTCATAACGGCTAGTTTATATAACATATTGTTGTTTAGCGAAACTCGGTATTGCGTACAACACACACTATCATGGAAGGTTGCGATTGCGTGTAATTCAAGCCAAGTCAGGGATGTGTGTTGTGCAAGCTCCTTTTGGTGTAGCATACAACACAAGACATTAATGAAATTAAAAAGAATACTTTTCATAAAATCTCGGGGTGTTACATTCTACCACCTTTAAAATGAATTTCCCCTCAAAATTCATCAGGGTTATAAATTGTTTACTACTCTAAAGTTTATTTAATAGAATCCCACATCGTAAAAAGGAACACCAAAACATGGCTTTAAAAACTAATGTATGAAACGTTATGGTTACCCAAATTAACTAATCATTGTGTTTCCACATCAGATAACATATGTGAATATATGGATATGGAAGAGAAATCTAACTGTCATGTTCTGATGGAGAGTGGTAGAGAACATGGCTATATAAAACCAACAATCACAAAGCCATAAGTTTGTGATGATCTAGGGTACCATCTGATTCATCGGATATAAGGGCACTAGGACAACATTTTTTGGTTTCCAAGATCATTTCCCTAAAGTTGAAGAATATGAATGAGAATAAATACTTACTTTATTTTGGTATAATCTCACCGTTGTTCGTGCCTTGAACAATTTCCACTTCATCTAATTAAGAAATGAAGTATAATTTTTCTTTCGCGATGTTTTAGCAGATCATGTGATAGAATGATGGGTCATTCCATCTGTTTCAAACAAAAGGTTAGAAAAAGTTATAAGTCCATGTTATGGTGAGATTAATAATATATGGTTCCAAAAATGGACTTATACTTTATTTCACATGCCGCTTAATAATATAAAACTACTTTCCACTAACCAGGGTCTTCTTATATGCTAGTGGTAGTCGATAAAGGCCTGCCTCACTTCAGTTGTGGGTTCGATTCCCACAGCCTTGTCCGACGAGATGGACTGTCTCCCGTCCTGCAGGTTGTCCATTTTCTAAAACTACATTACTATAACATCCCATCAATAATATCGAAAAAAGTTCTATCCTTAAACAATAAAAACTTATGTCCAACATAATCCATTCTAATATTTACGCTTATATAAAATACTTAGGTCCAAGCTCATAGTATAATGAAAATGATTATTTGAAATGTCACATAACATTCACGTGAATGCCATCATTTATCCCCCATATATCATAAGATATATCTTGTTGGTCAAATTAAAAACTTGTGAATACCTTAATCATGTATTCTCTGGAAGAATGAATACCCATTGAACCATAGTGAAAAAATGAATGTTGTTAAATTTTAACAGTTTTCACATACCAAAATCCAAAAAATTTTATATAATCAAACCATAATATCACTTAGTCCTTATATCGGTCATGAGATCATGATTACTATCATATTATTTTCTCCTTATCCCATCATTACGCGCATTTTATCTACATTCCAAAAATATTTCAATCACTTTTTCATGGTTACCAGTACCATATAATTATTGAAAACCAATAAATCAATATTCCATAATTCCACAATACCATAAATGAGATTCCATGATACTATTTTGAAATCCCATTACATAAACACTTAATCATTACACAAATTCATTTGCATAATCAACATCACAAATAGTGATCACATGAGACTTCCCTTTATCCTTTTCCTTTAGAGGTTTCTCACATTGATCATCAATAACATGTGGATTAGGGAATTTATTAGCATAATTCCCCATTTCCTTGCACTTGAAGCATTGAAGTGTTGGTGGTGCATTCTATGCAGTCTTTTCTTTATCATTAGTAACCCTTTTCCCATTACATCAACACTCATCTGCTCGATGACCTTCTTTTCCAAACATAAAAAACATTTTCTAGTCCCTTTAAGACAATCTCCACCATGCTTCATTCCACACTTTGAGAATGAGGAAACATTCATCTTCTTTTCACCATTATTATGAGATTTCTCCTTGATCTCCATCTTTCGTTTCTTGTCAAAACCATGAGATGGATATGTAACACCAACTTCTATTTCTTCCTTGATATCCGAACACACAATTTCTCCATAGCTAATGAAGTCTCTTATAGTTAATGCCCTTCGAAGACTTGGTTTTAAGCCACCAAAAAATCGATCAACTTTACTTTCTTGTTGGATGACAAAGCCAGATGCATACCTTGCAAGTCTTGTAAAACTCTCTTCATATATATCAAAAGATTCATCATCCTTCGGCTTAAGCTCAAGAAACTCCTTTTCCATATTTGTTCAAAGAATATGAGGGAATTACATACTGAAAAACAAGTTCTTGAACTCGTCCCATTCCATGGACTCAATTTCATCTCTTTGCCTCGTATTCTTGATAATATTCCACCATCTATCTACATCACCTTCCAAATGATATACAACTACGATGAAATTATCATGCTTAGAACATTGTTGAACTGAAAATATATTTTCAGTGGTACTGATCCTTTGTTCCGCAACAAGTGGATCAGAAGACCCACTGAAAGAAGGTGGACATTGCCTCATAAAGTACTCAATAAAATATTGTTCCCTTCTCTGCTAATTTGGAAGTCCAGAATGATTCATAACTTTTTTATATATATCAATAAGGTTTTGCACTCCAACTCCCATAACATTTGTATTTTCAGGAGGAAAATAATTTCATTATCCATTAAATTCATAAACATGGTTCCTTCGGGTTCCTTCCATCGTATAAAACCCAATGAGAATAGTGTGAGATGCAAAAATCATGCTAGAGAAAACAACATAATAAAGGGGGATTACCTTCAATATATAACATCTTAGGTTTAATTCTTTGATCGTTACTGTAATTCTAGGACTATAACCTATTATTATACCTAACCTTAGGGACATCCATAGACATACCTTAGAAATATTTCTAGGGATCTCAATAATGTTCTCGCATCCTAGTTTCCAAAGGTTGAATAAACCTTTCCTCAGATACCAACTGTAGAGACCCAAAGCGTAATGTACATGGACATTACATTACTTTTGAGGAATACATAGTACATAACAAAAACAGACACACATAGACTGTAATAGTTTAGTGTCTGTGGAAACATGGAATATAATCCTCTAATAGAGGTAAACGATCTTCAAAATCTCCCATAAAGATCATCCCCCTTTTTTCATACCTAAAACTTTTATTTATATCCTGGGGAAAAGAAAACATAAAAGAGGTGAGATCAAATGCCCAGTAATGGTAAACATAGAGAACATAAAACAATCCATAAACATTTGAATGCAGAAAACATGAACATAAAATCTAAACATCAAAATCTTGAGAAAAGACATGAATCATGAAAGTACGTAAGGAATATATCATAAAAGAACATCAATCTTGAAAAAATAACATGGGAATAAATCATGTAATTTTGAGATCCATTAATCACTTTTTATGATTTCCAAAGTAGCAAAGGCATTGCTTTCAAGACCATCTTAGTGGATAATGTCCCTTTATAAATAGAGTTCACTCCTCATTCTAGTACTGTATCACTGAACTGGATTAACTAACTGTTCCATCAATGTCTATCTCATGAGATATAAATATTTACCCAATGCATTGGTGGGAGATATAGGTCCCACCCATGTAATAATGAAATCATTATTACTTGTGCCACAAAATAAGCATACATCATTCATAATAACCCAATAAATAACATGTGTTTCATAAAAATAATCCCATCATCACATAATCCCTATAAAAGAAATGGATATCATTTCATAATAAGTATAGTGATTCCATGTAAATAATAGATACATTATACTTGAAATATACACATATGAAATAATTTCATCTTAGATGAAAAATGGTTTTCATAAAACACTTGAAATGAATTCTCGAGGAAAATATCCTTTCTTCATGAAAATAATTTTCCTTTCACAAAATTCCATGAAATTTTAAATGAAAGAGATTTTGTTGAAAATAGTGATGAAATCATTATGAGGAAGCTTCATGAAAATAAGGCTTTATAAAACCGTAAAAATCCTTTCATGTCTTATAAGATAAAAAAACATATTTCTCGTACTTTTTCCAGAATAGTCAAAAAAGTTCCTCGTAATGTAAACAAAAGAATGATTTATTACATACCATGTAGTAAAAGTCAAAAATGGGTAAAAAGGACTTTAAAAATACATGAAACCATTCTTAGAAATCAGGGACATTGATGATAAATATAACCCCAATAAAAACTTACGAATAAACAATCTCGGATAAGAATGATAATGGAATAATTATCCCTTACCTTAGGTAGGATATGCTTTGTACATTTCCGAACCTCTTGTATAATGATTTAAATAATGTCATTCACTTATTACAGAATCATATTCATTGTTATGATATCATATATGATTCACTTATGACTTTATATTAGCCATTCTTTTGTAAGATCCATGTTAAAGAAGAGTTTTGGGTTAAATTGTTTTATTTATCGTACGTGTTTGGACTTGTTGTTCTTCATATTATTACTTATATACAGATTTAATTTATTACAGAATGTAAAAAATGATTTATATATAATATATATTCAGTATATAAATATATATATATATGATAGATCGATTAAATGGAATGAAATGCACCGTTCATGGAGACGGTAGGCCGTACGTACACATTAACACAGTTTTCGTTTCATTAATGAATTGAATGAAATTAAGTAGATGACATACATATATATACACATAAATATAGTATCATTATTATTTCATATATTTAATGAGTACTTATTATATATACTTTATAATCATTCATGAATGGTTAACATGGATAATGAATCTCATCGCGTCGTGGAGACGGTAGTCCGTACGTACGCACGAGCGATGATATCATTCCCATGATCATGGAATTTCATTGAAGTGTATGTATAATATTTCAGAATCAATATAACTTTTAAATAATCATATATAGTTATTTATTGACAAAATTATACCCATTCATGTAAGGTGGTGGTGGAAAAATTGATTACACCACGACGTGGTAATGATATTTCGTATGTACGCACGCGCAATGATTTCGTTTTCCGTAGGATGGATAGATGGTGAAATAGGTTTGTTTCATACATATAATAACATATCATTATATGAGTGATACTGATGTTATTACTTCATAATGAAACAACTAAAGAAGTAGAAGTTGAAGATGAAATAAAGTTGAAAGAATCGGTAACGAACATTACCTCTTCTTTGAAGTGCCTCTTTGAGACCTCCTTTTAGGGCACTAAAATTTGTCTTTGAAGAAGAAAAGGACCTCTAGGTTGTATCTAGGGAAGTGGAGAATATAATTTGGCAGGGTTTGGCCGAGCATGATGGCTCAAAGTGGTGTGAGGAAGAGAGGGAGGAGGTTCCATTTTATAAGGTAGGAGAGGGGCACCTTTGGAATAACTAAAAATATTAGTTTACTATAAAGTCATATTTGGTTATTAATAGCTCCAAATTCAGTTATTTAGAAGATAAAGTGGGGATGGGTAGAAATCCCATCATCCAATAGAATTTAGACAAGTTTATGTTTCTATTTTAACCTTATTATTTAGATTTAACTATAAGTTAAATAATTTTTCTTTTACCGTGTCTTCATGTTTTCTTACACTATAAGGTTAATAAACATACTATAACAAGCAAAAATAACCCCAAGTTGTTTATTATTAATATATAAAACCTTATCTAAGTCATTTGGAAGAACCTCAGATTTTAGGAATAAAATAACAATTAATAATATAATATTTGTTTTAGAAACTATTTTATGCCTATTTTGACACTATTTGGTAATAGATTTTTTTTGAAAATCATAACAGATTGATTAGTTCAAAAAAAGTTAATTAAACCAATAATAAAATGTCATATTAACCTAGAAAATTAGTGGAATTAATAGGATGTCTGAAATTACATTAATTTTGTTATTTGTAACATCAATTACGTCAATGTTTCATTAATAAGATAATTACTGCATCGTCATTGTGTCATTAATAAATTATATTATATAATTTATAAAAATTATAAATAAAACACCATAATGTAGTTAATCTGTTTAGATTTCTAATTAATATTTATAGTCGAATTTATCTTATGTATAGCCCTATATTAAAAATGATTTATTTATTAAACATTGATTTTAACTATTTTAACCCTTCTTTAAATAAATTAATAATAAATGTCGAAATCTAATCCAAGTGGGCCTAAATGGTCGTATTTTATTCCTAATTTTTTTTTAGGTTGAATTTCACTTATCCAATAGAATTAGGACATGTTTTAGGGTAAAAATAATATCATTTTTACCCTTAATCGCCCTATTTACTTTTAACTGTGGTAAAAAAGTAAAAAGTTACTATTCACCAAAAATTATTTTCATCTCATTGAACCACATTTTAGTCCTTGATATTAACTGTGTCTCTCATATTTTCAAAATTCTACTCACAGAAGCAGTAAAATTAAGTTTTATATGAATTTGCAAATTCTCTTAGGAGGTGGGTAAAAGACGGTTAAAAGTTCAATAAAATTTTTATATATCTAAAATTATTATAAAATGACTCCAATTAATTAAATTGAACTTATATATGTAAAATGTATCAATTTAGACCTAAAATAAATTTAAATAAAATAAATAATTATTTAAAAAAATTCGGTTTTTAAATAGTAACCCAGTGTTTTCACTATTCATCAAAAAGTGAACGTTTTCAGAAAAATACCAAAATCTCACCCTAGGATAATTTCGATAGTCTGAATCAAAAAATGAAGTCCATTATGAAAGATAAAATTTATAAAATTTCAAAAAGTGGGTATCACTATTCATAATGGCTAGTTTATATAACATATCGTTGTTTAGTGAAACTCAGTATTGCGTACAACACACACTATCATGGAAGGTTGCGATTGCGTGTATTACAAGGCAAGTCAAGGATGCGTGTTGGGAAAGCTCTTATTGGTGTATCATACAACACAAGTCATTAATGAAATTAAAATGAATATTTTTCATAAAATCTTGGGGTGTTACAACTATGAACAAATATTTCACACCCTATTAGCTGATGGGGAAACAATCAAGGGCTAAGATTATGGTTCGTCACTCCACAAAAAACCATGAATGATGGATGATTCAAAATTTCAAATCATATCTCATTATTTCATTATGTTTTTTTTCAAACCACGGGAAAATCATACACCTTTTCATAGAAACAAAATAAAAGCTGCAAATTTACTCTTTTGACTCACATGATTTAGAAAAACTCATGTGCATACCATGAATGAATAAAATAAACAAGAAACACTCTTATAATTCTCCAAACACTTGGTTTCTCCAGAAAATAATTATTCACAATTACCATTCATAAAATCAAAAACATCACAAAACATTTAGAACTCAAAAATTTACAACGATTACCCAACCCGAACCTCAACAAAAATATTAACCACCAATAAAATAATAAATAATATAAATGGAAATCACATTTGGGATTTCACAATACATAATTATGATGAAAATATTATATATAATTATATAGAAACAAAAATTTTGACGTAAAAATAAAATGAATACAATAAGTAAACTACCATCTTCCATCCCGTGTAGTCAAACATCTTTAATGATACATGACCAAACCCAAACACATTATCACACATAAGCATTTCTTATCATTCATCACTGTTGTTCATGGATATTTTTCTATAATCAATATTATGAAAACCATCATTTATGAGAAAAATATTCCCTATAATGTGCATGAAAATAATAATCCATATTTTATCTGCGGAATAATCCCATGCATTACCAAGATTTATGTATTACAAATATTATATACAATGTAAATAATAAATAAATAAAATGATTTTCTAATGGATAATTTTTTCTATAGTTTCTCATAAATGATATTAAACCCATATTAAATTAACCATAAAATATAAAACAATCATGTATATTTTTCCTTAGTTGAATAATAATATGCATTAATAAATTTTTCATACTAGCCCTTTATATGAGCCAAAATACATACTCTTCAGTCGCATAATAATTTCCTAATTATGTAAAATCCCTTTTATATATTAAAAACAATTAAACTACTAAATTTCAATGTATGAACATTTCATAAATTTTATATACATCCATAATGTATCTCTAATCCATGATTCAAATATTATTTTTTAAAACCATTATAATTAATTAGTAAAGCTTCAATGAAATTTTTTTATATCGATATGTTTTAAATTCTAATGAAATTTATGAAAATAAATTATTTCACTAAGAAAATAATTCAATGAAAATATAATGTTTTTAAATATACATTATTGTCAAAACATTCCTACAAAATGAAAATTTAATCAATAAAATTTCACTAAATAGTATTATCACTGAAAATGATTCATCTAATATTTTCTTATATGGGATTTAATATTATAGGATTAATTTTAAACCATTCCATATTTCTTATAAACATGAACTAATATATTTTTTTCCTATAAATACATTCTCTCATATATAAATTATATGAAATAATATTTCTAAAAAGGATATATATAATTATTTGACAAAAAATTTTCATACAATAACATTATATATCACTTTTTTTATTCCTCTTTAGTTAAAAATAAAAAATATATATTCTATAATAGAATACATAATAAGAAACATTAAAAAAAATTGTATATCTAAAATTCACTCTAATGGTCTTCATTGAAAGACTATATAAGTCATTATAGACATAATTTGTTATCCCATTCAACAAACTAGATCCCATGAGTGATTTTTCTCCTATTATATTTCAACATAGTGGAGAAAAATATATTTTTTCACAAACAATAATAAATAGTGTCATATCAAACAAGTATTTATAAATATTAATATAATAAATATAAACTAATTGAATATTATTATAAGGCCCCAGCCTTAAACCTTACTTAATCTTGAGTTATTACAAGATTACACATTGAGGATCTTTTCGGGTTTAGAGTTTTAGAGAATTAGATCATAAAACTTGCATTACATTCCACATATAAACAGAGTGGATACATAAAGATAGTATTGTTTATTCCCATCAATGGAAACACATTTAAAATAAAACATGGATTATTTCTTGACACATCCTTGACTCTATCATCTTATCATGTACCTTTCCCTTGACCTGTGAAAAACATTTCAAAAACATGGGATGGGCATAAAAACTCAGTATGGGTTATAAAAAAAACATGGAAAGGAAACATTAGTTGATATATACATAAGAATGAAATCATACACTACCCATAAAACATAGGCACTTTATCATACCACATAAAATCATGAATAAATCATAGAAATCATAAGACATAAAGGTAACTTGAGGCATTCATAACATTCTTACGTAGGGAGTAACCCTCTTGGTTACGTTTGGAATACCCATCACAGTATATTCCCTAAAATCTCTTCGGAGAAACCTTAACGTTTCACTCCTTCGCGTTACCCAATGCATTGGAGAGCTATAACGGGCTCACCCGCCCTTAGTTTATCACGGAACCACCCGTCTTCATAATAATGCCCAAGAACCATAACATAATCGTATCACATAAAACATGAATAAAGGAAACATAAAATTTCCACATTTCAATCACAATATATCAATACAACACAAAAAACATTGTGAAAACCATTTCCAATACCAAAATAAAAGAAAAGTAAAACATGGTATTTATTTTTCTTTTAAAAAGAAGGTATGGCTTGTAGTGGAAGCCAAAACTCAAATAACGGTCACGCCGACGGAGAAGTCGTTGTCGCCGCATACGAATGACAAAAACATTACCTTTTTTTTGTTTAGTAAACGCTTCGTATAAAAAATATTCCTTTCGAATAAACGTAAAAGTCAAAGGTGTTTATACACCGTATAAAAGAAAGTTGTGTATAAAATAAAATATGCCTCAATGAAAGGAGATTGAGACGAAGTCCCATACCTCGTATCCGACTTGACCCGACCGTTCTTTAATCTCCTGAATAATAAACTTGAGTTAATCTCTAATTGCTTAAGAACCTTTTTCAAGTTCATTATTTCTTTTATACCATGTTATGAAAATCATGTAATCAGTTAAGTTAATAATGTTCATTTTGTCGGTATTTGGTTCTTAAGTCAAAAATATACTTCTTACACTTACATGTTGTTAATTTGGTCAAAGGTTCATCATATCCAGAATATTATTCATGATTTAGATATCATATATGTCATATATATCCAGTACATACATGCATTTATAATATTACATAATCATTTAGAGGTAAGAAATGAAATGCACTGTTCATGGAGACGGTAAGCCGTACGTACGCATGAACGCTACTTCCATTTCTATTTCATATTTAATGGAATGGAATCATAATGATATAAGAGTGTATTATAATTCCAGTATAATAACATATATAATATCATTAACTTTATCCTTTACACATCCCACATATGGTATTAACGAATCAAATCACTTCCAGGGGGCGGTAGTCCGCACTTCCTAAAATGAAGATATCGTGTTTACCCATAATGGAAACCATAAAGGTATGCCCAAAATGAAAAAAACAGAAGCTTGAGGAAAACATAAACATATTATATATCATATATAAAAATAGTGACATAATAATGGCCACCTTTGAAGGTGTTAAATGAGTGTTGAACAATCATCGTTTCAGGAGGCAGAATTTCTCCATCCACGGAAGCCGTATGTTCTTTAACCATTTGATGTAGTTGTGTGAGAGTGTAGCTCAAATAAATATTATAACAAAATCCTTGTATATTTAATATACTGGTGTTGTTACAAAATAAGTAAATAAAAAGAGTTTAGGGGTTGGAGAAGCAAAATAAAACAAATGAACATGAGAGAATGAATTACCTTTAAAAGTGTAACTCCTTTTGATTTGAGCCTAAAGGCTTCCTTTGAAAGGATTGTTCCCAAAGGTAATACTCTAGGATGAGGAGAGGGATGTGGAGAGAGTAAATGGGCAGGGTTTGGCCGAGCCAAAGGCTTGAGGTGTGTGTGAAATGAGGTAGAGGTGGGGGCCTTTTATAAGAGGAGAGGAGGGGCACTTTTGGAAAGTAAAGAAACATTACTTTATTTGAAAATGTGTATGGGTTTTAAAAGGTCCCACATTGATATAATTAGTGGATAATGTGGTAAGGGTTCTAAATCCACTCTTCCAATTTGTTTTGGCCATGTGTAGGTTTTAGATTTTTCTTTATCATTCCATTTTATTTAAATCGTCAAATAATGATGTCATCGCTGCATCATTATTATGTCATAAATAATTTAATTTATATAATGTCTAAAAATTATAAAAAAACTACTATGATATAGGAAATCTTTTTATCTTTCCAATGACTATTTATAATCAAAATTTGGACTTGTATAACCCTAATTAAAAATTGTTTTCGTAAAACATATTATGTTTGTGTCATTTTCACTTTAACATTAAATAAAAAGTAATTTATGTCATTTCCCAACAAAAGTGGATCCATGGGGTCCCCAAGTTGACCCATGGCATTTCATGGTCGGCCATGACACAACCAATGAGGTTGGGACATGTGTCTAGGTCATTTCATATTATTAAAGCCTTATTTAGACCTTAAACTACCCAAATTACCACTAATCGCAATTAAGAACTTAATAAGTTACTATTCACCAAAAAATTATTTTAATCTCATTGAACCACATTTTACTTCTTAATGACAACCATGTATGTCGGATTTTCAAAATTCAATACACATTAGTGGTAAACATTCATTTAACTGAAAATCAGTTTGCTTGATTACCACTTAGTGGTTTCGCTATTCATCAAAAATTAAAGTTTTTCAGAAAATTATCAAAAATTCACCCTAAGCTATATTTGATATTCCGAATTAAAAAATGAAGTCCATTTTACAAAATTCAAATCATATAAGTCACATTAATTAATTCAATAATTAATTCCCGCTGCCAGAGCAAATAGCGTGTTTTTACAAAACAATAAGTATCAAAAGATTGACACCAGTTTAAGTCTAATTTCAAAGTGAAATTGATTCCAATGACCACCATTGGATAAAATGGTAAAAATATATTCTAATTTCACTTCAAAATAAATTCAAAACATAATCTAATAATATAAATAAATTAGATTAAAAAGCAGTTTTGATGTAAAATGCAGTATTTTTCACTATTCATTAAAAAATGAATATTGTCAGAAAAATACCAAAAATTCACACAAGGTAAATTTTGATGTCCCAATCATAAAGGATAAGTTTATTTTGACAAACATAGTTTATAAAATTGTCCAAATATATATTCAAAAATGGTTTTCCATCAAAAGGCAGTAAAATAATCTTTTAAGAATATTAGTTTTTTCCATGCATAAGATTGTATTTATTTTAATTTTAAGCCTCTAAAACACTATCTTAATCATTAATAGACATGGATAAAAATATCTATTATTCATTACTTACTTGGGATGTTACATCCTTCCCCCCTTTAGAAAATTGCTTCCCCGCAATTTATTTACTTATCAAATAAATGAGGGTACTTATCCCTCATTGCATTTTCAGATTCCCATGTTGCCTCTTCAATCATGTGGTTTTTCCACAAAACCTTTACCTGTTGAATCACCTTATTCCGTAACACTTGCTCCCTGTGGTCAAGAATCTGGACCGGTTGTTCCTCATAAGATAGGTTCTCTTCCAGTTGAACTACCTCTGGACTAAAAACATGAGATGGATCTGGCATATACTTTCTCAACATCGAAATGTGAAAAACATTGTGTACCTGAGATAAACTCGGAGGTAAAGCCACTCGGTATGCAACTGATCCAACTCTCTATAGAATTTCGTATGGTCCAACAAACCTTGGACTCAACTTTCCTTTCTTACAAAATCTCATCACACTTTTCCAAGGAGAAACCTTTAGAAAAACATGATCACCTACCTCGAAAGATAGATCCTTCATCCGGTTATCCGCATAACTCTTCTGCCTGCTCTGAGCTGTCCTCAAGTGTTTCTGAATCAGCTGAACTTTTTCTACCATCTCTTCTACCAATTATGGTCCCATCAACTTCCTTTCACCCACTTCATCCCAGAAAGCTGGAGTTTGACACCGCTTCCCATATAATGCCTGAAATGGTGTCATCTGTATACTGGAATGAAAACTGTTATTATATGAAAACTCAACCAAAGAAAGATGTTGGTCCCAACATCCCTGATAATCCATAGAACAAGCTCGTAGCATATCCTCCAATGTCTGAATTGTTCGTTCTGACTGCCCATCTAATTGAGGATGAAAAGCTGTACTAAAATTTAATTCAGTACCCTTGGACTTCTGAAGGCCTTTCCAAAAGTTAGAAGTAAACCTGGGATCACGATCCGATACAATAGAGAGAGGAACTCCATGTAACCTTACTATCTCTTTGAGATACAAATGGGAAAGTTGATCAAGAGAGAAAGTATCTCGTATAGAAAGGAAATGAGCAGATTTGGTCAAGCGATCAACAATAACCCAGATTGCATTATTATCTCGAGATGTCTTTGGTAATCCAACAACAAAGTCCATGGATATATTCTCCCATTTCCACTCTGGCACTGGTAAAGGTTGAAGCATCCCTTTCGGTAACTGCCGCTCTGCTTTAACCTGCTGACATGTCCAACACTTCACAGTAAAATCAGCAATATCTCTTTTCATTCCATCCCACCAGTAATACTCCCGCAGATCTCTATACATCTTAGTACTGCCCGGGTGAACTGAAAACGGAGAACTATGAGCTTCACATAACAACTCTCTCTCTTCAACTATGAATAACAAGGCACACACAATCTCTTCCAAAATCTCAAAACGCAGTCATTATCAATGTTGAATTCAGGCAACTTACCTTTCTGAACCAGCTCTACCTTTTTCTACAACTCACTATCTTGCTTCTGGGCTTGCTTGATTCTATCTGATAGAGATGATCTCACTAATACCTGAAACAAAACAGAAGGACTTCCTGCACCAACAACTTCTATGCCAAAGTTCATCAAATCCTTAACCAAAGGATCACGTTCCAAACACAACATTGTTAATGAAGCATTACTTTTTCGACTCAAAGAATCAGCCACTTTATTTGCTTTTCCCGGATAGTAATGAATTGTACAATCATAATCCTTGATTAATTCTAGCCATCTCCTCTGTCTCATGTTTAACTCTATCTGAGTGAATATATACTTTAATCTTTTGTGATCGGTATATATTTCACACTTTACTCCATACAAATGATGCCTCCAAATTTTTAAAGCAAAAACAACAGCAGCTAGTTCCAAATCATGTGTAGGGTAATTTACCTCATGAGTTTTCAACTGTCGTGAAGCATAAGCAATTACCTGATAATTCTGCATTAGTACGCAACCAAGTCCTCTCAATGAAGCATAACTGAATATAACAAACTCACCATTCCTGGAAGGTAGTGCCAAAACTGGAGCATTCACAAATCTTCTTTTCAATTCCTGAAAACAATCATCACATTCTTTTGTCCAGATAAACTTAACACCCTTCCGAGTTAGCTTAGTCATTGGACTAGATAACCGTGAAAAATTTCTAACAAACATTCGTTAATAGCCCGCCAAACCAAGGAAGCTACGAATATCGGTTACATTTGTGGGTCTTGGCCATTCTTCCACAACTTTTGTTTTTGCAGGATCAACAGTTATTCCATTTTTAGAAACAATGTGACCAAGGAAATAAATTTGTTGCAACCAAAACTCACACTTTCTGAATTTCCCATACAGTTTCTTTTCTTTTAAGGTTTTCAAGATAACCCTTAAATGTTTTTCATGCTCCTCTTTACTTTTAGAAAACACCAAAATATCATCAATGAAAACCACCACAAACTTATCCAAGAACTCAAGGAAAATTCTATTCATTATGTCCATGAATACAGCAGGTGCATTGGTTAGCCCAAAAGGCATTACTACAAATTCATAATGGCCATATCTCGTGCGGAATACGGTCTTCGGAATATCTGCCTCCTTGACCTTCAGCTGATGGTACCCCGATCTCAAGTCAATCTTTGAAAAAAACTGAGCTCCCTGGAGCTGATCAAACAAATCATCGATATGAGGAAAAGGATATTTGTTCTTAACAGTGATATTATTCAAGGCTCTATAATCAATGCAAAGTTTCATAGAACCATCTTTCTTTTTAACAAATAAAACAGGAGCACCCCATGGTGATGTGCTAGGTCTAATGAAACCTTTCTCTAATAAATCTTGCAATTTCTCCTTCAACTCTAAAAGTTCAATTTGTGCCATTCGATAAGGGGGTTTTGAAATTGGCTTAGCATCAGGAACTAAGTCAACAGTAAACTCAACTTCCCGATCTGGTATTATTCCAGGCAACTCATCAGGAAAAACATCAGGATACTCATTTACCACTGGCACATCATTAATCTGAACTGTTCCTTTATTTTCAACGATGTGTGAAAGGTAACATTCATTTCCATCTTTTACAAGTTTCTCGGCCTCTTGATATGTTATCAAAAGTAAGGGTTCATTCTTGTAAACAAACTGAAAGTATTTCTGAAAAGAAACTTCTTTAGCTCTACAGTCAATCTTAGCATGGTAAATAGAGAGCCAATCCATACCCAGGATAACATCAAACTCTACTAGAGGTAGAACAATAAGGTTTTCATGTAGGTTCTTTCCACAGATAAGGATAGGAAGATTCTTATAAATTCTTTTTGCCTCGAAACTTCCCCCAGGTGTTTTTACCAATATTTCAGGAGTCATTTCTTAAGATGGTATTCCCATTTTACTAGAATAGGTTTCAGAGATGAAAGAATGTGTAGATCCAGAATCAAACAACACACTGGCATAATCTCAAAAAACAAACAAAGTACCTGATACAACTTCATTTGATGGACCGACATCTGCTGAAGTAGTTGCAAAAGATTTCACCACCCCTTTCTTCTTGTAGTCTAACTGCTTCCCATCACTCAAGCTCCTTGTTGGACACTCGTTTGCATAGTGACCCATCTCATTGCACTTATAACATTTCACTAATTGTAAGTAAAATTTGTTCTTACCTTCAACTTGATCCTTTTCAGTGCAATCACGAGCCTTATGTCCCATCTTACCACATCGGTAGCACTTTCCAGAATTCATAAGACATTCCCCAGCATGCCTTTTGCCACATTTATCACAAACTGGAAACTTAGTTCTCTTACCATCAGAATTTTTTGAAGAATTCTTACCTTTCTCCTGCCACCTCGGTCTCTTCTTCTTCCGGTTGTTATAGAAAACTTGGGCATCGGCGAACTCAATTTCCACCTTCTCAACACATCGAACAAGCTTTTCATAACTTTTAAACTCACGAGAAGCTAATTCCCTTTGATACTTTGGCTTTAATCCTGAGTAAAAACGATTGATTTTACTATCAAGGTCCCGGATAAAATTTGGAGCATACCTTGCCAATCGAGTGATCCTTTCTTCATAGGCAGCCACAGAGTCTTCCTCTTTCCTCAATTCCATGAATTGCTTTTCCATCCTAAGTCGAACAGCCTTAGGAAAATACTTCTCAAGAAACATACCTTTGAATTCATCCCAGTCAAGAGCATCAATCTCATCGGCTTCCCTGATATTTTTAACCATAGACCACCACTGATCTGCTTCACCCTCCAAACGGTAAATAGCAAGACTAACCTTTTGATTTTCTGAACACCCCATGACATCAAAAATCTTCCCCAGTGCTTTAATCCACCCTTCATCTAGCATAGGGTCAGATGATCCTCTGAATGATGGTGGATGTTTCCTCATGAAATGTTCCACCACTGACATGTTCCTCTGCGGTTGATCTGGCTGATCTCGTGCATGGATACCACCACCATTTATCGCTTGAGTCAACTGTGCCATTACTGCAACAAACTGTTCAGTTCCAATTCTGACCATTTCTGGATGCTGATTCGGAAGGTTATTTCCTTATGTATGCCTTCCTAGCACTGCTTCCCTGTTTCCTCTACGGAAAACCATTCTGAACAAACATGTCTTAGATGAAGCAACATGGTAATCTTTAAATTCTATATCATTTCGAAAAAAAAATATTTTTGTATAATCATTTAATAGATTTCTAACTCCTAAAGTTATCTAAACCGACCTTTGATACCAACTATAAGGCCCCAGCCTTAATCCTTACTTAATCTTGAGTTATTACAAGATTACACATTGAGGATCTTTTCGGGTTTAGAGTTTTAGAGAATTAGATCATAAAACTTGCATTACATTCCACATATAAACAGAGTGGTTACATAAATATAGTATTCTTTATTCCCATCAATGGAAACACATTTAAAATAAAACATGTATTATTTCTTCACACATCCTTGACTCTATCATCTTATCATGTACCTTTCCCTTGACCTGTGAAAAACATTTCAAAAACTTGGGATGAGCATAAAAACTCAGTATGGGTTATAAAAAAACATGGAAAGGAAACATGAGTTCATATATACATAAGAATGAAATCATACTTTACCCATAAAACATAGGCACTTTAACATACCTCATAAAATCATGAATAAATCATAGAAATCATAAGACATAAAGGTAACTTGAGGCATTCATAACATTATTACGTAGGGAGTAACCCTCTTGGTTACGTTTGGAATACCCATCACAGTATATTCCCTAAAATCTCATCGGAGAAACCTTAACGTTTCACTCCTTCGCGTTACCCAATGCATTGGAGAGCTATAACGGGCTCACCCGCCCTTAGTTTATCACGGAACCACCCGTCTTCATAATAATGCCCAAGAACCATAACATAATCGTATCACATAAAACATGCATAAAGGAAACATAACATTTCCACATTTCAATCACAATATATCAATACAACACAAAAAACATTGTGAAAACCATTTCCAATACCAAAATAAAAGAAAAGTAAAACATGGTATTTATTTTTCTTTTAAAAAGAAGGTATGGCTTGTAGAGGAAGCCGAAACTCAAATAACGGTCACGACGACGGAGAAGTCGTTGTCGCTGCATACATACGACAAAAACATTCCCTTTTGTCATTTAGTAAACGCTTCGTATAAAAATGATTCCTTTCGAATAAACGTAAAAGTCAAAGGGGTTTATACACCGTATAAAAGAAAGTTGTGTATAAAATAAAATTTGCCTCAATGAAAGGAGATTGAGACGAAGTCCCATACCTCGTATCCGACTTGACCCGACCGTTCATTAATCTTCTGAATAATAAACTTGAGTTAATCTCTACTTGCTTAATAACCTTTTTCAAGTTCATTATTCCTTTTATACCATGTTATGAACATCATGTAATCAGTTAGGTTAATAATGTTCATTTTGTCGGTATTTGGTTCTTAAGTCAAAAATAGACTTCTTACACTTACATGTTGTTAATTTGGTCAAAGGTTCATTATATCCAGAGTGGTATTCATGATTTATATATCATATATGTCATATATATCCAGTACAAACATGCATTTATAATATTACATAATCATTTAGAGGTAGGAAATGAAATGCACCGTTCATGGAGACGGTAAGCCGTACGTATGCATGAACGCTACTTCCATTTCTATTTCATAATTTCTGGAATGGAATCATAATGATATAAGAGTGTATTATAATTCCAGTATAATAACATATATAATCTCATTAACGTTATCCTTTACACATCCCACATATGGTATTAACGAATCAAATCACTTCCAGGGGGCAGTAGTCCGCAATTCCTAAAATGAAAATATCGTGTTTACCCATAATGGAAACCAAAAAGGTATGCCCAAAATGAAAAAAACAGAAGCTTAAGGAAAACATAAACATATTATATATCATATATAAAAATAGTGACATCATAATGGCCACCATTGAAGGTGTTAAATGAGTGTTGAACAATCATCGTTTCGGGAGGCAGAATTTCGCCATCCACGAAAACCGTATGTTCTTTAACCATTTGATGTAGTTGTGTGAGAGTGTAGCTCAAATAAATATTATAAAAAAATCCTTGTATATTGAAGATACTGGTGTTGTTACAAAATAAGTAAATAAAAAGAGTTTAGGGGGTTGGAGAAGCAAAATAAAACAAATGAACATGAGAGAATGAATTACCTTTAAAAGTGTAACTCTTTTTAATTTGAGCCTAAAGGCTTCCTTTGAAAGGATTCTGCCCAAAAGGAATCCTCTAGGATGAGGAGAGGGATGTGGAGAGAGTAAATGGGCAGGGGTTGGCCTAGGCAAAGGCTTGAGGTGTGTGTGAAATGAGGTAGAGGTGGGGGCCTTTTATAAGAGGAGAGGAGGGGCACTTTTGGAAAGTAAAGAAACATTACTTTATTTGAAAATGTGTTTCGGTTTTAAAAGGTCCCACATTGATATAATTCGTTGATAAGGTGATAATGGTTCTAAATCCACTCTTCCAATTGGTTTTGGCCATGTGTAGGTTTTATATTTTTCATTATCATTCCATTTTATTTAAATCGTCAAATAATGATGTCATCGCTGCATCATTATTATGTCATAAATAATTTAATTTATATAATGTCTAAAAATTATAAAAAAAACTACTATGATATAGGAAATAGTTTTATATTTCCAATGAATATTTATAATCAATATTTGGACTTGTATAACCCCACTTAAAAATAGTTTTCGTAAAACATATTATGTTTGTGTCGTTTTCACTTTAACATTTAATAAAAAGTAATTTATGTCATTTCCCAACAAAAGTGGATCCATGGGGTCCCCAAGTTGACCCATGTCATTTCATGGTCGGCCTTCACACAACCAATGAGGTTGGGACATGTGTCTAGGTCATTTCATATTATTAAAGCCTTATTTAGACCTTAAACTACCGTAATTACCACTAATCGCGATTAAGAACTTAATAAGTTACTATTCACCAAAAAATTATTTTAATCTCATTGAACCAAATTTTACTTCTTAATGACAACCATGTATGTCGGATTTTCAAAATTCAATACACATTAGTGGTAAACATTCATTTAACTGAAAAATCAGTTTGCTTGATTACCACTTAGTGGTTTCACTATTTATCAAAAATTGAAGTTTTTTCAGAAAATTACCAAAAATTCACCCTAAGCTATATTTGATATTCCGAATTCAAAAATGAAGTCCATTTTACAAAATTCAAATCATATAAGTCACATTAATTAATTCAATAATTAATTCCCACTGCCAGAGCAAATAGCGTGTTTTTACAAAACAAAAGTATCAAAAGATTGACAGCAGTTTAAGTCTAATTTCAAAGTGAAATTGATTCCAATGACCACCATTGGATAAAATGGTAAAAATATATTCTAATTTCACTTCAAAAGCAATTCAAAACATAATCTAATCATATAAATAAATTATATTAAAAAGCAGTTTTGATGTAAAATGTAGTATTTTTCACTATTCATTAAAAAATGAATATTGTCAGAAAAATACCAAAAATTCACACAAGGTAAATTTTGATGTCCCAATCATAAAGGATAAGTTTATTTTGACAAACAAAGTTTATAAAATTGTCAAAATATAGATTAAAAAATGGTTTGCCATCAAAAGGCAGTAAAACAATCTTTTAAGAATATTAGTTTATTCCATGCATAAGATTGTATTTATTTTCATTTTAAGCCTCTAAAACACTATCTTAATCATTCATAGACATGGATAAAAATATCTATTATTCATTACTTACTTGGAATGTTATAATTATTCTCCGAGTATGCTTAAAAATATAGTATTCATGATGAAATTTTTTTCTCAAAAGTATTTGGATCTATAATGATTTAATATATATAATGGGATGATATGAAATACTAACCATTTTTTATTAATCATAAAAATCTAAAATACAATACATACCATTAATGTATTTGAATTATTTCTATCTATAAGAGTATTTAAATTTTCACAATTATGCCTCATTAGTTCAATCATGTTGGAAATAAAAATGAATTATACTATAACCTTCTCTCTATTGGGTATTAAGATGGGTTATTTTCGAAATAAATCCAAAATACTGCATATAACATAAAAATTTAATGTGTAAATCACAATTTAATTCCTCTAAATTTTTAATATCTTTTTATTCAGATGCGAGACCAAAATAAAACTAAATATAATATATATTATTATCATAATACATTACAAAAAATTGTTAACAAAAAATAAATTTCATAAATCAATAAGAGACATCATTTTAATATTATCAATTGAATAAAATCACATATTAAAAAAAATGAAAACAATGAAATCCAAATCCAAATGGATTTCTATAAAAATAATTCCAACAATTAAATTTTTTGAAATAATACATTTCATTAAAAATTAAATAAACATTAATTGGGATATGAAACTCTAATGAATGTAAAATGTTTATAAAAGTATGAGTTGGTATAGAAAAGAATGAAGAAATGTATAGTTGATTTTATATAGTCAATGGACATATTTTCATTGGGTATATGGTATATTGATATATGATAATTAGGTATAAATTTATCTAACAGAATTATTGAATTTTTTAAATTTTGATAATTACCTTTTTTTCTATGAACAACACATTTGGAATGTAATAAAAATCAATGATCTAAATAGGTTAATAATTCATTTATAATAATATCTTTCATATCAAGAGTTTTTTTAAATAATTTATTTTGAAATATTGTCTTTATATATATATATTTTTTTAAAAATTAATAGGATAATTTTTTGGAATGAATAAAATATAAATAACATCAACTAAATAAATAAGGATTTATAAAGAATAAATATTCGATTTTTCAGGTATAACGAAATTTGATATATTGTAATTTTTTATTATATATTATATGTTTTATTTATATGTTATATATCACATTTTTGGATTATTAAATTTAAGGAAATTAAATTTACATATATAATCATTAAATAATCAATCAAATTATAATTATTAATTTGATATAAATAATAATTAAATCATATATATTTTTTAAATGTATATTTTAAAAAACTATATATTTTGAATTATGAATTTTTATTTTAAAAATATATTATAATGATTTCTGGTTTTTTAATATTGTGTAATTATTAAAAGTATAAATAATTTTGGATGCATTAAAATATAAAAAATAGATATTAAATAGTTGTAAGAAAATTTAATGACTGAAATTAAATTATTCCCAGAAAAAAAATTTATAAAATATTTTATGTTTTATTTTATAAGATTAAATTGACACATTAATATAATTAACTTTCATAAAATTATATTAAAATTCAGAATCATCACATTGAATAAAACTTATTATGGGTCCAATTGTTTCGGGTGAAATAATAATTATGGTTGTAAATAATTAAATAAAGGGAAAATGTAGTGACCACATATTAATTAGCATGGGATTATTTATAAGTAACTAATTTCATATTTATACATTATATAAGTACCAATCCATGTTTTTATGTTTATAATTCCATTATATGAATAATTACCACCTTTAACTCAACTAACATTCTTGATATTCCATAATTTCCCTTTACCTAACTTATATTTCCAATAAAATGTCCCTTATTTTCACATATGAAAGTATACCACATCTACACTGTTTAGAATAATTATATCATTAAAACTTATCTTTCATACATCCACAAATATATCCTCATAATGAACTATTACATGTTTTTATCTAGAGAGTCGATAGAGGAGGCCTCTAACCTTCATTTCAGATGAACTCATTCTATAAAGGTGTAATTTTGTGAATGTAAAAAGGTCATTTATATGATTTCAACTAATTTATCATCTTAAATATTTAAATAAAAATAATTTATATTCTAATGATAAATTAATAAAGTGTTTATGTTTTTTTATTTTTTATATTAAAAATATATAAATATAAACACATACGCATTCATAGTCTCATAAAAGATCTTGTTTTTATTTGTTATATATGAAACATGAATGATGTTATAAATATTACACCATGAATTTATATGAAATCATAAATTGTGTGATTATTTTATAAAAATTATATATTTTAATTGTTTTTCCAATTATTTATCTATAACATGTTCAATAAAGTTCACATATAATTCCAATTATTCTTATTCATTCTTTAATTAAAATATTTTTATTTATATAATTAATTACAATATATCAATGTACCATACATGAAATAATTATTCATTTCATTAAATCTATCAATTACATAAATGTAATATTTTTTTAAAAATTTTGGATTTCATGTATGCATGAGATTGGAATAATTACTACAGTCACTCTACCAATGAAAACATGAATCGATGACTCAAAGATATACCTAAATATTTTTGTTAACAAAGAATGGTTAATTATTGATAAAACCAAAATTATAAATGTGTGAAATTAATTAAATTGAGTATAAAAGTTTTTATGATAAATATAATTTATAACACAAAATTTATTATATTTTGAATTAGAGTTCATATGAAAAGGCTTGTGTTTTTGGTAAGGATTTTGTTGAATCAATTACAAACTTATTTGGTAATGATCCATTACATTGTATTTTTTTATCATTGGAATTTAATTTTTAATTCAAAAGTTCCTTGACTAACTCCATTTTAATAAACATAATTTTTTTTAAAATATTATTATTTATCATCTAGATTTTATATATCAACTCCATATCCATGTTCATATTACCACAACAAATTATTTATTTATTTTTAATGATAAGAATGATTTATATTCTATACAATTCATATGTCTCAATATTTTCATAAATAAATTAAATATACAATTCATAATATATACATTGTTCCATAAGAAAATTATAAATGATTACAAATATATATGTTATTTACTTCATATAATGTACCAAAAATTTGTTGTATGTAACATTTATTTCATTTCATGGTTATAGCTGTAGGAATTTTTTTGAAATTATAATTTTCAAGAAGGAATTTTTTCACCAAATTAAATGGATATTAAAGGTTATATACTTATATATAATTATTAATGTGCAATAAAAACATTATGCATTTTATTCCACTATCAACATTATGTTTAAAATATTGATATCCTATGATGTTTTGTTTCAGGGGGGAGCCATATTTTACTTAATAAATATTTTTAATAATTAAAATTACCCTATTTTTCTACACAATTCATGATAGTTTAAATGACACCATATGAAATGTTATTAAACGTTTTTCCTATCAATAGGTTATGTAAAAATTAATTTTTAATTTGATTTATTGTGGTATATTTTTATGGATCATCATAATGTGATTAGTGGATCTGATACAACCCTCTAAGGAATTCGGTAAATCATTATAAATCATGGGATAATATTATTATGTTTTATTCTAATTGTGGTTATCTTTGTTGAAAACAATAATCATCTAAACTATTATAGTCAGTTTAATTCAAAAATTTATATGTGACTGTGGGTTTAGTTTTTTAGGGTCACAATGTTATTATTTTACACACTTATTTTTTATCACATTCTTATGTAATTATATACGGATCATTATGGTATCATATATTTTTTCATATGACATCACATATAAAAGGAATTTATGTTTAAAAATATTATGGTTATGTGACATTATTGTATCATTTATATTATTTATCAATGCATCATAATTAGATATTATAAATTTATGATATTTTTATAAGAATTTGACCCATGTTCATGTTTCGTCACCTGATTATGATCTATCCGTCTATGAGTAATTAGTATGATTTTTTCCCAATCAGTATTTGAGATCACTATATCTTATGCTTCGGATATAACTTGTAGAGTAAATACAAGAATATTTTTATGTTGATTTCATGTGTGGAATATTTTTCATATTGTTGGATATGTGTTTATTTTTAATAATTCAATTATTTATATAATATAAAATGTAAAAAAATAATTCTAGGAATGTGTATTTTTTAAACATAAAATGATACTATTAGAACTAAATTATGGTATATGTATATTATCATTGAGTTTGTATAGTTTGTTTCAGTGTGGGGTTTAGTTAACACAATCGGATTAGTATAGAATCATAAATGAAACATAACAAAACCAAATGTGTCATTGGTTCAAATAAGATAGTCATAGAATAATGTATCTCAGGATTGATATATTATATTCACAAGTTTTTTTACAATGTATAATACAAAATATTATAGATTATTAGAATGGAAAACAATTTTTTAATTATAAAATAATTAGAACTATAATTATGTGGAATATGATATAAATATTATACATTCATTAATTTATCATTTTTTTGTTCATAGTTCATCACATTCATTCATCTTCTAAAATTTTTCAAAATATATTTATTTCCAATCTCAAAAATTAGATATTTAGTTATATTTTAATACACATAGTGATGTACATATTTTATCTATATTATATAAATATTATTTTATTGAGGATTGTGAGAATGTAAACCCATTATTTCTATTTGTTCTCCCATTACTAGTATTATATTAAAATTTTCATTATGGATTATATATCTCATCTCATAGATTATATCAATTGTTCAAATTTATAAGTCACTTCTCATATACCAAATCACCCATGATGAAAAATTGATAGATTTATTATGAGAATCTCAATTCGGAATGAATTTAATTATTATAGTTCAAAATAAACAATAGTGGTGGTTATTTAGAACAATTGATAATGGAAAAAATAATAATTGAATATATTTAAAATATGATAGAACATTTTTATGTCCTTGGTAGTTTATTTCATGGAAATATAACAAAATATAATTTTTTTTTCAATTGAAATAATGAATAGTTATATGACTATATCAATTTTTCTTTATATAATTTCCCCAATTAGATTGATAGTATTTAAGTAAAAAGATCCATAAAATGTATTAAATGGATTTATCATTAATATTTTACTCTATAGTGTCCTACAGTACTCTATCATTATAAAACTACAAAAAATGACTTATTCCATCAGAAATTCATTGACAGATAATATATCTGTTGGAAATAATGAGCAATTCCAACAGATACAGTGTTTTGTTGATACTCAATTTAAATACCAAAATTTAATTTTACCAACAAATATATATTTTTTAGTAATTATTTAATAACAAAAAATATTATACCAACAATTTTATTTGTCACATTATCATATTAACACCAACAATTATTCTTAGAATCAAATATAATTATTTTTATTAATTACTATTATAAATAGATTTTTCAACATATAAACATGTTATAACTTATTCAGTCCAAATAAATCATTTAAAAAGAAAAATCATGGTTAAATCCAATCATGTATTTATTAATTTTTTTGATATAAAAAAGAAAAAGATTATATGACAAATTTTTAATTTAATTTCTAAAAATTATTTAGACATTAACAATATGATCTTAATAAATATTTATCAAAAATTGTAAATTTCTTTTAAGATATATTTTATATGAAACAAATTAAAATTATATCTTAGATATATATTACCAGGATGAGTTTTAAAAAACATTAAAAAAACGATATAATGAAAAATAGAATAAAAATAACCAGTAATCCCATTCGAGTTCTCCCTACATGGCTGCACCCCCCTCTCTCGGCTTCTTCATTAGCCATGTTTCCACATTGGCCACCTCTACCAGCACATGCTACACTAAAATGCCCAGTTCCTCACTGTCACCTGTATCGACACCCACAACCTCGATTCTCTACCACATCCATTATAACTTCCTCAACCAATTTTTGACAGTTTATTTCTATTTCAACTATAATGCCGAGATGTCAGGAAGAGCATGGACCAAAACCCATTTCCCATGAAACTGGTCTAAGATTGAGGCTAAATGAATGTATTCATTCTCTTCAAGTTTTAAGCACTAGAAATAATGTTAATATAATTTTTTGAATTGAATTCCAGTTAGGGTTTCTTCAAAATTAAGATTAAACTATTTTTCTTGTTTAATTTGTTTTATGATTTTAGTATTCTAATTGCATAATCCAGTTTATTTTATTTTATCACCTTTACCTTCTTGGATCATCTTTAATCAAATAAATCCATTTCTATCTTTTGATGACATTAATTGGGTGTCTCAATGAATGAATACTCTTCCATATTACTGTCTTACACATTATATAAATCTATTGAGGAGGATCTGCTAATGGTTCTCATCGAATTGAAATAATTTACTACTGTTTGATGGGTTTCACCATCTACATTGAATCCCCTCTTCATTCTCTCTAGGTTCATGACTTGGACAGAAAGGTGGTTGAGTTTTAGGAAATATGTTTAAAAAATTATTTTGAATATTATTTTTGTGTTTTTTCTTATCTCTACAGTCTATTAAGTGTTTGATATTTTATAAAATTATTAATAACCAAGTTTTCAAGTTAAATAATACTGTGTAAATGATAAACCATATATTACTCATTGCAGGTTTACATTGAAGAGAATAAATAAAAATAAGTGGTTATCTACAATTACGATTATATACTTGTTAGTTAGATAATTTTTCCAATTAGAGATCATTTTAGATTTGGAAAGACTTCAATAATGGGATACTATTTTATTCCAACTCTCTTTTATACCTGTCCTTAATAAATGAGTTGTTGGTTTTGACCACATTTGGTCTTTGTGAGAATCATTGACTTGCATGAAAATTACAATTTCCAAATAATGAGTTATTCTTCAACAATTTTTTTTGAGAAACTTTACATATAAGAATTTTTCAAAAGAAACTTTAAATATTATCATTTTTGTTCCATGAACACTTGAATGTCATGATTCTTAATTTTATTATGTACTAAGATGTATTGGCGATGACCACTGGTAAGAGATGTTGGTTTAATTTTTAATATCTGCTGGTTTTTATGGTTTCTCTACTTGAAAATGTGATTCGATGTTTTACTTTGATCTAGGTAAGTTGGTATAGTATTTTTCCATACCCACTAAGAAGTGGAATCAATTTTATTACAAAAATAATATGGTTTTCCATAACAATATAAGAGACTGTTTTACTGTTAAATATAACTAAATGAACATGTAATAAAACTCAGAATATCTATTTTTGTTTTGGTAGAAACTTCATAATTTCTAGATGACAAACTATTTGACTCATACATTCCACATGAATTTTATTGTTCTATCATCAATATTAACCTTTATTTGTGCAATCAGAACACTTAAAATGATAATTTCTAAAACATTTTTTATAAATCCATATTCACTTTCTGTGTTCGATGATATGAGATCTTGAATTTATCCTATCATATCCTAAATGCATCACATCAACTCTAATTTTGAACAAAAAATAGAAGTCATGAAAGGATATTGTAAAGATGGTAGCATAATACTTTCCACTGCACACACTGAGATGATCTAATAAAATAAATTTAAAACTTTTTTTAATTCATATAACTTTAAATTAAAAAAATTATTATTCAGGATTAATTTAAATTAAAATATGAGTATAAATATTTATCAAGTAATTTTAAAATGCGAATTTAAAGTCATCAAAATTAATAAATGAGAAATAACAATGAATTTTATTTGAAATTAATAAATGAAATTCATTATAATAGTAAATATATAAAACATATTTTTTGTCCAAAAGTTATATAAAAATTTCAATCAAAACTTAAGTTAACACTAGTACCCCACCCATGAAATTACTCGGGAAAACCTAGCATATAAATCAATGAAAATTTAGATGTAACTTAAAAAAACACCAACCATGAATTGGAAAGAGGAAAGATAAATCAAAACTTATAGAACATTGAAATATAGAAAGAACAAACAATTGAAGAGTAATTATTAGTTAATATAAAAAATGAAACAAAAAGCATTGAGTTGCAGTCAACCATAAAAAGATATTACTACTAGGGAACAAATAAATTTAAAATTTTAGTTGGATATTCAAGTTTCCATTTCATCTAGTATTGATATATATTAAATTTTTTAATGTCCTACAATATTGAAGTGTCTTTGGTGCAATCAGTTTGGACATGCTCTCTTTTACCAAAGCTCTCTTAATCAAAATCATGTTCCATCTCTACAAAGAATTTGTTTGTACCATGTCAATCAAAGGTCATTGAGTAAAATGAGATCATCCAAGTAGCATATGTTTTTCAATGTGAACTCAGTGAATTGAATCCCATATTTGTAATTGTACATTATTATTACATGTTTATATCCAGTTAGTCAATTGTCATCCATATTTTATTTACAGTATTTTGTAGTACATATGCGTGTGTTTGTATTCTATTAGACAGAAATTGATTAAATAGTATATAATGTATATGAATATGGTTTCAATTTCATAATTCAATTCCATAAATATGTTGATAAATTATGTTATAATTCTTTAGGAAACAACATTCATAACTCATAACAATAAACCATATGCACATATATGTAAAATGCATTCAGATATTGTACATGAATAATGTTGAATGAAACATTACAGGAATGATGTGGATATCATGATACTCTACTTAGTAATCTCAGAAATCAATCTCAGATATCAAATGAGAATTTTTACCAAATTCCATAAAAGAAATTTGGTAAACCATTATGAAAATAATCTGCATATGAGTTAACTGCATATATTGTACATGAATGATGTGGATCGATCCAAATATATACATATATGAGTTAACAATGTATATATGAGTAAATATTCTTAATATATCATATCAATCCTTAATCTAAAATGGTTGAATTAATTCTCATTAAAACTATATGAATAATTTTGTTCTATAATTCATTTGAAAAATGTACACATATGTCATTTACGTATAGTATTGTCCAAATGAATAAATCATTATGCATATAGATTCATTTTTCAAAAGTTTTATTTTCAAAAAGTTTTATTGTAATATATAATTTGCGTACAATTTAAATTGTTGAACCATAATGATGTATACATTAAATTCTCAATTGTTGTTATTCAAATATTGTCAAGTATAATTAAAAAATATCATATATTTCATATACGTATGGTTGAAATTATTTTATCTACATAGAGTATCCTAATGTAATTTTCTGTAGATTTCTCCCAAAACACTTTATTTACTTGCTGAATGTATTTTTTATATTTCCCCCCTCTTGTAAGGTCATTTTTCATTGATGGAGATCCTTTTTATAATTACATGAAATACAAGAACATCAGACGTACCTAGGAATTGTTGAATCATTGTTCATATTTGTGGTATGATATCCTTTCATATTTTACATGTATATCTTAAATATAAGAATGCATAGATTTAAAATTCAATTTATTTGTATGAATATTTGGGTGTTCTCTAGACATTACTTGTTTAGTGGATATATTTCATTCCATATGCTCACCATAGGATAGCCTTTGGGATATTCTTGTCCAGTTCGATGCGAATGTTTTATGTGATTCCTTTTAATTAAGGTGGTTTTTATTTTGAGGAATTGTGGATTTTTTATTTTGGTTTAGAGACAAAAATAATTGTTTCAATGAATTATCAAATGGGAAAAATATAACATTGACACATCATTTATCATAGGATTTGAAGCACATATTTCTGGTATATTTATTTTTGGAAATGCATTATTGATTAGTCATGTTCTTGAATTTGTAATTTCTTATTTGGAGTTTGGTCATTATAAATCACATGGAAGTGTATATTTATAGTATTTTTAGTTTTGTAAATACACTATTGATTATTCATGTTTTTGTATTTGGAAATTAGTATTTGGAGTTATAATCCATATTAGCTATGGTACATGAAATTTGAGGGTGTTGTGCTACTGTTACCAGTCATTTGGAATGATACTGGTTGGGGAATTGGAATGGAGTTGGTGATAGGCATTTGGAGAGGGGGACTGTAGTGATGGAAACTGGTACTTTACAATTTTTTACGAAATGAAATACTGTTTCATATCATGGTTATTTTGGTTATTTCTAAACAACAAAATTTAGTCACTTTATATATTTTTTGATTGATTCAGTTTTTCTTTCCAAAGCAGTAGGGTTAGTTATTAAAAAACAATTGGTTGGTTATTTCATTTTTTTAAAACACTGAACAATATTAACCAAACCAACTATTTTATAACTCTTAAAAGCACAATGGAGATATCTAATTTTATTTTAATTTTCATCTCTCTAGATTTATTTTTTAAAATATTAACAACGTACATATAGTGAAAAGACACTCTTCCACCTTTCATAATATAATGAATCAATACTAAAAATAATGTCAATTATTCCAATGATTTAACTTGGTCTTGTTTCTGAAATTTATCTTATATTCCAATAAATCATATTATAGAAATCTATAGAACTAAAATCCCAGTATTCATAGTAGAATTATTGTGGCGGACATGTCTTGTTATCTCCATCTGGCTCGGAAAACATGAATCCCGGGGAACGTTTTCATTAGTTTCCTAGCTGTATTTAGTAACACCATTTTACAATTATCCTAGTAAAAATTTATAATTGTACTACGTGAATTATTTCAGAGATCTTAACAATTTAATCATGGACTTGTATCGCGAATTTAGTTTTTTGGAATCATAAACCTCCATCTTCTTGAGTCGTGGATTCTGTTTTTCATACAGTACATATACTTACAACATATTTCATTATGTGATACTTTGTATGTATTTGAGTTTTCTTTAATCTATAGATATTTTAAGGCCTCATTTTTTATATACTACTGGATGCATATGTTTTTCTCTGTAATTCATGAGCTCCATATTTTTAGAATCCTGATTAGTGTTCAGCAATCACCTAAAAGGCCTCACTACACATCTTCTTTAGTCACTAACTGAGGTTTTTATATACTTAACTCTACATTCAGTTCTCCAACTACCTTATTCGTGGTTCCTTATTTAGTCTTGTTTTGTTCTGTAAGGCTAGAACTCATTTTTTATGTACTGTAGGCTGTAATTATTATCCATATTCTTGATTCATGGATTTTGATCTCTTTTTTTAGCAAGCAACATTCTATTTTTAGTTCACCTTTTTATTGATATGTTGCTTGTCAAACTATTGAACATATGTTTGTTGCGTATGAGTTTTGTATGTAGGAACTTTTAAGAAATAGGTAAAAAAGAAATAATATTTTTAATTATGTTTTACTCAATATTCAATTTCCTTATTTTTTGTGCTATTTTAATTTTATACATGTTTATCCCTTTGGATCTTCTTGATGACAGTGTTAGATTAGAGGTGAACTGTTTTCATCAATAGGTGCATTAAAGGGGACATGTGCATCAGTGGATATGAATAGCTACTTACAACCTCTAGTGTGAACCAAAACAATGACAACTACTGTGTAAGAGAAATAGATTGTGGATTAAGTGTTAGAGCTAACTCACTGGATAGTACTTGGTGTTGAAGTTAGCATAGAATGTTGAAGATGACTAGTTGGCTGGAGATAACTCATTGGATGGTCCTTAGTACTGGTCCCTGACCTCGAGTGTTGGAGTTAACTTGCTTGGTGGAGCTGGCCTGGAGTGTTGGGGTTGAAAATCGGGTTAGAGCTGGTATGTAGTGCTTTTGGTAACTTGTTAGTTGGTCCTTGGTGTTGGAGTCGGCTCGTTGGCATGACATGGATATGAGGGGTGGATCTTGTTGGGGGGGGGATCATGTTGAAGACCTTCATTTTTGTATTAAATTTCATTATTAATATAATTAATTTTTTTTACATGTGTGAAAATATTATTCTGTTTAATAAAAGAATAAATTAATAAATATAATATAAAATCATATTAAAAATGATAAATTATAATTTTTATACAAATGTAATTTATAAAAAAATATTTTATGTTGATAATATTTTTACCGACAGAATTTTTTTATTATAACCTGTTTCTAAACACTTTACCAACATATATATTATCTGTTTGTATTATTATAATTGTAACTGAAATATTTTATCTGTCACAAAAACATTTAGTGATAGAGTTTTTACCGATAGTTTAGTGGCTTGGAGATATATGTTGGTAAAATGTTTTACCAACAGAAAATAAAATTTTACTAACAGATATTTCCCCATTGGAAAAAGAGAAATATTTTGTATGGTAATAAGGATGGGTAAATATATCATTGATTTTATTATCATGTTCGTATTAAGATTAAAATCAATATAAACTATCTTATAACCAAAATTTAATATTTTTTCACATAACATAAATGGGTTGAATAAATTTCATATGTCTATCATATATCATGATATCATTAACTATTTAATAATATGTATCAAATACCACTGATATATATTAAAACAATATATATACATTATGAATTCATAATCATTCCATTATAAAAAACAAATTCTTGTTGTATATTATTCAATTTTATAATTGGATTCATTTGATACTGCCATGATAAAGGTTATTTATTTGTTAATATTTTTAATCATTAATATTATAAGTATATTGATGGTAAAGAAGAAAATAAACATATTATGATAAAAACCATACAGATGTAAAACTATATGAAATTTTAAAAAATTACAAGTTTCTTAATTGATTTTTTTTATTTTTGACACAAGTAATAATTAATTAGTGTATATCAGTGGATCCTTAAGTGAAATAATTGATTGATTAGTATCCAAGGGAAAAAATAATATCTTATAACTGTGTCTTTAATATATTCCATGGATATTTTCAAACTTTTATGAGATATTATACATATTTTAAGAAAAAAATAATTATGATCATAATAAAGTATGTGCATTTTGTTACAAGAAGGAATGTGTTGAAAGATAAAAATATCATGAGGTGGTTGGTCTCTCTATGTGTTCCCTCACTACCATTTAGTTGTAATATTTTTTTGATATATTTTTATTATTAATTGAAAATCATAGGATGTGTTCTATGGAATGAATTAAGGTGAGAACATATTCCATTCTTCAGTAGGTGTTCTATTATATAAATTACTTGAAACATGATATAGATATCAGATGGATTATTTTAAAAAAAATATCCTTGTGATGAATTCTAATATTGGAAATTGTGATATATATATATATAGATAAATACACCCTAACAGACAAATTCATAAAAAGGGAGTTAGAGATTCCTTAATGATTGTGATTTGAGATAATAATGAATTATAATCTCTCTATACATTATCACAATATGAGGGAAACATATTAATTTATATTCTAAAAATAAAATATCATGATCCATTATACATGATGTGGACAGAAATATACAAAATCTTCATTGTTCCTAATAATTATATATGTGTTATGATAGTGGAATGGGTGGAATAATTCAACTCCCAAATTATATCCCAAAAATATATCAATATATATATCAAAGGTGAGAAAAATATCTTATTGTAATTATAAAATATTGAACCTATTCCAAATTTAATCCTTGTTAATATTTTAGTTTTACAATTTAGAACTCATATGTGGTTCCCATCTATTCTTGGGTTATAGAAGTATATTTTACAGGATGAGCCTAGATCATCCTTCCCTAGTGACCCCTGAATCGGAAAAAATTTATATGAATATAATGGATAACATATTCTGGGAAATCATGAAGTTAGAGATTTTATAGTATTTTTATTAGTTCACAATATAACATCTATAATGGTTAAATATTTGAAGTCCACATGGATAATAAATCAATTACACCGACATTTATATATTTGTGATGACATAAAAATGTGAATTGTCGTAGGTTATCCAGGAAGTCCTTTAGGAATGAAGTATATCTCGTATTTTAGAGATATTATATAAAGATGGATAACATGAAATCATTTAATTGGGTCAACTCACATGATCAACCCACAATGATGTTGACAATTTACAGTACATTAATGTTTAGAGATGCAAATTAAATTGAATTGTATTATTATTAATGGTCCATATCATTGTATTAGAGATATATATCAAATTACCAGCATACATAGAAAAAACTATCATGTCTTAGGATCTTTAAAATCATATAGAATATGAATGGAGAACTATGTTATTGGACGATATGCTAGTGGATTTATCAATATACAATAATGGAAGAGGGGTTAATCATTTTCCATAGGTTGATTTGGCATTTAATATAAATTACAACCATATCATTTAAATGGATTCATATGATGATATATATAGAAATCTATTTTCAAACCTATTATATTGAGGTAATGATGGAGATAAGAATCCATTGTAACCTGATAATCCTCATCAAACTTTGTAAAATAATCAAAAGATTCATTAGAATATTTATGATGTGTTATGTTAATAGACGGGCTATCTTAATAATGATTTGTGAGATTTGGTGAATGATTTTAGGATCAAGGATAGAAATTATATTTCAAAAATCAATATTTTTTTGATAATATAAATTACGTGAATGTGGATCGATAGATACAAGAGAAACCATGAATTCATAAAAATGTTAAGATAGTAGCTTATCACATTTTTAATTTGATGAATATTCCCAAGGTTTATATTGTTCCCAATGAATAAATTTTGTGGAATTACATACCCAACCAATCTTATATAATGATATATGACTTTTTTTGTAAGAATAATATCTCTCTAACTAATAACAACTAATAAAGATCATAGATCATAAAGATAAACTAAAATGAAAAAATACTTCCAAACATGTTAAATTTATGTAGGGAAATAATTTGTTTGATTTAATCTTGTGGGTTCAAATTTATTAATTGTAAAAAAGTACATTAATTTATTTTAAATTGAGAAATTAAATTTTCATAGTGAATTTTTTATGATGCTAGTATATAACTCACTATATTTTAATTCTATTAATATGTGCAATGCAATAATTTATTCACAACTAAGAACTAAAAAATATGATTTATATTAATAATATATATATATTTAATTACAATATATATTAACAAATTATGATAAATAAATATAAAACGACATTATAATATTTATTGAATGATATATAAACATGTAAATAAAAATAATATGAACATGTAATATTCAACCTCATCATGTTACGAGAATATCATACTACTGATTAAAAATATAGAAGAGGAAAAATCATGAGAATTATTTTATAAATTTTTATAGACAAATATGAAATGAGTATAATGAATTTTAAATAATCATTATATGTTATACCAATGAGTGAAAATTGAATATATGATTATTATATAGTTGTCGAACAAATTGTCTGTGGATAAATTTTCATAAGGTATAGGGTCATTAGGTATGAATGTATCCCAGAACAATATTGAATAATTTATAATAATATGTAACTAATTTATTTATAATAATATATCTGAATTTTAATAAAGTAATATATAAAAATTGATAAAAATAGATTAACATTATAAAATAAATTTTTTAATGAAATTTGTATTTTTTACAATTTTTATTTCAAAATAAATTATTTATTAAATATCAATTTACGTGAAATATATTGATATATATTCTTGTAAGGACTACTAAAATAATTAAATAACATATAAAAAACAATTTTATTTTCTAAATAATAAAAAATCTAAATATTATTAAGAAATGATAAATGTTTTCATTTAGAATTTTATTATATTTATTACATGATTTTATTTAGAACCTAATTTTTTTATATTGGGATTAATAAATTTAATGAATAATACTATATCCATACATAAAAAATAGTTAATATTCAAAATTGAATATTTATTATCCATATATATGAGTGAAATATTGAATATATCAAAAATATACTTCAAAAAAATTATTTGTTTATAATCATTTTTACATATACAACAAATAATATATCGTGGTTTAAAGATGAATTTTTATAATATTTAATGTTTATATGTATATATATAGTATACGAGTCATTTAATTAATAGTAACCTATACTAGATATGTATATGAACGCTTAATTTGTAAAAATTCATTTTAAAATATGAATAGTTCATCAATATATTCTTATTTTTAGTTAAATTGTGAAATTTATCAATTTCTAATTTAAAATAAATAAATAAGGATTCATCAGTATTAATTATCATAATAAAATTTGGTTTGAGGTGTCATATTATATTTTTAGTAAGAAATATTTTCCGTGATAAATTATTAAATTAATGATAAATTAATAAAATAACAAAATTATCATTGATAACATTTTGAGTAAATAATTTAATATTTTGATATGTAATATGTTGTATGTTTGTAGTGTGAGTAAGTAAAATATTTTTCTATAATATATTTTTTATAAATAACTTATAAAAAATTTTCTTCTATTTTTACTAGTCATATAACATATGTTTTCAATGAAATCCAAAATATCTTATTCTATAAAAGATCTATCTTCCCCCAACTCCAGTCATGATTTTTTCTGATGTATTATATTGAAAACATTCCAAAATAAACATTAATAATGTATCCTAACAAAATTCAATAATTCAAATATCAAAAATTAATTCCAAATCCTTCAATCCAAGAGAAACTATTGTGAGACAATATGATTCAATCTATATGACATGGTATTTTTCAACTGTTTCAATTATAATATCATTTTATCTATTGAGCATTGTTATAAAGAACAAGAATTATATTTTATTAATATCCCTTGTATTTAAAAAAATAAATATAAAAAATAAATTAATTAATATTTTTCATCATTCATATATTATTTTACTTCCTTCACTATGTTGATTTTAAAACCTATAAAACAATGAAACAACAGATCAAATAAATTATTATGAAATTATAATTATGTTAAAACATGATAATTAATAAAATCAATATTATCTTCAATAAAAGAATATTTTAACTAAAAAGATCAGTCAAATAAAAATATATAAGCTCTTATTTCAAATATTGAGGTGAATAACACATTAGTAAACATAATAACTAGATCCTCCTTACGAAATCAAAAAGTGAAGAAATAAGAATATTCACTCTAAAATAGAAATTTTATCAAATATTAGTCAATAAAAACTTAATAATACATAATAAATAAAACTAATAATGAAAAATAAATATTTTTATATTTTTCTTTATTTATAATCATCTTATGTTAAGTATAAAAAGTATTAGTGTGTCTCTGTCAAATAAAGTATTTCGTAAAAGGGTATTGATGGAATACTTTTCATTTTATTAGGTAATACTATTTTATTCATTACTATATTGATCAACCATTATTATACTTATACAATTAATTATTATAGGTTTATATATAATGTTTTAACTTTTATCTAGAGAATTTATTTTTCCCCTCAAAATATTCTCATATGATTTATTATTTTTTATTGAAAAAATTAAGGTGTTTGTTCAGAATATTTCTCGTGCACATTATTTATAATTTCTATCCCATTTTAATGTATTTATAAACCAAATAAATTATTGATTTATTTTTCAGGATGATTATATGGTATCTTATATAACCATCATATCCTACTATATAACATCCGATAAATTAAATTTGTAATTCATTTTCTAGTGTGTAGGTCTAGAAAATAGATAAATATTAATAAAGTTTTATCGTTCTGTTTTTTTCATATTATATATTAGTTTCCCCTTATTTCATCTATGTATAGTTTATTTCATAGCAAGTGACAAATTTTATTAATTTTTTTTAAATAAAATTTTACGATACACATTTTCACCATATTTAGTATAATTTTGAATTTTACGATTAACATAGATTTTGTAATAATGTTGCAAAAAATTTAAAAAATATATCAAGGATTAATAATTAAATTGTATCTCCTTCCCAAAAAAAATATATCTCTTATTGAGTTACTATTCATGATCGACAACATAATTCTATTATGTTATATGTTTTATTTGATTTAATTTCTAGTATCTGTTAATAAAATTTTTTATTTCTTCTTACACATTACCATTTAATTGGATATATTACTCATAATGTTATCATTGGTTTACTATGAATTGATGGGTGATTAATATTTTATGTCATACAAATATATTATATTTCAGAATGTTGTTGCTTATTCAAATATAAACTTATAATCACATTGTTGAAGATTTAAATCTTGTGATGTAATAATGTTATAAATTGACCTTTATGATGATGGAAAATTTTAGTACATTTTGTCTTAATATGACTATTATTATCCACAATCACAATATTATATGTGTTCATAACTATTGTTTTCTATTTTAAAAACCTTATTCAGGGATTTGATTGTAGTTTACTATGTTTTAAATTTTATGATATCGTGTAACTATTTTTATTATATAGTCATTGATATATTTTAGGGCCATATATTATTGTTTCAAACCTACACATGCCTATTATATGGTAAATATTTTCATTTAGAATGTATATTTTTTATATTATTATCATTATTCCATGATCTAGATTATTCCACCAAGAATCATATTATCATATATTTATTTAATGTTATTTTTAAAAATGTTTTTCTCAAATGTTCATATTTTCATACATGATTAAATTTTATCCATTTATAAAATAATGATTTGATGTTTTCATATAGATAATTTAATATCATTATTTCATATTCTTACTACTTCATAGTGAGTACAAATATAACAATGTGTCTAGGAGTATTTTATCTGTGATTTCATTTTTTAATATTATAGAGAAGTAAATTTTATTCTGAAAATTATGTACTTCATCTCAAAATAAAAACAATATTTCTGGATTATGTAAATTATTTGTGGGTTAAATATATTGATTATAGATATGATATATTTTATATTAGATTAGTCTTTGAGATTTCTTTGTATACATTATCCATGTTTTCATCTGTAAAATAAAGTTTCATATTCTTCCATTTGGATGTAAATATATTGTATGGTTCATAATGAAAAATTGAAAAATTATATTCATCCATCTATGTTTTCATCCCCTAGAGTTGGTCCATAATATTTCATCATTTATTTATCTCTTCTCTCTTTTTGGATGATGCTACTTTTCCCACTATCTTGTTATTTGACTATATTTTATTTCCATGATTTTCTTTCAATTATTGATTCTTGTTCTCAAATATTTTTCTATCTTTTTTTTCAATTTTTTTTATATCCATGGCTTGTCTCTTCGTATGCTATTTCACTGCTCCTCCCCACTATATTTATTTCCATAAAGGTCGGGTATATCTTTCTCTCTGTGTTTTTTTCTCAATTTTATGGTCTTTTTGTCTTAATATCTAATCTATCTCTTATATATATTTCACTAGATTCCATTTTTGTCTAATATAGTGTCTCTATTGTGGGGTTTGGGATGTGTTTCTTGAGGGATAATTAGTTATTTATGAGTCACAATTCATGTTGGTTGTCTACATCCTTAGGGGTTTGGTCATCATTGTTTGTTTGGATTTGAGTCTTTCTATTCTCTAGAGGTCTTTAATCCATGGTTGTTATTTTTTGTCATAACTGATGTTTGGTATCATGGTCTTTTTATTTTTTTCATTTTATTAATCCCCTAAGATAACATAATTTTTTAGTGTTCATGTTCCTGATCGATGACTTCTTCTCCTTCCCTACTATTTATTTAGGAACCAAAACTCTCCTCCAAATCATATTTTAATGGTAGTTTTAAAGGTGTATTTTTATGTGAATAAGAGATATCATTGGTGTTTCAACAGGTTATAGTGATAAGTGATATGTTTTTATTATTTTTGGTTCAAAGATGATCTATTTGTTTATACATGTGTGATTCTTCGTGTTTCACTCCAACTATTTAAAAGAACTATTTCATGTTTCCCTTATAAAATTCAATGATTTCTGGTTTTTTCTAATGGTTATTATTTTAGGCACTGATTTATTATGATTACCATCAATGTTGATGATGTAAATGGATTGATTGAGAATTATGGTTGCAAATCAAGGATCACAGCTCAAGGAATGTCACTGCCTCTATTTTTAATGTGTTTGTTTTTTTGTTAATATCTATTATTTTATTGAATAAGAAATTTAAATTTGAAATTTGATGTATCATTGTGGATTTTGAGTCCTATATTCTCATAATTTACATGGTGATAGATATTTTGTATCTTGTATTATGAGGTTCTGAAAGAACCATAAAGTGGTATATTTTGAAAATGAAAAAAGGATATGAATCTGAGGGATACCATTTTTCAATGAATTCCCTATCATATATGATGTATATGATATTATTATATTTAGAATGAATTATTAATTCCAAATATACATTAGACACAAAAAATATATGGGATATCAATATGATATATTACCACACCGTCTCCCTTCTCATGGGTCTCATATATATTTTTATAATCAACCTACTCATCTAATAACAGATGTCAATTTTATAACATATTTTTTCATATTACTCAAGGAGTAATTTTGATATTTTATTTTAAATTTGGTAATATATCTCTTATATTAAATAGTTTGATGATACTCAACCCATAATTTATTCTAATAGACTAGATTATTTTATGAAAAAATAAATTTCAAATAATAGTTATATGGATAAACCATAATCTTATAAAAAAAATCGTAGTTTCATCATCCTTTTTTGGAATTTATAATAATTGATTACACTATTTCATGTGAAGGATATTTCTTTACATGTATTCAAAACTCAATCAATTCATATGTAATTAATTTTTCTTCTTATTTACTATGGAATCCTAAACAATATATTGATGAATATTAATACGTTGAATACCCTTTTATTGATTCAATTAATATCAACAATTGACGAAAATTCAACCTTGTTTTATCCTCATCAAAACTAATGTGTCCCATCTCACTCAACTATAATATGAAACCATTTTATCAATAACAAAAACAATGAAAATATATTTATGAATTCATGTATTAAGAGTCTATAATATATATCATATCAGAAAAAAGAACTCTAGATCACTGAAATATGAATAGGATACACCAATTAAATAACCCAATCTACATCATCTCATTATATGTGATAACCCTTCTAAAAAATGGAATAACCCAAGAAATTAAAATCTATTATCCAAACTAGTCATTTTTATGTCCCTATGTAAATGATATTATTCTATAATTAATATTCATTTCACATTATACATCTCTATTAATGTCCCTATAATCATTTGTAAATTATAATATCAATGATAATATCCATAATCAGAGAGATGTGTTATTTATTAATGGTGTGATTCACTAATGGAAAAAATAAAAAATAATATTAGTAACCTAAAATTGAAATCAGATGAACTCATGATGCATGTATGATATCTGGATGTCCATATTTAGTATGGTCCCCCCTTCAACCCCAACAATATGACATCTCAACCATAAATTCATCATTATAATCCTTTTGAATCATTTAAATTGATTAAATATGACCTAAATGTGAGGTAAATTGTATTTATTTTTTTCTGCATCATTATTTTTTATTATCATTTTAATGATACCATAATAACATTTATATAATATTATTCATGCCACCCAATGTAAAACACCTGATAAAATAATAAAATTTAGTTTAAATTATTTCAATAAAAAATCAAAATAAAGATGAAATATAAATAAATATCAATGTTAAGGTATATATATCAAAATTAATCACTGAAATAAGAAAAAATAGAACATTATATCTCTTAATAGATTTAATTTTGAAAAATACTTTGAAACACATTCATGAAATCATTCACTAATAATTTATTATGATGTTTGATCATGGATTCAAATAATTCACGAATGATTATGAAAAAACTAACAAGATAATTATATAAGATAATGAATAATAATTTCATCCCATATATAATAACTTTTACACTCCCAAATAAATTTGGGTATTCTTCCCTCGATTGAATTGAGAAAAATATTACTAGAGAGGAAAAAATGATCATTGAACGTAAAATTTGAATCCATTTTCACTGTGATATTGTATATGATCATATATTGGTCCAAAAACAACCAAATTATTACACAAGAACCACACAAAATTGGGTAGTATATATGTTTTAATCCCAATAAAAACATTATTCTAAAAAAATAAATCATTATTGAATACATCATCAATTCCACACGAAAAATCCAAAGATTTGATTTGATTTAATATATATTTAAATTTTATTAACATGCATAAATAATAATTTACAATTTTTTTATAATAAATTAGAAAAATAATGAAAAAATTTGTTCTTTTAATTTACCTATAAATTATGACTATTTCTGTCATTTGATATATAAGATATATTTCACTATATTAATCCCTCATATTTTATTGATCCCTATACGTAAATACTATTTCATTTTATAATTTATGTTTAAAAATTTTTAACATATTATTAAATCATTTATATTCATGGTTTTAACTATTTTTATTATTTTAAAATTCCATTATAGATTTATTTTGAAATGTAAATTAAAATATTATTTTTCGGAAACTAACATATTGAATAATTTTTTTTGTTAGAAAATTTTTATGTGATAGTTATTTATTATATTTGGATTGTGTAATATAAATTAATGAATTCTTAAATTTCTTTAAATTTCAAATTATTAAAAGTTATATGATATTTTTTCACATTGATGTATATCAAATCAATTATATTATTTTGATAAAAATATGTTTAAATATTTCCATATTAGTTTCCTCATGTATGGGTTTTTATTCTAAAAAATTCATGTAAAATACTATAATTATCATGCATATTGATAATATGATAAATTATGGCTTTCTAAATAATAATTAAAAATTCTTATATGTATGGATATATCAATTAAATTAAATAATGTGGGAGAAAAATCAGAATAATTTTTAATTTTGAAATTGAGTGAATAAGAATAATTAGTTGGAATCATTAAATAATATTCAACATATAACTATTAATACACATATAAACTCATTACATAGTCTGATGATGAAAAAATAAATGTTAAAAAAACAATAACATATTCATTTAATTTATTTAGAAGCAGTGAATAGAAAATCTAAATAAAGATATTTTTTTTGTTTTATATCCAAAATATTAGTATAAGGAAAATGATTCATTTGAGCATGCCCACCTAGTGTGTCAATTGAATTATTTTGGGTGTTGTTCATGATGGAAGATAATATATTTCAATTGTCCTAGATATATAATGTAATGAACTACATCTTCCCATTTAACTTTTCTTGGTTAATTTTACCCTTAAAATCACTTTTAATGGAATTTCACATGTTATTGAGATATTAGATATTTTTTTTGGAGTTTGGGAGGAAGGGTTCTTTATGACATCTAAATACCCCCTATTCCCTAACACATTAATCTTATTTCCATTTCAATCTCAATCACTGAATTTGAGGGTTCCCATGAACAAACAACCATCTTCTTCTCTTATTGTATTCTTCTGTCATAATTGTAAATGAATTATATTATCCCTCTTATAAATTAAAATATGTTCATATTACATTCCCAAATATATTATCTCATCATTATATTATGGTTTTTATTTATTGTTTTCCCTAATTAAATATTTTTTTCGGATGTAGTAGGATTTTTAATCTGATAATCATTTTGTATAGGAAGTCAATAAAATAGGTTGTTGTTCATCTCTATATATGGATGTTAGAGAAATAAATTATTGATATAATATTTATTTAGTAATTATATAGATTTTAAAATCTGTTCACTTTATGATCTTATAGATTCAATAGTATAAAACCATTGTGGGTGACTACTTGTCATTTGATAATAGATGTTTTTTGAATCTATTTTACTCGATTTGGGTAGAGTGATAGATGACAAAATAAAATTTTCCTATATAAAATAAGTAATAATATGAAATTATAAAAATTAACAATAAACTAGTTTTCACTTCATGAATATTGAAACATTATCCCATTAGTGTTCATTATAATTCTTCCTATTTTACACTTATAACATGTTTCAGGATCACTAATATGATAACATTCCAAAAACACTATTATATTATAATTTTCAATATTCATAATTATGTTTTGAATATATATTCTACGGTAAGGATATCACATGATGGTTTTCAGTGAAATATACATTATCATCTACATTTAAATTCCAAACATTCATAAAATTCTAGGAATAATTTCCAATCATTCCTGAATTATGATTTATACATACTTTTGGAATTGTATCGATACATTGATTAATTTTTATAGACATTTTGATATAATATCAACATACTCTTTCATTCTTTCATTGATTATAAAATGGTTGAGATATCTATTGGTATCAATAACAATTTTTATTATTTATTTATATTTATTAATATGTGATTCATATATAGTACTATATAATATGTTTTGAATAATCTATTTATATATAATCCTTTAAAATAAAACTTTTAATATATATATATTCTTATGGGGATAGTGAACATATCTATACGAGTTTTTATTTGTTTATATCGAATTTCAGTAATGTATAAACACATGTTTTGTCATATGATAAGATGATTCATCTTAGGTGAAGATATAGAAAATATATAGGATACGATCCTCTTGTGTGAAGATAATATTCTATTGGTTGATAATTATGAATATTTATATATATATATGCACATAAATTGAACTATATATGTATATATATGATCACTACTTCATATAGAGGATGGGTTCTAACAGAAATTTTAAATAAGAAATTCCCTTGTAGTGGATAGGTGCATTTATCACATTCGAAGTATAGAAAGATGCAAATTTTTATTATTATGGTTGGGTATGATTTTATATCTATTATGTATTGAAATTTTCAATGCATTAATATTTTATAATATAATTTAATTTTATATAATTACATTTTTAATAGATTTTATATAACACAACACAAAGATAAAACTACTAGAGACGTTTTATGAATACAAATTTTATCATCAAAATTTAATTTTTGAAATATAGGGTATAAAAAGATTTAATTATATTATAAAATTTTTGTATAAATAAAAATATATTGTAATTTTTAAAAAATGGGAATTTTTAAATTTCATATAGTTTAGCTAAATAACCATGTTACTATTTTTAAAATTTCATTAGATAATTTTTTAATGTTAATAAATGATTATTAAAATTTATTTATAAATTTGTATGAAATATGAGTAAGCAAATTAAATATTAGAAACAGACCATTCCAACAAAAAAAATTCTATTATATGTCACCATTAATATGCTAAATATATAAATTTTATAATTTTTATAATTTTTAAATGAAATGTTTATTTAGCCATAAAATATAAATATTAACATATGATTATTTATTGGGAGTTTTAAAAAATAATTTACTTTTTATGAATATGGATAAATCAAATATTTGGAAATACTATAACATTCATAAAACCATTAGTATATAATAATGAATAAAAAAAATATTAAAATATTTTACTATTGACTGACTGAAAATTACTTTTTTTATTTCAACAGCACATTTTAAAGGAAAATTGAGAAACCCTGGCAAAAATACCACCATCAGACACCAAATTAAAAACATGTCCAGAAAAAACCACCAAGTCAGCCCCACCCTAGAAAATAAAACCTGACCCCAATCCTTCACCCAAACTCGACTCTTTGGCAAACAGTCCCGTGCAGAATTGCACGGGCATGGAACCGATGACAAAGCCATACCCTCTCAAGCTTCCAGATCCAAAAGGCTAGTGTTGGTGAAGGATTCGTGCTCTGATCCCCATCCAGATCGGACCCAAGTAGAAAGCTGGGAAACAAACTACACATCCAAACAAAGAACACCAATATCCAAACACAGAAAGGAATTCCCAAACATTCCTTAAAGCCAACAACCCTACCAAAAACGTAAACAATGTGATTGAAGGAAAACTAGACCTCACCTAAAATAGTATCCCTGAATAAATTCCATGCTAACGATGAAACATGTAGATCAGGTACCTCCATCAACATCTTCTCAAACCCATATGATAGCTGATCCTAGACCTGAATATATTCCTCAACGCTGAGCTTTCCTTTTTTGAAACCTCTAACCAGGATTAGGTCCTGTTTGTCGATCCATGCATATTGCTCCTCATTGAGCGACACTTCTAGAGACCTTCCCATCATCTTAGCTTCTTATTCCTTCGATGCATTAATTAACAGGACATGTTCAGTCACTTCCTCCTCAGAGGTTAGTAGCAGAACCAAAAGATCACCCTGCTCGCTAACCATCTGGTTGCTTTGAGTCCCCGAAACCATCATCTTCGCAATTTACTTATTTGTTGAACGTGTCTTAATAGGAGGAGGTAGCAAGGAATAGTCCATCCTACCCCTCTTCCTCATGAGGCCCCTGTTGATCGTCAGGTTCGGCTCATCATCAGCTGAGTGCCTGTGAACGGACCCCTTTGTCATCTCCATGCCAGGACCTACTCCCTCTCCTAGAGCAGTAGGCTCAAAACTCACATCCGCTTCATAGAGGCTGTCAAACCAGTTGCACAGAAGCACAAGGTTTTGAATAAGTGTCAGGACACATTTCTTCCCATTGGTTGTATCCACTTCCACTAATTCCATCCCCTTCCTCCCCTTCTTCTCATCCTCGCTGGCCAGCCTTGTCTCCTCGTCCGCTGAAGCTATCGTATACTCCTTGTCTTCCTTCTCATCATCCAGATTTTGATCCCTCTTCCATATAGCCAAATGGCCATCCTTCGGCGGTCCAGATATGTCCTTCCTTAGTATTGATAACACCTCCGACACCAGCAGGTTTCTTTGGGTTGATCCCTTCCCCATCCGATTATCTCCAAACTTCTCATTAGACACTGCACTACAGACCTTTGGACCAAATATTTCTTCAACCGTTCGTGGCCATTCCGGCCCCTGTTCTCTCCCAACAGCACCGTTTAATAGATGGGCTGAACCATTCTTCTCCACTCCAAATGTAGTCTTGCCTTTTCCATCCTCCTGCATCCCTCCCTTGTCCTAAGAACCTCGTCTGAAAGCTTCCAGTGTATGACTCGGTTTGTTGCACAAACAGCAGAAACCTCTTCCCTTCCCCTTACCCTTCTCTCTTGCTGACCCTCGATTACAGACATAAGTAGGGTGACCCAGGCGGTTGCAAGAACCGAAAAAGTTGGTCCATTTTTCATACACCACTCATTGTTTACATCGGTATTCTTAGCCGATTGAAACCTATATGAAATCAAACGGAGGTCTGGATGGATCCACTTCCACACACACCCATGGATTAACCGGATAGAAAATAGCCGTTGTTCGACTATCAGAACATAAAAACATACCGACTAAATTTCCCATCATCTTTATAATTGATGGATTTTGAAACGGTAAAGGTAGCTTTGGGAAACATACCCAAACCACCGCGGATAGAGGATCACGGTTCATGTAGAAATCAGAAGACCACCTAAAAAAGAAAAAACAAAAACCATCACAGCTCTGGGGTGCGCTCGACCATGCTCGGATGAGGACCTCCTCTGAAGAAAAATGAATCATAATGTGATGATTATCGAGTAATCCCACAGTCGTCCTCTCTTGAAGATCCCATTTGCGAAAAACGAACCTATCAAAGGAGTCAACTGAGGGACTCCTTTGCCTGAACCGAGCCACTAGGGTAAGATTCAAAAGAGCGGTGGCTTCCGCGAACTGCAATGAAGAAATCATAATATTCGGATGGCCATCAATGAGATCCACTACTTTCGGGATAATCAAGACCTTTGGAAAAGGGGGAAAAATTGGGGTTAGAGAAAGGCCGGAAAGCGGGTTCCAAAACCCTAACTGACGATGGATGTCCATCCTCCGCAGGGGGAGGAGGGACCATCACGGTAGCCGCCATCGTTACTGAGCGACGATGACCATCCGAAGGGGCCCAACAATTAGGTACTCCGATTCCTTCCTATCCGGTGGCATACTCAAATATTTTACTATTCAAAACAATGTCTAATAATTAATTCTATTGAATTAAATTAAAATAATCCATTTATAAAACAACGTATTATTATTTTTCAATAAAACTACATTGTTCAAATTATTATTTTGAAGCGTTATGAATTTATTACTTTAATATTAATTTTAGACACTATGAAATTTAATATTATATTTTTTTTTTATTTTTAATCAAAATACCCGAATTATCTTATGAGATTAATTAAATTTTTTATCCCAAAAAATGTTATCGACTTCCAAATACACACTTATCATTGAAAATGTAAATATTTGTAATAGACTAGATTATGGAGGAAATACTCTAAATTCTCAAATCATGTTTCTAAACCTGAATAGAAGGGTATTATCAAACCAAAATCCTTCCCACTAAAATAATTCTCACTTTTGGAGACATTTTCCGTGAATTTTTTCCACTTATTACTACAATTTCACTCCCCATAATTATAAAAAGACGACTTCACCCCTAATATAGTCGACACACTACAATACCATTTCATTAGGGCTAAAACATACAATAAATTTATAACTAATGAAAGGATTACACCACAAATGCACAACTAAATATTAAATGGGCTATTATAAGGTGTTAGTTGAAATTACCCAATGAATAATGTTTTATTTCTATTTCATTTTGTCTTATTTCTAATCATGAAATTCTTATAAATTGACATATAAGAAAAAATGTACCATTCTTATACTCAAATAACATAATATTTATGAAGAAATCATTATCTCTAATAATCCCTTATACTTTGAAGATTGAAAATTTCATCCATGTGTACCTGCAGACTACCACGTCCATGAATGATCTGTTTTATTTTTCATCACCACATTTTTTGAAATGTTAATAATTCTTATTAAATAAATAAATATGTAATTTATATAATTATTAGTATTCCAAATTTTTTTTCTTTTTTATACCTCCCATTTATTATATTGAAAATGAAAACATTATTTGTGTGCACTTATGAATTACCACTTCTAAGGAATAGAACATTTAATTTTTTATTACTGACAAACATGGATGAATATATAACAAATTTTGTTAATATTTAAGATCAAAATATTCATATTTATATTATATATGGTTTTTAAAATTGTAAAAACATTGATTATCATTATTATGTAATATATTCACATCGGTACATTACACGAAACAAATATCTCTATGGATATCATTCAGTATAACCATGACCATAACTTCTATCTTGTTAAAATGAGGATGTATGAGTAATTGAATAAAAAATATTTAATTAAATTTTATAAAATGTTAATGATGAACTGATTATCAAATAACAGGTATCTACATCTACATTATGAATCATGTGTGAAACAATTATAATTACAATATATAATAATTAAAATAAGCATTATCTAAATTATAAATGTTTAAAAAACAAATATATAGAAATATTAATAAAAATTAGATACAAATAAAATTATAAAATTATTTAATAATATACATACATATATATGTTTATTATATATGTTGCTAAAGGTATTGGGTCCATGATGAGTATTAATAATAGGGTTTTCATTATAATTTCAATTCATTGAGTTATATTCCATATTATTCCCTTATTTTTCTTCATATGGATTTTTTAAATCCATTATGGATTATTTTATAATGATTATTTTTCATTTTGGGTAATTTATGTTATATTTCATGGTTTTTTTCAGTGGTTTGTGATTCAAAATTCACAAATGATATATAGATTTTACTATCTCTTTTTCACATCATTTATATATGTTTTATGCAAAACAATAACATTATATCTTATGGAATGTAGTGAGATTATCCTTAATTACATGGGATTCAATAATAAATATTATGCTCAACATTTTATTAGTTTCTTTACTTAAGGGTTGGTACATTTTCATTGTTCCATTCTAACCTGATTTTGAAATTGATATTGTAATTAAATTATTTTCATTATATAAAAAATTATGATAACCATTTCATTGAAATCATAACCATTTTATTCTATAAAACATATTATTTTTTCTTGTAGTCTTCTAATTTCACTTCCCATTTTATATAATTTAGACAATGTGATGTTTTTGTGAGATAACAACCCCACATATTCTTTTCAAAATGTAATTATCCACCTATACGTCCCTACTCATATTATTGATGTCATTATCTATGTTTATATAATTCATTATGATCATTTTGTGATATTTTAATTTCATTTATAAAAGCTAAAAAATACATATTTTTTCTATACTGATCATTTTGAATAAATAATCCCATTTAAATTTTTTTATATGAACTCATTATGCCACTATTTTCAGAACTTGTCTTCAAAATAATTCCTCTATATGTTTTAAAATGGATTTTCATATTTTTTTCATTAATATTTTTAAAAGGAAAGAAAATATTTTTTTATAAATTAAATATATTATCTTAAATAGAAAGTATTGGCTTAAAAGCTATTATAAAATAATTTATTTTCCACAAGGAATTCATAAATATTTTTTTGTATTAGAAAAATAATTTTAAAAGAATATTTCTTTTATAAAATTTAGAATCAAAGAATTATTTGTTAATTTAAAGGGTAAATTTTAAAAAAATTATTCATCCCAAAATAATTTTATTTTATATTTAATAATTTAGGTTTTATAAATTATTAAAATAGTTATTTTTTATTTATTCAAAGTGACTTATAAATTACCCATTAAATGTGTATTTTTTTGTCTAGATCAATATACTATGAAATTACTAATTCTACAATTGTAATATGTTATTATGATACCATCAAACCTTATTCCATGAATGATTAATGATAATTTATTTGAATTTCATAATAAAAATAATATGTTTTTATTTGTGTAATTATATGATATTAGAAATATTAATATTTTCATGTTCTACATGAACTCGTACTTTAGATGGTCATATTTTTAATTATAAGATCAAAATTATTTATACCACTAATGCATTTGTTAATATCTTTATTTCTCATGAGATAATGTAATAGAGAATTTATATTAATCCAAAACCCCTAAGGTTCTTTTTCCATTATGTGATGAGTGGGATTGGAAAAATAAATCCAATTAATTAATTTTGAAAAATAGTTATCTCATGAGATAAATTGTGAGGGATTAAGATGTGAATCTATTCAAATATTGGACCTTACACATATTTTTAAGGGAATGAGGAGTCATGAAAATAAACTATATGACAGTTAACTATATTTTAAATGAAATGAGATGTGAATATAATCAAATTTTGGACTCTATCCAATATATACATATGGTCTTAGAAGTTATCCATGAATATGAAAATGATTCTTTATGTTTACATTTTTCCGATAATTTTTTTTTCAACATTCATATTTTTTAATGACCTCTATAAAAAATTATGATAAAATATTTGTTTCATGATTTATTAATAATAACCTTTTTTATTTTTATTATTTTATAATTATTTAATTGACGACGCTCATAATATTTTCATACCCATAGAATATTTTTATTATCATATATAAATAAAAAACAGTTATCCAATATGTATTCCATTATAGAGAAACTGAGATTGAAAAATTATTATGTATGATTTCCATAGATTATAAAAATGACCGAATTAAAGATATTTATTGAAATAGATCATGTAGATATTTAACATTGTTAAATATTTACATTATAATTTTTATATATAAAATATATTAATATATTATAAATATTTATTTTTGGGGATATGGTATTATTTTCTTGCACCGTAGCTATCCTGTTTCTTCACCCATTTCATTTATCACCGAACAGGCATACCCATGGTGGCATGGTGATAGTTCACGGTTGCGATATAGCACCTATAGATTGTGGTTTGTTGCTTAATCTCTGGTGTGTGCTTTGGATGTATCATTGTCATGTCATTAGGCTTCATGGTTGGTAGTGAGGAGATCTGATTTGTGGAGAGACTATCTTATGGCGTGTGGGTTATGATTTTTAATCTTCAAATTTTTATGTCATTTTTTTTGAGGTTTTGTTGTTCATGATACTAATTTAATGAGGGAATGATGTCATTTTGGAGCTGATGTTGGTGGGATTGTGTTATTTTTTTGATTTCATGATTTGGTTGAGGATTTGATAGTCGTTGGGGGTTGGTTCATCACTTCCTCCTATTCATGAGCTTATGTGGTTGATGTTTGTTGTGAATCATGGTGATTTGAGGACATGATGGTCAAGTTTCCTAAGAGAAATATTTTCATTTTCCACTCACGAGGTTTCCGGACTATTGTGATCTATTTTATTTTGAATCTATTGAACGAACTACAATTTTTGGTTATAGATTTTCTGCACATTATTTTCTAGCATGGTGTGAATGTTTTAAATGTGTTTGAAGATCTAATATTTAGTAATGGTTTTAGTTACTAATCAATGGTAGTTTTTAGTTTTTTTATCCTTAGGGATAGTTTTCTTGGTGCTCTATGTTACATTGGCATTGGTGGTCTGTGGTTCTGTGGCTTATGTAATCAGATCATCTGCATGAGGCTGCTCTAGAAGAGGTTGAGGGAAATGAGTTTTCCCTATGCCATCTCTTTCAAAAATTGGATGTTTGAGAGGGTATGGCTATGGTCATCATTTTTTGGTCCATGCATTATTGCACATAATAGCCTTTTGATCAACGGTGGAAGGTGTAAGATTGATTTTACGTATTTAGATGTTGGTAGGTCATTTTATCTTGTAGTTTGGGGTTTTTGGTCTTGATATTTTCAACTTTTTGGGAATTTTTATCTTTTTTATGTCATGGATGTCATTGTGGTTTCCCACTTCTCACTGAAAAGGGGGTTTATATCAATAACAATAATTATTTTTAGTTAGTCTCTTGAAAAAATTGTTCATAGGGGTAATAACTATTAAATTTCCTAATTTTATATTAATCTAACCATAACATATTTTAAAATAAGTTGGAATAACTACAGACCCGGTTTGAAAATCCTGATAAATATGCATTACTGAATTCACCATAGCTATATAAATCAATATGATATATTTAATTAATGTTTTTTGACGTAATGAATAGCTAGTTCAGTTAGATAACCTAAGAGTAATATGGTTTGGAAAACAGAGTTAAATTATTCTACTGATAGGTGGATCTGATTATAATATTATTGACCAAATACTATCATTAGTTTAAATAATGGTGTCATTGGACATGAAAAGTTTGTAGATGTTTTCGTATTCAGATAATAATTCATTATAATTTTATTTTATATTATCATATTAATTTTAATTCATATATTTTGATTGAAGATTATAATGAAAATGAATTTGTTAAATGTATGGCTCAATAAAATAATATTAATTATATATATGTAATGATTCTTATTTAGAATGAATATTTGAGCATCTCAATTCATTAAAAATAAAATGGAATATAAAACATGGATTATACAATATTACCAAAAATTGTTTGTATTTATATTTTGTTTTCTATACTTTTTATCATATATATATTTTTATGTAATTTCATTAGATATTGATAATTAATATTTATTAAGATGCAATTTATATATGGTTGAATAATTTATCAATGTTATATTTTACTAAATATTTTCATTTTTCTAAATTTAATAATGAAAATCTTTAATCACGTGAAACATAAAAAATGAGATGTGACCCATTGTATTATGAATAAATTTAATAAACGTAATTAATAAGTTTAATACTATATTAAAAATTAATTGAATTGAATTTAGAAATCAAAATATCTGTAAATATATATGGTTACTTTTAATATAAATTAGTGGATCAAATTCAACTAATACAACTTAATTATATAAAAGATTATATTTTCATAGAAATTGTTTTTTAATAAACATTTACCTGTTAGATAATATTATTTTTTATAAGAAACAATGTATATTACCATCATTGTATAGTAATGAATATATTATACATTAATAATATTCAACCACTAATTGGACTTTTATTTTATAGGAATGAAATATAACATATAATATTTGAAAAACAGATTTTATTCTAAATAAAAATTTTCATTATAATTTATGTTTCCATAAAGAATAAAATATACTAATTCTAGAATCATTAATTAATAAATTATATAATTTATATTTTCATTAATAGTTTCATCATTATATATTTTTTCTGAATTTCTTGATATAATTTATTTAATGATAAATAATTAAAAATTATTTTTTAGATATATAGTGAAATGTATTATATCATTATGATATAAGAAATAATTATAATTATTTGAAACTATTTACCAAATTAAAAATCCTCTCTTATTTTAAATATTTGATATTTAAAATATTTCTTTAATTAATATTAATAAATATGACTAAAATTTTGGAAAGAAATTTTTTTTTCAAAATAATAATTTTAATATTAATATAAAAATATATTTTAAATTTTATTATAGCGTGTAAAAAAAATTTATCAAAAAATTATATTTATTCAAAATAAAAAAAACTATCAAATCATTGTTAATATATATATCTAAAAAATGATAATCGTAAAAAAACATACGAAGAAATAATTGATTTAAGGAGAAAAATAATATTTGAGGAAAATACCTAGAAATCATGAAAACATATATACAAATGTGTGATTAAGGATTTTATAGACACACAACATCCCCTAAATATTATTTAATACTTTTAGATACACATTAAATGAATAGTGAACCTTACATTACCAAAATAATACTCCCTCACTTTTAAAATGTGGCTATCAACTCTCTATATATTAACAAAAAATTCTCCTTAGATGAATCGAAATCAAAAAAATACATCCTAACTATTCTTATACATGTCACAGATGTCTTGGTCTCCTAAACATATTACCCAACAAAGGTTTAATCAAATTTTCAATGGATATATTCTTATAAAGAGGTTAAAAACCATAAATAAATTATTATATATTTTTATTTCTTTAATTATTCTTATTATATATCACAATATATTATACCATCATAAAATAATAACATAATTCTTCGAAGTATATAAAATAATTATAATATTATTTTAAAATTTATTATTATCCAACCGCCAATCTATTTTTAAAAATGAAAACATTATTCATGTATATTTACAAACTAACACATTACTGATTAGCATATATAATTTTTCATCACCACTACACATTAATATTTAAAAAGGTATTTAATAAATAAATGTTATTTTTTAACATTAATAATATTTTTACTTGATTTAAAATTTCATACATTCTTATCATTCTATAGAAATTTAAAATATCATTTGTGTCCATGTGTGAACCACTCCTTCCATAGAATAATATATTCTATATTTCATCACTTATTAACAATTATTTTCATAAAAAATAAGATAATTATATATTTTATCCTAAATTTATATATATCATGAACACTTATTTGAAAATATGACACAATAAATTAAAAATCATTATGATGTAATCATTTTTTTCAATAAATTATTTGAACCATTATCATCATTGATCTCGTTCTCTTGAAATATTCACATGGAATTTATATTGTTAACATAGAGATTTCAAAATAATAAAAACTATATGATTTCAGTATATTTTCTAATATATGAATAATTAACCTAATAGTAATAATGTGGTTTGATGTTTCTTTTTTGAAACATGTCTGATACCGTAGGAATTATAAAAATAGTAAATGATAACTAGTGGTAACTAACTAATAAATATAAATTAATTGAACATAATAAATGTTTACAATTAGTTAATGATATTTTAAGGTTATAGAATGAGCCATTAAGATATTTATTTCAATTTTTTAAAATAGTTTCATTATCTTTTATATAAAATAAGTGTTATAAGTATGGGTTTTTTTTCTCAAATCAAATTCATTGTAAAATGATTTCAATTAGACTATTATTTTCTTATATTGTATATATACTGAATTTATGGAATATTTCTTCCTTGTAATATATTATTCATTGTAATTAAAATTATTTTCTTAATTTTTCTCTTTATTTGGGTTTTGATTCAAATGTTATCAATGTTATAAGAATTTCATCATCTAAATTTCATATTTTTTGTTATATTCTTTATATTAAATAGTAATATTCTTTTTACTATATATAGATCCCAATGATGCAATTTTAATGCAGTTATAATAAATTTCATAGGACTAAAAATTTAATTTTATGTTTGACCCCTAATAGTTATTCCATTTGAATGGTAACTAAGATGTAACTGTTTCATTTAAATATCATTTTCAAATAGATAATGTTATGAATGATTTTATATTTGGGTAAATTGTGTGTAAAGAAACCATCTACAACAAACAATAATTGATGGTAACATAATAAAATATGTGCAACATACAGTCAATATCATACCTTAGGATTAATTGATTGTTATTATTGGTAAACTATACAAAGAATTGACTCTTTATTTACATTCAAATTTATGAAATAATAAATAGTTAAATTAAAAATATGATTTTTTGAAATGATTTTACGTTTATTTTATCCAATCCTCGTGAATGGTATGATGATAAGTGTTATAATATATTCTTATAAAGAGTTATGAAAATAGGAATCTATGATGAATGTAAAATAAATAATAAGTAAAGAAAAATCAACATAGAAAGGTAAATATCTGAACAAACATTATATTTAATGAATTACCTAAGTATCATTAATAGATACATAATAATCAATATAAAATAGTTTATATCTAATCAAAATTTTCATTTATTCAATAACGTGAAAAAATGAATATATGGATAATTTCTGTTAAATTATAAAATTTAAATTAATAACTAAATTCTTAATTAATAAAATTCTTAGTTATTGAACATCATGATATTGTATATGATGATATTTAAAACATCAAGACCATTCAATGAATGGATTAAAATATTGGTAAAAATTAAAATAATGATATATTTGTGATTTTCATAATGGAACTATACATTCCTAGTGGTGATAAATAATTCTAGGCCCATGCCATCCCTTCAAGACCAACACATTCCTTATATATCGAATAATCCCATTAATACATGAAAAATATGCTTCAATCTATAAATGTATGTAATTAATAAATAATAAATAATATATATACTTCGTTACTTATTAATATACCTTTCTAAGTAAATCACATTTTGTGAAATATATTATATGGTTAATGTAATAAGTATATACATGATAAATAATATCGATATTGTTGGGAAATGTAATCATCAATTATCTCAATGAATTATATATTTCAAGGAATTTTTTTTCTAAAAACATATTCAAAAAGATAATGTCAATAATTTACATGTTCAAGTAGATCATAAACTATATTGATAAATAATAAGGACTGTATGTTTATAAAATACCTCCAGTGTAGTATTTGGAAGACAAAGGGTTCACGTCAATGATAATTATAAATACTATGAAAATTTCAATAAGATCATTTTTATTGAAATTATAACATCCAATATTAGAATGAAATAAAAAAATTTAAATTTCGTATATACTAGGAAAAAAATAATAGAAAACAATCTTATAAAATTTTAAATTATTCATTATAACAATGAGTGTTCATGATGGTGGAAGATTCTGTTCATGCTGTATAATAAAAAACTATGAATCCGTTCATTTTTTCATAAAAAAATTCAAAATAACAGTGATTCTAAAATAAAAAAATATTCTATTTAAAAAAGTTAATAAATGATGTTATGTTCATAAATTAAATTAAACGATCTATATAAAATTAATTTATTTTTTATATTAATTATTGTATTTTGAAGAAAAAGGATTCCCATCCAAACTACAAAATTATGTTGGATATTGATGGAAAACATTTCTCCCAAATTTTATGTTTTAGTGATGGCTAAATAATATTATCACTAGAAAAAAATTATGAAAGGCAACACGATAATAACAGTAAAGGTTCTTATGAGATATTGAAAAAATAATTACCATAAATGAAAAATAAAACATAAACATTCGCAAATTAATCTAAGTCAAAAACAATATTCCCTTACCAATTGGGTATCATTTGATTCGTAAGACCTATTAAATAATTAATTTCATGTGAAATATTAAATAAAATGGATATTAATATATTCATGATATAAAATATCAAAAGGGTGGAATATATGTCTACTAAATGGATATAGTTTTACAACATAACATATATCCCATTGTAGACAATTAGTGGTGATAAACAATTACAATGATCATAAAGTTGAAGTATGAATTAATATATAAAACCGTTATGTGTATCATATATATATACACATAAACCAAGTTTATAATAAGCATAATATAATCAAGTTTTTTAAAAAAAAATTCATATTTTGTAAAATACAATGACGATGCAAGATAACCCAATGAAATGAAATTAACTTATAAATTTTATTACTATTTGGTAGCTTTCATTTGAAATCCCCTTGGATGAAATTATAAAAATTGAAAATCTAAATTAATTTAACTGTGATGTATTAATTATATTATAAGTAATAGTTTCATTATATAAACCTTATAAATGAAATTTGTGACATAGCATTAAAATGTTCCTCAATGAAGGTAAATTGAAATGGAGTCCTATACCGTACAATTCCTTTTATTTGAATAGTTTTTAAACTCATGAATAATGGTTTTAAGAATGTGATTAAATTTAAATAGAGCCATATTCATGTTTAAAATATATTTATATATCTTATTATAACATCATACAACCCATTCTTTAAAAATATTTTATTATTACTATTTCTTGTGTTAGCTGCCTTGTTTTTTCCCGTGTGGTCTCTTATGAATGTTATGGTTAATGTGTGTAGGATATTGTTCAATTTAATCACGAATTATATTATTTTTTTAAATATATTAATTTTTTATGGTATTAATTTTGGTAACTATTATTTAAATTTTGATAAGGAAAATGTGTCTTATCTCTTCATGGAGAATGTAAGTCACACACACACACACACACACGAGTGAAGACATCATTCACTTCATTAGAGAAAGGTAAAGGACGTGGATGTTATATCAATTTTATACAAATAATATCATGTAATACATATTTTATTTATTCATTTTTCAATCATTTCTACTATCCATGAGACTTAGTGATAAAATTCAAATTACATTAGTTTGAGAGGCGGTACTATATCGTATACAAGAGTGATGGATTTGCTTCCAATTTGATAAAGGATAATATTTAGAAATATTATCTCATAAACATGATAAATTATATTTATATGTAAATAATTATTGTTATATTTTTTTATTAATTAATAATTGATGTTGGAAAAAGAAAACTTAAAAAATATCATATTGAAAAAAATTACATTTTCAAATAAGATTATCCTTTTGATCACATATTAAGGGCCCAGGGGAATTTATTTTGGAAATATCTTCCCACAAATAACGTGGATAATGATTTTGGGGGAAGATTTTGGTGGGTTTTGGTCAAAACAATTATCTTTTTTATGTTTTAATATGTGGGTGGGGGTTCAATTTTATATTTGATAAGGAGGACAGACATTGAATTTGTGAAATTCAATAATCAGACTTTCATTTTTAAAATCAAAAAAAATCTTTGAAATAGTTCATAATCAACCCCTAGATATGATAAAAACAAAATATGTCCATATCATGTGATTTCCATTTGTTTTTTTCTCATTTTCATATTTATCAACTTATTTCAAACCATTGAAAACTCATTTTATCAGTAACCCTGTCAACTGATTTTTACTGTTTTCAATATTAATTATGAAAAAAAATGATTGAAATAATTGTATAATATTAATTTTTAATATTACATATTTAAAATAAATTTTATAAAAAAATCCACATAAGTGGAAAATTTCAATTTAAAAATAATATCCCAAAATATGTTGACAAAAGGGTTGTCATGAAATGAAAAATACACGAATAAGATGATTTTATATGAATCAGATGACTATTATTAATAATGTGATAGATTTCAATTCACATAGTCATGTATATAATATATTAAATTTATTGATTTCGTTATTATTTAATTATTATTTCAATTAATTACAATAGAGGAATATTATTCATTAAAAAAAATAATAGAATTAATTTATAAGATAGAAAATAATCGTATATCACAATATGTTATAAAGATGATTAATTTTTAATAAATTAAATTAACTATAACTATATAATTATTTTCAATGTTAAATAAAAATGAAATAACAACTGGACTCTAAATTTTCATAAATTAATTAGAATTTATAATATTATTTCATAAATTAGTATTTTCACTGTTCATTGAAAATGAATTATTTTTCTAAAAAATCTCATAATTTAAACAAAAAATAATAATTTGGAAAAACTATAAAAAAAATTTATTTTTTTATGCAAATAATTTTATAAAATAAATATAAATGGATCATAATTTTAACCATAAAATAAAAAATAATTTTTTTTCAAATATCTAATGTGAATAATCAATTAAAATTACTAAAAAATCGAAAAATTATTTAAAATGAATTTGACAATAAAATTATTATAATTTGAACTTATATATATATCTCTGTGTGTGTGTCTGTATTTCATAATTATTTTATTACTATTCAAACTACCGTCCTAATGATATAATTATAACTATAAAATTTAAATAGTATCTCCTAGTTTATTTAGTATTTGTGATGGGTATCGTATATTCTATTAAAAATAATGTATTAGTTTTTATGTATAAGGGTTTCATGTAACCGAAGGAATCGAAGTGATAAAATTTATATAAAATAAATATGTTTGAAAATCTCAAGGTGCTACACACTCTCCACATTTAGTAAATTGTGTACTCTCAATTTGAACTAGAAAATGGAAATAAAAGGTATCTAATTAAAGAATTCCATTATTGAAAACCGATATCATAAATCGGTTTAGCAAAACCAAATCATGATAAGAGTTAAAATGATGTTAAAAGTTCATCCTTAATATCAAAAATATATGTTTTCATGTGTGATAACATTTATGGAATTTTAAAATTTGAAAATGGAAGAGAGTCAATAATAATTAATGAGAGTGTTAGAGAGCATTGATCCTAATATATTTAATGATCAATTAATGTTTATCAAACACACATAACCATATATATATGTGATGAGTTAAAAGAAAATTTATTTATTCTAAAATAAATTTAATAAGATTTCTTTTTTTAAGATCATTTAACTAATATTGAGGTATTATTTTCCTATATATTAATATATAGAAATAGTCTTAGATAATATCACTATATTTCACAATCACAATTTAATTATTTTATTGCACCTCAATCAAATTACCCTTATCTCCTAATCTAATATAATAATATAAAAAATATAGATTTATACCCTATTCATATGAATTTACTTTTATTGGATATTATGATTCATATAATAATAATAATGTACTTCAAATGTCTTTAAATATTAACAAAAAATTTGGTTACCACAAGGTAAGATAATAAAAAAAACATATAATCCTTTTATAGATATATAATAAAATTGACATCAAAATTTCCATAGATGGTTCATCATATATTATTCAATAAATAAATAAAACTGTATTTTAATTTTCCTTAATATTTTAATATTAAAAATCGTTTCCACTATAATTGTTATATGGCACCTCTTAATATACATCCCAAAAAATTAATTTAATTCTTCCCACATAACCTTCATGTTAACCCTAAAGGATATATATACCTATAAATAAAAAAACAACTCCTGAAATATAAATAATAAATTGAGAATGAAAAAGATATCATCTAATAATATGAATTTAAAAATATATATTTTTTCCATCAAATCATTTTTTAAAATAAATATTTCATGTTAACCATTTTATCATGTATTAAAGTTCTAAGTGCATCAACCTTATCACCCTTTTGTTATGGATTGAATATCTTGATCCTTTACATATTTAATGATTTTTCCCTCAGCCTACGAGTATTCCTTTTTTTCCAAATCTATATTAATATAATTTTGATCATATTTCTAAATAAACTATTATCATCCTTAAACATAACCCATATCATAAAATTACTTTTCAGCTAATATATTTTTCTATATTATATATTTCGTTTAAAAAAATTAAATTAACAAAATTTTTAGTATCAACTAAATATAAATGTTAATATTAATTACCATTTCTATCAAAAAACATAAAACTATTTCCAAAAAATTTAAAATAAAGATTTCTCAAATTTTATTCACAATTGAAAAATTAATATGTAAAAATTTAAACAAATGCATTAAACAACAATTAAAACCCAATAAATGATTCAATGGTACTTACATCACATAAAACATCATAATGTGTATCTGTTCAAAAAAATTATAATCATCCATGGAATTATTAACCTAATATGGTGCCCAAAATTATTGAACTATATTCATCTAAACCATTTATATATTATCTCATGGGATATCTCTATTTTCAAATCATTCATAATGGTCAATAAGGAAAATTTGAATTATTCAAAGAATATTTTCAATTATTGAAAAGAAGTTGTGAGTTATGGTGTTTTATATTTTAGTATCATCTAATCGATTAAAATTATAATTCATTCTCATAAATGTATATACATGTACGTTTAAATAATCTAGAACCACCTTGATTATAAATAAGATTGTAGGGATTTATTTCTTGGATAACCACATAATATATTTCGTAACAAAACATCAATATGTTAATATATATATATATATATATCTTTAATTTTTATCATAGGGTGATGTTACAAACTCTATTATTTTCCTAAATGTAGTCCACATGCTTTATAATAAACATTCTCTAATAATAACTATATCTTCCCATATCCCATTAACCTAGAGATAGTTTTTAATTTATATAATTGAATCTATATATATTTCATTTAATATAAAGGAACAAGATATTTTAGTAGTCTTGGAATACAATATGAATACTTGAGTCTTCGATTACATTTAATAAAATGAAATAAAACATTATGAAAATAAACAAAAATCCACATCATTGAACACAAAAAATGATTCCATCTTTATATCATGAGGAAAGTAATCAAAATAAGGGTATTATTTAATGAACAATAAGAGTTACCAAAAAAATATTCCATAAAATTAATGAATAATTAATATGGAATAATCAATATATAAGGGTAAATATCTAAAAAAACTCATTTAATCCATAATGTGACTATCATTTTTTGATATGACATAATCAATAAGGTGATTTTTATAAATAAGATCACATTCAATTTAATCAATATCATGATAAAATAATTCTTTCATTGAAATAATCAATGAAATAATATCATGGATAATTAATATTATATTGTTAAAAATTGAAATTCTAAACTATTGGATTTTATGATCACATATATCAGGATACCTCTACCAACTATTTCATTCAGAAGACAGATTGAAACTATGGGTAAAACCCAATTTAATTATAGCATACTAATTATCCTTATTACAATATCTTTATTTTGATGGTCAATTTTTTTGGACGCACCCATTATAAAATATCCAATGTATTCCTGATATATGAATGATTAATTTTATTCAAAAAGAATATTCAATGTAAATAAATATCTATATTGAATAAAAAATACATAATTTTACTATATCACAACCAATAATATAACATTAAAATTAAAACATCATATGTAGAAATGATAAATTATTTATGTAATCATAACATCAATGATAAATATTTTGAATATTTAGGGAAAATATAATGTTTTATTGAATACACGAAATTGATTATTTCAAGGGATAGTTAACGACTATAAAAATTTATCAATAACTAAAAAATTCAATACATTACTTGGTCAAATAGATCATAAACCATCTTGACAATGAATAAGGAATGTCTCAGTAGAACTTATCAATAATTTAACTTATTTAAGGTATTGTTTTTCCTTTAATTAGATGAAATACCATTAAAATATCATTTAAAAAAATTACACATATATTTAAATTTTATAATGAAATTTAAAAATTAAAAATTTATAAAATATTAGTTTAAAATTTAATTTCATGAGAAAATTATTAACTTTTAACATATGCTTCAATGAAATGAGTTTTCAAGACAACCAATGCATTTATTAATTTAGTTTATTTTAAAAACAATGATTAACTAATAGAATGTATACCTATATAAATGGTTCGAATCAATGGGGATAACTTAAAAATACCTGGGTATAGGATATACCAATGATTATATGAACCATTGGTGCTTAAGATAATAGGATAGACCTATACCCATGGTTTTACCAAAGCATGTGTATATTCCACAAACACTTGCAGTTCTTAAACTATTGGTGTAGAAAATTTCAATGGAAATACCTATAATCATGGTTTGTTGAAAAAATGGGTATAAACATATTCCCATGGTTTAGTCAAAACCAGGGTTATAGGTTCTATATAAAAAAATACCCCATATAGAATTTTTCCCAATACATTATGTTTATAAAATAATGACTTCACTACTATCCCATTAAATATTTTGTGTTTTTATATTCATATATATTTATATGTATCCATATTTAAAAATAGGTTTATTAATATTTTATAATTTATTTTTATTTCTATTGTTAGGGAAAATAATGTTCTATACTATACAAAATGTTTGTCCAAACTGCATGTATATATTATTTATTAAAAAACCATTACTGGGAATTTATCCCAACACCTTACACTTATAATAAAAGTAATTTTCCTCAATCCTACAATAGTTTATTTGGTCTTATATTGTAATATATATACATATACAACATTTTTTATATTAAATAATCAATTATTATTTTTATTATTAATGAAAAATAGAGGGCCAACATATACTCAGTGTTTGATCAAACTGTGGGTGTTGCTGACTTATACAAATAGCATACTGAAACCATTGGTATAGGTGCAAAAAAACTCATATACACATGGTTTGTTCAAACCATGGGTATAGGTTTTTACTACAGCCGTCCCTTTATTTGTTTTAGCATGAATCATGTTTCCAAAGAATATAAAATCCATTGGTATTGGAGGAAACTATGCCAATGGTTTTTTTAGAAACAAGGGATTTGGTGCATCCCATGAATGTTATTCAACAATGAAAAATATTCACATGTTATACAAAAACCATGGGTATATTGGTTACCTATAGAAATGGTTTCATGGGTCATGTGGGTATAATTCATTCAAATGTAGTTTTTCCCATTGATATAGGGTTGACCTACTCCTATAGGGTATTCCAAAACCATAGGTGTAGACATGTTTTTCAGTAGTGATTCCATTAAAATTTTTATAATAAAACTAATAAGATCCTAATTTTGAAAATTAATGAAATATTACTTTTATAATAGTTGGTAATAAAAATATTTATGGGAACAAATGAAATCAAATAATAATAGTAAAATAATTTTTATTTCTTTTTAAATTTATGAAACTAGAAAAATTATTTTCAACTGAATAGGGAAGTGATGTTGCATTTTATAAAAATAATTACCATATTTTTGTATAAAAAATATAATAAAATTCTACTCTTATAAAAATTAATCATGAATAACTAGTGGATAAATAATTTTATTAAGTTAATTATATAATGAACAAATAATTTCCTACAAATTTGATTCATCCATAAATAATCTCAATTAATATGAAATTGAATCATAAATATTCTACCACATTGGTATCATTTAAATCATAATCCTTGTGAAAGAAATAAAATCATGTGAAGCATTGAATCATGAAAATATCATGATGTATAATATCAATGGTCATTTAACAGAACTGAAGAAATTATATAGGTGTATAACATAATATATTTTCCAATGAAGATAATATTAGATGTGGGACCCTTGTAAATTTCTTAACATTGATGTATGAATTAGACATTGAATCGGTTATGTGAAGAATATGTTAATACATATTAATAAAACATTAATAAAATATAATATAATAAAAATTAAATTAATAAATAATATTCTAATATTAATTATAATGAATATGTAATATAACTCAATGAATATAAATTGTGTCGTAAAACAATTATCCACTTGTTAATATTTATATAAAATTCGTAGTGATAAAATAATTCAAATTGAAACATTAAATCCCATGATATTTCATCCCAGAACCGTGTATCCAAAAACCTTTATTTACATTATTATTTTGTCATAAGATAATAGCAATCAAATACATAAGGACTGAATAATTTTTTTTCATGGTAAACTAGATATGTACTTAATTTTTTCATTACATATGTCCATTAAAAAATCATTTGTAATTCAATTATTCCCTCTAGAATGTAGAGATGGATAAATGCTAATTGATAAAAATAAAAACATATCCTTATATTTTACATTCAGGGGTTATTATATTTTAATTTTTTATATATAACTATTGTATAAATGATGAAAAATGGAAGATCATTTTTATTGTAATAACCATCTCTAAGACAAACCTCCTTTGGATCTCCTCTTATTGGTCCCTATGGTTAGTTTTTTGGGAAGGTCAAAATAAATAAAATATTTATAAGGATATTGAGGAGTGTTTTTTGGGTTTTACATGAACCAAATGACTTGATTTATTTTATCAAATTATGGTAGGGAGCATTCTTTTATTTATGGAAGAATGGTACCCTCTTGGGAATTACATGTGAATTTCGTTGAATAAAAAATTTTAACTAATTCACATAAAAAAACAAATTTTTTAACAATGATTATTTCATGGGAAGGATAAAATAGAAATATTTGATGAAATTAATAATTTTAAATGTTAAAAGGTAATTTATTGTAGTTATCCTCTTTAGTAACAACTTGTAATCGTGTTTTTACCTTAAAAGTTCCAATTAATGTTTATTGTTTGAACTATAGATTTTTTACAAGATTATGTTTACCATATTAGATTTAATAAATTATTATTATTCCAAATAATTAATCCATTATTCTACAATAAATTCAATGATTTAGAATAATTATATTATAAATTATGCACAAAAACATAATGAGAAATCATGTTTCTAAAGATAAAATTATCATAAGTATATAATATTTTATTACTGAAATACAATATAAAATTTATTCCAATAAGAAATGTTTTTTATGTTTTAATATAATTGATCAAATTTTACTAAAAAAAATTTATAAAATAATATAATTTTGTAAATAATTATTGTTAAAATACCATTTTAAAATAAATTTCAGTATTTTCAACTATTCATTAAAAAATGAAACATTCATGAAAAATACCAAAATGGAACCCTAATATAATTTATAAATAATTACTTAAATATGAATTTAATTTTATCAAATAAATTTTTTAAAATGGGTAGAAGTTAATTTTCATTTATGTATGCAAGGTGCAATTTTACAATCATTCATAAAATCTATAGTATTTTAGAAAACATTTACATTTATTTTAAATTATTCTTCATTAATATCTAATCATTAGTTAACCATAATTTTAATAACTTATTAATTACTATTCATACCCTCCATTTTAATGGATGTTTGATAGCAATGTAAAATGTTATGGTTCATTTAGTCAAATGTTTGTGTGTTTCACAATCTATCAATGAGGTTAAATTTAAGGAAATATATTTTCTGGGTTTTTAAATATTAATATTTTGTTTGTATTATTATACAAAATAAAAATTTATTCCATAAAACAATATTTTTGTGCTAAATTATCCCTACATGAAATAAATTTTATCCTTATAGTATGATTATATTCTCATAGATCATGGTTTTGATATTTGGAAATTCTATTTTTAAAATCTCACATTGAAAAAATGGTTAATAAAATATATTATCAATATGTTTGAATGAGAATAACATAGGCCACAATGAATAACACACAAGTATATTTCATAGTATGATTAAATTAATGTAATTTTGAAATATATACATGAAATATAATTATAAATAAATCTAGATTATGATAGAGGTCGTTTATCATAAGAAGGTTATTAATTAATGTAATGTAAAAAAACTCAAAAATATAAATATTTTATGACTTAAAACAACATTTGATTCATTCTATATAATGTTAATAGGTTAATTTTTTTTCTCTAAGTCTCTTTTTTATTGTCAAGTAAGTATTTGTTTTTTATAATAATATATACGAATATACATTCATGATAGAAGTATATTTCATAACTACATATTATTCTATTGGATGTTATTCGATCAATTTTAAAATCATGATTTACTCTAAGAAACGAATATTCAGAAATGATTTTTTTACTCATAAAATACTACAATTCACATTTAACATATTGTAACATCCATAAAATTGTTACACAAATTTATTTCAATCTCTACCTATTTACTAAAAATAATATAGTTAGAATAATATTTCTAATTTAAATGTAAATATGTAAAACATAGCAGTAAGATCACTATTTTGAAATTATTTTTTATAAATAACATAATTTTACAAAAAAATAAGGAATAATAACCAAGACATAAAATTTCCTTATAGTAGGCATTAAATCCTTATCATTCATCAATAACCAATTCAAGGTTCACAAGATTTCTAAATGTGATTAGTTATCATGTAGCATGTAGGTTGTCCTACTATAAAAACAATATTACTGTAATTCAAATGAAATACCAAATTTTTAATAACAAATTATTACCTCAATATAAAATATTTGATAATCCATAAAGGTTACCAAAAACATTAAACTAATACCCAAAATTATGAGGGTACTTTTTCTTAAATAACTCCTTCAAAAAAACATATACTAAACCAATGGTTTCTATATCCATTAAATGTATATATAAAAATCTATAGTAATCCTAAACACCCAACACATTAATAAATGAAATGGATGTTTTTAACATTAATATTATTAACAAACCTAACCTTTTCAAACATAGAACTGTTATATTTAAAAATTGTTATTTTTTTCATCACTTATTCAAATAAATAAAAATGGTTTGTAAATAAAATTTTAATTATCGTATGGATATTCCCTAAGTGTGCCAAACTAGTTACCAAGTATGGAATGTTGTTTCAATCCTTGGGATAATCATATCAATTCTAATGCACTTTTTTCTTAGTTACTAACACTATGTATAACTATAACTGACTCATATCAACATGTTGAATATAGATAAGTATGTATTTCTTAGAAATACCATATTCCTTTCCTTGCCTAATATTTAGGGTGACCATCTATATATGTCATGATAATTTTTTATAGTGTTATGTTATGTAATATATATTTTCCTAATGATAGTTCAAATGATATCGCCCAAACTTCCTCTCACGCCCAATCTAGTTACCCTAACCATTATAGCCATGATATGGTGAAATAATTTTTATGTTTTCAAAAGATATATGGAAGCACATCCTAAAAGACCAGATATGTTATTAGTCTTGGTGATATATATATATATATATATATCTAATTGAATGTTTTATAACCTTTGAATAAAAATATTAACATAATATTTATATATAATGTGATTATTACCTCTACTTTATCGTTTAATATTATTTATTATACATTTACTGTATTCTTGTGAATTGAAAAAACTATTGGTGGGAAAAAATTCTAAATAAGAGATACGTAAAGTGTTAGCTATAATGAGTCAATAAGCATAATCTAATATGTAAATTTAAATAACTAAGCAGTCATTCAATTTAATCATTAACATATCAATCTTAATTATATAATGAATAATAAATAAGTAAAATAAAATTATTGAACACACTTTCAATTTAATAAAACATAACAATTATTTTTAGAAAATGAATCATATATATGCAATTCTACATTACTATGAATCTATTATATTTAATAAATATTTTCAGAATTAAATGAAAACATTATAATATAGTTATAATAATCTCATGGATAATAATAATTAATGAATTCACATTGAAGTGAATGATAAATCATTAAACATCATGTTATCATGAACATGATATAATAATATTATAGAAAAAAATAAAACATCATATATATATATATCAAATATATTCTTTAAATTTATACTTATTACATTTCATGTAACCAACCATGGAATAAATAATCACATAATTACTCCAGAAGGTAGTCCATTTTACATACGAGTGACTTTATCATATTTGAAATAGAATGAAATTAATAAATGTATATTTTAAATTATAATTAAATAATTTTAATAATATAAAAAATAAAATATACATGTGGTATATAGATCATTATGTCTATTCATGAATTTTTGTATAGTAAAAGAAATTAAAATTTCTCGTTAGTTGACTATCATTCGTACACATGATCATTGATTTGTTTACCATTTTATATAATAAATAATGATACTTATTATTGAATAATCCAAATTAAATTTATTTATCTAGGAGATAATAGGGTAATTATATTTTATATGTTAAGAAATTATTTTAGTGGGGTAGGTAATAGAAAAAAAAGGGAATTTTCAAGATAGTTTCTTACACTAAGAGAACTATCCTTTGGATATCCCCTTAAGGATACTAGGGTTGGTATTTTGGGATGAAACATATAAAAAAATTCCCATGTATTTTAAGGACTGACTATATAATTATTTGGTTAAACTAATAGCCTATATAGGGGATAAAATGTGAGGGTATGGAGTTCTCATTACAATGTGAGGAAAGGGAACCCTCATAGGAATTACATGAACAATTCAATAATAAATACAAAATTATAAATTTATTCAAAATTTCAAATATTTCAAAATGTTCCAATTTTCAATCCTAGGACTAGTAATCTAGAAAAATTTTTAAAATATAATCTTTTATATGTTGGGAAAACATTTTTAACCATAATATTATTAGTTTTACCCCCAATAAATTAATTTTTACCATTACCGCATTACTTATTATTAATATTTTCACTGTTATATTTTGTAAGAAATTAAATTGACTATATTTATAATACAAATTTTCCTGATTATAATTATAGAAACCATTTAAGAAAAATTAAATCACATTATTTTGAATTAAATTTAGAATTATACCCTTAGATGCGATGAAAATGTTTGTTTACATAAATAAAATTCAAAAAAATATTAGATGATTTTAATATGAAAATTCAATATAAAATTAATTCCAATTAACTAAATTTGTTATAATTCACCTTAATAAAATAAGGATCATTTTAAATAAAAAAGGAGTTTTTAAAATTAAGAATCATAATTATTCCTAATTCCTTAAAAGAAGAAACTTTTTATAAAATCCAAATAATTCACATTAATATAATTATCATATTATTATATATAAAATGCTGTTCATTTTATCAAAAAAATGTTTCTTAAAATATTAAAAATTTATTTTTAAATTATATGTGAAAAGTGAAACTAAACTGTATTTTAGTTGAAATAAAATACTTTAACAAACATTTCTTTTTTATTTTAAATGATCCTTATTTTATTCATAATATTTTTATTAACATAATTCTCGTAATTTAGTTTCAGTAATTATTAAAAACATTTTGAAAAGTAATTTATAATGGTATACTATATTTCAGTTCATTTAGAGTTCATGTTTCGAGTTCTTTAAGCTATTGAAACATTGTATATTAAAAAAATATATTTCATGGATTGATAATGCATGGTGTTATGTGTGACATAATATATTGAGCACAATGATATTATTATATAATAATAGGTAGTTACAAATAAATATGAATGATTAATTATATTACCTGTTAAATAGTAGTATGTGAACTAAATAATAAAAATTAATTATAAAATAATAAAATGTTCATAAATTTAGTAAAACTGAGATGATGTCCTTACCCCACACATAACTTAAGTAAAAAATCCATTTAAAATATTTTCAATTTTAAGAATTAAATTTATCTATGAAATAACAATATTCATGTTTATAATATCTTTTATGTGATTCTCTTATAACATCTCCCTAACTATTAATTAATAATATTCTATTATTATAATTTTTTTGGGTGCTAATTGTATTGTTTTCTCTTGAATTTTTTCCAGGAATGTTCATTTACCTATGAGTATTATATAGTTTATATATATAACAAATTATATTAATTTTTAAAATATTGTATTAATTTTTTTTATTAATTTGTAAAACAAATTTTTTATATAAGATATTTAAAATTATTTTCATCACTTCAGAGAGATAGTAAGGTATACCTATAAATATCCAATTATAGGATTCTTATAATGGGTAATTGGGTAAGGAAGTGGATGATATGACAATTTCAGAGAAAAAAATATCATATCAAATTCTATATATATGATTATTTTTTCCATTATTATGACTAAACACATGATTTTTTTTAAATAAAATAAAACTATTCGTGATTCAGTAGTCCAATTTACACAATATTTATGGATTTTTCCCAGATTGATGGAGGATAATATGGGTAAATATTATTTCATCAAATAAAACATAAAATTATTTCAAAGATATTGAATGTGTGAAGAAATAATTTAATTTGTAAAAATAAGAAATAATAATTTTGATCGTCGATGAGAAAATTAGCTTTTCTTAATAAATCCCACATTGTATCTCTTATTTAGGACCCTATGGTAAATCTTTTTTGGAAGAAAAATACCTCTATATTTTTTATAAAGATGCTATTTATATATTTTTGAGTTGTTTTTTAGACCAATAACATTTATATATGTGATTTAATATAGGTTTGGAGTGCCCATTTATATTTGAGGATAAAGACACATAATGAATTATTGAATGAGATAAATCATACCCCCATTTTTCATATGCCACATGGTTTAAAAATGTATAATTATTGAAAATTAAATTTCATTAGGGATAAATATGTCCTATATATATATATATGTTTGTAGATCACTTTAACCCATATATTGTTTAATTAACTCCCTTAATAAATCCATTTAAAAATATCTATGGTAAATAAGATTTAATTTTTTAATGATTCATATTGACGAAAAATAACGTTTTAATTATTTTATTATATTAATTATTGAATTTCACAATATGGAATATATTTAAAAAAATAAACATAATTGTAAAATATTAATATAATGATAAGCCCACATAACATGATGAAAATGGGTTTTCAAAAGCGAATTTTTCTAGTATATGGTGGCTTAGTATTCACTATATTATAGAAAATCATCGTGATATGGATTTATAATAATAAATCTATAAATAAGTTTTATTAATTTAATTTAATTAATTTCTAAAAAATACTATTTTTAAATTAAATTGGAGGTTCATTATGCATTGAATATCAGTTTTTTGAATATTACATTTGCAAGAAAAAAATCGTTATAAAAATCTAGGAGTAAATATTATTCACTTTTACATAATTACATTAATTTTAATGAAATAATAATTTTTTACATTCAAATAAAATTCATATAAGAATTGGACATTATAATAAATTAATTATATTAAATGACATAAAAGAACATAAAAATATGTATTTTTAACTATTCACTAAAAACTAATCATTTTGAAAAAAATCCTAAAATTTCACCTTATGATAATATTGATATACAGATTTCAATAATGAAATTATTTTCTATATTTTTATAAAAGTGGAAAAAAGTGATTATAATTTATCACATAATGTTCAAAATAAAATCGAATTTTTGTGAAAAAACAAATAACATAAATAAAAAATTGATTGATTATTTATTAATAATTTACAAATAAATATTTATATAAATTCTGAAATATATTTTAATATATCATAATTTAATTAATCATATTCAAACTGCATAATTGAATATCTGAGTTGTAATATTATAATTTAAATAGTATCTCACTATTATTTAATGTTAGTGTGTCATGTTATATAAGATATCAAATTCTATGTAATAAATTTAAAGTCTCATATTTTCATATATATAAATATATAAAAGTGCCTAAATTTATTTTTAAATAAATATTATATTAAATTTCAGGGTGTAATATGTTGTGTAAAACATATAACTAAAAAACCATAATATTATTATATACTGTATATTATTGACCCTTTACATATATTGTCACAATTTATTTTAACTTGGTAATTAATTCACCCAATGGGATGTTTTTGGAATAATTTAACCCCATCCTATTATTTTCAATCTAGATTATTCTTAAACTATATCAATAATTTTTATATTTATTTCCTTATCTATATGTCAAAGATTTATTATGGTTTTTTCTAATAATTATATAAAAATAACAATGTTTAAAAAAGTAATTTTAATTCTTTCCACATGTATCATTGTGAAAAAACATCAATTTCTAATTTTATCTATGTGAGAACATTCTTCAACAATTTTTCATTTATCTATATGATTCTTTGTTTCCATGTTTAAACTTCATTACCAACTAATTTTGATTATTACTTCTTAATAATTTAAAATTTTATTTTATTTCAGAAAGACAAATTTGGATCATAAATATGAATTGTTTACTTTTAAACTGATTTTAACAGCATGATTTTTTATGAATGATGTATTCATTATATTTAGGTTTTCATAAATAAATATTTTTAAAGAATAATTTTTTATAAAATAATTTTTTAAAAAACATGTTGTTAGTCTTAAAAATTTATTTATATGAAAAATTAAAAGTAATGGTATTTAATTTTTAAAAAATATTTTGTTTGAGTTATTGAATATTTAAAAATTTTCAATTTCATCATTTATATGAAATTATTTATCCAAAAAACATAAACATGGTCTTTTTAATCTATGATAACATAATTTGGATTTTCATCTTTTGTATGCTACATATTCTGTTATGAAATCATCCATATTGTATCTATTTATTTCTTATGTAATGTTAAATTGAAATATTTATGTAACACTTATCTTTTTCATTGTTTAATTATGTTATATTGGAAATATGAATGTTACCATATTCTCTTTTCATAATAATGTATTATTTTCCTTATGTAATAGGAGGTTGTAGTGTTATATCACCCATGTCCTATGAGTAAATCCTAATATCTCCTTAAATAATGTGAAAGGTAATGGGGAGTGAGACCTAATCTCTAAGGGGATATGTATTTTTTTTAATGGGTGGGGATTGAATTATACATTTATCCAATTCATTCTTTATTGAATTATATCTAATGACGTTACATGCCATGGATTGGGGACAAAACCCAGTATTGAATGGTACTATATCCTCTATGTTTTATTAAATTTTTTATTTAATCATATCCAGTAACAATTTTTTTTAACTATGTTTATGGGAATTTGAAGTGATCTGAATAAATTACAGTCCTTTTTCCCCTTTGACTATTGTCATCATAGTGATCCTAGAGAATGAGAATGATTTTCTAATCTTATGATCATTCCATAAATTTATTATGTTAATTTTCTATTATCCTAATGATTCAACTATTATATTATTGATATACCTGTATAAATTTACTCATTATTGATTCTCAATGTATGTTTTATAATGAAATTATAAATTAATGTTCATGGACTAAGACATTTCTCCCATACCCACATTCTTTACATATGATAACATATGATCATTATTTTTTATTGAGTATTTTCCCCATAATTTAGAATTTTATCTCACCCATTACTTATCTATTTAATCCCAAGGTAATTAAAATTATTATTTTCTTTTATATATTTTAAGGGTATCTATTATGGTTCAATTATACAGATATTATTTCCGATATCATTATAAAGATAATATTTAGAGATGATATACCTATTTATCCTTGTGCTTGTGAGATTATTTATGATATGTAATGATTAATTTATGAAATCAATGGGACAAATATTAAATTTTAGATTATATTATCTATTTTTATCATATCCTATAATTTATGATTTTATAACGTTGTATCTATAAGTACAATTCAGGGAAAACTTATCATCAGCCATATATATATATAATATAATAATATATTTAAATATCAATATTATCTCTGTTAATTTTTATTTAGTTTTTTGAAATTACCATAATATGTTGTATTTTGGCTTTGTGTACCTTTTTTATTACTGACTGTATTAGTTCATGTGATGAATATCATAAGACATGTAACAAACACACACTTAACAAATGGTTCTTCACAATAAATGCAATCCAAATTTTTCATGACCCAAATAAAGGACTAGAACCATTATATAATGGTTGTTATTTCTAATGAATTTTCTATCAATTCAATTGATTTATTTTCTTCATCAACACTCTCAATGTATAATCGAGCAGGGCGACCTATATTTTTTGATTCACAATTGGGATGGTAACCCTCATCATTTACATGGATTCTCAAATAATGATTTCACACTAATGAAGGTGATAAATCATCCATCATTATTCCATTCCCTCATGTACCAAATATAACATGATTTTTATAATAATATACTAATGTCCGGTGAGCAGAAGAAATACATTTTTATAGGCTCACCTATTAACATAATTTTGTCCAACCTTTATCCCCATGTGATCAAAAATAGTTTGGCGACCCAAAAGGATTCGGGGGTCTCTCCATTTCCATAAAATTATAATATTATTGTGAAATACATTGAAAAAATTATATTTCTTGACTGATGAAGCTATCAATTATAAAGGGTTCTCTATTACCTCCAAGTGAGAATAATTCAAGTAACAAAAATGAGAATTTGTGGACCACTGATTTTTTGAAGTTTATTAGGAAAAAAACATATTACATACCCTTATATTGTTCACCAACAAAACCTCCCAATATCCAATTTATCATGACTACATTCAAAAATAGTTCAATGATCTCTGTAGAAATGATCACGAAAATAATGAGACATTTATGATTTTGGAAGACTTATGATGATTCATCTGGAATAATAGTAACCTAAAAATGTGTGAAGATTTTTCTAACTCAAAGGTAGGTCGTGTTTTAAGGTCTATAAACATGGTGGTAGAAATATTTCCTTCAATGCAGAATTGGTAGTGCACCCTATACATAAGGATGTTCATGGAAGGTCAGGTTCCCATCCATGTATGACAACATCAGCTAAACACTAATCATTTGACTCATTGACACCCTCCTACAATGAGTATATAACTCAATTTTTATGAATACAGTAAACAATGTTTCATGAGAATGGCGGGGTGTGAATATTAATGAACCAACGCTACAACTATATCATTCTTTCAATAATAACATTGGCTATGGGAATTCCATCCATGTAGAATATCTGGCCATGATATATGGGTTGTGATTACTCTAAACCACCTATTTTTCCTTAAAAATCCATAAATCAAATTATTCTAACATCATCAATTCTCTCAATGTGCCATTTCCACCTCCTTTGTACTCAACGTATCTCCCCTTTAAGTATATAAAACATATTGAAAAATATATAGACATTTCCACACACATTATGAAGGGATCAAGTATTCCCACTTCATGGAATCTCAATTCATGTAGGACTGTCAATCTATTTCATTTACTAGTATAGGCCTCTCTAGTGTGTTTATCATTTTATGGTAGCTTCCATTAGATGTCACTATTTTTTTGGTCAATGTAGTCCATTGTATCACTTTCTACTAGGATATAAAAGTTTGAAATAACTATAATAAATGATGTGATATGATATATTTTAGATATTTTGCAGACATGTGGTGTGGGTGATGTGAGGATATACTCATGGATTATCATGAAGGGTATGGAATTACTGATTTTTTAAATTGAGTGTATGTAATATTGGAATACATTTAGTAAATAATATTTTTCATTATATATAATATAGTTCTTAAATATTAGGGAATACTTTGTTTTTATTTTTATACACTAATTACAACTTGTGTTGACCACAAAGCTGAACAAATATATATTCTTTTTGTGAGTACCTATGTGTATTCCTTCTATGTCCAATGTTATCAATGTTAATGAAAAAAACCAATTATACCCTTTATATTTCTTTTATATGTTATCTTATTTGAATAGGGGAAACACAACACCCACTTCCACAAACCTCATATCTCTTCATCTTTACTATCAATAAGTAATAATATAGTTTTATTACCTATCTCTCTCATACTATCATGGTTATAATCATAAATCCATGTGTTTTAATTTTTTATTATAACATAAATATATATTTTTTATTTTTTATAATATAATTTTTGGTTAATGGGAAAAACTATAGAGGATGATTGTTAATGTGTTCGATATGATTTAAATGTTTTCCCATCAAAAAATGAAGAGGGGGTTTAAAATAGACTATTCATTGGAAATCATCATAGTTTTAATAAATTATAATAAAATATTCAAAAAAAGTTGAGGGAATTGATAAATAAATATGTAGAGATATGTTTCAAGGATTTTATTTGAAATTTCACTTCTAATTGAAGTGTTATATATATATTATTAACGATTTCAATCAATTTTATATTACTATTTATTAAAAATGAGATTATAAATAAGGTTCCAATCAGGGAATAATTTTAATTTCATTGAATAAATAGTTTATTTTTGAAATTTAATATATAAAAATTATTTTTAAGGATTTATTTTTTATTAAGGAATTATCAACAGCGAGTGAGACCTGATTATATTTTCAAAATATATATTCATTGATTATATAATGAATTTGAATATTTTTTAAACAAATTAACTTTTGTAATGTGACCTTATTTCTCTTTTATCTTGTAAATATTCGGTTTCATCCATTATGGACTCTTTTATAATTTTATTACAAGAGTATATTCATGTTTGTTCTTGATAGAAGATATCCATGAAAGAATATGATTTTGTGATTAGTTGTAAAGAATAGAAATAATATTAATAAATTCTTTAGGGGATCACTATTATTATAGTATGATGTTGATGAATTTTATAAGTATCATACTCTAAATAAATGGAATTTTTATCGAGATAAATATTATATTAAAAATGTAGAATATATGAAACCATTGAGGTATGATTGTGATATTTAACACATACCATGTAATAAGTAATAATTTTTTATATTTTAAGGTTACATGTATGATATTTTTGGTCATGAATAATATTTTATTTTATTTCTATGTTATATGTAAGTTATTAATTACCATATTAAGGATATTATAATTTCTCGAGAACATAGATAAAATTTTATTTATTGCTTCTATACAAATAATATGTTTCATGGTTGTACATAATATTTTTCAACTATAATTTAATGTTGATCTATTTGAAAAAATTATAATTTCATTGACATATATTTATAATAATAAAATGAATATCATTAGTGGATTTTTTTTATTTAATATGATATGATATAGATATGGTGATTTCACAAGGATGTGATGACTCATATATATATATTTATATGATATGTTATTTATAATACTTAAAAAAATTATTGATATTATCAATGGAGGATTATATATATTTTCATAAGGATATGAAGAAAAAAGAAGAAATTAATTAGTTATTTTGAAGGTGATATTCAAATAGTATAAATAGATAAACTAAAAAGGAAATATCAGGATATATCAACTAATTATTAATATTTAAAAGTATTGATTTGATTTTTTTCCTAATTTAAAAATGAAATGATGTGTATATTTAATGATTCGTTCACTATTAAAATATTGTAATAATAGTGGAATTTATTAATTATAAAAATTTTTATAGATATTATTATGGATTGGGAATACTTATAATACTTTAATTAATTCATGGAACTTAATATTAAAGGGATGATCCATATAGAGTTGAAGGTAATCAATAGAATTTTTTGTCCTTATAAAACTATAATAACCATAAACCTTGTTACCCGGAGTCAGTACCATACATTTTTTCTTTATCAAAGACAAAAAGAATTAAATCCTAAAGGATTTAATAGTATTACATTTTTGGGGATCCAAATAAATTCACGATACCCATTTATAATTTTGAATAAAAAAGACACATATTACATAGTGAAATATGCACTACAACATGAAAAACTCATTCAGTGAGATATTCTCGATATCATTGGGGAATTGAATACAAAATAAGGGTGAGATAAAATTCTTAGTAAGGTTCACATAAAAAACAAGACATCATGAATTATTCAATTATAGTAGATATGGAATTATAAATAACTAAAAACCCATTATATTAAATTAAAATTTCAATATAACATTTTAAGGTATAATAAATATGGAAAGTAAAATTAAAGATCAAACATTCTATTAAATCAAAATCTGAGAATGAATACCATCAGTAGGTACAATCATTGTGAAAATATCATAGACAATGAAAAAAACTGAAATCTCGAAAATAGATATTATTATTTATTTTTCATTATGTTTCCTAGGAACATTATACCAATACCGTTATGATCTTTCCACACTATCATTTTAAAAAAATAGGTAAAAAGACATATTTTTCCATAATTGATTCATTTCATGAGACTACCGATTCATATATGGGGAATCTACAATTGGATCCCATTCCTGATCATTTTTTATGATGAATTCCTCATATATTATATAATATATTAAATCCACAAAAAATATTCCTCATAACCAATTATAAATGTTGTGTAAAGGATACATATATATTCATATTTCCTCAATAAATCAAATAAATTTTAGTGTAACTAACATATGTAAAAATTATATATTATTTAGAAATAATCATAAACATTACATAATAATATAAATATTTAAGATAAATTTATCGTATAATAATAAATGATCATAAAAATGAGATTGTTTCAAAAGAATGTCAACAATAAAAAAATTTGTGACATCACAATAACTTTTACCACATGATAATGTTTCGTCAAATCCCCATGATGAAATAATTAAAAAAATATAATACACCCAGAATCTTGAATTAATGATGATATTATATATCAAATGGTATGACATATTCTATGCAAAAAATTGGGTTTATTACATTAAAATAATTCTCAAAAAATGAAATAGAGATAAGGTCTCTTACTACGTGGTTTCTTTTAGTATAACATGATATAAACTATAGTATATTAGTTATAAACATATTAATAACTTATCATATTTCAAAATTATCATTCCTATTTTCATATATTGTAATTTTCTATCACCTTGTAACCATTTTTGTTTAATAATATTTTATTATTTTCATTATTTTGAGTGTTAATTTCCTTGATTCCTCTTTTGTTATTTTGTAAGAACGTTATAGTTCTTATGAATGTTATAATGTTTCCTTTTCTCTTGAATATTAATAATAATGAAATAATTATCATTTTTAGACATTAATTAATCATTTTAGACTAATCATGATAGGTATTTTTTGGAAATGACATATGTTATGATGACGGAGACAGTAGGTCATACAAAGTCATAAGATACATTTCCATTAATAAATAATTATATAAAATATAAAATTAATATTTTAAATCATTATAATAATCATAATATCAATTAATTTCATTATACAACCGTATACATATATTCCACATGGATTGGTAATTAAAATAGATTCATATTGTTTCTTTAATGTAATAGGCCACATGTATATCAATCAATTTATCATCATTCCTTGAGTGAAAATGCATGATAGAAAATAATTTTAATTTTATTATAGGATTTATTGATATTTAAATAATATCATAAATATTTAATTTAAAACAGAAAAAAATCATTATTATTAACCTTATGACCTTCCATGTAATTTTTAATGTGAAATAAGAACCACATTGTTTTGAGAGGTAGTAGTCTTCCCTACAAAAGAATTACATTTTCATATATGAAATAGAAATAAAAGTAAAAACTGTGTGTCTGATATAATTAATGCATAGGTATTATTATTATATAGTTATCATATATATAATTTAAATCTATTATCATTCCCAACTGTGAGCGGTGGAAATGGAAAAATGAATGACAGTAGTTCGTGAGGTTGTATTCCCCAATTTACCAGAATTGTGATTTCATAAAGCATTTGATGGAAATGGAGATAGTTTTAGTTAATTAAATTAACCTTGAAAGAACATAATATTTGGTAGATAATATTTTCATTATATCTTATTTGACTAAAAATTATTTATGGAGCTCAAGGAATATAATAAATAAGATTACTCATACAAAAATGTTAACTCTTAGTTATGTATCTTCATTAGGGTTTCACTAAATACATCATAGGATAGATTTATTAAAAAAAATATGTAATTCATAATGATAGGAGGTATTTTTTATGTTATTTTGGTTGGATATTTCCAAACTAAAATGGCATGAAATTTTAGTAAAGAAATATTGGTTGTGGCCTTTTATAAGGGGGAGGACTTGTATTTATGTAGTTGTTTTTAAAAGAAATAATTATAACCACATTGTATTTCATACCACAAGTCTCTAATAATAAAAAATTATCAATAAAATATTGGATATGGAATATATATTTCTAGACTATATATTATGTTAAAGTTTTTTTTGTTTTTTTTAACCCTTATATTTTTAGTTTAACCGCTGGTATATAAATTTTTACATTAATTATAGTAAAATAATTTTTATAATTGCAATATTTATTTGGGAAAAAATTAGTTGGCCTTATAATAAATTATAAAAAAATATGATTTCAAATATGGAATCGAATTTTTATAACTAAATTCCAAGAACTAGAAAATTTTAATTTAAAAATAATCCAAAATAACGTGATTAGAAAGGGGATTTTCAAATTAAAAATGTTCATAATTTTAAAAAGTGTTTATATAAAAATTTAAAATGAAAAATATTAAATTGAACTAAATTGTATTACATGATATAATATTGATCTAATTTTACTACAAACATATTAAAAATATAAATCAAAATCATAAATAATATAAATGTAATAGATGTTTTCATATAAAATGTTGTATTTTTTCCAATTTGTTGTCAAATTAATCATTCCATAAAAAATCCAAAAATTATCATTTAGATAGTTTTAAAATTTTTAATGAAAAAATATTATATTGTGTAAAATAAATTATATAAATATGGTGAAAAATTTATCTAATGTGTGAGAACGATGACTAAAAATATTTAAAAAAATAGTTTTTCATCATACATATTATTCACTTTTAATATTATTCATATTTTATTTCTAATAAATATATAATGATAGTATTCATATTTATTTTTTTTATTCATACCTAAAAATATAAAATCTATTTGATCATTTTCATTTCTAAATAACTTATTAATAAATTATTTCCATTTTTTCATAGTGGTATGTGCACCACAAGCTATGAATTAATTTAAATTTATTTTAAATGAAATATATTGTAAAGTCTTTAGGTTTTAAAACTACCAATAAAAATAATCATTGAAATTTCATATAAGTTACCTTCTAAACAGAAGATGGTAGTTCATCATCACAAAGAACTATATATCCAACATTTCTTCCTCCATTTTATGATTTTTACTACATACCATTACAAGATGATTCTTATGATTATTCAATAATTTCTCTCTTGTATCACGAACATCATTCAAACAAGATGGATTACGATATATTTGTCTATAGAATTATTTTTACGTGTTCATTTAAAAAAATTTATTGAAATTTTTTCAATTTTATATCTCAAAAAAAGATAAATAATGATCCCACGTGCCCTGGGAGACATGTCATCATGACCTCAAAAAATCATGCGTTGTTTAAATATTACTTTAGGACTGATCATCATTTTGATGATGGTAGAATGTGCTCCAATGAATATTAGTTTCATGAGAATTTTAAAGGCTCTTTCATATATTCTATTTAAAATGTGGATAATGATATAAAATAATTGAAATATGCAAACCACGAACACAAACATCATTATCAATATGAATCCTTTAAAGGATCTCAACAAGTAAAATTTTTCTTCATGTGATGAAATGTGTATATTTGGTTAAGAGATTCAAAATTAACCATGTTGAATTATAAATTCATGTAACCTATGGTATTATACTAAAACCACCCATAATAATGTCATCCAATTTCCAAAAAAAATATAAATATATATGTGCATTGTTCCAAAAGGAAGAAATCTCATAGCTTTCACCTATAAAAAATCAAGACATCTGGACACATAATCAGATATTTTAAGCCTTATGCTAACATAAAAAAACTGAACCCTCGGATATTTATATACCACTATTATTCTAGGGTTTATAGAGATATTTGAGCTATGAGGGTGATACAATAATTAAATTTGTAGCTCATTTATATATGGAAGACATATTCCCTTTCTACATTTAATATCACGATCATTACAAACAATGTCTGCAAATTTCCATTCAATCAAATCATTAATTTTATTTGAAAAGTTATTATCATAATATTGAAAACTATTTATATTTTCTAATATATATGGTATCGTAATAATTTGAAAATTGGCTATTTTCTCTCCATCTATAATGATCTTCATGTCCACCAATACTATATCCAAGAAAATATGACACCTCTAAATCCTGAATTGGGTTAGAACTCATTGACATTTCTAACTATTAGTATTTTCTACCTTATTATCCTTCCTTAGGAATTTTTGAATTATGAAATCATAATCTATAAATCGAGCAATAAATTTCCTCAATATCATATTAATAGTTTTTTATGGAATGACATTATCATGTTTTTAAGATATGTGAATGTATCACATCATTCACCATAAAGATAATGTCATTGAGTCTTCAATGAAAATTTTAAATATTCCAAATCAATATTATTGATTGGGCAGTATTTTCCATGATCCATAAATTTTGTGGTGCATATGTAGTATCATTATCATGTTTCATTGGGATACAAACATATACCTTCATTAAGAAATCACTATTTTAGAAACCCATCAATTCTAGATAGTGTAGTCAAAATCATAGCACTGGCCAAGATCATATATAGTTTATCAAAACATTCTCCACTGTCCATTCTCCAAACAAACATTACCCATTTATGTGTAATAATTTTTAATAGGTTATCCAATAAAGAAAAATTCATAACTAATATCTATTAGTAACCCTCCAAAACAATTATACTACATACCTCATTTTTTTTGTAGAATTTACCATTCCTTGACTACCTATATCATAACAGTATCAACATAGATTTTGTCCATGGATATATCTTTCCATGAATAGATAATTCTTGATTCTAAAATCACCCATACAAAATTTATTATAAAAGTCATTCGTTCTAAGAGTTTCAATAATGATACGCATGTTGTTCGGATGGTCCTTATAGAATTTTGAATACATAAAAATAACATCAATGAATACCACATGGAATCATTAATGTATTCCTTGAATATTATTTTTATTAGATGCATAATATATATATTTCAATTGTCTATTCAAATTTAATTAATTTAAACTCATAATGTCCATACATCAATCAAAATGTTTTCATTGGTATGTTTTTCATCTTTACCTATAATTTTTTTATCCAGGATAATGTTCATCATTTGAAAAATATTTAAATCTATGATATTTATCAAATAAGTCATCAATAAGAGGAACATGATAGATTTTATTTATTATAATAGAATTTACTTTACTATAATCAATACAAAGCCTCATAAATCATTCATTCTTATTAAAAAATAGAATCGGCAATTCCCATGGAGAAACACAAGGGAAAATAAAATCCAAATTACCCTACTCCTCTGATTGTATCTTAAACTCCACAAATTCAATGATATCCATTACATATGGAGTATTTTATGTTTTTCTTTCATCAATGATTATATCAATGGAAAACTAAACCATCATATCTATGGGATCTCTATTTAATTCCTTGCTATGTAAATCAATGTATTCTTATAAAATATATAAATCCTCAATAAGAATTTCACCTTATATATCACTCTATTTATTATTTTATAATACAAAATTAATCTAATTATATAGAGATATTGTAAGGGGATAATGACTTGACACATATGATGAATTCTCATCTCTAAATAAATTGATTTCTATATCTTCCTCAGAAATCACAATTTACTTATACATGAAATAAAATTTTACATCATATTTTGAATTCCATATCAATCCCAGGTTTATATCTAAGTCAATCATTATTATGATAATAATTTCAATAAATAAATAGTATTGATGTGCCTTGTTGGGAACTTCTTGACACATATTTTTTGTACTGTGGCATCCTCTATGAGTCTTGACATAAAAATTGCTTTATAAATTAATATGAAAATGTCTAATTTTCATGGAATAATGGGTATATATAAATGTGCTATAGGGTCTATAAAAAAATAATGGATTCTATTAAATTAATATTAGTATTAATGTACCTACAAACACATCAATAGTTAACTCCACCTTATCTATAGTAATCTAAAAATCATTCCATTCTCCCCTTGGAATATTCAATTGTAGATTCCATTGACACATTGTGAATTTTTTCGTATGGTCACCTTTTTCCATTTTGTAAAAATGGAAAAAAAAAATTTTAATAATTCACCAAAAATTTATTAACATGATGACCCTTTTCTATATAATTTTAACAAACTCTTACTAGCATTAGTAATTTTTCATGGTGATTATTTATATAGATATATCATGATGGAAATTTCTCTACCATTTTCCTCATATTTAATTAAATCCTATTTCATCGGGTATAGATAACCACATATAGAATCTGATTCCCTTAAATATGTAAAATCTAGATAATTCCAAATTTTTTTATCTAAAATAAAAAAATCATTATAGTATTAAAATTTTTTAGAGACCATCAACCATAAAATCAAGTCTGAATCCCTCCAATGAATTGGTAAATTTTGCACTACATGTAGAATATAAAATATGTATCATACCTCGATAACCATATTATGTTAGTTTGAAACTCTAATATACATTACTATTCATTTATATTAAATCAAATTAATAATTTCATCATATATTATTTTTATTATAAATAATTGTTTTTAATAACATCTCATTAAAAGTGTTCTATTCTAGGAATTCCATTAACATTTCCTTCCTAGTATTATGGACCATCAAACACCATTTATCAGTATCTTCATTGTGAAAATAAAAATCATGGATAACAATTTTCTTTTCACTATATCCCAATTCCATATTGATATTTTCTATTAGATTAATCCATTATTCATCATCCATTGAATTCATAGTCTCACTAAATGATGGGGTCTTTTGTCTCAAAAAGTTATCTACTTTTGGAAAATCTCATTGTTGAACAGTTTTCTCCATTTAGGGAAACCATTTATACATTATATGATTATCCTTTACAAATATTTCCATCATTTTATTCATTATAATACCATCATTATTTTTTCGATCAGTATGGATATTTCTACATTGTCTATGACTATTCATCCCAATCTTTTGTCCCTGTGACTTTTCTAAAAAATTTCATCTACTCAGTAAGTTCATAAAATTGTGAATTTTAAAACAAAAATTTAAATACTAAATATGGTGTAACACACGAAATAAATAATATAATCATTTTTTATCTCATTAAAATTATTTTTGTGTTCATTGATTTTATCTTTAGTTTTATATCATTCATAATGGTTAGTAAATAAAATTAATCTATGAATAGATATCAAGTAGTTAGTATGTAAATGAAAATGACCAAATAGAAATGAAATTTAACTATAGTGTAAGGATGAAATACATCCAGATAAAAAATAATATTTGAAAAATTCATTTATATTAATTATAAATTATATATAAATAAATATAAATAATTATTATTGGATTTCATGTTTCACTATCCCATGATACATATACAATCAATATCTATCATCAAGGTTGATTATAACTACTAGGTAAAACCCATCTAATTTGGATAACTATTTGGTCCCTTGATTATAGTGATGCATCAACATGATATATGTTTCCATGCAACCAAAAAAGTTATTTTTCAAATAAATAATCATATTTCCTATAATCTAATTAGTTCATATAATATTTTCTATATCATCAAGTATCTGTATTGAGTAAAGGATTCAACTATATTTATATTTCCCAAGTTAATCCAATAGATTTAAAAGTTATCAAAACATATAACAATTGTATAAGGATTACTAAATAAATTTATAAATAGATAAAGAATATGTTTATTTATGATAAACATAATTTCCAATGAAAATTATCACATGAAATAGATTATTTCATGTAAAAGTGAACAATCATAACAGAATGTGATATTGCTCAAAAACTTTTACCACTTGGTAATTTTTATGTCAACTACCATTGGATTGAATCATTCAAATTTAATCATATAATTGAATTACTTATTAATAAATCATTATATTAAATATTAATGTCACTTATATAACCTATATAAATTAATATATACACATAGTGTTGCAATATTACTAAATGAAAATAAATCAAGATGAAGTCTGTTAACACACCCAGCCTCTTGGTTGAATGGGATTTAAAATCCAATAACGTAGTTTTAAACATGTTATTAAATTATAATATAACCATATTAATATTTATAGTATCATATATTATAATTTTATATAATTTTTTTACCTTATTTAATAATAATATTTCATTTTTTTCTTTTTTTTCGGGTGTTAATGAACTTGTATTGTCATTCATTATTTACCATGAATGATTCGGTTATTCTGAATATTATATTGTTTCACCATCTAAACAATAAAAATAATGATATTAATTTCATATTTATATACCAATTATAATTTTAATAATAATAATGAATTATGGTTTTGGTAAATTAATTGTGTAATGATCATAGATACGGTAAGACATACTTACGTATGAGTAATATTTCAATTTTCTAATGATCAATATGGAAATGAGATTAAAATTTTATTATCGTTAATGAATTTTATTAATAAAAATATATTATTTTAAAAATATAAATAATCATATAATATATATGGATTAGTTATGAATAGAGAGTGGCATCATTTCATGACAACCATAGTCCACACATACATGAATGACATTATAATTTTTATAGCGAAGAATGGTATGAAGAAATGATATAAACCCTATTTTAAAAATGATAAATATTCCATGAATATCATAATTATTTTATATATTTCATATATAATCAATAAAGTTATCTTTATCCCCTTCCATGTAAATATTTAATGAATGAGAAATTACAACTCTTCGTGAGGTGGTAGTCCAACATACACATGAGTAACGTTATCACATAAATTTTGGAAAGGGAAGTAAAAAAAAGTGATATATAAGATAAATGGAATCAAGAGGATTATTAATGTCATTAATTTCATGTATATATATATATTATCAATAATCATAACTAAACTTGATATTTGGAAATGAAAAAACATGTGAAATTAGATTGAGAGGCATTTGACTATCATTCAGTTGAATGACGATTTTATAACCAATTTTAAAGAAGTGGATATTGTTTTAGTTCAATACATTAAAATAAATAAATATATTTATATAGAATATTATGAGGATATTATTTAATATTTCTTTAAAAATAAAATAATGAGGTGGTGGATGAAAAGTATAGTGATTGGCGAACATTACCTCTTCTTCATGTGTCACAATAGGGTTTTCACCTAATACATCATAGGTTGAACTTTTACCCAAAATGAGGATTCTATGATGACATGCTGGAGGTTTCTATTCAAAATAGGTTTTTTTAATTAAAAAGGGTTTGGATGTGTGAATAATATAGTATAGTGGGTGGTATATTTTTGATGAGGGGAGTGGTACACGTGTAATGTTTTGAATGAAATGAATTCTTACCATTTTTTTCTTTTCCCGAGGATCAATTAAAATAAAATTATTTATACCATTAGGACAACGATCTAATGTTTTTGGTATTTTAGATTTTATAGAAGGTTTTTTGATATTTTATACCTCTATATTTTATTATAACCCCTGATAATACCATACTCACTTTCTCAAAGAAAAATAATATTTACTGTTTTAACAAAAAAATCTATAAATATTTGGTTTCAATTATTATAAATTATAAATAATCAGTATTAAAAATATAGAAACAATTTTTTAAAATTTAATTTACAAAATTGTAAAAATAGAATTTAAATTTAATCTGATCGATGTAATGATAAAGCTGGTTTTCAATAAGTAAAATTTCAAATTTTCAAAATGTTTTTATATAAATACTCAATTTTTTAATTATTAAAATGAAATACATTATTTTATCTGATGTAATTTTTATATAATTTCTCATAAAACCATTTTCATAAAATAATTTGTAATTCGAAAGTATTGAAATGAAAAAAAAAATCAATTATAATTTAATATATTCTACTATTTGAAAACGATTAATCTTTTTAGAAAAATATCAAATCATAATCCTAAGATCAATCTTATTTTATTATTTAAAAGTTGAATATAAATTTCTAAATTTAATTTTAATAAATTTTCAAAAAATATTTTTATGTTATGTACATGAAGCATAACTAATATTAATACTTAAGAAAATATACTTTATCTGAAAACATTAATTTGACATTAATAAAATTATAATTTCATTTATAATAAATATATAACCATATTTGTCATAATTTTTATTACATTTCATACCCACCAACATAACTACTAGTTCATATTTTTCATGTTGAAATAATATTTTAGTTGTTTATTTTTGATTAAACAAAACATTTCATCCAAAGAAAGTTATAATTGAAATTAAATTTATTATAAACTAAATATATTTTAATATATTGGGGTTTTGGAATACATAGTTGAATTTAAATATACTAATTTTTAAGTAAAAAATCAAAATAAAATTTAGGTTTCCATCTCATTTAATGATTGACGAGGATTATCTTTGAGATGAAAATAGAGATGATTTCCATAAAGTCACTTGTGAATTGTTATTTTTTATATCTTTAAGTTAGGGAAAATTTATAAGAGTAGTAATTACTTTAATCTAGAATTGAATAAACTGAAATGTGATTTAATTTATTTTTTTAGGGTTTTAAACATTCATATCTTTTGTAGTAACTCGACGTTTTCATGTTTGTTTTTCCATTTGAACTTTGAAAATAAATACATCATAGATTCATACTAATATGATTCATACATTGTAGGTGATAAATGTGATATTGGACATGTCCTTATATAATTTTTTATGAAATGAATAAATTTTTTAGAAGTAATAGTGTTCGAAGTTGTATTTATACATTTTTTTCCATGGGTGCTTGAGATATATTTTTATACCTTAATTCACCCCTTGGAAATAAAATCACATTGTTGGAGATAAAAATGTTAAAACATGATAATTAAAATTAAGTAACATTCATGAGGTTATTGAAATATTGGAGGAGTATATTTTAAATAAAAATTGTACAAAATTTCATTTTATATATGTATTTTTTTTCAGCTCATAAGTTGGAATTTTGATTATCCAAAATAAGAGAAAGAATTATTGTATAATGATGTATCTATGAATTTCAAATATGATAAATTAATTTTATATCTTACTCTGTTTAATCATCCTTTTAATCATGATGTTTCTAGAAAAACACAAGTATTACCTCTTTAATCATGATATTGGTGATTTTTTATATATTAATATTGTGATATTTAATATAAAGAGATAAAGTAGAATCTTATAATATGAACTGTCATTATTTTCCACTATTTATGTTAAATGATTTAGGTTTACTATGGTACCAATTTTTATGAATTTGAATCTTGTTAATACGGGGATGTTTTTATGTGTACAATGGTTCTATATTGTTTTAACAGTGTGAAAGGAATTACACAACCCATGAAATGGTGTTTTCCACAATAGTAAATTATATAAAATTATAGAGATATTTTTATTTGGATATTTTTTTGTAAAAAAATAAAAAAACCACCTATTGTATATCATTTTATATGTACACATGAATATGTAATAGAATTGGTTAGATACTAATATATATTTATTATTTCCTTCCCGATATTATGTGTAATGAAAATAGTCTATTTGATTAAATTTATAAGAATTATCATCCTCACAATGTGTAAAAAGATAAATATATACTATATCATATTTCAATGATCGGTAACCTTTCCAATGATATAAAAAATGAAATTGTTTAGGTTTATTTAAAAATATTTTTTTAGGACCCATCACTTTATGAATGAGAAATTGGTTTGATGACCACCGAACATGATTTCAACATCATTAAATAGAGACTCGTTCCAGGGGAGATCATGTACCAAATGATTTAGGATTATGATTCCTTTCTATATGTTCAAATAAGTTGGTTGGTTCCTAAATTCATCACAAAATATGATATAAGGTAGTATCACACCATTATTTTGGTTTCAAAATTTTGAATTTACATGATATATTATTACATATATAATAATCTTGATGGGATAGAATGAACTAGAAAATTGAAGGATTTGTCTCTAGATTCCAAACCTTTTTAATATGTTATAAAATTACATAAAATAGAAAAGGGGGATCTTTAAAATTGGTCATACATAAATTAAAACATGATGAAATCAGAGTCTATATTATAATGATATTACCTCACTCTATAATGAAAATTGTTTTGGTAATTGTAGTGTTGGAAATCAACTCCACAACATAGTATTTCATGCCTATACTAATGGAGTTAATAATTAATGAATTTAGGATTTATCATATTAAATGTATCATTAATTTATAGGGGATAACCAATATCATTCAAAAATAAACCCAAGGGTCAACAAAATAATATTTTTGGTTTAAATAAATATCTTAATATATAAATGAGTTAGAATATATCATATAAAACATGGATGGGTTAACATTATGAAATTATTATATGTATTTTTAATTATGTGTTATTTGATTTCATCGATGATATAGGAGTCTATTTTGAAGATAAATTGACAATTACATTATTCTACTAAACTAGTTTTAATCATTAATGAATACAAATGCCCCTGTGTTGTACTATATATTATACCATTTCATTATATATTATGTCGAATAAAGAATGAGGATTCATAATTTTCCAACTGAATCAAATTCTAGTACACCACATCATGGGTGCGATTTATCTAATATCATTTCTATACTGTGGAAAGTTAATGAATTTCAATTGTATGCTATATATCATGAACCGTATAAATTTTAACTTTTGATCAATAATTTGTTTTATTTTTCCCTATTATTGGGCTATTAGTGAATAGAAAAGTAATGGAGTACATCACCATAACTCATTTTACAATCATGGATCTTTTTTGAATGTTAATAATCTATATTAATATCTATGTATGCATCCTCTATTAAAAGTAATGCGTATTGTTTTTGAATTTATCGTAACTAATAGATCATGTACCTGGATATTTTCATGTAGTTCAATTTATTGACATGGAGTCAGATTATAATGTATTTTTGATGGAGTCATTTATATTTATCATTGAGAAATATGATATGTACATCGAAGGAAAATTCATTCACTTAGTAACAGTGTCATTTATTTGTGCTCAACACACACATATATTATGGAAATATAACACTGTGATTGAAAATATGTGGTCAAAATTATTCAATTCGGAGGATAATTGATTATTCTTAGGGATGGTAAGTTGATAATGGGGTGGTCATAAAGAACTATATATTCCCATTTTACATTTTCCATTAACATTTGAGTAAAAAATTCATTATGATTTAATCCATTTTAGAGTGTGAATGGAAACAATTTACATGAAGGAGAGAGTATGAGATGGACCTTAAGAGTTGTATTGGCATTATCTACCTAGTAGTTTGTAACATGTTACTAAGAGAACCCAATAGGGGTATAGAAATGTATTTATTCCCACAATGTTCCAATTTGACCTATAACATATAACTACAATATTAGAAAATCTTTTTAAAAACATTGACGTTAAATATGTAATTTTACCAATAAATAATCCCTCTATTAATCCATAAATTAGTATTTAAACTCTCATTTATTCATGAATCCATAAAATTAATGTATCCATTATATTTAATTTCCATTATTTTAATATATTATTTATCCCTCACCTTATTTTAAAACCATTCCTTATTGGTTGATAATATATACATTACCATACATCTAATTAATTATATATTTATACATTAATTATAAGTATTATTAAATTATTCCATTTAAAAGGGTTCGTATATAATTTTGACAACTTACTAATCTCTAATTTAGTTCCAATTTTGGGATAGTTTGAATATAATTGTATGTTATATTTCATCTACGAATAGGGGATTGTGGATTTCCAATTATGATATTGTTATAAATCAGTTTTTGATCTAACATCAGATTCTTGGATTATTGAATTGTTTCATCGAATGATTCTACTAAAAAATATATTTCATATGAATAATACAATTTCGGTTGATCTATCCTCTTTCACTTAAACAAAAACCATGCTTTATTATTGTGGGAATGTGGTGGAGTAAGTGATGAATCCAATCATTTCTAACTAAAAAATTCCTATATTTTTTAGTAAGCTATAGTCAATTAGGAAATCTCAACATGATTCTAAATATATTCTTCCATAATTTTCTTCGATTCTTTATTACAGGTATATGTTTAAAATGTTCTAAAACATTCATAATATGATATATTTACTATAATATGGTTAGAATCTTATTTTTCGAGGATATGCACATGTAAATTTCATTTATAATACATTTAGTGACAAACATGATCGTGTTCATTTATATAGAATTAATTTTTGTTCTATATAAAGTAGATAATATCTAATATTTTATATTGAAGTCACAATAATATTTAGAAGTTCAATATGGAATTATTAATTCTTTCAATGGCTATATGATTCCCCAGAGTATGATTTGTTGAAATTTTATGTATACTCCGACCCTTTATTTTTGGGATACTAAGAGAACCAAGACATTTATTGGATTCTATAATAAGTTTTGTTGGATCAGATATGGATGTTCCTTATTCTAAGAGTGGCTGAATCTATGTCTACATACATTTGAACCAATTAAAACATTACTCAATTTTCACCTTTTCAATATTTCATTGAATGGATCTCATTAATCCATTTTCAATTCATCAGTCTATATGCATGTAAATATAAATTTGAAAGTATTAAAATTATAACACCATGAATTTTTGAAATGTATTTACTCTTTAAATATTACAAAATCGTTAATCAACCATTTTTATTATCTAATGCCCACAACTTCTCTATTGATATTAAATGAAGAATGAGTGACTGTATAACTATAACTTAATTTATAATGGGAGAAAAAATGTGCAATTTTATATCTCTATTTGACTTTATATAAATGAAGATTCACATGAAGTCCTTTTACTTGATACCACATTTCTTGGATCAGTAAGATCTTATATTATCTAGATTGTTCTTTTTCCTAATCTATAGTGATAAAATGGGATTCTTCAAAGAACAATATTTATATATTTTAAAAAATAAAGGCCTTATCACTCCTCCTTTTCAAAATTATAAAATATATAGAGCCTTAGTGAAACTGACCCTTCTACAAAAATATACAGGAGATGTTTTTTGAATGCCATCTCTTACCAATATCTTCTAAATATTTTTCATCATCATAAATTATGAAGGGATTAATTAATCATTAAAACTATGAATTCTACTTCTTTTAAATTCATGGGATCTAAAAAGGCATTATGTGTTAGTCATATTATTTTCATTGATAAATGACAATGAGAGACTCATTTTTCTAAAATGTCTGTGTTTTTTTATTTCAATTACATAAAATTTTGTTTGGTAATTTAATAATAAGGATATATATAATTTACTCAATATTTAGGGTATTTAAAAAGGTTTATTGATGTATTTATATTTCATATATAATATTTGTAATTTTAAAATTACAAAATATATCTAATTTAATTTTGAATTTTCAATTATTGAGTAATAAATTTTTATTGGGAATTAATATTTCAAATAATTTAAAAAAAACAATTCAAATATTTTTTGAATTTTTTTTAATTATTATAGATTATTGGTCATAATAATTTTTTTATATTATTTTATTATCTTTATAAAACAAAAGAATTTTCAACTTGCCATTATTTTCGGTGCTATTCATGAAAGTCAATGTATACTGGTTGGCACAAACTATTCAAAGATAATTTTAATGATCAATTTAGGGTTCATTTAGTCATTCGGCCGATGAAATTAATCATGGGTTGAGGGAGGAAAAGTTGAAGAGATTCATCTATATGGATGAAATTAACACCACTATTAAAATTTAAGAAAATAGATTCATAAATATCTTGATTGTATGCCTACTAAATTGAAGAAAAACAACATCACAACTCTACTAATAGGACATTCTAGAAAACCTCTGTAGACTACTAAATAACTCCATTTTCATCACAATGAATCTTCTTATCGAGGTTCTCTAGAAATGGAATGAATATAGATAATATAAAAAATGATTTAATTCTCAAAAAACTCTTTGAAAAATAGGATGAAGATAAAAAAACACACTAAATGAATTAGATTAAAATGGATACTCTAATTTTGATGTTTGTGAATATTTGGCTCATTTGGGGGCTCTGGTATGGAAATAAATAACAAAAATATAACATCCAAGGTAATTATATAATAATAAATTTACCATGTATTTACATTCATCCAAAAAATTATAGGCATAATATATGAAAAAATCTCTTATTAAGAGTATAAATCTATGAAATTTTTAAAATATTGTTGTTCTATATTTTGATTATGAACCTATTTAAAAACTAATATTTTACACTATAATAATTTTGTAGGAAAAATTGAATTTTTTTTAGTTTTAAAAATCATAATTTCCTTTGGGTTAATTTTTGGTATTTTTTATAGCATTCATATTATGATGAATCGTGAATAATGCCAAATATTAGTTCACAACTACTTTTTCTCCCTATTTATATATCGTTAAATAATGTTTTTAACTATTTTTAAAAAGAAATTATATAATATTTTTTATATAAACCAATGTTTCTAATTTGAATGAATTTCACAATGAAATTTCATATTTATAATTTATTTAACTGTTGAAAATTTTTACACTAAAAACACATTTTCATGATTCATCGATTAGATTATTTTTAAATTAATTATATTGAGTTTAATTTTTAAACATTTTAAAAACAAACATACATGGTTATGATCATTATGATATTTATGATCTAATAGGATGAGTATAGCTGTTGAAATATATGAAAATAGTCTTTAGATATAATTTTAATTACATAGTTAAGGGTGAATCTGTAATGGTAAAAATAATATTACAAATTACACTAACACTTGGGAAATTTTTAATATATATGTTTTTTTCGACCTAATAGAAACCTTAAACCAATATAAATATTTTGGAAGAAACTTGGATTTCATTAAGACATTTATATTATTTTATTCAGAGAAAGAAAAATTTTCACAGTCATATTTTTAATAAGTAAAATATTTATCATATGGGGTTATATAAGTGATATGTTCAACTAAAAATAGTCTTAAAAATGAAAATTTTACCAACATCATAGAAATTTATTTATAAATTTTTGGAAAAAAATAATTAAACTAAACTCAAACACAATGATGATGTAGTAACTACATTTTTAATTGAATAATCAAATAAATGGTATTTAATATATTATAAAAAATATAATTTAATATAATTTAAATCATTTTGGAATTCAATGGATGAATTTGGTAGGTTATTTTTTTATGAGAGTTTGTTCGATTATATCATGATGTAAAGATATTTTTAAAAGGTTTATAAATTAATAGTTTGAAAATGGACAGTGATGAAATTTCAAACTATAAAAATGTTTATAAAATGATTTAAAATATTAAAAACCCAATATTTGGATAAATGTTTGGGATACATCCAAATATTTCATAAAATACTCTTTTATTGTTTTTCTGAAATGTTATGGTAATTATATTATCCCTAAAATTGAAAACAAATTGATAAAATTGTAAGAATGAATAGGGTTAAAACAAAAGGTTAAAGATACAAAAAATTTCAAAACATGGGTAATTCTCATTGGATGATAATATTTTGACGCATCCTCATCCAAGAATACAAATAAATAACTTTGGACATATGTTGAAAAGAAAACAAATTTATATTAATTTAATAATTTTAATAATATCAAGAGTGTACATCCCCTCTCATACAAATGGGAACAAATTCTTATCATTTTATATGAAATATAAAACAATTGGATTCAGAAATAGTATTCTTAAAACCATTCCATGCATCCCTCCCCCCATTATATAGGCATTAATTAAGGTAGAACACTATATATTTAGGTGTTGTGGTGTTAATAAAATGAGATCAACTAATGATGATGTATCCTTTTTATTTAAGTATTTATAATTTAGTTCTTCTTCACATCATTAAAATATTAGTTATACATTATTTATAAAAAACACAAATATCTTGAATATACATATATAATTTTTTGATAATATAATTACCTTCATCTGTCTCCACATCTATTAAATGTGAAAATAAATAATAATTTGTATTTAAATGTGGACAACCACCTCCAAAAAACAAAATAACTCATTTTCCATAATTGATTCTCAATAAAGATTATATTGATTGAATTATTTTTCATATATGATAATATGTTCATATTTTTTAATATATTGAAAAATGTATCAATTTCATTATTTCATTACATGCACATTACATTGATAACATCATTCATGCATACATGTAAACTATCACCTCTACAAAGTGATGTGATTAATTTTTAATCACCACACCACATGAATAATATATAAAAAAATATTTAAATGATATTAATGACATATTCCTAGTTTTATAAGGGTAAAATTATACATAACTTATTTCTATAATGATAATTGAAAATAAAAATTTTACTCATTCATATGTATATTTTACCATATCCATGATTGTAACATAGTCAATTTTTTCAAACCATAATTAAATGTTTGATTTTAAAGAAAAAATTAATTTGTAAAATTGATAATTATTTCCTGAATATTATTATGGTGATGATGGATTAAAGACCAAATTTGACAATATTTATCATACAAAAGTCATTTAATACTCAGGTACCAAATATTGACAATTGTACAACATGAACTTAAATAACTAGGTAAGTTTTATAATGTAATAATAAATTATATAAAAGTAAAAATAGACATTAAAAATGTTATAAATAAATTAATTAAGTGACATAATTTTATTATGTAGTATGATAATGATCATACATATCAAATCCCACTCAACTTATGGGATTTATCTAAATATCCATTCATTGAGTAATATTTTAATGTCATACACCACCGTATTTTATGGGTTCTATAAACAACTCCATTACTTTTAGTTTTATTAAAATATTTAAAAAAGAATATATATATACATAGTGTTTCAATTTATTTAAAAATGACAAAACCAATGTAATTGTTTTAATGCATACATGGATAATGACTTCTCCAGATGCATGAATGTTATTTGATATTTGGCATCCTCTTAAAGAATAATTTTTTTAAAAATAAATGATCCTTTTATTCACTTTTCTGGGTATTCTGGAATTAAAAATGATTCTGAAATAAAAATTTTTATATCAATAATTTGAAATGATTTTATTAATTTGAAATTATTTTTTTGATTGAAATTATGAAAAATAAAATATTTTCTGTGATATGATTATATAATGGTACCATGACATTTTATGGTGGTTATATGATAAACCAAGGATAAGAAGTTTTGTAATAAATGAAGTATTGGTGGTTATGTTAAAACCAACAATAAATTTGGGGTGAATGTTTTCTATATGGTTATTCAATTTTTTAGGATTTAAAAATTTATAATTATACCTAATGGTTAATAAATAAAACGATAATTGTGTACCATGTTACTTTTATGTTCTATCTATGCATTCTATGTATATTATGGTAATATTCGGATTGAAAAGGGTTATAAATATTCTTACTTTTAAGTGACTGTAATTAAAAATTATAATGGTTGAAATTTATTACTATATGGTAACATTCATAGGTTTTCATGTTTTCACAAGACTAATAGTTTTCTGACAATGTGAATCCCTTACTAAATATATTTTTTTACCAAATGTTTGAAAAAGTTTTCACATAAATGAAGGGATAATAGAGACAATTTTGATATCAAGGGTGATTGCTAAATATAAAAAAGGCAATTATTCATTCTAAATGTTGTTGTTTTTTACTAAAATTGATATTGAGTAGAGTTTTCAACATCGCACTATTTGAGTTTTAATTTATTAATTATGGACTAATAAAAAAATTATAAACCTAAAACAATTTTTAATGTGAAAAAAATTAAATTCTTGACTTTACTCGAGATTATGAATTGTTTTGTAGCCACAAATTTATAGTTTATATTAAGGGAACTATTATATAACTTTAAAGGTTATGGTAATATTAATAACATACCCATGATTGTTTTTTCCATTGTTTAAACATAAAAAATATAGAGAATATGAATATTTTCATTTTTTTCTATCTAATTTATATTTGTTTATAATGGTTTTCTATAGATGAAATATGAAGTTGTAATGGGAAGGAACCAAGAGGAAACCATCCTTCTGAGTCAATATCCTAAAATGGTTAGAATTGGAACTAAGTATTTTTTTTTAGTGATGGCTAAGTGGAATCAAGAGATAAATGGTGGTTAAGAAAATGAAGAGGAGAAACATGATATACTACATATGAACGTGATGATAGTGGTTCATTTTATGATACAACATCCCCTATATTTCATAGGAACATCTTACTTCATTGATGGAAATGGATGTATTAAATCCCTAAAAATGTTATTTGAGGGTATGGGTTGTTCGGGGCACCAAAAGGAACTCTTTCAAAGTTCATTTTGATCATGATGTAGATATGTGATGATCAATGGTTAATAATATTAGAGTAACTGAAGATATTTATTCCATTTAATGGGATTAATATAATAATATATTACTTGTGAAATAATTTTCCATTAGTGTTTGACTTAGGAAAAAAAATAAATTCATTAAATATAATAAAAATATAGAATATTCAGTGGCATTTTGTTAAGAAAATTCAACCAGTTTGGAATGGTATAACAAAAATTTTATCTAGTTTCATAATAGTAATATAAATAAGTTTTACATTGGTCTAAAACTAATATATCGATGGTAATCTATTTAATGTAATTTAAAAACATATGAAAACTTGTTCAAAATGTTAAGAAGTTTTAAATGGTGTTATCCCAGGATCATGTGTCCCATTATAACAAGTGAAAGAATAATTCATTTTGGTAGGTTATATGAATTTATACATGAAATAATTTTACATGTATGAAAAAAATTTACATCTTTGTAGAATTCTAGTAAAAAATATAGGAATGTTAAATTCAATTTCAAGGAAGTGTGTCTAATGTGGTCAGACAAGTCATATTACTCATTACTACAAGGGATATGATCATTAAAGTAATGAAAATCCAATATTAATATGATTTAGTTTAATTGGGTTGTGGAATTATTCTAATGTTTGTCTAATTTTGATTACCTAGGGTTGAGAGGATCAAGATCCAAAGCAAAAGCTTATGTAAAAATCTTTTCCTTTTACTACGATTGTTATTCAGAAATAAAATGATGTTGATATCGCTTTAAATAGATTAGTATTTCTCGAAGATTCATTTGAGTTATGGGTACCATCGGCTAAAGGAGAATGTGGATTAGATTCCAAAGTCACTTTTCTAAATGAGAAATGGTAATTATGAGTTTTTGGTATTACCCCTTGGGTGTTCTAATGTACCTACTAGATTAATGAATCTTGGGAAAGGAGTATTCCATCCATTTTTTTGGATTAGTTCTTGGTTTTTCTCAAAGATAATATTTCGTAATATTCTAAAATATATGAGGAACATGAAATGAATTTATTGATTTTTTTCATACCTAAAAGTAAATGAAAATATGTAGAATATTTATTAATATTGAATGTTGATGAAAACTAAATTCATTTCTTAGATATATTATTTCTATATATGGTATAATTTTTGACACTTAAAAAAAATTATAGAGGAGTTTCCCAGACCAACCAATGTTAATTAATTTAATATTTCTTTATGTTTTGAGGTTATTGAAAATACTTTTTATGAAAACATTTCATGGTTATCTATCCGACTAACTAAGTTAACACAAAATGGTGTTTTGATTATCTGGACAAAAACATGTGACGACTATTTTCATGAATGGAATAGTAGATTTTTAAATGTTCTATTTTTTCCCTACCTTCAAGAAATAGTGAATTTTTTATCTACATTGACACTAAATTGAATTTTAATGGTTTTTTCCTATGAATAAATATCAGTTAATTTATTATTCTTCACATTCGTTGAAACCACATGAGATAAATTATCATATACATGATCTGGAATTAGCGGCTATTATTTCCTGAAACATATTGGGGAATCATTTTTATAGTGTAAAGTGTGAAATATATACTGATCAAAAAATATTATATTTATATTTACCCATAAAAAATTAGCATGTTACATAGGATATAGTTTGAACAAATAACTGTTTATGATTGCATGATTCTTTACCATCTTTGAAAAATAAATAATGCTCTTGATTCTTTGAGTTGAAAACATAATACTACATTCACCATGTTGCATTTAGAATATAAATCAATGGTTAATTATTTGATGATTTATTTCTATCAATATTTTGGTTTTGGAAATTCATCTACTTATTTTAATGTTTGACTGCAATCATCTCTATCAAAAAGACTTAAGAAAGTGCAAAAATGAGACAGTGAGACACAGAAAAAGGTTGAATTGGTTCAAAATGGTATGTTACAAAATAAAAAATTAATAACATTTTTATTTTTTAAATAAGAAAAATAACGTTTCTTCTTTTTAATTCATTGTTGATGAAATATTTTTTATGTGAAGCTTGTAGTTTTCCATTTTAATTTCATTATGGTATTAAAAAGATGTAAAAATACTCTCAAGAGTGTTACTCGTAGGATCGTATGACAAGAGATATTTCTAATGTTATTGTGTAGTGTTTGAATTTTATACATGTTAAAATATAATGACATATTACAAATGGGACACTTCATCCTTTTCCAATTCCATAGTGGAAATGGGAAAATAAATCGATGGATTTTTAGTGGGATTACCAATTAAGTCTCAAGGGAACAACACAATCTGTGTTATTGTTGATTGTAGGAATTAATATTCCCTTGTTCTTACTATTTGAGACACCCATTCTCTAGATCAACTCTCTCGTTGTATATTAATGAGATAATCTAGATACATTTATTTCTTCTCTTCATTGTATTTCATCATGATCCTAGGATTACTTATAAAATTAGGAGAGTCCTTTAGAACTCAATAGGTACAGAGTTAAATTCTAGTACAACATTTTTTCCTAAATCATTGGGTCTTTAGAACGAAATTATCAGAATTTGAAGGTTATTAAATGTGCATGTTTAATGGATTTATAGGTATTATGGGATCATTATATTTCATTTGCAGTTTTTGATTATAACAACACATTTAATTCAACAATATAGATGGAACCATTTGAGGCATTATATGGAATGAAGTTTCAGACAAAACTTTTTTGGGAGGTTGTCCGATAAATGTGTTTTATGGCACAAATGTCAGTAAAGGAGACATTAGAAAATTTTCACATGATTAAGAGACACATGGGTACAACCAAAAGGTGGTAGAATAGTTATGTGGACAACTGGAGAGAAAAAAATTCTTTTGATAAAGGTTATCATTTCATTCACATGATTTCTCATTTTAAAAGTGTTATGTATTTCAGTAAGAAAGGTAAGTTGAGTCTAAGATTTATTGGACACTACGGAATCCTTGAAAATGTTGGATCCTATTCCTTTAGGGGAGTTTTCATGTAAGATATTTCTTGGTAGAAAATGTTTTTTTCAACGTTATGAAATCATATTCATGTTCCTTCTCATGTTTTGATTACCAAAGCAGTTTAGTTGGGTCATAATCCTTCTTAACAGGAATAACAAATTCAGTTTTTTGAATAGGGAGAGAAATAATTATGGAGTAAGGTGATTCATTAGGTAAAATTTTTATGTAAAAACCCATATGGTAAAAGAGGAAACGATGGAATATAGAAATACTATAAAGAAAAAATATTACCACATATTTGATAAGTGAATAAATTGTAAAGAAATAATTTATAGAAGGAGGGAAGGATATAACATCCTGGCCAATTATAGATTATGTGTTTTTTCCATATAAATTTATAATTACAAAATAGATATTAATATTATATTAATGGTCGTACTCTATGTCATATACTGTACCCGAAGCATAATAATGTGTTTCTCTAAAATCTATTATTTCACACAAAACTGAGTTATAACAAAGACATTATATATTATTAATATTATTTTTTAAGTTATACATATCACCTAGACTTTGTATGTTTGTGAATTAATATAAATAAACATATTATTCATACACATATTTATTTAATATTTTCACATTTATCCAATTAATTTTATAGACTTATAATAATAATAACTCAAGTTTTAAAAAACAAAAATCTCTAATATTTATAAAAGATTATTTTCCCTATTTTGATGGAGAAAAAATATTATATATTATTTATGAAATTTAAATAATTTTTTTAATAATGAATAAACAATATTTTATAAAAACAAAATCTCATTATTTACTATGGGATATGTTTTGATATTTTTCAGAGAACATTCATATTTCGATAAATTGTGTGGAATAAAAAATATTATTTCAAAACTGATTTATCATCCAATTTATTTATATAGATAAATTAAGTTTTTAACTAATTTTAAAATATAATTCAATCAATTTTTTTTCATATATTGTAATTTAAATAGTTTTAATCAATTTCGAAATAAAATATTATATTAATCCTTTTTGAACATTGAATAGTTTTTACTTTTAGAACATGTTTTCTGATCCGTCAAAGAGATTACCTCAAAATTTATTTCAGCCAGTTATATGTATTATATGTTGAAAAAAACATACAAAGTGTTATTAACATGATATATATGATCTAAAAATAATAATATAATTTTTTAGAAATATTAATAGTAACTGTGGTTATAATTTTTATTATGAAGAATAATGGGAAATCTAGTAATTTAGTGGAAAAAATATAAATTTCTCTAAACCACGTACATATATCATGGGATATGTTTTTTTCGACCAAAATCATACTTCATCATAAATATAATCTTTTTAATCCACATGGATTTATTTACAACTATTATAGAATTTTATTAAAAGGAATTAAAATGTGGCCACACTCATTTTTTTATCATGTAAAATATTTTTAATATTGGGTTATATAAGGGATATTTCCCACAAAAAGTATTTCTAGAAATATAATAATTTTACTTACATTATAGATTTTTTTTTAAAAAAATTTGAAGGAATATATTAAATTTAATGGGGATAAAATTATGATTTTGTAATTACTCCTTTAAAGATATAATTAAATAAATGATATTTAAAATTTTATAATAAATCAAATTTCATATAATTTATGTCCTGTAATAATTTTATTGATTACTATAAAATTATTTGATTTGTTGAAAGAGTTGGATAGATTACATCAGGATTTTATGAAATTTTTAATATGTCGTGAAATGAAAAGATTCAAAACTAACAATATAATATTTTTAGATAAAATATATTTTATTAAATTATAATTTGTTTTTGAAAATTAAAAAAATTTACCAAATATTCGTGGTATTTCTGAAAATTTCATATATGACACCTTTATTAGACGTTTTTCATGTTATGATAATTATATTGACCCTCAATGTGTAAAGTAATTGTTAAAATGGTCACAGTTAAAAGGGTTAAATAAAAAATATAAGTATCAATAAAATATTCAAAAGATGTATAATATTAATTTCATGATAGTATTGTGACCAATAATCACCATGTCTTCGAAATAAATAAATCTTGACTAATATTTAATAGAATTATAATTTAGATGAATTTAATATTTAAAAAAATTATGAGAGAACCCATACCCTATATTATAAAAAGGAAAAACTTCTTATCATTTCATCACACATAAAAACTAATTTGGTTTAGCCAAATATTACATGAATACGTTCTGAGAATCCCTCCCCACATTATAGAGGCCTTATTAATTGTAGGGGATGCCAATTCATCATAAAAGATTAAATAATAACTCTATTATACTCAATATATTATAATGATATTTTGTTAAAACAGTCAATTAAATCCATTTTCAATTCCTTCAAATGTGAAAACACTTAACTGTTTTTGCGTACATGTGATATATTAGCTCAAAAAATCAATTCAATTAATCTGAGTTATGTGGGTAATTTCTCCACTTCCATGACCATTATTTAATAATTGGAATCCCCTACAATTCTTAATGTTTTTAAAATAAAAATAAATCAATTATTATCTTCTATGGTTATTTTGGAATTTAAAAATGTTTTTAAAATACAATGACTATCCCTATATCTTGAAATGATTTGTTTTTATTAACAATAAAATTTAATGAGTGTAATGATGAAAATTTAAATCATTTATGTGATTTGATTATATAATTGTACATAGATATTTTATGCATGGTTATAAGATAAAACAAGGAAGTGTGGTTATGTGGTACATCAAGGATTTATGGTTATATTATAACCTCAAATGTATTGGATATAGAAGATGACTAAATGGTTATTCCATATTGTAAGAGTTTCGTGTATGTATACTGATAGCATGGTTATTACATTTATGTATAATTATGTCTTATGTAACATTTATGTGTTATATATTCATTATATAGGATTTATAGAAATATTTTCCTTATAAAGAGGGTAATCAATGAGTTTATTTTAAAATGAAAATATTCACTACTTCATAAGGGTGAAAAAGTATTAATTGTTGATAATTTACTAGTGTGTTTTCATGTTTTCACAAGATTAACAGTTTTCTTTCTATTTGAATACCTTACTAATATTTTTTCACTCATCCCAAGGTAAAAAAAAAATTCAGTCTTTTTTGGAGAATAGAGACAAGGATTGGATCAAGTGTGTTCATTGGACATGAAAATAAACTATTTTCCATTTTAAATGTTTTTGATTTATTGAGAAAAATGGATATTGATTGGACATGTAATTATTATAATATTTGAGTTGTTATGTTTTAATTATTCCCTAATTCGTAAAAATAAAACCTGGAAAGATATATATTATGAATGAATGTAAAATTACCAACATAACTCATATTATATAATGTTCTAAGATTGTGGCCTCATATAGAACCTTTCCAGTCATGTATGATTCTATATTCATTAAAATATAGTATCAATTAAATCGCAATTATTTATTAAAAATAATGTTTTCCCTAAACGAGTGGATATATATGGAGTATTAAAATACCCATACAATTACTTTGGAACATATCCTCTAGTGGAAAGGTCAGTCCATAACCTTAAACAAAATACCTTATGGACTGCTAATGATTGGGGAACTAATGAATGATATTGAATCAATTAAAATAATATTATAATATAGTTTTTGTAGAATACATGAAAAAAATATAATGAAAAACTATTGTGTGATACTTTTAATAAATGAATTATGTATAGCTACAACTATTATTTGAAAATCCAAAAACAAACGTTTAGGATGATTCCATGTATGATCATGTCAAATTCAGGGAGGTTTTTAGGTTATATATAAATTGGAGATTTGGGAGATAGGTATTAAGACATGAAAAATTTTATTTGATAAGGTGATATAAGAAGAATTTCATATATTAAAAAAATTATGAAAATATTTACACATTTAAAATGAATGATAATAATATTATTGAGAAAAAAATGATTCTCAAAATGAAAAAAAAAATCTTTTGATATTTGAGTTTAAAAATACAGGTGTCTTTACCACATTGAAAATTAGAACATGGTTTAAACAATGTGATATTGTTAAAAACAATATACTATTGATATTGTTGGTTTGATTTTTATTTACCCAACCCCTTTTGGATATAATTATTGGATGACCATGTGAGAATAAATTTCAATGTATGAGGTATTGAATATTACTGAGGTATTTTTTATTTTAATTGATATTAATTTGGTACATTTGGTTAATACTTCAATTTATCAATTTTATTTTCTGAATATTAATATATGACTACTGTATGGCTATTGAGATAGTGATAATTTTAATGTATATCTAGGGTTGTTGACCTCCACCATGACCTTTTAGTCGGTTAAATTCTATGTTATATCTTGTTTATTGGGTTCCCACCTTCTAAGGAACTCACTATTACAAAAGTGGCCTTTAACCACGCTAGAATATGACATTAATAGTGCTAAAAAATTACTAACTACAATATCATGGTTAAATGGCCTGAACATATATCTATGCAAGAAACTAATTCATAATGGTGTACATTATCGGTACAAAAAAATGTGTTTAAAATCACACTTTTATTTGCCGATTAATATGGTTCTGATTAAGGGACTATTTATTAGATCTTTTACAAGAACCAATAAAGGTGTCCTTTTTTGTGATAATAAATGATTTGATAAAGGGATGGTTTATCAGTGATATTTAACGTGCTGATAAAGGGATGCTTCATTAAAAAATTTATAAGTTTTGGTAAATGACTCCGTTAACAAGACATGTCAGTAGCACTAAACAAGGGGTATATTGTACAGTGATGCAATAGAACACTTGAGCACCAAAAATAGGGCATACAGTGTGATGTAACAATACTCTAAATCACCAAAAAAAAGCACAATAAATTAAAAAAATTCATAAAAATATAAATAATTTATATTAAATAAAATTTCTAATACAAATCCAACAAAAAACAATATTATAGATTATGTAAGATGTTTTTCTACTACAATTAATGTAAATTTGAAAAAAAAAGTATTAAATTGAGTCATACTGGTTACATCATGAGTCATATTGAGGATTGGATGATTCATAAACATCCAAAATAAATTATAAATCATTTTTCTAATGTTCAAAAATAATATTACAATATTTGATCGGATTTGAGATTTTATATTGTTTTTTATTTTTAATAAATGTCAATTTTGAATAAAAAGATGCACTTTGAGTGAAACTGATCACACCATGCATTTTATTGAGGTGAAGATGAATTATACAAATACCAAATTATATATTGATTGGTGATATAATGTATCAAGACAATCATAATGTGGTTCCTTGGTTATGAGTATGCTAGTTATTTACTAAAATATTATTTTAAATTTTAAATAGGTTCCTTGGGTCATACAGGTTGCATCGTGTGTGGGATTGATAGGAGACTAATTCATAAATTCCACAAATTAATTACGAATATTTTTCCAAAATTATTAAGGAAATATGATTCCTTTTTCTTTTTCTTTAGAAACATGCACATTTATGTATTAATATGGAAATTTTTAACATATTACAAACACATTGAATCATACTAGCCACATAGTGAGTCAAATTGAGGAGCGGCTGATTCCTACCTATCATAAATGACATATGGATCATTTTTCTAATGTCCCATAATAATCCAAATGTGTTTTATTATATTTGAGTGTGTTATATTTTTTTCATAAATAAATATCATTTTTGAATAAAAATATTCACTTTGGGTCATACCAGTCACATCATGCATCTTATTGAGGTGTGGTTAATTCATACATCTCCCAAGTGACATATAGATCGTTTTCTTAATGTGAGAAAATAATATGAAATTTTTTATAATGTTTTGAGTATTCCATATGAGATTTTTTCAAAAATTACATATTAAATTGGAATCATACAGTTTCAGTCCTATAGGATACATTGTATATGGGTTTCACATTAGAATTATTCATACATGTCAGAAAAATAATTATAAATATAATTCCCAAATTAGAAATGAAATATTACTATATGTACATTGTTTTTAGTGTGATACACATTTATATATTAATATGAATATTTTAAACTCATATGGGATTGATGGAGAAATACTAATCACCATGTGCGTAGGATTGAGGTGTTGTTGATTTCATTATGTCAAATTTGTCATATGGTTCATTTTTGTATTGTAAAAAATCAATAAGAATGATTTTTTGAATAGGTATGTTTTTTGATAACTAAAAATAATACCCATTATGAATAAAAAGATGTAGTTGATGTAATACCAGTGTCACCATGCATTATATTATGGTGTAGATGATTCTCAGATATCCCAAATGACATGTGTATTGTTTCTTAAATGCATCAATAATTCTCAAATTGTTTCCATCTTATTGAGTATGTCACTTTTTTTTATCTAAAATACTATTTTAAACTAGCAGAAAACACATTGAAATATAAAGGTTACATTGTTTTAGGTTTTGATGATTGACTTGTTTTTAAAAATCACAAATGAATATTGAATTGTGGTCTTTAATTATCAATAAAATTTTAATGTTTTTCTCAGTTTTTAATTATAGTCACTTTTTTTGTATTAAAATATCAATTTTAAATAGATAATGAGTACTTTTAGTTAGACTCATCACCACATTAGTCAAATTGAGGTGTGGAAGATTCCTACACATAAAATACGACTTATGGAATGTTTTTATATATTAAAAAATCAACCCAAATATTTTTTATCAGTTTTCTACAAGTTTATTGTTTTTTAATTAAATTAATCCCAATTTTGAATAAAATCATGCCATTGGAGTTATACTAGTCACACTATTCATCCACAAAAATTTACATCACATTCATACACATCCCGAATAAGTAATGTATCATTTTACTAAAGTAGCAAAAGAATGTAAATGTATTATCTCAATATTGAGTATGCCACTTGTCTCTATTACTAAAATTTCATTTTAAATGGAAACATGTTATTTTAGTCATAAATGATGCATAATATTTGGTATTGAAAAGAGACTAATTCCCACACATCCAAAATTTATTTTGAATCATTTTCCAACTTTATCAGGATAATCCTAGTATATTTGATTGGATTTTAGTGAGTAACAAATTTTGTAATTAAAAAGTCATTTTTTATCTTATAGCAAATACTTTGAGTCATATTGGTCACATCGTGAGTCAAATTGAGGCGTGTCTCATTCTTACAAATCACAAATGTCATATAGATTTTTTTTACAAATGTAACAAAACGATAATAATTTTTTTCCCCGGTTTTGAGTGAATCAAATTTTTTTTTACTAAAATTAATGTTAATTTTGAATAAAAAGTCAGAATCAGAGTCATATCAGTCATAAAATGCATTATATTAAGGTGTGGATTATTCCTAAAAATCCCATATGAAATATGGATTGTTATACAAATGTATCCTTACAGTATAAATATGAATCTTTTATTTTGATTACACAACATGTTTATCTTACTAAAATGTCATTTTAAACTGGAAACACACACTATGAGTCATACAAGTCAATTATTTGGGTGTTTTAGAGGGGATAATTCATACACATCACAATTTAATTATTATTCATTATGCTAAATGTCCAATAAAATCGAATAATGTTTTATATGTTTTCTTTGACTGACAATTTTTTTATTAAAATGTCAATTTAATATTTATAACACACATTGATAGTAGCCCTCCTCAATGACCACGATATATCAATGTCGGTTTTCCTATAATTTTTCTCTCATACACCATCTGTTATCAATAGTTGATTCTATATATCATTCATCAAACATTTACATTAGATTATAATCTTATTGGATGATTGGGAGTTGAAAAGATGTTTAGTCAATAACACTATTTAATAAATTTAAACACTCAAAATAGAATGATCTTATGTGTGGATTACTAACCATTATAAAATAACATAATCATGTGGGGAATATAATTATTTCTATAATCCACCTATAACAATAAAAAATAGCTGTTATATCAGGTGAAAAGTGTTGTGTCCACTTTTAATAAAATTATCTCAAACAAAATATTTTTATGATCCTCATTTGACTTCATTTATGAAAATAATTATTGTTTTTAAGAAAGAACATTGTCTCATCCTCCAGCTCGGTCTCCACCTCAATCTACAGATGTGCCTCATCCTCCACCTCATTTTATGTCTCCATGTATCCCCCCTCCTCCACCTCAATATTTTCCTCCCAAAATTACCAATTATTTTATATTATCATTTTTTTCTTATAAACAAATTGATTTCTTCCATCATACGTTTCCATGAGAAAGAGATAAAAAAATAATATATAAGTATTATGAAAAAATTTCTTCACACCCAAAATATATTTCTTTGTTCATAACTTATACAATATAACCAATATATCATGAAATGACCTAAATTTTTCTAGTATGCATTGTGAAAAATAATATTCTTCTCACTCATCTCTAAACAAATTTATGGAGTATCTATATTATTAGAAATATTCATATTAGAGGTAAAATATAGACAAAATTATTATTATGAAATATATATATTTAAATTTTAATTACCTTTAGAAATTAAAAGCTGAGAGATTTTGGTCTTTTAATGTTTTCTGATCTCTATTATAAATTTTTTGACTTAATAACCAAAATATATTCCATTAAATCCTTTCCAATACTACAAAATCATTAATAAAAATAATAAATTTGTTAGAAATGTTTACATGGTTATATATTTATTTATATATCTATATTTATTTCCATTTTTAGTAACACTTGAGCATTATAACTTTATACAATGGAATAATTTGATGATTTATCCTATATTTAGTAACCTCCCAATCATAACTAAATTATTGTAAAAAACATTACCAAAAATATAATTTATTGTTTATCTCTAAAGTTTTTCATGTGGGGTATTAAAAATTTAAAATAAACATCATTTAGGGTAGGTTGGTTGGATATCCATGCATTGGATCGAAAAAAATATTTAGGGTGTCCAGATTGACATTATTCGATATCCAGTGATTGCTAAAAAAACAAACCCAACAATGTAATGAAAAAATTACACATATTTATATGGTGACTAGATTATAGAGTTTTATTTTTTCATTATTTATATCAATAATATCCTTTCAATTGAAACTTTTTAAATAAATTATTCAAGTAAACCAGAAATTTTCTTTTTTATTTTCATCATCATCTACTGTAATTTTTATATAGAAATGATATAGTGATTATTGAGTTCAAATTATGATTCCATGATCATCCCTTTATATAGTTGTAACATAATTTCATGTATAAAATATGAATAGTTATTAATATTAATAAACATACCAGTTCACTATTTTTACATAAATATTATGAAAATGTACATTATATGTTTATTTATAACTAAGACTTCCATCCATTAATTCTTGAGAATCTCATTTAGAGTATAAAGAAAATTTTTGTATATCAAGGAATTTACGAATATTTTTTCTAACTATAAAATGAAAGTAATATTTTTATCTCTAATTATGGTCTCTTCATGAAACTGTAAGGATAATGTTGGTTTCTCCATAACAATATGGGATAAGTACTCTAAAATGGCTATATATTTATCATGGTTGATTCAATAGATTTTATTTAATTGACTATCCATTTCCTCACTAATTTATCCTTCTATAGTATCTTACCTCTATTCATACATTATTTCAACAACCGTTATAGGTTTTCCATCTGAATCAATTTGATAAAGACTTTCCTCATGTAACATTATATGATTAGACGACCATGATATGAAATATCTAATGACATCATAGCCTATTATAATATGTGTTTAATCCATTGAAACATTCAACCGAGAAGTTGATTCACGAGCTACCTAAATCTCTACTCCTGTGATCTTTTGGGAGGTATTTGTGGTGTAGTTCTTATCAAGAGATATTATACACTATACCAATCACAATTTATCATGTGTGTGGGTGTTGATATAGGAAAATAATATACAATTGTACTGTATATAATATTAGTAATGTAATGTAATTGTATGTTTTTTATTAACATTTAAAAGAAAAGATAAATCATAAATTAGATTACAATGGTTTTGGTATGTAGTTGTGGAGGGGGAGGGGTTGACTAGACTCAATGCTGGTTGGATCTTTCAATTATTGTTTTGATATTTTCTCCTATACTAGTTTTCTTTGATCCTTTATTCAGATAGTGGTCTTCAAAGCCGGACCGAAAAATAAAATTTTTTTGTGAGTCATTTTCTCCCAGTAAAATTTTCACTATAGAAAATTTTTAATCATTATATTTTATATACTTGATATATGTAGGAGGAGATATTCCAAAAACCTAATCCATTAAAAACCCATATTTTAATGGCCTCTTAAATGCTACAATTTTTTTATTTTCTTATGGTATGGTTAATGCTGATTCTTGTGTCTATTCAAAAGAAGAATCATATGAACAGAAAGAGATATTTTTATATAATAAAAATATAAATCATAACAACATAAAATTATTTCATACATAAACATGTTTCCCTTCATGTTTTTTTGTATTCATCTTTTTATTTAAACTTTTTATTTATAGGAGTCTCCTTCCATAACACATGAATTGGGATGGATGTGGCATTAGATTTGGAATCATAAGTATTCATATAATCTGGGGAAGATATGTTGTTTCAATTCACATTATTAAACATTAATTGGTGATATAAAATAAAAACTAGTTAATACTTTAATGAACTGTAGCACATCCTTGCAATATGATAGGGCAGCATTAGTTTTGATGCACGATGATTATTTTCAGCAAAATTGTTTACCAAAATAATCAAGTTTCAATCAGGTTTGAAGATCTAAATAATGAATAATAATACATTATCAACAACAATATTCCGAAAATTACTTCACATGGTGAAGATTGATGAAATGAGTCAATGTTTCTTTCGTTATAATATTTGAATAAAAAACAGATGGGTGGGTCATTAAATTCCACTAATTATCCCTTAACTGTATCATTATGAAGAGAGTATGTAATCCTATATGTGATTTTCCATCGGACATTAAGAAAAATTTCATATAGAAATATTCAGAAAAAATATCCACAAAGGATAATGAAAACTAACTCTATTTTACATTATATAATATATCAGTAACTTAGATAATGGATATCATAAAATATGAATTATAACATTACAATGTATTTCTTTATTATAGGATTAATGTTAATCCCTGAATCAATATCATTCATCACAATCATCTTCATTGTAACACATATAAAACTAATGATGATTCACCTATTGGTGTCATAAGGTTTGTTGTGTTGACTCGAACTAACCTAAAACATTATGCCCTAACATATTTCTTGATAATTTTATTCAAAACTATTTGGATTCATCAATTATTTTTTTTGAATTATTATGATCCCACAATAATTTCATAGTTTTATAATCAATATCATGTTATTCCTCGTGATAGGTGACATAATCATGTACAAAATACATTGTCTACATGAGTAGTCAAATAGATAATTTTTATGGAATAAGAATAACAAAATAGGATTCATGATTACATTTACAAATTTCTAGGCCTCATGAATGAACATTTCAACTCCCTTGAACAAATATATATTGCTTAAATACTACATTACATCTTACCTTCAATAATTTTTTTTAATACATCCTAAGACGATGGATTTCCATCCATACATTGATGATGGATTTGACTCCCTCTTTTAAACTATCCATCTTCCATAATGTTGGTTGCAATTTTCCTTGATGACATATATTCCCAATGGTTATTATTTTATTTATTTTCTATACAACAACCTCATAATTTTTGGTCATCCACCAATATTACTTAAAAACACTAATAAAAAGTAATCCCAACCTCTGTAGTGGAGAGATAATTGGAACAATACAACTTAGAGTAGTTCAAAAATCCCAGATTAGTTGGGAATTAGTATCATGAAAGAACTAATTATAACTATTCAGGGGATGAAAGTTATCTAGCAATTCCATGAGAACATCAACATATCCCCAGTGATCTACTTGGAATAATTTTGGATTATAACATATCAAAATTTTGAAAATGAAGGATTTGACATTGAAATCCACTTCACTTACACCCACATTAATTTACATCTACTAAAATCATTTTCTATTTTCTACTTCCTCTATAATGATTTTTTTTGTTAAGTCTTATAGGAGATAAAAATATGTTTTAGAATTTGTGAGAGGTGGATAGGAGAACTGGAAAACTAGAATTTTCTTTAATATTCCATGATATAGTATATTGAAGATGAATTTGAATGAATATTAGGAGAGAGTTAATCATTATTGAGGGGAAATTGAAGAGGAAGATTGCAACCCCTCAAATATTATCAAGGATGATGGGGAAGAAAATCATATGTTAAATTGGACATTTTTTCAAAATAAATATATAAAAAAGGTATTTTTATGAGGTAAACCATTGTAGTAGTATTCTCATTGAATTATGATTAAATTATAACTACAAATAATAACCAATGTGACTGAAGACAAATTATATATAATTTTTATGAAGTATTTTCAAAATCAATCAAGTGGGGTTACTATGAATTTTCATATCATGAACCAAAAAAAATTATCAAAAATTATTTTTTGATTAATTTTTAGGGGTTTTTTTGTTTGTTCTCTGGATGTAGTAGATAGGGATAGCGAAATGCAGAAAGAGTTGATGAATGAGTTGGGATATATGATATTCAATGTCATGGGAGTGTATTTGATGGAGAATAATTAATAAAATCTGATTGGGGTGATGTAATTAGAGAACATTACAGCCACTATGATGGTTGGAATGTTATTTTGAATGAGGGAGTCCAATCCATCTGAAGTGCCCAGGTCAGTGTGAATCACTGAGAGGGGGAGGGGGTGAATCAGTGATCCCTTAAAACTTTTTAATAATTGATTCTTTATCAATTAAACCTCTATGGCTGGTTAAAGCCTCGATCCACTCTTCTTGTATCTCTCAACCTTTCCCGGATAATGCAGTAATGAAAAGGCACAGGACACAAGGATTTACAAGGTTCGGCACCAAAGGCCTACATCCTTGCCATGCTCTCCCAGCATGGATTCTCCCATTATAATCTGTTAGTATTACAATGGTCGATACAGATTCCCACCGTATCTCTCCTGAGTCCCACAGGAGGGTCTTTATACTGCGTCCCACAGTGTTACCAGAGTCCCACTGGCCTGCTCCAGAATCCCACTGAAGACTTCTTCTCCCTGAGTCCCACAGGGTCTTCTCCTGGCTCCTCGAGTCGCACGAGTAGCTCTTCTTCACTTTAAGCTTCTTCAAGTATCTTCAGCAGTCTGGGATAAAGACTGCTGGCCTTGCTCTTCTTCTGATCACTTGTGGTGAACAGGTCTTCTCATCTTGCTCGGGCTTTATCACCTTCTTCTAAGGATGCCCCGGATTCTCTTCAATTACTGAATACTCAGACAAATGATATCTTTAACTTTAGTCTGGTCCAGTCTCAGTTCAAAACAACTTCATGCACTGAGTGCATGGCATCTCTGTCTCTTCATGCAATGATTGCATGGCCTTCTCAATTCTTCAAGAACCTCCTAGTCTTGGACAACTCAAATTGCACACAAGCTGATTCAGACTTGTTCACGTGTGCATGTGCATGCATGCAAGCATGCACTTCCCTTCTTCTCCTCTTGGTGCAATAAACCCACAAAGGGTGTAGTCAACTATAGCACACACCTTCTTCACAATCTTCACACACTTAATTCAATTTGCTTACACACTTAGAGTGTGTTCTACTTTAGTGTGGATGTCTTCTCTTCTTCTTAGTGTGTACACACTTTCTTTTGCACACACACTAAGGTTCGGCCTTGTTGTCTTTTTGCACACACTTGTTTCACTTTGCACACACTTTAGACTTGGCCTTCACTTGTTTAGCACACTCACTCCCTTGTTCTTTTAATCTTCTTCAAAGTGTGCACTTCACTTATGCACACACTTGGTTCTTCATTTTTCACACACAAGGGCTACGGCCTTCTTCTTCAAATGCACACACAAAGTATGGCCTTGCCTTGCTCACACCCACTGCCCTTAGGGTACTTAGCACACACAAGATGTGTTCCTCAATTTGGCACACACTCAAGGGCTACAGCCACTTGTTGTTCTTTTTGCACACAAAGGCACAAAGGCCTTTCCTTCCCTTCTTGCACACACACAAGACTACTGGCTTTTCTTGTTTTGTTAAGCACACACGGCCGTAGGGCCTTCTTCTCCACTTGGCACACACTTGGCCCGCAGGTGATCTTGTCCACTTTGCACACACACAAATAGTGTGGTCTTCTTGTTTCACACACACCCAAGGCTACGGCCTTTACTTCTTCACTTCACACACACAAGAGGTGTGGAATCGGGTTCTCTTCTGTTTTTGCACACACAAGCCGTAGAGTCTATAATGGCCTTCCTCCTTTGCACACACACCTATGTGTGTTCTTCCTCTTGGTGCACACAAGGCACTAAGGCCTTGGCCTTCTACTGCCTTTGCACACACTGCCCGAATGTTCTTGGTGTAGCAAGCACACAGGGTGCGAGGTGCAAGGGCCTCCTCCTCTTCTTTCCCACTATCGGGCAAGTCCTCAAGCACTTGAGTGCAAGGAGGCTCGGGTGCGCAAGTGCCACTGCCCAGAGGCGCGCAAGACCTCCTACCCGCGGGGCGCGCAAGTGCAACACCCGCGGGATCTTCCTCCTGCCGCGCAAGGGTGCGGGCAGAGAGGGAACAAGAGACTCGAGCGCGCAAATATGCGGCTCGGCTCCTTCCTGTCGCGCAAGAGAGGCGCACAGGGATCTCTTTCGGGCCTCGGGTGGCACCGAGATCTTCAGCCGCGCAAGTACTTTGCGCGGCGGCTTCTTCTTCGCGAGGCAGAGGGATGCGCTCACGGGACTTCAAAAATCAGCGCATCAGCAAGCTTAATGAGAGCCTCAGGCTCTCCTTATATAGGCAGACGAATGCCTTTGATCATCCGCGTGTTAAATCTTGAAATCCCGAGATCTTCGGATCATTAAAAACTTTCCAAATCTTTATTTTGCTCCTCTGTTTCACGCGGGTTCTCTCTTTTATTTTTCCTCACGTGCATGCGATTTATAACGCATGCACGGCCTCTGTTGAAGCCTAATTCATGCAAAGGCACGAACTCACTGAAGCCTCGGCACCTTCGGTTTGCCTCGGCCGAACATCAGATTCTCAATTTCGTGCATGCAGGCCCATTTTATAGCATGGATGTATTCAGTGTGCTTAGACGATCCCAATGGATACTTCGGTTTGATCGGAGGTGGCCGGATACTCAAATTCTGTCGTCGGGAGGCACTGGTTCAGCGGCGACTTCGCGGGAGGCTTCGGTCGAGCTCGAGGTAGAAGATGGACTCAGCACCGTTGGATGCGGTGATCAAAAAGCCTTCGACGGCTTGGATCAGATCGGGGATGCGGCAGATTAATCGTGCGGCGGAAATAAGACGCGCGATGAGATGTGCGGCTCAGATTCAATCCCGGTGAATTTTCCGCGTCCCACATCGAAACGGGGCGCGGTTTTCTCGCGCTTTATTACCCTGGAGCTGCCGCAACCCTCCAGTTGAAACTCCTCCCTCCACAGTGCCGCCCCGCACCGTGTTCTCCCTGCGGGCGCGCTCCTGCGCCCACTATGCTCCCTGCGGGCGCGCTTCTAGCGCCTACCATGCTCCTCCGGTGCGCGGATTTCACCACCGCGTGCCCTCGGGGGCTTATACACAGCCCCCTGCGCTCCTCCGGGCGTGCCCCAGCGCCTCTGTGGTGTCTGCGGGTGCGCCCCTGCCGCCCTGAGCTCGCCCCACGGGTTCCCCCTTGGGCGTGGCGCCTTAGGCCCACATGAGCCTTGGGGTTGAACCCACAAGGTGCTCACGGGCTGGCCTTACTTTTTTGGCAAAGTAACAAATAGGACTTTGTCAAAAACAAAGTCCTCCATGAAAAATACCAATTCTAAATGCCAAATGCCTCCTCCTCTTCTTCTAAGCCATTCTTTCCATTTCTTCTTCATCCTTCTTCCACAAACATCCTCAACTCCTTTCAATCATGTATTCTAGACTCATGAGACATTTGTAGAAGGTTCTTCATCAGCCGAATCACTTGATCAATTATTTCTTCTTCATTAGAATTCCTTCATTCTTCTTCAACATATATTCATCACTTTGTAATGGAATTCATGAAGGGTCTTCATCTTCAACTGAGCTCCTGAATCACTTAAATTATTCAATGTGCTTCATTGATCTAATCAGAGATCAATTGGATCAACTTCAAATTCACATGCACTAAGTGATAGTGCATGGACTTCATTAATGCACATCATCCACTTAGTAGTTGTGGATGGAACTCCTTTCAACTCCTCATGCATTGTCACTACAATGCATGGTCTTCTAATCATGTTGTGACTTTGTATCATCAGGATACAAGTTCTATGAACTTATAGAGCAGCTCAACAATCGTCAGATTTACATGGAGAATGTTTTAACCACAATTTCCAATACCACTTAGTGAATCTCCTAAGTGACATGCATCTTAGTACCATGGCCATTATCCTTCATCACCATCACCATCACATCCTTTGACATTCACATCTTGACTCCTTGACATCCATTCAATTCAAGACAACTTCATGCCTCATTGACAACAAATGCAACACAATGCACTTCAATCTCCCCCTTTGTATTTGTTGTCAATACACTCCATCAGCACATATGAATGGGTCAGTATGTGTGCCAATATTTTCTCCCCCTTATTGGAAATCAAATGCAAAGGTGTGGTGTGGTTCTCTTCCACAATATATCTTCCTCCCTTTGAAAAGTATTTTCTTGAAAAACACTGAGAGAGGGATGATGTCACATGTTCTTCTTTAGCAAAGAACCTTTAGTTGATCAACTCTAAGTCTACTTGGGCTAAACCGGTGTAGAAAACAAGAGTGATGTAACCAAGGAACTCAATGCTGTCCAACATTCACTATACATGTGAGATCATGCTTAGGGGATTGAAATTTTTCAGATATAACAATGAATTTGCTAAATCCTGCACAACTTCACAAAACTCATTAGAAAGTTCAGGTGCAAAGATAAAGCTCCCCCTTTCATCCATTTGTCTTCAATCCATACTCCCCCTTAATTGACAAGATAAACTCAATTAAGAAACAAGGGATGAAAGCATGATTGGAATACCTTCACTTTCTCAAGATGATATTAATTTTAGAACATCATCTTCTCCAGATTGGCTCCCCCTCAAGGGGTGCACTCCATTCCTTTCAAACCATCCTCCACTTGAGAATGATCATCATCTTCAATTCCCTGCAATGTCAGCACATGTAAATACCAATAGTATAAGGGAATAAGATGGAAACTCCTTGGTTCATCAATGTGAACAACAAGGTTGAGAAGATTCTCTCAACCGAGATGTCACATTTTCACCAGTCTTCACACTTGCACATTTGATCTTCATTGATGATTGTGCTGGTGTGGTTCTCAAAACATCTTCATGTGAAACCTTCTTCTTCTCTTTTGCTTTAGCAATTGTCAGTACTTCCTCTTCAGCTCTTTGTAGATCTTTGGCAAGTTGCAACTGATTTGGCCATATGACTAGTAAATCATTTGGAAGAGTGGCCTCAGTTTTGGAAGTTCCACATGGTTCTTTGGATGCTGCTAAGCTACCTCTCTTAGGTAACTTATTTTCAATCAATCCCTTCTTCTTCTGGATTGATTGTCTTTTGGAGTTCAGTCTGCCTCTATTGAATTTCATGGATTCTTTACAAATATCCATGGTATGACCAATCTTTCCACAGAAGAAGCATTTCTTGGTGGTCCTTCCGGATGCATCGCCCTTCTTGGACTCAGACTCCAAGGACTTCTCTTCCTTTTTCAACATCTTCTTGGAAGCTTTTTCAGCTTTCTTCTTCTTGCTTCCCAAGGATTCCTTTTTAGCCAGGTTCAGTGATCTTCTCTTCTTTTTATCTTTGGATACAGTTGGAGATTGACATGTATCATTTTGACCACTTTTGCAACCATCCTAGATGTTGTCAAGTAATCCAAATCTGTTAGCAGTAAACAGATGTCTCTGGACCTGTGGATGCTGCTTCTTTTCTTCTGGCTTGCTCCCCCTAGGCATGGGCTTCCTTTGTGCTTTGGAATTCAGTGGATTGTACCAACAATCCTTTGCACAATGCCCATACTTGTTACAACACCAGCATTGTCCCACGAATCATGACCTCTTCAGTCCTTCTGATTGTAGGGTACTTTTCTTGACCTGTTGTGCTGTTTCAGGAGAGCTCTGCTTCTTTACTGTCTTCATCCATATTTGTTTGGAATTATTCTTCCATCCTGAACTTTTAGTAGAAACACTTTTAGAAGCATGAGTACAAGATGGCATGGATGGTACCTTCTTTTTAGAAGTTGTTGCACTTTGACTAGAGGATGTCTTTCTTTTAGAATCATCCGTCTCAAAGCATACATGAGTAGCAACATGTCTTCTTCCAGCTGTCTGGGAGGATTCAGCTTTGGGTGATTGCAGATTTTTCAATATCACCTCCAGTTCTAAGCATTTCATATTGAGGGTGTTCTTCTCATCCTCAACAGTTCTTAGCTTTCCTTCCCAATTCTCCACCAGTTGTTTCATCTAGTCTTCATGCACCTTCTTCAATTCTTGCAATGAATTGGCCAGCTCCTTCACCCTTTTGACTTTGTCTTCTAGTTGAGCATCTCTGACAACCATTGACACTTTGTGCCTCTTTTCCAGTGCATGGAAAACTTCTTTGACCAATACTTTAAAGAATTCTTTCTCAGAAAGGCTTCTCTGCAATTCTTCAACAGTGTCTTCATATCTTTCATTGCAAAGAGAAACGGTTTCATCTTTAGCCTTCACCAGCTTTCTGAGAGTGTTGGTTATGCCAACCCTTTTAGCCAGCTGATCTTCCATAGCATTGGCTTCTTCTTCTAACTGTGATTTTTCTTCATGAAGATCATGGATGCCTGTAGCTATACACTTTGCCACTTCCATGGGAACTGTCTTCTGAAGATATTTGAGTGCACTCTGAAGATCATTCATTATTTCAACTTCATCACAGCTAGGACAGGCTTTCTTCATCTTCCTGGCATGTTTCTTCTTTCTATTTTTCTGAGTCTTGGCAGATATCTCCATTTGAGGCTGGTTGCTCATTTCCTCAAATCTGCACTTCATAAAGACTCTCTTGGATCTTTTAGAGGGAACCTCCCTCTGATACCAATTGAAGTGCCCAGGTCAGTGTGAATCACTGAGAGGGGGAGGGGGTGAATCAGTGATCCCTTAAAACTTTTTAATAATTGATTCTTTATCAATTAAACCTCTATGGCTGGTTAAAGCCTCGATCCACTCTTCTTGTATCTCTCAACCTTTCCCGGATAATGCAGTAATGAAAAGGCACATGACACAAGGATTTACAAGGTTCGGCACCAAAGGCCTACATCCTTGCCATGCTCTCCCAGCATGGATTCTCCCATTATAATCTGTTAGTATTACAATGGTCGATACAGCTTCCCACCGTATCTCTCCTGAGTCCCACAGGAGGGTCTTTATACTGCGTCCCACAGTGTTACCAGAGTCCCACTGGCCTGCTCCAGAATCCCACTGAAGACTTCTTCTCCCTGAGTCCCACAGGGTCTTCTCCTGGCTCCTCGAGTCGCACGAGTAGCTCTTCTTCACTTTAAGCTTCTTCACGTATCTTCAGCAGTCTGGGATAAAGACTGCTGGCCTTTCTCTTCTTCTGATCACTTGTGGTGAACAGGTCTTCTCATTTTGCTCGGGCTTTATCACCTTCTTCTAAGGATGCCCCGGCTTCTCTTCAATTACTGAATACTCAGACAAATGATATCTTTAACTTTAGTCTGGTCCAGTCTCAGTACAAAACAACTTCATACACTGAGTGAATGGCATCTCTGTCTCTTCATGCAATGATTTCATGGCCTTCTCAATTCTTCAAGAACCTCCTAGTCTTGGACAACTCAAATTTCACACAAGCTGATTCAGACTTGTTCACGTGTGCATGTGCATGCATGCAAGCATGCACTTCCCTTCTTCTCCTCTTGGTGCAATAAACCCACAAAGGGTGTAGTCAACTATAGCACACACCTTCTTCACAATCTTCACACACTTAATTCAATTTGCTTACACACTTAGAGTGTGTTCTACTTTAGTGTGGATGTCTTCTCTTCTTCTTAGTGTGTACACACTTTCTTTTGCACACACACTAAGGTTCGGCCTTGTTGTCTTTTTGCACACACTTGTTTCACTTTGCACACACTTTAGACTTGGCCTTCACTTGTTTAGCACACTCACTTCCTTGTTCTTTTAATCTTCTTCAAAGTGTGCACTTCACTTATGCACACACTTGGTTCTTCATTTTTCACACACAAGGGCCACGGCCTTCTTCTTCAAATGCACACACAAAGTATGGCCTTGTCTTGCTCACACCCACTGCCCTTAGGGTACTTAGCACACACAAGATGTGTTCCTCAATTTGGCACACACTCAAGGGCTACAGCCACTTGTTGTTCTTTTTGCACACAAAGGCACAAAGGCCTTTCCTTCCCTTCTTGCACACACACAAGACTACTGCCTTTTCTTGTTTTGTTAAGCACACACGGCCGTAGGGCCTTTTTCTCCACTTCGCACACACTTGGCCCGTAGGTGATCTTGTCCACTTTGCACACACACAAATAGTGTGGTCTTCTTGTTTCACACACACCCAAGGCTACAGCCTTTACTTCTTCACTTCACACACACAAGAGGTGTGGAATCGGGTTCTCTTCTGTTTTTGCACACACAAGCCGTAGAGTCTATAATGGCCTTCCTCCTTTGCACACACACCTATGTGTAGTCTTCCTCTTGGTGCACACAAGGCACTAAGGCCTTGGCCTTCTACTGCCTTTGCACACACTGCCCGAATGTTCTTGGTGTAGCAAGCACACAGGGTGCGAGGTGCAAGGGCCTCCTCCTCTTCTTTCCCACTATCGGGCAAGTCCTCAAGCACTTGAGTGCAAGGAGGCTCGGGTGCGCAAGTGCCACTGCCCAGAGGCGCACAAGACCTCCTACCCGCGGGGCGCGCAAGTGCAACACCCGCTGGATCTTCCTCCTGCCGCGCAAGGGTGCGGGCAGAGAGGGAACAAGAGACTCGAGCGCGCAAATATGCGGCTCGGCTCCTTCCTGTCGCACAAGAGAGGCGCACAGGGATCTCTTTCGGGCCTCGGGTGGCACCGTGATCTTCAGCCGCGCAAGTACTTTGCGCGGCGGCTTCTTCTTCGCGAGGCAGAGGGATGCGCTCACGGGACTTCAAAAATCAGCGCATCAGCAAGCTTAATGAGAGCCTCGGGCTCTCCTTATATAGGCAGACGAATGCCTTTGATCATCCGCGTGTTAAATCTTGAAATCCCGAGATCTTCGGATCTTTAAAAACTTTCCAAATCTTTATTTTTCTCCTCTGTTTCACGCGGGTTCTCTCTTTTATTTTTCCTCACGTGCATGCGATTTATAACGCATGCACGGCCTCTGTTGAAGCCTAATTCATGCAAAGGCACGAACTCACTGAAGCCTCGGCACCTTCGGTTTGCCTCGGCCGAACATCAGATTCTCCATTTCGTGCATGCAGGCCCATTTTATAGCATGGATGTATTCAGTGTGCTTAGACGATCCCAATGGATACTTCGGTTTGATCGGAGGTGGCCGGATACTCAAATTCTGTCGTCGAGAGGCACTGGTTCAGCGGCGGCTTCGCGGGAGGCTTCGGTCGAGCTCGAGGTAGAAGATGGACTCAGCACCGTTGGATGCGGTGATCAAAAAGCCTTCGACGGCTTGGATCAGATCGGGGACGCGGCAGATTAATCGTGCGGCGGAAATAAGACGCGCGATGATATGTGCGGCTCAGATTCAATCCCGGTGAATTTTCCACGTCCCACATCGAAACGGGGCGCGGTTTTCTCGCGCTTTATTACCCTGGAGCTGTCGCAACCCGCCAGTTGAAACTCCTCCCTCCACGGTGTCTCCCCGCACCGTGTTCTCCCTGCGGGCGCGCTCCTGCGCCCACTATGCTCCCTGCGGGCACGCTTCTAGAGCCTACCATGCTCCTCCGGTGCGCGGATTTCACCACCGCGTGCCCTCGGGTGCTTATACACGACCCCCTGCGCTCCTCCGGGCGTGCCCCAGCGCCTCTGTGGTGTCTGCGGGTGCGCCCCTGCCGCCCTGAGCTCGCCCCACGGGTTCCCCCTTGGGCGTGGCGCCTTAGGCCCACATGAGCCTTGGGGTTGAACCCACAAGGTGCTCACGGGCTGGCCTTAATTTTTTGGCAAAGTAACAAATAGGACTTTGTCAAAAACAAAGTCCTCCATGAAAATACCAATTCTAAATGCCAAATGCATCCTCCTCTTCTTCTAAGCCATTCTTTCCATTTCTTCTTCATCCTTCTTCCACAAACATCCTCAACTCCTTTCAATCATGTATTCTAGACTCATGAGACATTTGTAGAAGGTTCTTCATCAGCCGAATCACTTGATCAATTATTTCTTCTTCATTAGAATTCCTTCATTATTCTTCAACATTTATTCATCACTTTGTAATGGAATTCACGAAGGGTCTTCATCTTCAACTGAGCTCCTGAATCACTTAAATTCTTCAATGTGCTTCATTGATCTAATCAGAGATCAATTGGATCAACTTCAAATTCACATGCACAAAGTGATAGTGCATGGACTTCATTAATGAACATCATCCACTTAGTAGTTGTGGATGGAACTCCTTTCAACTCCTCATGCATTGTCACTACAATGCATGGTCTTCTAATCATGTTGTGACTTTGTATCATCAGGATACAAGTTCTATGAACTTATAGAGCAGCTCAACAATCGTCAGATTTACATGGAGAACGTTTCAACCACAATTTCCAATACCACTTAGTGAATCTCCTAAGTGACATGCATCTTAGTACCATGGCCATTCTCCTTCATCACCATCACCATCACATCCTTTGACATTCACATCTTGACTCCTTGACATCCATTCAATTCAAGACAACTTCATGCCTCATTGACAACAAATGCAACACAATGCACTTCACCATCATTAAGATATTGAAGGAAACTAGGAATTTGAAGAAAGATTAAATAAAGGTATTGAAAATTGGTTGTATTAGAGTATTGAAGTATTATATATATATATTCATGAATGAATCAAATTTTATAACCGATTCATGAAAATGAAGACTTTTATACATGATGTGTTCTGTATGGTATATATATCATACCAAAAAGATTCTATTTTTAAATAACCATATTTTTGAAATACTTAGTATATTATTGAAAAGATATTTATGTTTTTAACGAAATTTATGTTTATTATCATTTATTTAATTATCATTCATTATGAATATTTTCATAAAATAAAAATGATATAGATGGTTGTCATTTGGATTAGGGGGAAGGAAAATAATTAAAGAAAACATATGTAATTATGATACATAAAATCCTTATTTGCATCATGGTGTACATAGAGCTGATGACCCCCTATGTTGATGGTTTTCATTATTGATTATTTATTTTAAGGTATATGATATTAAATGATAGTTAGTGAATACCTGTAGAGTTTTTATCATCTATAATATGTTGGTTATTCATATTGGATTTTTCCCACATGATCTATCAAATTGTTTTTATTCCTGTATGTATTTATATTCATGGGATTATTTTGTGTAATATTTTATATAGAATTTATTTTTATACGAGTTGGTTTTTAAACCATTTTACATGGAACATTTTGAGAAGACTATATTTTTTATCAAACCTTTTTAATTTGGTTTATGATTCCAAGGGTTGACTAAAATATTTATTCACCAGATATCAGGTAGTGAATAGTGTGACTATATTATGATGTAACAGTTTTATAAAAGATAAATTTATTGATAAGATTAGAAACAAAAACAAAAAAAAATTCATAAATCAGATCACTTCATTAAAAATCACATCATTCTTGGAGATAAATTTATCCAAAAAATTGATAGAAAAGTTATCCCATTTATGAAATCTTCAATACAAGATAATGAATATCAAAACAGTTATACTGGAATATGGTCTGGTGGGGTTGTCAATATTTTTATCATTTATAAATGGAAAATAAACTAAACTTATATTATATAGTTATAATTAGTATAAAAAAATCCACATTTCGTTTAACTAATTACAAATTTTAAGGATATTGTAAATTATTGGAAATATTCGTTTATAATAGAAATAAAAGGTATATTCTTTAATGATCTCAAAAACCCATCGAGTATCACCTTCAATCATAATTTTGATGTTTTTCTGAATATTTTTTATTTATATTAATTGTATGAGGGGCCTCTAAATCTAATGAATACACATATCTTATTTACAATACATGACAAATTTGGAGATTGGATCATATAAATAAATTAAAATATATACTTTTTTTATTTCAATATAAATCCAAATAATTTAATCCATATAAAATGATATCAACATAACATATTGATAATTTTAACCAATATTACTTGAAAAATATAAACTCTATATTCTTAAATTTGATTAACCCATTCAAATTAAAACGATATGTTTATTATCCAACATTATACTATTTATAGAAAATAACATGCCCCCTAAAATTAAACCATTATAATCATAAACATTCAAACACATTAATGAGATTTCCATAAAATACAAACTAGATTCAATAAATTACTATCAACACTATCTAAAAGATAATAAGATATAATAAAATAGAAACATAAAAATTTCACCATCTGTTTGAACAGCTAATGAAGACACTATTTTTTGTTGTATCATATGAATCTGGAATGTGTTTACAGTGTATAGGTAGCACTCTGTCAGTATTGGTAACTGAGAGAGATAGGGAGATATGAGAATTCGGGTTCATCGTGGAAATGAATAGTAAAAAATGAAATTTTTAGAACCAAAAAAAATGAAAAAAGAGTGAGGAACATGATAAAATAACATATATTGGATTCTAGGTTCGATTCGTTTGAGAGAACGTAGAGAAGTAGTACTAGAACCAGAGGATTTATATGAGAACATGAGAATAATTACTAAATAAGTCATAATTAGGGTTATTTTAAACATATCAGGGACTCTATTATAAAATCGTTCAGTAAATCACTTATAAAGATCCATTTTATCAATTCTAAATTAATAACCGGTTATAATGAATTTCTAAATCTATTTATAAGAAAAATTAAAAATATTTATGTGTGTATGTATATATATATATATATATGTTTATTATAATTTTATAATCACTTTCATCACTAATCAATTATTTATAATTACTTAACATTATTTTTAAAAGAATTATAATGTCTATTTATAATTACATTATTTCATTTTAAGACATGTGTCATAGAACTGGTGACTACCGAAGCGATTTTGCGTGAAATTTTGTTAGACATGTGGTGTATTTCTCTATGTTCCATGGTCGGAATGAAGAGATATAGAGAATTAATATTTATGAGTAGTAGTGTAGTGTGACACCCCAAGCTTCAACGGTATGCTTCTCACTGAATAATATAGTAGCGTGGGTTGTACATAATGTCAAGTTATAACACACACCACAACTAATAAAACTAGCCGTTATGAATAGTAATAACCACTTTTTGAAATTTTATAGATTTTATCTTTTAAAATTGACTTCATTTTTGGATTCGGAATATCAAAATTATCCTAGGGTGAAATTTTGGTACTCTTTGGATAACTTTCATATTTTGTTAAATAGTGAAAATTACTAATTTTTTTTTAAAAACAATTTTTTTAATCGAAATAATTATTAGTAATAAGTTATGAATTTTAATGGTTTTAAAGTATATTTAGAATATATTTTTACCATTTAATACAATTTTGGTCATTGGACATAATTTTACATTTAAACGAGATATAAACAAGTGTCAATCTTTTTATAGTTATTATTTCTTAAAAACACTCTTTTTTTTACAGCGGGAATTCATTTTTAATTAATTTCTGCCACTTCTGTTTTCTGTATATGCAAAAAATTATTCCATATTTGGAATTAGGATGTCCAAATTATTTAAATAGGGAACTCTTATTTTTATACATTTTGAATAATTACTTCGGTAAATATTTTATTTACCATGGTTAAAGGGTAAATCTAGTAAATAAGGGTAAAAAATAATATTATAATAATATAAATTTACCATAAAACGTGTCCTAACCCTATTTGTTGTTACATGTCCGACCATAGGCTTATTTGGGTCGATTTTGGGACCCCATGGATCCACTTGTATGTGATAATGACACATTATATTAATTAAGTTAAAGTAAATACAAAAATGACATAAGCCTATATCATTTAGAAAAACAATTTTTAAATAGGGTTATATATATTATATATTGAACTATAAATATTCATTAGAAATATAAAACGATTTTCTACATAATGGTATTTTATTTCTATATTTTATACGATAAATAATTTAATTTTTTTATGACACAATGATGATGCAGTAATTAACTTATTAGTGAAATAATAAAATAATTGAAATTATAAATACCCAAATAAATATAATTTGAGACATTTAATGAATTACACGAATTTTATTGGTTAATATGACATGTTAGGATTGATTTAATTAACTTGTTTCGAAGTAATATTGCTGTTATGATTTTCACAAAAAATAAAATACCAAATAGTGTCAAAATTGACATAAAAGGGTTTTTAAAATAATTATTATATTATTAATTGATATTAAATTTTTAAAAATCTAAGGCTCATCCAAATGACTTGTATCATGATAGATTTATCATTAATGGACCAATTATAGTTATCTTAGATGTATATAGAAATTTTAATAACTATATAATATAAAATACAAAGTTACATGGTAAATGTAAAACAAATTAACTATGAGTTAAAACTAAAAGATAAGGATAATATAATGAGACAAACGTGTCAAGAATATATTGGATGGAATTATGTCTACCCATAGACACCTTATACTTTTAATTATCCACTTTGTAGCCATTATAAATCAAATATATATTTATTATAAAATAATACTTTAAGTTTTTTCTAAAGAGCCCCTCCTCTCCATTATAAAATGACACAACTTCTAACCAATTATTCACACCTTCAAAGCCTTTTGGATCGAAAAAAATCTGCCCAAATATCCTCCCAACATCCCTCAAATAAACATACATTCCTTATTTCAATCATAATTCCAACCTATGTAGCCCTTTTGATAAAATCAAATGGAAGAACCCGAAGAAGAGGTAACGTCTTCCCCACCCTCTTTAAAGTTCCTTTCTTCTTCAACATATTCATTCCTTGTAATTTCCATTCTAAAATAATAACTCCAGTATATTATGTATACTGTGATATTATTATAATTATGGAACAAACAAATTCATTATTCTATCCATCCTTTGAATGACATGTCACCATACGTGTGTACATACGACTTACCGTCTCCATATTGTGGTGTAATTGTTATTCAATATATTATTATTTAGATGGGTATAATAATGAGGTATAATTAATTTAAATAATAAATATAACATGATAATGGCTATGTCTATATGATATACCATCCAATTATATATTATTTTAATATCAGTTGAATAATATTGTCGCTCGTGTGTATGTATGGATTACCGTCTCCACGAACACGATGAGATTAATTCCCCATCATATCCATTCATGACTAAATTTTATTTGATGAATAAAAATAATATTTAGAGACATTATATCATTATGGATATAAATAAGATGCATACCATCCATAACAAATACATCTCGCTTAATAAATAATATAAAGGAAAACGAATCCGTTAACATCCGAAATGACGATAATACTATGATATTATTAACAAATCAATGTTAAATGATCATATATGATATAATATTAAGGTAAATTATTTTTTTATAATTCAATAACAATTATTTAACCATTATACAGGAGGTTAACCTACCATTGTCCAAGGATAAAGTACAATGTAAGGGGTTTCTTATCTCACTTTTAATTCCGTGAGATTTCTATTATTCACCACTTATTTGTTACATATGGTGTGTGTACTGACCATGATTGTATTCATTGTGTAATATACATTAATTTATGGAAATTTACATCATCATTTTATTATCCTTCTGTCATGGGTGTATGTTTTTTATGTTACCAAATCGATAAGGGAATTTGAAATTTCAATTTCCATTCATTCGGCTTTACACATACATCATTGATTATTTTACTCCAAGATTATGTGTAGAATCACTATTAATTTTCTTATGTTATAAATTTCAGTCCCTTTTTGTGGATATACTTTTGATACACATAATCAATCCATTGATAATTTCTCAAGTCATCGATATGAATTTTATAAGAGTATTTTGTATCTCATTCTCCAATTGCTGAGTTAAATATCCAATTCAATAGTGTTGTCTTTACAAGAATATTTTTGAATGTCCTCTGATTGATTTACACTGAACATCCAATCATATTGAGTGTATCTATATTATTCACACATAATTATTTCATTTATTTATCCTTAACCTAATAATATTATCTTTATAAGAGACATAATCTCAATTTACATCCCATTGAGACTTCATTGTTTTCATACACCAATTCTCTTTTATATTGTGTATATAATGTACTTTGACATAGTATATCATGAATCCCATTATTCTCATGATATTAGAATTTTTTTATTACTTAAATTATTTGTATTCAAGTGGCTCTCTTTTGGTTAATAAATCTCACTAAAATATCATTTTTAAATGTTTTGAAGATTTATTCTTCTAAATCGTTCTCATTATTGTGCAGGTTTTAAAAATTGTTTTAAGGATTTATTTATATGGACATTAAAGTTTTAAAGTAAAAATTACTTTTAAATGTTTCAAATTGGTATGGGACACTTTGATTCAAAAATATATTATTAAATGGCTTCTTGACAAATAGTGTGAATTTTAAATGATTTTAGGAAAATGGCATATTTTTCTCTAATAGTTTTGATGATTATTTTCATCTATTTCAATATCCTTCATCATTTGCGATTTATGTTGATCTGATACCATACAATCTTACATATTATATCAAATGAGTTATGTTTGACTGTGGATGTGCTATTTTTATACCATTCATGGTTTGTGGATAATGTATTGCCATTTCTCATGCTAGTTTTAATATTAATGTTTATGTTCTTTTTCAAAATTTTCATATAAGGAAAGCATTGGACTTAGTATGTGACGGGTGGAGTCCACTATAACTCCTCGATGCATCGGTAGGTCTCATAAGACAATCTAATTTCATGGCACGAGGCCTTGAAAAAATCTTATTTGTAGCCTCGGCACGAGGCCTTGACTACGTGGTTATGATAGTCTGGAATTATGTTATCCATCATTATGAAATTGGTTTTTGACATTTCATATGATTATTGAACTAGTAAAATATCCATGTGAATAGGTAAGTGGAAGTTATTCATTTTATATTTTCTATATTATGATAAAGTTCATGTTTAAAAGGCTTTTGTTTTAGTTATACACTGCCTTAAGTGTTTATGCGTGTCTATGAAATCTTCTTCTATATTGTTATCCTTACTGAGAAACTGAGCTCACCCCTTTCAATGTTGTATTTTTCCCAGGATGTGAAGAAGTAATTTAGGAATGACCTACAGGGATAGTATGATGGGATATTAAGACAAGACGTTGTTGTATTTTTTTACCTTATGAGGTAATGTATGACTTATGAATATATATAGTGTTTCAAAGACAACTAAACTAATAGGTCTTTCGATAATTGATCCTTTGTGATCATGTCAATGATACATAATAATGCACCAACTCTGGGTAACTGGGGTCGGGCGTTACAGTTTTTATCAGAGGATGTTTAGTACAAACATTGAGAGGTTGGTTTAGATAAACATTGATTAGAGTACATAACCCTAAGATAGACAACAAGGATTAGTATATAAGAACTTTATAAAATTTTGGTATTGTAGAGATTTTTTGAGTCTTCCGAGAAATACATCCTTGTCTGTATATGAGCAGGTAGAGGCGGCTCTAGAACATATGTACCTAAGGGTATATCCCGAAAACACTACTTTGAGCTATACTCGAACAGGAACTGGTGCCCAACAACGGGCCTTGATGCATTATTCGTTGCAACACTCCAGGGGGGATATGCTTAGGATAATTTAAATTTTCTTTACAAACCTATTTGAAGTATTATATATAAGACGAGAGTAAATGACAATGGTTAATCCAAATGTGTTTGAAATTGAGAATATGATAAAATGATATTCTCTAAATGATTTTATGACTACTGTTACTCACACAATGCATTTTGGTTTTAGTCAGTGGATGGATTACAAGAAATTCATAGTGACGTTGATAATGATGTACAAGGTGGGAACGGTGGGGGAAATGAGCAAACTAAATGGAATGTTGATTGGCGTAAAATATATCGTCTTCATGCCAAATCAATTTTCCAAAAAATATTATCAACAATATATATATTAACCAATTCCAAGACTCAAAAATGAAGATAATGGTGATGAATGATAAGATATCCATCAGTGGAGACCATGGAGAAAGGAATCCTTTATTTCCATGATGTAGGAAATGTGGAAGGAGACCCTTAGGAAAGTGTCTTAATGAAACAAATAAATGATTAACGTGCGGGACGGAAGGACATAAAGTGAAGAATTGCCGAAGAAAAATTAAGAGTACTATGGAAGAAGATAAAAATGGTCCCAAGAATCCACTTACAGTCATTTTCGGAAAATGTAGGTGTCCTGGACATTACCCAAGTGAATTCCCTATTCTATAAGATATTTTCTTGGTAAAAGAAAAATATATGTGGAAATAAATGGTTAGATAAATGTTTAAAAAGTATTATTTCTCCTTATTGATGGGTTTACTTTGGAATAATTTTCTCTTGTGTTTGTAACCCTGCAGTTTTCCATGTGAGAATGATATTTGAGGAAGAATTATCTTTTCTCTTGTGGATATAGGTATAAATAAAAATTTTGTTTTATATAATCATTGAATTTGAGGAAATTACAAGTTATTATAATTTGGTGTGAAAATGCAAGGTATGAGATAACATTTGTGGTTAAATTAAGTTATGGTTATTTTGAGAAATTTTTCTCATTTTGGTAATGTTATAAAATATTGTTTTTGAAAAAGTACAACACGCATACCGTGTGACAACTCATCAAGTCAGACAATGTTGTGGGAATCGAACCTACAACCAAAGTGTGATTGGGATATATCACATACAACTGCACTACGTGAAGTCCCTAGTTAGTGTGACTATTATTTTTAGTTAAATGATTTTATTGATCAATAATAATTTGATTTGGGATCTTATGTCTTATCAAATGAATGCCCATAGTATTGGAAAATGATTTGGTGATTAAGTGATAAATGTTATTTTGGATGATGTTCTCTTTGTTGGGAACACTATATGCCCATGGAAAATAGAATAGTATGTGATTTCATTTGAGGAGTAATGGTGGATTTTTATCTATGTTTTTATTGTGTATTTATAGTTATTTTGGTAATTTATCGAAATGATTAACCGATAACAGAGAATATGTGATTAGGTTAATTAGTTTTAAGTAAGTGATTTTAAGAGTAATTCATGGTATTTGGAGATACCATTTAACGTGGAAGACTACATAAGAAATTTATTCGATGTTTTGAGTTTCAATATTATATGGGATCTTATTAAAGGATTTTAAGGACTAAACTTTATTGAATTCTATTTATTTAACTTTGTGGTATTGTTGGTTTAATTTTACAAATAAAGATTAGTGTTTCTTTATCTAATGAAATAACCGTTTAGGGGATCATCAGATTTTATACTAACTATTTTGGTTTTTATTAGTCACTAAAGACAAGATAAATATATAGTTTATTCTTCATGGATCATGTGATTCTATACGAATTTTATTTTAGCTCTTCTAGTGGGACCAATACTTCTGGAATACACATCATTTAAAAATGAATTAGTAGTAGAAATTTATTAAAGAATGAAACTTTACATAAAAATTAAGTATATCTCATTATGTTCTTATTCAATCTCAGAAATGAATTCCTAATATTTATTTAATTTAAATTAAAAACAATAATAATAATGTTGTCTGTTTACTTTTCATCCTGGGAAACTAATGATTGTTTCTCCCATCACAAGTTTGTTGTATTCAAATTGATAACTTTCTCCTGATTATGTTTTCTATGACTCTCTATCATTACATGACACTTATTTTATCATCCATCTCCATGTTCTTCTACATGGAATCCAAGTATAGGTTATCTTGGGTAACCTTTGTACTTCTCTTTCTTTCTTTTAATGTGATAGTTTTATTGACTATTTTTCCAATGTGGTAATTTAAATTATATTCCCAAGACCAATTTTAAAAATTTTGATCACACAATTTATTGAATGAGGGGATAATTTAAAACACTAAGCCTCCATGGTACGCTTCTCGCTGAATAATACACTAGTGTGTGTTGTACACAACTTCAAGTTCTAACACACACCACAACTAATAAAACTAGCCATTATGAATAATAATACCCACTTTTTTAAATTTTATACATTTTAAGATTAAATATTCACTTCATTTTTTGATTCGGATATCGAAATTAGCCTAGGGTGAAATTTTGGTACTTTTTGGATAACTTTCATATTTTGATTAATAGTGAAAATTATTAAATTTTAATTAAAAACATCTTTTTAATCGAAATAATTAATAAGTATAAATTATTAATTTGAATGGTTATAAAGTATATTTAGAATATATTTTTACCATTTAACGCAATTCTTGTCATTGGACATAATTTCACATTTAAACCAAACATATACAAGTGTCAATCTTTTGATAGTTATTATTTCTTAAAAACACGCTTTTTATTCTGATAGTGGGAATTAATTTTAAATTAATTTCTGCCACTTCTATGTTCTGAATTTGGAAAAATGGATTATGTATTTTTAATTATGATTTCCAAATTATGTAAATATGTAACTCTTATTTTTAGAAATTTTGAATAATTATTTCGGTAAATATTTTATTTACCATGGTTAAAGGGTAAATTCGGTAAATAAGGGTAAAAAAATAATATTATAATAATATTAACTGGCCATGAAACATGTCCTAACCCTATTTTTGGAAACATGTGCGACCATGTTCATCTGTGGGTCGATTTTGGGACCCCATGGATCCACTTGTAAGTGATAATGACACTTAATATTAATTATGTTCATGTAAATACAAAAATGACATAAGCCTGTATCTTTTAAAAAAACTATTTTTACATATGGTTATATGTGTTATATTTTAGACTATATATATTTATTATAAAGATAAAACTATTTCCAAAATAATTGTTTTTTATTTATAATTTTTATACATTAAATATTTTAATATATTTATGACACAATGATGATTCAGTAATTAAATTATTAGTGAAATATTAAAATAATTGATATTATAAATACCCAAATAAATATAATTTGAGACTTTTAATAAATTAAATGAATTTTATAGGATAATAAGACATGTTAGGATTGATTTAATCGGCTTTTTTCGAAGTAATCATGCTGTTATGATATTCACAAAAAATCAAATACCAAATAGTGTCAAAATTGGCAAAAAAGGGTTTTTAAAACAAATATTATATTATTAGTTGATATTAATTTCCTAAAAATCTAAGGCTCGACCAAAATACTTGTATAATGATAGTTGTATCATTAATGGACCACTTGGGGGTCTATTGGATGTATATAGTATGTTTATTAACTATATAATATAAAATACAATGTGACATGGTAAATGACAGACTAATTAACTAAGAGTTAAAACTAAAATATAAGGCTAATATAATGACACAAACCTTTCTAAAATATATTGATTGAAACTATTTCGACCCTTATCCACCTTATAATTTTTATAATAAACATTGGAGACATTATAAAACGAATATGAATTTATTATAAAATAATACTTTAATTTTTTCCTAAAGAGCCCCTCCTCCCACTTATAAAAGGACACCACTTCTAACCACTTCGTCACACCATAAAAGCCTTTTTGCTCGGCCAAAATCTGCCCAAATATACTAAAAATATCCCTCAAATCCACCTAGATTCTTTAGTTTGATCATAAAGCCAACCTAAGGAGCTCTTTTGATCAAATCAAAAGGAATAACCCGAAGATGAGGTAGCATCTTCACCACTCTCATTAATGTTCCTTTTTTCTACAACTTCTTCATTCCTTGTTATTTAATTTATAAAATAATAACTTCAATATATTATATATAATATGAAGTTATTATAATTATGGAAAAAACAAATTCATTATTCTATCCATCCCGTGAATAACATGTCACCATATGTGCGTACGTACGACCTACCGTCTCCACATTGTGGTGTAATTGTTATTCAATATATTATTATTTAGATTGGTATAATAATGATGTATAATTCATGTAAATAATAAATATAACATGATAATTATTATTTCTATTTGATATACCATACAATTATATATTATTTTAATATCAAAATAATGATATTGTCGCACGTGTGTACATACGGATTACCGTCTCCACGAACGTGATGAGATTCATTCTCCATCATATCCATTCAAGACTAAATTTAATTTTATGAATAAAAATAACTTTTATAGACATGATATAATTATGGATATGAATAAGATAAATCCTATCCATAACAAATAATGCTCTCATAACAAATAATATAATGGAAAACGAATCCGTTAACACCCGAAACGATGATAATACCAAGATAATATTAACAAAACAATGTTAAAATATCATATATAATATCATATTAATGTAAATTATTTTGTTATAATTCAATAACAATTATTTAACCATTATATAAGTGGTTAACCAACCATCTAACAAGGAAAAATTACAAAGTAAGGGGTTTCTTATCTCATTTTTAATTTCGTGATATTTACACTATTCACCACTTATTTATTGCATGTGGTGTGTATACTGCCCGTGATTGTATCCATTGTGTAATATAAATTAATTTATGGATATTTACATCATAATTTTATTATCCTTCTTTCATGGTTGTATGTTTTGAAAGTTACCAAATTGATAAGGGAATTTGAAATTTCAATTTCCATTCATTCATCTTTACACATACTTCATTGATTATTTTACTCCAAGATTATGTGTGGAATCACTATTCATTTTCTTATGTCATGATTTACACTCCATTTTCTATGGATAAAATTTTTATACACATAATCACTCCATTGATAATTTCTCAAGTCATCGATATGAATTTGATAAGAGTAATTTGTAACTCATTCTCCATTTTTTGAGTTAAATATCCAATTAATTAGAGTTGTATTTACAAGAATATGTGTGAATTTACTCTGATTGATTTACACTTAAAATCCAATCATATTGAGTGTATTTATATTATTCGCACATAATTGTGTCGTTGATTTATACTTAACCTATGTATATGGTCTTTATAAGAGAATAATCTCAATTTACATCCCATTGTGATATCATGGTTTTATAGACCAATTATCTTTTATATGGTGTATATAATGTACTTTGACATAGTATATCATGAATCAATTTATTCTCGTGATATTACAATTTTTGGATTACCTAAATTGTTATTATTCAAGTGTCTCTTTTTTGGTTAGAAACTCTAACTAAAATATCATTTTTAAATGTTTGGATGATTTATTCTTCTAAATGTTTCTCATTAATGTCCATGTTTTAAAAATGGTTTTAAGTATTTATTAATATGGACATTGAATTTTTAAAATTAAAATTACTTCTAAAAGTTTCAAAGTGTTATGGGACACTTTGATTCAAAAATATATTTTTAAATGGCTTCGTGAAAAATTTTGTGACTTTTAAATGATTTATAGAAAAAAGGAACCTTCTCTCTACTAGTTTTGATGATTATTTTCATCTATTTCAATATCCTTCATCATTCTCGATTGAGGTTAACCTGATACAATACAATATTCCATATTGTATTTAATGAGTTATGTTTGACTATGGATGTGTTATTTTTATACCATTCATGGGTTGTGGATAAAGTATTGACATTTCGTATTCTAGTTTCAATACGAATGTTTATGTTATGTTTAAAAATTTTCATATGAGGAATGCATTGGACTTAGTAAGTGAAGGGTGGAGCCCACTATAGCTCCTCGATGCATCGGTAGGTATCATTAGACAAACTAGCATCTTGGCATGAGTCCTTGACAAAATCATATTTGTAGTCTCGGTACGAGGCCTTGGCTACGTGGTTATGATAGTATGGAATTATGCATTCCATTATTATGAAAGTGGTTATTAATATTTCATGTAATTATTCGACTAGTATAATATCCATGTGAATAAGTAAATAGAATTATTTCATTTTATCTTTTCCATATTATGCTGAAGTTGAAGTTTAAAAGGCATTTTTTTAGTTATACATTGCCTTATGTTTTTATGCTTATCTATGAATGCTTATGCTATATTTTTATCATTACTGAGCATCTGAGCTCACCCTATTCAATGTTTTATTTTTAACATGATGTGAAACAATAATTTATGAGTGATCTGTAGGGATATTATTAGGGGATATGAAGACAATATGTTGTTGTAGTTTTTTTACCTTATAATGTAATGTAAGGCTTATGAATATATCTAGTGTTTCCAAGACTACTAAACTAATAGGTCATTCGATACATGATTCATTGGGATAATGCCAATGATATGTAATAATTCACCGACTCTGGGTAACTCGGGTCAGGGCGTTACAATTGGTATCAGAGAAAATTTAGTACAAACCTAGGGAGCTAGATTTAGATAAACTCTGATTAGATCACATAGCCCTAAGATAGGCATTGAGGATTAGTATAGAAGAAATACCTAGAATTTGGGTATTGATAAGATTTTTTGATTCTTATGATCAATACACCACATTATGGAAATGAGCAGGTAGAGGCGGCTCTGGAAAAAATGTACCTAGGGGTAAAACATGAAAACACTACTTTGAGCTAGACTCGAAAGGGAACTGGTGCACGAAAACAGTCCTTGCTGCACTCTTGGTTATGACACTCCCGGGGTATATGCTTAGGATAATTTACATGTTATTTACAAATAAATTTGAAGTATTATATATAATATGAGAGTAAATGACATTGGTTAATCCTAATTTGTTTCAAATTGAGAATATGATGACAAGATATTCTCTAAATGATTTTATGACTACTGTTACTCACATAATGCTTTCTGGTTTTAGTCAATGGATGGATTCCAAGGAAGTCATAGTGACATTGATAATGATGTACTAGGTGGGAACAGTGGTGGTAATGAGCAACAAAATGGAAGGTTGATAGGCATAAAAGATATCTTCTTCATGCCAAATCAATTTTCTAAAAATATGATCAACAATATTTATATTAACCAATTCCCGGACTCAATAAAGAAGAGAAAGGTGATGAATAATAAGAGCTCCAAAACTGGAGACCATGGAGGAAGGAATCCTCAATTTCCATCATGCAGGAAATGTGGAATGAGACCCCCAGGAAAGTGTCTCAATGTAACAAAGAAATGCTTTAGGTGAGGGAAGGAAGGACATATTGTGAACAATTGCGAAGAAAAATTAAGAGTACTATGGAAGAAGATAAAAATGGTCCCAATAATAAATTTATAGTCATTTTTCATAAATTTAGGGAACCTAGCCATTACCCCAGTAATTCACTATTCTATAGGATATTTTCTTGGTCAAAGAAGAAGCTATATGGAAATAAATGGTTAGATAAATGTTTAATAAGTATTAGTGCTCCTTGTTGATGGGTTTACTTTGGAATAATTTTCTCATGTATTTGCAACCCTACACATTCCCATGTGAGAATGGTATTTGAGGAATAATTATCTTTTCTCTTGTGGATATAGTTATAAATAACCATTTGGTTTTATATGATCATTGGCTTTGAGGAAACTACATGTTACTGTAATTTGGGTTAAAAATTCAATGTATGAGATAACATTTGTCGTTAAATTATGTTATGGTTATTTTGAGGAATTTATCTCATTTTGGTAATGTTAAAAAATATAGTTTTTGAAAAAGGACAACACGCAGACTGTATGACAACTCGTCGCGTTGGACAAAAACGTGGGAATCAAGCATACAACCTAAGTGCGATTGGGATTTATCACCTACCACTTGACTACGTGATGTCCCTGGTTAGTGTTACTATTATTTTTAGTTAAATGATTTTATTGATCAATAATAATTTGATTTGGGATATTATGTTTTATGAAATGAATACCCATAGTATAGGAAAATGATTTGGTTATGAAGTGATAAATGTTATTTTTGAAGATGTTCTCTTTGTTGGGAACATTATATGCCCAAGGAAAATAGAATAGTGTGGGATTTAATTTGAGGAGTAATGGTGTATTTTAATCTATGTTTTTATTGTGGGTTTATAGTTATTTGGGTTAGTTATGGAAATGATTAACCTATAATAGAGAATTTTTGATTAGTTTAATTACATTTAAGTTTGGGACCTTAAGAGTAATTGATGTCATTTTGAGATACCATTAAACGTGGAAGACTACATAACCAAATTCTTCTAAGTTATGAGTTTCAATACTATTTTTGTATTTTATTAAAGTATTTTAAGGACAATTATTTAATGAATTATATTTATTTATCTTTGGGGTATTGTTGGTATAATTTAAGAATTTATGATTAGTGTTTCTTTCTCTAATAAAATAAACTTTTGGGGGATCATCAAGTCATATACTAAACATTTTGGTTTAGATTAATCTCTAAAGACAAGGTAAATATATTTTTTATTCTTCGTGGATCATGTGATTCTATAAGAATTTTATTGTAGCTCTTCTAGTGTGACCAAGTCTTCTGGAATACTCATCGTTTAAAAATGAGTTAGTAATAAGAATTTTTTAATGAATGAAACTTTACATAAAAATTAAGTATATCTCTTTATGTTCTTATTCAATCTCAGCAATTAATTCCTCATCTTTATGTAATTTAAAATAATAATAATAATAATAATGTTGTTCGTTTAATTTTCCTACTTGGAAACTAATGATCGTGTGTCCCATCAGAAGTTTGTGGTTTTCTTATTGTCAACTTTCTCCTGATCATGATTTATATCCCTATCCATCAGAACATGAAACTTTTTATATCATCTATATCCATGTTTTTCTACATGGAATATTATTATATCTTATCTCGGGTTACCTTTTTACTTCTATTTCTTTTATTTAAAGTGATAGTTTTATGGACTTTTTTTCGGATGTGGGAATTTCCATTATATTTCTAAGACCAATTTTAAAAATTGCGACCACGAAATTTATTGAATGAGGGGAGAATGTAGCACCCCAAGCCTCCACGGTACTCTTCTCGCTGAAAAATACAGTAGCGTGTGTTGTACACAACTTCATGTTCTAACACACACCACAACTAATAAAACTAGCCGTTATGAATAGTAATACCCACTTTTTTAAATTTTATTAATTTTATCTTTCAAAATTCACTTCATTTTTAGATTCAGAATATCGAAATTATCATAGGGTGAAATTTTGGTACTTTTTTTGATAACTTTCATATTTTGATAAATAGTGAAAATTACTAAATTTGAATTAAAACAAACATTTTCAATCAAAATAATTAATAGTGATAAATTACAAATTTGAATCGTTTTAAAATATATTAAAATATATTTTTACCATTTAATACAATTTTTTTCATTGGACATAAATTCATATTTAAACCAGACATAAACATGTGTCAATCTTTTGATAGTTATTATTTCTTAAAAACACGCTTTTTGTTTTGACAGCGGGGATTAATTTTAAATTAATTTCTTCCACTTTTATGTTATTAATTTGGAAAAATTGGATTCCATATTTGGAATCAGGATGTCCAAATTATTTAAATAGGTAAATCTTATTTTTATACATTTTGAATAATTACTTCGGTAAATATTTTATTTACTGTGGTTAAAGGGTAAATCTGGTAAATAAGGGGGAAAAATAATATTATCATAATATTAATTTACCCTAAAACATGTCCTAACGCTATTGGATGATACATGTCCGACCATGGGAATCTTTGGGTTGATTTTGGGTCCGCAATGATCCCTTTATAAGTGATAATGAAACTTTATATTAATTAAGTTAAAGTAAATTCAAAAATGACAAAAGCATATATCTTTTAGAAAAACAATTTTTACATAGGGTTATATATGTTATATTTTAGAATATAAATATTCATTATAAATATAAAAATATTTCCCACATAATGGTAGTTTATATATAATTTTTAAAAATTAAATAATTTAATTTATTTATGACACAATGATGATGCAGTAATTAACATATTAGTGAAATATTAAAATAATTGATATTATAAATACCCAAATAAATATTATTTGAGACTTGTAATGAATTACATGAATTTTATAGGTTAATATGACATGATAGGATTTATTTAATTAATTTTTTTCTAAGTAATCATGCTGTTATGATTTTTGCAAAAAATCAAATACCAAATAGTGTCAAAATTGAAATAAAAGAGTTTTTAAAACAAATATTATATTATTAATTTATATTAAATTTCTAAAAATATAAGACTCTTCCAAAGGAAGTGTATCAGGATAGTTGTATCATTAATGGATCACTTGGGGGATCTCTTGGATGTATATAGTATGTTTATTAACTATATAATATAAAATACAATGTGACATGGTAAATGTAAAACTAATTAAGTAAGAGTTAAAACAAAAAGGTAAGGTTTATATAATGACCCAAACCTGTATAAAATATATTGGTTGAAATTATTTCTACGAATATCCACTTTAGACTTTGAATAATCCATTTTGGAGAAATTATAAACCAAATATGAATTTATTATAAAATAATATTTTATGATTTTCTTAAAGAGCCCCTCCTCCCCCTTATAAAAGGACACCACTTCTAACCAATTATTCACACATTCAATGCTTTTTGGATCGTCCAAACACTACCCAAATATCCTTTAAAATTCCATCAAAACAACCTATAGGCCTTATTTTTATCAGAAATCCAACCTAAGGAGCCCTTTTGATCAAATCAAAAGGAAGAACTCGAAGAAGAGGTAACGTCTTCACCGCCCTCTTTAAAGTTCCTTTCATCATCATCTTCTTCATTACTTCTTATTTTCATTCTAAAATAATAACTCAAGTATATTCTATATACTATGATGTTATTATAATAATGGAATAAACAAATTCATTATTATATCCATCCCTTGAATGACATTTCACCATACGTGCGTACGTACAATCAACCTTCTCCACGTTGTGGTGTAATTGTTATTCAATATATTATTATTTAGATGGGTATAATAATGATGTATAATTCCTATAAATAATAAATATAACATGATAATTATTCTGTCTATATGATATACCATCCTATTATATATTATTTTAAAATCAAAATAATGATATTGTCGCTCGTGCGTACGTACGGATTACCGTCTCTACGAATGTGATGAGATTCATTCCCCATCATATCCATTAAAGAATAAATTTCATTTGATGAATAAAAATAATTTCTAGATAAATGATATCATTCTTGATATGAATAATATATATCCCATCCATAACAAATACGGCTCGCATAACAAATAATGTAATGGAAAACAAACCCGTTAACACCTGAAACGTCGATAATACTAAGATATTATTAAAAAATAAATTTTAAAAGATCATATATGATATCAAATTAAGGTAAATTATTTTATTATAAGTCAATAACAATTATTTCACCATTATAGAGGATGTTAACCTACTGTCAACCAAGGAAAAATTACAATGTAAGGGGTTTCCAATCTCACTATTAATTCCATGAGATCTCCATTGTTCACCACTTATGTATTGCATGTGGTGTGTGTACTTCCCATGATTGTTTTAATTGTGTAAAAAAAATTAATTTATGGATGTTTACATCATCATTTTATTATCCTTCTTTCATGGGTGTATGGTTTGTATGTTACTAAATCGATAAGGGAATTTGAAATTTCAATTTCCATTCATTCAGCTTTACGCATACTTTATTGATTATTCTACTCCAAGATTATGTGTGGAATCACTATTAATTTTCTTATGTCATAATTTTCACTCTCTTTTCTGTGGATATAATTCTTCTACACATAATCACTCCATTGATAATTTCTCATGTCATCGATATGAATTTTATAAGAGTAATTTGTAACCCATTCTCCATTTGTTGAGTTAAATATCCAATTCATTAGTGTTGTCTTTACAAGAATATTTTTGAATGTCCTCTAATTGATTTATATTAAACATCCAATCATATTGATTGTATTTATATTTTTCACACATAATTATGTCGTTGATTTATCCTTAACCGAAGGATACGGTCTGTAATAGAGAATTAATCTCAATTTACATCCCATTGACACTTCATTGTTGTCATACACCTATTATCTTTTATATAGTGTATATAATGTACATTAACATAGCATATCATGAATCCCTTTATTCTCATGATATTACAATTTTTTGATTACCTTAATTATTTTTATTCATGTGTCTCTCTTTTGGTTAGAAACTCTAACTAAAATATCATTTTTAAATGTTGTGATGATTTATTCTTATAAATCTTTCTCATTAATGTCCATGATTTAAAAATGGTTTTAAGGATTTATTTATATGGACATTAATGTTTTAAAATTAAAAATACATTTAAATGTTTCAAAGTGGTATGGGACACTTTGATTCAAAAATATATTTTTAAATTTCTTCTTGACAAATAGTGTGACTTTTAAATGATTTCAAGAAAAAGGGATATTTATCTCTAATAGTTTTGATGATTATTTTCATATATGTCAATATCCTTCATCATTCTCGATTGAGGTTAATCTGATACTAATCAATCTTCCATATCGTAATGAATGAGTTATGTTTGACTGTGGATGTTCTATTTTTATAACATTTATGGTTTGTGGATAATGTATTGATATTTCGAATGCTAGTTTTAATACGAATGTTTATGTTATGTTTTATACTTTTAATATGAGGAATGCACTGGACTTAGTAAGTGATGGGTGGAGCCCACTATAGCTCCTCGATGCATCGGTAGGTTTATTGAGACAAAATACAATCATGGCATGAGGCCTTGACAAAATCTTATTTGTAGTCTCGGTACGAGGCCTTGGCTACATGGTTATGATAGTCTGGCATTATGCATTCCATCATTATAAAAGTGGTTATTGATATTGCATGTGATTATTTGACTAGTAGAATATCCATGTGAATAAGTAAATTGAATTATTTCATTTTATCTTTTCCATATTATGCTGAGGTTCAATTTTAAAAGGCTTTTGTTTTAGTTATAAATTGCCTTATGTGTTTATGCTTATATATAAAAGATTCTGCAATATTGTTATCCATACTAATCATCTGAGCTCACACCTTTAAATGTTTTATTTTTCCCACTATGTGAAACAGTGATTTATAAATTAGATGAAGGGATAGTATGAAGGGATATGAAGACAGGATGCTGTTGTAGTTTTTTTTACCTTATGATGTAATGTAAGACTTATGAATTTATCTACTGTTTCCAAGACTACTAAACTAATCGGTCTTTTGAGACTTGATCCTTTGTGATCATGCCAATGATACTTAATAATTCACCGACTCCAGGTAACTGGGGACGAGGCATTACATGTAGTTCATTTGGTGAAGTTTTCTCAGCCTCCGCAAGTAGTGGTTATGTCGCGACTGAGTTATGGGGCAGAAGAGGTGTTTTTTCTGGGCTTGTTTCAGCTGTGTGGAGTGGTATTCTGGATTAGATGATTAGATCTAGTGATAGGATGGTAATGAGGGGTGTTGAGGATAACATAGTTAATGTATCTTGGCATTTTTATCCAGTTCTTGTGATGTGATCTACTTTGGAGGCATTGTGGGGTGCCACTCAGGATCGTGCTCCTTGGATCAGGATCTAGATGAGTCATGATGTTGATGATGAGTGAACATCACATGATTTTTCTGTTATTTGATTAAAAAGAATTACCAATTCTTCTATTCAATGAATTGTGATTATTCCACACAACAAGGACGATTCTATTGTGTTATCAGAGTGTCTAAAAATGGGTGAGTTTTCCATCAATGATTTATTATTTCTGCCTAATGGATATCAACCTCTAAAAATTGAGCAACATAAGAAGGAAATTTCGTTCATTTTGGTATTTTCATCATGGATGTCTGTACCTATAAAAAGAGGACTCTTCCATATTCTATTACCCATGTATGAATAGAAATTATGATCATGGGGCTTTGGTTCTATTGGGGACAAACACGGGATCATTCACTAACGATGTTGGCATAAGAAATTTATCCCCTTTAGGTTGGTAATTACAATACTCATATTTGGTTAAGGTTATATGGAGTGAATAAAATACTATGGACCACAAAATATTTTATGATTTTTCTTTGTCCATCGATATCCAGATCAAAATTGACCAAGAAACAGAAGAATATCATTTTGGGAACATTTCCAGGTTCTTGGTTGAGGATGAAATGGAATGACTCTTCATGACAATTTAATGCTTGAAATTGATGATGAAATTATTGTGATAAATATCACTTATAAAAAATGGCTAAATGATGAAATTAATGAAATTTTGTTTGTCATGAATCATCTGCTTATAGACGCTTAAATGTTTGTAGATATAGTGCTCTGTGTGGGCATGAAGTGGGAAACTGTCTCAAAATGGAAAAATAGCTCCATCGTGAAAAATGGGTGTTTCTCAATCCAACTAGCATGATATTATAAAAAAATCATGCATTATGATGGGATGAACATTGCTTCTGATAATGTTAATCATAGGAATGAGGTGCATGGTGTTGCGAAAAATGTTGAGGGGTGTGATGATCATCACCTTACCTATGAGAGTAAGAAGTCGTGGGAGGAACTCAGTTCTAAGGATTTGAATGATAATAATGTTGATTACTCTAACAAGGATAAAGGTGTTGTTCTAAAAAAACCCCAATCATTTTCCAATCCAAAAATTTGTGACTCCATCTATATACCACAACAAGTTACTGAAGAGGATTTTCAACTCTCACAGGAATGGATGACCACTTAAGGTTACCCCAAGGGTTAGAAAACATTAGAACCAAAATCTCCCGTCATTTCCAAAAAATATTCAGTCTTCTTCAAAGATAGTTGTCCATAATGATAGATTTCAGCACGTCTCTTAAAGGACATCAAAGTCCCTTGTTGTAACTCTAGTGGTGGATGTTCAATCAATTGCATGGAATGATCAGACAATTGATAGGGATTCTATGGATCCGACTTTAGTAATGGACATTGAGGGAATGACGACATTAGAAAGAGGTGCTTCTCCTATCAAATGAAAGGAAGTAAAATAGGATAACTTTGATTCTGAAAGCACTGATACTGAGACTCATTATGAAAGGCTTAAATCATTCCCTAGGGAGTGATCGATAAGTCTGCAGAAAGGATGTGGAATAGCCCACTAGGATGCTATTCGAGAAGAATAAAGGAGGATAAGTGTCGGATAACTAAAAAAGATAAACATGTAGATTTCACTTTGGGTTTTTCCATTATTTTCCCGTACACATTTTGGTTCCTTTCTTTTACATGCTTTTAATAATAGTGGCTCTGCCTCCATCTTTAAAAATATTAATTCATTTAAAAAAACTATATATAATTATAAATATATAATTTTATAATTATTGTAAATATACATTTATTGTTATATGTATAATTTATTATTTATAATTATAAACATATTTATATCATTTTATATTTTATATAAGTATATATATATATGTAAATAATATATGTAATTAAAAATAATGTAAATATATTAATTATTTAAATATATTTATTATACATTTTCATGTACAAATATATATATTTAATTATATATATTTTATAATTATATATATAACAAACATATATAAATATTAAAATATTCTATATTTAATTATAGTTATTATAATTTCATATTTATTAAATATATATTTACTTATATACAAAAATATGAATAATACTTTTTAAATATATATATATATATATGATTATGTATATATAACCCCCATTGAGTTGCATAGTAGTAGTATCCCCTGTGGGTCTCGGTGAGGTCCTGATTTAAAGTCTCGTAAAGTAAAATATTTTTATAAAATTTTCATTATTATATAATTAAATAAATATATTAATTTATTTATAATTATATAAATACTTTTCTAAAAAATTATATTTATTTATCTATAATTATTATAAATATATAAATTTATATATTTTGTTAATAAACATTTATAAATATAATTATTTATAAATATTAGTTTACAATTATATTTTTATTATTATGGATAGTTATATATTCATAAATTAATTAATATTAAAAATGTGTTTAATAGAATAATTCCAAATTATTATGCATTTAAAATATTAAAAACATCATTATTTTTAATTAATTATATATTAATTTTAAATAAATATGGATTTATATATATATTTATTTAAATCTAAATACATATTGATAACACTAAAACATAATATGTATATAAACTAAATAGTGAAATGAAAATTATCAAATTCAAAAATTAAATAAAATAAATTTTAAAAAAACTATGAATACATAATATCTAAATATATAAATGTTAATATTAAATAAAAATAATATATGGATTAAAATTATTATCTAGTAAATGTATTGTATTATAATCGCATTCTAAAATATACCTAAATTTGAATAAAACACATCTATTTTATGTGAATGTGATTCTATAAAATATTTCATTGATTGCATAAATATTTTTTTGGGGTATTGTATTTGAAAATGCATTAAAAAATATTTTTATTTTGAGATGAATGTAAATAATGATGTTTGATATATGGTAAAATGAACAATCGGACAACATTAAAAATGAGTAAGATGATGATATGTTTGTAATTATTAAATTTTATTCATTATATATATATATTTAATGTATATTATTTACATATATTTTTAATATTTATATATTATAATTATTTATTATTATTAATAGTTATATCATATATAAATTTATAAATTATTTTGTAATTTATTCATTTTAAATTATTTGGTTTGATTATTACAAATTATTCATTTTATATATCTATATATAATATATACTCTTTATTAATATTTATCATTCATATATATGTATATTAAATATATCAATTTTTTCAATATTTATTCAATTGATAACATGTTTAATATGTTTTTTGTTTTAATAATATTATATTGGTTTAATTATTTAATTTTATTTATATAAAAGATTAAAATGTTTAATATATATTATTTATTAATTTATATAATTCATATATATAAATCTATAATCATGTTACTCATTTTTAAAAATAATTTTTTAATTAATTAAATTATTAATATTTATTTATTTATTTATTTATTTTATTTTATTCTGGTCGTTTATCAGGGAAAAAATGAAAACAATGATAAAAAGAAACTTTCATTATTGTAAAACGAATGATCTGATAAATGGTATCCTTTATTAGTTCTTTGTTTTGGCACTAATAAATGGTTTCCATTATAAGTGATTCTCTAAGCACTGATAAGGGGGGACTTTATCAGTGCTATTCACAAGCACTGCTAAATGCTATCACTATTAAAGGACTCTTTTTTAGTAGATTTTATGTTCTCTAAAAGTTGAGAAATGTAAATCATGTTGATAATGAGTTTCTGGTGTTAACATTGGAGTCACATAAATAAAATACTAAAAACTGATGATTAACCTTTCACAAATTTGATGCCTTCATACTTTATGAATATGAATTTTTAAATTTTATGATTTTTTTAATTTCCCTAGAGAATTAAATTAATCATTTTCATTTAATTTACATTTTGGTTAGTTTAGATTTGATTCACAATGTAATTTGGGCCATCAATATTTTATTATTGTTAATTTATACCCAGTCCCCTTTTAGTTCACAATGTATAAACAATTTCATTGAGACTTATTAGTTTAGTCTTCCATTTTCTAGGATTTATAATTTTATAATCGTTGGTTTCTATTCAGTAAAAATAAATTTCCTCATGTTATATCATATTTATGGCATCATTGATGGTGTATATGGTGTTGAGGATACATTAATTTAGAATTTTATAAAAATAATTTATTCTTCCTATCTTTGGGTCACTAGATTTAGGTTATGTTTCATTTTATCATTTTTCCATCATCAGAACACTTTAGAATTGTTTTTTTTTTGTGAGGGAAAGGATACAATTATAAATGGAAAAATGTCCACCTATCAATAAAATAATATTATATTTATAGTGAAAATTTTCACCATAGAGGGAAATCCCAAGTATAAGGGTGTTATGGAATATTTCGAACGTGAATCCTATAACCATGAATATGTGGTGGGGAGGACCTCATAATTGGGAAAGAATCCTTTTTCAATAAGGGATATGAAACCCTGAAATTTAATGAAAAATAATAATAATATCCAAGGTTGATGATTTAATTTTTGATAACATTGACAGACCAATTATATGCATTAAATAGCATGATGTAGCCTCTGAGGTAAAACTTTATTCAAATTATAATGTAGAAAATGAATTTGAATTTTTTTATGGAATACCCAAAATTACTTGGGTTGATGAAGCATATGAAGAAAACTCCATATATGTTGGGGATAAAAATTAAGTAGCATCCTCAAATAAAAAACATCTACATGTATTTCTCGAGATATTGGGATTTTATTAAGAGGATAAAAAAGAGGGTATATTTTCTTCTATGAATTAGAATATAGTGGTTACAGATATGGTGGAAATGTTTATGGATTATTCTAGTTGATAGGAAAAACTGAAAAAATAATTAGTTGCTAGAAACTATATATGAATTATTATTTATGATATAATTTGAAAATATATTTATACAGAAAGAAATGCTGCATCATGTCCAATAATATGATAAAATAGTGATGGAGTATTATTTATACACAATCTGTAAATTGATATTCTAATTATATGGAGTTTATAACCTTATTTTCTATCATCCACAAATTAAGAATGATTTATTATTAAAATAAAGTATAAAAATAGAAAAAACCAAAGAATAAGAAATTCAAAATATATAAAATCTAATATGGATATATCTTTATGACCCCTACATCACATGATTAATGTGCTATGTTTGACCCAAAATATCATCACCAAGAGTACCGTCATAAAATACATCTGTTTTTAATTTTCATTAAACGATTTAGTTTTTATTACATTCATAGTCTGTAGTTTGAAAATTTATTGTTATGATATAGTTTCAATCACAATAATCATTTGTGGATAAATGTACACGGACCATGTACTTTCAAGAGGTATTTTCTTCTTAGGATAACCATGAACACAAAAGGGAACTGAAATAAAAATTGTGATTGATTATGATCCTCATTAAAAGTTGATTTACCTTTTAAATACTATATTCTCCCACTCCCAAATGTTTCTTGAAATAAATTCTAAGATATAAACAATAAAATTCATTCATAGATTTTGGATTGTTATTTTACACCCATAAATAAAGAAAATTGTTTACTCATGAATCCCATTATTATATTATTTATAAATAAAAAAAGTAAATTCATTGAGTTAGATGATTAAATACCGATTAGAGTTAATCATGGGAGTATTAGTTTGATGAATCATGATTCAGGGAGGCTATTTAAACAATGTTGATGATATTTCCCTACGGAATTAATGATTTGGAAATAAGAATTCAATGTGGATTTACTTTTTATTATTTTCCATTCCATGAGTTTATTTATAATTTTATATCTTCCACGTTCCTGAGTAGAATAAATACCAATTTTTGAAATCTATTTTTATCATGTTTGTTGAGTTAAATTGGGACTTGTTTTAAAAATAAACCATCATGGAATCATATCGCATCAATGAATTAATAATGTCACATTTAAAAGGATTCAAAAAACATTAATAATATCTTTTTTTGGACTAACCATCACAATGGTCCTTTTTAAGCCCATTGAATCTATGAAATTCCCCTTTATGAAAGAGACACATTTCAAAATTACCAAATAATTTTTTACCATAGTCATGTATTTTCATAAAATAATTAATTTTATTTTTGTGGGAAGTTTTTTCAATATTTTAATGTATATACAGTAATATGTTAAAGATATTTGTTCATGAATACCTAGGATATTAGTAATGAGTTTATTTAATTATTAAATTATACATACAAAATTTACCCCATATTGAAAAATAAATAAATAAATGAAATGAAATGTTCTGACTCTTGAGAGTCAAAAATCAACAATTTTTTTCCAAATTTGAATTTTTTTTCAATACTGGATGGGTGATTTTTATCATGAACATATTTCAAATATAAAATCAAATATTAAAGTATCTTGGTGGTTACATCATTTATTATTCACTCAATTTTTATGACTATTTATTTGAGTTATTGATAGATATGTGTTTTGACACTTCAAGGATGTAACATTTATTGAATTTACATCAAATATACTATATTGTACTTTATAGAATAACTCTTTTCAAAATTTAATATTTTTACACAAATAATAACCTACGTAAATCCTAACATACCTTTCAACTATAATTTTATGTCCCCGTGATTAATTATGATCATTGAACATACAGTTTAGATATTGCAGGTCTATTGGAATCTATGATAAAAAAATGTTCTCATGGTGCAAGAATTATTCTAGTCAAAATAATTCATTCCTTGATGGGGGATATTTCAAAATTTTAGTACAAAAAAATAAATATATAATAATAATATATAATGATTCTAGAATAGACTTTTTTAAATCTTCCATCATTGAAAATATGAAAATGTGAAACATATGGGTTTAATTGTTTCCTTGAAAAATGAGGTGTTGGATCCCCAATTATTATGTGGAATTTGGAAATTTTAATCACCTAATTCATAATAATATTTTTTATTATCTTGGGAATATTCAAAGAATGGTTTTTTTTCAATTTTTCATGATAACATTACATTTTTAAAGAAAAACATGAGTTTATATGTGTGGAAAACTGATGAAACTATTTTTTGACATATTAATTTCAGAATTTAAAATGAAATACCTTATAACGTTTCAACAAGTTTTCTCAATTATTCATTGATACATTAATTTATTAGAATTTATACGTCAAATTATTTTTTGATAAAAATGAAAATATAAATATGTTTTTTAAGGGATGTTAAATTTCAAAATATTTATTGTTTTATATTTTTTGATTTACTGTTCAAAGATAATTTTTATAGGTGCACAAAAAGTATACTTTTCAACTAGTCAAAAAGTGTGGATTCAATATGAAATTAAATATGTGTGGACTAGTAAACACTGAATATAATGTATTGTGAGATCCAATACTAATTGTATGATGTTACTAGGCCCATACATATCATCATTGGTTGTGGTGGACTAATGAGCGGGGAGTCCTATTAGGTGATTTTTTATTATTGATTTCAATTTTTATAGTAATTGAATCATGAACTAAAGATCATCTATAATATGGGATATATTGAATGAACACCAATATATTAAGGTTATTTATTTTCATTGTGTTAAAATAACAATTGATCAATAAGAATGCAAAAATGATGGTTACACACATCATACTTTCAATGACCTTGTTCATTTAAATGTTATTATGTAAAACATTTTTACACAATCAATTGGTTAAATCTCATTCACCCTTTATTCATGTTTTTTATTTCCCTCTAGATTTGTTCAATTCTCCTATATAGATCAATGAATAATCAAAATATTTTATTATAAATGAAATGGAACATCTAGAATGAGACATAAATGAATCATGGGTTGTATGATCACAGATAGTGATCAATCCATATTTTGATGGATTGGGTCATTCATAGTAACATACAGATGATGTTCCCTGAACCAAAAGATACAAGGAATGAAAAATGATTTTTATATTCTATTACTTAAATATTAATTAAAAATGGGTAAATTATCTACACTTCATTCCATATCAAACATCATACTAATGGTCAATATGTATCTTATTTTTAAAAACATCAATCCATTTTCCACATGATGATGCTTTATGGAATTATGTGCCCACTTGAATCCCACCATGTAAACCCAAATGTGTGGATTTCATGATTACATCACCAACCACACGCCATTTATTACATATGAATGTTCTATGAACCCACCATGACACACTTAGATTTCTCCAATCATTAATAATATCCCACTTCTTTTGGTAGTGAGGTTTCTTGGATTATTGAACTAGCCAATATCTGGTAGTTATTTTAACCCTATAAAATATAATTATTTTTTAAAAAATTATTGACCAATGAAGCAACATATGATTATCTTCATCCAATATATATTTATCTGGCCAATTATAAATGAAAGGATATAACCTTAAATCATTATATCATCGAATTCACCGTAAATCAACCTCAATATTATCAAAAATATATATATATATATACTATATTTTAGGACCAAATCCTCACATAAATCAATATATCCATCAGAATGTGAATCTCGTTCATAGAATGTAATTTCCCACAATATACAAGAATCACTTGCGAAAACCTTACAACATCAATGCCTTTATAAAAAAATTGACATCATGTTAAAAAAAGGCTATTCAAAAAGATATTACAACAAAAAAACAAAAGTTACCTCCTCAATATCCTCTATTTTATTGGTTTTTAATACAAATTCTACTAAATAGTAGTCCCAAAGGATTCTTTTTTTATAAAATTTAATATTTATCATTGAATTGTTTAATTTTCTATTATCAAAAATATACATAACAATGATAAATACATGTATTAGGATCATATCACATTAAAATATTGAAATATTCTCTCATTCATCATACTCATATTATATGTGATCCATTCATAGTATTGAAAAATAAGAGGATTGAATTTGAAAACAATTAGTTTCATTAACAATATTGTAAAATTTCAACTCATACTCCTTTCCATCATAAAAGTTATCATATTTTAATATATATTCCAACTACATCAAATTACACATAATAGATAACATCATTCAATTTTTATATTAAATCATTTAATTTTACAAATATATTAACATATTGATTTTAAATATTAAATGAAATTTTTTATGTTTCTGAATCCACCAATGAGATCTTATCTTATATATTCACATTTTCTAAAAACTACTAACCATAATTTTCCCCATTATTATTTAAACATGTTAATGAAAAAAAGGATGAGAGAATAAGAAAAAATAAAATATAAACAAAATTTTTTCTATCATGTTCTCATAAACCTTAGGCCTATAAAATCTTCTCAAAAATACCCACCAATATACCCCTAAATGAGAAAAATCTCACAATAATAAAAAAATATGATATTTTCATCAATAGGGTTTCTATATTTATTTTGATAAATATTTCAAGGATGGTTAATATTTTCAGATCATGAATTATTATTAAAAGTTTTATTAATTTTTTTTAACTCTTTTAGAGATCTATCATCTCAATTAATTAAATGCACATTTGTAAAATGAATATACACTATAAATGATAAGAGAGAAATATAGAACCTCATTTTCTTGTAACATATATAAACCATTATAGGAATATACTCCTAGTTATGTAACTCTTTCCTTGATAGTTTTACTTTAAGGAAATTTCCTCATATCAGACATTGAGATTTCATGGATGTCTTCGACATCATCAATGTCTTATTATTCATAAATTTTTTATTGTTTGGGATCTTTCCTTAAACACGTTGCAATAACGAAAATGAATCTATTTATGAAATTATTTTATGAATAATGATTTATTATTACACAGGTGTGATTGTTATATAATCCATTGAGTAAAAAAAAATTTATATCCACCTCACACAAAAATTTTCATAATTATTCTATTTCATTTATTGGAGGATAATATATAAAATAAAATTCACCATCTTCATCTGGAATTATCCCTCTATATTTATAATTTTATTTTACATTTTCTTCTAATTTTGTTTCCCAAATCTGATATCATAATAACTAAACACAAATTAATATTCATAGTTTTATTATGGAAATTCAATATAGATTCATATAATATTTTAAAAATCTAAATATTATTCAATATTACACACCTCTTAAAATTATTTATATTGTATCAAATGTTACCTATAAATCTTTCTTTTAAATGATATTTTGGTTATTCATGTTGGAATTCTTGTTTTTCTCTTCTATGAAGGATTTCATTCTTTTAATTAATATCATCAATGATATTTTAACATCATTTATTATAGATATATGATTTCATGAACATATATCAAACATTTTACCATGAACATTGAACATACCATATAGATATTAATATTTCTCAAATAATTTTTACAATATACAGACAATTCACTTTCAACTCTTATTATTTTCACATCTTAGTCTTGAACCCCCTTAATATAGGAATATCAATACTATTTTTCCATGAATCAGTATGAAAATAATCAAATTCCATAATTCCATTTCATTTGTAAAACCAACCATGACTATATAATATTAACAATATTATATAAAAAATAACATTTGTAGAAATTTCTATTTTTTCATTATATATATTTTTAGCTCCAAAAATGAATTGTTTTTTTGTAAAACATATTATACACATGATTACTACCCCCAAATTTGAATTTGAGGGCTAATTTATAGTAGTAATTTTTATGATTTTTTCAGATTTCAATTTTTTGATATATTATTCTTATAATGTTTTTGGAAAAAAATCAATCTTTTAGTTGGGTAAAATATTTCCTTTTAGACATACTAGAAAATTATCATTAAAATATTTTATGATACATTTCATAGTTAATATAGGTCCTTCAACATCATTTAATCCCTAAAAATGTATAAAATTTAATTAATTAAAAATATTACCATTTTATGATTATTTATAATGTTTGAAGAATTTATCATCATTCTATAAATTCTCTACTCTTAGGGATTCACTATGATTGATGATTTTTTTTACCAAATAATTATTCAACCAAGAGTTTTACATTTTTTATTCCTCTTCATTATAGGTAATATCCTCTATGAATTCATTAAAAGAACATGAAATAAATTTTATCAAATATTTGTGTAAACATCAAGGATTTTAATCATATTGGTATATGATTATTTATATTGTTTCAGTTAATGAATAAAATTCCCTTCTTATTGATTATTTGGATATAATGAATATATATAAAAAGTATGAAATCTTGATCACCATGATCATGAAATCATAGGCAAATACAAACCCAATGATACGTGAATATTATCCATTACTAAGAGATACATTTTTGTTATAAAAAGAACCAATAGAATTTTTATGGTCATGAAGAAATTCATAGCATTACTAACCCAATATAATGGAAAATCACATATTCTCTCCTTGTAAAATTATATATATTTCCACATTAGTGAATTTAGGTCCATTTTTAGATAGAATGCATCAGAGATTCTATCGATTGTCTCTCTTTCAAAACTATATAAATCAAGTTTTTCCCCAAAATATACTCACACATCACTTTTAGAATACAATATGATTTCTCTATTATTATTCATTTTAGAATATGATCTTTATTGTTTGATATAAAATATCCCTTTTTCATACTTCAATATTAGATATTGTTTATTTCATGATTCCCTCAAATTTCCTCTACTTCTTCATCTTCATATACATTATGTCAGGGAAAATCCATTAAGACAACATAAAAGGATGTTGGTCAATTAAATGATATATAGTTTGGTACATGAAATCATAAATTTTCTTATTTAAAAATATCTTTTTTTTGATTCATAGATTCATATTATTTTATTTATGATAAATTTTTATATAAATTGGAAATTTCACCTCTGGAAATAAATCGATTCATTTTTAGAATTACAAATTATGGTAGTTTTAAGGAAAAAATAAATTATAATAATATTATTAGTATCAACTAACTATGGGTTTTAACTAAAATATTAATGGACAATCCCATTTTATAGCATCATGTTATTTTGGTTGTGTATTGGAAATTTTTTTATTAAGAAAACATATATTATATTGCAAAAAGAATGTTTTTGAATGAATTTATGTTTATATAAAATAATGAATTCATATGTTTGATAACATATTCTGATTATATGAAATTTTTTAAATATTTTAATGAAATATATCTTGAATACATTTTATAAAAGAATTAAACTGATCAAATTATTTAAATTAATATTGTTACTTAATATATCGAAATATTACATGATGAATAATCTGGAATTATTACAGATGAAGATATTAGATTTATAATTATCTTAATTTCAAATTTGAATAAAATTTCAAAACCACCATATATAATAGAAAAAAATTATATTTTCTAATTTAAAATTAAGTTAAGGGTTCATAGAATAACGACTTTATTCATTAAAGAACATCACTAAAGGGTTCAACTATTTTTGTATTTAAAAAAAGTTGATTATATGATACTTTTAGTTAATTATATTGAATGGGGAAACATCACATTGAATAATTACTATATATTTCACATATATATGTCTTATTTGATGATCTGAAATGATAATACAATTTTTCAATGATTGATCTCAGGTGTGAGAATGATAAATTGAAGGTAAATGTGGATGAGATTCTGAAGGTAATGATTTTTCTTAGGAATGATAATTTTGTGTATTTTGTTATCCCTTTATGCTATAAATTATCGATATATATTTATAGACATTAAAAATATCCCTTTCAATTCAATTGTGGGAAAATATTTGGATTTCTCACTATTGATATTTTTTTATATTAAAAAAAGTAATGAGGATCCAAAAAACACATTAGAATTAATTAGAAAATTTTGAATGAAAAGAAATTGTATGCATGTTTACAAAATTTTATTTCAATTTGAGTATATTTATTTACTTTTAATTATTAATAATAAATAAGTATAATTTTTTGATTTATCAAAAACTAATGTGGTTTAAGAGTTTCCAAGACCTAAAAATATAATAATGACTCATGTTTTTCTTGTATTTTAGTGTTTCTACTAATTGTTTACTGAAAAATTTATATGTTTAATAGAATAGATATTATGATCACTCAAAAAGTTGGCAAAATTATTATGTTAAAATATATTTGTGAATTATTCAAACAAATGAAAAAATATTATTCAATGCTCTTGTTTTCCCATTCCATCGAGATAGGGTTTAATTTTCTAACCCGAGAAGCTTGGATCCAGGGAATTATCTTATTACATTGGAATATTTAAAAGGGATAAAATCTAGAATGACTGATTAATTTAGTAGACTTGTACTTACATATTAAAAACACGATACTACTAATACAATTTAAAAGTCTAAATATAAACATAATACATTATAAAATTAAATAAACCACTTGTTTGAAATATTATTAAGATATTTATTCTTCATAATCATCATAAATCAAACATGACAGGGGTAATATAAAATGATATATAAGGGAATCCAAATAAGAATAAATAATTAATCTATTAGAATAAATTAACATGAAAAATTGATTTATTTAGAACACATTACATTCAATAAATATAAAAGGAAAAAATCAAAATTTCTATGTAAGAACCTGAAACACGTGACATATAATTAACAAACATAAAATGAATTGAATCCATTAATATATCAATGAAAAATATGATTGATGAATTATAACTATAACAAAATAATGGGAATTATTTCTTAATTTATGTAATGTCTGAATAACTTGAAAACCAATACAATTATGACCTATCTTTGTATGGTTTAGAACTACAGAAAGAAACCCATTTAATTTGGCTAAATTGTTAGTCTCATGAGAACCAGTTGATTCGTCGATGTTTTATATAAATTTTAATCTCATCCCATTATTTCCTATCTAAATAATTTCTCACAAGTAATAAATGAAATAAATAATAAGACTTATCAAATATATATATTTAATATATAATTTTTAATTATCAATATTTCACCAAAATAATCAAGGAACTTTCAATGTTTCCATCGTTTGTAAAATGTTATATGGTTTAACCAAATAATAGCATACATTATATTAGAATATAAATTCTCAATTAAATTTATTTTGAATAATTATTAAAATAATGTGATTGTTTCAACATAATGTTACCAAAAAATGAAGGATATGATATTTGAAATATAATCATTAAGAAAAACCATGAGGATAAAATTATTTATACATTCAAAAGTTTCCTAAACAACTTGGAAACATTTGAATCATAATATATGAAAAAATATGATATCAAATTATGCATAAAATATATTTATAATATGTTCATTTATGACATAATATTAAAAATCTAGTATATACACCATGTAAAATTGAATTGGCAGATAATGAAAAATATGTCTCTGCGAATTGTTAATTGAGATGAAATTCGATTACATTATCATTTTTTTCTGTGGTCTTCATCCTCCATTATAGGGGTTTAAAAATTGTATCTGACTAATATAAAAACTACAATCATCTTTATTATTCTATTTATTAACTTTTAATAAAATCTCAATACCCATTTTTTAACAATCTTAAATAAATTTTACTATTTCAGGGGTTAACAGTCTAATTTTATTGAGTAAGATATAACATGTTGACTTTTGTTATCATTAATTGGATCATAGTATCATCATATCCAGAAATTAATACATGAATTTACTTTCCTCTACAATCAGTGAATTTTTATTTGAAATAATATATAACATATGGTGATTATAAATGAAGTGTACTATTCATTGAGATGGTAGGTCATACGTACCCACACACACAACATTTATTTTTTTTATGTATTAAAATAATAAAAAATAACTGATACCCATATATATTATAATTTTAGCAATATATATATATATATGATAAAAAAATTTAATAAATTAATCTTTATACATTTCATGCATTGCATGAACGAGTCATATAACTTTAGATGCGGTAGTCCACACATTCTCAAACGAAATTATCGTATTTACTCAAGATGAAAATAATAAATGACTATTATAAATAAAATAATAAAAAAACGAAATTATAAATATCATATATATTATATAAAAATATATTTTCCACCATAATTTCAAAAATGATATTTTGTAAGGTAAAATGAAGAATCATCATTTTGGGAGGTTGTAGGTCATCGTACATAAAAATAGAATGTTTTTTACCCATTAGATGGAGTTTTTGGTAAGTATAAGATGAAAAAATAAATTAAAAACATATCTGTATAATAAGGATACTAGTGGTTTTATATAATCCTAGAATATATAAATTATAGGGTGTGGATAATGGAAATAAAACAAGATATCTTCAAAGAATATGTTACCTCTTAATCTGGTAACTTAATTTAGATTGTACCAAAATGATTTATTGGAAAGACATCTGGATAAATATACAATTCTTGGAAAAGTTTTAGGTTTTTGGGAATCTATATGGGAAGATAATGGATGAACCAAATTTGGGTTATATGTTTTAGGAATGGGGAGACGTGGTGTCCTTTTAAAAGGGAGGAAAATAACTCACATAGAATTTTTTAAAACTAGTGATGTGTACCCACATCTTCAGCAAAACAAAATGTATAAAAAAACAATTAAAGTCAATATTTGTAGGATAATAGATTAATTGTGTCTATAATATGGGGTTTGGACTAGTGGATAAGTTATTTTTTCCCTAAAGACAAAGGTTTAGACCTTTATTGAAATTAATCATAACTTAATAATAATTCTTAAATTTAATTACATTCACTAATATTTATGGTAAAAAAATTAGAAAAATTAGATATTATATGTTATGATGAATCCAAAAATAAAATCCATTATTCCAAATTCCAAACACATTAGTGGAAAAAATTAATTTAAACTACATATCAAGTGTGGGAAGATAATGCAGGGTTTTAATGTAAAAACATCCAAAAGATTGATTAGTTTTGACATTCAATTTAGAAGTGAAATTTATTCCATTTTCCTAAATTTTTTTAAATTAAAAAATTTGATTATATTAAACATTAAAAGATATATAAAAATTAATTTATCCTTCTAAATATATTAGATGAAAAAGACGTTTGGAAGTAAAATTTGGAATTTTTCGCTTTTTGATTAAACATGAATCCCCAGACACAAAAATTCATCATAATATCTTTTTTATATTTAAATTCCAAATATTTAGTCTATTTGGACAAATTATATAAAATAAAGTGTAAACATTCATATTTAAAATTGTTATTACATTAAAAGATAATCAAATTTAAATTATAATAATAGAGGTTTTTATATATGAATTTGAAATTTTTCTTATCTTATTCCTATTAAACACAGTTGATGAATATCAATGATATTTGAAATAAAATAATATATATATTTAATTAAAATAATTTATAAGTTGTAAATATTTTTGTTTATTAAGAGAAAAATCCATTGGAAACATTAAAATGATGATATTTATTTTTATATCCAATTAGTCTTTATTAAGTATCCTCATTAATTGATAACTATTGAATTAATTTCAAATCTATATAAATAATAAATTTTAACATGTTAGTTAATAATATTAATAAACCTTAAAAAAACATGTAGGATATATCATACTATATTAAATAATATTATTTTAATAATATAGTATTATATGGTAAAATCGGTCTTTCATGTAATAAAATCCATCAAAGAAGGATTCTCTTTCATGTAACACAATACAAATTAGTGGTTTGTGAGTTATAATATATAAAATACATAATTTTTATTTAACATTGAAAAAAAATTTGTACCCCAGTTTAATACATTCCCATTTTACACTTGGTGTTGCCTGTCCTATACACTATTGAATATAAAGTTTTACTTATAAATTTTAGGGTGTTCCTTTCTCTACATCATAATAAAATTTCATTCCAATAACATAAAATTTATATCATCAATCAGGGTTTTGATATTTTAAAATTAATTTTGTTGAAAAAATCCACATCATGAGTAGGGTTAATAACAAATCTTATTAATAAGAGGTAATTGGTAGTACAATGGTCAGATAAATAGGTCCTTTATAAGAGAACATATTTTGGAAATGATAAACATGGATATAGATGAAAATATCTAACAATCGCATTTTGATTAAGAGCACAAGAGAATACGTTTAGATGGATGTATTTTACTTCAAAACCATAAATCATAGGTATGAATAAAGGTCATTGATATCAACATAAATGATGATAATTGGAAAACCGTTTTTTCTAAATACACATTATTTCTATAAATGTGGTATTAAATCAATCTCTATGAATATAAATAAATATACATTTCTATTAAAAAATTATTAACCATTATTTTGATCATCCCACTTCAGCTGTGTCAATAAAATATGCTTGACGTTGATCCCTTAGCTAATTATAATGTATAATATCTTGATGTATTAAAAATAAGTTTTCATAGTTTCCCATATTATTGGAGTTTTAACATTGAATAGTACTATTTTATGTCTTTCAATTTCATTTAATTTCCTAGTAACCCTTTTCCCCACACTAACAAAAAACATCAAATCATTTCAAGTATTTACCAGGATGATTCATTCCATATTTATCACACGTTATAAAATCATTCATTCACATAATAGTTTTTAAAACATTCAAATTTTCATGGTGTTCATATGACCTCTTATTCTCTTGGATTCTCATGAATCCATCTAACATAGAGAATTCATTATCTTTCTTGATAGAAAATAAAACTATTTCATTGTATGGAGAAGAATTATTAGAAAATAATTTCCTTAAGATAATTGGCATGTGTCTTATAATAAAATCATCAATCATATATTATATGTTGTTTATGAAATATATAACATAACATAATAACCTCGTATATATTTCATCATACTCCACAACACTTTCATCCTCGTTTTTCATTAAATTGTTTATCATCCACTTCATTTAAATTTTTTTATCATGATGAAACTATTTATCGAAGAATGTATCCTAGAATTTCTTTATTCCATGTGTTTAGTTTTTTCTTCCTCCCTTGTATTCTAGATTAGATACCACACCTTGTCAGTATCACCTTGGAGACAATAGATTGAGAGTGTAGCTTGTTTTATGTCAATGCATTCTAATGTAGAAAATATTGTCTCCAATTACATAATCCATTTCATTCATACAATTATATTAGTAGTCATGCTAAATGATATTGGTCACTTCAATATAAAGAGACCCATAATATGATCTTCTCTTGAATTAATTTGTTTTTCTATATAGGAAATGTTACGTTCCCTAACCTGACTTAGTTTCCAAAATATATATAACATTCTCAATTACAATACCTACTTTATTCGCTTATTTAGTAGGGAAATGCCTATATATTCCAACAGTAATGAAATTTTTTTTTTTCAGTTTTCAATTTTAATTAATGGATGATACTATATTATCTCATATTGTTATGAACTTTTTACAAATCTAAATATGGAATATCACATAATATAAATTTATGAATCTTGAATGCTAGATTCTTAAAAAATCAATACATTAGTTAAATTTTTCCTTTTAAATCCTTCATAATTGTAGGTATATATAATATAAATTATCCTATCAATATCCAAAAAGAGTTTCAAAATAGGTTTGCAGTCATGCCCATTGTTGTGTATCAGGTTACACCGACTTAGGCCTAGAACACATTGATGGAGTTATTACTCCTGGGTACATCGGTGCCAAAACCACATCCACATATAGTATCCATAGATGGATGTACTCCTATAAATACCTACATAATCACAACCATATCCAAATTCTAGGATTTTTATGTTTACATATCCTCAATGTCTATAATATGGTTTCCTAATATATACTATGTTTTATAAATCTAGTTTCCAAGGATACTGATAAACTTCTTCTAATACCAACTATAATGTCAAACACCCGAAGCATGGAGCTACTGTATTATCTTTTTAAATTTGATTTATTATAAGGGATTAAATCCTGATGGACCTTTAAAATAGTAGTAAAGGAAATATAGATAACATAAATGATACCACTAATAAATTAGTATATTTTAAATTCTAACATGATTCATTAAAAAATTAAATAAACTAGATCCTTGAATGTTTAGTCAATGATTTCATTCTCATAACATAGAGAAATAAATGATAATGTGGGTGAACACTAATGATTAGTAATTGTAGGTAAATAATAATAAATAATGAATCAATTAAAAAAATTAACATGGTAGAGAGATTAAATGATAATAAATTCTATTCAATAAATATATATAGAAAAATCTATATAGAATGTTATGAAACTAAATCACATCCTATTTAACCATTTAAATAAAAATGTTATTTATCCTTAGATATGTTGATAAAAATATCATGGATGAATAATAACTAGAATTACATGAGGGTCATTATTTCTTAATGGAAATTTATTTGAGGTACATGAAATCCAATACTATATATACCTTTCACAAGAAGGTTTAAAACTACAGATTGAATTTTGTATAATTTTTTATTCTTATTTGTCTCTTGAGATAATGTTGATACATCATGAATCTATATAATGTATATCGTACTCCCTTAATTACCTATCCAATAAGATACTCATAATTAATAGCCAATATAAATTATATTCCTTATCAATGATCTGTATTGAATACAGATTACTAAATTATTTCTATTTCTCCAAAATAATCAGATAACTATAAAAGTAGAATGTATATGTAAAATGGTATATGCTTTAGGTAACACTAATTTCCATTGTATGAGAATATGGATATTAATGGAAATATCCAATGAAAAATTATTATTGTAAATTTATTTTTTCAAGAGAAGGATAAAATCTACAAAATTAATTGAGTTTGAAAATATAATCAATATGAACAATCTGGAGGAGAATAATATTTATACATTCAAAAGTGTCCCATAAAAATTTGAAGCATTTGATTCATAATATTAAGAATGGTATGGCATTAAATGATATATAAAATATCATGATATCAATGGGATTGAATTTATAACAAGAAAAATTCATTATATACACCAAATGAAATTCATTTCCACATAAAAAAATATTTCTCAATAAAATTTAAATTGAGACGAAATTCCCCTAATTCATCCTACATTTTTTTAGTTTGGAAATTGTCCTCATGTATAGTGCATTAAAATATGTTACTAACAGTTATAATAACTATATTCTTGATAATAATACCGTATATTAACTTTCTATGTATCATATTACTAGTTTTTTTAGAAAACATCCATTAGTTTTACTATTTAAGTGGTAATTTTCATAGTTTTCAAGAGTAGGTTATAATTTTTTGAATGTTGTACTCATTAATTAGTTCATTGTCTCATAATATCTAGAATGTTAATCATGAAAAAATTATAATTTATACTATGTTTATATATAATTATAATAACCTATAATAATTATATATTTGAATTCATGTACACCGCTCAAGGAGTCATTAGGTCATACGTGTACATGAACACTAGTCTCCTTTATTTTTTATATTAAAATAATGAAAGGTATATGATACATATGTATATTATAATTATATTATCATATCTATGTTATATATTTTACATAGGTATTTCATAACTATACTTTATATGTTTCATGTATGAAATGACTGATTCATATCACTTTCATAGGGTCATAGTCCACACTTCCTCTAATGAAATTATTGTATTTACACAAGATTGAAAGAATAATAGAATGTTATAAATTAAAATTACATGATAATAAGGAATATATAAGGTCATATATATAATATATATAAAAAATTCCATCAAAATGGACACCATGTTATGTTGTAAGGACCAAATGAACAATAATTGTTTTGTGAGGTAGTATTTTTCTCTAAGTGAAAACTGTATATTCGTTATCAATTAGGAATAGGTATGTTTATGTTTTGGTCAAAAATATATAATATAAAAATATATGTATATTTATGAAACAGTTATATTTATATAATCTTTTACAAATGATATTTTAGAGTGTGAAAAATGGAAATTAAACTAGAGAGCTTTGAGTAAAATGTTTCCTGAAAATGAGGTAACTTCATTTTGGTAGTACAAAAAACCATCCCTAGAAATATTTATACTAGAAGGGAGGATTCAAGGTAAATGAGAATCATTTTAGAAGATATATTGGATTATATTTACATGACCATTGTGGTTTGAGAGGTGTGAGGAATGAGGGGAGGTAGTGGCCTTTTATAAGGGAGGAAAGTGAGTCAGTTTGAATATTATAAAATCAGTTAGGTGTACCCACATTTGTACCAATAAAAAGTATTCAAAAACCAACCATCAATATAATGGAAGGTAAAATGCCGATTTATGGACATAAAATGGATTCTGTACTAGTCTATAGGTTATTTTTTCATTTATGTTTATGGGTTTTTCATTTATTATGATTAAATTTACCATAATAATTGTAAATAATATTAATTACCTTCACTAATATTTCTTGTCAAAAACATATTTAATTTTATAAGAAATAATAAATTATGATGATTCTAAATATGAAATCAATTTTTCCAAAATTAAATCATTTATGTGTTAGAAAATAACTTTAAATTATTCATGTAGGTGGGACAACAATGTGGCTTTTTAATATTATAAATCCAATGGTTTTTGTAAGTTTTGACAATCAATTTCAATGTGAAATTGATCTAAATAACCCAAATTGGATTAATTGGTCAAAATAAGATTTATTTTATCTTCAAATCCAATCTAAAACATTATTTATTTTTTAAATAAATTAGGTCAAAATATAGTTATCTACTAAAATTCATTATTTTTCACTATTCGTTAAAAAATTAGTATTCACAGAAAAATACCAATGATTTACCCTAAGATAATTTTTAGGTCTCTATTTAAAATATGATGTTTAGTATAAAATATTATATAAATTAAATTATCAAAATGTATATCTAAAATTTGAACTACATTAAATGGTGGAAAATGTTCATTTATTATAATATTGGTTTTTATGTGTGATTTTTTTATTGTTTTTAAATTATTCCTATAAAACATAATTGTTGAATAAAAAAAATAATTTATTGAATATATTAAATATATATTTCATCATAATAGTTAACTAAAATTATTTTGTTATGTTTATTAATACAAAACTCTTTTGTAAGTATAAAAATAATTATATTTCATTGTATATCTATTTGGTTTCTATTTTCATTTCTCATTAATGGTTAACCAATTAATTCATTTTATATTTATATAAAACCTAAATTTTTATATATTAGTTTATACAACTCATAAAATATAACATTATAGTGAGATAATTTATTATTAAATTAAATAATAATAGTTTAATAATATAGTATTGTTCAGTCTAACTCAGTATTTTGTGTAACCTAATCCATCAAAGAAGGTTTCTTTTAAACATAACATAATCTACTTAGTGTTTCATGCAATACTAGATATATTTTATTTTATATGATATTTAATATAGTAAATATATTTAGAAGTTTGATGTTAAAATATTTTCTTTTTTACACTTGGTATAACATATCATAAACATTAATGAATAAAAAGTCGTACATTAGATTTTGGAAGTGTAACAAATTGAGAGTTATTATCTACATAAATAAATTATTGATGGGCCATAATTATATTTTAAAGTATAATGATTTAGTAATGTATTATAATTAACATCAATAAACCATAATGATAAAAATTATCATACATATGAACATTAATTTTAGACTTCTGTTTTATCGTTGAAAATATAGAGATTTAACTTATATGGAATAATGTGTGAAATATACACTGATTATAAAAGATTATGGTATATATTCACTCCTAATTTGTTGAATATGTGTCATAATATTTGGATGAAACTTATTAAGGACTATGATTACACAATACATTACCATATTGTGAAATAAAACCAAGTTGATAAATATGTATCTCAAAAAGATAACACTTCATTAAATAGGTAAAAATCATACCCTTATCCATTAGTAAGTGAATTGTTTAATATTTGAATATAAATTATTCCTAGATAAAAACATATTTTCATTGGTTTAAAAAATTATTTCATTTCTTACTATAATTATGAATACTCCTAAAGATAATGAAGATTAATAAGAAAAGTTAGAATTTTCCATGAAAGTGTTGTTTCCTAAATTTATCATTGAAAATTAAATTGTTTCAGGGCTCATAAAAAGATTTTGTATAACTTAGGATTAATAATTAAATATAAAATCGTTGATTGAAGAGTAAAGTTATCTATTTTATATTCCTCTTATTACTGAAAATATGTATGGTGAACCCGAAGAGATTTTTATAGTGTAATGTAATGTAGAATGAAATTGTTGATATTACCAAAAATTTTCTAACATACATCTACGATAATACCAGATGAAAACATCCCAAGGGAATAGTTATAAGATTCTACATTCCAGAATTGAAATGAGGGAATATTTAAATTCATATTATGGATAGAATACTAAATTCACATAATGTCAATAATGTGATATTTATAATTGGGGACAAGTGGTCTTAATCTGTACATATTCTTCACATACATTGTAATGTCTTTTGATCATCCTCCGAGACTATATAATAATGAAATATTTAAATATATTGGATTTCATAATTATATTGAATCTTATCATGATCCTATATTTTCCTCTACTTTTTTAGAAATACATTAGGTGTGAATGGGTACTAAATTAAATTATTGTACAATTTTTATCCCCTTTCTGATAGATTGTTAGAAAGGGAGATTTAGTCATTGTAAGAAATAATTCAAGATTTTTCTATGGATTTTATAGCATGTTGGTCTAGAAAAATAACATTAGTTTATCTTTTAAAAATTAATATGTTTTATTTTAGAATGTTGATGGTAATTGTTTATAATTATATGGAAATATATATTGAACACCGAACACTATGGGTGGATTTATTTGAAATAATATTTTTTTTGAATAGAATTATTATAAAATATGGTTGCGAAATTAAAGTCAAATTTACTATCTATGGTGTTAAATTACAGTTGGAATAAAAATTATTCTGATATCATGAGAAATTATCATTCCTTTAAGGTAGGAACCCATTATTTTATATATGTATCTTCATAGAAAACATTTATATGTTCTCGTAAAAAGGTAAATTTTATATCATGGTACTTTAGACAATATGAAATTATATAGATCATTGTATTTTTTTCCTTATTAAATGAAAGTTTCTATGAGATTATCCAGAGAACATGATTTATTTTATCGTTCATTATTATGAAAAATATTACCATATGGAGATAATGTTTTTGTTCATCGATTAGGTTAGTTGGAATAGAACCATTCGTATGAGGAACATCCTATTTATATTATTTATTTTATAGAGTTTATATTATGGAATATGATGATTCACCGTGTAGTGGTTTTATTGATAAACTATATGATTGAAGAAGAAAATTTGGAATGAATTTTTTTTGGAAGAATAATTTTCTAACAATTTTAAATATTGAATAAAGTTATTAATAAATTTTACCAAAATGGGGATTATTATAACAATTGATGCAATTTTGATAAAATAACAAATTTATTGCTTATTAATTTCCATTAATTATATTTTATTGAGTAATATTCAATATAAAAATATTTATTAATTCTACAATCATGAAATAAAGAGTGTTATTCATATTAAATTTTATTAAATGTTTTGTATGATTTTTAAATAATAATTTCAATATTTTTTAATATTATTTATAGAAAAATGAAATCATTATATCTATCTGAAATAAATAATTATATTTGAGTGTTTTTTCTTAAAAATATGACTTTTACGTGTATACTAGAAAATACAAAATTTTTATAGAAAAATAATTTCTATTTAATGTATTTAAAAATTCACATTATATTTTTTTTAAATAATAAAATTTTTATAATTATTTAAAATAATTGATTAAATTTATTTGGAATAAATATTATACATTATTTTATAATGATATATTTTTTATACTTGAAAATGAAATTTTTTGGAAGGTCATTTTTTTATAGTGTGGAATGGAAAAACATTAAAAAAATTTCCCCTAGTTATATCTATATAATTTTGTATAGTGTTTTATATATTTATAATAATAATTTCCATATTTTGAATATATTTCAAATTTTTATTAGTTCATTACGAATAGTAAAATTTGTAAAAATATGAGTCCCCATTCTAATATTTATCATGGGGTAAAAATATTAATCTAAAATTATATATTCTAAAATTATATAAAAAAGTATATCTAATGTCTAATCTTCATATTTTTACAATATATAATTCCATATTATTTTAGGAGTCATATTGGATCCATTTTTATTGTGTAAAATATTATTATATTTTAAACCTTTAAAAATTCAAATGTCCCCTGTCCCTCACATATAAAAGGACATCACCAATACCCACGTATCCACACCTAAAGATCCTCTTATCCCATATAATAACATCCATAATACCATTCTAAATTTCCTCTAATGATCTTATTGTACATATTTTGATCATAATAACATCATTTTAATTTATTACATATATACAAAAATAGATTTCTTTAAGAATAGAAATAGTTCCTAACTGGGTTTTTTCGTTTTATTTATAATTTTACATCAATCAATCCTTTCATAAGAAATTTCAAATAAAAATATATACATATAATCTATAATGGAATGTTATTATATTTATATTGTAATCCATTTTAATCTATGAAACTATATATTTTAATAAATATCTATCATGCATACCTGTGGACTACCACGACATGTGGGAATACATTTTAGTTTTATTCATTAAGTCTTATGGATTCTCATAATAATTGATAAAACAAAAATAATTTGATATATATGATATATATTTCATCATTAAGTGGTAGATAAATATGAAACTTCTTTTTGACCATCAAATGAAATATATACACACTACTCATCTGTGCATGTGGACTGTCGCCTCACGACCTGATACGATTTACATTTATAACTTCATTAAATTCCCAATATATATAGATTTATTTAAAGAATTATGTTAATATTTAGGACATATTTTTGATTATTTAAGGTTTAAATAGTTCATAAAATCAACCTATTATATGTTAATGGATGGGAACATTACTCAGGTGTACATAGAGACTACGCTCACGATGTTGAAATGTAATTAATTTTTTATAAAAACATAACAAGGTTGATTTTTAAATAAATATTATTTTATTAAAAATTAATTATAATTTTATTATGATTATTTAAATGATATTATCATGAATCATTTTTCTATAGTCAAACTACACGATCCATTTCTCACTTTTATTCCATATATTTTCAAATCGTCTAATCAATTACGTAAATATGTATAAAAAGGATAGAGGAAAAAAAATTTAAAAAAAATATGAAATGTATTATTATTAATATAAATAATTAAAATATTTTTATTAACATTTTTGATTATAATATATGAGACAATTCATACATTTGGATATGCATATTTTAACATAAACAATAATTTTAATGTTCTAATGTTTTATTTTCAAAAAAATATTATACAAGATGATATTATAAAATTTATATAATGGGTGTATTATTAAAAAAACAAATACATTATAATATTAATTTTATATTTTTATTATAATTTATTTCGATGATTTTTTAGATGAATCATTTTAAAAAATTTATATGGACTTTTTCACATTATTTATTAAATAGAAAAATAACATTATATTTTTAAATATGCAATTACAATGGATTATCCATCCATTAATACTACTATATTATGTTTAGAATCTATTAAAATAATACATTTTTATTTATAGAATAACCCTTCATCCACATGTTTGGGTATTGTAAATTTGAAAATTATGTAATAATATAAATAAATGTATCATAGAAAAAAATAACTTTCCTCTGATATGTAATGTACTTTTGTGTGTTTTTTTATTTTCAATTAAGTATTTCATTTCATTCATCGATGTTATAGTCCATATTAATTATATATAGTGCCTTTTTATTCCATTTAATCTCTTTAATACATTAGATAATGATTATGTTCTCTTAAGATTTATGTTATAATTAACTGAGTAGTTTCTTCCATTTGTAATGGTTCATGTTATTGTTTTATATGACATATATAAAGATGATTTCAAGACGATCCTAGATTAACTTTGTATTCATTGTAATTTGTTTCCATAGAGGTATTATTTTATTATTAAAATAGGAATATCACTTAGATGGTTGACAACACTCGGCTACATGGGAAAGGATGGTGATGGAGAAAAATGTATGTTTTATCAATATGAGGAGTGTATTGTACATGATGCATTATATGTAAAAAATGATATCATGAGGGGCTATCAAATTGTAAATTTACGTGAAGTATAAATTTTGAATATATGTGGTGTGGAGTAGGGATCGCTGTAGAAAAATTAATTATCCCTATAGAAAACGAATAAAGGACACATCACATCACTATTGTTTCATGAATGATGGATCCTCGACATGGGGATATCAGCTTTAGGTACACCAACGAGGTGTATACCATTATTGGTTTCAAAGGGAACACAACTTTCACGACCAATCCTCGGGGCTCATGCCGTGACCAACCCAAGCCCACCTTCCATTGGCCTGAGGCTGGAGACTAGCACCAAAGGCGTAAATCCCTAAGCTAGGAAGGCATTTCATTATCTAAATTAAACACAAAAAACCAAAGCACAAGAGAAAGAAAACACTACGTAAAAACTGTATACAAAAGTAGTTCAGAAAATTAATGGGGTAGAAATAACATGCCCAAATGTAAAGTACATGGAAAAGATAAAACAAGTAAAAATAAAAGATAAACAGTTGGAAGGTGTCTAACAGCTCTTGGATAGTCCACCAAAGATCATACCTAAAGGGTAGGTATAGATAGAATCTGCATCGCTCTACGTCTATCCGTCTCTGCTAGGTACAGGCTCGTCGTGACGTCTACCTACATGTTCCCTTCAGTCCTGGTACAGTCGGCCTCCATCAGCGTTGTCCGTCGTCAACATCCAACACAATTAGGTACGGGCATAGGCCGTGTAGGGGTGAGTATAACGATACACATTAGGATTCCTGAGACACTCAAGGTATCACAAAATCCAATAAGGATAAAACAAAAAGTATGAAATCAACAGATAACCAATACTTAGATATATTCCCATACATATACCTAAGTTATCAAGTAACCATCTGAATCATGAAGAAAACACAAGGGTCAATGAATTATCTCAAACCAAGATTTTTATTAACGAAACCATGACTTCTGAATAACTCCTCCTCTATTGAGTACAGTGGCCCTGTCATGACTCTGAGGCGCTACTCACTAACCTTCGACTACTGTGGTACTCCTCCTATCAAGTAGTGTGGGTCTACTGCCAAACCAGGCGCTCCATTCATTTGGGTCTACCAACAAACCATGCGCTCCCTGTAACACCCCTAAGGATTTAAAAATAAATATACAATGAAATTTTATAATCTATCCATTAATCACAACTTTTCCTCTTCTATGTTATGAATTTCAACAAAGGGTCATCTAGTGTTGTGTTTAGTATGTTATTTAGAGTCGGATAGAAAAATCATGATTTTTTGGTGAACAGTAACATACCCATATGAATAGTAATATGACCCTTAGGAATAGTAAATTATATTATTATTTTATTTTCTTAAGGAAATAACATAATTAGATCTTAATTTGTTTTTCAATAAGATATAAAACTAATTACACTTTAAGATTGTTATTTTTCAAATTAACTATGACCTTATTAAAAAATTAAATTATTAATATTTAGATAATTATTTTTGAAAAATGGATTTCACTTTTTATTTCTACATGTTGAAAAATGGGTAGGGTGAATTTTGAGAATTTTTCTGAAACAGTTGATTTTTCAGTGAATAGTAAAAATACAGTTTTTAGTTTCGGTGTGTTAATGACATCATTAATGATGTAATAATGATTTCATAAATCTGGTTTACATGGGTATAGTTATATAATATATGAGGTGTCCCATGTGTCTTTAACCATGGGTGAATACCATGGGCAAGTCCATGGTTTTGCAAATACAACCCATGAGGTGTCTCTTGAAAATTATTAAAATAATCCCTCACTTTTCCTATAAATACCAACTCTTCCCTTCTTTGAATTCATTCCCAATTCTCAATAAATGATTTTATGAACTCCTTTCCTCCATATTATTCCTACAAAGGTTTCATGAAGGCCCCAAGGTTCCAACCGTCATGTTATATGGGTTATTCTACAAGGTAAGAAAATTCACAATTTGTTTCTTTTTCCTTTCAAGATCCCTTTTATGTGGTATATCTTTCATGTTTCCATAACATTTTCTTATTTTTCATATTATTCTTGATCTAATAAATAATATTATTTCTTTTTGGATAGGTTACCCATGTCCCCTCTCTTTTTTAATATTTTATAAAACCATGTTGTATAGCCATTAGGCTACCGAATTTTTGTCTGTTATTTCAAAATTAATCTTTTATTTTGAGTTCTTTATTTATTCATTCCTCATATCTTCATACCCAATAGGAATGAAATCTCAATAAACATATATATTCAGGATTTTCTCATGATCATGAGAAATTCATCATCATTCTTCCTCTTTTCCCCCACTTGTTCACAAAAATTAATAACATTGTCCGTGATGTATCGAATTACCGACATCATAGATGATATAACCTCTATTTTAATTAATTATTTCAAGTATGGTCATGAAACCATTTATATGGTTGATCCAGGTTATAATATATTTTTTATGACTCACCCATGGTTCTGTAATTCTTTTGTACTCATGGTTCTAATTTATAAGACAAAATGAGATTGATATTATCAGAGAACCACTAAAACGATCTAAACGAACATCATTAATGTCTTAAATAAAGAATCATCATCATGGTATATAACCGAAAATCATTATAAGATCATTTATATTTCCATAATATCATTAATAATATGTATTAACAATTCTGGATTTTTATCTATGTTTAAAATGAACATCCATTCATGGAAACAAGTAAACGAACCCTGAAAACCAAGGGAGAAAATGCTTCCAAAACATGATAATTGAACCAATTGAAACCATATAAAGGGACATGAATGAACATAATAATGTTATATTTAATCAATTACATTTATATGAGGTTTTGGAAATATTAATTAATGAAGATATATTTGATTATTCAGGTCATTAAAACAAACTAAGAACACACTCGATCATAAGGTAAGGTGTTTCTCATCTCACATTCATTTCTGTGAGATTTTTATTGTTCAACACTTATTTCTTGTATGTCGTATATGTGTACATCCATTTAATATATAGTAACATGATTATTTTTATATTCATGATATTCAATGACTCACTTGATGTTCATTAAGTTCTGGTCATATGATTCGACTGATTATATTGTGGTAAGGGACTCTGTCTCAACTACCGTTTTCGTTGTGACTATCATCGTAATGTGCAACTTATAATCCTTATGTGGTTTACCTACATCCCATTTGAGATCACTTTTCATATGAAATTATATTTATATTTAATAACCATAACCACATGTCAGGGATACGTTTTCTGTCTAAGCCTTATACCATTTTACATATGGGGTTTGTTTGGAATGTTATTTTAATTATGGAAATATTGATGAATCTGTATACACTACTATATACAGATATTGAAAGGGCATATTTATATTGTGTGGAATCAATGTATACAGAATTATTTTTACATGAACTGGAGGGTGGGGCCCACTACATCCCCTCGATTCATCGGTAGGTCTCATTTGACAAAACAGTTTGGCGACAAACCCTTCATGTTTGTTTCCAAAAATCCGATGGGTATCTACCCATAGTGCTGAACCATTTTTATGGTAGTATGGATTCATGTTCCAGATACATGACGTCCAATTAATAAGAATTATCTATATTCATTAACAGTTATTATTATTATCCATGAGGTTTTCACTATGACAAAATCTATCGATGCAGTTTCATTCCCAGTTTATTAAAGGCAACAATTCTTCATTTAATTACTATGACATATTGATTATGTCATATTGATTGTTATTAACATATTATTTTACTCATTATTATGTTATTTTTAACCCTTACTTAGTGTTTGATCTCACCCCTTTCATTTTCTACCTTCAACAGGTAATGAAGATAAGATCTTTTATTGAGTTCCTAGGGATGTTGTTTTTGGTTTTTGTTTTGTATTTTATTTTGAAAACCATTCCAATGTAATTTGAGAAACATCTATGTTCATAGTTATTCTTCAAGACTACTAAACTGATCATTCCCTTGGGATTTTCATTCCTTATAACCATGAAAATATCACAAGTAACGCACCGACTCCGGCATAGAGGGATCGAAGTGATACAATTGGTATCAGAGGAAGTTTAGTAGAAAACATGGAAACTATAGTAGGAAATGTACAGTAGGGGACAAAACCCTAAGGTAGTATCTGAGGATTAACATACAATAATGTTCTAGTATTTTTGTAAGGAATATATTATGTGAATATTTTAAGCAACATGCCCCTGTCTGGATACGAGCAGTTAGAGGCGGCTATGGAACAGATGTATCTAGGGGTAAAACCTGGAAACACTGCTTTGAGCTACACTCGAATGGGAACTGGTGCATGACAACGGGCCTTGTTTCACTCTTGGTTGCAACCCTCCCTGGGGATATGCTTAGGGTAATTCATATTTTATTTACAAGCTATTATGATGTTGTTAATGTAAATTTTTCCTTAGAGGATCCATGTTTATAAGATTATCTATGCATAGAATGTCAATTTATGTTTAGTGATTTTCTATTTGAGATTCATAAACTTATCTAGTGTATCCCATTAATTAAAAATGGCATCTAATGGAATAAGGGGAATCAATACTCTTGGGATAGGTAGGGACCTACCTACTGAGCAAGTCAACACAGTCAACGTTGGAGCCGATCATATCATGGCCATATTAGGACAACATACTCAATTTGTAATGAATAGCCATTCAACAACTGTGTTGAATCGTTTCATGCGGCAGAGGCCCCCATCGTTCAGTGGGACTACTAATCCAGCGATTACTGAGAAATGGATCAAGTCCCTTGAAATGATATTCATGGAATTAAGATGCAATGAAAAAGAAACGGTAGTATTGGAAGTATATTTTCTCAATGGTGACACTAATCAATAGTGGTCCTTGATTCAAAATACCATGAAGGAAGAAGATATAGTGGATATGGAATGGAGGACTTTTAAGGAAATATTATACAAAAAATATTTCCCTCGTGAGAAACGAACTGAAATGAGGAGGAAATTCCATGGCTTGAAACAAAGGGATGAAGACACCGTTGTAGAGTATGAGGCTACCTTGACAAGGATAGCCAGGTATGCTGTGGATTACGTCCGTGACTCAGCGGACATGATTGATCATTTCTTTGAAGGTCTTAAGCCATTTATTTAAAGGGAACTGACTTCTAAATCATTTTCATCATATGAAGAAATTCTATCAAGAGCCATCAAAACAGAGAAAGAATTTTCTATATCAAATTTTTACAAAGGAAACCATGAGAAGAAGTGGAAATATGATAACAAAAGAAATGGAGAAGCACCAAAGAAGAGCAAGGGAATGAATAGTTTACCATTATTCGTGAACTGTGGAAAGAATCATCTCGGGAAATGCTTGAAAGGAAAGGGATTCTACTATAGATGTGGAGAAAAGTGTTAGCGATTTGATGAATAAAAGGGGAAGACACAATTCAATGATGTTCAATTATACAATTGCAGAGAGATGGGACACTATGAAAATGAGTGTCCTAAGCGTCAAGGAAACATGCCTCAGAAAATTCGAAGAGAGAATGGGAGATCCTATGAGATTACAACCACGGAGGTTGATGTTCCATGTGATGTAGTGGAAGGTACATTAATTATTTACTCAAACATATACAACACTTTATTTGATTCTGGATCATCACATTCATTTATATCCTCTCAGTTTTACAAGAAAATTAGATATGTACAATTTGATTTAAGAAAGGAGTTGTCTGTCAAAACTCCCATGGGATGTATCATTGCAAAAAAGGAATGCCAACTAGTCTCCCTACAAACACCAAAACATGATTTAGTTTCTAGCCTTATCATAATACCCATGACTGAATTGGATATAATTCTCGGTACAGATTGGTTGTCCTGGTGCAAGACCTATATCAAAGACCCCATATAGAATGTCCACTATGGAGTAAGTAGAGGTTATGAAACAACTAGACGAGTTGAGTGAGAATGAATTTATTTGACCTAGTGTTTCTCAATGGGTAGCCTCGGTCTTGTTTGTAAATAATAAAGATGGATCCAGGAGGCTTTGCAATGATTACAGATAAATCAATGATATTACAATAAAAAATAATTATCCTCTACCCCATATTGATGATTTATTTGACCAACTTCATGGAGCTCAATACTTTTCAAAGATTGACCATCGACCTGGATATCATCATTTGAGTGTGAAGAAGGAAGACATTCCGAAAACAACGTTTCGAACTAGGTGCGTGCATTACAAGTATACAGTAATGCCTTTGGGATTGACTAATGCACCCTATGTCTTGTTGATCTAATGAACAGAGTTTTCAAGGAATATATCGATGGTTTTTTAGTTGTATTTATTAATGATATCTTGGTATACTCCAAAAATCTACGAAGATAATGAAAATAACTTGTGCATTATCTTGAAGACTCTTAGAAGACATGAATTATATGGGATGTTTCACAAATGTGAATTCTGGCTTCAGGTGATTTCCATTCATATCCATATCGTCTCTAAGTATTGAATTCTAGTAGATCCTGCAAAGAAAAAGGAAATCCATGAATGGACCATGCCAACAAATATAGCTGAGGTACACAGTTTTTTTGGCATAGTGGGTTATTATCGGTGTTTTGTGCATAATGTTTCCTGATTGGATAACCCACTAATGAAGCTCAAACGTAAAGGGGTTAAATTTTTTTGGACAAAATATTTTTATGAATGTTTCGAAGAACTGAATAGAATATTATTCAATTCTATTATATTGACTCTACCATCAGGGAATGATGGGTTTGTTATTTATAGTGATGCTTCAATGATAGAACTTGGTTGTGTCCTTATGCAAGATGATATGGTTATTGTTTATGATTTACAACATCTACATGTTCATGAGAAAAACATTCCGACTCATGATCGTGAGTTAGCTACAATAATATTTTCTTTGAATATATGGAGACATTATATCTATGGTGAGAAATGTGAGATTTATATTGATAAAAAGAGTTTGAAGTTTATTTCTCACTGAAAATACTCAACATGAGGAAAAAGAGATGGATTGAACAACTAAAGGATTATGATTCCACTATACACTACCACCCGATAAAGGAAAATAAGGTGGATGATGCTTTGATCAAAAATTATCATGGAGTTTTTAACAAGAAGGGAGTTTAAAGGGATCCTATTTTCATGGATATAGTAAAGATGGATATGGGAATAACCATGTAAGGTAAAACATTTATGTTTTTTCAAATTATTTCCAAACTATATTTACTAGAATGTATAAAAAGATCTCAAGCTGATGATGAGGAGTTTCAAAAGATTATTAAAGCTAGGAATGATAAGATATTGAGTGACATTGTATTTGAAGTTGGAATTTTGAGATTTGGGACGAGATTTTGTGTTCTGAATATACCTGATCTAAAAAAGGAATTGATGGACGATGCACATAGTTCCATTTTCTATATACATCCTAGTATCACAAATATGTATATATATTTGAAGGAACATTATTGGTGGGACAACATGAAGACGGAGATTGCTGATTTTTTTTCAAGATATGTGGTTTTCCAACAAGTGAAATCTGGAAGACAACGACCAAGAAGAGTATGACATCCTCTTCCCATACCTGAGTGGAAATGGGATAATATCACGATGGAAATTTTCGTGGGACTATCAAAGACTCCTAGAAGGATGATGCAATTTGGGTAATTGTTGATTTTCTTACCAAGTCAGCCTATTTTCTTACTATAAGAGAAGATCGACCACTTGAACATATAGCAAGAATATATATTGAAGAAGTGGGGAGAATTCATGGAGTACCCCTTTTGATTTTTTCTGAACATGATCCAATTTTACAACAAGATTGTGGACAAGTATTCAGAAGTCCCTAGATACTGATCTTTGATTGAGAAAATCCTACCACCCACAAACTGATGGGCAATCAGAATGGACTATTCAAACATTGGAATACATGTTTAGGTATTGTTCACTTGATTTTCATGGCATATGGGATCAGTATTTACCTCTCATGGTATCTTCCAACAATAATATATTCCATTCAAGTATTCAAATGGCACCATATGAAGCATTATATAGGAGGATATGTCGTACAAACACATTCTGGGATGAAGTTGGTGAAAGAAAAATCGTTGGTCTAGATCTTGTTGAAGAAACAATGGAAAAGGTGAAGATTTTCCAAAACCATATCAAAATAGCTCAATGTAGGCAAAAGATCTATGCAGATAACCGAAGGAAGTATTTATAGTTTTAAGAAGGTTATCACTTTTTCTTAAAGGTATCTACATGGAAGGGTATTATACGATTCGTTAAGAAGGGAAAGTTAAGTCCCAGGTGCATAGGACCTTTTGAAATTCTGGACCAAATTGGAGCTGTAGCGTACCATTTGGCAATTCCACCAAGTCTCTCCAAGGCTCAAAATGTGTTCCACGTGTCAATGTTAAGAATCTACATTCTTGACCCAACACATGTACTCAATTATGATGTTGTAGAACTTGAGCCACATCTATCTTATTGTTAAGAGCCTATCAAGATTCTTGATACTAGAGAACAAGTATTGAGAAATCGGACAACTCGTCTGGTAAAGGTTCTATGGAGGAACTAAAATATTGAGGAAGCAATATGGGAGTATGAGGAGCTTATGTTAATGACATACCCGAATCTTTTTAGGTAATTTGTTGTGAATTTTGAGGATTATGTTTTCGTAAGAAGGGGAGAATATAACGCCCTAGGTTTTTGAAAAAAAAATGTAGATTGATTTTTTTTAATATATCCATTAAACACAACTTTTCTTCTCTATGTTATGAATTTCAAAAAAGGGTCATCTATAGTTGTGTTCAGTAAGTTATTTTGAGTCTGATGGAACAAACTGGATTTTTTGGTGAATAGTAACATACCCATATGAATAGTTATATGAATAATAATATTAATAGTAATATGACCCATATGAATAGTACATAATAATATTATTTTATTTTCTTAATGCAATAAGATATTGAGATCTTATTTAGTTTTTCAATAAAAAATAAAACTAATTCCACTTTAAGATTGTTATTTTTCGAATTAACTATAAAATTATTTAAAAATTAAATTAAAAATATTTAGAAAATTATTTTTGGAAAATGGATTTCAGTTTTTAATTCTACCTGTTGAAAAATGTTTAGGGTGAATTTTTGAAATTTTTCTGAAATAGTTGATTTTTCTGTGAATAGTAAAAAATACAGTTTTTAGTTTCGGTGTGTTAATGACTTCATTAATGATTTAATAATGATTTCAAAAATCTGGTCGACTCGTGTATAGTTAGATAATATTTGATGTGTCTCATGTAACTTTAACCATGGGAAAATACCCTGGGCAAGACCATGGTTTTGCAAATACCACCCATGAGGTGTCCCTTGGGAATTTTTAAAATAATCCCTCACTTTTCCTATAAATACAAAATTTTCCCTTCATTGGATTATTTCCCAATTATCAATCAATGAATTTCTGTCCACCATACCTCTATATTAGTCCTTCCAATGTTTTCTCAAGCCCCCAAGGTCACATCCTTGATGTTCTAAGGGTTTTCTAACAAGGTAAGAAAATTCTAAATTTCAATTTTTAGCCTTTCACGATCTCTTTTATGTGGTATATCATTCAAGTTTCCATAACATATTCTTATTTTTATTCTTATTATTCATCTACTATGTATTATGATTAATTTCTTGATAGATGAACCTTTTCCCCTCTCTTTTGGAATATTTTCTAAAACCATGTTGCGTAGCCGTTAGGGTGCCGAATTTTTGTAAGTGATTTCCAAATTATAATTTTATTTTGAGTTCTATATTTATTCTTTATTCATCTCTTTTTACCCAAGTGGAATGAAATATCCAGAATCTTGTATATTCTGGATGTTCTCATGATCATGAGAAACTCATCATCAATATTCTTTGTTTCCCCCACTTGTTCAAGAAATTAAAATCATTGTTCGCGATGTATCGAATTAACGACATCATAGATGATGTAATCTCAATTTCCATTAATTATTTAAATTCTGGACATGAAACCATTTATATTGTTGAACCAGGTTATAATATATTAGTTATGACTCACCCATGGTTCTATAATTCTTTTGGACTAATGGTTCTAATTTATAAGACAAAATGAGGTGGATATTATCAAAGAACACCTAAAACGATCTAAACGAACATCATTAATGTTTTAACTACTGAATCATCATCTTGGTATATAACCAAAAATCATTATAAGATCATTTATATATCTATAATTTCTTTAATAATATGTATTAACAATTCTGTATCTTTAACCATGTTTCAGATGAACTTCCATTCATGGAAACAAGTAAACAAACCATGAAAATCAAGGGAGAAAATGATTCCAAAACATGAAATAGAACCAATTGAACACATATAAAGGGCCATTAATGAACCTAATTAGGTTATAATAAGTCAATTACATTTATATGAGGTTCTATACATATTAATTAATGAAGCTAAATCTGATTATTCAGGTCATTAACACAAACGAAGAGCACACTTTAGCCAAAGTTAAGGGGTTTCTCGTCTCACTTTCATTTCTGTGTGATTTTCATTGTTCACCACATAATTCTTTTATTTCGAATATATTTATGTCCATTTTATATATAATAACATTACTCTTTTTTATATTCATGTTATTCAATTATTCACTTGAAGTTCATTATGTTCTGGTCGTATGATTCGACTAATTAGATTGTGATAAGGGACTTTGTCTCAACTACCGTTTTCGTTGTGACTATATTTTAATGTTCACCTAATAACCTTTTGTGGTGTACCTACTGACCATTTGAGATCACTTCTAATTTTAAATTATATTTATATTAAATATCCATAACCTCATGTCATGGATATGTTTTTTTCTAAACCATATACCATTTTACATATGGTGTTTGTTTGGAATGTAATTTTAATTATGGAAATATGGATGAATTTGTATACTATACTCTTTAAGGATATTGAAAGGGCATATTGATATTGTATGGAATCAATGTATACATAATTATTTGGACATGGAGTAGAAGGTGGGGCCCGCTACAGCCCCTCGATGCATCGGTAGGTCCTATGAGACAAAACAGTTTGGCGACAAACCCTTTGAGTTTGTTTCCAATAATCAGAAGGGTATCCACCCATAGAGCTAAAAAAATTTTACGGTATTATGGTTTCATGTTCTAGATACTTGACATTAAATTAATAATATTTCTCTTTATTCATTATCAGTTATTATTATTATCCATGAGGTTTTTACTATAAAAAATCTATGGATGCAGTTTCATTCATAGTTTATTAATGGAAACAATTGTTCATTTATTCACTATACCATATTTATTATTTCATATTAATTGTGATTCACTAATTATTGTTTTCATGATTCCTCTATTTGTAACATTTATTGAGCATTTGAGCTCACACCTTTCATTTTCTTCCTTCAGTAGGTGATTAATAGATGAACTTTTATTGAGTTCCTGGGGATGTTGTTTTTAGTTTTTGTTATTTATTGTATTTTGTAAACCTTTCCAATGTTATTTGAGAAACATCTATGTATCTAGTTTCATCAAGAATACTAAACTGATTGTTCCATTGATATTTTCATTCCTTATAACCATGCCAATATCACAAGTAATGCATCAGCTCCAACATAGAGGGATTTGGGTGTTACACTCCCCCTAATAGACATCAGAGGTACTCCTCCTGTTGATTACCACGGGTCTTCTACCAAACTAGGTGCTCCCTCCACCATGGGTCTACTGCCAAACTGGGTGTTCCGTCTACTGGGCTAATCGAATCACTCTGAGTCGAATCGGTCAAGTAGTCGTCAGGTCTACAGCTATTAGGTCTCTACACTCTGTATGATCGTCTCCGAGAGGATCTGCTCCACAAGCATCTGGTCAATACTCCATGTTCCACGAAGACTCATGTGGAAGTATCTCAAAGGACTGCCACGACATAGGTTTATCAACTCGATTGACAGCGCGTCAATCTGACACCCGGTCTGTGAGTGATTAGCATTTTAGTCCCAGGGTCCAGGATGGATTCGTGTACAAAACAACATGACCGTGACTCAACTATACCCCGAACTCTAGTAGAGTATACTCAAAGGGACATCTATGCTCCGAGAATATCAGTTCCACTGATAGTTCTTCAAACGGACGTATGGTGCCAATAATTTTTCCCAAGAAGGTAATGGGTCAGTAATGGGCCCGGGTTCGGTTTGACCCGGTCGGACCGACTCGGCCCAACCTGGACTGGGCTAACCCGGTCTTGGTCAACCAGGTCAGACTTGCTAGGTTTGACCCGACCCATTAGGCAGGTCTGTCTGATATGTTTTGACTCGGTCCGCTGTGCTCGGCTCAGCCCACCGCGAGGGCGGTTCGGCTTGATAGTCCCCACAAAAGTGGCTCGGGAACTTGGCCCGGAAGACCGGTTGGGTTCGGCTAGTAACACAATAGGGGCGTCGTTGGTCGACCCAGCATGCCAGTGGTAGGGATGCCAGTGGGCAGGCCGTGTGGGCGCGTGTGCGCCTACTGGACTTTGGGCAGGCCGCGGGTACACCGGGCAGGCCGCGGTACGATCCGGGCTGGAGGGAAGTGCGCCGGCAGGGTCGTGCAGGTCATCGGGGTCTGCCGCAGTAGGGGCGCGGGGTGCTGGGCAGCGTGTTGGCAGGGCACGAGGAGCCGAGAGAACACTGGTAGGAGCACGAGGTGTTGGGTGGGCACCGACAGGGGTGCAGGGCCCCAGGTGCGAGACAGCAGGGGCGTGGGGCTCTGGGAGTGATCCGGTAGGGGCGAGGGGTATCGAGTTCCTGTAGCACACCGTGGCGCCGCGGGGGCGGCACAGTTCACATAGGCCACGGGTAGCACTTCCTTTGTTCACCACCTTCGTCATCGTCACCGCATGAACCTCCTTTGTCGTTGTCGCTTCTTCTCTATTCCGTAGGGCTTCACAAGAAAGTAGAACGATGGAGGATGTCGATACATGATTGGTTAGCCCTCATCCTCTGCGTTTTGAAGGGAAATAAAAAGTCTCAATGAGATAAGCAGTTGAATAAAACATTCCCCTAAACAAACCCTTTGAATCCGATTAAGGGGATAAGAAAAAGTAAAACAACTTCATGAAATAAAAACCCCTACCTTTTCATTAATGAGCAATCGTTCGTTGACATCGCGATAGGTTGGATGTCGATCTATGGTAGACGATCACGTCCCACGTCTATGGGGTACGAGGAAGATGGTCAAAGAAGTAGATCATCGTCTGCGTTCTTCGCGTTCTTCGCGTTCTTCATTGGGAGTGGCATAATCCTCATAGTGCTGGGTGACGTGTCTCTTTTCCAGCATTTCACCGCTTATGAAGCTGTCCCAAAACCTTCCCCCAATCTTCCTTTATATAGGATAGAGAGGGGTTGTCTAAAATTACGTTGGAACGTAATTCAAATGCTATAATTAATTAACCAATCTCTACCAAATTAATTGCTAAAGGGGGGTCACAATTAATTTGGAGGATGTCAATAGGCTCCCATTAATTAATTCACAGGTGTTGGAACAATTAATTAAGGGAGATGCCACAATTTCAAATAGGAGTTTTTTTCCATTAAAAGGGGTGGTGGTGGAACCATTAATATGGGTATTTGAGAGGTTATGGTCTCCTCCCATTAATAGGGGTCGGGTGGCCTCGTGTGGTCTCTACTACATTTAACCTCACATTGGAGATTAGGTTCGGGTGGGCCCCACCACCATAACCTCTCATGGGAGTTTAGGGTCTGGTGATCCCACCACCAACTCCCAAGTGGAGGTTCCAACTACCCACACTTACATGGAGACTGGAATAAAATAACGTGTGGCTACACATTATTTTATCATTTTTTTTTAAAAAGCCAAAAACTAACATTTATTCCCAAACATCCGATGTCGAGGTAAAGGACTTCTTAAGAGAATATCATCACTGTGAGTTCAATGGTATCCTCAGATTTCAATTCCATGAAACGATTCAAATGTTATAAAACACCGTTCTCACGTTTACTGAACGTACCCAAAAACAAGTTCGGAAAATTATTATCATTCACCCTCAACCAACTGTCGTCGAGGTTAAGCTCTTCCAAGGTGAGAAACGCCCCAAAGAACCCAATGGTACTCTCAGTTTTTCAATCCGAGTAACTGTTTAGAAGTTATGAATTTTACAATAAAATAATTATCACTTAATTATTTTATTTGCGGCCAAAAACTATCTTTCTCTGGTGGCCGTCACCTACCCAAGATAGTATCAGCTTATAGAAATCATACCATCATGAGTTCAGTAGTGGTCTTAGATATTTAATTAGAGTTACCATTTGTGAGTTTTAATCATTTGAAAAATAAAATAACTTTATTTAAATATTTTATTTATGGTTATTCCATTTTTGGGATTTTTTACAGGAGGCCCATGCCGACTAAACTTAAGCCACGCCTAGGGTAAACCCACCCTCCTGAGCACAATGTTTTTCGTGGATTTCTGATTCGAGTAACTATTTAAGAGTTATTCCATTTTTTCCGGAAAATTTCTTACATGCGTTAATTTAAGCTTAACAAAACATCAGAAATTGATTCTGGACAAACCAGGCCTCAAAATCATGCGCCGTCAGAAACTATGGACTTGTAAAATTCAAGTTAATTTATGGTAAAAAAATCCCATGGAATTTATGGGTATTTACATTCTCCCAACCTCAGGGATTTACTTCCTCGTAAGCCACAACTCAAAACTAGGTAAACATGTGGGGGGTACTGAGCACGCATTTGAGCCTCCTACCTCCACATGCTCTCCTGGAGGTTCCCGTACTGCCAGCGAACGTGAAATAGAAGTATCAACCATCCACAAAGGACCTAATCGTATCGATCCTCAATCTCTGCTGCAAATTTTGTAAAATTCACCCCATCTTCGACATCCGGCTCGCTATGGTCAATGAAATGGGAAGGGTCATGCACGTATCTCCCCAACTGGGATACGTGGAACACGTCGATCACTCGGTGCAACTAGAGTGGAAGAGCTAAGCGGTAATCCACCTCACCGACTCTACCGGGGACCTAAAAAGGTTTGATTAACCTTTGGCATAACATTCCATATCTGCCTAATCTCTATAAACCTCATCGAGGTGAGACCCATAGAATGACTTGGTCGCCATCCTAGAATTCTAGAGGTCCCCATCTCCTGTCAGCATTTGACTTCTGTCTGCTCTATGTAGTCTCCATCCACTCCTAGATGTACCATAAGAGGGGATGTGTAAATCCCTTAACACTTCCCCCAGAAGTGACACTGGTACTATGTTATGTCATCTGAAGCGTATGACATGCTCCCCACCATCAAAAAATCCATTAGGTGAATGCCCTATGGATTTCTGAGCACATCGTGTCTCATAGTCAGCATCTCAATGATGTGCCTCCCTAAATCTTTGAAGAAATGGGGGTGTGATTGTGAGAGACTGAAGAAAGGGTGCTCTATCTCTATCCACAAAAGATATTTCTAAAGCAGCCAGCTGCTCTGTCGCCTCTCCTAGCAGCTGTATACCAAACCACCTACAGAGTGCATCTGCAACAACGCTCCCATTCCTATGAGTATAAAATATCTCTATGTCATAGTCCTAGAAGAACTCAATCCGTCGCCGTTGTCTCAAGTTCAGGTCCCTCTGAGTGAAGATATAACTGATTCTCTTGTGGTCAGAGTACATGGTAAGACGTTCACCCATAAGATACTGCCTTAAAATCTTCATGGTGAAGAACAATGATGTTATCTCCATGTCATGGGTAACGTAGTTCTGCAATTTTTATCTCAGCTGCCGAGAACCATACGTGATCACTGCTCGCTCCCGTATAAGTACATACATGAGTCTGCTCCGTGATGCGTCGCAGTAGACTACGTACACTATGACTTCCTCTAGAAGACACAAGTTGGGGGGTACTAGTAAACCTCTTCCTCGGCTATTGAAAGATATGCTAGAATCACTCAGACCACACAAAGGGTTGCCCCTTATTTTTCAACGATGACAGTGGTGCTCTAATTCTAGGGATATCTGAAATGAATCTCAGGTAGTATCCGGCCAATGTAGCAGTCCCCCCCATCAAGAAGGTAATCTTGGTGAAATATTTTTAATAGATGTCCCCACACTATGCTATTATTTTAGGGAACTGCTAACTCAAAACACTTGATTTCATGAGGGTAAGGCCGCCCGACTCAATAGTGATCCGCTACACCCTCCTATGCATGAGCTGATCATGTACTTCCTTGGTTTCCTTGTTCGTCGACCATGGAAAGACCTACTCCCACATTGTATATAAACCACAACCATGTTGCCTAATACAGTCAATCTAAGAATGAACTGGGAATGTCCAATCCAAACCCAAATCCATGTCACAAGGCCTTGACACTACCACCAATATTTTCCAACCGAAACTCTCACCTCGAGGGTCAGATCACACTATTGACATATGTGTGATTATCGAGTCACCTCCCAAAGGTATCTCTAGTCGTGAGGTTCAAGTAAACTGTTTAACCTAAAAATCGAGGTCCAAGACAAGATTCATGGAATGAAGGAATGATTGGTGAAAATTTCTATTGATATGACAACTAGTTGTAGACACATACCATACCTAGAATCATTCCCTAAGCCCTTGGGTCACACTCCTTGACCGCATGCAGATTATTTCTTCCTCTTCACTCCATCTCCCTGAGCCTGGTGGGGTCTAGAAAGGTAGGTGGTTGTAACATGTCCAAATGTACACCATCTCATGCTGCACTACTAGCTCTACTTCCACGTCTGTTTCCCTTCAGAATCATCTATCATGAACACTTCATCTTCTCGAAACATTTTTACACGCTCAAGTCTATTATACTGGTTCCGGTTTCATATTTTCCCACTACTATAATTCAATGGTTGTATCTGCCCAGCCAATGAACATTCAATCCAAAAATTTTCTCTCTATCACCATAACACGAGTAGGAGTGCAGAGAGTACTAGTGTTGGCTTGGATGTCCTTAAACATGCCTCACTCGGATGTCCGAGCCATGAACAATAATCGTATAGTATTCATTGAGTACCATGAAATATCGGTATGCCTCGATTATCACTCAGCTACTGACATGTCGTCCTGCCGACACTGTATAAGCTATAGGGGACTCTCAGCCACCTCCTCAAGCCAGTCTTCAGCCACCTGTGAGTCGGGCTCGCCTTGGAACAAGAGGGGTATCTGAGGCTGAAACACATGTAAGGCACTAAGCCTACAAGTGTCCTCTACCGGTATAGTCGGTAGTGTCTGTTAACAAATGGTTAGTGATATAGTTTTCACACTGCAGGAAGGTACCATCTCAGAAAATGGTCCATGTATTGATACCTAACCACCATGTGGACCATCTTCATGGTCACTCCCTGAAAAATACTAGTATCTAAGATACACATCTGCTCTACTAGTGTCTCAACTAGGTGGAAAACTCTGGTAATCACCTCTATCCTTTCCTCTTCTTCATGGGAATCTTACACTCCTCGAATCCTCGAAGGCCTCTACCATTGGGATTAATGCAATGCGCTCAGTGGGCATGCTCCATACGACAATGCAGCTGGTGGAATTTGCTGCACAACGGGTGGTGGTGGTACTTGTAAACCACCCGAATGTGCCAACATAGTAAGAGGGCCCTGCACCGGAGCCTCATCGCTTTGAGGGCTGTCATCGTGTACTCTCTCGGAACTCTAACTGGCTGTTTACGTGGAGACATCCTGAATAGATGTGACAAAATAAAAAGACTATATCTGGAGAGTTGACAAAGTTTTAGGTGACATAAAAAAAACTTTTGAAAACACACACTCAATCAGTGTTTTCGTGTACTGAGTGGTAAATCAGTAGTCTGGGTCCTGGTCTATGGATATGTCGTCCGCCGCACCAAGACTGGACTCCATGAATTGAAAAGCACACTTGGTACCTGTAACAATATTGCATTACAAAAAATAAATATCAGAGTCCTATGTTCTGTGGTAGAACCGACTCCTCTGATACCAATTTTTCATGACCCGTCCTCAGGGCCCATGCCTTGATTACCCCAAGCCCGCCATCCATAGGCCTGAAGCTTGTGACTAGCACCAAAGGCGTAAATCCCTACGCTAGGAAGGAATATCCTTATATAAAGTAAACACACACAACCATATTACAAGCGGAAGAAAGAACTATGTAAAAATTTTATAAAAAAGTAGTGCTAAAATGTACTGGGGCGGAAAATACAAGCCCAACTGCAATATACAAGGAAAAGATAAAACATGTACAACTAAAAGAAAAATAGCTGGAAGGTGTCTAACAGCTCATAGATCCTCCACCATGGATCCTACCTGAAGGGTAGGTACAGATATCTTCCTTAGCACTCTATGTCCATCCATCTCTGCTAGGTACCGACTCGTTGTGAGGACCACCTCCATGTACCGTCTAGTCCTGGTACTCCTGGCCTCCATCTGCATTGTCCATCATCTGCATCCCACAAAACGAGGTGTAGGAATAGCCCATGTAGGGGTGAGTATAATGATACTCAGTAGGTACCCTGATACCCTTATTGTATCACAAAATCCAACATGGATAACCACAAAGTAAGAAATAAACAGATAACCAATACTTAGGTATACTCACATACATATACCTATGTTATCAAGTAAACCATCTCAATCATGAGGAAAAAAAGGGCCAATGACTCACATCAAACTAGGATTTTCATTAATGAAACCCCAGCTGCTGGAGAAATCCTCTTATGTTGAGTACAGTGGCCCTGTCATGAATCTGATTTGCTACTCACTAACCTTAGACTGTTGAGGTACTCCTCTGGTTTAGTACAGTGGGTCTGCTACCAAACCGGGCACTCTGTCCGCTGTTGGTCTGCCGCCAAACCAGGTGCTCCCCCTAATAGTCGTCAGAGGTACTCCTCCTGTCGAGTACTGTGGGTTTTCTTCCAAACCAGGATCACCGTTCGTTGTGGGACTGTCACCGAACTGGGCGCTCCATCCACTTGGTTAATCGAATCGCTTCGAGTCGAATCGGTCAAGCAGTCGCCATGCCTATAGTTACTAGGTCTCTACACACTATATGCTCGTCTCTGAGAAGATCCAATCCATGAGCTACTGTTCAATACACCATGTGTCCCGAAGTCTCACATGGAAGTATCTCAAAGTACCGCCATGTCATATGGGACTCAACACTACAGATGATGAATCAATCGGACACCCGGTTTGTGAGTTATTAGAATTTTAGTCCCGGGGGCCCCATTGGATTCATGTATGAACCATCCTGACCATGAATCAACTATACCGTGAACTCTAGTGGGGTATACTCAGAGGGACGACAAAGCTCCAAGAAAACCAGTGCCGCTAACGGTTCTTCAAACAGACGTATGGTTCAAATAAATGGCCCAAAAAGGTAATGGGTCAGTAATGGGCCCAGGATCGATCCGACCCGGTCAGACCGACTTGGCCCAACCCAGCCATGGATGACCCGGTCTTGGTCAAACTGGTCAGACATCCTAGGTCTAACTGGGCCCATTGTGAGGGTCATCCCACTATGTTTTCACCCGGTCTGCAGGGACCGGCCCAGCGGACCATGAGGGGGGTTCGGCCCGATAGTCGCCACGTAGGCGGCTCAGTAACTCGACCTAGAATACCAGGACAGTTCAGCCAGCGACATTACGGGGGTGACATGGGTCGCCTTTGCAAGTAATTGGATGGGAGTCCAGCGGGCAGGTAGCGCGGGGCGTGGGCAAGCCTACTAGACTCCGGTCAGGTGGCGGGTACACCAGGCAGGCCATGGAAAGAGCCGAGAAGGCGAGCAGCATGCTGGAAGGGGGGTGCGGTGCACTAGGTAGCACTCTGACAGGGGCGCGTGGTTCCAAAAAGCACGCTTTCCTAAGAGTGGTGGGCCAAGAGTGCATTGTCAGAGGCGCGGGGTGCCGACAGGGGCTCGGGGCACTGGGAGCGCGCCGGCAGGGGCGTGGGTCGCCGGGTGCACGCCAGCAGGGGTGAGAGGTGCCGGGTGCGTGTCGGAAGGGGCACGGGTTGCTGGGAGTGCGCCGTCATGGGCGTGGGGCGCAGGGTGCGGGTAGCACACATGGGCTCCAAGGGGGCTGTACAGTTCACGGAGGCCACGGGTAGTGCGTCCTTTTTTCCCGGCATTCGTCGCCATCACTGCATGTACCGCCTTTGTCATCGTCGCTTCTTCGTCATGTCGTATGGAATCACCAGAAAGTAGAATGAGGGAGGGTGTATGCCATGTTTGGTTGGAACCCATCCTTTGCATTTAGAGGGGAAATTAAAAGGATCAACGTGATACGCAGTCGATTAAATCATGCCCGAAACAAACCCTTTCTATCCGATGAAGTGGATAAAAAGAGTATAACAACATCATGAAATAAAAACCCATACCTTTTGATTAACGGTCGATCATTCATTGAAATTGTGGTAGGTTGGCCATCGATCCGTGGTAGAAGATCACGTCCCACGTTGAAGCGGTTCGAGGAAGAAGGTCAAAGAAGAATATCGTCGTCGGTGTTCTTCGCGTTCTTTGCATTCTTCGTTGGAAGGGGCGTAATCCTTCAAGTGCTGGGTGACAAGTCTCTTTTCCATCGTTTTGCGACTTGATGAATCCATCCCAAAACCTTCCCCTAAGATTCCTTTATATAGGAGTGGGAGGGATTATCAAAAATCATGTTGGCACATAATTCAAATGGTAGAATTAATTAACAATTCTCCACCAATATAATTTCACGAGGGGTGTCACAACTAATTTTGGGGATGTCAAGAGGCTCTCCTTAATTAATTCACACATGTTGGTGAAATTAATTAAGGGAGATACCACAAATTAAAAGAGGAGGTTTTGGACATTAAAAGGGGTGGTGGTGGAACCATTAATAGGGGGATTTGAGAGGTTATGGTCTCCTCCCATTAATATGGGATGGGTGGCCTCGTGTGGTCCCTAACACATTTAACCTCACATGGGATATTGGGTTCGGGTGGGCCCCAACACCATAACATCTAATGGGAGGTTAGGGTGTGGTGGTCCCACCACCAATACCCATGTGGAGGTTCTAACTACCCGCACTCACATGGTGGCTGGAATAAAATAAAGTGTGCCAACACCTTATTTTATCTTTTTTTTTAAAATAATCCAAAAATTTACTTTTATTCCCAACCATCCACCGTGAAGGTGAATGTTTTCATAAGGGAATATCAGTGATGTGAGATAAATGGTGCCCTTATATTTAAATTCTGAGCATCGGTTCAAATGTTATAAAATTTCTTTTGCACGTTTACTGAATGTACCCGAAAAATTGTCTGGAAAGTTATTATCAGTCACCATCGACCCACTACGGTTGAGGATAAGCTCTTCCTAGGTGAAAAATTCCCCAAAGAACCCAATGGTACTCTACGATTTCAAATTCGATTTACCATTAAAAAGTTAGTAATTTTACAATAAAATAATTATCACTTAATTATTTTATTCGTGGCCAAAAACTAACTTTCTCTGGTGGCCCTTGCTGACCCAAGTTAGTGTCTGCTTAAATAATTCGTACCCTCATGAGTTCATTGGTGTCCTAATATTTTTAATCCTAGTTACCATTTATGAGTTATAAGCATTTCAAAAATAGGATAACATTATTTAAATATTTTATTTACGGTTATGCCATTTTTGGTATTTTTCACATGTGGCCCGTGCTGACTAAACATAAGTCACGCCTAGGGTAAAACTGCCATCATGAGCGCAACGGTGGCCTTGAATTTCTTATCTGAGTTACCGTTTAAGATTTATTTCACTTTTCTAGGAAAATGGTTTAGGCGCGTCAATTTATGCTTAACAAAACTTTAGAAATTGATTTCGGGCACACCGGGCCTCAGAATCAAGCGCCATCCGAAACTGTGGACTCGTAAAATTGCCATGAATTTAAGAAAAAACATTTCCATTGAATTTCCAGGTCTTAACACCAACACCAGTCATTAATTTCATGAATTTTAGAAAGTATCCTAGCTTTATCTAGACTATCGAAAACATGGTTAAATGTGAAATATTAATCCTTTTAATGTTAACCATTGTACCTAACACATGCATTTTCATTATCTCATCATTGATGACCTATTATTACATAGATTAATTTAGGGTATCTCAAGTGTATCAATTATTGGATAGCTAGGGAGAGCTAAAATATTGAAAATAAATGCCTATAATGTTCAACTATATTCTGTGGTGCATCCAAAATCATGCATTGTCCATATTTGATAATGATAAATGAAATATAATCAACCATGCATCTAACTAAACCATCAGTTCATACACTTATGATGTATAAATGACCAGATTTTTATTTTAGAGTGATGTATATATATCGTTATGGGACTCGGTTGGTGATTTGACTTATTTATAATCTAAGTTTATCTCTAGATAAAATTACCTTCATCTACAGTTCAAATATATATGAAAAATAATCATGAGATGAAGGAAAGGGTTTTCATTTTGGTTTTCAATTGGTATTGTATTTGGATTACATTAAAAATTTCATATAATGAGGTGATCCATTACTTGGGGATGGTAATTTCTTTTCAATACATGAATTGTAGTAGTATATGTAGCTAAACTACAATAGAAATGAGAGGACCCCACCTTTACATCATATTTTTTCTCTCATGATACCCTCTGCTCCCACCCATATGACTTTCCCCTATATTTAGTAGATCATCTAGAACCCCCATAACACCAATATCAAGATTAACTTCAATTGTTATTATAGTATAGTTTCCATTTTGGGTGATTTCATTATCCATGGTTTATGGTGATATCCTATACTTTACAAAATTCATTGTAAATGGTTATTCAAACCATATATGGGAATGAATATGTTCTAAATGAAATTATCTTTGTAATCAAGATATCAATTAGCTGGATGTGGTTGAGATAGATTCCTTGACCATTTATATTTTTCCATAATGAAATAAATCCTTCCAGAAATCTATATCCAATAACATACAAATGTGAAAATTGATCATCAATAATTGAATGGTAATACAATAAACATGGTGAAATGGGATAAAATATACCTCTTTAATTTATCTAAATCCCTTCAAGATAACATGTTACTTATTTTTATTAAGTGGACTATTTTACCTTGATTGTGTGAACCTTTCTAGTGGAAATTTTTTTAGTCACCCCTACTTAATTCACCCATAATTTATCTGGATCATTTTTCTCATCTTTTATCGGCATATTTCATCTGTTCCGTTTTAATTATAAATTTATCATTTTGTGGTGGTTTATTTTTCCCATTAAGAGTATTGAGGTATACTTTTTATAAATTTTTTTTATTTTTTATCATGTTTTCAAAGAAACCCTAATGATTGTGATTATACCACTATGTGTTATTTAAAAATATTTAGTAGCGAAGATTATTTCATTTATAGATAAATGTTTATTCAATATCATTTTTTATTATGTTAATGGAAAAAATTATTATATGATCTCATAGTTTTGAATGATATTAATTAATTAATTAATTTTGCTATTTTGTGTCCATTAGCCAATTTATATTTTTATCATTAAACATTTTAAAAATTATTTGGAATGGTAAATGGATAACCTGATAAAATGATGAATTCATGATGTAAATTAAAAAAACATTAAAAAAAGAAAAAGTGTTTTGTTTTAAATAAACATTGTTGTGAAAAAATGGATTCTACGTTGAAGAAACAACATTATAATGTATGTTTTTATTATTTTTGTGTAATAACCTAAATCTAACTAACTATAAAAAATATTTGGTATTTGGGAATTTTGGGAATTTAATCCAGGAATTAAAATCCATTTTTTGGTTAGAATATGAATCAAATCCTTGTACGCATCAAGTAATGAAGTGTATTCATTAGAACACTCTTTATTTATAATAAAAATAAACAAACAATGTCATACATTTCAAAAATTTCACTAATATGATACTCTTTATTCATTAGAAAATGAAAATGAACAAATAATGGAAACTAAATTAGTGAATTTCCATGAATATTGGGAGTAACTATAATACCAAAAAATATCATGGTAGAGAATTAAATCGAAATTAGTTTTTTAAAATATATTCAACTTTCAAATAAACAATATAATATTCCATTCATAATTTTCTATATTTAGTATTCTATATAATTATTTGATACTTCATGTTTCATTTCAATAACCATGAACGTTCCAAAAAATATTTATTAAATTCATTGCTCAATAATTTTTGCACGAAAAACGTAGTGTGTACAAGACTTCCACCATTATGTATTTGAATTATAACAGGATAAATATATTTTATGATAATCATTATATTTATAAAACATTCCAATTATTCATTTTTATGTGTTTATTTTTATATAGTCCGATTAAATTCCCCAACCTCTAACATTGATTGCACCACTCAAATATGACTTATGATCACCAATGTTAACTAAACAATCTATGTCATAATTTCTATAATGACAATATGGTTTTATATTATTTTATATCAATATATAATATAGATTCACTATGATAAAGCACAACATATATATGAATCCTAAATAAGATCTTTCTCCTTTGTATGACTTTGTAATTTTTGGATATGTTTAATTTATATTTTAATGTGTCACTTTATTGATTTCGTGTAATGAAATATTTGAATTAGACTTTATAACTTCTTTAGCTCTCTACCTCTTCATTTTGATCCATGGAATACTATTTATGTTGTTACATAAGATTATTTATACCCCTAAATATCTTTTTACAAACATCTTCAAAAACTCATAAATATTATTATTTTTGAGAGAGAAATAAAAAACATATTTTATTAGAATATGAATATCGAAAAATAATAGTATCTACCCCATAAAATAAATTTAAAAAATGATTCTGATTTGGTTAGTAAATTATAAAAATGTTATCTTTTTTAATTCTATTAATATAATATAATCAATGTAAAAATCAAAATAATTTAATATTAATTGTTTTATTGTCATATATATATTAATCCACTAGGAGTTCTATTAAAATAATTCTTCTTAATCTATTTTATACATTAAAAACATTGGTTGAGGAAAATTATTATTTCCAAATAGTATTGTACTTATATTTTAAATTCTAGAACCATTATCTTCTAGAATAGAACCTTTTCAATATTCAATATTAACTTCTTACTCTAGTAATGAAATATCAAATAATGAAATCCAAACAATTTATAATATATTATAAATCCTTTTAGAATATATCATAATTAATATTCAGATCATATCATGTATTTTTACTAGAGTCAAGATATCCTAAAAATATTTATCCTTTATTTGATAGTTTCCCATACATAATGCATCATCCTGGTTTTATACCAATTCTCTTGGAATATTGATCTTATAATGAAATATTTACTTTTTCCATGACACAATCATGTCATTTGGTATAGACACCAACAACCAAGAGTTATTATACTATATTTTTCATATTAATTTCCCAATAACATTGATCTAATCCACATTCACAAATACTTAATATATGATATTTATTTTATCTTATAAATAGAAGATTATTTTTAAGACTTTTTTTATATTAAAATTCATTACATGACAAACGTTTGGAAATTTAGAATAATATTTTAATCATTGCATATATTTTATAACATATACACATTAATTTTTATTAATTAAAAAATTCCACATAATTATAAATTTCAAAAAATATATAAGAATTTTGAAAATATACTAGTCTAAGAGAACCAATACCACATTATTCATCACTTCCTCATTATTCTTCATCCATATAATAAACAAAAAAAATTATTCCTTTAAAATATTGTCATTTTCCTGAAAATGTTTATCATCATGTTATATTATTATCATAATTCTATTATTATTACATTGATTACACCTTACACCATGTTTATGTCCCAAAATATTCCCCTATTTTTTTGTTTATCAAATATTTCCAAATATATTCCATTAATTTTTTTATTACATAGTCAAACTTATGCCTTTAGAAACACTTGATTAGGGATCATCCCAAACTGTATATCTAATTGAAATTTGAGTAAATATAAAATAATATTAAAATCATGTCAATGTTTAAAAAAATTAATACCTTTCCTCGATAATAATTTTCATGTATCATTCCATTATAACATTTTAATTCAAATGACCATTGTATCCCACTTCATCATTTCATATAAAATATTTATTCATGTTTTTATATAGAATTATAATATTTCCATATATTAATATAAAAAATATTTTTCAGTGTCCTCATTGATGTATTATATTCCATTATTGAACAAAAACATCATGACATTATTATAAATTAGACTATCCTATACAATTTAGACATAAATAACACATATCGATAGCTTGTGATATATTTAACTAAGCATAAATGTAATAAAAAATAGTAAAATCATAAAAAGGTCAGAATAATACATTTTATCATTATTTTTTTCATTTTATTTCATCTAAAAACATCCATGTGTATGAATTGAAGATGATTGCATTTTTTTATTACACCACCTTGAAACTTTTTTCATTGTATTAAATTATGTAACAAAGAACATATGATTATCCAATTATGAATCATCATTATTAAATATCTTATTGATTCATATATAAAAATTATTGATTTTTTTCTTAAACTTCAAATCCAATTCATCTATGAAAATTCTTATTATCTTTAATGTTTGTATTTTAGATATTAATAATAAAAAAGGACACTTCATATTTACTATGCCATTAAGTTGATTTCCCCTTCCTTCAACTTCATACTAATATATCCATTCCATCAATATACATGAAATTAAAATTAATAACAAGCTATTGAACCCTTAACAATGTATTTCATGAGCTATAAATATAGAAAACATTATTGGAGTCAATATTTATGTAATTAATTTTTCTGCATATAACGTTATTCACATTGAGTGATTCATTATTTCCAAATATTAATACTTTTCCTTTGTACTTTTAGATATCCAAAATGGGATTTTTCATTATTTTCATAAGAGATAAATTTTTAAATATTAGTAGTTTTATCTTTTTTCAACATTCTATTCGCCATAAATGACTATATATTTATATAAATCACTCATAAACTAGAAATATTGAGAGTTTTACATTTTATTCATATATATTAATATGATATTGGGAGAAATGATAGTATAGTATCTAGGTTGATCATAAATCATAAAATTTCCATAAGATAATCAATAATTATTTTGAATTTTACTTTTACTCATGGATGTAACATCATAAAATCATTATAAACATTAGCATGAACAGTTATTAATTTATAACCATTATTTTAATAATGAATTGAAATATTTAACAAATATAAATAGTACGTGTTCCTCAGAATTTATCATTAAAAAATATTATATTAATATAGAACATCATTTTTTGGAATTTTATTTCCCATAATCTTCATTAATGTTTCCACTTTAATAAAATTTCATTAATATAGATTATTATATCCATGAATAAGAGGGTTATAATTTCTATTTTTTTCCAATAGATATTTCCAAAAACTTATTATACGTACATAGATCAAAATTTATCAATTCACATTATTATAGATCAAAATTAAAAAATTATGTTTCAACTATCATTGGGGATGTGATAAAAATTTTTGAATTATAATTTTTTTCTCAAACTATTTTAATTTAAATAATGAGTCGCTAATATTTATTTGTGAGTTATATAATAATATAGATGTACTTTTCTATGGCCCATAGTCTAATCCTCTAAATTAGAACATTAAAAAAATATTTGACAGAATTTTCAATATCATGCAGATATTGCATGGGTGATCTCTTGATTAATATATATTAGAATTATTTTTCATCAATTTATAGTTCAGAGGAAAAAATATTTATTTATTATCTGAATAATATCATCTATCACAACATGGACATCATTTATATCACTATTATTTCTTGAATATTCTATTTCAAAATTAAAAATATCCTTAGAATTGGATTCATCAATATATTTATTTAGTAATTCTGTTAAATTATTAAATGCAAAAAAAATCATTCAACATTATTAATGTTTTACCTAGACACTAGTAGTTCCTTACTCAAGATGAAATCCTTTCAGTTCTCATATTCATATCTTATTTTCATAGTATATCCATCGTAACTAATTCCTTACATTGTAATAAATGATTTCTTAGAAATTTTCTATTTGTCCATAAAATATTTGATTCATTTACTCTATATATTCGTATCCACCATTTTATAGTCATTATCACAATAACTCTCTTCTTATTATGAAAACAAATTTGATTTCTAATACGTTTTCATTTCATTTTCCATTAAGGGACTACCCCTACATTTACTACCATTTACCTTTTATCCCAAATATGGTCATTCTAATTGATAATTATTTTCTCCTTATCATAAGAATTAAGGAATCCCACAAAATATGATCAAGCATTAATTATTTTTAATATTTAAACAGCATTTATCCTTGTAACTACTTTTCCTTAATCGTATTCCTTTGGAAAATAAAATTTTGAATTCATCAAAATTTATTGTTGCATTATGATGTGGCCTTATTTTTATAGATTTTCCACATATTTTTTATTAATTTATATATATATATTTAACTAATAGTTTTTTTCATTGTTTTTCAAATATTACCACATTTTTAATTTTCAAAATAAATTTTTTAATAGATCAATTCATATAATTAATTATGTATTTCTAGACGTTAAAATAATTAATTTTTCCATTCTAATTTCTCTAGTCTTATAATTTATTATATAGTATAATAGTTAATTAATATTTTTTACTTATTAATTGTTTGAAATTTTTATTATTTAATCACCTCTTATAAGTATTTTTATTTTATTAAATAATTCAATAATTTAGCATTAAATATTTAATTATTACTTTTTGAAATTAGTTAACTTTATTTATTATTTTTCCCATTCAATAATTAATTCTTATATCTTTAAGTGTAATTTTATGATCCAATTTATAAAATTTATTTTATTTTTTATGATCAATTACATTAACTATTTTTATAATTAAATTATTTTTTTTCTAATTTAGTAAACTATATTAAATTGATTAGTTAATTGTTTTTATTCTTAATTATGTTTTTAAATTTCATATTTCATATAATAAAAATTATTTTTTTGGTCACTATTTAATTTTATTTAAATGTTGTTGATTCAGTTGTAGTACCACTTGCCACTGCTCCCTAGAATTGATACATTCTATTATATGACTCATTGTTTCAGTGCAATAGTGGCACCATCATATCCCTTTTCGGTTTTCATTTTTGTTGGTCTCCCTGTGCAAATGTTCCATTGACACCTTATTTTCACTGTTGATGTCAAACTGTGGCATTGGCTGAATCATCTCCCATACCACAAGTTCCTATTCAATACTTTAAATGGTAGCATCTTGGTTAAATACCCCTACACCATTTTCTTAGTTATTGTGCCACTAATTCTTCCCTTCCATACGATTTTCTACTATTTCTTCACATTTTCCAACATTGTTTTCACAATGGTTCTTCTAAACCTTACTCAACACACCATTCCAATGTCTTCTATTCAACCAAATGCTCACTACTACCTTCATGCAAATAACTCACCATGATTTTTTCATTAGACCATAACCAATGAATGCACTCAAACTAGAACCATCAATCGCTAAATTCAACATCGGATGAAAAATTACGAAAATAAATACAATAAAACACCTATGAACTGAGAGGCACAAACTGCTGGTCATGTACCATTGTTGGGTTGGAGATCGATGTTTTTGGGTTGAAGCTGCCACGATCGGTCGGATCTAGAGAATGAGAGGATCTGGCCATCATTGAATTTGAAGTGTGAAAGAGCTAAGGGATATTTGGATGAGTATGTTACTAAGACAAACCACCATGAAAAGTTACAGAGATCTCCTGGTGGAACTGAAAGCTTCTAATATTTGTGATGTAGAAGTATTCAGATGCTACCATGGTTTGAAGCTAGCGCCACCGCAGAGGAGTCCTACAACACCGAACCTACCTTCTTTAGGAAGAATGATCTTGAACCCCCGTGATGTGATTGAGAAATTCAAAGGGGGAGTGGGGAAGTAAAAATAAGTATATAATATAATATAATTAATGATGACATAAAAATTAAATTTATAAAAATTAATAATATAAATAAAAAATTAAAAAAAATAAATAAAATAAAAAAAAATATATAAAATATATAAAATTAAAGTAAATATAAATAAATTATTAAAATATTTAAATAAACTTGTAAATTATAATAATTAAATATTAATTATTTCTCTAATAAACATAATAATTAATATTTAACTTCTTCTTGAAGAAAATAATTATGATTATAGTAATATTATTATTAAAATAAAAACAATAAATTCAATTACCAATAATATAACATAAAAATATATAATATATATAATATTATTAAGTTAATAAGACAATAAAATAAAAATTAAATTTTTATAAATTAATATTATTTTAGTATATACACATAATAAATAGATTAATAATTATAGTGGTAATATTAGAAAAATTAACTTCACTTAATTAAAATAAAAAATTTAAATCATTAAATTATATTATTAATTATTGTTTTTTATATACATTACAAATAACGAAATTAATAAAAAATAACTAATATTAATTTAATTTTTAATCTAACTTATTAATTGTCATATTTGTTTTAATTAGAATATTTTTTAACATTAATTTATTTTGGATTTGTGTTTTTGTGCAGATACAAGATGATAGAGGATTACGTCTTCATAAATACATCAAACATACCTAAAATTCAGTTACACGAACTTTAGAAATTTTTCACTTTTTCGAATAGGGGAAAATCTGTGGGTAAAAGTGAATTTTTTGTGGTAAACCTTTTTACCAACATATATGTCACTATCACTAAACTATCCATAAAAACATAGTTTCAAACTGTTTTTGAAATAGATAAAAGGGTTTTTTTTCAATTATAATAATTCCAACAGATAATATGTATGTTTGTTAAAGTGTTTATCAATAGGTTCTAGTGACAAATTATTCTACTGGTAATAATAATATTAAAATATAATATATTTTTTAATTACACTTGAATTAAAATTTAAAAAAAATTATTTCTAGTAAAATTTCATATTATATTTATTAATTTAAAATATATAAAACATCTGTTATAATTATTAAACCAAAGATGATTTTAACACATGTTCAATCTTAAAAAAAAATCATTACGTTAATAATGAAAGTCATTACAGAAAAAAAAATAAAAAAATCGTTGGACACCCACCCACACCCCAACTCCATCGAGTCAGCTCCATCACAAGAAACTCCAACAAGTCAGCTCACCAGTTGCTACATCCCATCATCATTAGCGAGACAGCTCCAGCAATTTCATTCCAGCAAGCTAGCTTTAATGATCAGTGAGCTAACTCCAGCGACCAACGAGCACTAGCGACCCATCAATGCCAATGAGTCACCTCTAGCACCATCCCATTCGTTCCAAAAATCAAACTACGGGGACCCAGTTATTCCCTTAGACTAGCAAGGCAGATTTAAAGACACTTCTTGTCATTGCAATAACAAAACATTTATAACTCAAAGATCTCTACCACACAACCAATGAGCATGCCAAAAAACCGAGCCAGATCCAAAACCAGGAAAAAATTCGAGAAAAAATTAGTCTATGTCATACTTGTCATCTCCAATATATACAATATAATGAACCAAAGAGAATATGCACAATTCAGTGAAAAATATATACATTAGTTGAAACCAAAACAGAAAATAAATATACTTATAAAAAATTGATTAAAAAGACATTAAAAAAATAACACAAAAAATTAAAAAAAATCAATCCAAAATAATCCATCCTTCTGCATTAGATGGATGTACTATCCAACTATCAATGGACTAATTTACATCATTGAATCCAATAAAATATCTCAAAATCCATCAATGTGATAGGCATACATCATTTTTAACATCTTTAGGTCATCCTTTGAAGCATTACCTATTGAAAACAAAACCAAGATGTAATGATGTGCACCAGATTGTGAAAATTGGAGATTTAGTGACAAAAACATAACAATATGTCCAAATAAAATTAATAATCAATTAGATTTTGTGCTGAAAGTTACAGAATCCTCCATGATTAGCAGCCAGTAGATATATAGGGATCAAACCATCATCAAAATGTCTGAGAAAATAAGCACTCATACAAGAAGAAACTAGATTTAATAGCTTTAAAAAACTATCAAGCAGGATGTTTTCAAACCAAGAAGAAAATATGACCTATAATATCATATTCAAAATTAAAACATTGAAAAAAAATCATATTAACTTAAAAAATCCAGGATAGTTTTTTAATGTTGTTTTCTTTTCATTCAATGATTAATGATAATTAGTTCTTTTATATTGTAAAAAAAAAATAAAGAAGAAAATTACCATAATGAAAAAACATCTAACATAATGAAAAAACATTGAATACATTACCATTTTTTCACATATAACAACCACAAAAAAAAAACAAAAAAAACATGGAAGTCATTACCATTTTCTACACTTATTGTAACTTCATATTCAAAATTAACATACAAACACAAGTATTGTTTATTACTGGTGTTTTATTTTTTTTCTCTGATGAAGGATATATCGTGCTTTTCTAGTGTAAAATAATTAACAAAAAGTAGAAACGGAGAGGAGAACAGTAATACATCAAGAACACATCACTCAAGCATGTGAGTGTATGAAGAGAATGCCATGAAACAAACTGTATAATAGTTAGTCACTAAAATCACAATACCAAATTATAACAACCATAATTATCCACACATCATTTGAAAATTTAAAAAGGGATGAAATAAATCATTTCATGTGTAATCATTATAAAATATTTATTATGATTGAAAAAAATGAAGGTAAGTCATTACTATTTTCTAAATATAACACCCAAAATATCACCCTTTATCACTAATTAATAGATCAAGTGGTGAAAGAGTCTCTAGTTCCTCAAAATTAGACTAATTTTTGTGGGATTTTTCATTGGGAAAGAATTAAAGTGAAGAAAAAATGTATCCAAGACTGATGATGATAGTAGAAAAAATATAATATGCAATTTATATGTGGTCATCCACATAAGTCTTCTATAACATGTCTATGTTGGTTTCTTCCTAAGTTTGGATAAACAGATAAATAAGTGATGATATGAGATTAGGAGTATGTAAGTGGTCAAAAAACCCACTACTAAATACATAAATTATTAATTCTAATAAAAAAACTAGTATAAATTAGGTTTTCAACCCTTCCATGACATATTTGGATACAATCACTAAATAACTCGTAAAAAACATATTTTTCATATAGTGTACATTTTAATCTAACAATATTGGATCACTCCCCATGAATCATCTAATTTTAAAGTTTATAAATGGTGAAAATGATATATATTTGACAAAGGATTGGATATAGAATGGACATTTATATAGGTTATTTAGTATTAATGGTATAATCCATTACAAGTCCATCATGTTTTTAGTCCTTTAGAAAAAATTTGGGCATCCCAGATCACCATTTATATAATAAGGGAATGATAATATTTAATAAACTATCATTAATAATGTACCATTAAAAGAGATACATTGAGTGGGCATTGATTTTAATCAATGGTGGGATGCTGATCTCTTCCAAAGAATGGAGGTCAAGAGTAATTAGTTGAACAAAAAAATCACTTAGGAATAATAGTTAGAAGATGATAAATAATGTTACCTACAGGTAAAAAGTGGGATAAAAATGAAGATCCTTCCCCATCAAAAACAAATTAGATTCCTTGATAGTCATCATCAACTGTTTGAGCAGTAACAATATAATGAAACTTATAAGAAATCTTTCCATTATAAACATTTTGTCTATTTTTTTGAATTCAAATTCATATTCACCTATGATATATATAATACGTCTCGATGTAGATTTATTATATATAGTATAAGTACTAATTTACATATTCTTATTGGTAGACAAGAAAACTGACTTTTGGAGATTATTACCACCTACAATACTGCTTTTTTGAGTCAGGCCCTCATCCCTAACTTGAAAATAGAAACATGATAAAGTTGAACACCAATAGGTTCCATTTTGGTTAGATAATATACTAGAGAAACACTGATATATGACACAGTTCCCCTAATCACATAAAATACCATTCCCGTGACGTGTACGTTAATGCGAGGGTGATCATCTTGATTCTCAAAATTCAATCCTAATATACCATTATAATGGCTACAAAAAATAAGAAATTACACCACCTAATGGGATTTATATTCTACCATATTGGTTTCCATTATATTTCACATTTCTGGTATAGAACCAACTGTAAATCAATGCACCCATATCCCTTTAGATAATTCACTTGGATACCTCAAATAATAAAATCAAGACCATCACGTAGGGGTTGAATCACTGTTAACACATTGATATCAATCCGTAGAAAATGATGTTTTGTTTGGACTAACTATCATTTATTTCACCTCGAAATAGGACTCATTATTACGACGGGAGTGCGTGATGGAACTCTTTATTTGTTGAGAAAGATAATTTGACAGGTCTATAAATTCTTATGTATGTTCCTCTACCTATAATTGTCTCATATTCCATCACTTTTTGGAGCAGATTCGCTGCTATTATAGCCTTGTATAGGCAATGAGAAAAACAGTCCTTCCTTTCAATGCCTTCCATTACTCATTTATCGTGGATGGCATCCCCTAGTTTTTTATGTGACTGACATAGACCTCATCGGCCCTCACTGCATACACCTGAGCCAAAAAATTCCCCTTGTCATATGGTTCATGATGGTACCCTTAAATCAGTACATGGTGACAATATTCAGTCGATCTCTCATACCAAATAATCTTACTTAAGACCTCACCTTCATTAGGACCAAATTAGACGGAGTCCAGAAGTGGTTGGGAAAAATTCAGTTTGATGTAAACACTAGCCTAAATTGGATTCTTCCAGGCATCTATCTTTCTACAAGAACCCCTAAGTAAAATTTCAATGGTGATTGAGTTTTGTTGAGTAAAAGAAATGAACAAGAGGACTAGAAATATATATCCTAATCACTATAGTAGTATTAGACTAAATATTGTAATTCATTAGTGAACATCGCAACAAACATAAACTCCATGACTAGGAATCCTGAGGGATATGATACCCCAGAGTCAGGAATTGCACTCCGCCATCATATCTGATTATGATTAGATGAATAATGAAAATCCCTACCAATTCGATGTTCTTTAGATCCTCTTCTATATTCACGTGCTTGTTCGGGATCATATTTAGATGGCCTTTGACTCCAAATATCAAAAAAAGTGTAAATTTTTTAAAATAGATTATAGAAGCTTGTATATGGGAAAAAATATTCATTGTAAGGAAACCCACCACCAACCGAGGAATCTTCAGATCCATAATGATAGAAAAAATTGGGGAAATATGGTAAAAATTTATGAATGGGATGTGTATTCATTTTAAAAAATATCTTTCATTTAAATATTAATTTAAATCTATGTACAAATATATATATTTATTTGTTGAAAAATGATTTGTTTATATATATATATATATTGAAGTATATGTATAAATTTTTTATAAAACAATTTTATGGAATTATACTTATAACTGTAAAATATTTTTAGTAATAATAAGTATTAATAACATAATCACGTGTTGGTGGAAAATATCAGAATTAGTATGAAAAAATAGAAGATATAATTTTTTTAAAATATTTCTTTGGTATTGGATAGTTAATACCAACAGATATAAGTATCTATAAAACCATTTTTAGTAGTTAAAATAAATACTAAAAAACTCAATATCTACTGGAATTAATCATTTTTAACAGAAAAAATATTATCTGAAACTAGTTTTCTATTTCTAAAAGGCACATATTTTGGAGTGAATGGAGTGTCTAATCTCATGATTCTTACCTAAAAAATTCATGTGTTATGTGCGGATGAGAAAGTTGATATTAGTCTGTGGAAAATCAGGGGTGAAATACAAAGCATGACCTATGAATATTATAAAGGTTAAGTAAGAAATTGAATAATGATTATCTCATTTTATTCATTGATTGAATCATTTTGGGGAGATGAAGGAAAAATCTCATTCACTATTACACATTTCCCGATCACATCTTTGACGACACTTCATCCATCGTGAGAAGAATAGACCTCTCAGAGCTAGAGAATTAGAGTTACAAGAGTAGATAAGTAGTGTCAAGTCATCATTTTTTAGGGATAATTTCTCTCTTAATAATATATTTTATATTTTAATCTATTAAAAATGTTCATGATACAAGTTGTATTTCTCTTTTTCATGGGTTTTTAATTCTTCCAAGTTAGCCTTTTCATCATATTCATTAAAATTTCATTCAATATAAAATAGATTCAGTCAATGTGATTAAATTTTGATCTCAAATATTTAATTGATTATCCAACTTCTATGCATTTAATTTCAAACTTAATGATCTTTGTGTGATATTTATCATTGAAACAAATAATCAAAACTAAATTTCAAAAACATAAGAGACATTCAAAAATATTATCTTCTGTTGATTTCATTTCTCACAACCTATTTTAAATACATGGTTCTTGAAGTGGTGATATTCAAGACATCAATATAGCTTGTTAAATATTCTCAAAAGAAATATTTAACTATTTAGTTTTATGTATGAATTAATAAAAATGAAGAGAAATATTTTAACCAATATATTTCATATATTTCGTGCTCCCTCTGTGATAATCTCTTACCACTCATTTTCCATGTTTGTCATGATTTATTTTACATTTTATTTTTAGCTGTTTCATATTCTGTATAGTAAATATTAAATTTTCAAAAAAAAATTCATCATGTTTTCACTTCATAGAAAACATATTCAAAAAAAAGAAATTTTTTTAAATAAACATACCCCCACAACGTAAAAAAGTGGGGTTTTTCTTTTTTAAACCATTAGAACACTCAACTGTATTTTCTTTGGATTTACCCTGCACTATGATACTATTTTTGGTTAATAATTTTAATTTCTAGTGTTGTGACAACCTCAAGACCTATCAAAATATGGAATTATGGGTGGAAAAGGAACGTTCTATGTGACTAAGGATTACAAAATAAAAAAAAATATATAAACAAACCATTAGTAAAAACTTAAAAAAAATCAAGTCGAAAAAATATGTGATTTTTTTTTACTATTGAGTTTTTTGAAAAAATTGATATTTCTTTTTCTTAAATTTGGGTGTTCTTAATCTGATATATCTGTTTATTTAAAAAAATAGAATATTTTGAATGATAAAATTTTTACTCTATTCTTAATTGTGTCGGTTGTCGATGTTATGGACCCACTGCATGGTAATCTATTTATAACCAACAACATATGGATTACATTGATTAATATAAACCAAAAATTGAGTCTAAACCATGATTCCGAGATAAATTAGACAAAATTATTTCTAAAAAGAATTTTGGGATGAATTCATGTGACTTTTTATTAAATAAAACCCATGAAATTCATGTAATATATTTCAAATATAAAGTTCAAAAAATTAAAAGGGGAGAAAGAATGCTCTTAGAAATAAAAATAAGGTTTTATTAATAAAAGGACGATGAAATAATTAATGAATACAATTTCTAATGATGATTTAAAAATGATCTTTAAGAGTATATGGAGTCTAAACTTGGGAAACATTCCTTTTTAATTAAAGAAACTGATTTTGGTGAAACAAAATAGAAATAACCAACTCGTTGTTTAAAGAAAAACACATTGAATATCCCATCAAGAACATAAATATAGTTGAATAAGATATTACTGAAAATGAACTAAAATAGACTAAAAAATAATTCCTAGTTCTCTTCATGATTTTTAATTTTATGAAAAATAATTATTTTTGGAGCTTTTATAACTTGATCACTAAGGTCGTAGAGAATTTGAATAATGAGAAAATCAATGTAAAAAATACATTACCCATTTTTTCTGAAATTTTAAATAAGGAACTTAAACAAGAACATGGGAATATGTTAAAGAGCTCAGTAAACCGAAAATCCCAAAATCATAAATATTTTATGCTGAATTGAAAACTTCTATTCCCAATTTTGAAACCATAAACCAATCATTTTATTAAATGATTGCTGATGTTGATGATGAGGGAATATTCCTTGAAGCTAAATTAACTGATAAACATTGATTTCTATACTATAATATTAAATACTTTTCTAAAACACTGTCTACTAAAATGGAAAATATTGTTGAACAACCTTGAGAGAGTTGTTTAAATAAGATGATTATAGAATATTAATTTATTGAACCAAAATTAAATAGTTTTCCCTACAGAAATAAACTACAACACTTATATGACATTATTCTAGAATTTGAGTCTTTTATATGTGAAATTTAAAGAGATATTGAATGCACACATTATTTAGGAAGAATAAATAATTCTATGTAGTATATGTTGAGTTGAAATTAACTGATGATGATCTCTTGAATGAAATTTAATACAAATTAAATACTAAATCACTAAAGGATGAAGTAAATTTTCATTAATTTTGTTCACTAATATCCTCAATTGATTCGGGTACAAATGATCAAATATATGCATATATTTTTTTTGAGGGGGTGACACAATTGAGTTTCATTGATTCTAAATCTGATCCTCACACTGTTTATCCCCATATTAATACTTATATTCATAACTCATCTACATTCTCCCTTTTTCGATTTTTTTTCATTATTTGAGAAAGAAAACATTGTGCATAATGACACATCATTATATGCACCCATCTCACTATTGTCTATTTATTGAAAATAAAATTTATTCGAATCTAAATCTATTTAATATGTGGACAACACTCTTTCCAAGAGTGATTCATTTAATTTTTATATTTCTAAAAGACTCTTAGAATAGAATTATAGAGTTAATTATTTTCCACTTGAATACAAATGTAATAAAATTACGGAAAGCATTAATTTGGGTGATTATTCTGCAGATAAACTTGATGTATAACATGAGAATTTAATTAATGATAAAGGGTGTTTCTTTGGAATTTGAGTAAGTCCGAAGGGATTCGTCTTCTTAACTAGACTTCATGATGTTTATAAAATCCATTATTTTGTTAATAATATTTTTGGTTGTAAACTTGTGGTGGTTTCTTGACATGAAACCACACCCACTAAGTGACAACGGTTAGTTTTTGGTGAGAATTCCAGGGATTATAAATATAGTGCTCCATGGGTGGAAAACCATTATTTTCTCCCTTTAATTTAATAATCATAAAAAATGTCACTAAAAAATGTCTAATTGATGAAATTAAATTTAGTGCTTCATGTAAGTCAACCCATGGCCTATGCTTTGTCTTTATTCAGTACATTTATATTTGTGTTATTTTTTAATAAATTGATGTTGTTCTATTTTCTATATTATTTTACTTTGGTAAATAATTATTGGTATTTTTGGTTCATTTATTTACAATATGATCCTTCTGGTGTTAATAGAGAAGTTTAATTCGCACAATGAATCGTTATGGACAAAACTTTTTCAGGAAATGTATTTCATTTTACTTATGAATCCATTTTATACTCTTCATATACATTAAAAATATTATCTAATCACTCACTATTATATTGTTTCATAGTGAGTTCGTATCCTGAAATTTAATATGACTCACTATTACACTGTTAACGGTGAGACGTCTCAATAGTGGCTCACTAATAAAATACTATTAGCGAGTCATTGATGCTGAAAAAATTCTTCTTTATTTTTTCTGTAACTATTTGAAAATTTGGCTAGATGTTTTTTTGTTTGCTGGAAATATATTTTCGGCATTAGTTTTCATGATGGAAATAATTACTTAATGAGGTATTATTCTTTAAATAAAATTCTTCATGACCCTCTTGCTGAAAATTTATGTTCATTAATATTAGAACCACTCACTGATAGAAATTATGTGAGGGGGATGGTACATGTATGCTACATGGTTAGTCATTTTATTGAACCTAAATCATTTGTTGCTTAATCATAATGAATTTGTACTGCACTATTGAACATCTAGCAAAATAAATTCTAAAATAGGTTCACCCAATCCATTATATACATGAATGATTCTCATGCAATTTTTAATTGAATTGATATCTTTTACCATGACCATTAATGATAAATAATATTGATTTTCTATCAAATAATTACTGTGGAAAAAAACATCATAAAATTATTTATATCCTTGAAACATGTCATTAATCAACATTATTAAAAATATTTCATTGAACATTAATTGTATAATTGATGTCCCTCCACATTTTAATCACAATTGTGGAAAATTGTGGCATTAAAGTGTGGGGTTGGGGTCAATTCATGATTGATAGAAACTGTTATTAATGAAAGAGTATAAAATTTCACTACTCTTTATAATTTTTGTATTAAATGGTTAAATTCATTTGAAATTAATTTTAAAAAAATTCTTTATGAATTGTAGGGTACATAAATGATTCTTACCTAAGAACAATACCATTGTTGTAGCTTAGTTACCCAGAATCTGATGATTACAAGGATGGATGAGTACTCAGAGAATATGCATAGTGATTTTAAGAAAATTTGGTTTTGGATAATTATTTGAGATTGATAACGGTTTATTCGGATTGAGATAATAGATTTAGAAACATTATGTATGGACTCTAACCTTAGGGACTCACATTATTTTAATTATTATAACATTAATCACCTTAATGAGCCAATGTAAATTGTTTTCATATAGATCTTTTAGAACATGATTAATATGGGAATTTGAGAACCCACGGTGATTCTGTAAGACCCTAATCACTGGGTGTGTATCTATTTAATAAAATTCCTCTATAAAATATAGAATATATGCATATAAACAGTGCTTAGAAAATGTTATATGGATTGGTAAAAATTAAATAAATTTTATAGGGTTAAAATTGAGTTCATTAATGTGAGGGTAAAATTTATTTCTATATGAAGAAGGGGAAATAGGTTTATATGGGAATTAGTTAGGTTTCATCAATAATGAGATAGAAAAAAATTATTTATTTTTTGAAATTATATTAATGCCAAATTAAAAAACATGTAATTATTCATGTTTTTCCTTCCACTATTTTTTAACCTTTTACCACACTTGAATTTATTACCTAGATTTGTAGTGAATCAAATCATTCGACAGAATAAAATATGAGGCTAGGCATCCTCATAGGTAGATAATTTTCTGTTTTTTGGATTACTAGTATGAGATTGTCAATGGAAAGACTTGTTTTGATAATTTCATGTCAAAAGCCTGTTTCACATTTGATATCAAATGTTCTGATACTAGTTAAAAATTTTCAATTTGATCTCATAAATAAAAACTATTTTTCAATTTTAAAATGGAAATATCATGTGAGATAGTTTTGAGGACAAAAAATGTTTATGTCTGCAGGTATTTGTTTTGGGCTTAATTTTAATACTTTTTCCACATCATTTTAATTAATTTTTATATATTTCATTAATTATTTTTTCCCTTTTTCTTAAATATTAATAATTTTTTTATTGTATAATTAAGTTTTATAAATAATTATTATTTATAATTAATTGTGTATTTTTAAATTTTAAATAATTAATATAGTCTTACTAATTTTTCATGTATTATAATTTACTGTTTTGTTTTCTCTTCATTTAAACATCTATAAAATTTAAAATTATAAATATTTTATAACTTAATCACTTAATCTATGTATTTATATCTAATTAAAAAATTATATAATATAGCATTCAATATTTAATTGTTTCCTTTTGAAATTAATTAATTTCAATAATTATTTTTGAAATAAATAATTCATTCATTTATTTTAAAGTGAAATTTTTAAATTCAATTTATAATCTTTATTTTATTTATCATGATCAATTACATTATATTTTTAATAATTCAATTCATGTGTTTAATTTTGTTTCTTCTTTTAAATTGATTATTTATTTGATTTTTTTTCTTAATTATGCTTTTAAATGTCATAGTTTATATTTGTTTCAATTATTTTCATTCATTTATTGATTCATTTTATTTATGGTTGTGGATTAATTTTTGGAACCACTTTTAACCTCTCCATACCACCGTTACTGCATTTTTTTGACTCACTATTACATTTCAATAGTGGCCCCATCATATCCCGTTAATTTTTCATTTTTCATGGTCTTCATGTGACCCTGTGTGGTTGATATATTATTTTCACCGTTGTTGATTAACTGTGGAACTAATTTCTTCTTCTCTCACGCCAGAGGTGTATATTCCATTGTTTAAATTGTGGGACTATTTTCCAATACACATACACTATTATCTCAGTTATGCTGCTACCAATAACACCATGCCTCAGGCTTTTCCATTATTTCTTCACCCTTTCCACCATTCCTTCCACCACTATTCTTTCGAACCAGCCACGACACACCATTCCTCTATCATTCATTCTACCCCTAGCTCACTAATACCTTCAAACATATCAATGCTTCTATTTTGTTTCATTATGTCAGAACCGAAGAACACACTTAAACATGATGAATCAAACACCATATTCAATTTTAGAAGAAAAATTAAAAAAATAATTACAAAACCCCCCTATAAACCATAATATGCCAACTGATGGTCTGGTTCCATTGATTTGATATAGATCGAAGCTGATGGGATGAAGCTACTATGATTTGTTGGATTTGGAGAAGTAGAGGAACAAACAACTGTTAAAGTTGAAGGGTGAAGTAGTCGAGGAAAATGTAGAGGATGGTGTTCCTGAGCCAGACCACCATGCGATGGGCATGACATTGCCTTGTGGAATTTATGGGATCTATTGTGTGTGTTAATGAAGGATTTGGACACTATAGTGGTGTAAAGATGGTCTTTCCACATAGAAGGCCAGTAGTGTCGGACCATCCTCCTTTGAGAAGAAGGATGCCATACCCCCATTTTATGCCTGAGAAGATGAAGGCGGAGGGGAATTAAAAATAAAAAAATAAAATAAATTTTAAATTAAAGATAAAAAAATAAATATGATAATAAATATAATATAAATATAAAAAAATTTAATAAAAACAATAAAAATAAATGTATAATATAAATTACATTTAAAATAATAATTAATAATTTATAAATAAAATAAAAATTTAATAACTAATAAAAATAAATAAATTTTCACAAACAATTTAATAAATCTAGTAATTATAATTTGATACTTTTGAATAAAATAATTATAATTATAATAGTACATTTTATAAAATAAAAATAATTAAATCAATTAAGAATAATCTAATTCAAAAATATAAAAATATATTATAATTTTAATTTGATAAAATAATCCTAAAATTTTTAAAATTTAAAATATTAATCTAATTATAATTTATAAATTAAATAAAAGAAATAATAACTATTATAGTAATATTAATTAAATAATTTAACATAATAAAATTAATAAATTGTAATTTCAAGATAATAATATTAATTCCAGTTTTTTATATACATTAATAATAATTTAATTAATTGTAAATAACTAATATGAATATATCATTTAATCTTACTTATTTTTTAATATACATATTTATTTGAGTATATTTTTTATCTTTTATCAATTTTGGATTTGTATTTTTTTTAGGTATATGATAATGTCTAGATATATTCAACCATCTTACCGAGAATTCTGTTATAAGGGAGTTAAAAAACTCATGATTCTTGTCATGAAAAAATTTATGGGTGATGTACAAATGAAATAGATAATATTAGTCTGTGGAAAATCGAGGGAGATAAATAGAGAATGATTGCAAAAAATATTAAAGAGGAGAAGCACATAGTAGTAGTAAGAGATCTCTCAATAACATTATTGATCGAGCCATTTTGGAGAGAACATGGAAAAATATCACTAAATATTACACATTTCATGATCACATATTTGATGAAACATCATCCATCGAGAGAAGGGGGGTCCTCTCAGAGATGCAGAATCAGAGTTACAGGAGTAGAGCAGCAGTGTCTAGTCATCAATTTTAGGGATAATTTCTCACATAGTATTATATTATTTATATTATTTTACTTGACTATGTTCGTGATATTAGTTATGTTTCTCTTGTTAAGGGGCCTTGAATTTCCACTAGTTGACCTTTTATTCTTCTTCATTTAAATTTACATAAAAAAACTGATTATATCATTGAGATTGAAAATGTTTCTTAAATTTGTAATTTAATCTTCACCTTCCATTAAATAAATTTCAAACTCCATGATATTTCAGAATGATCCATCAGTAAAAAAATTAATACAAACTAGAATTCCAAAAATTCTAGGACATTAGATGAGATCACCTTCTGATGATTTTATTCCTCATGACCTTTTACTAAACTTTGTTCTTGAAGTGGATAACCTCAAGAATTCAATTCAGTGTGTTAAATCATTTAGTACGGTATATTTAACCATTAATATAGTGTTTTTAATTCAATGAAAGGAAGAAATGTATATTTGCAATATACATTTATAATCTCTCGAGCTCACTATGTGATAAACTCTCAGCACTAATTTTTCATTGTATGCCACTATTTTTTAATCATTGTCATTTAGCAGTTTCATATCCATTTTAGTAAATAATAAATTATAATAATTTATTTTAACTCATTTTAACATCATAAATGAAATATTCAAAATAATACAATGTCAAAATTATAAATTAAGTACCCCTACTAGAAACCATGGGTTTTTTTGTCTTCATCCTTTAGAACACTCACCTCCCTTCTCTTGGGATCGAGCCTACACATATATACTTGTGTAGGTAAAAAAAATTAATATTGATGTTTGTGATGTTCTTCGAACATATAAAATCATCATTTTCTGATTGATTATTAGGATACCATTTTGAATTTATTTTTAATGAATATTTGTTATTCTTTAAATATATATGCTCGATTTTATTAGGCATTCTACATTATGGTTGGTCTATTCTCATCTAAGATGATATTAAAAAATTATTGTACATATCCATTTTCTATTAATTCATGGTTCAATACCACAATTCAATTATTTTTTAGTAAATTTTTTCAATTAGTGTTCTAATAAATTTTATTTTCAGGATATATTCCTCAAGAAATTATTCACTTTAGTGTTCTGGGTCACATTAGAAGTGTTCATTCCCATACCCAAAAAAATATTTTAATATTAATTTTTTATATATCCATATATATATATATATATATTGCTACTTTTTTCCTGAGTCAATGAAAACATGACCTCAAATGTAATTTAGATATAATATTTATAGATACAGAATTACCTTATCTATTAGTTCCATATTTGTTATCTAATATAGTTAACCATTCTTATTGAACTATAATTGTCATCAATTAAACAACGGTAGATTACCTATAATAGTGAAACACACATGAAAAATGAAACATTTAATGTCATGATAGGGTTGTATGGATACCAATTCAAATTTCCCAACAACTATCATCAATAATGTGTACCATGACTTATAATCCTATAAATAAAATATGGATTTTTTTGGGTTCTCTCATAGTTAGAGTTTGAGGAAAAGGATTTACAATTCATTGGTGACTTAGAGAAATATTTTTAACATTACTAGTATTGCTTAATTATCGAAGGATCAAAATGTTTTACTGATTATTTTTCATTGAAAATCCCTTGAATTGTGAATTTTTTAGACATTTATTTATATATTTATTTATTTTTATTTTATAAAAACAACTTTATATTATATTAACCCTTACTATTACCCATGAATAAATAATAATAATATTATTATTTATTATATTCAATGTTCATATCCAATGTGATAATTAAATCATGATAGTACGATATAATTTATTTAATATTTTTTGAAATATTATTCCATTTTTAGTGGACCATAACTTGGTTTACTCATCCTCCTCTTTATTTACCATAACATACATAAAATCTACTTATTTTATTAAATAGAAAAATATATCTATATTTTATATAATTAAATAGATTCTATCGATCAACAAATAATCCTGAATAAATATTAACCATTGAATATCCGAATAATATTTATACATACATTTTAAACACATATAGATTTTCAGTGAGGTGCATGGGTGAACATTGTTTGTTTGCCTATACATTATTTTCTTTTTGGAATTAGGTTATAGTACCTAAAGACCAATGTTAGAGATTAAGAATAATTCATGGGTCTAATTGATAAAAAAATAATTTCATAATTACATTCAACCTCTTATGAACACTTAAAAATGTATGATTAATTTTTTTTACCACAATGATTTCATACATTATGTCATTGTACTATATGATTGAATCCATTTTTTTAATTTTAAAAAAAAAATTCAAAAATAAATCATCATGTTCATGTAATTAGTCTGATGATTCAATTCTATCAATGTTTTTGAGATATTCTTGTCCAATAGAAGATATACCTCCTCTATTAAATTATTCAATAATTTTGGGCCACCCATGATTCAACCAATGTATAAAAATAATTCTGGTCAATTATCATCATGTTTTACAAAAACAAATATAAGAACATGTTTCATGAAACACCTTAATAATAATATTAGAATAAAATTATCAATACAAATGGTCTTAAATATGAATATCCATTGGCCCATGATATATGTGGAATTCTTATTTTGGATCCATTCTCATATGATACATTCTCGAAGAATAACTATGGAGGTAAACATGAAAAAGTTTGTAAATGTATTATTATAAACGAACCCTATATATAATATATTAAATATGTCTATTCAGATAATTTCATGTTTCATACAACTAGAATTTATGGAATACTATCATAGATCTAAAAAAACTCATCATAGTTCCCAGAAACCATGTAATTTTATGGTGTATATATCATTTTGAAATCATCATATACAATATCACATAAAAGAAAAATATTTACGTGATAATTCACTAATTGATATTCCTAGAAGATAAATATACAATTTTACTTAATGTACAATAAGTGATGGTTATAGAGATCCACCAACTCTAAAAGACTCCCATTTTCACTAAAACAACCTTATAGAAATTTTAATATATATATATATCACATTATTTTCATGTTTGTAATTAGATGACAAATTTTTCATGGAATATTCTATGTAATCATTCACAGATACATTATCCAGTGTTTTTATAGGAATTAAAATATGGTTGAAACAACCATAGTATGTGCTTCTTTATTTGGTGAAACAATAGGACCTTTGTGAGATCCAAAAATATAGTATTTTCACAATTTACTATGTTATAATCTTTTATACTAGGAACTACACCAATATGATAGATAATGTAGTGAGTCCAAGCATATTCTACTTTTGTATAAGAAGGTTCAATATACTCCGAATATGGTAAATAATCATACTTAAATAAATTCATCATGCTGTTTTAGACCAAAAATCCTCTATTGAGTGTGAGGAAATATCCTAATTATGAGCTCATGTATTCCACATGTTTATGGAATCTAAATTATTTTATCCATTGATAACTAGATACATAAATTTTCTATATGCAAATAATATATCATTAACATTCGTCAAGAAATTAAGGATATTATTAACAACTTCCCCTTTTAGTTATCATGAATCTATTTGATAAATGATCTCCATTCATATTGGATAATATTCATCATGTCTATTATATAAGATTTCATATACAATAAATCTAATTGAAAATGTGTAAGGGATCCTTCCCATCCTCTATATCACCTAGTGTTCCTATGGAATGTTTTGTTAGAGAGATGGATTTCAAGTTACACTAGAACTCATCCTATATTATATTGTTCAATAGTTTTCCCCTTCAATATATTTTTACAATACCCACCTTTGGATAATGAAATTAAAATCTTGGTTGTATTTCGATGAATATAGAAGTGAATGATATAGGATGTTTCAACTACTTATTTAATACAATAAACTATCCTAAAAATTCATCAACTTATTATAAGGATGATACATTATTTCCAAAACGTATTTTGTATTCAATGTATATTACATGGAAATAATCCATACTCATCATAAACAATTATTATACCTACAAAGCTAATTAATTGTTTATGAAACCAATCACTCATATACCTTGTAAAAAAATTCCGGAAAAATATATTTATTTTAATCCATAAATAGACTTATGTATCTTTTAAACACTTTTGGAATGAAATGGAGTCACAAACCCTATATGTTGTGTCATATTTACAAATTCTTAAATTTTCCTAGAATGGAATAATTTGTTTGACATTAAACATACAAATATAATAATAATTTACTATTTCTATAGAACTATAATGTTGAATTGATTTAACCTGGAAAACTATAGAAATGTATCCTAATATTAAATTCCTTGTAATTTTTTAAACACTATGTCCATTGGAATTTTATTATTGTTACTCACATTAGCATAACTTCAATATTTTATTATGAAGACCCATTTTTACCCAATTCGATAATCATCAATTTATAGATAGAAAAAAACCCAAGAATGGTTCAATTATAATGAACATATCTCTGAATTGTTAGATTCTTTCCATCTTGTTTATTTTATGCTCTCTAATTCATCTTTTAACCAAATAAGATCATCATTTTCCATCAATAATTATTTGTTATACATTATGACTAGAAAATAAGAATGCATTATTTCTCTAAACTTATGGGTTCCAATATATAGTATATTTTCATAAAAAAAATATTTATCTATATGGATTACTATATTTTTTCCCTTATAACCTCTTATGGATCATAATTAGAATCATCACTAAAATAAATAATTATCTCAGAATCCTTTTTTATGATATTCTCTATATCTATTAATATATCTATTGATTTCACTATTAAATTTTTATGTGGGGGTTCATATAGGTAACATTTTTTCCATTATGAATCTTATAATGATTAAATACATCCCTCAAGGTGGGTTTTTATTGATGATTCCATAGATAATCCCTCAAAACCTCATCATTAAAAAAATACAAAATAACAATCATTAACTGTTGTGGAATTCCATATGTATAGTTGTTTATCTCCTTGTTTAGTGTGTGTGTTGTAGTGTGTAGTGCATATCCCCAAATGGATAATATGTAATTATCATGAATAACCATTTACCTACTCAAATATAAAAATGTTTAGTTCAAACATTTAATTACACTATATTAATATGGGGATTAATCAGGAGTAACATGCAGTATAACTCCAGACTCCCATAAAAGGATGATAAAGTCATGTATTAGTTATTCTCCCCTTGAACCTAATTAATGTTCTGTTTCCTTAATAAAAAGATAATTACTATGCCTTATTTATGAGTTAAAGTAATTTATCCATGTATTCTCACTTCTACTTCATTAAATAAATGAGACCATATATACTAAAGTTGTTAGTAAAACTAACGATTTAAGGGGATCTACGTCTGGATTCAACATGATATGGCTAGTACACATCAATTCTTACTAGTTCATGAATCTATGTATCGCTTTATCAGGTATCATTGAAATATGTTTTAGTTATATTATATTCTAAATTGGTGAAATATATGTCATATATGGTTTTCACAATAGATCTTAAATACCCTTGTTAATAGATATATGTAAACTGCTTTTGGTTATACATAACCTAGTTATTGAGTCCCCAATTATTTGTCATATTATTCTTGAAAACATAATACTTTGTCAACTACCAACATATTATTTCCACAATTTAATTTTCAAATACCATTACAAATTCATTCCATACTACACGAAATAATAACATTGTAAAAATTAACCTTAATTATTTCATGATATGAAAATAAACCATCTAATCCATAAACTAAAACTAATATGATGTTCTAGATAATACTAGAGACATTGTAAAAATTAATTAAGATATAGGATAATTATATATCTTCCTCATATTCAAATAGGTCTCCATTGGATCCATAATGATCGACCCACCCTCTATAATCCATTTTGAATATACATGGTTGATATATATTTAAACAGATATGATAACCACAATTAGTGTCTAATACCCAATTGGTTGATAAGAATAAGTTCTACATGATAATGAAATTACCTAAACCCTCACCTAAATATTTATATATACATTTCCTCAAATAATTAATGAGATTTTAACATGAGAAGTGAAATTATTTAATCCTTTACCTACCTGTGCATCTTCCTTTTCATTGAAGGCCACTTATCCTAGTCCTTATACATGGAGTGTTTCATTATTCTATACACAATTTTAATTCCATTATTTAACATTATGACTAATAATTTCTAATAACCCATTTCATTATTAATAATGTTATCAAAAACGTGGATCACCATAAGATACTTATATAAATTTACTATATAGTAATATAGAATAAAACATAATAGACACGGATGTACTCACTCCAAAATTAGTTCTTTCTGCATCTCATATTCATAAACGAATAATATGATGCCAAATTAGGCTTTATATTCATTCATCATGGCCACATGAGGCCTATATAGCTTTAAAACTCTATGATTTATCATGAATATTCAATTGTGATATCACATATCCCATATCATTCATTATTCGAATAATGATATTGGAAAGGATAAATTATGTAAAAGACATCCTTTAATTCAGGATTCTTGTAATCTCACTTGAAAAGTATAAATAATTATTCATAATGAATATACTCTCTCATCCATATTATTTTCATCAAGAGATAATATCTACTCACTATCACCATTATTAGCTAGCTCAAGAACTATGAATTCTAACATAGAAAATCTACTTAGTTGGGGTTATATAATATGACAGTTTATATACCGTTCAGGAAATTTTTTTCTTGTGATTTGGTTAATCATATTGAGGATATATTGTAATTATAATATCTATGATGGTTGATTTACTATTTTACAATATATATAATATTCAATAACATTTTTTGATTACTAAATACGTGATATAATAAATTATAATTATTAGTCATAAACTATTTTGTCAGGTCTGGTATACGTCAATATTAGACTCATATTACCCTCTCGTATACATAAATTATTGAAAATGATAAATATTTCCCTTATTATAACCCCAACATGGTTAATTCAACATACTTGTTTGTATTTTTTATGTATATGTTTTCCAAATGTTGGTAGGAAGATCCATGATCTATTGAGTGTACTCCCCAATCATAGAATCCTGGACAACGATATCCTAAACATGTTTCTCAATATTTAAACTATATATATAATGGGCTAGTCAACCATATTTAATTTTGGTTATTGAAAACCCAAAACAATATTAAGAACTAAATTTTAGATTAAATCATCATAACTATTGTTGGTCATGCACAATATAACAATTGGTTCAATTATAGATCATGTAATAAGAATCTATATCGACATAATATTTTTTGATGGATTTTATATATTATTATATGAAAAAAGAAATCTCATTTTACCAAAAAACATGGTTTTTAACTCAAATAATATTTATCATATTTGATAAACCATGTCTGTATATAATTGATACATAATCCATTTTATTTAAATCTATCATTTATTCTTGTTGTATTTGTTGTTTTACAAGATAAAAATATATTAAAATTAATTAAATAATCATGAAAATGATAAAGATTAATATATAAAGTTGTATGATCTGGATAATTTTATAATATTTAGGATTTCTAGAACATGACACCCCAATAAATGATCACAATGGAAAATATATCCATGTGATATTTTGTTCCTTTGGATACAGAATTCCACATATTAAACTATGCATCTTCTAGATTGTTTTCTCATCAGCTTCGAACATGAACAATCGCTAATCACATAGATAATCCATGCATTACATATTTATTTACTCACTCATAGGTGAGGAGGACAAGGGATGGGTTACATGGGATAACATAAACAATACTATGGATACCTTGGTCATTGCATTATAATGATTAGTTGATAAGAGAAAAAAAATTATAATAATTTAACAATATAAATTGAAAAGACCGTGTATTAAATTAATGTAGATTTTACTAATCATACACGGGATAGTATAGGGACATTATAGTCCATAATATGAAATGAATATATATTTTCACATTGTCTAGAACAATTCTATTTTTAAGACAGTTTAAAGAAAAATTAATTAAATTTTATAAACAGTTTATTATCCTTTAATTACTATTTATGTTGTCTTGCTAATGACATCATCCTATAATTTTAAATTTATAAAATTTTCATTATTATATTGATTGAACATTATTCCCACATGTAATTTACATTATTTTCCAATATACCATAAAATCTTAAATCATATACTTTTCATACACGAAATTTATTTCTACATGGTATTTTAGCATCATACAGGGTGTGTAAAACACATGTACAACTAATATAGATGTGTGCATTAATAAATTTTTTATGTAATATTTATGAGTTCATAATGGATTTTATGGTTTGGAAATAATTATAATGAAAAATTAGTAATCTTTTATACAATATCATGCATTGGGTATGACCGCATAAAAGCCTTATATTTTGGTATTATCTTATAATTAATTTAATTATTTTTAATTAATATGAAATAGTTACATCCTTACTCATTTTGTAATCCAGATGATTTGTACTTCTCAAAACTACATATATATGATCTACACATCATTTTCATTTCTATCATTATTGTATGTCCCATGCCCATGGATCTTTTAACTTTCTAAAAAAGGGTTTTTATATAGAACACTTCCTGTTTCACAAAAATACTTCATGTATTCCTTTAATGATACCATTCAAATTCTTAGAAATAAATTTTACACATAATTTATGACATTGATTATTAAATTTACACAACATGAGCTTGTAAAAAAAAGTGTGTTTATTTCATACATGGAGTTTATTTGATAGAAAACTGTGCTATCTATCTTGAAACGCATGGAAAAATAAATAGATAAATTCATATAAGTCGTCTTATGTTTAAAATAAATAATACAAGTGTGTTGAACATTTCTACATAGAGTGTACACCTATTTTCATTATGTGAATGTATGAATTCCATCTTGAATCTTGAGAATTTAATAAAGACATCCATGGACACATCCTTCATTGATCATTAAAATGTCATTCTTTACATGAAGAGGAATGCTCATAATAATTCAAATCAAATTAATAAAGACTAATTAGTAAATGAATATAACAAAACATTATGAAATTTGCTCTATAATAAAAATATTATAAATAATCATTCGACCACTAAAATACCACATGAAGAATTCTAAGGTAATGAGAAATTAGTCAGTACCAAACACAATTAAATTTCCATGTCCGCCTCTCATAATTTATCCTCTAAACTAAATATAATTTTTCCCATATTCCATGAATATCTGATCTCGGATTTAAATTTTAATTAATTTATATATATATTGATAATTTATTAATATTTTAATTTGTTCTTAATAATAGATATGGTTAACCGTACTTTTTAAATTTTAATTGTGATTAAGGAATGAATTTTATATTTTTTCTAGCTGTGATCCACATATTAACTATGAATATCTAAGCATCATATTAAAATTAACTGAAATCTACTTCCATTTTCTATACACATTGTTTCCCATCTTATTTTTCACATCCTTGAATCCCAATGTGGCTGAGTGGATTATCTTGGTTCACTCATTGATGAACATGGAGTAACTGGATCACCAATTCATACTCATCATATAGAATGGTTGGGAATATATAATGGATGAGATAATTCTCAAGTGAGATAAATGTTTTGAAAAATAATATTCAAGTGAAATCCATGTAATGATAATTTTATAATCTTTTATTTATAAAAATAGGATTTTTATTTTCTCTTATCAACACCCCCATTAATATTCTATTATCCCTTATGATATCCCATATCAAAATAATAATTCAATTATTATCATTTACTTCAAAATCACATAACCAGTACAATAATTAAATATTATTTATGAAGAATAAATTTGTTTATATATATTTATGTAATATTCATTAATAAAAAGACCATAGAATGTAATTCTCATCCTCCACATTATATTTCCCACCAGGTATAAAATTAATATACTGAAATAAATAATATAATATAAATGCATTATAATTATATAAATGAATACATTTTATCATCCAATAAACCCGACTAAATATTATTCCACATACTTGAGAATAATTTTCTAATATAAATGCCAAACTATTATATAATCTAAAATTAATTCTATAATACACATTTTTTTGACCATCTAGACCACATTTACATTGGAAGTGGTCTAAATCACTTAAAATCTTATCTCAGGTACTTGCAACATGGAATGAATCCCATAATGAATAAAATTATTTTTGAGAAGAAATTAAACCCCCTATGTTCCCATACCTTGTAAAATAATACTATCTTCTTGATGACTCATATAAAAGAGGATGAATAACTTGATTCATGTACACATATTTTTGACCCACCATATTTTACTTTTTGAAATTCAACCCCTTGATAAGACACCATAACCAATAACGAAAAATGGTTGTTTAATTCTATTAATGTTCAATAGTTATTTATATAAAATTAAATGGAAAATACTCTATCAGAAGATACATTACTATTTGAAGTGCCTAGTGGATCACTCATGTACACTGAGAGGGTGGTGTATTAGTATAAACATGTATTGTCAATTTTTATTTTATTCATTATTACCGAGTTTTAATTTGAAGCTCAAAAACTATTATAGTGAATTTAAATTCCTTGGTTTGAAGAAACATTATTCTATATGAAATACATAATGCAAATAAATCATTTGAGACACTTTTTGTACAGTTTCACCCCTAGTGTGGGTGACTACATCCTTTCTAGGTCTGTGTTGACATGAGACACAAAATATCCACTATAAATCAAATAATAATTATAAGTAATTCAGTTTGGTATCAACCTAATAACCATGGTTGATAGGTGGGAATCTTTTATAAAAAGATACTTGTATCCCACAAGGGTTATTTATATGTTAATCACACCAATTCTTAAAAAATAACACTAACACAATGATAATGATCACAATATCTTCATCATGCCACAACAACACAAAATTATTCATCATCTATGAGCCACTGAATAAAAATATTCTTCAATTACTCACATTATCTAAAATACTATGAATTCCACCAAATATATTCATCCAATGAACATAGAATTAAGGTTTTTATATTCATCAGAACTATAGAATATAACAATTCTACTTCAACTCACAACAATATTAAACTGAATAACTGAAGAATAATCAGTATTCTAAAGGATATATTCTCTTAAACATTACTAAAAATATCACTTGATCACAAATCAAATGTTACACAGATTATCATTATGTGTTCTTGATTAATGAAGACCCTGACATTGCATGAAAATACATAATTATTTTAATTAGAAACATGGTTTTTATGATTTCATTGTGTAATAACAAATTCATAATAATGAAAACTCCTTTTCTCATCATTATGTATGTAAATAAATTGAAGACTTCATCCAAGAAAAATATATTTTTTTCCATTCCTCATTGAAATATTTTGGTTACCGTGATGAAATAAAATTGTATGTGTGAAATTATTTTTCATATAATTATCATAAATCCAACAACTACTCGCACACACACTATGTCATTTTGATTGAAATTTTACATTACCCATTCCTGCATTTCAACATTATCATCATTGATGGTCTAGTATATTATGTTTAATAAATGTATCACATGACCCCCATTAGTATTTTTTTTCTTCTTGAAAATAACAATATTTTCATCTCAAATACATCACCTAAACATTATGAATCCATAAGTCTTTTTCACAAGAACACAATTTCTCATGACCCGTCCCCAAGGACTATATCGTGGCTACCCCAAGCCCGCCATCATAGGCCAGGGGCTGGGGACTACAACTAAAGGCGTGATTCCCTAAACATGGAAGGCATTCCCTTTATAAATTGAAACACACACAACAGATTATGAAATTGGGAGTAAAACACTAAAAAAATATTGTATATAAAGAGAGTGATGTAAAGTAAATGTAGCAGGAAATACAATCCCAACAGTAATGTATAGAAAACTGAAAGGTACAAGTACAACTGAAAAAAATAAGTAAATCAGCTAATGGGTCGTCCTCTATGGTTCATACCTGAAGGGTTGGTACAGATGGCCTCTGCAACACTCCACGTTCATCCGTCCACTCCGTGTACCATCTAATCGAGTGGTCCACCTCTTGGTACCATCGAGTCCTACTACTCTCAACTTCATTCATTACATTATGTCGTCTATAACCAACACAACCTGGTGCGGGCATAGCCCATTCATGGGTGAGTATAAGCATACTGAGTAGGGACCCCAAGACCCCCAATGTCTCACAAAATTTAACAAGGATAAACCAAGAATTTATGAAATTAATGGATATCCATTACATAGGTAAATTACCATACATATCATTAACATATCTAGTAACCCATCTCCATCATGAGGAAAACAAAAGAGTCAATGATCAGCTCAAAACCAGGATTTCATTCTTGGGTGGTAACATGTAACAGTCCCATTCAAACTGTTGAAACATAAGATGGTGTTTTACTCCTCTTATATAGAGTACTGTGGGCCTACTGCGTCACAAAGATGCACGTACCACTATCTTGGAATTCTATGGTACTCCTCTTGTAGAGTACCGTGGGTCAATTATGTCACACAGAGGCACTCACCACAGTGGTTCTGTCACGTCACACAGTAGTGCTCCCCCTCGTAACCTACTGAGTTACTCCTCCTGTAGAGTACCATGGTTCTTCCGTGTCACATAGAGGTGCTTCCCACTATGGGTTTGCTGCATCACATAGAGGCGCTTCCCACTGGGCTAGTCGAAACACTCCGAGATGAATGGTCAGCTGTCGTCAGGTTACAACCAGCTACAAGGTCTCCGTACTCCACTCACTCATCTTTGGGATGATAGGATCCACGAGCTACTGAATGATACTCAAACTATTGAAAAGTATCTTTTGGAAGAATCTCAATGGTCAGCCTCATAATTGGGGTCTCAATGCAGCAGACGGTGTGTCAATCGCACGCTCGGTCTGTGAGTTATTGGCATTTCCATTCAAGGGGACTAGTTTGTTTTTAGGTTCATACCAACCCGAACTATCCCAAAAGTGTCCAAACCTCATGTGTATTATTCTAATATAACCTTCTCTCCCCATTATTTCTGTCACCGTAGACGATTCATCAATTGGATACCTGAAGCCCACAATATGGACGAAAATGTGTAAATAGGCCAAAGATGGTTTGGGTCCACTCTGACCCAGTCGGACAGACCTGGCCTGACCTGGTCTGAGTGGGTGGCCCGACCTGAGGGCACAACTCCACCCGATGGGGCATCACATCCGGAGTGGGCGGCCAGGCCCGAGAGGGAGGCCCAGCCCGAGGGAGGCCCGACCCGACTGGATGGCAGCCCACATGGCCTGGCTGGCTTGCAGCCTGTGTGGCCTACTTGTCCGGCCTCTTCACTTCCCTGCTGGATGGCCTTCGAGAGGCCCATATGGCCCCATGTGGGGTGGGTATGGGAGTGGGGTTCGCGCCTCCCCTTATTGTCGAACGGGACCAATTATATGCGCTGGTTCGGAAGCCGCGGGACCCCGTAGGGTACCTCAATGTCCGGCTGGCCGGACAACCAGCTAGTTCTGCACCACCGACAGTCGGCCTGTTGCCGGCTGCTCCTAGATCCTCTACCATTGTGTGATAGCACCGCGGTTCCGGTCCTCTGTGCGGCGTGACTGTGCTGCACCCTTCCGTCCAACCGGGGCGGCCCAGAGGGCCGCAGCCCTTCCACCCACGTAGCACGATGGCACTCCGCCCATCTGGAGGCCCGATGGTCCCCCTTGCTCCACCATGGCCCATGCAGTCTACTGCCCGGTTCTCTGTGCAACGTGATGGTGCATCTCCCCTTCGATGACTCAGCGGCCCTTGCGTTGCTAGTTTTCTTCACGGTCGGCATGTCATAGACCTCCATTGCTCTGTCACCATCATCAACAAATGAGAACAATAGGGGGGGTTCAGGCCATGTTCATGAAGTTTGAGCCCTCCTTGTTATGGTGATACCAAATGGAAATTCAAATTCCCTTATTTCAGTGATGTAGAATGGAAACAAAAATCTATTCAAATCCCCTACCCAGCTTGTTGATCGTTGAGAGTGGAGTGAGTGTTCGGAGAAGATGAGGTCGAAGACAACGTCGGCGTTCTTCATGGGCGAGTCTTCCCCCTTCAATCCCTAGTTGATGTTTTTTCTTCATTACTGGAAGTGGCCTTCTTCGTGGTGACGGTTTTTCATTGTAGAGTTCTTCTCCTCTAAAATCTCACCAAAATGATAAGCCAAAAATAATAGAGGAATCATCTATTATTAATTGTCACAAAAAAATAGTTGTGTTTAACTAAATGAGAGAACTCAATTAATTAACGTGCAATTGATTCAAATTCAATATTTTGGGAGGGAGAATGTTCAATTAAATGAAGATAGGTGTTCAAATCATTAATGTAGATTTAAAGGAGGTTTAAAACCCATGTGGTCCCCACAAAGGATATCCTCCCAAGGGAGGTTATGTAGGGGTGGGCCCCACCACCATAACCTCCCATGAAAGGTTAGGGTGTGGTGGCTCCCACCACTGACCACTTCATGGAGGGTTTAACCACCTCAAAATAAAAATAAGCTAACAGTTATTTTTATTTAACTTTATTAAAAACAAAAAAATCTAACATTCATTCTCGACCATCTCTCGTCAAGGCAGATGTATTCTTAAGACCATACTGATGCTGCGAGTTCAATGGTGTCCTCAGATTTCAATTCTGAGCATCGGTTCAAAAGTAATAAAAAATCGCTCGCATTTTTACTGGTCATACACGATTAAAACTTCATAAATTTATTCCGGACACACCGGGCCTCAGAATCAAGTGCCGTAAATTTTCGCGAACTCATAAAAATCCCATGAAATTTTTAAAAAATAATCCATGGAATTTCTAGGTCTTTAAATTCTCCCCACATTAGGGATTTACATCATTGTATGCTAAAAATTTAACTAAGGGTCCAAATGGGGGTACTGAGCATCCATATGAGCCTCCCACTCCCATGTTCCCTCATGGAGGTTCCCATGCTACCAGCGAACGCGCACCAGAGGTATCGATGGTCCACTTAGGACCCGCTCCTATCGATCCTCAATCTCTATTGGAACCATCGTGAAATTCGCCCTGTCATTTATGCCCATCTCTCTATGGTCAATGATGTGGGATGGATCGTGCACGTATCTGTTCAGCTGAAATATGTGGAAGTCATTGTGAACCCAACGAGACTAAGTTGGATGTGCTATGCGGTAAGACACATCGCCTACTCTTCTGAGTACCAGGAAAAGTCTGATGACTCGCAGAGATAATTTCCCTCCTCGTCCAGATATCTGTATACCTCATCTAAGAGAGACTCGTAGAAAGACGTGGTCACCTTACTCGAACTCTAGAGGTCCCCATCTCCAATCAGCATACGACTTTTTCCTACTATGTGCAGACTTCATTTGCTCCTAGATGATCTTCACCTTATCCATGGTAGCCCGTAACATCTCTGGTCCCACTAGTGCTGACTCCCCTGGGTTTGTCCAGCATAGTGGTGATCTACAAGGTCGACCATACAAGGAATCCAAATATTCCATACCGAATATGGATTGATAGATTTTGTTGTATAAAAACTCCACCAATGTCAAGTGATATTCCCAGTTGCGATCGAAGTCGAGGACACATGCACGGGGCATATCCTCAAGGGTCTGAATGGTCTACTCAGTTTGGCCCACTGTCTGAGGATGGAATGCAGTGCTCAGACGTACCTGCATCCTGAATGCATCCTACAACCCCTTACAAAGCATGGAAGTATATTGTGCATCCCAGTCAGAGACAATAGAAGAAGGCACTCCCTGAAAATGCACAATCTCGGGCACATAGAGGCATCCCATTCTCTCTACCGATCCATGCTCTCTGATTGGAATGAAGTATGATGACTTGGTGAGTCGGTCAATGATCACCCATTGAGAATCATGACTCATTAATGAACGTGGAAGATCCATCATGAATTCCATGGATATCCCATCCCACTTCCTCTCTGGGAACTCTAAGGCCTGAACCAAGACAACTGGTACCTGATGCTCCACCTACACTTGCAGACAAGTGAGGCATTGTGAGACAAACTTAGCTACTGCCTTCATCATACCTGGCCACCAGTACTATCGTCTAATGTCCCGATACATCATTTCCACTCTTGGATGTACCGCAAGAGGGGAAGTGTTGGACTCCCACATCTCTTCCTCCTGAAGTGAAATTGGCACCATAGTAAGTCCTCTGAAGAGGATGACGTGCTCTTCACCTTCAGAAAATCCATCAGGTGCTTGTACTGTGGATAACTAAACACACCATGTCTCACATTCTGCATCTCCATGTTGTGCCTCCCTGACTCGCTGAAGAAGTGGAGGAGTGATTGTAAGAGACTATAGATAGGCGGATCCATCCCTATCCACTAAGGATTTCTGTAAGGAAGACAGCTCTTCTGTCGCCTCTCTTAGATGTTGTATACCAGATCTCCTGCTATGATCATCCACAACAATGTTCCCCTTCCCATTATTATAAACTAATCCTGGAGAAACTGAATCCAATTCCAATATCTCAAGTCTAGGTCCTCCTAGGAGAATATATACCTGAGAAACTTGTGATCAGAGTAGACTGTGAAAGGATAACCCATCAGATAGTGTCTCAACATCTTCAAATATAAGACCACTACTGCTAACTATAAGTCATTGGTAGTGTAGTTCTGCTCATTATGTATTAGCTGCCGAGAAAATTATGTTATCATTGCTCTCTCATGCATTAGGAAACATCCATGTCCATTCCATGATGCATCGCAGTAAAATATGCACCCTACACCCTCCTCTAGAAGCCTCGAGATGAGGGAACTAGTCAGCCTATGCCTCTTCTATTGAATGCTCTGCTGGAATCTCTCTGACCACACAAAGGGTTTCCATTAATTCTTCAAGGCTGATAGTGGTGTTGCAACTCTGGAGATATCTGGAATGAATTTCCGGTAGTATCCAGCTAAGCCCAAGAAACTCTATACCTCTGTCAGACTCATGGGTAGCTTCGAAGAAAGTAACTCCTCAATCTTCGCTGGATCGACTCCAACTCCAACCTCCTAGATGACGTGTCCCATGAAATAAACCACTTGAATCCAAAACTAGAACTTTGAGAGCTTACCAAAAAGCTGGTGCTCATGGAGTGTGTCTAGTACTACCTGCAAATGGTAGGAATGAACCTCTTTAGTGGTAGAGGATATCAGAATGTCATCTATGAGGACCACAACAAAGAGATCGAGGTATGGCGGTAAGATTCTGTTCACGAGAAACATGAACACTGATGGAGCGCTGGTTACACAGAAGTGCATAACCAATAAATCATTGTGGTCATAATGACATCTGAAGGCCGTCTTCTACACATCCCCTTCTCGAACTCTAAGCTGGTGGTAGCATGATCTGAGGTCTATCTTTCAGAACCATCATGCTCCCTTGATCTAATCCAAGAGGCTTCCAATCCTTGAGAGTGGGTTCTTGTTTTTCACGGTCACCAGGATTAGATGACAGAAGTCAACACAATGCTACAGGCTCCCATACTCCTTCTTGGTGAACAAAATCAGGGCTGCCCAGGGAGAAACACAAGGTCAGATGGATCCCTTCCCCTAAAAGTCATCTAGAAGTACCTGAACCTCACGAAGCTCAGTAGGATCCATCTGATATTCTGGAGTAGATATCATTTCTGTCCTAGGGTACATGTTAATGTAGAAGTCCACCTCTCTTTGAGGAGATAGTCCTGGGACATCGTCAAGGAAAACATCCGCGTACTGGTCCACCACTACAGGATATGTTGGCCTCTCCTCATCAACTACTACGAGGGTATGTCAGGCCAACTCGGTAGTCATTGGCTGCACCCTCCTCCTAGTAAGTTTTTTTGGAGATGAAAAGGTTCCCTTCTCATCGGTGAAGTTAAACATGGTCCCATCCGTGCGGACAAACCGCACATTGTGCCTAATACAGTCAATCTATGCATGGACTGTACATAACCTATCCATACCCATGATGACATCGTAAGGCCTCGACGCCGCTATGAGGAGATCCCAGATGAAGATCTCGCCTCCTAGAGTAAGCTCAAACTGCAGTCACTAGTGCCTAATCGTCGAGTCTGCTCCCGTTAGAGTCTCTAGCTGTAAGGATCGAGCCAATGGCTCCGTCAGAATCTCCTAGCTCCGAATGAAGGTAGTGGCAATGAATGAATGATTGGAACCTGTGTCTATAAAAACTGAAACTAAGGTGGAGTATACATAGATAGTACCTCGAATCATCTCTAGAGCACCGTGGTCGTATGCCTAATCTTGCTGAAGAAAAGATCTCCCATGTCCACCTGCTCCCTACGGTCGGGGTGGACCTCCTATTGGTGGTGGTGGTAACACCTCATAACATCGTCCACTACCAGCTGCATGACCAGCTCCTTGGCCATGTCCGCCTGCTCCGTGCGGACCGCCTCGATCCAAACTCTACCTCTTCTTGGGAGTTCCCTGAACTGTCTGATGATCATCTGAATGGTAGGTCAGATAGTCAAGAGCCATGTGACCCTACCCACCGCAAGAGTATCACTGTTTTCTCCTGGCATATAAGTCACTGCCCCAGGTGCCCTGAACAACTCATGCGTTCGTCCACTCATGGTTCTAGTCCTCTTGGACCTCTACATCATCTGTATACTGCCAACTGCAGAAGACTCCGCTGCAAGTCGACTAGTGCTAACTCTCGCTGTTGGTGAATTCTCATAAAGGAAACTCTCCACTAAGAGATCTCTCTATAACTCCCCCCCCCTGCGTCAACATGCTGAGGAAGATCATAGATGCCCTGATCTCTCACCCGAGCCCCTGCTCTAAGGTTCGAGTCCTGATGAATGGGTCACACACCATATCTGTGGAGTAACGCCAGAGGTCGGTGCACCTCACTGAGTACTATGCTACATTCGTGCTGCCCTGTTGTACATGAAGTAACTCTTGTATCCACACCGCTCAATGGGTGACTAGATCAAAAACCACCCAACACAGTCTCATGAAGTCTGTCCAGCGTATTGTTGACTCGTCGTGGACCTAAAGACTCAGGCTCCACCATCTTCCTGCTACTGCCTGATGGAGACTTGCATCAAGGATCACCATATGGTCTGCTGGTGTCCCTACCAGCCTAAAGACACTCACCATAGCCTCCAACCAATCCTCAACCACATGTGGGTCTATCTCTACCCAGATCCTGGGAGGCCTCTGGCGCTGTAACTCATGCAATTCGCTCAAGTGGCATGCATCGTCTACTACTAGGGTTGGTGGAATCAGTGGCCCAACAGAAAGTAGTACCATTGGGGCCTCTACTGGTAAATGGCCATGCACCAAGGCCTTGTCGCTCGGTGGGATTTTAGAGCGTGCGAATCTCGGGGCTCGGCGGGGAGGCATCCTGGAAGAAATAGTTGCGACACGGTCAATGGAGTATACCTGCTGAGCTAACCTGGTTGAGATGACTTAAAAAAACTTCTCAAAACACACATGCAATCACTTTTTTCATGAACTATGTCTAAAATCAGTAGTCAGGGTCCTAGTGTATGGATACGTTGGCCTCCCGTACAAATACTGGACTCCCTAAACTAAAAACCACAATTAGTACTCTTAACACTATTTCTTCATAGAAAAGAATGATCAGAGTCCGCAGTTCTATGGTAGAACCGACTCCTCCAACCTCTGGGTTGACAGCACAACCATTCCACATTTATATGGATGTTGGGTCACGGTCCACAAGGTACCACTAGTTGCCCTGCAGTCACGTGGTCCCCACCCTTGGGGCCACCCACGTGCCTGAACGGGTCATCTGACCAATGATTGTCCCCACAGGCCATCACATGTCCTTTACAGTGTGCTTTTTCCTCAGTCACACACACCCTGGGAAACATCCCAGAAGTTCACCCATCAGGTTCACTTCTCCAGGCCAAGCACACTTAATCGTGGAGTTCTAATCATATAGGCTCCCGAAAAGGATGGTGCACCTTGCTGACATGAGTCATATCATTTAGTCATTTAACCCTTTATCAATTTGGGGGGTGATACAATCACCCCCCCCCCCTTAGAGAACAACGTACTCATTGTGGGCCCTACATCTCAACCCAGGCAGTGCACCGCACTTAAGGCTGGGTACCACCTCTGATACCAATTTTTCACAACCCATCCCCTAGGGCCCATATCGTGTCTACCCCAAGCCTTCCTTTATAGGCCATGTGATGGATACTAGAGCCAAAGGCGTAAATCCCTAAACTGGGAAGACATTGCCTTTATAAACTAAAACACGCATAATAGAGTACGCAACTAGAAGTAAAAAACTATGTAACATTGTATACAAAGAGAGTGTTTTAAAGTAAATGGGACTGAAATACTATACCGACAGTAATGTACAGAAAACGAAAAGTTACAATTACAAATAAAAGAATAAGTAAATCATCTAATGGGTCATCCTCCAGGGTTCTTACCTGATGGGTTGGTAGAGATGGCCTCATCAGCACTCCACGTCCATCCTTCCACTCCGTTTACCATCTCACCGAGTGGTCCACATCCGGGTACCATGCAGTCATGATACTATCAACCTCAGTCAGCGTTGTCTGTCGTTTTCAACCAACAAAACCTTTTGTGGGAATAGCCCGTGTAGGGGTTAGTATAACGATACATAGTTGGGACACCGAGACTCTCAAGGCCTCACAAAATACAACAAGGATAAAACCTAAAGGTATGGAATCAAGGATAACCATTAAAAAGGAATATGTCCATAAATATACCAATGTTATCTAGTAACCCATCTCAATCTTGAGGAAACACAAAATTCAATGACTCAGCTCAAAATCAGGATTTTATTCTAGGGAGGTAACATGTTACACTCCAAGTAAACTGTCTAAACCTCAGCTGGTGGTGTACTCCTCCACAATAGAGTATTGTGGGCCAACCGCATCACATATAGGTGCTTACCTCTATCCTAGAATGCTATGGTAATCCTCCTATCGAGTATCGTGGTTCTGCTACGTCAAATATAGCTGCTCCCCACTGTGGGTCTTCCGCTCCACACAGAGGTGCTCCCCCTGGTAGTCTGCTGAGGTACTCCTCATGTCATGTACCGTGGGTTATCTGTGTCACATAGAAGAGCTCCACAATGTGGGTCTACCACGTCACATAGAGGTGCTTACCATTGGGCTAGTCGAAACACTCTGAGTTAAATGATCAGCAGTCGTCAGGTAACAGCCAGCTACTAGGTCTTCGTACTCCGCCCGCTCATATCTGGATGGATCAACTCCACAAGCTTCTAGATGATACTCCAACGGTTATGATGTCCCATGTGGAAGTATCTCAATGGTCCGCCTTGTCATTGGGGTGTCAACGCAATAGACAATGCATCAATCGGACTCCCAGTATTTGAGTTATTGGCATTTCTGTTCAAGGGGATCAGATGGTTTTTATGTTCAAACTAGCCCAACCGTATCCAAACTATGTCCAAACCTCATGTGGAGTATGCCAAAAGAACCTCCTCGGTCCAATATTTCCATCCTCATAGACAGTTCGTCGATCGGACACCTGAATCCCATGATATGGTCCAAAAGGTGTAAACATGCCAAAGTGGGTTTGGGTTTGGTTCGACCTAGTCAGACTGACCAGGCCCGACCCGGTCCAGACCGGAGTCCGACATGGTCTGAGGGGGCAGCCCAGCTCGAGGATGCAGCCCGACCCCATGTGGCGGCCCGACCTGAGTGGGTGGCCCGACATGAGATGGCGGCCCAGTCCGAGGGCGGCCCAGCATGACTGGATGGGGGCCTGCACAGTCTAGCTGGCCGGAACGTGTGGCCCGGCTGGCTAGCAGCCCGTGAGGCCGGGCGAGCCAGCCGCCACGTGGCCCAGCAGGCTGTCCACCGCGTGGCCCGATTGGCCACATGGGGGGGGGGGGGGGTACGCCCTCCTGCTTGTCGAACGGAACCTGCCCTAAGCAACGGTTCAGAATCCCTGGGACCCCGGGGAATCCCGCCTAGTTCGGCTGGTTGAGCATCCAGGATGTTCCGCACCACCAGCGACCACCCCTCTGCTGGGATCTCTTGGATCCTCCACATCGGTGTGACGACACCGCGGTTCTAGTCCTCCGCGCAGCGCGCTGATGTCCCACCATTCTGTCTGACCATCGTGGCCCTCCTGGCCACAACCCTTCCACTCGGGCGGCACGATGCCATCACACCTCTCTGGCTTCTTGATAGGCTACCATGCTCCACCATGGACTGCTCTAGACATGGCTTGGGTCTCCATGCGGTGCAACGACGTCGCGCCCCTCCGGTGACCCGATAGCCCTTGCGCCGCTGGTTTTCTTCGTGGCCAGCCCATATCTGGTAGAATTTGCTCCGTCGACATCGTCAACAAATGAGGAAAACAAAGGAGGAGGCTCAGGCCATGTTCCTACGGTCCAAGCCCTCCTCGTTATGGTGATACCAAATAGAAATTCACATTCCATAATTTGAACGATGTAGAATGGAAAAAAAAATCAATTCAAATCCCTTACAATGTTTGTTGATCGTTGATGGTGGAAGGAGGGTTCAGAGAAGACGATGTTGAAGAAGACATCAATGTTTTTCTTGGGAAATTCTTTCCATTTCATTCCCCAGTTGAACTTCATTATTCGTCTGTGGAAGAGGCGTTCTTCGTGGGTGACAGTTCTTTGTTGGAGAGTTCTTCTCCTCCCAAAGCTCCACCAAAATGCTAAGCCAAAAACAATACTGGAATCATCTATTATTTGTCGGCACAACAACAAAAATTTTAGTGTTCAATTTAATGAGACAACTCTTTTAATTAATGCTAGAATTGATTCAAATTCAAAATTAAGGGAGGTGGAATGTTCAATTAAATGAAGAGAGGTGTTCAAATAATTAATGGGGAGTTAAAGGGGGTTTAAAACATGTGTGGTCCCCACCAAGGATATCCTCTCATGGGTTGTTTTATGTATTTTGGGCCCACCACCATAACTTACCATGGGAGGATAGGGTGTGGTGGCCCCCACCACTCACAACCTCATGGAGGTTTCAACCACCTCAAAATATAAAGAAGCTAACAATTAGTTTTATTTAACATTATTAAAAACCCCATAATTTAACTACCCTTCTTGACCATCTGTCATCGAGGCAGAAGTTTTCATAAGAGAATACCGGCACTGTGAGTTCAATGGTACCCTCACATTTCAATTATGAGCACTGGATCAAAAGTTATAAAATTCCGCATGCATGTTTACTGAACGTACCCAAACAAAACGTCAGAAATTGATTTCGAGCACACATGGGCTCGAAATCAACCACCATACATTTTCACAGACTCGTAAAAATCCCAGGAATTTAAGAAAAACATTTACACATAATTTTCAGGACATTACACATTATTTCAGTATATATAGTCTTTTAAAGAATCCATTTTATTTCTTCACCGAATAAAAATATTCAATCATGTGATTCACCCCCTTCTCAGCCTATAGATGTATACTGGAAAGCTCATGATGTGTACATGAAACTACCTGTGTGAATGCATACACACAACATAGTCGTTTCCAAGAATCTATTGTGAAATAATAATGCAATATCAATGTTTAGCTCCATTGTCTCATCTACATGACATTAATGTAAAACATTCATCATTGATGAATACCATTTACATTCTATGTTCAAAAACTCATCACATAACCAAACATGTGGGACTAATATACTATATTTATTATATCAATGTCACAAAAAATGATCTTTGGAACTAAAAAAATATATTGGGATCTAGAACGTGGATACAAAACATAAATACATGGAAGTCATAAAAAATATAGAATACCTTATTATCTCTGTTTAGTCTCAAGATCTCCCAATCTCTCTTAGATTATATGTAAAATCATATATTTTAGAATATCAAAGGTACTTATGGACATCATACCACCATTTCATTTCTCTAAAAAAACATAGTGATCCATCCAATGAAACTTCTTATTCACTTTTTATCTTGGGTAATTTTTATATCATGAGAAACCATAATCCCTGAGAACCATATTCATCATTTTTATAAATTTAAATATTTCATATTTTTTTGTTGTACAAACGTGTTTCATGTTATTTGAACCATAATCAAATTTTTTAGATGATCTAAGTAATCTAAAAGTAGTCATATTGTTCATATGTTTGCACTATAATAGAGATATTCCACATGCATGATACACTTGGGATGTCGATGGTAAAGATGAACTGGATGATCATGTGAGACCGACCAGTTGAAAAAATTAACAATTATGGTCAATTCTGAGTTTTTTTAAACAAATCTATATTAAATCTACTTTTCATGTCCCATGTAGTATCAATGTTCATTCCTCAATTCCCTTATAAAAAAAGTAATAACAATAAAAAATCAGAATTTAGTATTAGTCTAGACTCCATAAACAATCTGGAATAGGTCTGTGATGTAGCCCCATCTACTGTGATGCCGCCCTATATGTTGGTGGATCCACCATTACTAGTGACTCTATGGGAATTACTTTCACTCCATTACAACCAGGATTCCATGATGGCTATCTGGGATGTGGATTAACCACCTCAGAAGTGGCTGCAATCCACCTAGGTTGGATGGTGTGGGTAATCTGCATTTTTTGATAAAAGCCATTAAAATAGTAAATCATCTTCCATATCTTGAAAAGACAACCAAATATCAAAATCAATCCCATAGAAACAAAAATTCATAATGAAAAATAAATAAATTTTCATGAAATATTCATAAACCAAACGATGATGATAAATTTTTAAATTAACCAATGACACAAGTATTATTAACATTAGATTAGATAAAAAATGATCACATTTAACATGGCTTCAACTAAATAATCCTATTCATATTAAAATTTCATTCCATTTTATTAATTATCAGAACATATTAATTGAATGTAACTCCATAATTCGATCACATTAATATTAAATTTTATCAAACAAGTATATTCGAAACTATTTCAACACAATCATTCCATCAATCCATTTATGATATTCACTATTATAAAACATATGATTCTCCAAGCATATCTAATTACATGGTGAACTATTTTTTCATAATTTAAAAAAACACATATAAGAAAATTATAAATGAAACCCTTTAATAACAATCGAAGATAAAAATGATATTTACAAATTCATGATGAAAGGAATTTCTATTAACACATGAATTGTGTGGAAAGGCTATGGGTGTGTACATTATCATTACATTACATATTTCAGATTATAAAGGGTGAACATAATGAGATGGTGTATCAATGTATTATGAGCCTCCTATCCCAAATATCCTATATCTTCAGTTCCCCACCATAAATTATTATATATAATCCTAAAATGTGGTTATGTAATATTGTTATACCATCTAAAGTATCTTATCATAGAGGGTAACTTCTAAAAAAATTAGGTTGTATGATTCATTAGGACATTATCATTTAAACTACCACATAGATGAAAACATAGATATTCGTATAATATTATGTTTTATTAAAACACATTGAATTTAAATTTTATATAAAATATATGAGTTGTCATTTTTTATGGATCCACCGAATAAAACATTCAAATATTTTTAGAATGTATATAGTTTTATTATCCGATAAAATGAACACATCTTTGGAATAAAATTCAATTATATAAATATCCTCAAATTAATTATGATATATTTTACCTAATATTATTAAACACTATTATTTATTTTATGGATTTTACTGTTTTTTATATATATGAAATTACCTATTTTATAGCCTATGTCCAATGTTAATAAAATCCCAAAAAGGGATGTGAATGTGAAATTCAAATCTCACCCATTATCCACAATATTCTTATATTTATATAGAGTATTATGTGTTCCATGTCTCATATTATATATACAATTTATAATTTTTATCTGAACATAAAAAAAGATAAACTCGATATCAAAGTATTCTCAATTTCTATATAAGATATGATCTTACACTTGACCCTGGGAACAATCATGATAGTAACATAATTTATACCCCCAATAGATTTATCTGAGAAAATTATTTTTAATAATTTAAATACTCTAATCCCTTGGAATAAATATCTTTTAAAATTTAGAAATAAGTCTCTATATAATACAAATATATGAATAGAGAATATGATCTTTACATACGTATACATATTATTGTCAACTCTGAGGCCTATGAGACTGATGCACCACCATTGGGGGATGAATAATTAATTACCAAAATATCAATATTAATAATCAATTTTCATTTTTATAATAATTATCGGATTCTTTAATGAAATAAATTTCGGTTTAGATATGTAGAGTGGTATACTAAACATGAAATAAAAAAATTTATAAGTCCACCCATTATATTTAAGTTATGGAAAATTAATTTTTTTCTCACTGTTGTGACCCCATATCCATGTTGACTTCTTATTATAAAATTTAATAATACAAAAAAATAGCTGTAAAATGTATGTACTAGAAAGTTCAATATAATAATGAACATATAAATGAATCACCGTATTCCATCCTCAAAAACCTATAATGATATATCAAGTATACACATTTATATTTTTACCATAGCTTGATCAAATCTTTTCTATAATTATTTCTATAATATGTTACTAGGTATCTATAATTTTAATCCTAATTCATGATGTAGAAATTATTTTTTCAAAATGTTCACAAAAAAATAGTTTTATATTTGTATATTTGTGTGTAATACATATTCAACATGAGATTTAAATTTCATATACTATATTATTTAATCATTCCATCAAGAAATCTTTTAGTTTCAAAATTTTTAAACTATATTTGACAAAAATTATTTTTTGGTAAATTGTATCACTGAGTAAAATATTAATTATCTATATCACATTAAATATTTATTATAATTTTTATTATTTTGGAAAATGAGTAATTTTTTTAATGTAATGGTATTGTAGTATAATATCATAGATAAATAATATTGGAAAACTCTTTATATTTTAAAATTATTCTTCTATGATATAGGAACCTTTATTATCACATGAATATATTTTTCTAAAACTCATTATTATACACCTCATATTCTCTCATAATCTACCATCATATTTTAAAACCATGTTTTTGTATTATATTATAATTATATATAGAGAAAAAAACTTTCATACCTAGGAGATACATTAGGGTGAAATAAATTTTTGTTATTTTGTGATATGTTTATAAACCTAAACTATCCATATACATCAGTCTATTAGGACATGACATGTATTAAGAGAATTGTTTTCCTCCAAAAATAAATAACATTTCATTTCTTCACAAAAAAATAAGTTAAAATTATAATTCAAGTAATCTAAGATTAATTTTATAAAAAAATATCATAGAAAAACAACATTGAATCTAATGAATTATTCATCTTATAAAATATTTCATACAAATATACTTATATAGATGTTATCTTAATTGTAGGAAATATAATAAAATGATTTTTAAAAAATATTATCACCGATGATGATAATATAATATCTATAATGAACACAAATAAATTGAAATAATGTCACAAGAATCATCTTATAAATCCAAAATAAAATGTCTATTCAATATCCATAACCATCAATTAATATTTAGTGATATAATTAATTTTTAATTCTGATATGTTATATGATGCACATATAAATGAAGAATATATGAAAGAAACATTATTTAAAGAGGATGTAACATTACATACAAATTAATTTTATGAAAATATAGAGGATGAGAGGATGCTACAAAATAATATAAAAAACCTCAATTGGGAAGTCCACATGATAAATGTATTCGATGATAAGCAAATATAATGGGATTTAATTTAATATTGAATTCATTATAATTTTTTTTATTCAACATAATTTATTTAAATACTCTTTTTATTATAATATTAATTCATTAAAAGGTCTTTTTTCTACCATATTCTGTGAATATAAACTATATATAATAGAATATGTTTCGGTAAATTTTTAATATCATTTTTCACCAATTGAGTGGTAAAAATATGTATTTTAGTGGAAATACCTTGACAAAATGATCCATTCACTAAATCATTTATGGGGGAATTTTAAGAAAAATTTTATTTTATCAAATTATATTATATATGATTTAATTGTTGGATTTTTATTATATGGGAAGTGTAATTTTATAAACATATTAATATTCAAAAAATTATTATAATGGTTAAAATAAAATAATATTATTGCAATAAATAATAATGATTTCCTTGGATGAAGTGATTTCTAAACAATATTCATGATGAGGATATTTAAAATTTCCATGTTTTTGGTAAAATATTGAACAATATTAAAATAAGTGATGAATGATGATAATTCTGATTCATTTGTGGAATGAAAATCTTATGAACAAATATATCAATTATACATAAAAATTGATTGGAATTTTCACTATATCTTTCATCACCATATTGATTTCAATAATGTTCTCTTCTATCTTGGATTTACAAACCCATTCGAATATTAATCCCTCCATCAATCTCATGATACTAATTCCTCATACGAGACCCTAATAACAATGCAATATCCTCCCTCCCTTATTCAGTCTCCTCCAAACTCATATCCCCAACCTCATCCATGACTCTCCCACCACTTAATCTCTTCCCACATTCCTCATCCTAGAATCCCATCTTAATGATCATTATTCCCAAATTTTCCTCCTCCGTATAACTCTCAACTCCTTCTACTATCCCATATTCCTCCCCACCTCTACCACCCCCACAAACACTGACTCATCACTAAAATTTTCTTCACCTCTTCATCACTCATCCACTTATACCCTCACAACTATAATGACTCACCATCAAAGGTGATTTCTATAGAATCAGATTCATCCCAATAATCATTTTATCCTCATTCTATAATTTATTTCCAATGATTTCTCTACTCACATTTCCAGAGTCTATCAACCGAGTAATACTCGCATTTCCTTCCCCCTTATCTCTATTGATAATATCAACCCCATATTATAATATAGAATCGTCAGAAAGACCATCTAGAGAAATATTTTTACCCTGGAAATAAGATGAAAATGTTTCCTCTTCTTGTTAGAATAAAAAAATGGGATATTTTTTGTAATTAAATACATGATTTCCAAATTAGATAATAAATTAGAACACACCGAACAAGGAAAAATGTAATAGTTCTTAATTTACCTATTGTGATACATAGTAATGTGTAGGGAGGAAGTAGTGTCATAACTATTGGAGGTTTCCACCAGACACTATAACACTATCATCATCCCAGTAATTTATAATTTCAATGTTATGGAAAGAGGAAATGAAATAAAAAAATTAAGGTGGAATATATTATTGTGATGTTGGTGAAGAAGACATGCATAGATCGATTGTTGGAGATAGTTTTACATGATATGGTTCTATAGTCATTTGAGTTCTCACATATTGATCAGGTTTCAAAGAGGGTTCTAGTGGATGTAGATTAATCAATGTAGATGGAGATATGAGTCAAAAAAATAACGATAATGAGGGGGTAGGTTGGGATGGGATGGTGGTATACAACACTACTAGAAGTGGTAAACACATGTGCATTCTAGCCATTAAATAAGGTCACCTAGTTTCCCCCATTATTCTTGTTACCCTATCACACGGTCTTTCTAGGATTTCCCCATGGCTGATTCAAATCCAAATCCACTTGGAATTTCCATATTCATACATCCCCATAAGACAAATGGATCAACATCGAGGTATTTATTAATTTTTATTATCTTCAATGGCCTATCCAACACCATGGGAGATAGTGGGGTGGTGAAATTTGATCTGAAATGATAAAAAATTATACATCGAAATTATTTTCCCTTAAATATACATGATAAGACCATTTATCCAGACACCATATACATGGTCTTGAAGGTAATGACATTTTTTAAAAAATGGAATCATACTATTGGGTTTTTTTACTTCCATATGTACTATATCATACTCGACATCACCATTATGAACATATTTTATTTTTCTCCTTAATCAATGCCATTTTATTTAGATTTAGACCTCAAATATTCATTATAAATTCCTAATTGAGTTAATTAACAATAAAATAACAAAATAATTTAAACCTCTTTGTTTTTTAACATTAATTCATAACTAATTCATATCACACCCTTAATGTGTCCTGATTATTGACATTATTTTTTTATTATGAATACATGATTTTTTTTATTCTTGATTTTATTGGGAAAACATGTTTATATAATAATAGGGAAAATATATAGAAAGAGTAAATAATAGAAATATTGATATATTTTCCTAAAATATGGGGTGATAAATACGTGTAATCATATATATTTCATTGATAATAATAGATATATGGATTTCATCGATATTAGAAAAAGTGATATGCTTCCTACTGATTTTTTATTCCAATCATTACTAATTAATTTTCATCACCGTTATGATAACCTTTTGTGTTTTTATACCATATGCCGTAATATTTTGATATAGTTATAGAATTTGTATGTTTAATTTATTATTATATTTTTTGGGTTTTCATTAAGAATGCATGTGATTGATTTTAATCCTTAATAACATTCTCCATGATTAGTTTTGATTTATTCTAATTTACTTTCTGGAGTATAAATATTTTAAATCTATTATAAATATATGTTATATATACTATACTATGTGAGTTAATATACATGTTTCACTCCACACAATTCATTGAATATGATACATCCTCTCTAATCTCAACCTTACAATTAAATTCTTCTCTCCATCCCCAGTATACGCTCATCATGAATCCCACTCCACCCCCAACCTCGACTCCCCCACCCCGACTCTTTTAATGAAACCCCTTTTGAGTATCCCCACAGGAAGTTCATCATCCAATCCTCCTCCTCATACTTATCCCTCTCATCTCGTTCCCCATGTTTCATCTTCATTTATTCTTCCACCTCTGAATCTAACACTCCCTCCGAGTAGATGCCTTGTGGTTTTTATATAAGCTCACATAACCATATAATTTCTATTGTGATAGTTTTTATTGACTAACTAATATTAATATAATTCTAATTAACAATGATTTTTAACAACACTGGACTATATCCTTCGACATATCCATGATCTTTACTATATCCATAAATCAAATAATTTTCTATATCCTCTTCTCAGTATCCTTACACATGATGCAATTCCATTTATGGATGATACAAGAGACCCTTTATGTGCTATGTAGTTTATAATTAGTCACTATTAATTTTTAGTTTCAGTCAAATTTTAGACTATATGTTTTATATCATTATTCTTCTATATTATGATATAATTGTTTTATATAGACCAAAAATTTAATCATATTTGTTTTATTATATTCATCTCCAAAGGATTCCATCACCTAAAGTTGATCACACATCTCCTTGTCTCATCGATTATGTAATGTCCCATGCCTAGATGCCACCCAAAACGGTGCCCCATGCCCTGTTGGTCTCAAGGCCTAAAAAACATGTTCCAAAATTCCAGAGGTTACCAACAAGATGTGAGGGCCTAGATAAGTTAGTGGGGAGACGATTCCCTAATTACCAGAGTATCAAAACAGAAGTAATATATATACAATATCATAAGAGTAATAAATAGTAGACAAAATAAAGAAAGGAAAGCCTACAAGAATACATAATAATAACCAAAATCATTTCATAGACAAAATAATGCATATGGTAAAAGTGTCAAGAAAATATCCAGAACAGTACATGGAAATTCAATACAAGTATCCAAATAGAAAAAATAAAAAAAATTTATCCCAGCATCACAAGCCTCATCTTGGTCCTATGCTCCACTACAACAATGCCACAATGAAAAAAACATGTACTATTGAGCATTCCCCTATCATCACCAGTTGTAATATAGTCTTTCTGGGTCCCCAAAGAGGCACAAATAGGGTGTGAGATAATCATCCCTATAGACAACCACCCAAGTCTATATAGTTCTAACAGTCAATTCTATAAAATTTATAGCATGTGTAAATATCACATAAGTAAGTGTGTATTTCCATGAAATATGTCTAATATATCAAGCAAGACAAGACATCCCTTAGGGATTCCTGTATAAGTGAGGTGGCTCCTTACAAGTTATCTTTAACCACGTAATCAAGAATGTCACATGATCCCTCCATACATCCATCTGAATCAATAATCATAGAGCCATGCTGTATAAAGAGAAAAATTATCTCACAGCCTCGTTGTATAGTGAATGTAGCATCCTAGTACCACGATGTATATTGATGTAGAAGTCCTCATGGGCCAGATCCAAGGTGTCAGTAGATGGATGCATCCAAAAAATAAATATGAAGATGATAGAGGTTAGAATATATGGAGAATGACCTAGGAATTCCATTGAGTTACTTGGGCATCCCTGGTGGATAATCGATTAGGCACTGGTTGGGGTCCTAATAGAATGAAAATATCAGGTCATATGTGAGCCCAGGAAAACTTGATCCTACATGGTAGTATGGCCTGAGGAATCCCATGGAATCAAGACCCAAGGAGCTGAGTCAACCCAAGGCATCTACTACCATATTCTCGATCCATTGAGAGTAGTTAGTGAAATCTATCAAACCATCCAACATTAATTCAACCATTCTAATTAATCATTCATAATCATGTCAGTATATCCACACACATCAACGAGCACGCACCATGAGTATTCCCAATCATTCAAACCATTTATCATTTACCAAGCATTAGGGATTACCCACACATATAATTCATTTAACACACCATTATTCATTTACATATATATATATATATATACCCACCCATATATACTCATTCCATTTAAGCTAAACTATCAAAATAGAAGTGGAATAACATGATATTATTTATTACAGGAGGCAGTACATGTCCTAAACTGGTTATTCAAACTCTATAAGAATCTATGGAATTTATCTATCTAGGAAATCAGAAGAAAACACCCCATGTGTGTTTTAAGAATACATAAACAAGGTATTTCCTTAAGTCACACCCCTCAGATGACTTCGAAATAATAAATGCGTGATAATGAACCTAAAACAATCCCATGGCCATCCTCACAAGGTAAAACTACAACTACTAAAATATACTCACTCAAAAATGTGACCTCTCAATAAATTATAAAAAAATGAATGTCAACTAAGCGCCCAAAAATACCCATAAAAGCCAAAAGAATGTATAAAACACAGACCTCACCGTGGTAGTAAATAACTCATCTCGTATCGTGTCCTGATTTTTCCTATAATGGGAGAAATATGAAGAACAAATAATGAACAGGATATTATGTAATATGAGAATAAATCCAAATATCACATTTGATGTTCTCAAGAGTTAGGAACGACTATAAAAGAATTTAGGCATTACCATTGTGGATCCATAGAGACGATCATTGACCAAAAAAGAAGTTAGATGGAGGATTTGACTCAAAGTCTATCATAAGTTCCACAAAGAGAGTTACAGAGGTCTCTTATGCATGGAAGTGAGAAACAACAACATGGTTTTTGAAGAGAAAATTAATTTTAATTTAAAAATATAAAATTGATAGCAGGTGACACATAGTTTCCCAGCACTATTTTGAAAACCGTGCAAAATTTGTGTGCGCCTCTCTACCTTAGAGGGGTGATTCACACAATTTACCAACATCGTTTTACTAACTGTGAGGCAACTATGAAGAACTAATTTTCCAAAAACCTTCTATTTTTCAGATCCCTGGCAAGTTTTACCTAAGTCATTTGCAAGTCGGGCAAAAACCAAGTTCCAGGTCATTTCTATCCCAAAACATGGTTCAAGCCACCGGATAAGCCCATGACACCTCCAAAACACCCATGATCAAGATAATAATTCATATAAGTGAATAACAAGGAATTTAAACAGAGAAGAAAAATAGTTGTACCACATATGAAAACCTGGGTTCTTATAATCCTCCCCCTTATACGAATTCATCTTCAAATTATTCTCTTAAGGGTTGTCAAGATTCATCTGAGAAGAACACTAGACAGTGAGCATATATGCTGATCTCTCTCTCCCATGCCTAATTCTATAACAGGACATGCTTCAATAGAAACCGTACTAGATGAACGGACCTACGTTGAAGAACCTTCATTCTCCTTTCAATGATACGAATCAGAATCACCTAAATGGAGGCATCAATCTAAATATCATAATCCTCGGGATGAATAACATGATACGAGGATGAGTGATAGCGACACAACTGAGATATACGGAAGACATCGTGCAGGGATCTGAACTTCTGAGGTAATTGCAACTGATATGAAACTACCCCGACTCTCTCCAGAATCTCGAATGACCTGACATATCTCGTTGACAGTTTACCCTATATCTTGTTCCGCCTGTGTCCCAAATTTAGTTAAACATATAAGGAAACCTTATCCCAACCCTCAAACACTAGTGGTCATTTGTGGAGATCGACGTATGATTTATGAAGAGACTACGCAATATCCATCGGCTTTAGAATCAATTGGACCTGCTAAGAAGTATCAGGTGCAAGATCTGATCCCTATAATGATGCATCTCCTACCTCTAACCTACATAGGGGAGAACCTAATGGACTACCGTATAAATCATCATAACGTACTATATATATCATCTCCTGATAATTATTATTGTAGGCGAACTCAACCAGGGGAATGTACCTATCCAAAGAGCCCCCAAAATATAGGATGTATTCTCGATGAATGTCCTCCAACACCTGTACTGTACGCTCTAACTAGACATCAGTCTAATTGTGGAATGATGTCATATAAAAGGAATTTATACCTAGTTTAACATGAAAAATCTACTAGAAACAAGATGTAATGTGGGAATCCCTATCTAAAATAGTAGTTCTCGAGACCCCATGTTGTTATACAACCTCCTGGATTTAAAAAATTCCAATATCATTAACACTAAAAGGCCTCCTTTATCAGAATGAAATATGAAAACTCAATATGTTTGTAAAAGCCAACCCACATGACATCATTACCACGAGGTTACCTCATCAAATAATTAAAAATATTCATTGTGACATCAACCAATTTCCACTCCGGGATAGGTAACTACTATAAAAACCCCTCTGGTCACTGATGTTCCCCCTTCATTTTGGGATAGGTGGAACATGTAGTAGCAAAACTTGATACCTATCTCTTCATTCCCATCCACCTGTACTAATGTCTCATGTCATGATTCATCTTGTTAACCCTAGGATTAACTGACCAACCTACAGAATGAAACTCCCACATCAACTGCTCACGTATTTGAAACAGAATCCATAAAAGTCCATGGATTCAGAAGTACTCATCATCGCATACCATCTAACCAGGAGGATCATCCTTACAGGACACACCATCCCAAATAACTAGGTCTTCTGAATCCTATATCTTCCCCATCCAAACTATGTATTTCAAAGTAGAGTTAATAATGAAGGATGAAGGAAAATTCCACTATTCTCTATTTTGAACCTCTAGATGCATCTCTGAGAACAACTCTCTAAGCTGCCCATATCTAATGGCCTACAACACTGCCAGTATTTGAGTCCTCTAGATCAGTGCATCTGCTAATATATTTCCCTTACTAGGCATTTTGGAATGCTCAATGTCAAAAATATGTAGGTACTCTATCCACCTTCGCTACCTCAATTTCATATCATGTTTCATAATGATATACATGAGGCATTTTTGGTCCTTGAACCCCACAAAATTCCATTTTATTAATAGTTCCTCAAACATCACAACAGATTTACAAATCTAGATAACTCAAGATCTTTTGTAGGGTAATTTTTCTCCTGGGGCCTTAGCTGACGATACCCATATTCCACTTCTCGATCTCCCTACATCAAAATTTCCCACAAACTAATACATAAAGTGTAAGCGTACACCGTGTATCTATTTCGATGGTATTATAGGATCAGTACTAGTGCTAATGTAAGCCTCCCATAAAACTCAAAAAAGGTTATCTCTCAAGATTCAGACCACACAAACCTCAGACCCTTCTTAGTCAAGACTGTCATTAGCGTTAGTAAGCGTGATAAGTCCAGTAAAAAATGCATGTAGTAACCGGTAATCCCGAAGAAACATTGTATGTAAAAAATATTCGTGGGAGTTTACCTTTAAATTATAGATGTCACCTTTTATGGGTCCACAGAAACTACTATCTCAGAGATTATGTGACCCAATAAGTGAATATGATCCACACAAAAGTGGCACATTGCAATCATAACATATAAACGATTATCTATCTATGTATTTTAAATGATATTACGATAGTTGCAATGATCATGTTAATTTTGAGAATACACTAAGAAATTGTCCATAAAAAGCATCACAATAAAATCCCAGTATAGATGGAACACATAGTTCAATAGCTCCATTAAAATTTCTGGCGCATTCGTGAGACCAAATAGAAAAACCAGATACTCGTATAACCCGTACCTGCTACAAATGTCTGTAAAAGTTATGTGTGCATGTCAAACACACACCTATTGATATATTAACCTCATTTAAATCTTTGGGAACATTCAATATATTTTAATATAATCGAACATGTCATTTATCTATGTCATGGGATATCCGTTTTTAACTATTAGTTGGTTCAGTTTTTTATAATCCACACATTGCCTAAGAGTTTAATATACATTTTTAAAAAAATGCTTGGTGAACACCATATATAAGTACTGGGTCTGATAAACCCATTTTATTCTTAATACTCAAGCATCCTCTTGGGCTCTTGGATCTCCATTGTATCCATCTTATACAGAGAATTGGATATCGACGTAACTCATGGAACTATCTCGATGGAGAACTCCACCTCTCTCCCATGTGGTAATCTAGAAAATTCATTAGGAGAGACTTCACTGAAGTGATCAACCACATGAGGAATTTTCTTTAGACACACACCCTGATCATCCAAATACAAACTAGCAATTTGTGTTGTCATCTCGCCCAACCAACAATGCTCAGGTCTAGCTCTACTCTCCTAGACATCCCATTGACCCTTGTGACTAAAACATGATCCCTCTAGTGATGTGAATGTCACCCTTTGGTGATAAAAATAAATATACTATCGATAAACAATGAGCCATTCCATTCTAATAATTACATTATACCTTGTCATCTGGAGGAGATAAATATCCCCGGTTAAATGACACCCTCTAACCTCAAGGGGAAACTCCACACACTGTAATAAAAAAGATGTTCTAACTCCCAAAAATTTTCCTAGCATCAAAATTCCCACATAATGAAAATCCACAATCCTATGGAATTTCACCAATCGTGTATAGAAAATGTTGTGAGAGGCACATGTATCAAAATGAGTAGTTGAAATAGTAGAAGCTATTGAGATCATACCACTCATTGTAGAAAATTTGGGATCTAATTCATGTTGGTACTTTTGTGCTACATAAATATATCTTTTACCATGGCCTTGGGACCCTTCCTGGATACCATGAGATGATCTACCCCACGGTCTCTAAGAACCCAGTGTCTGAAAACCATAGTCATGACCACCACTGCCCTGCCCTAACTTGCATGGATGACCCCAGCTCAGATCCTGGCACGGAGCATAATACACCTCTCCTAATCCTAAATTCTATGCTAACCCCAACACTGAATGCTAGATGGAAGAAACTACAACACCACTGCATGTGACCCATCTTGCCATAAGCTCAGTACTCTATTGGGTCGTGGGATCACTGATTTTTCATGTGGCCTAGCCTACCTTATGGATGGAAAAACACCAGGTTGCCTGCACTCACAGACTAAGTAGCACTCACATCATGGGAAGCCTCAAAATGATGCTTCATGCCGGAACATGTAGATCAATTGGGGCAAGAAACAACACTCACATGTTTTATACCCCCAGAATACCTCAGGCTCCACTCAATAATTAGTTTTTGATTCACAACAACAGTGATAGAAGTAAAACAAACCACATTGAAATTAGATCTCATTACATGCCTTAAACCATCCTTTAAGTGCTCTCCCTTGAGAGGTCATTGGTGTGATACATTGACGCAATATTTTTCAACTTTGTAATGTGGGTTGAGTATTACATAATGGTCATTGTTCCCTACTCATGATGCATGAACTCAATCTCCCACTCTACTCATGGAGTCGGAGGGTAAAAGTTGATGTATAAGAGGATTTGGAACTCATTCCACCCCATATCATATATCTCATTATCTTGGTTCAAAAAATCTCACCAGCACATTACATCTCCATGTAGAATATACATCTCAAACTTGAACCTCATCTCATGAGGAATCTTGAGGTGCTTGAAAATTGCTAACATGGTCTCTATCCATAGCTCTACTCCATGTGTTCCTCTATCCAATGAAAACATAAAAGGATGTTGCTACTAGAACACTGGTGTTAGCTCAGCCATAGTCATGAATAGATATGATACTCCTTATAATGTCGAAATATAGAGAAAGAAACCATAACGGATGCGTGAATCATCACTTGTTCCCGAAACAGCCTTTGGTTCCACCTATAACACTATTGGAGGATCAATAATTTTTGTGTGGACCACAATCATGAAATTATGGTCATAAAATCCATCATGGGGTACCATTAGATATCTTAATGGTTTCATGTCTCTAAAATTCCAAAAACATGTCTCTGGAATGAACCAACTCAAGGCACAATGCTGAAAAGCATAGGATGGGTTAATATCCTCCTAGAAACCATGTTAAAACAACAACCTTCTCTGTAAGGTAAGACTATATAATGAATATCCATCGATCCCCCAGAAACAATTCGTCTCTCCAACCCCAATGATTTATCTAGGACAATTATTTATTCACCATTTCAAGATATATTTCTATTTTACATTCAGTTATTCAAGAAATTTTAACCAAGGTTGTTCCAACTTCTGAATCTAGGAGGGCCCTATAACACCTCATGGACCCCAAACATGTCTCCCATCAAAACCATACTTATAAGATGTTCATTTAAGAATTTAAATTCCATTAGTGCATCATTTCTCAATTCATAAGGGAACATAATTCTTATGGGTAGAATTTGGACATCACACCTTTATCAAATCCACCCACCTAACACAACAGTAAGAACAAATATCACATTTACAATCACAACAACATGAAATATATAATGAAACCTAGATGTCATGGAATAACGCCGGGCATGTGATTCTAACAAGTATCTATATGATGCGTATATGGAACACCCTCATATCATCAGGTAGTAGGTGAAATAGAACCCTATATTGAATCAATATTAGTAGAAAAATTCATGTGTATCACCCTTGGTTAAATTAAATCAACTTTAATAGTCAAAATCCCAAAAATTAGAAGCCAAATTGAGGTAATTTGGATTTTCCTTATTTTCAGCGTAACTAATCCCATGTAGTTTTTATTAAAAAATTCCATAACCTTTATATCCATATCTAATTTTTCCAAATAGTAAGTAAAACCATAAAAGAAAAACTACTCTTATACCACTTTGAATCTTCCCAGATCTGGATGCCAACTGAAATGGTGCACTGAGCCTGGTTTGTTACAAGGCATCAAGAACATCTCCCCAAATGTCAGAGGCTTCCAACTAGCAGCAAGGGACCAGGTGAGTCAATGGAGAAAATATTTCCGCATTACCCTAGTATCACAACTGAATTTTAAATATATTAAATAGTGAAAGTGAAATAAACAGCAAACTAATGAAAGTAAGACAAGCATACAGGAATACGTAACAATAACCAATAATATTTCATAAAAAAAATGATGCAGATGGTACACATATCTTGAAAACAGTTATACCGGTACATGTAAATACAATACATGTATCCTAATAAAATAAAATAGAAAAAAGATATCAAAAAATAATAAGCCTTAGATTGGCCCTATCCTCCTCTTCCCCAAAGCCACAATCAAAAACCTGTTCTATGGTGTTATCTCCTATCATCCCCTACAATCGTATAATTTTTTGGGTCCCTAATGAGTCCCAAATAGGATGGAAGATAAACATCCCAGCAAGAAACAACCCATGTCTATATAGTTTTAACAAAAATTCTATAAAAGTGCAATAAAGTGTAAAAAACTAGTAAATAATTGAGTATTCCCATAGAATATGTCTGTTTTATCAAGTAAGACTGAACTTAACTCAAAGATACCTACAAAAGTGAGTCAAATCCTAACAATGTGGTTATATCCTTGTAAAAAAAATCACATGTTCATTCCATACATCCATCTATATAATGAAATCCACATCAACACATTATAAATAAAACAGGTATCCCATGACCATTTCGTATAGTGAATGTAAAATCCCCCTTCTATGTTGTATATTGAAGTAGCATAACTCATGGGATGAATCAATGGTGTCACTAGACAAAGGAATCCAATTAATAAATATCTTGACCACACAGGGCCAGATCCATGGAGCATGTCCAAGGCATCCCATCAAAGTCACATGGGAATCCCTAGTGTATACTCGGTTATCCACTGGTTGGGGTCCTAGGAGCCTGTCAATATGAATTCCTACACATTCCAAAGCGAGCTGGCTCCTATGGGGTAGAAAGGCCTAGGGCATACAACATAATCATGACCCAAGGGGCAGAGTCAACCAAAGTCATCCACTACTATGTTTCAGTTCCATGGATAGAAATCCATGATATCTATTATACAATTCAACAAGCATTTAGACATTAAAATTAAACATTCATAAAACATGTGAGTATACCCACACACATTAATGATAACAAGCCATGAGTATACCCCCTCATGAAAACCATTTATAATTTACCAATCTTATATCCCTACCCCTCCATATAATTAATTTAACATTACATTATTCATTTAAATATATCAATACCCACCCATATAAATACATTTCATTTAAGCCAAGAAATAAATATAGACGAGTCATACCATGATATTCATTATGCAAGGAGGAAATACATATAATTAACAATATACTCAAGTTGTAATGGCATCTATGTTCTTCCTCTAACTAGTAAATCAAAGGCACACAAACCTTGTGTTGTTTATACTGTAATAAACAAGGTATTCCATTAAGGCTCACCCCTTGGATGACCTCGAAACGAACAACAGTTGAAAATGAACCTAAAAGGATTTCATGGTCAACCTCATTTGGTCCATCTATTGCTACTAAAAGATACTCGATCTAAAATGATACCACACTTAAAGGTATGACAAAAGGCATATTGGCTGAACACTTGAGAAACACCTTGAAAAGGAAAAAGAATGTATAAAACACCTACCGTTCCTCGATAGTATATTTCTTGTCCAATATCATGTATCAATTCATTCATGTTTGGAAGAAATATGAAGATTGGATAAGGAACGGGGTATTGGGGCATATGATCCTAAATTAGAATATCCTAGTTGTTGTTCAAATGAATCAAGAATGATTAATAATGAATGTAAACCTTGTATTTTCAGATCTGTAGAGATGTTTAGCGATCAAAATAGTAGTCAGGCGAACGATTTGGACAAATCCTATCCCAGGCACCTCAAAGGAGAGTAACAGAGGTCTCCAATGCATCGAAGAGAGAAACCTCAATTTGAGGTTTTAAAATGAAAAATCAATTTCAATTTAAAATTTAAAATCAAAACACACAGTAGGAGTGTAGTATTGTCCTTCACGGTTTCCCAAACCGTGCGGAAACTGTGTGCGCCTCTCATCCAAAGAGGGGTACTTCATATGGTTACCCTCGTATTGTTTGACTAACCATGCTGCAACTGTGAGGCACTAATATTTCATAAAATTGTAATTTTTAAGACCCCTCGCATGGTTTACCTAAACCGTGTGCAAGCTATGCACAAATATTACGCCATGTCATTTCTAGCCCAAAACATGGTTCCGACCTCCGAACAAGCCCGAGACACCCCCAAAACACCCATGATCAGGACAAAAATTCATGTAAGGGAATAACAATGAATTTAAACTGAGATAAAAAAGATTTATACCTCGAACGAAATCCCAGGAACATACATACTCATGCACTACCTCAACATGTATATATTGTTTCTATATTTTATATAAGGATTGTGATTTTCAAACTACCTCTAATGTAGATCCCAACCCTTCTTTCCATCGTTAAATGAAATTATTGAATATCTCCCCTTAGTTCATTAATTTTAGTATCATTCACACAATTTAGGTGTTCAATTCCATTGACTATTGTAAGAATCCCTAGGAATATAAATTAAAAATTATGAAAAGTATTTCTATTTAAATAATTGGGTTCCCTTAAGTTTTATATTAGATTTAACATATTAATTTTCACAAAGTCTAAAATGTAGTATTCATTTCTCCGTGAACAACATTCAGAAATTTTCTTCCATGATATGGCATATTATTTACAATTTACCCCTATAGAATTTATATGGGTGTGGTAATTATATTTTAATTGACAATACATTTTCATTAGGTTTTTTATTTTAAATTAATTTTATCTATTTATATCTCAAGTAATTTTTTGTGATTATTTTTATATCATATATGAATTTATTATATTATGTCATTATATAGATGATTAAATTGTTTATTATAGTTTTTTAATCATTAAACATCAATTTAATTTAATATATTATTTAACCAATATGATTGAGATCAACTAGTTGGTTTTGAAGAACTTTTGATGAAGTAGAAGGGAAACAAGTTAGGTCTGGTATTTTGGAAATGATAATAACAGAAAAAAATCAGATCACTAGATGAAAAAATTCCATTTTCATTAAACAAACAAAAAAATTTCATAGATATTCCCACAAGAATGTTATGATACAACCCCATGAATTTTAATTTCACTAACTTACTCAAATTATGTCTTCGACTCCCATATTCATTTTATTATATTTTACCCATTCATATCTGTATTATAATTAGTCTATATTGAATTATTGAATAGGGTTTTGATATATTATACTATTATAACGTATCACATAATATAAAACACTTCATCCATCAAATATTCATATCATTATTATTTTCCCTATATATATATATATTATGTAGTAATTTTCTTCCATTTAATTCCATGGGGGAAATATTTGCTAATTATTTTGATTTTATAGGTCATCATAAAAATTGTACAACTAGATTTATGCTTTGTTCATATTACATTACACATAATATATCTTTTGAAACAATGTTTTATGTATTATTATTCATATCAAAACTGTATTCTATTTTGAAAATTATAATATTTCATATTTACATTATTTATTATCATTTCAATAATTAGTATCTCCATCTAAAAAAATGGATCGACACCAATGATATAGCAACCGAGGCTTGATATTAATGGATATTACCTAATTTTAATTAAATTAATAAATGCATGAGGAACGTAAAAGTTAAGTGTCATTGAACAATGGTAACAAAATCATTTATCCTGGTGAAAGCTCTTAAACATCACCCATAAAGATCCCCATATTTAGTAATTCTACCTAAAACACTTCACTGTTCACTGGGTATTAGAAATATATGAAAGTGGTGTGTTCATATGAACGATAAAGGTAAATAAATGAAATACATAATCATAACAAAAAAAATTGTATAGACCATGATAATCTCATTTTATGATCATGACTTGCATATTATAAAACATAATAAGGAATGACATTTCATAAGTCATGAATCATAGGGAATAAATAACATAGGACATGGAAGGAAAACATATGAAAAGACATGGAATTTTTTTCAAGAATGTTTGACTATAACATTATGAACATGTATAAATAGAAACATGTTCACTCATTAACATAAGGATAAGAAAACAAGACCATGCATCATATTGTGGACAAGCGGCCCGGTCCATCCATATGATTATGAAAATGTAATTAGGTTCATGGATAACCTTATAGACGTAAATCTATGTCCTTGAATAAAATTTTAAACATATAATCAGGTTCATGAATTACCAAAATCTCATGAAACCAGGTCCATGCATAACATTGTGAACACATAGTACGGTTTACTCATATCATTGTGAAAATGTAATCGTGATCGACAATAAATTCTTGGACATAAACAAGGGTCCATGCATAATATTATAAACATTTAATCAGATTTATGAATAAAATTTATACTCAGGATTCATCCATATTTACACGATGAATTGAAGGGAGATATAGGTCCCATCCATCTCATAATAAAATCATTTATACTTGTTACATAAGATAACAAAATATTCATCATATCATGAACCATAAACATTCATAGGTTTTATAAACATCAAATCACAACCCATGAAATGAAATGCATATAATTAAAATTTCATGACATCAAAAACCAAAGGAAAATAGATATTATTCATAATAATTTCATCAAATAAGAACCAGTGATAATAAATGAGTTTCATAAACATGTAACTCATGAAAGGGAAATAATCTTCAAAAAGGCCATGGAATAATGAGTAAACCAATAATATAATGGATATTAATTGAATCATGTGACCATTTCCTATAAGGAAATGAGTAACATCAATATATTTCAACTTAGATTGAATATAATTTCATTATATCTTTCAAAAACATTTCTTGGGAAAAATAACCTTTCAACTTTAAAAACTGCTTTTTTTGTAATGTAAAACCTTTTGAAAGTATTTATCATTGAAAATATCATTGAAAAAAATAGAAATGAAGCCTTTAAAACAATTAAAAAAATTAAAATACTTTAAACTTGAAAACTATCATCACATATCTTTTGAAAACATATTTGAAAATAATTTAAATAACATGGGTTTTGTACACATTAGATATCATAACGAAGAGAGAGACTGACAGAGTTTACATAAAAACATTTTATTATGTACATAATTGTAAAAATGAGGTAATAAAACATGAGGATATCAGAAACCAACATTTGATAAGAAAAAACATGTGTCTTCTTGAGATATGGATCATAATATTTCATCACATGAATCATAAAGATAAACAATCTCCAAAATTAATGAGATTGACTTAATAAATTCTTATGACTCAGTAACATGGGATCATATTCTCCATGTAAGAAAATGAATTTAAATGAATCTTAAGATATAATGAAAATGAAGATATTCTTGATATATCATTAAAAATTGTAGAACATACTCCTTGAAGAAGATTTTAGGTCCATAACAAAACCCACTTCTCAAAGAATGAAAATTGTGACAAAACTGTTTCCCTGATTTGGTAACAATTGAAACATAAACACCATGAAAGAATGATCATAAAAACAACATGTGAATACCCATATATTTAATTATAAGAATCATATAAAACAATTATTTATAGTATATACCCCAATATAAAAGTAAATATTTCCAATCATAACATGTATCTCATAAAAATTAAAAGTGAGATGAAATCCCCTTACCTTATGTGTTGACTCTCTATGTACTCGTACATGATCCTATTAATCAGGTAACTCATTATATTATGTTCAAAAAGGTTTATTTAAATTATATCATTAAAAAATCAAGGTTTATTTGTGTATGGGAGGGAAGTGGGAGATTATTTTATTAGAGGTTTGGCTAGCCATGGGGCTTGAGTGGTGTGATGATGTGATAGGGTACTTGTCAGTTTAAAATAGAAAGGGAGTGACACTCTTATAAATACAAAAAGGTATTCATTTTTTCGTAGTATAACTTACCAAAAACTTCTCCAAAATGGAAAAATATTGGATTATATAGGAATCACAGGTGATTCATTCCTCCATTAGAAAAAATACTTTCATTTCAATAATTTATGGCCTTAACTTCTATGATTCCCCAATGTAATCATTTTTTATCAAAGCATCTAGTTCTATAATATAATTCATATAAACATTAAGAATAAACTAATTTTAGATTTATTAGATAATATAGATCCACTTAATTATTAATATGATATATAATTTATAGAATAAAATTCACTTCGGTTTAAAAAATTAATTTTAAAACAGTCTCTCATGACACATTAAAACACCACTAAAACCTAAATCCTGTTAACAAAAAAATTTCAATATATGAGTCAATTTGTTAATTATAAAAGATTATTTTGTTCATTAAAATACATTATTTAATATTTATTACCACATATAAATAACTTGTAATATTGTTGGATTTTTAAAAATTTAAAATGTTTTAATAAATTTCCATTTATTTTATTATAACAGTAATTTTTATTTGGAAGTTATTATTTTAATGTTAAATTTAAAAAATCACAATAAGATTGGATTTAATGTATAATATCATTAATTAATTTAACATGATATATTCATCTAAAAAAGTTAATAAATACAACAATTCATTAAAATAACTTCACTATTAGTATTTATTGTATCATTTTGCTAAATATTAACTAAATACTCACTATATTGGTGTTTCTTAAATTGTTTATGTAATTATAACATAACTAAAATTTAATGATAAATTATTCATATAAAAATAACATATATATATATATGTATTACAAATTTCCATGTATAACCTAAAATATGGTGTTTTTTTATATCTCAATGTTTTATAAATGTTTAAGATAAGGGAAGCCACATTTTTGTCTTTTTCATTACATAAATGTTTTTATAAAGACCCTCCATTTAATAATATCCCAATAACATATAAATTTAGAAACATGTGGGGATATGGTGTAAATATTTTCATCCAAGGTATTTTAAACATGTTTCTAGCTCATTTTGGCCTTTTTTATTATGTTTTGGTCTCTTGTAAAGATTAATAATACCTTCATCACTGTAATTAATTTTAATCACACTCTAATAATTTTGGTAAAAAAATTATTTTGATATTACTAGAACATAAAAATAATATTGATTAAAACAATGTATGTTTTTTTTTCAAAATTAAAATAAAAAAGATGTGAAATTATGATTAACGATAATCCCATAGATGGGGAAAAATAACAGGTTTTTAATGTAGAAAAACATTCAAAAGTTTGTTATGTTTTCATATTCAATTTGAATGAGAAATATATTTTTTTGAATAAAATTTTATAAATGGATGTATAATTGAAATAATTTTACTTTAAAATACATTTTAAATATAAATTATTATTGTTAATTATTTAAACAAAATTATAGTATTAAACTAAAATGTAGTAGTTTTCACAATTTATCAAAAAATGTAGTTTCTATGAAAAATACAACAAATCATCACAACAATAATTTCATAATTATGAATATAAAATGATTATTATTTTAAAAAATATAATTCATAAAAGTTAAAAATATTATTTAAAATATATGTTTTACCTTAAAACATGGAGAAACTCGGCCTTGTGTGTCCCATAAACTAACTCATTGTTGTGTGTACTATAAGTTAGGCTATGTGTTGCATGTAATGAATGATCAACATTTTGTTTCATATCTCACAATTTAAAAATAAAATAATCTATTTTCAATGTTGCGTAAAATTAAATATTTGAAAAATATTAATTATTTTCAAAAAATATATTTCACAAAATCTCAGGGTGTTACATTAAACCCCCCCCCCATAAAATGAATTTTTCCCTAAAAATTCATTTACATTTTCAAACGATTAATACTAGAATGATTCATTCATTGATACATACATCTTAGAAATGAATACAAGAAAATTTACTTAAAAAGGTAATGTTTGAAACATAATGATTATCCAATGTCACATATACTTGGGTTTCCTTATAGGAGAACATAGGTGGCAAGGGAAAACATGGAAATGGAAGAAAAATATGACTATCATGTTCTTAGTGATATTTTTATATAACATGAGTTGGAAAAATATAAAAATACAAATCCATAAATTTTTTATGACCCATGGTATATTCTGATTCATTGAAAACATAGGTATAAGACAACATTATTTATTTGATGATCCTTTTTCCTAAAGTAGAATAATATTCATTCAAAACTATACTTGAATGATTTTTGGAAAATATCCCACTTTATTTTTCAATGATCCACTTCACTTATTCCTTTAAAAAAGAAGGTGACTCGTTCATTACTGAAGTACTAAAAGATCATCAAATTCATGATATTCCATCCCATTTCTCATCAGTTATCATCAACACAATCTAGAGTGACCAAATATCCAATATGAATAAAAACTCATACAGTGAGATAACACATTAATCATATTAACATCTTCTGATTTTTATATTAATTATTCCATAAATAGATAAACTTATAACCCTATTGAATGTAAAAATTCCAAAACATTAGAATGAAATAAAAAAATAAATGTAACATTGATCCACCATATATCAAAATATATCTCTTGGTAATCACATTCCATAATTGTGAATACCCTCATCATATATTCTCTTAAAACATGGTAATAAACTGAATTACTATAAACCCTTTTGTAAAACATGCATTATTCCTTATTCCAAATGTTACAAGGTATATTCCATAAACACAATATCTTTTAATATTCATCATTTCTATCATAGAAAACTATTTCAATAATCATTTCCCTCCAATTTACTTATTCATATCGAGCATAACTTTACCCAAACAACATTTTATCAACATCATACAGTAATTAAGGGATACATTCTATAAATAAAAATAACATCATCCCATGAAGAGACATTTTTATGTCTCCATCACCATCCAACATGTATTTTTCAATCATTAATAAAAACATATTCTAACAAAACTTATATATTTCGGTATTAATATAATATTATCCTTGAATTCCAAAATATAAGTACGTCATTAGTGAAACCTTCTCCTTCAAAAATTACTCAGGCATCATCCACTTGATCCTTAATACCTCTTTAATATAATATGAAATATGAATCGTATATTAATCTTCTTCAACCTAAATCTAATCATTCTCCTAATTATTAATTTATACAATAATATAAGAATAACACATAACATTGACATGTCATTTGAGGTATCATTATCTTTTTATGTGTAACCATCACTCGTAACACCTTCCAGAACACATTTTTGATATTTAAACATGGTAAATCGATTCCCATAAATCCAATACATTCAATATATGAATCATTATGTGTGATAAATATACATTCTTTTTAACCCAATTACTAAAACCAAAAATCACGATGTGAGAAACACATATATTATATGATTCCAAAATATTGACACCTTCCGTAATCAATAACAACAAAATATTATCCAATATTATTTTTAGACAACATATATTTAAATATTTCGTGATGGTTCGTGAAGAGATTTTGAAATAACAATGCATATATACCCGGAGATTCAATCCAAGTGTGCAGTAAGTCCTGTTGTCATGTACCAGATTACCCTAAGTCATTCCTGAAACTTCATGTTATAGTTTTAGTCCTATTTATATCTATGACAAAGCCACATCCATATTATGTATCCAAAAAGGGATGTATTCTTGGGAAGCCCCTCACTCTATAATTTACCAAAATTCCAGGACATTTTACTAAATGCTAACTCATCCTTACACTTATCCATAGAGACATCCCTAGGAATATCCTTTAAAATATAGCTAATAATTTCACTAAATCATAATCATCATAGTTTCGAAATTTCGACTATAAATTTCCATTGATACATACTATAGCCGCCTAGTATTGGAATACATTTATATTAAATGATTTTAGATTAATATTTAGTACATTTTCAAAAATTTGGACAAAGGTCCCTAATAGTATATTGTATTTGGAAGCCTAAAAAACAAATCATTTATCATAATGAAATATATCTAACATCTCCAATAATGATCTCCACCTTTTGTACATATTCCTCAAACCCTCCCTCATTACTTGGTGAATGGAAAAATTAGAAAGGAATGAACTCATATGATCAGTATGGGTTAATAAGGGAAATTCCTAAGAATAACATAAACAAAAGTTTATGGAACATGAGTGTAATAGTTGATGATCATGTACTGCATATAACAGAAAAAAATAAATAATTGATGGTCCTAAGAAATTAATAATAACAAATTAAAAATATAAGACAAGGAATAATAACATAGGAAAAGACAAGGAATCTATCTAATGTATGTTGTTTTATAACATTGTCAACATGTATATGTAGAAATATGTTCACTTAATAAGATAAGGACATGGAATCTGGATCCAAAAACAACTTGTGTAAATGCAACAAAGTCTATTCAAAACATTTTGAACATGTCATCTAGCTCTTGTATAAACATATAGACATGAAATTAATTCCATGTATAACATAGTGAATTTGTAATAAGGTTCATTCATTACCTAAGGGAAAAGAATCCATCTCTATTAATAACATTGTTAACACTTAATAAGGTTCAGCTATTACATCATTAACATGTAATTATGTTCATGCAAAATTTTATAGACATAAAACTGGGTCCATACATAACATTAGGATCATGAAAATCAGTTTAACAAGTATCATTAATACTAATGAGGCATCCATTGTCACCTGATTGATTAGAGGGATATATAGGTCCCAGCCATCTCATAATAAAATAATTCAAACATGTACCATAATATAAAAAAATAATCATCATATCAGGAATCATAAAAATATGTAGGTTTTATAAACATAAAACAATAACCCATAAAAAGAAATGGGAATAATTAACATTTCTTCACATCAAAATATATGGAAAAGTGATAAGTTTCATAACCATTTCATCAATGCCTAAAACGTGAAAAGATACGGGTTATATAAACATGTAACCCGTAAAAGGGAAACAATCTTTATAAAGACTATGACATTAAGAATAAGACATTCATAATAAAGATATAAATGTTACCTTTATATAATTTCCTAGAATGGAATGAATAAAATCGATGGATGTTATCTTTTATTGAAAATAATTTTGAAATATCATTAAATAATATTTCTTTAGGGAAATATCCATTTTTAATGGAAAGCTAATTAATAACAACGTAAAAACTTTTAAAAACAATTCCATTAAAAAATTATTTGAAAATATATAAATCAATCATTTGAAACAATAAATCATTTTTAATGTATTTTTTTTTTAAATTATATTCATCAATATTTTGAAACCATTTTCTAAATCATTTTTTGAATATAATTGATTTTCAACCGAAGAAATTGATACTTAGATTTTACATAAAAACATTATAATAAGTACCAAATGGTGCAAAATGGTACTAACACATGAGGATATCTTAAAAAAATAGACGATAATGAAACTAAATAGTGTTATGAAGATATAGATCATAATATTTATTTAAAGTAATTATAAACATCAACGATCCCAAAAAGCGATGAGATTGCCTCAAAAAAAGATTATAACTCGGTAACTTGGGGTCATACTCTCCATGCAAGAAAATTAAATTAAATGAATCTTAAGATATCATTAAATAAATTATATTCATGATATAAATGTAATTGAGGAGTATATTCAACTCACAAAATATTTCATGTTCATAACTAATTATATGTCTCAAAAAAGGAAAATTGAGACACAACTCTTTTACCAATTTGGTATCTTTTGAAACATAAACCCCATGAAATAAGGATAATTAAATTTACATGTCAATACACATAAATTTAAATACAAGATACATATAAAAAATCATGTTCTGTACATAAACCACTTAAATTCCAGGAGTGTCGAACATAACATGAATCTCATACAAATTAAATGTGAAATGAAATCCGTATACCTTGTCTCGTAACTCTTTACGTACTCATACTTGCTTCTTCTTTATAGGGTAAATCATTTTGGATTATTTCAAAAGGCTTCCATGAGAGAATTTAAACACAAAGGGAGGATTATAATATAAAGGGAGGGAAGTGGGGAGGTTATTTGATTAGAGGTTTTTTCAGCCAAGGGATTTGAGAGGTGTGAAGATTTTATAGTGTTCGTGATTTTTTATAGTAGAGAGGGAGTAGAACTCTTGTAAATACCAAAAAGTGTTCACTATTGGGTGTTCTACCTTACCTAATGTTCCAAAACATTGAAATATAATGGATTAGAGAGTATTAATATCCAAATAAAACCTTCACTAAAAAAATATGTGCATTTTAATAATTTGGTTACTTAACTTATAAGATTATCCAATTTTATTATTTTGTTTTTTATTAATGAATCATTTTTTTTAATATAATTAATTTGATGATTAAGAAAAAAATTAATTATAAATTTATTATAAAATGTAGAGACACTAATCTATTAATATGATAAATAATTTTTAAAATAAAATTACCATATGTTTTGGAATTGAATTTGAAAACCAACACACGTGATACACTAACACACAATTTAATCTCGTATAGTGTTAACAACATCTTCAAAATATATGGGAAACTATTTTATTTATTAAAGATTATTTTTGACATTAATAAACAATATTTATTATTTATGGACACTTGAAAACCAGTTTTCTGAACATAGGGTTTCTTTTAAATTTAAATCATTAAATTATATTTCAATTTTTTTAAATTAACAATAATTTCAATTTTTGACATTTTACAATTAATATTAATTTAAAAATATGAACCTTATATTTTAATTCCAATATATTAGGTTTAATGATGTGTAAAAATATATATTCATCTAAAATAAATATAAATTCAACAATTCTATCTATAAATTTCTCTTATATTTTTTTAGTAACAATTATTTTAGTTAATTATTAAATAAATAATCACTATATTGTTGTTTCTTAAGAATTTTAAGTAAATATATTATCTATAGAAATTAATTAAAATATATTTTGATAATAATAACCCACATATATTTCTATAGGACATGTATGACATAAAATATGATGTTTATTACATGACTTAAAATTTTATAATAGTTAAATGTAAGGAATGTTCGATTTTTTCCTTTTTCCTTGCATAACCTTTTATATATGGCCATTCCATTTTACAATATCCTTGTAACCCATAAATTTATAAAATTTGTGGTTATTATATAAATATATATAGGCATAGAATTTCTTTTGGACATGTATAGTAGTCAATTTGTCCTTTTAATTATTTTTAAGTCTTTTATTAAGGTTAATCATACTTAAAGCATCATAATTAATTTTAATCACATTCACTAATCATTTTGGTAAAAAATTAAGTTGATCATATAATAAAAAAATATAAATCAAATTATAACCATGTAGGTTATTTTTTCAATATTCAAATAACATATGTTAGAGAATTAAGATTAATTGTAATCCCATATATGAGGAGGTATAATAGATTTTTTATGTTGAAAAACACTCAAAAGTTTGTTAAGTTATTATATTAAATTTAAATGTGAAATTCAATATAATGAACATAATTGTATTTGGGGATATATAAATTAAATATTGACTATTTAAAAAACATAAATATAATTTAGAATTTTTAATTTTGTAAACAAGATGGTCTTTTTAAAATAAAATTTAGTTGTTTTCACTATTCATCAAAAATTGATGGTTCTAAGAAAAATCCAAAAATTTCACCCATGGATAATTGTGACATCCTATATTCAAAATAATGCTTATTTTACAAAATAAATTTCACCAATAGGTTAAAATTATGTTTCATCAATGGTTCTCCATTAAAATACTGCCAAACATGGTATTGCGAGTACCATAAACCTAGTTTTGTTGCATGAACCATAAGATAAGATAAGTGTTTCATGTAGTTAAATATAAACTTATTGTTATTTATATCATTAAAAAAAATAAAATAATCTATTTTTAGAGTTGTGTGTAATTATAAATATCAAAAAGATTAATTAATTCAAAAAATATATTTCACCAATTCTCTGCGTGTTACAACGGTATTCCATGATCTTTATTTTGTTGAATACTCTCTCCTCCACCATAATTGAATGTGGGGATGTGAAAATTGATTAGGGAAATTATCATTGTCTTATAAATATCCATAACATTTTATTTCACTTAACTAATAATCCCATGACTCTAGAAACCACATCCTTGGTGTGGAAGGATTTGACATTTAAAGATTTACATTCTTAATACTGATTTTTTATTTCCCTATTTTGTATATCGTATTTTTCATCATAATTCATAACGTCATTTATTTTTTGGTTTTTCTTCAAATTTATATCTAGAACATTAATTTTTCTATTTATATTCTAAATTTATTTTATCATCTATAAATTTTCAATAACATTTGAATGCCTTTTTTTCTAATAGTAATACCAAAATAATTGTTCTCACTTCATTACTATGTTTTGATTTATACCTTTATTTAATGATTTTTATTTTTAATGAAAGTGTTTTATTTTCTTCCCAAAATTATTTGGTGACTATTTAATATATTAATATTAAATTTATATAGCAATATTAAATAAAAGAGGCATTTATATTTTCCCGAAACATGTTGTGATTATTTTTATAAATAATAAAAAATTATACCATTTCACTTATTTAAGGTAGAAATATTTGAAAAAAAATTATATTCTTCCTTTTTAATTATTATTCCCATTATTATTAAATCAGATCGAACACTATTTTAAAATCGGTAGATTTATTTCATACAAAATTCCATCAAAATTAGTGGTAGATCATCAATTTTTTTATTACATTATTTTATCACTTTTATTTTTCATTAAGGTAAAATGATTTTTATTTTATTCTTTAATATCTGTCATCAATAATAGTTATTATTTATTTAATTTATATTCTTCATTATAATTAATATTAATCTAATATATATCCATTAAATATAATATTATATGTTTCTCATTATACATATGTATAATCCATATGATTCATGGAATACATTCCTACTACATTATACCCATTATTCTTATTTGCATCCACTCTCCCTCCCCCCAATATCCTTATATATAATCCCTCCACACCCTCAACCCCTCTCTCCAAAACTACAACTCTCCGATAAACCCCATATCATAATTCCCTCTTATAAGTCATCACCCCCACCTTCTCTCTATAATAACCCCTCTCACCTCCTTACCACCAACCCGTCTGTATTTCCACCTCGGACAGCACAGTCACCCCTATCTAGGACTCATCACCCTGAGATGTTTCTATTTACTGACATAACTCTATGATTATTACTAACATTGTTTCATTTGATTAACTATGATTTACATCATTCTGATTAAAAATTATGTTCATTCACATACAATTTCATCTATCTACATATCCATGTTATTTTCTATATCTATAGATATTGAGATTTCTAATATCTTATTCTCAGTTTCCTTCCCCATGATGAAATTCCTCCAATGGATGATATAGGTGACTCTTTATGTGTTTTGTATTTTATTGTTTTTATCTATTTATTTTTAATTTCATGTGATCGTAAACCCGTAACAATATAACGTGACCCTTTTATTGGATTCTATAACCTGTTGTATATAAAGTACAATTTAATCATTGTTGTTCGATGACTTTCATCTCCAAATTCTTACTTATCAAAAAATTGATCAGTATTTTTCTTATCTCCTCGACTCACCCTATATATAACCACATAATTTCATGTATATTTTTTTAGGTGAGGATTTATATTTTCATAATTCCTCTTGTGTGGATCCCAGCCCCCCCCCCCAATCCTTTAATTGGTAAATGTATTTTCTTTACTTGGTTCATTATTTTTAGGTCCATTCACCCAATTCTAGTTCACTTTTTTATTTGTATATTATAGAAATCCATAGTTAAACCTTTTTATTATTTTGTACTATTATTCTATTTCAATAATTTATTTACTATTTTTGTTTTAATTTTAGAAATAATTACTTTTTAAAATTATTATGTTAATTTATTACCTCTTTTTTCACAATAATTTGAATTTTTCCATGAATTGGGACATAATTTTTTCGTTTTTCCATTCAGCTAACCAATATGATATGTTTTTTTTGTTAGAACATGATCTGGGACTTCTATAGAAAACTGGGATTAGGGGGTTTGTAGGACTGGTTTGATACATGCATGGACATGAATGAGATATCTCATTATTTTTTATACTATTTTATTTATCATTTATCATTATAGACTTCAAGTATACAATATACCAATTTATATCCCATTTTTTCCCTATTTTGAATCTACACTCTTTCACCAATGTTCATAATTATTAATTTTTTTTAACATGTTAAATTTTTAATCATCCATTTAAACCTTAGTGATTTTATATAGTTTCTCCAATTATATTTTATGCATAAAAAAATATTGATTGTGGTTTTAAAATAATATTTTTTTAATATTATCACCAGTAATTGTATGTTATTATTTTTTATTATATATATAATTGTTGTATTATTTCACTATAAGCATGATCACTTTTGTGATTATTTTTTTAAGACATTGAACCTAGAATTCATTTAATATTCTATGAAACTAATATTTTTTGGGCCTAAATATACATTTTCTATTAAGTTTTTTATGGTTTAGAAAAGAAATATGTTCCAGTCTTGTATATTGGAAATTAGATAAACATAGAAAAATCATTAAACCATCTGCCAGTAATGATTTTTTCATTAAACCAACAAAAAATAATTTAATCACTTTCCATACAAAAAAAGTATGTTACTCTAGGAGGAAATTATATATCATTAAATTACTTAATTTTTTTTATTCACATATTCATTTAAATAAATTTTATTCTTTCATATTTGTAGTATAATATAAATTTTTGTGATAACATTGATTAAAAGATTGATATATTATTCTTTTATAAAAAATATATAAGCATAAAAAATTTCATCCATCAAACATTAATATCATTATTCTTCCCCATATATATATATATATATATATATATATATATATCATTTAGATATTACGTTCCATTGAATTTCAAGGGGAGAAATAATAACTGATTTTTTATAGGTGATCCTCAAAATTGGAAAACTGGATGTATATTATTTAATTGTTAAATTAAAAATCATATAACTTTTGAAATATTTTTTATTATATTATTTTAAATTTATGAACATTAATTTGTGGATTTTATTAACATTTAATATTATCATATTCAATGGTGATTATCATTGAAAAAAATAAAATCTTATAGGATTTTTGGTTAATTATGTTATTTTTTATTTAATTTTCATTCAACATCACTGATATAAAATTTGGAATTTTTTAAATAATGTTTTTATTAGTTACCTTGTTCTTTGGATAAATGTGGTTGGCTATAGTTAATAAGTATTTATTATATTATTAAAACAATATTAAATTATAGTGGATAACTTCTTATAGAAGATTTTTATTTCATATATATTATACCAAATAAAATGATATTGAGAAAAAAAAATAGTATTCATGTTTTTTATGAAAATATATTTATATATTCTTTTAAGGGAATATTTTTTTTTAAATGATAACTATTCTCATAAATAAACTTTTAGATAATACATGTTTCTTTTTCCCACACTCATAAATATATGTATCATTTCTCTATAATTTAATAATTACCTTGTGAGTCTTATCAACCACCAACCTCAAATATATGGAATTTTTTAGTCACATTTACATTCTAAAAAACATATACAATGATCGGTATTTTGAAAAATATGTTGGGGTGAGAATAGAATAAAAGAAAGTACTGATCCTACTAATAATTATTTTAAAATTGTTTCTCACAAATAAATAATATTTTTCAAAAAAATATTTTGAAATTATAACATTTCATGTTTATGATTTCAAATCAATGTTGGTTGGTTTTCAACCAAAGAGTATAGGGTGATATTTCGAACATATTATTTGTGAGATAATTAATAGTTTAGACCATATATATCAAAATTTATTTTAATCATCCACAAAAAAAAATTTATTTCGTTTCAAAAAATTTAAAATCATTAATGATTATACGAATTATATATAAGCCCAAATTTTGAACATTTCTATCCACATTATAATATTACATTTAAATTTAAAGTTTTAAGAATGCTTTCATAGGATAGTAGAATTGTTTTATCACTTTTATTTTTAATAAAAAGTCGTGGTGATGTTCTTATACATATATTTTTTATATATATTTTTTATATAATTTTTGTATACATTGGTTCTATATATATATATATATATTCTCATTTCCATATAAATATTCATTTTTTGTCTTCTTTTTAGTTATCTTCAAATTATTTCTATATATATATTTATTTATTTTTATCTTTATATATATATATATATATTACCAATATATATATATTTATGATTTATATTTATATACTTCTTTCAAATTTTCATGAATATGTAGTCATTATATTTTTTTTAAACAAAAAATCATGAATAATATTTTTTTAGTTAAGCATTCTTAGATGTTTCCTTACCACTACCGTTGTATCTGATTTTGCTAAAATATTTATATTTTACAAATAATTAATCACCCATGCTACTAATAAAGTGATTTCATAATAAGTGTTTAAATTATTATGTCTTGAAGGAATATATTCATTATATTTGGAAGACTATTGGAACTAGATTCTCTGCATGCCTTAAACCTGATCATATAAATCATTTTTATATTTAGTATACTATAAACATTTAATAATCTAATCATATTTTATAATTTCTATATAGTTATTTATTTGATTAATATATAATTCAAATTAAGAATATTTGGGTGTTAATTCCTTACTTATATATGAGAATAATAAAAAAGAAACTTGATTTTTGTCTTTTGGTGTTTTGTTTTCTTCTCAGTTATTATAATTGTGGCATGTGATTTATTTAACAAGTATTTTTCCAATTAAGATATGTATTTATTTAGTAGATTTTTTGTTTTAATTAAATTGAATTATTTTTTCATCAATGGGATGAGGTTATGTATTTTCATTATTTTATTTGTTACTTCACATTCGAATATGATTCATTTTTTCTTACATATTCATTTACAACTAAAATGTGTTTTCTTACTATTGTTTTATAGATGTTAAAGAATATTAAATATATATATGTTTACTTAAACAATGGGGGATTGAAGGTATTATAATTTCCCAATATTTCATACATTTTCTATGTAAGGGGTGTGTAAAATTTAATTCTTTAACTAACTTTTAGTTTTTAAAGAACTTTTTTTCAGGAAGTGGAAAAGAAAAAAGTTTTAGTATGGAATATTAGAAATAATATAAACACAAAAAATCACAAAAATAGATTCTATAAAAGAGTTTATTATTAATCCAAAACCCAATAATTTCATTGATATCACTATGTTCCAGTTATGTTACTCCACCATGAATTTATATTTCATTTACATTATGAAATTTTTTCTTTAATTAAAAATTTATTTTATTAAATATCAACCAATAAAACTTTTATTATAATCTATTTAATTTTTTTCATCATTAAATGGAATATTAAAATATTGTACATTTATAACATATATAAGGGAATCATATATTTATCCCCTAAAACATTAATATCATAATTCATTCCATTATATATATATATGTTGTTTATCTAGTGCATTCAATGGAATTTAATGGGGGAAATACTAGCTAATATTTTCATTATAGTTTAACAATAAAATTTTAAAACCGCAGGTATTCACTATTTTGTTTAAAATACAAAAAACCCATATTGAAACAGTGATATTCATATTATTTTTTATATCCGACTCTATATATTTTTGAAATATATAACATTTCATACTTCAATTATGTATAATCATGTTCAATGGTGATTATCATCGAAACAATACACATTTTATGTGACTTTGGGTAATATGTATTATATTTCATTTAGTTTTCTTTCATCATCATATTAATGTTTTGAGAACTTTTTTAATCAAATTTTATTTTTTATACCCAATTAATTGGATAAACACTATTGTCAATAGCTACTAGGGGTTTATTATAATATTAACCATATATTAACTTTCTATTTATAACTCCTTTGATAAAATCATTATTTCATATCTGTTTTACATATTAGTATAATATTGAGTAACAAATACAATAATCATGTATATTTTCTTAAAATAAAATATATCAATTCTTATATGAGAGGAAATGTTTTTATTTAACTGATATTTTTTCATACCAATGTAATTTTTTTAATAAATAGTTATTTATTTCTTAGTCTTAAATGTTTTAATATTTAGACTATCATTTATCATTAACCATTGAGAATCAGGAGCCACCTACAATAAATCATTAGAGTTTGGTGCTCAATTTTAAAGTATAAAAAACTTACATATTGATAGGTATTCTAAATAATAAGAAAAGGTGAAAATATAATGAATGAAAGAGGTGATAATTTTGTGAAATATTATAAAAAATTTCAAATATATATATTATATTTTTTAAAAATAAAAAAATAAATTTGTAAATTTTAATTATAGTCACTTCATTAAATATTCATATGGTTGCAGAACCTTTGGGATATATTGACATTTATACCATATTATCAATTTGTTAATTAAAAATTTAACCACTAGGAAAGTAATTTATTATCTATTTTCAACCACATTTTTATATTTATTATGTTTTACCTAATTTAAACTCAAAAACTATTATTTTAGTTTTTTTTAAGTGATCATTTGGACAATTTCCATCTATTTTTTTTAAAAAATCTATATTTGAAAATAGTAGGAATACATTCATGGGTTCTGTCATTGACTTATCACTTTTCTATTTCTTAAATATTTATGGTGTTGTTCTTATACATATTTTTTGTGTATATTGATTATATATATATGGGTATTTTTTATGCACATGTGTAATATATATATATATATGTATAAATATATATATATATATATATATTATATATAAATTCAACTTAGTTTCTCAATACATATATATATATATATTATTATTTCATTTTATCAATAATTATTATATATATATATGAGTATATATATATATATATTCTTTATATATATATATATATATACTGTATATGTTTATGCTTCTATCTTGTTATTATAAATTTTTATTCATCAGAGTAGTTTTAATTAGAAAAAACATGACAACTACTTGTAAATTTTTTTAACTCCCATGTAATGTTAATTAAATCAACCATGGAAAATGATTAAATTTATAAATTTATATATTATCCATAATAAATCACCCATGCAAACAATAATATGTTGGTATAATAAGTTTGTGACATAGGAGGCTATGAATAAATCCAGTATTCACATTTGCAAGACTGTTGGAATTAGATTATTATCAAGGCTTAAACTCAAGAAGGTATATAATGTATTCTATAATAATATATAATTATTTAATATTACAAAAATAATAATAAACCGTAATTCATTATCCATTTCATTAATAAATTATTCAACTTATGAATTATGAGTTGTTTAATAACATTATTCTATATCATCATTTTCAAAGGAATATTGATTTCGGTCTTTTAGTGTTATACTATATTCTCCTCCAACTATTGTAGAGGAATATGATTCCTAAAAATGAATTGACCCATAATGATGTGTATTTTTATCAAATATTTTTTTGATGAATTAAATAATATTTCATAAAAGGGACCATGTTATGGATCTATTTTACTTTCAGTCATCATTCAAATTCAAATAGGATTATATTGTTCATTTAAATTCATATATAGTTAATATTGGGTCGTTTACTATGTTTTTTTATTTTTTGGAATTATTTAATATTACATATATAGTTATGGTTACTCTAAAATCATGATATCGATGTTAATGAGGTCTAACATTGTTTCTTGGGCAGCCTATATTAGGAGTGTGTAATATTTATTTATCCATGATTTTATGATACTATTTTATGTGGATAAGGAAATTAGGATAATAATGGAGATGATGTTTTATGATTCTATTTTTATAATTATGGAAGCTGCATTAAGATATCATCCTATTGAAATATTCACTATATTGACTAATGAATAATTAGGTAAAATAATTATTTATTTTTATATCACATATTCTATATTTTGTATTGGTGAATGTTCTGTATACTATTGTTCCCAATATCCACCATATTTTTGGTCATTGGTATTCATGTTTAATGTATATAGGTTTCCATGGTAATTTATGAGTTTTTTCTATATATAATTTCTTTTATAAAAAAATCCACCTATTTGTTGATGTCTTTATTGATGTTTTATGGAGGCCTCCATTGATCATGTAAAATTTTTTGTATACTCATTCAATGTTTCCATTTTAGATAACTATTAATGAAAATCTAATTTATTAATCATACTCTATATATATATTTAAATATTAATATTTCTATTCAAGTTTGAGAAAAAATATCATAAAATAAGAAGATCACCATAATATCCATAAACCTAGCCATATTACAGATTGATGAAATAAAAAAAATATTTTTTCCTTTAAATTGATATTTGGTTTCTTATCAAAAAACATAATTTCTCAATTAATTTTTTTTATAAAAATATATTTTACGATTTATTATTTGGATTGATGGAGTCTATTTTTCTGAATATGAATTTAATATCATCATGCTGGTGTCTAGCACATAATCTTCATTTTAATATTCTATTTTTCAAGAACTCGGATCATGTCTTTACTATAACATCAAGTTATAACAATCGAGTTCATGAATTTTCAAATCTACAATCAATAATCACAACCACTATGGATCAAATATAAACAATAAACATCATTATTTTAATTTTATATTGATACATAATTATATATTTTAAGATTCAATTTATTTTAAATACTATTACCTCTTATTTTGTTTCTCGAATGTGGAAAGTCAATATTTCCACCTGGATTTTGTATCTAATCTATGTAATTCCAATGTAAAAATAAATATAAACATGAAAATTTTCAACAGTGAGAATCATTCAACAATGAAAAATATGTGATATGCTAAATTATCATTAAAAATATTGAATTTACATGATTCATAAAATAAAATACCCAATTACATATGTAACATTAAAAATATTTTATAATTCAAGAATATGATATATAACTATGTGGAATATATACATTATATGTGACTAATATGGGAAGATGATATATTTGAATATTAACTGAATTAAAGAAATTTCAACTATTATATGTTTAATTGAATAATAAAATCGTAATATATGTTTACTGTCATATGTAATGTCGACAATGAAATATATTTTGAATTCCTAAATTTGTTATATAACATTTTATTGTATATAAAAAGTTGAACTAGTTATACATGCAACTTGATTTGGATTCCAAATTATTTTGATAGGGAATTTGTGTTAGAAATTTCCTTAATAGTTTATATGAAATATACATATTAATATATGCTCTTATAAATATATTTAATATCAATATAAACCATTTAATATAGAAGTTGATAATAAAATTGTGTATGATTTCAATAAAAAAAATTTCATCTCACACATTCAATTCTCAATCATACATGATATTTTATAATTATATTCAACATTAATTCATTTAAATCATGTAAATTTACATTAAATTACAAGACATTTATAGTTTTAATTAAATTCATTTAAACATGAATGAATAAAATATTGTAAAATATGTGTAGTTTTAAACATTGACATTTTATTTCATATGTATAAACATAATATTTTTTCATTCAATTTAATTTTATAATTATATATGAAACATTGAACTATTTAGATGCATGGAAGCTACTTTAAAAATTATATTTTAAAGTTATAATTAAAAAATTATTTTAGTTGTTTTATTATCTAATATTAAATAGATGATTATTTTTTAGATTCTAATTGTTATTTTCAATGTAAATCTGTTTCAATCTTTTACTTATTCAAAAATGTTTTTAGGTTTTTCGAAATTAATAAAAAAATTAGTAATGGAAAAAGTTTTTTTTAAGGTATCTATTTTGAATTCCTTTACTAGATTTACTCATATATGTTTCAAAATCATAAATAATTGATGTTAGAACTCATTTTAAGTCTCAAATTATGAAATTTGATCGAAATAATTAATGTTATTTATATATTTTATTGATTTTTTACATATATGTTTTCATGAGTTCTATTCCTTGATCTATTCCTATCAATTTTTTAATATTGTAATTATTATTTTATTTTATAATTTTTTGTTAATCTGATATCTCATGGATAGTACATTGAATTTTCCTTAAACCATCGTTTATATTCTAGTTTATATGCTAAATATCATACTTCATAATTTCATTTTTTCAACTTTATTCAACTAATATGAAATTTGAATAGTGAATTCTCATTAGCCTCTCAACCGGAAGCCCATGAATTAGGGAACCCTTACATTCCAATTACCAATTTTGATTCTTATTAACCCCATCATTAGATAGGGAATTCTTTTTATTGATATTTTTCTCTCAGTTCTTTAGATGTCCCATGTGTTAATGTTACTAATTCTAATTTCACCTTTTGGGGAAACTGTTTTTTACTTGGAGGTTTTCTGTTTAAGTTAAATTAAAGCATAATCAAGAAGGGACAAACATATTTTATGAGTGATTGACCTAAATCATCTATATATGGTTATTTTGAATGAATATATATTGTTATTTATTTTCTATCTATTATGATTTATTTACCATAACATAATGATATGTGTTTTGAAATTGAGAATATAGATATGAAGTTAATTTAGTTGATGTTGTTTCTCATTTCAAGTCATATATTATTCCATCTAGCAAATGAAATTTATATTTTTTTCATTTAATATTTTATATCATATTATTTTTCATTACTACTAAAAAAATTGATGATCTTTTATGAAAGGGATGATCTCAAAAATCCCAGCCCACAAACAAACATGACTACTTAGAGTCACCATCGATGTTATGTGATGGAAAAAGGTAGAAATCTGGGGCGACACACTATGAATAAATTCATTACCACCCATCAAACACCCATTTCACGTCAAATGGTTCACCGCTGAAGAATAATCCATTGAAAAAACTATTGATCTTCCATTCCCTCCCCCCAGCCCTAAAAACAGTCTCTCAAGTGATACCAAGCAAAATATAATCTTCTATTTTGATCACATCCAGCTTCTCTCTACAATAATACCTCATCACTTGATGACTTTTCTATCCATAGCAAGGTGTTGAGATAATTCTTATATGAAATAAGATTATTATTTTAAACTATATGATCTCTAATATCAACTATATAAACTTTATGAAATCCAACATCTACTATAAATATATAAGAATATTGATTAATTTTTCAAAAAAATTACCAATTTAGTTTAAATTAATAAATATTGTTTATGTTTGAACATGGTTCTTCCCTCAGTTATAATTCTTATATGCAACAAGATTATTATTGTTTATGCAGTTTCCTTCCCTCAGGTACCTAATGAATAGATTAATTCATATATGCAATAAGATTATTATTGTTTATGTTTGGTACCCAAAACCAGAAATTTGGGAATGATACTGCATTATTGATTGTTACAAGAAAATGTTTGTGTCCGACATCATGTTTAGATAGAACCTTGTGAGGCTACATAGTGGACTACTACAAGCCTCACAGTTTTATAAATAGTGTAATTTGAACATTACACCCATGTTATAATCTCTGATATTTTCTCGAGATCATTAACACAATTTGAGCACAGTTAGTTAAATGATGTATGAAACTATACGGTGTTCCCCCATCCGAAATTAAAGGGTTCTTAGTTGGAAGGATATTCCAACCTTGCGGTGAAACCATGATATCCTCTATTAAAGTTGAATTTCGAATTTTTCACAAATTTAATTTCTATTAATATCATTATTCTGCCATATAATTCATTAGACAAAACTACTCTCTTGTGAGTTTCACATTGTAGACTATTCAATTATTATTTTTTGATTATCCTTATGATCTGAAAATCAAAAACTAACTATCACATTTTATATTCTCATGTATGCTCTCAAATACTATAGATAAGTTCCTCCTTTGATTTTTCTATCGGATTCCCTATTTTGTAAATACAAATATTCCATATTTTTAAGGCCATTCTCTATTCATCATTATTCTCTTATCATTATTAGAATCAGGAGAACACGCTAAACAATATATCAACTGCCTAGAAACTATAGGTGGACTCATTATTTTCCTTGAATTCTAATCTGTTTATATATATGTCATAGTACTGTGTGCCCAATTATCTGAATGTGTCCCTAGAAACATTATATAATTTATCCATTGAATTGATTGTTATATCCTATGCAATTAATGAGGTTGGTTTATAAATGTTAAATTGATATGGTACATCAATTGGAATAGTTTGTTTCGGTTGTTGGTTTAGTTTATTTTGGATGTATGAATGTCTATTGATATTGGATACCTATGAGGAGTTTCCTTTACCCCTTTACCTATGTTTTTAAATATAGAATTATTAATAGTGAATTGAATTCTTAATTTATATGAAATTTGAACTATAATATGAATTTTGGATAGAATTGATAAAAAAAAGTTAATGGATATCATTCCCTATACACATTCAATATATTGGTTGATTAAGCGTGAGAGGATTGATGTGATGAATTTCCATATTAGTATATTTAATACTACAGATTATATAGTTATCCATGCATTTAACCATCATCTGAGATGAATTTCAATTTCAATTATTAAGTTGATTAACTACATTTAATTAAATGTTTTTCAATTAATATATTCTTTCTGTGATACTTGATTTTGTATAAAAACACTATTGACAAACTCATTTGGATTCTACCTTGTTTATTCTTGAAATACACATGGATGCCTTATATGGACTACCCAGGATAGAATAGCGGGGTATTACTTTTATTTATCGATTGACAGAAGGATTCTTTATGAATTCCCAAGGAACGAATCACAGTGGAGTTGGGTAAATATTCCATGGGTCGTGCATGGTCAACTATAGTGGAATTCCAAGTGACAACATTGGTGTTTTTATTTTATACCACACCTAGAGTAACATCTGGGTTCTTGTGATGATCACAACAGTTGGGATTGTAGGGAATTGGTTTATATTGTACCTAGAGCGATTCCTAGATTTCAAATGAGGAATTTCATGGATAGTCTATAGTTATAAATTGAATAATTAATTAAATAATTTATATGAAACATCTCCCAAGACAAATCACAAGCATAGATTCAGTCTTCTCTTACACATTATGGATAGCCAGTTAATGAATTATTTTAGCATATCACTATGGGGGACACTGCGCTACATGTTAGGTCCGGATATTAAAAATTATATGAGGCTATATATTTAAATGAATTTGATTATAAATGAAATGTGATTTAATTCTAATCCAAAAAAATTCATATAAATGAAATTGATAAAATAATATAGGTTTTAAATATGTTCTCGACATTATAGGATATTTACTTTTATTAATTCCTCCATACCTTCTATTAATTTTTGCACAAATTTATTATTATATGTATTCATGGATTTGATGGAACTAGTACATAGGTATTTTCCTACATGTATTATGTCTCAAATCCTACTTAGGATTACATTGGGTACCTGAATAGAAATAATGGATGCATGTATAGAAAAGAGAAAATATAATACTATAGATTCATGATTATTTCTTAGGAGTAGGAGTGCTTAAAACCAACCCGAGTCTTATGATTGAAGTTAAATAGTTTTTTCCATTTGGTATTTTTGTTCCATATATTATAGTGCTACCATGCATATATGTTTTCGATATTTTGTAGAAACACATGAAATGTATCCTCATCAATTTTTTATGATAATCCTTATAGTGTTTATTTATATACAACATTGATTTCTTCTATTGTTTGATTGTTATAAAACATCTACTACATTTTTATTATTATATTTTTGTTGTGATACACTCTGGGGATGATGGAATTGTCTCCCCATTGACACACATAGGCCCTTGATACTAGTGGAAATCCTTTAGAGTGTGGGTTGATTTTCTTCAAATTTTATGTCCATGAGTGATCAGGGAATTATTGATTATATTCTAGTTTTTGGAAATTAAAATTAATATATTTATGTGTAATTTTATAAACATCAACTATATGAACTCCAACATCAATTATAGCCACAACTTCAACTGTAAAAAAATATTTAGGAATTTATTATATCAAAATAGGAATTTCCGTTCATATAAATAATAACTTAATGCTCATGAATATTATTTTAGGATTTTATATTCAAGATAGATGTTTTTATCCATAATAATGTTTTCCATACTTTTATATAGTATTGTAGAATTCAGTATTACAAGTATGAATAGAGTTTTATCTTATTATATATCTGTATTTTATACATATAATGATCATTCCTACATCAACCATTCTATATAAAAATAGAGGGGATCCTAATTTGAGAACCTCAAAAGGATTTTAGTTATTTTTGAACTGGTGGTAATGCTAAAAAATTGAGTTAATTTAATGTACTAATATTAAAAATAAAAATATCTAGTCTTTAATATATCACCTATACAGTTTATAAAATAAAAATATTCATCATAAATTTTAAAATTATATTTTTTATTAACATTTTCTCAATTAATTTATCCAAAATCACTAATTATATTACAAGTTTATGGAATTTTTCAACATATTCACTGTTTCATTCTCAATTGTATAGTAAATATGATAGTTCTATTGGTTATAACTAGTGGTTTAGTTTTAATTAACTGAAAACTGAATGTTAAATATCTTTTAATTGATTAAATTTAGATAGTAAAATTTTAGATCTAATATTCGAATATTTTTCTTACTTTTTCCTCTAATGCAGCATTTTTTGAATCAACTATAAAATATAAAATATAGATTATTGTTTTTCCTCATTCAAATCCATTATATGGATTCTATCATCACATAAATTATATGCAATTCTACCACAAATTACACCACTATTAGATAATCAATGGGACATTAGATAATATTTTATGAACCATCCACTGTTCTATCAAAAAAAAAATTCAGATACATCCAGGGGTGTTTTAAGATTTAATCAAATAAATTGATTTATTATATCTTCACCATCATCATCAGGGCTCAAAATCATCCATTAAAAATTTTACGAGAAGATATTTATAGTTATTTCAATGAACTATTATTAGGAATCATGAATTAAGTTTTTTTAATTTATAAATTTTAATAATATGTATTATATTTCACAGATAAAAACCATATCAACTGGAATAAATATATTTTTTCTTCTAATGATGTAATGAATCGTAAAATGGACTTTGAAAACATATACGGTTTGGTTTTTTTATAAATTTTATATTATTAAATTAAATTAATTTCTCATATTATTTTCAATCACATAAATGGTTAACTCAATAGTATGAGAAAGTGCGAGTGAATTTGTAATTACATGCTAATTTGATTCAAATGAACTGTTTTGGTATATGATTAATATAGAACAATAGATTTTTTCGACATTATACACTTATGGAATCTATTTTTTCTTACAAATTTTATCAAATAAAAATACCATTACAACTATTTATGTTAATTAGATTTTAGTTAAATGGCCACAACCCACATCATCAGTGGGATAAAAAATATCAACATGTGAAAAACTAATGAAATAAATTAGAGTTTTATCATATGGTTAGCATTCATTTCATTATTAATCATGAAATATTTGTATTATTAATAATATAATTTCTATTTTAATTTTTTATTCAAATAAAATAATGGTATAAGAGTTATAAACACTAATGAAAAAATTTTATCCAATATTATCCCCATATAATAAAGAAATTAATGTCTTAATTTTATTTTTCTCTCTTTAAGAATTTTTTTCATAAACTTATCTATATTTAAAGAGGAATGTATCAGTATACTACGTTAGATGTAATTATAAATAATTACTGTACAATGTAAAAAATGATGTTTTTCCTTCTTATTTACCATTATTTTTTATTTTTCTAATCTTTTTAATTATAATATCATTTCATACTCAAATTGAAGGAAATAGGTGAGATAGGTATGGGTGGTGGTATAACTATTATTTGGATATAATTTTATATTATTTATTTATTTCATGTATATGTGTTTTTTAATTTTTTTTTGTGATATTGACTTTGTGAAATAATTTTCATAGTTTGGTTTTTAAACAAATTTTTAAAAGAACATTTATTTAAATATGTGACTTATTATTATTTATAATTAAAACCACTACATGAATACTTATTTTTTCATTTACAGGAAATTTAATCTAATATGAAACTCATTAGTATTATATATATACTATATTATAAATAATTCTTTCAAGAGATGTTTTTGAACCCAATATTTTAAATTAAAATAATTATTGAAAAAATATAATAACATGAAATACATTTCAAATAATATAACTTTATATAGTTTAAATTCTATAACTTGAGAATATTAGGTTTTTATTAATATTAATGAAAACATAATTTTTAATAATCTCGTATTATATCTAAATCTAACTACTATATATTTGAACATAATTGAAGACATAAACATTATTGACGGACTTATTTGACGTTTCATTATAATAAAAAAAACCAACCCATATTAATCATAAGATAATGGAAAAATTTAATTGTAGAACAAAGCGTGATAATTGAAATAATATTTAAAAGTCCATCATAAGGAGAATAATAAGTGAAATAATTCCATAATGAAGTATTTAATGGATGAATGGTGTTGTTCACGCCATTGATGTATATTATTTTGTTTAGTAATGTATAAAAACCCCAGTAAATATGTAAAATAAAATGAAAAAACCGATAATTCGATATGATTAAATTCTATTTATCTCTAATTCTATGGGATATAATTATCATCATTTTTAAAAAAGTATAGATTTTTTTGTGGGTATAACTTGATCTTTTTGATGAAAAGAAATTTTATGCATAAAAGACATTAATATTCGGTTTTAATTGAGAATATAATTTCACTTATAGCTATTTTTTAAAAAAGAATACTATGTACCAATGTAATCTAGAACATCTATTTGGTAATAAAAATTTCACAATTATATCATATTAATGGAGTTTCAGATTGAGAAATAAACAAGGAAATTTAATTTTTTTTTCATTTGTTCATGTTTAAGAAATAATTTTTCAATATAAATTTATTTTTTTTCATTAAAAAAAATATTTGGGAAAAATAAATGAAAGTATTTATTTGTAAATAAAATCATTGGAAATAATTTTAATAATACAATTAATGAAAATGAATTTATATAAACAAATTTTGTTTGATTTTTTATTTGGAAAAAATAATTTGAAACAAAATTATATTTATTCATTTTATATATGAGTCTGATGTATTTCTTCCCTTGAGTTTAATATTGATGTTTGGGGATTTATATATCTTCAATTTATTGTAAATTTCCTTTTTATTTTACTTTTCTATTCGTACATTGGATAATAAATCTTGGATGTACAATAATTTTAAAGTAAATTGTGGTTCATATAAAATAAATGAATACATTATTAGATATTTTTGTTAAGTTATTCAAAATATATTTGTAATATAAAAGTTCATATTGGATGTGATTTAAATTAATTCATAATATTATTTCATATAACCAATCATATAGAATGAATATTATATGTTTCATATCATTTTTGTTAAATTTGTTAAATTTTAAATTAATTAAAGTAATATTAAAATTACCTACACAAGGAGGAATATTCATATTGTCTATAAATTATAAGTTTTCTAAATTTCAATATAAATATGATGCATATATTTTTCCCACCAATCTACCTTGCATAATAATTTTCCAGAAAAATTGTACCACAAGTAAGAGTGTACTTGGATCATTCATCTTGATTTTCTAATAAAAATTTACATGATTTCTAACTACAATTGAATTATTCTTCAATAATGGTATGTGTAAGATTAAATCATGTTGATGAAACCTCCGATTTTCCAATCAATCATTAGTAAAATAAAATTCCAAATATGTAAACATTGGTATCAACTCAATCCTTACAATGAAAAAATATGTTTCCCATAAAATGATTATTAATATTTTATGGTGGAAAACTTATTAATTGAGAAAGATTGTATAATCCATCTAAATAATTTAAGATATTGATACTCTAATATAGCTAAAAATTATTTTTATAATTGTAATAAATACGAATAGTAGGAGTTTGGGACAAAATTATGTGATATTAGATATCATAGAGTGTTGATTAAAGGATTTTTAATATGTAAGTATTTCAAGATTATTTACATTTAATAATGATTTAATGTGGTGATTAATTAAGAATTATTGAGGAGAATAATATTTTTATAATTTCATATGTTGTATATTCTATAGTCATATAATGTCATTAAGTTATAAAGTTGGATTCCAATTTATTCCTAGGTATGTTCAAAAAAGAAGTCAACACTATGTAAATTTCTTTTATATTGATAAGTCACTCTTAACCAAGGGATAATACAATATAAGAAGTGTCAAGTAAATTTAATAATACAATATGTAATGATTATATATTTGTAATAATATTTGTATAATGATTGTAAATATGATATTTTTGGTTGATAGATAACTGTATAATATGATTATTCTTCATATATATAATATTTTTAATAAATGGTGTTGAATATTTTGATATTACAAGTGGACTAATAGTATTTTAATTAATTTTAATTATATTCCATTTAAAAGTAGATTGATTTGGATTAGTTCAACATGTACATGATAATTTAATATATAAGGACGTGTAGCCGAAAATGAAATTTGATGGACAATACTAACTTAAAATTGAAGTAGAAAATATTAAAAATGAAATATAATTTATGTGGTAAAAGTGATGTATAGATAATGGAATTTATTGTTATTGATAGTTTTTTAAAATTAGAAGACCGAGTTATATGATTGAATATATGGATTTGGAAGAATTAGATGAAATATCGATTATTTTTATGATGATAATAGAAATTTGGGTTTGATAATCGATTAAGCCTTATGATGAACTAATGATCTTGGACCATCAGGTGGAGTTGAACCAAACATCCATGAATATAATGAAAATTGTTATGTTTATATAGATAATTACTAACAACAAATGACATTAGAAATATCATTTTAATTGGGATATAATGCTCATATGACAAGAGTTTAAAAGAATCTTTTGTAAAAGGAAAATGGAATTTCTACAATATATACCCTTGAAAATTTGATGTTGGTTTCCTAATATTTCATTTTGACCATATTAAATGCTTTTTAGTAACTATTTAAAGATTATTTTTAATTTGAATAATATTTACCATTTTAATGGCTCCTTAATTATTGGTATTGGGGTCTGTTTCTAAAACCTAATTGTTTCATGTTCCTTATCTAAAATGTTAATTTCTCTAAAATTCATTTATATGAGGATCATATTATTGAAACATATCAATGGTATGTTACAATATATATTTTAAAATATTTTTGTATTGAACCGTCAACATTTCTATTATTATTTTGATACATCATTTTTATTTTATTTTATTTTGTTTCGTTATTTAGTTAACATTATCTATAAAAAATATTCTTTTCTATATATTATCGATTTATCCTTCACATTATCAACATAAAGCATAATAGAATTAATTTATATGATATTTGTTTATTTAGGGAAGAAATATATATTAAAATTCAATCGGGTTTCCTCCAGAATTTCATATTTAATAGAGTGATAATGAAAATTTTAAAACATTAATTATCAATTTAAATTAGAAATAATTAATTTTATATTAACAAATCGACATATTTTTTAATAAAGAGTTGTTTTCTCAATTAAAATGTACGAAAAAATCAATATTTCTAATGAAAATATGTTATGTGCTTCATGATTAAGTATTCATGTTTATTTAAACTTTGACTTGAATATTGATATAACCCCCCCCCCCCAATGTTAATCTATATTAATGTTATGATATTATATATATATAAAAGAATATAGTGAAATGATATTAAATTTTCTTAGTGTTGATATAATTGAAAATGTTGTCATATATGATGTTTATTATTTTCAAAACACTTTGTAGTCATCAAATATTTGTGGAAGGATTTCATATGGTTGTAAATCACTAATGTGGATGGAAATATTTTGACTAAGTTAGATATTAAATCAAGTTTACACATAATTTCTTTGTGAATTAATAATATTAGATAGGTCATCCAAGTAATTACTTGACCCCAGTTACCCAGAGTCGACGCATTATTACAAATCATTGGCATGATACAAGGAATCATATCCCAAAAGACATATTTGTTTTGTAGCATTGAAATTACTAGATACATTCATAAGTATTATATTAAATCATGAAAGAGAAATATCAACAAAATTTTTTCCCCTTTGGAACACACCTATATCCTTACCCTATCCTTACAGGTCAACCATAAAATACTTCTTCACATTTTGGAAAAAATAAAACATAGAAATGGGTGATCTCAGATGCTCAGTAAGGATAACTATATAGAGAGAACTTTCATAAATAAGAATAAACATTTATAGAAATGTATATGTTTAAAAAAATATTTTTAAACACAAACTTCAGCATAATATGGGGAAGATATAATCAAATAATTCTAGTTACTTATTCACATGGATATTCTACTTTTTTTATAATCACATTCAATATCAATATCCAATTTCATAATTATGGAATGCAAAATGACAGACTTCATAACCACATAGTCATGGCCTTGTGCCATGACTAAAAATAAGATTTTTTCAGGGCCTTATACCTAGAAACTTGTTTGTCAATGAGACCATCTGATGCATCTATGAGCTATAGCGGGCACCACCCGTCACTTAATATATCCAATGCATTCCTCATATGAAAAGGTTTAAACATAACATAAACAGTAATATCAAAACTGGCTTACAAAATGTCAATAATTTATCCATAAACTATTAATGGTGTAAAAATAAAATATCCCTAGTCAAATATATCACATAACTTTAAATACAATTTGGTAGTTTTGTATTATAATATATGAACTTCAAACAAGATTAAAATCTATCATAGGATGCTTACATTAATGAAATCTAAACCTTTTTAGTGAAACATCTCTTTCAATTTTGAAATAATTTAAATGTCATATAATTATAAATAAAAAAATTTATTATAAAAAAAATTTATAATCTTGTATGGTATGATTCGACAATTTTATAATGGTGAAAAATAGTCACACCTGACGTGTAAGTTAAAAAAATACATTCTTACCTTAATTTGGTTGAAAAGGTTTTAAAGTACCATGTTTGGAATGAGACAGAAAGATTCATTTCAAAATATATATAGTCAAATAACGGTATAAATAAATTTAACTCATAGTATAGAAAATAGTAAAATATTTTTGAATTTCATTTTGAAGAAAACATAGATTTGGATGGTAAAGATGTCCTTCAAGACACTTACATATTAACAACCTCAGATAAGTAAAGAGATTGTAGAATTAACCCTTACCTTGTACTTTTGCTTTTTCAATTTCACATAAACCTCCTGTAAAATAGTTAAATTAATTTTATTAAATTATAAAATAACTATAAACATAAATATGATATCATATATGATCCAATAATATTTCTTTGATAATAATATTTTAGTATTATCATCGTTTCGGGGTGTTAACAGGTCTGTTTTCCTTTATATGCTCTGTTACTTAAGAAATTTTTTTTATGGATATGATGTATTTTACTCATATCCAGAATTATATTATGTTAATAATCATTATTTTTAATCATATATTGATAATTATTCTCGAATGATTATGATGGGGAATGATTCTCATCGCGTTCGGGGAGACAGAAATATGTACGTACGCACGTATAGTGACATGGTCATTCGTATGGTAGATAGAAAAATGAATATGGTTGTACCATATTTATAATAACATCATAGTATATAGAAGGTACTGGATTTATTATTTTGGTGTGGAAACCACCAAGAAATAGGAATTGGAAGAAGAAAAGAACTTGAAAGAGTGTAGTGAAATAATTACCTCTACTTCGGGTGATTCCTTTTGAGTTGATCAAATGAGATCATTAGATTAGCTTTCTAATCAATATAAGTCATCTAGGTTTATTTTAAGGATGTTTGGAGGATATTAGGGTAGGTGCGGGCTGATAAAAATTCTTATGGAGTTGTGAAATTAAGATAAGGGGAAGTTCCCTTCTATAAGAGAGGTGATTGTCACTTTATGAAATGATGGAAATATTATTTTATAATAAAATCCTATACAGTTTCCAATAGATCAAAAATAAATTATTTCTAGGATAAGTTGGATATGGGTCTAAAACCGCTCACCCAATACGTTTTAAACAGGTTTAGGTCATCATATGAAGCTTATCCTTTAGATTTAACACTTAGTTAAATAGTTTGACATTTACCATGTCTCTTTGTATTTTTATATTATATGGTTAATAAACATACTATAACAATACATGTAAACCCCAAGTGGTTCATTATTAATATTTATATCCTTATCTACCTATTTTTGAGAAAACTTAGATTTTAATTAATATTATATCAAATAATAATATAGTATTTGTTTTAAAAACTCAATAATGTCAATTTGGACACTATTTAGTAATTGCTTTTTGTGAAAATCATAACAGTGTGATTATTTCGAAAAAAAATTATTTAATAAAACCTAAAATGAAATATTAACCTATACAATTAGTAGAATTTATCTAAAGTCTCAAGTGGCATTTATTTGTAAATTTATAATATCAATTATTTTAATCATTCATTAATACGGTAATTATTGCATCATAATTATGAAATAAATAAATTTAATTATATAATGTCTAAAAATTATAAATAAAATACCATTATGTAAGAAATTATTTTTGATTATTAATTAAAATTTATAATCTAATTAATCTTTTGTATAACCATATACTAGAAAAATGTTAGTCATTAAAACGAGAATTTATCACTTTTAACTCTTCTTAAAATTAAATAATAATAAATTTCATAATATTATCATAGTAGACCAAATTGGATCATATTATATTACTAAGGTTGTTTTTGGTATAATTATACATATCCAATAGAATTAGGAAATGTGTTAGGGTAATTATCATTTTTAACCTTAATTACCATATTTTCGTTAAACTGTGTTAAATAAAAGTCAAAAGATACTATTAAAAATAATTATTTTTATCTTATTGAACAACATTTTAATTACTGATTTCAACTTTGTCCCTTGAATTTTTGAAATTAGAATCACAAAAGCGGTAAAATTTCATTTTATGCAAATTTGTAAATGCTCCTTGAAAGGGGGTAAAAGACGGTAAAAAGTTCGATAAACTTTTATATATCTAAAAATATTATAAAATGACCCCAATTAATTATGTTGAAAATATATAAGTACTATGTATCTATTTTGACCTAAAATAAATTAAAATAAAACAACTATTTTTTTAAATAAATTGTCGGTTTTAAAAAATAAAGCTATGTTTTTAACTACTTATAAAAAATTTATTGTTTTCCGAAAAATATGAAAAATTCACCCGAAGATAATTTTGATATTGAAAATCCAAAAATAAAGTCAATTTTTAAAAATAAGATTTATAAAATATCAAAAAGTGTGTATTACTATTCATAATGGCTACTTTGATTGGTCGTGATGTGTTAAAACACCAAGTTGTGTACAACACAAGCTACTGCATTATTCAAAGGGGAATGTACCGTGGAAGCTTGGGGTCTTACAATCCATGATATATCATTGATTTTTTTTTAATTTAGAATAATTTTTAATAATAACATGACGACTCTGCAATTTTCAAATGAATTTCACTATTAGAAATGAATCACATAAGAAAAACTAAAGCCTAATGTTCCACTAACTCAAAACATTTAAAGGTTTTCTAATGTTATTGTGTTTTACATATTTGGTGATAAATAGATATATAGAAGTAACTCTTATGATTCAAAATATTATATATGATTTATTATGAGGATACATAAGAGTAACATTAAGATTAAATAGAATATTTAAGAGTTCCCTATTATTTTAAAGAATATATATGGTAATTTATAATATTTTATAAGATGAAAAAACTATTTTTTATAAATGCATCACAAAATATAATGATTATACAAGTATCATAATGTATTAAACAATATTAAAACGTTATGGTAATAATCATTACAACTGGATCATTATTTCATTATGAAAAAGAGTTAGCACATGAGTAATGGATTGAAAATTAACCTATAAATGAGGAAATGAAGTAAACTAGTTTATAGTGTTTTATGTAAAATTAGTGGCAGAGATTTTATGAAGTTAAAAGACAATATCATGAAAATGTTTATGTGGATGTATAATTTAATTGTTTTAAGAAGAATAAAGGGTGATTATAAGGTTGATGAAAAGGAGATATCACGATAAAGTTTCCGATTAATATAATATTCGTAGAAAAATACTGATGATTATCATAGAAAATATGGCCGAAATTTATAAAAAAGATCATTATTTCTATCTCAATCCTTAAAAAATTAATTGAATATTTTTGAATAAAATCAAAAAAGAGATATCTTTTATAAAATAGGGACTCAAGTAAAACATAAGGATATTTCATGATAGGGGAAGATTAATTTCAAATTTTTCAAATAATTTGTAGACTAATAATTTCACAATATATCCTTACCATGGAAACCCATGTTTTACAAACATTTTTGGTTTTTTATTCCCATTTTCATTTTCAGTTACATCCAAATTTTTGTCATTTCCAAATATTTTATTATGCTTTTTCATTTTCCTTTAAAATAAATATTAAATTTTGGGTGATTTTAATAATAACCAACTGGTAACAAATATATAGTCATGAATTTGGGATAAAAAAAATCTATAAACCAAATGATTCATCTATTTAAATTAATTTATATTACGGTTTAGATAGTTTCAAAAAATGTATTTGGATTAGTAACTAATGATAATTGAATAATTATTGAACAACAATTATCCTCCATATTAATATTTTTCAGTCATCCATGTGACCAAATAAATTTGTAGGAGAACATAGTTATTAAAATAAATATATTTATTTGAAAATCTCATTTGATTTTCAAAACTCAATAAAAAATAATTTAATGATAGATTTTATTATAATATCAAAATGATATGAAAAGATGTAATGTTACATTATATTTCCTACAATGTAAAATATTTTCTGAGTCTATTATCCATGATTTTACAATTCCATATAAGACTATTCCATTATCCTTATATTATATGAATATGGTTGAATATGAAAATAAGTAAGGGAATAATATTTTGCCTACATTATATGTGAAAGTGTATACAAAATTTTTTGGATGTACAATATACAAGGAGGAATAAAAACTACTCACATGAATTTATATATATACATAAGTGTAGATAATTAAAATTTATTCATTTCATAAGTATGTATTATAATTATAAAATATATGAATATGATTATATTAAGATGTACATTAATAATATTAATGTGGCTATTAGTAACATAATAATATATGTTGAGACTTTTGGAAAATACACACTTGTCAAGAAATTAATGAGAATTATCCCAAATAAATTTTGGTCTAATATTTTAATAACGTGATAGTGGAGATCTGCATAAAATAATATTTAGTATTTTTATAAAACAATTCATTTATCTATTAGATGAAAAGTTAATATTTATTTAAAATCGTGGTTATGCATTTGACGTAGGATTCATTTTGTAATATAGTAAATATTAATATTAACTGTATTGTTATTGTCTATAATATGGGTGAAGATATATAATGTTTTGATAAGATTATTTTTCCCTTTCATGATTCTTCTAAATATTAAATTTAATATATCCTGATAAGTAGGAATAATTTTTTAATTTCCTTTATATTTCTCAGTTATATGATATGGTCCATTTAAATATAAGTAATGAATATGAATATGAAAAACTTTTTATGGTTTATTTATGATATAATATTTTTTAAGAGAAATCATGTAACATCCTATTACTAACCTGTTAGGTATGCCTTTATCCTTTTAGTGGTTATCCTTTTCTCATTGTATAGATAAGACTGAGAAAGGATTGGGAGGGTACCTAAAATGGTGAAGTTAAATATTTGATTTAATTTCACCATTAACAAATTTTTTTGAAGATGAACGATGATATTATGCAATGTTTCTGGGTTACATGACTTCTAATTGATGATGGTTGTGAGTGGTGAATGGTGTCATACTATGAAATGTTTCACCACATAAATGTTGGTTTCAAACATTGTATATTTTATGTTATTAATTTTAAATCCAAGGTTATGGGTTTTTAGGTGTAACTAAAAAACATGGACCTCGCTATGTGAATAAGTGTATTGGGTCCTATAATTTTATGAGAAGGGAAATTTATGGAGTCATTCAAGTTTAGGGTGACAATTCAGCTACTTTTTTTTCCTTTTTTTATCGACCCAAACCTCTTCTTTGGTAATTTCTAGAGACATTGTCTCATACCAATCGATCTATTCGACATTCAATCATCGTTGAGATTTTGGTGTGTCTATCTATGTTACTAATCATTATTATTCAGTGTTTCCATTAATCAAGACAATATTTTTGGTTTAAATTATCATATATGTTAAACATTGTAGGTGTTCTATCTCGTCTTCTTCTAAGATCCGTTGTACAATTTCATTATAGATTTTGTTCCTTGTTGGTCCTTGTGCGATGGGCTTTTATATTTGATGAATTTTGTTTAATCTTTAATAGGTACAATTTTTATTCCAATTAATTTAATCATATGGTTTATAGACTAGATAATATGGTCTCTGTGATATTTTTTGGGTTTTGTTGTTGGTGTATCCTATTGCGGGCGTGTGACACCCGATCTTTGAGGTAAGTGTTCCATCTCTTCTATATGATAACAAGAATAAATTACCTATATTTATAAATTTATTAATCAAATTTCCATGATTGATTATGTGTGTTGAAAAGGGTTTTTTGAGATACATATTTTTTCCATGAATTCTAAAAAATTTAAAATCAAATGGTTAAATTTGAAACATTGAAATTGATTTTTGAAAATGAGAAAATGGGTGGTCTTGGGTACTTAGGTAAAATGATTATCATGAGGGCACCATAAAACTTTTTTGATTATCCATATATTTAATAATAGGGTTTAAACTTTTTCCTAGGAAGATTGTTCTAGGGGATGGATATTGATATTTTTGTTGGGATTACTCATGTGGTATTCCTAAGATTCATAGTCCTCTGTTCTATGAATTAGAATGTGAACTTGATTTATTTTGGCAAGAGTTGTCTTTTAGTTTACCCTATAATGATCCTTTTTACTGATACATGTGTCATTTCTTTTGTTTGGTACTATATTGCTTTCAGATTTTTCCATTATATGAATTTTATACCTCTATGTGTTTAAAACTATATAGAATAAAATTTTTACCATGCATTCTATTAAATGCATTTAATTTTAATCACTCTATTTTTTTAGAATAATAAAATATGAATTTTATATGGAGACTTGTTATGGAACACTTTTGTGGAATCCAACTGATCATGCTATCTCAAACCCTACACACCACTTAGGTGTTTTATAGACCAGTGTGTGTATTAAAATATAGGTAAAGGAAAGGCTCTATAGTGAGGATGGGAGGTTTGTGTCAGCTTGTTTTGGGTAGCGGGTGGTGATATGGTGGGAGTTCATCAACACCATCGCATGGAGTAGCTATTTGGTTTTGGTGCATATAGTTGGAATTTATTTTTGAGATTTGAGAGTTTTTTGTATTTTTTCATTTCTAATGAATTTTTACTGTTATGGAATATACATTTCATTAAGATTTTGTTGTCTCATTCATTTTGTGTAAACATATATTCCATGTGTTTGTTAGAGATGGGAGAAATCCTTCCCTCTTGGTGTTGTTCGATGCCTGGGTTCTTGTTACAAGACCATGTGGATCTGTAACACACATCAGGTATGTAGAGGATCACATTGGATGTCAAATTTAAGGGTAACATAGGTAGAATCATTAAATTGTGTATCATATGGGGTTTTACATCATGGGTACTATTCTATGATGTTTTTTAGACATAATATATATTTTTTGGGGGTTGATAGGTATGTTGCGATGATTACATGACAAGAACTTATTGTAAAGAGAGTCATGTTTCCATGGGATGATTGGATGTGTGTCTCTAGTTTTGAAGTTTGTTTTAAATCTTAGTTTATGTTTATGGGATCTCCAGTTTCAACTGAGATTCGTAATTCATTCTGTTTGTTCTTGTTTTTTTGTGTGAAAATGTATGCCTTCGGGAGGACTTCCATGATCTCCTTAGGAATCTGTAGTTGATGCTCTTCAAGGGAATCCACCTATAGATCAGAATCCCATCGAGATTGTCTATGTTAATTTCATATTGTCAATCCTGATGTCCCACATGTTCATAATTCACATTTTTGGGTACAACCAATAGGAGGATGAAAAATATATCGATCACAAGAATTATTGTATGAGAATCCACTAACCTTTAATGTAATGATTAAACATTAATAGACCGAGGACTAGATGGATAAGATTCATTAAATCTTCTTATTCATGGAGACACACTAATACATTATGGTGAAATGTGTACTGTTTGGGATTGAGGGTTCTGGTATGTGATGGTGGGATTATATTGTCCATGTAGACATGCACCTGGACATAGATTGGAAGGTTTTTAAAGCCTTGTTATTTCCACAGTTTTTCCTGGAGTCCTTGATTCTGGAAACGTCTCAAGTGTTTCTGTATATGTAACAGGGTGATCATTTATTTTAAGAATACACTAACTAACTTGTAGAGATTTTCCTTTTTTTCTCCAACTATATTGAAAATGACAACATGAACTCTCTGAAGTACCTATGGGGTTCACGACCGGATATCAGATCACATGTGTTCATATTGATACATTCTACAAATGCAGAGATGGTAGAAAGGGATATGATTGGGGAGATAGATATGGTAGGGAAAGTTTATTTTTTCAACATATGTATTAAATCTAGTGGACGTTATTATGTTGTGAAAGAGAAGAAATGGAAGTGGAAGGCTTATCACATTAGTGGTGGTGGTGGGTCTCAATATACAGCCTCCCATGTGTCGTCTATTGTAGTTGGAAATTTGCCTCTGACATGCTATCAAGGTGGAATAGGTAAACACACATGGCATTCTTATCATTTACCCTAATGTCATGAAATAATTGTTGGTCCATTATCCATATACAATGCTTCTATTATGTATTGAATATGCCTCATTATGCATAGGGATCATTGTATCCAACGTCTACTATGGTGGAGTTAGAAGCATAAATGACTATTGGAAACAAGCCACAAGCCTCATGAGTGAACAATCTTCACATTGAAGATGGGTGTCTACAATTATTCAATGCAGGTAGTGAGAGATACTATCCTTATTGACTATTTATTATAAATTTCTACACATGATACATGTGCTTCTCACTCTTTAATAACTAAACATATATTTGATGGTTCATAAATATCAAACTAAGCATATTTCTTTTAAAATGGATTTATAGACACCTCATGATAAGATGAAATAGTAGAGTTTTCCGAATCCATCTTTTTCATTAATAATTGTCGATAGAGAGCCAGTCCAGAACCTTTTGATTCTTGATATGGTTCTATTTGATGTCATCATTTGTGTGGATTTTCTATTCACTCATCATGATGAGGTTGATTTTTATCTTTATCATGTCTCATTTCATGTTGTTTATGAGATATCTCGTGTGTTTCATGATGAGTGGGACCAAATATCATGTCGAGCACGACCTTCCCACCCAATTAATTGGAGTATGTTGTCTGATGTTTCAATTTAGACCAATGACATTTTCTTTTTGATGATCTACCCATTGATGGTCGAGACTTTGCTATAATTTTCCAAGATGATTTCTTTGGTATTCCTCAAGAGAGATATATGTAGAGATTATGATTTACTTGGTTCTGGTAATTCAACTGATATTGACAACTTCTTATCCTAAGGAACCATCATAGCTAAAAGAGCTCAATATTTAGATGGATTACCTTTTGGAAAGGGCTTTCTGTCACCCAATCCATTCTCCTTGGACATCCACTATGCTATTTTCCATGAAAAAAGATGGTTAACTTCACATATTTTTGGACTATAATATGTTTAACTATGTGATAATTAAGAAAAAATAACATTTTACCCTTGTGGATGATATTTTTGATCATTTAAAATGGAAAATTAGTATTTCACGATTTATCTTCTATTAGGTTATTATTTTCTCAGTGGTCAGGATTCTGATATACCAAAGATATAATTAAAGAGAAATTATGACCCATATGAATATTTAGTGAATCATTTCACTCTAATTAACACTCTTACAATATTTATGGCATTTATTACATGGATATTCCATTAAAATAATTACCCTTTTTTTTAATTTTTTATTGGATGATATACTAGTATATTCAAAATCTGAGAGGGAGAATGAAATCCTTATATGTTTGATTATAGAAATTTTGAGAATTAAGTGTTTGTAAAGAAATAATTCCAAATTTAATGTTTGGACTCAATAAGTGATGTTATTAGATAACAATATTTCTACACATGGCTTATCAGTTGATCTAGAGAAGTTGGAGTCTATTTTTTCATCAGAGGAACCACAAAATGTCCCTGAGATATGGAGCATACTAGGTCTGGGTGGATACTACTGATGAAAGTTTATGGGATTCTCTAAGATAGTGTCTCCTATTAATGTTCGTACCAAGAATTATATGATATTCACATGAGTTGAAAATTTTCAGTACTCATTTGATGAACTGAAATGACATCTGACATCAGCTCCTATTTTGATCTTACCTGAACCAGGAAAGGGATATCTGGTGTTTTGTTAAACTTATTGTTCTTGTCTGGGAGGCATGTTTATGAATATTGACCATTTGGTAAGTTACATATCTAGTCATCTTCTTCCACATGAGAATAATTACCCCACTCATGATTTGGAGCATTCTATAGTCATGTACGTGGTCAAATGTTTTAGCCACTATAATTTTGGAGAGAGGTTTGTGGTCTTATCTAATAATAGGAGATTAAGTTATATATTTTCATCGAAAGACATGAATATCAACAATATATGATTTTTAGAATACCTTCAATTGGATGATATCATTACCGTCTACACCCCACAAAATGGAAATTTAATCTAGCTACTCTTAGAAGAAATGTACCATCATATGATATTATATAATCGATGGTGGAGTAGAGAATTATATTGCTTTCACTCAGTTTCAATTGTATGATCAAGAGGATGTCTCAGGAATGGGTTTTCCCACTGGTTAGTTATCCACATCTCCCCTGAAGCCTACTTCATGGAGTAACCAATAGGATAATGAGGGTCAATAGACACATGAAAGCATTAATATGGGGAGGATATTTCTATCTGGAATCTCTATTCATATAGTATTCCCCGCATTTGGAAGAGGGTGGTCATCTTGGAATCTATAAGATTTTTAGTCTTTTTTTATTGTCATAAATATATGTGGTCCATTCATCCAGTCACTACGAAGATGAATTATGACATGTTGTGAAGATTTTTGTGGCTGGTTATGATGTGTGATATCGTTGAGTTTGTGTATCGCTATTACACCTACCAACGAATAAAGGAAGATCACATGAAACCTTCTAGTATACATCACCCTCTTCTGGTGCTGATTTGAAAATCACACATGGTATCCACATATTTCATTATTGGATTACAATAAACTCCCTAAGGGATGAATGCCACCCATTATGTTATTTATTAGTTCATGAATTATTTTCATTTCATTCTGATCAAAGACACCACTAATGTTGATGATCTATGTTATATGTATGTCCAGAAGATTATGATATTAATTAGAAGACCTTATTCCCTTGATTCAGATAGGGATATTAGATATACCAAGTGGTTATAAAGGAGTCATCAAGGGGAAATAATAACTCAGGTTAATTTGATAACATCTTAACATCCACAAATAGATGGTCAGATGGAGTGTGTGATTAAGATCTTTGTGGATATGCTCTGTTCATGAGTCATTGTTTTCAAAGGATCTTAGGACAACCATCCGAGACTGTATAATTTTTTTATAACAATAATTATCATTTTTTAATTAAAATTGTTCTCAGTGAGGAATTTTATTGTCTCTTATGTAGATCACCTTTTTTTGGGATGTGGTGGGTGAAGTATCTTTAGTTGGACCAGGTTTGGTTCAAGAAACATCAGCAACGATTTAGGTTGTACATCAGCATCTGATAATATCACAGTGTTGACATAAATCATATATATATTAGTAATGTTGATGTTTATAGTTATCTTTAAGACAATATATTTTATTAAAATAATATACTAGGTTGGGTCACCATCGGTGTGGAAAACATGGAAAATTGGCTCTAAGATATGCCGGACCATTTCAGGTTACATGGTGGCTTGGGTAGGTTTTTTATGATATAGAATAGATGGTTCAATAGATTTAAATTCATGATGTTTTCCACATGGCATGGATAATGAAGAACAACATGGATCCCACTCATGTTCTGAGATGTGTAGAAATTTAGTTAGAGGTAGATGTTTCCACTTTTGAAAACTCAGTTGAGATTTTTGACTCCCAGGTGAAAGCCATGCATGGAATGTTTATTCCATTAGTCATTGTTTTATTACATCACATATCATATTATCTTGATACTTGAGAATGTAAATCGTTGATGAGGGAGAATTACCCTCATATTTTCCAAAGATTACATCTTCTACATTATATCATACAGATGAAAAGTCTTTATTGTGGGGAGTCGTAAAATCCTATTGCCGACTACTCAGGTATGACTTTAAACTCATTGTAGTTTTCCTTTCCTTGTTTTTTAATATACTCGAGAAGAGATTTGGAGGACACCAATAATGTTAAACTCACATATTTGAAGCAATTTAACAATAACAATCTATTTCTATAGGTTAATGGATTATTTGACACCAAGTAACATGGTTACAAGATGTGTAATGGTTTCTAGGTTCATGTCCTGAAAGTGGTCACACTAAAAAAGGTTACACATCATTAATATTTTTTCAAATAGAATAAGGCTTTCAAATAATTTATTATCCCAATCTGGATAATTTTAATGAGACTTTTCGGTTGTAGGTTACCATTTGGTTATCACATTTCATTTTTCTCCCAACATAGACCTCTTCTTTAGTAATTTTTGTAGAATCTATTCTTTCTTGATCAATATTTTCGACGTTCGGTCATTATTGATGTTGTAGTGCACCTCTAAGGGTAAGCAATCTTTCTTAAGTATTTTTTATTGATAATAGAAGTGATTTTTTGTTACATTATAGGATATATAAATCTATATTGGTGTTATCTCTTTTCTTCTTCAAATATCTGTTGTGCGATCTCATTCTAGAGATAAGTCATTGTTGTTCGTGGTGCGACATGCATTCATTCTCGAGGTATGTGTTTCCATATTCATTTATATACGTTTTCATTTCTAATTAAATCATTTCTATGGTGTATGAATTGTATTCTAGGGGCTCATATTTTTTTTGGTTTCATTGTTGGTGGATCCCATTGTGGGCATTTTCCACCCATGATTTGAGGTAGGTGGTTTCCTCTTTATCATATGATATTAATCCTGACATCCCTTGCTTTATAAATTTATTTATCTTATTCAAATGACTTTTTGGGTGTGTAGAAAAGGTTTTTTAAAATGTAAAAGTGGTTTCACTAAGTTATAATAAATGAAAATTAAATGGGTACTTTCGAAATATTGATATTTATTTGTGAAAATGAGAACATGTGTTATATTGGGTACTTAGGTGGAAGCATTATATAGTCTAAATTGTTCCGGTTTTGTGATTATTTGGCAGTTTAATCTTGGGGAATTTTTATATATGCTAGGAATGTGTTTCTGGAGGAAGAATATTTTCTATTATAGTGGGAAATTATACATGGGGTATTCATCTTCTTCATAGGCCGATGTAATAGGAAATGGAATGTGCACTTGATTTAATGTGGTGTGAGGAGACTAATAGTATAAACTATTATGATACATTGTACCAAATCCAATAATGATATTTATATTTAGTACATTATGGATTTTTTAGATAGCCTTAATATTCATGTTATACATGATTTTGTTTAGAAGTATGAAAAAGGAAAATTTTACCATGGTTTCTACAAAACTGCTTTACATGTAATCATGGCATGTTTTATTTAAAATAATCACACATGAATGGCTATACAGTGCCTTTTAATGGAACCACTATGTGGGATCTTATAGAGTCTATTAGCTCATACCTACACAAATCTTTAATGGTGAATAGTCCACTGTATGTCTTTTCGATGTAGGGAAGTTTAAGGCACTGTAGTTTGGTGGCATGTTTTTTGTATGCTGGTTTTCGGAAGCTGGTAGTGAGATGGTGGGATTTCATCGACCCCATCCTATGGATTTTTTGTTTGGGCTTTGTCCTTGTAGTTGGACTTAGTTGTTGAGAACTGGTGACTTTTTTAGTTGTACATTTCAGATGTCTTTTTATTATTATGAAATATATATTCCTTTATTCTTACACATTCTATTTTTATATATATATTCAAAAATTCCATGTTCATTATTTGTTGGATGAAAACATTCCCTCTAGTGTGTTGTTTTATGTCTGGATGCCTCTTGCTAGCCGGTGGGGATTTGTAATTCTCTTTAGGTGTGTAGCGAATCAGTTCAGGTGCCAGATTTATGGGTAACTTGGGTCAGTTAATTACAAATATCCCCCAATCAAAGTGATATAATAATAAGAAATTGAAAATAATTAGTAGGAACACAAAATTGATAAAAATGGATGATTTTGATTTTATTAAATGGTAATGTAAAGAGCATAAGAATCATAAGTCTATTAAATAAGTCATTATCACTTATAGAAATAATGAAATTGAATCCATGTATTATATGAAAAAAAATGATAGTGAGTTTTTTGAGGAAGTTAGTGAATATACCATGTATTAAATGACAGTAAATTATATCAAGGATAATCTATGGTTTATTAGAAAAAAATGAGATTTAAAACCCATATTAATTAAAATAATAAAAAAGGAAATAAATATCTTAATTATGAAATTAGATATGGTTTATGAATCATAAAATTTATTAAATGAATGTACTATAATAAATAGTATTACTATTCATATAACTTATACTATTATCCTTAAATATGATAAAATTGACAATATAATGATGACATGTTCTAATGTATCTATTAATATGAATAAATTAATTTATAAATACAATTAATGAAAAACATAAAACATGTTAAAACTCTAATATATCATTAATGAAAATTAGAGATACTGAACATATTAAAGATTGAATAGAGTTGAAATTATCAAATACCTTCAAAGGAAATGGTATTGAATATAAATAATGGGAATCCACATGAGAAATAAAACCATGTAAACTCATGTTTATATGTTAACCATGGAGATATATTGTGATATATATAGATGTTCCAAAATAATTTTTAATATATTTTCTTATATAGTCTATAGTTTTTTTTAAAAATTCCATTTTAATCCGTAAATTTATGTGGAATAATTTAGTATATGGGATAATATGTAAAATAATATAGGATGCTAAAATGAGGTAATAGAATAACTAATATGATAATAATAAAATTAATTATATAAATATTATGGTTACATATAATGTTTTAATGTTTTAGATGACAAAGAAAAATACAATTGCAGAAAAGTGTCTCTAAATTGAAAAGGTGGGAATATGAGTATAGGGGTATAGAGTTATCTAAAAACAAAAAATATTCCAATATATTATTTTTTAAAATAGGGTGAAAATAGTTTGGAAAAATGAGAAGATTTGTATGGGTGATTTTATAATGAGGGAAACACCTTTGATGAATATCTCTCTATCTGGTCAATTTAATTAAATTTTTTATTTGGGTTTGGAGTATATTAAAAAGAATAATCAATCCAAAATCCTTCCATATTTTTCAAATCTATAATTAAAATCGTTAAAAATAAATAATCCATGAATTTTTTAGATCAATTTCTTATCTAAAGATAAAGAATATTTAAATAATGTAATGATATTAAGATATATAAGGGAGGATATTATATCTATTTATAAGGTAATTCATTGAAATATATTGTATAATAGAAAAATCAATTATTTTAATATTGATAAACATTGGGTTTTTATATTTTATTTGTATTCTAAAACATAATTTTTGGGTGAGTTAATGAAATGTGATGATGAAAATATAGTTTTTTGAAAGAAATTATAAATTGTTATCAGAATAAATAATTTTGTAGTCATTTTTGGCATATGTGAAACCCAGGAATCATAATCCATGTTAGAGAACTTAAAAAAATTATACATAAGTATATAAGATAAGAATAAATCAGGGAATAGAAGAATTAGTCATGATGGCCCTATGTTCATTTGAGGTCTAATTAAAGAATCATCTTTTAAATATTTTCCCTGAATGAAGAATTAAAATATAAAAAATTACCAATAATGAATATTGAAAAATGTTAAGAATAAATTTAAAAAAACATTAAAATTCAAAAAATAATAACTACAAATTTTTGTTTGTTCCACAGTTTTTTTGACTTTTGATATAGAATTAAATAAGTTGAGATAAGTATTTCATCACATATTATTATTTATTTTACAGGAATTAAATGCTTCATATTTTTTTCCAGATTAATTAGAACCCTTACGAATATTCTAATGGGTTTTGATAAATTATATGTAGGAAATTATTTTAAAATTAATGACACCGAGAAATGATGATATGAGTGATTATTCTACCATATTGTTTTCAAATATTTGGATAAATGCTGAATAAGACAAGAGTTCATACAAAGATACTATATAATTTCTATAATTATTCCTAATATATATTTATTAAGGCCAAATTTTTTATTATGACATATAAATATTTTACACATAAGAAAAAACATCACAAAATTTTAATGTTTATGAGAGACCATGTTTGTTCAATGATGAAGGTGAAAAGTTTGGGATAATTCTATGAGAACGGTATAAGATGTTGTATTTTAAGTGTACACATCAAATGATGATCCAATATTATTCCACTATAATATATTGATTGGATTTATGACTATGATGATCTGTAAAATATTTGATATGTTGATAGGAAAAAAATAATTCATGGATATTGATGATGACATTGTTTTTATTAATGAACATAAAACAAAAAAAAATTATATTACTATAGATATTATATATAATGAAGAGAATTTGTCTTAATCACACATGAGTCCAAAATAATAAATATTGAAAAAGTACATAATGTAATTTGAATGCATGATAATTTTGAAAACATCATTATAAATCAAAATTAAGGGGTTTGGACATATGTAGAAATTAACATAGTATGTCATGGTAGTTTATTTTCAATATTTGAGACACAAAATGTTGATGAATATTTAATGAATTGGTATCTTTTTAATGAAAGGATTATTTAAAAATACATTATGGAAATAAATGATATATGGGATATTGTACCAATAATTAAAGAGAAGTATTTAATTTATAAAAAATTTGTTTTATTAAAAAATATAAATAAAAAATATGATGTTGTAATAAATAATTTTATAATGGATTGAAAATTAGATTATTAAAATGAATCAATTGTATTTAATAAATCATTTACCATAATTGACCAACTTGAGACAATTAGGACCATTAATTACATTATAGTGTAAATAATAAAAATTTCAACAAGTGGATGTTAAATTTACATTTGTAAATGGACATTTTATGGAAAATTACAAATTAAGGGAAAAATTAGGGATTTATGCAAGGTGAAGATGGTATAAATGGAAAAAAATGTTAAATTTATATATTGAATTTATCAAGATCATATGGCTTGGTTTTTCGGGTTCTTGAATACCAGTAGAGTACGAACATAATATAAGGACAACCAGATGGAAACATTGCTATGATAATACCCTAAAATACATCAATAATAATTATTTTATGTATTAACGGTAATATCCTTTTAATAGATGATGATTATGTGCTCATAAATATTGATACAAATATGAATAGAATATTTAAATTTTACATCATTCATTTAATGAATTTTTTCATTTTATTAATTATTACATGTATTATAAATATTCTTTATTCCTTAAGAAAAGTATATCATAGAGTTATTATAAGGATTTGATATATATAAATCTATAGTACTCCCTACACTGATTCAAGTGGACCTTAACTTAGTAGACATGATAATGAAAATGCTATTTATAAGAGATAATTCTGAAATATAACTTATATTTTCCCTTATTTTGATACCATAATGAAAAAAAATTAACATCACATTATGTCCTACATAACAAAATAAATCCGATAGAGTCACAATACATGATATCTAAAAAAATTAAGTAATTATTATAATAAAATTATTCATGAGTTAATATATGATAAGAATAATGAATTTGAGACACCATGATTTAAAGATACATAATTTTTTTTTCATATTTAAGGTGGAAAGTTCATATTTTAAGGATAATTTTTTATTAATTGATTATTGTTAGTGTTGAATTTCATGATAAAAAATTTCATTCACATTGATTACCACGTAGTCCTAGTTTGTTTATATATTAAAAATAGACACATTCATGATTTATATGAATATTAAACATAATTATATTAGTATGACGATACTTTATCATTTGGTTATTTTTTATTACAACACAAAAATCAGTAATCCTATTGGGGAATTTAATATAATATTAGAAGAACAAACCACATTAAAATAAATTTTATTTTATGAAGGAAATTTTGGATAAATTAACATTGAATACATAATTTTTCCAATCGTATTAAATTTGTTGATCACATACAGTCTAACACAATAACTAATTTTTATATTTTGATTTTGAGAAAAGTACCATTGTGTTAAATTTATTCCTCAAAATTACTTATTTATATTTGTAAGATTTTATCTTACATTCTGTCATGTTTTCATTTCTCTAAAGGCAATTACATTCTTTATAGTAGAAAAATCCTAAATGAGAATGTGTTTTAATATATTTATTATTATTTTTATATAAAAATGATATATATTTTACCATAATTTCATAATGTTTAATTTTTCATATCATATAAAATATGATTTCCTCATAACATTCATTCTAAATTTTATATATATAATTTTATAAATTTATCTAGATTATTTACCATTATAGGTTTGTTATTCATGACTAAATTAATTAATAAAAATTATACCAACCCTATAAAAAGATTAATTATGTTTTTTTTCAATAAAATTTCAAATATAACTTTTAATTTTTAGAGTTTATAGGACAACAAAGAATTTTAATGTTTATCAATTACTGTATTTGTGGGGAGAACATTGATGTTGAGATCGATATAAAATGAATTTATTATAATGAAAAAATATAAATGAGATAATTATTTATATAATGTATAAAGAATGTTTTTTTAATCTAAATACACAGCACTAGACTCTCTATTTTTTAGTAATTGTTTTATTTATTTTAAAAAATTTTGACATAAATTAAATGCGATCAAGATATTTCAAATAATTTTTTTTATATTTTAAATTCATAAAAAATATCAAAGGATAATAAAAAATTTAACATGATATGTGAAATATTTCATCAATTTTATTTCCAAATTTTCTATTTGGAATAGAATTTCATTTATTGCCAATAATGTGTCAATATATGTACGTTAAAGAAGTGATTGATGTTGTGGTGGTTAAAGCATTGCTACTGACTCATTAAAAAGCTGGTTTTGATTATAGATTTTATTTTTGGAATTAAAAATCTTGGACGGAAATAGTTATCATTAATATAGGAATATCTCATTGTTATCAATAGGATGATGTTTTTACAAAGATAATGTTACTTGGAGAATCCTTATGACTCCTGAAATGGAAATGTATGTCAGGCTTGGAATTTATCCAATATTAATTCAAATGATTGTTAAACTGATCATATGTTTAAAGAACATGTGTCAATATTGACACATTGTCTACAACATTGATGTACCATCCATGAGAGGATGATTACAGAATATGAAGATTAAGTGAAGATTTGAATATATGAGTGTGATTATGCAACATGAAACAATTTATCTGAAATTCATGAAGTGGAAGAAGATTTTTGATGATAGATGAATTAAATTTTGAAGGGGTTGGAATTTTTTGATTCTATGAATGAGGTTTACATTTGATCATGGCCATGGGTTTTACACTTAGAATAATATTTTATGGGATTAGATGAAAAAACTGGCCTAGTAATTGATCCAACCAGCTAGCTAGGTGTGAAACACTCGCCAGAGAGTGAGAGAATGAGCTAAAACCCATAATTCTAGCTAGTTTGGACATCTATAGGTTGAAACGTGCATGGGGAACATAGGATAATGCTAATAGGGGAGCATGGAAGAGGTTGTGAAGCACCACTATGTAGTGCAGCACAAAGGAAACATAGTGTGGGTGTATATCTTGCGCATAAAATAACATTGAACAAAACGTTAATGTAGAATAGGAAGGAGTAATCTTGGATGATAAAGGTGATATTTGAATGATATAACACACAAAATAGGACTTTCTGATTCGATGTGGGACAAATTAATGTGTCCACTCTTCACAATTTAATAACATTGTCAACCAATAAATATTATGTGACATCTTAGTAGGGCATCAAATCAGAATCCCATGATTTAATCACCACTATCTATATCGGATCTAATCTGATTTAATGGATTTAGATAGTCCACGACATCGTCATCTATCTCTGAAACACCCAAATCAACATTATGCAATCACCATCATCAATCCTCCAATATACTACATTAGACACCATTGTTTATCTAATTGACTACATGAGAATCATCTAGAAAACAAAATGCCTCGCACACAATTACAATTTCATGCATGAAATGTGACATGGATATCATCCATTAAAGAGTGAAAAAAAACATGGGAGGCCACACTTATCATTCAGTTTATTCCAGGCGATGTTTTGAATGCATTCATAAGCTCATTAACCTAAGGACTATACCACAAATATCTACTACATTAAAATCATTAACTGTGGTTTGATGATTTTAAAATTACAAAGATCTATTACATTCAAATCTATTATCCTCGTGATATATCTTTAGGGATGTTAATGAAATCATATCCTAACTTATTAAAAGATAATCCCCAAGCTAAGGACTACTATATCCATTTATACATTCAATAGATCATGTTTGTCAAAATTAAAGAATCTTTGTTTCTGGTTTTTGAATGATGAGCAGAGATCCATATGCCTTCAACATGTTCTATACACTCTTGAGGTTTTCCATGAAGAAGAGGAACTCCACCCTCTATGCGAATAAGAAACCTCGAGCATTTTATTGGTCATATCAAAGTCTCGATGTGTCTCGTGAAGGTGATGCCACAGGTACAAAACTAGTGCATGTAACCCTTATTGTTATTTTCAAAGAAAGAATGATGATCCTTTCTTGGTTATGCAAAGAAGAAGAACACATACTGCAAATAGAAGATCTCTGTGCTTTTTTCATGAAGTGGATGATATGTGAACCCCATGGATTCATGAAGAGAATAAGAAACCCTCAAGTTTTCATGATAATCTATACTATGTTCGGGGGTCTGGTTTTTGAATAAGAAAGAGTCTTCATGGTGAAATTATGTACATATTTTAATTCACCTACGTGCATTATTTGGAAGAACCAAAGGCCACGTGAACATGAAATAGAGAGAAACATAGGTGGAAAATTTACATGTGTGAATGCACTAAAAGAAGTGATCAAATGAAATTTGTGTATATTCAAAGAAGAGTTAGGTTGAGTGTGAAAATAGTAAGTGAGAAGAATGAATAAGATAGTTCATGTACAGACATAACACCAATATAATGAACCTAAACTAAATAATAAGTGTGTGTGAGAAGAATGAATAAGATAGTTTATGTGACTTGCATGAAGTTGAAAAATATTTACGACTAAATAACAAAGAATGTGTTGAAGGGCTTGTAATTTTAAAGAATACATGCAAGGGGTTGGTATTTGAATGTTGCCATGAATTTAACACATAGAATATTTTTTATGGGCATATTTAAAAATTTTGGTTCAGTCATCGGTCCAACAAGATAGCTAGGTGAGCGACACTCATCCTTGGGAGGGAGGCTGAGTTCTATAAGAGTCAGATATAATGTATTTCCATCTATAGTTGAAGATTTCTTGGGGAACACCGAAGCAAGACAACAGTGGAACATGGGATAGCCAGTAAAGAGCCACCATGTGGCGCACCACTGAGGTAGAACATAGTGGATGCTGAGTGCACCTGTAGAAGAACACATTACTGGGCGGTATCAAGGAGGGGGATGTAGTAATTTCGGATGAGGGATATGAGCCTCTATTGGTATACCATGCACAATTCACATATCTAATTCAATATAGGTGAAATGAATGCAGCCATTATTTACAATATTAAAATGTGAGACTGATCTCCGTCATCTATTTAATCTCATAAAAAATATCGACATAACAACTAATATCTATCATGTGATCTAATCCCCTACATATTTATCTGAACTAATAATATCTAATATACATAGATATTCCATGCTATCTTCAATTAACTATGAACCTCCCAATGCCACAGTACATTGTCACTTCTATCAAACCATAATGGTTGTACATTAGAGAAAATTTATGACCCGATCATCTTCATTATAATTTTCCAGACAGAACAGTGCATGAAATTTAATTTTCATGCATGCAATGTAACACAAATATCAACCATGGCCAAGAGAAAATCAAACTATCAAGGTTTTACTTATCATTCAGTTTCTTCAGGTCTCCTTGGCTCTGGGAGGTGGAGAAAGTTGCAGTTCATGGTGGCAACGAAGTAGCCACTGACATGATCGTCTCGGAACAAGTATAATTTTTGTCTTCGATCCTCAAACTGGTTTCGCTTCTGTCCTCTGTGATCGACCCGTTTAGGCAGGGGAGGCCACTGATATGCAGGGGGCCCTTGATGATTTGGTGGAGGCCTGAGAAGTGGAGTAGGAACAGGGGTCATCTTGAGTGTGATAGAGGAGGCTTCAGCTCTAGGGGATCTTTTCGCAGGAGGCTGTGGGGCTATTCGGGACTTTGAATTTTTCCGCAGTAGGGAGTCCTCAATTCTCTGGGCAATGGCCAAGATATGGCGGAAGCCAGTGGTACATGCCACCGGTATGAGCGGTGTTCGCAGATCATCTCTAAGATCATCGATGCATATGGATAGCATCTCATCTTGAGGCATTGGCCGGTTCAGAGAATATTTCAGACCTTTCCATCTGCCAAGGAAATCATAGACCCTCTCATTCCCCCTATGCTTACAGTTCATGAGGTCGTTGAACATTGTTTTGGGCAGCATTGAGCTGAAGTGGAAGATGAACTACTTCCGGAGGTCCTCCCATCTCTACATCGACTGGGCCGACAAACTCGTATACCAAACGAAGGCGAATCCTTTCAAGGTCCGCACAAAGCATCTGAGTTTAACTACATATTTCTGTTCTGGGGTCCCCATCATAGGGTCGCAATAGGACGCATAGTTGATCAAATTCTTCTCTGGATCGCATGATCCATTGAAGATGGGGAATACAGGGCTCTCAAAATTGGGTAGAGGTGGTGTGTTGGTCACCTAATTTGGGTAGGGTTTCCGCTCCAGCTGTATTAGAGCGCGTCAAACTTCCATCACTTCCAATTGAGCTGTTAGTTCCTCGATGGTGTTGGTGATTCCCTGGTTTACATCCTGTTGGGCCCAGTCTTGGGCAGGCATAGCCCGTGGCATTTCCCAAGGATCCTGATTGGCCGGTACCAAGGGTACATATTCTGTTCGGGGTACCCTCATAGGGTTTGAGAATTCTTGCTCCGGTTTCCTCCTAAGTGGAGGGAAATCCTGGTATTCATCATCCACGTTTATGTAGTTGGGCGAACCAGGTGCCTCATTGGGCAGGAGCCCTGATCGTGCTTCATTTTCCGGGGCAAGCCATAGCCTTTGATGTGAACTTGTCGGGAGTGCATGACATGGTTCTTCTTGGGACGCACTTTCAATAAGATGTTTCCTCTGGAGCAGCTCAGCGTTAAGACACCTCAACTCATTCATCTCTTCTTCAAGTCAAGAAAACCTCTCTTCAAGCATGAGTGGCTACATTTTATCGAGAGAGGGGGATGGGTTACATGTAATCATTCCATTGTTCTTATTCATGTTGGAAGCTCACAGGGTAGGTGGTGGGAGGTTAGCTGAAGGGGCAGCCATATTTAAAGAGGCCCTCTGGTTCCGGGTGTGCACAACTGGGGGTTCATTGTGAGTCACAACCTGACTGGAACTATCGTCTCCCAATCCGTTAGGATTTTCATTTTCTACGGCGTCACCCACAGGGTTAGCCGCTATGGCGTTGATGAACGCATATTGTAGGGTGGAGGGGATGCCATCTTCGAAATAGGAACAGGACATACCACGTCTTCGGTTGGCCTTCCCTTCTATGACCTTGGATTTTCCTCTGACTTCATGAAGACGGGTGACGCAGAGAGTTCTTTGATGCGACCATACGGTGCGCCTTCCTCTCGGAGGAGATGATGATTCGAATGACGGGATAGGACAAGAACCTCCTCTTCTGATTTTCCTCCCTATATGAGAGAATACCGACTCTAGTGGGGGAGGTTTTTGTTGAGGGGGTAATAATTCCACCATACATGAGGGCTAGAGCTAGCTCGTACTCTAGACATTGAGTCTCTTCCTAGTTTTATTGGTCTTACGGGGGAATTTGTTTTTAAAAATTCCCCTAGCCCTGCAGGCTGGGGTTGACCCTTGATTGCGGTAGTGGCTGCGGCTATCATGACCCGCCTGATCTCCCGTGCCCCCATCCGGGGGTGAACTAGATCTGGTGTTGAATTCACCTATGGGTCAGTCCCTTCTGGGGAGGTAGGCAGAGATCGTTGATTGGACGCTCTTAAGTGGGAGGCCTTCTTAATTCTCTCGGTGGCCTGATTCATGAGTTTTTGAATGGATCATTCACGCTGGGCCTAGAGATTCTGGGACATAATCAAGGCCCGACTCTGTTAGGTGTGTTGCCTTTCCTGAACATGGGGATCACCTGATTGTCGTCTCGATGTGATGATGTTACACAATACCATGCCAAACGGGTTATTCTGGGCGGGGAGCGGAGTGAAATGAAGAGCTCCGTGTTCCCCCCATCCCCTTATATGGACTCCCGTCAGAGCGTCGCCGATGAGGCGGTGCAGTTCGTGCAGTGCACAGAGGAAATATTCCTCCATATTCCCTTTGCGCCTCTTGGGGCGTTGTTGTCGCGTTGAGGAAAGGGCCTCCAGGTCGATGTGATGCAGGAGGTCCCCTATCGTCTTGATGTGGTCTACATACCCATCATAGGGTAGGTAGCTCGATTTCAGCCGGCGAGGGGTCGTCCTTATATTATGGCGGATACCATGCATGCATTCTTCCAACAAATACCTGGGTATGTTGTATTGAGAGGTGGTTGTGGCCCAAAACATGACTGGTATATCATTAGTGGTCAGTCGTTTCCTCAGGTGCAGGATATCGGCATACTCCCCTGCCAGTGATTCCTCTACATGGTCAGCCCAACTAAGGCTCTAACTGTAGTCAAAGGTGGTGGGACCGGTAGGTATCGAATTGTCTTGTGGGTGATTCTAGGGTGGTTCAGAAGATGAATGCGGCCATGTAACGGTTCCTGATCTAATAAGGGCGTCGTTAGCGACAAGCTGGGAGTCTGACATTCTTGATCCCGTCCCTCTGAGTGCCTCACCATACGAGGGATTTTCGGTGCTTGATTCAGCAGTAGGAGGACCTTCCTATAGATATATTATGTCATCGCGGGGAGGAAATTTTCAATGATGACCGTAATGGAGAAGACTACAATTACTGCCTATTGCTTCACAGCATAGAAGACTTTTGCAGTGCACACCCTGGGGAGGACCTCTAAGGCATGTTGTAACAAGGGGAGGACCTTCTGGATGCATGGAGTTGTTATGGGGAGGACCTTCACAACAACTGCCATCCTGGTAAGGATGACAATCATAGCTTGGCGTTCGATGTGCATCCTGGGGAGGAACATCAGGAAACACCGTGACAAGGGGAGGACCTTCGCATTGGCATCCATAGTAGAGAGGACTATCATCACAGCTACGGCAATGGAGAGGACTACCAATATTTCTTCCGCTGTGAGAATATCTGCAGGATACATCATGGGGAGAGCCTCTATAATGTACCGCACCGAGGGGAGGTCCTTCTCGTTGCTCGACGTCTATACGGGGAGGACCTCTGTTATCAGGGTGGAAAAGACTACCATCGTGACCTGATGCCTGGCTGCGTGGAGTTCCATTACAGCATAACCCCTGGGGAGGACCTTCAGGGTAGGCCGCGAAAAGGGGAGGACCTTCTTGTCATGATGAGACATCACTACGGGGAGGACCTCTTTTGTTGTGACTATGATAGCGAGGACTACCATCATAATATGTGGTCCCACTGCATGGAGAGTGATTGCAGTGTATACCCTGGGGAGGACCTTCATGGTGGACCACAGTAAGTGGAGTAAATTCTTGTTGCTCGATCATCTGGTCACGTGGAGGGTTTCCATGACTCACATCATGAGAGAATCTCTCATGACCGATCGTTATATGCCCACGGGGGAGGCCCCCACGGGTGCTCTGGGGAGGACCTTCAGAGCCGCTGGTAGAGACATTCCAGGGAGGACCTTCACGACTACTACTGCCACTCCCAAAATATGGTAATGGTTGGGCAGGGTTCTGAGCCTTTGACATGTTCTCAGTGGCGTTGGGAACCCCAGATTCTAGCAGAGTAGGTTTATGAACCCTCTATTTATTTTCCAGCTGCCTTCGGCACGCTCGGGGAGCTCTTTTGCGGGCAGTGGAGACTATCTGCTGTTGAAAACGACCATCACCTTTGGGTACCTATCTAATTGGGTCTCGTGTTGTTGTCGGGATACGCCGAAGAACATCTTGACTTTTAGCAGGGATATATTCCTTCTCTGGAGCATCCACTGTGATGGACGGGTGTCCCCCAGTTGGAACGAGTGAAGCTGCTCGATTCGGTTGCGCTTGCGTCGCGGAATACAGCGGACAACCCTCAAGGGATGAATCAGGGATGCATGTCTGCTCCGAGGAGACTATCTCTTCTCTTATATGAGTCAACTCAATTGGGGAGATGGGCTCACGGGCCCGAGTCCTTACTATTTCCACCGAGGCAATTACATTCTGGCAAGTTTGGAAGATATGATCTTGGATCGATACCTGCTCCTCCATCATATCTAGGATATGTAAATAGGCATCTTTGGATCGAACGGGTATGAATGCCCATTTCTGTATCGAAGTAGGAATTTCCTACTCTGGTCCTCCAGTGGTCAGTGGGTACTAACAATTCTCTTGTGTCGGGGCAGGAGAACGAGTCTGCCCCTGTACTGGGATACACCGGTTTCTCTCTCTGTTTTCTGCCACATCAGGGTGGCAGACTTTACTTGCATCTTCGGGGAGCTGGCCCTGCATATATTGGTTTCCCACCGTATCGATTCAGTGTCCATTTTTGGCGTGGTGATGTGCCCGTCTATGATTTTTCGCCACATCTGGGTTGTGGGCTTTGTTGATCACCACCATATCAGGCTGGCGGGCGTCTGAAGCAACTGCCAGGAGCTGGTCCTGCATGTGCTGGGTCGGCACCACGTTAAGCTGGTTGACATCACGACCCTAGGCAGGGAGACGGACCTACCCGGTAAGTGTCATCCTATGTGAGCGACGAGCTTGATAGAGCTCAGCGGGGATGCGCGCTGGTTCATACGATGCTACCATGTCTGGATGGCTAGATCGGGAGGAGAAAACAGGTGTAGGTGCATGTTCGTGGTATGTCCTTGTGGCTGGGCAACAGAGCTCCTCCGAGGGGGCCAGGGTGATGACCGGTCCCTAATTGTACATCTGCAGCCCTCGTCGGGCGGTTTGAGGGGCCAGAGCTCGGGGAGCATGGGCTTGAATCCTCAGGGAAACATCATCCTCGGCATGACGATTTCAGGTGGTGGTGTGACCACGATGACGTCTGCGAGAGGGGGCCTTGGAACGGAACCCCCGTTCAGTGGGGAAGAATTCCTCAATGTCGACCTCATACGCCTCCCTATGATAAGGGAGGTACGCATTGTCTCGTTCTGGGTATATGCTCCCAAAACGGTGGGAGACAGTGACAGGGGTTGTCTGGATCCGCCTTTTCGGTCGCTGCTGGGCAGGCGACCGACGAATCATGATGGATTGGAGGGCGTGCATGGCCACCTCCACCCTTGGGAGAGTACCATTCACGTGGTACTCTCAGATCAGCGCATTTGAAACCCAACTTTGAAGACACTGGGTGGGTGAAAATGTCCTCCATTCTTGAGGAAGTCTCATCCTTGCGTCATTGGATGCACGCACTTGTGAGTTCTTTTGCGATTCCATTGGATTGAAGGGAGTTAGGAAGGTACCTGTAACACATTTTAACAAGTACATAGAGAAAACTCCTCAAAGCATCATCTCATGATCCCATGCATAATTAACGACCTTGCTTGGCCCTCCTTGAGATTATACGGGGGCACATGGTGAGATTAGGTTAAATTCGTCATGTTTGGTTAATGATTCATGTCGGGTTCACCATTTTTTGTTTCTCTCTGGTTTTTCGAATACGAAATATCCAACAGATCCCTATCCAATGATTAATGGACCTGCTTTCCAAAGGCAGGTGTTCGCCGGATGGTCTGACTAGCGACTCTTAAGAACTCGCATTGGTCGGGAGGATTGGAATTTGAGCACATCACACCCCTTTTGGGGGGGAATTATTGCATGTTCTGGGACTCTCTTATAGATTTAAGACATATTCATATGTTTCTGAATCATTGGTTTATACCCCAAATATAGTATCCACGGATTTAGACTTGGTGGGAAACAGTCAACTGGACGCTGGGGTTCGGAAGCATTTATTCCTGAGGTTTACCATCCCTCGTTGGATTAATGACCTCGAAGGGTTGGAACTCTCTTGAGGCGGCACCAGGAGTGGCGTCGTGAACCGATGTGAAGATGATCAGATCGACTGGTATTTGGGCTTGAACCTTTGGGAGGTTTCCTACATACCCTGTCTAGGAGGCAGGGTTAAATGTACATGTAGATCGCATAGGTGTCGGGGAACCGACGTGAAAAGAGACCAGGTGGTCCAATGGGTGGTGGGATTGAACCTCATGGAGGCTTCCTACGTACCCTGTCTAGGAGGTAGGGATCAAAGTCCACGTAGTTTGCATATAGCTTGGGGCTTATTCTCTGGGGTAGCCCAGAATGATGGATTGGGGCTTACACTCTGAGGATACCCATAGAAGGATGTCATGGTCGATTCTTACTCTATGCCCACGTGAGTCATGTTTGGTGTGAGAAACAAGAGGCAGCAGGGACCAGAGGACCGCATCGTGAAAGGTGCATCCATGAGATGCGTAGTGGGGCTTACACATGAGGGCGGCCCAAGGTGATGGATTAGGGATTACACTATGAGGAGTCCCAGAAGATCAGTGTGCTTACTCCGAGTTGGATTCATGGGGTGACATAGCCTAGCAGGAGAGGGAAAGGGGGTGATCTTGTGCCCATCTCCTCTCTTGTAGTGCACATAGGCTTCCTTCTGATGGCTATTTTACCATATCCGAGGAACCCTCAACATGTGGATGGATAGAAAGGGTATTCTCGATCTCAGACTCCATATTACCGTGGGAATGTGAACCCAGAAATTCTTTAGGAATCTGCTCAAGGTTCAAGGAAACCCCTTTTCCCCTATATACTGTGGGTATGTGAAGTCAAAATAGCTTGCTGATGCGCCTGAAAGTTATACCATGCAGATCTGGTGGCTCTGGAAGAGGCCTCGGCTCAGGGCCGATGAATAGGCCAATGAGGGAGTCACGGAGGACCTGGCTGGATTGGAAGGATTTTACCTGGCTCTGGAAATGAGAACACCGAAGTATTTGGTGAGCCACCGAGAGGTATGGGTGATTTCACCCTTCTCTTGGGGAAGTTCCATGCAGCTGGAGAAGCCATTCGCGAACCAGGGTGGTCAGTGGACTGGTTGGCGTCCCGCGAACGAGGGTGGTTCGCGGCTTTAGGTTCAATCCACGAACCAGGGTGGTTCGCGACTTCAGGTTCAATCTGTGAACCACAGTGGTTCGCGGAGGGTTCCAAGAAGGCTACGGCGGCCAAGGGCGGCGCCGATCAGAGGCTCGTCGTTCGGGGCTTCGCCTACGGTGGAGGGTGCTTCGCGGTAAGACGGATGGGAAAAGAGGCATAAACTCCCTGGTCCATAGGGAATTCATCCGCAGAGGGGGTATGGTTCGCGGTTCTCTTTTTTCTTTTAGGTTCGCAGTTCACCAAATTATTATGTGTTTACCAATTCCATCTCCATTCATATACCTGCTGTGGTTCTCGAATGGGAATTTCGTTGTTTTTGAAATCATAAGCCTTATTTCAACTGATCTCCTTCTGAATCTCCAATCCCTCCGAATCCGATTCTAGCTCTTTGATTCCCTTCTTCTTTCCCCCTTGGTATCCTTTTATAGAGTGGGGAAAGGGATGTATCTGTGGCCACGCGACACTTTTTGCAGAGGCCCATTACCAAATACCCGGTTCACAGCCGACTTGGTCAATTCCCGATTTTCGGTGGGTATCAAACGCTCCCCCCTCCACGAGGCGAACTCAGGGAGTGCTCCGTGGCTGTAGAGGGTTCCGCCTCTAATCCACGAACGACAGTGGGTTCAGCTTGAACCGGTCTACGCAGTCCACGGTTGGGGTGATTCGTGATGGTGAACCAAACTGGTGCCCATCCTGCCTGATGACCGCGATGGCTCTCCACCTCCATTTCGCAAACAAAAATGGTTCGTAGAGGGGGTTGCCCGCGGTGCCTAGCCACGCAGCGCTTCTATGGGACCGGTTCGCAGACCGGTCCTTTCATTGATTATTTTCCCCAATTATTTGGGAGATATGGGTAAAATTTCCATTGAGGAATTTTCAGGACCCAACAATAGTAAAATAAATATACAAAATATAATATTAAAAAACTATATTGGAAATAATATAAAAACTATAACACATATAAATGAATAATATATTATATTTAAAAAAATATATAATCAATTTTTTATAAAAAAAATATTTATATCATTGATGGGATATGGGTCATATAGATGAAGTGGTGGAGGGAACCCCATCTCTAAATCATGGGACTGAAATCAAATGTACTTCATCATATGTTAGTGCTACTACAGGAATAATCAACGTATCTTCTCTTCCTACTACTGGTATTGATACTATCAACATGTCATAGTTTTCGTTCCCTGTTTTGGTGACCTAATTACAATGTTGGACAAGGAGGACATAAATTTTTATTTCAAATCACTTTAACATTGAAAAATATATGATTTACTAATAATGTATAAATCAACGCTTTCACAAGCAACAGAAGATGATCCAATTTTTTGTCAACCATGTCCAAATTTTTCATTACACAAATTTGTCACATCCATGTATAATGATCATCGCATCTTCATCTCTTACTACTATTTTTGTTGTAATCAACAAGTCACATTATATCTACCCTGATTCTAGAGATGTAATTACATTATCAGACATGGTTTGACTGAAATTTGTTATTTTCAACCACCTTGATATTGATAATTATATGATTTACTAAAGAGGTATAAATCATAATTTTTTCAAACATAAGATGATGTAATCAGTTTATGCCTTCCATGTCAAAATTTTTTATTGCATCATTTTAGGTCAACCATGTCCATTCATCATTATGTATTCTTCTCCTACTACTACTCCTGCTACCTTCGACACATCACATTCTACCTACCCTTGTATATTCATATCACGTCGTGCCTCTAACTGAGGTTTGGTTGGTTCTTAAATGTCATAATGTCTAAAACAATCCTAATTGCCAATGATATTATGTTTAAATTATATTTTTATGTAGATATAGCTACTCATCATATACTCTAAATATTCTAAACTAAATAATTTTTCCCATTATTGATTGATAGAATAGAAAAAGATGATCATGTGACCTTTTTATCACAAGAATGAACAAAAATGAGCACATGAGTTTCCCATACTCACCTGTTTTTCAACAACTAGAATGATTTTTCAGCTAACATCACCGAATCAATATGTTGTTACTGTCGTTCAATAAGGAAAGGCAATGATAACGAAAAATGTTTTTACATTGGCAGAAAAAATCATATTATCTTTTTTTGTGGCATTTTTTATATAGTTGTAAGAAAAATATGACTTTCTAAACGATATTTAAAAAAAATATAAGTATTATATAAAAATGATAACAAAATTATCATAAATATAATAGATAAAATGAAAATAAAATTAAATAAACACATAGTAGAAATTAGCCTTTTTCAAAAGGTTGTATGCATTCTTAGTGTATCGCCTCCTATTATTGTTGTCGTTGATGTGTCACATCATGTTTGTCCTAGTTCAGGTATCCTAATGAAAATATTAGTCATGGTTTATTTAAATTGGTAATTTCTAAAAACCTGTTTTTTGAAATTCTATGATTTACTAAAAGTTATTAATCATATATTATAGAATCTCGGGTAGACGAAAACAATTTTCACCCACTATGTCTAAATTTTTCATTACACCTATTTATTTAAATTATGTAATGTCATTGACATTTCTACTCTTACTTCATCTTTTATTAGTGCATCGCATCTTATGATTGGTGACATCAGGATAGATTTATAGATGGTTGGCGTAAACTGGTCATTTCAAATTTGTGTCAATAATGTATATTGTAATAATTACTACTAATTATGCTAATTACTCTTATTTAAACCTACTTACCACTAATTACATCTAATTATTCCTAATTATAGAAAATTATTACTAATTATTGTTAATTTTCCCAAATGATTAACAATTATAATTAATTATTACTGGTTATTACGATTCATTACAATATATTAGTACTTATTACTAATTATTAATATATTTTACTATTTATTAATCATTATTACTAATTATTACTAATTATTACTAATTATTTTCATTTATTACTAATTATTTCAATTTAATACTAATTATTGCTAATTTCTACAAATTATTACTAATTACTACTAATTACTACAAAATTTATCCAATTAACCCTAATTATTCTTAATTGTTAATAATTATTTATAATTATTCCTTATTATAAAAAGTTAATAATATTTAATAATTATTATTAGAATTTATTACAATATTTTTCTTTGTAGTCCTAATTATTTCAATTAATTTTATTCATTACTAATTGTTACGAATTACCACTAATTACCAATAACTTCTTCTAGTTATTACAATGTACCACAAATTAATACTAATTATTACCACTTCTTCCAATTTTTTTATAATTATTATGAATTATTAATATTTTTAATTATTTGTTACTAATAAAAACTATTTATTACTGGTTATTAGTATTTAATAATTTTTATTATATTATATTTATAATTATAAAAATTTATTAATAATTATTACAAATTTTTATAAGTTATTAAAATTTCTTAATATTTATTACTATTTATTACTATTTATTTTTCTTTATTTACCTTTATTACAGTTTATTACTAATTATTACTAATTATTGATAATTACCCCTAATTATCACAATTTATTGTTATTGATTTCTAATTAGTACTATTTATTGCAATTATTATTATATATTTCTAATTAAAGCTAATAATTACAATAAAGACTATTTATTACTAATTTACACTAATTCTTACAAATTATAGCTAATTATTACTAATTATTACCAATTAACACTATTTATTACTAATTACCACTAATTGTTACTAATTATTAAGAATTATTACTATGCATTACTAATTATCACTATTTATTCCTAATTATCACTCTTTATTATAAATTACTTCTATTTATTCGTAACTAATGAAAATTATTAATAATTATATCTAATTATTATTAATTACCGCTATTTATTACTGATTACCATTATGTATTACTGATTACCACTATTTATTACAAATTAACACAATCTGTAGCTAATTACCACTATTAATTAGTGGTAGCAGCTAATTATTATTAATTTTTACTAATTATTACTAATTAAAACAAATTGATACTAATTAATACAAATTAATCATACTAATAATTAATTAATGATAATTGAACTAAATTAATATAATTTAATCCTTTGAACTTTTAAATGAAAATATTAAATCTTAATGAAATAACTTTTTTTCATAATAAATAATTAATAATAACACTATATAAATCTAATTTGATTTATTTACACATAATTAATAATACACAATACTAATTGAAATTTAAATGTATTAACTTAATAATAAAAGAAACAAATAAATACCTTAACACCGAGTCTTTCGATGGATGTCATTCCCGAAAATTGGTTCTCTATAAAATTTAATAATTTAAACAAGATGTCGAGATAAATATGTTAGTTGGGAAGGATAAAGGAGCTGAGAGAACTATGGTATGAGAAAATTCAGATAGAAGAATATTTTTTTTTATTTGTGATGGGACACATCACAAACAATTATTCATTTATTATTTGAGGCCAAGTATTTGAGATGGGAGCCATCAGAAATACTATCCTTCTGACACATTATTTGTGACGGGCCATCGGGAATTGTATTGTTTGTGATGGGACATGTCTCAAATAGATCACTAGTTATTAATTAACATAACAGTAAAAAAATTTATTTGCGTCGGGTCCCATGTCAAATACTATCTTGGAAAAAATTCATTCCGACAACCCATTTCAAATAATATCATGTTGATATATTATTTGTGATGTGGATAATCTCATGTTTCAAATAACTGAAACTCATGAAGGGTATTTGTGAGGAGGGTTTAGTCCTCATCGAAAATACCCTCCCCACGCCAGTACCGCACACAGGTTTCCAAAAGTTATTTGTGATGGACCTCCCAAAATACATATTTTTTATAAACTATTTGTGACATGCCAAAAATCCACTCACAAATGACCAATTTTAATAAGTTGTTATTTTTTAGTGCTAGAAGGTTATCAAAAAATCTGTAGAGATACGAAGTAGTAATAAATAGTCATTACCAAAGGATGATAACATCACATTCAATATTAAATTAATAAAATTAGTTTATATCTTTTTCATCGATTATATTGGAAAAAGATTGTATATAGTAAATCATATTTACAATGATCCATATAAAAATATTTCGGATTATATTAAAATTTAACTTTCTATAAACAAGTTGTTTCACGAACTAGGATAGGTCACCATCTGACCCGGTGCCCGATCCGGTCTACGACATGGCTTGAAGGGCGTTCCAGATCCCCACGGGCTAGGTCAATTACTCGGGTATAAAAATTAACATGTGGGAACAATTTACCTGAAATAGTAAACACAAAATAACTCACAAGTTATTTAAAATAAAACTGTAAACTGACAACCAAACAAACCCTTAAACTAAAATCAAATATAATGATTTTAAACATGAGCCAACATCCAAAAATAAAGGACAATAAAAGAAACTAACCCTAACTCAATCCTTCAAGAAATAATAGAGGTGGAACATACTCAAGCAACAAACACCAACCTACACGATAAGAACATCAATGACCAAAACCCCATCACTGATCCAGATACCACAACCTAGAATACACAAGGAACAAGGTCTACATACACCCAAATGTGTATGTAGGGTGTTAGTGATGAGCCTAGAAGGACATCACCCAATAAAAAGGTTCCATGCATAATTATTAAATGAGAAATACATTTGAAATATTAACTAAAGAAAAGAAATAAATGATTGAACAGGTTTAATGAAAACATGATTAATGAAAAAAATTTCAAATGGAACAACATAAATTAAAACACATACATCCTTACTTTTTGAAATAAATAATGTGTCACACTGATTAGCATAATGTAACCAATGAGCACTGATATGGGAGATGCCCCGTGGGTGTTAGCTAGCTTGGGTCCCTAGATCATCGTGTCTTTGTGAAACGTGGATTAGAAGGCCATGACTCTCAGAAAAAAAATCCTTAGATGGCAACTACCCTTAAAAATTGTTTCTTAGAAGGACATGGCCCTCAAAAAAGATTAAGAATAGTTAGTGTTTCAATCATCAGTCCTGCCAGTGAAACTGGGTCGAGTCACCTTCGGATCACTTGCCCACTAGTCTAGTCCACCCTCATAGCTACTCGGGCTTCACGGTTTGTGATCAAGAAAATTTAATGTTCGTGTCACATGTCACACTAATGCATAACATCTATACAGGGTAATTACACACTCAAAACCAAAATTTGCAAGCCCTAACCCACTTTTAAAAACATAAACCCACCAAAATCTTTTCAAAACATAATATGTATAGATTATATACTCAACTAAATGATTTGGTCAATATAAAAGATGCTCACCACTAAATGAACCACCGCTTACACATGTAAACACCATTTTTAAATAAGGTGCACACTAACAAATTATCAAAATAAAATCTGTATCAGTTATACATCCAATTAAAACAACTGCACTATCAATGAAATAACTTTCATTATCAAACATGCCACAAACAGAATTTATTAAAAAAATTCCACACATGTCGCATGAATTTTAGAACAAAACAAAGTATTCAAACAATTTAACAAGAAAAATCATTCCCCCTTAATAATTATTTAATAAAACATCCCAAATGTTTTATATATAATTTTTTTAGTGAAAAACAATTCTTTACACAGAAGACCGACCCAAACCCCCACACATAACAAAACACACACAACACCACCTCAGGAACCCAATCTTCATCACGCATGAAATTAAATAAAACACCCTCATAGTTAAAAATATAATTTCTATAATTAAATGAACTTCCAGAGAAATTTTACAAACAATTTCAAAATATTCCGCATGAAATTAAACACCAAAAACTATTTCAAATTTCATTTTTGGCTAAACGCATATAGATGGAATACTAAAACAAAAGCTACACCCTTTGCACACCCTAACAAATTAGCTACACAATTTTCATTAAAGAAATAATAATCATTTCAACATTGATTTCACAAAAAACATACTCATATCATGAAACACACTATCTAACACATCAAAACACACCAAACATTATGTAAGATCTAATTTTCACTAAACTAACTAATTAATAAACATGAGAAGTAAAATAAGAAAATAAATTTATCAATTGATACTCATGCACCAACCCACCTACCTCAGGTGTCACAGACTCCAACAATCGATGTGAAACTCCAATTTCCCATAAAAAACACCACATAAATTCCTAAATGAACCATAAAATCAGTATATCGACAAATGAATCAAAATAGAACAAAAAAACACCAACCATTAAAAAAACACAATCCTCACCACAAAATCAAGTCATGAACACAATAATAAATTCAACCAAGCATATTAAATTCATTTAATGGTGTTAGGGAATAGAACGACATACCTCACATGAAGAAAACCACATGTTTTTGTGCGAATTCGAATTGCGTGCCAAACGCACCCCTAGAAAACCCTAAGGAGTCATGTTCCATCCAAAACAAAGACAAAAAAACAACCTGAAGCCATACTAAATCGAATACCCAACCAACATGAAAAATAAACCCATAGAATAAGGGCCAAAACCCTTGATTATAATTGAAAAGCGTATACCGTAGCGATAGGGTGTGGCGGTGCGGCAATGGCTCCTCCGGGGGGGGGGGGGGGATCCGGTCATCGGGGAATGGAAGTTGGTAGGTCGTGACTCTGGATGAGGGCAGGCCCGGGGCAAGGCGGGGGTCCGTGCGGCAGATTCAGCCGAGTAGGCCGGTCGGGAGGCGATTGGTCTGTCAGACGGCGCATGCGAGGACAGTAGGGGTGCAGCATGAGGGGATGGCCAACCAGCTGGGCAGTCGGGAGGGGTTTCGGGCGACACGAGGGATAGTTGAACTAGGGGGTGTGGTGGTTCGTGGGAAGAAGGAGAATGGGGAAGGGGTTCAACAGGCTGGGTATGATGGCACCGATAACGACAAAAGAAAAAATAGTGTGAAACCCTAGACAAATAAAGAAAAAATAATAAATTAAAAAATTAAAAAAAACTAATAATAATATAAACATTAATAATAACATAAATCTTAAACTAAAACATTAAAAATAATAAAAATAATATGATTAGTAAAAATATAATAGCATAAAAAAAAGTTATGTCCTTAAAATGGTAACATTAATTAAGATGTTAAAAATTTTAATGCGAATAATTTAGGATAATGATAATCATAAATTATGGTGATTGTAATAATAATGAAATTTATGATATTAATAAAATTGTTAACAACCTAAAATAATAGTAACAATAATAATAAATATTACAATATTAATAACAACTTTATAAATTTTATATTCTTTACACCATTAATACTAATAAAAACATTCTCATGTGAAATTAATATTATTACTATTATTGAATCCATTATTAAAACATCTTATTTCATTAGTAGACCATAGGGCAGGATATGCAGTGAATCGGGAGAGGTCGCACGACGTCGACCGCGGTGCGCTGGATGCAATCAAGGAAAAACACAGATGATAAAAAAGAAAAACTCAATATTTAGTCGGGCATCGAACCAGACTACCTGACACAAAGAAAATTTATAAAATAAATAATTTAATGATGGCGTGTGTGATAATTCTCCCCACCAAAATGATTTCAGTCCCCAGAACGCCACAACTAAGGTCGAGACTCACAGAAGAAAACAATTCCCTATAAGGTATAAAGAGGATCTCCACAATCAACACACAAAAAGTGGAAAAAGCATCATGCCCAGAGAAAGTGAATCAATGAAATTTTCAAGAAACTCATAAAAAGGCTTTATGATATGTGTCACCTACCCGAAATAACAATAACACCACTAGTTGACCAACCAAGGAAAGGAACTCTCACACCCATGGAAACCAGCCTCACTAACCAAAACACCTCAAGTACCATAGATTAAAAAACCCCACCATTTGTTTGGAATGAAAAACAATATCAAATAATATCCTTAGAAAACTATCATCACCTACTACCAGGTCAGATCTTGGAACAGGACCAAAAGGACAACATGGGGAAAGCCCAAAGGGCTCCCCACAATTAAGAACCTACCAATTCCCAAGAAGAGACTGGAAAACTGACACGGGGAGGTCCAAGAAGACTCTTCACTATTAATGAAAGTACAACATCGATTCATTCCATAGGCATTCATGTGATATCCAATGTGGGTCTCCCCACCATTGGAACTCACTGCAGATACAAAACATTAGAAATTATCCGATGGGGACCAAGCACCCCACAACAAGGGGAGGGGAGGTTTGGGACCAACTACTGGGAATCAAAAACACCGCTGGAGATAGACCAACTTCTCGATATCCTTGTATGAGCATCATTCAAATTTGATGATGATTTACCCAATATAATACCATACATACCATAAATAGAAATTAAATATGGTGGGACGCCACCCCTGAGACATCAAGGTACACATGACGACCACACCTACTCATAGCCACGAAAACCTTACACAGAGAGATGGTTTGTTCCCAATGGAATGAACATTAAAACAATTTAAACTTACTCTACTTTCAACACTGAAGACAGAAATAAATTCGAGGACACATTTACCTGACCATTCCCCAGCTTCACTCTGAGGCCTATGGCTGGAGCCCTGATGTTTGAAGCATCTCTTTCTTCACAGTCCGGTATTGAATAATCCCAAACACAGCTTCTCCTTTTGGTGTCACACGCAACTACACTGCAACCAAGAAAACACCAACATACACTACACACCTTGATTACCAACCACTCTCTTGTGGAACATCAACCAAAGAAGGGGTTTAGATGATGTACACACAACTCCTCTTCACCTTATCCAGAGAACTTAATGAATGGAAAGATAAACGAAAAACACTCCCCTTTAAACATAAAGAAACAAAACTCCCTAAGATGATGACACACTCTAATGAAAACATGGATTCTCTAAGGATCCTACGAAATCCACCCTTTCTCTTCAATGAGACTCACATGAAACAAGTCACAAAATATAACCATTGTGGACAAGGAATGTACTACAAAGTCCTTCAATAAACAAGTCAACACTAAAAATTCTCATCCGCCTTCACCCTTCCCTCATGGAATTCCTTTCACCGCTTCTAGGTGTAACCCGTCAGACACAACGGTGTCAAACATCGTACCTGACAACTTACAGAACTCAAAACACCAAATATCATAACATCCCCCATCACATTCTTCATCCCGCCGTGAGAGGAACCATCTATTTGTAAAAAGGAGAGGCGGGTTCAATTCTATGATTCAATAATAGAGTAATCTGATCAACTGGAGGGTTGGCCAACCGCGAGTTGCCTGTGGCCACAATTTAATCAAATGTTAATGATTTATGAGGGGCACACACTTGTCATGAAATAATACCATGCACCCAACCAAATTGGTCTAATGTTCAATACATATAACAAGAGAATACAAGACATGCCGGGGGAACCCCTCTAAGGGCTTTTCGAAGAACTTTTTAAAAGAATTCACTAACTATACGCTTTCATAAAAATATACAAATAAGAATTTAAAGTCAAAACACAAATCATACAAAAAGCATTATTGACTCAAAACGCCTCACATTCGACATTTCCAAAACACAAGGACACACCGCAGAAATAAAGGTTATTAAAAGATCGAATTATCATTTAACAAAATCCATTGAAAATAAGAAATGTTATTAGGTTTCACAAACACCACTGGTGTCCAATGGGCCTCACACATGCTCGTTCTCGTGACACAGCATCACCCACCTCATATTCATCCATGAATTCATCCAGACATGCCATTGACCATTTCTATTTCTATATATGCTCATGCATGTGGTTTCCCATGAGAACACCAAGAATCAAAACAGGACCCTTTTAATTTTTTTTTTCAAAACCAAACATTCAACCCACAATTTACAAACCATACACATAATTTTATGTTTAAGCGCTTCAACTAAATTTTTTTTCAAGAACAAAACATTTTTACTTAATAACCAGATTTCCATGTATCCAAAACAATGATACGAGGAATGATGCAAGAGGAGACTAGTGTCAGTGGGCGATTGGAACCTATGGTTGTCACCCATATGCCAATCCCGCCACTCCCATAGAGTGTATTCTAGGATAGTGTTCCCTGATCCACATGACGTTCCAGACCCTGTGAGCTAATTGGGACCACTGACCCTAATCCCTTTTCATTCCCCCAAAACATGATTAACCACACATAACAATGATTTAGACAAACCTCAACTTGCTTTTGTAACTCGAGTCCCGCCACGAGGTGTGCTGGCCAGGATCCTTGCTCATAGCTAAAACATCAAGTTCCAACACCACTAACATTGGCGTTACCTACCTTTATCCCAAAAGAACACAACCCAAGAGAGAAAACCAGCTCTGATATCATTTTTTCACGAACCAGGCTAGGATACCATCAGACCTGGCACCTGACCCGGTCCATGGCATGGCTCGAAGGGCATTCCAAATCCCCATAGGCTGGCACAAGTGCCCGGGAATCAAAACTAACATGTGGTAACAATTTACCCGAAATAGTAAACACAAAACAAATGACATGTTAAAAAAATAAAATTGTGAACTAAAAAGCAAATAGACCCTTAAACTAAAATAAAATTTAACGGTTTATAACATGAGCCAACATCCAAAAATAAACGAACACAAATGAAATAACTCTATCTCAAACCATCAAGCAACAAGAGAGGTGAAAATTCCTCATTCCATAAAGACCAACCAGCTGGATATGACCATAAATGACCAAAACCCCATCGATGAGCATGATACCTCAACCTGTAATACATAGAGAACATGGTCTACATACACCCAAAGGTGTATCTAGGGTGTGAGAGAAAATCCCAGGAGGATGTCACCCAATAAAAAGGTTCCACACATAATTATTAAATAACAAATACATTTTCAATATTAACAAAAGTAAAGAAGTAAATTATTTCACAAGTTTAATGAAAATAGGATTATAGAAAACAATTTCAAAGGGAAGAACAGAAATTAAAACACATACACCCATAATTTTTAAAATAACTAATGTATCACACTGATTAGCATAAAGTGACCAATGAGCACTAATGTGGGATAGGCCTCATGGATGATACCTAGATTGGGTCCCTAGATCTTCGTGTCTCAGTGAAACATGGCTTAGAAGGCCACAACCCTCAGAAAAGCATATGTTTTGTTAGTATTGCAATCTTCAGTCCTATTAGTGAATCTTGGTCGAGTCACCTCTGGAATAGTAGCCCACTATTCTAGTCAACCATCCTAGATACCCAGGCTACCTGGTTTGTGCTCAATCAAGTTTCAAGTTCAAGTCACATGTCACACTAATGCATATTATCCATACAGGGTATTTACGGACTCAAAATTAAAATTTGCACACCCAAACCCACATTTAAAACCATTCACACACCGAAATCTTTTCAAAACATAATATGCATAGATTATATACTCAACTAAACCATTTGAACAATTTAAAAGATTCTCATGTCATGCCCCGACCCAACGAGGCTCGAGCCGCGACTCCCCAAGCCTGCCTCCAATAGGCCAGGGTCTGGAGACTAGCTCCGAGTAGGCTTACACACACATGGGAGGCATTATCCTAAGGTACGTGTACATAAGAACCCCCATAAACCTACATGCAATACTACTGAGATATATATATATATATAACTGAAAAGAAAATTCATGAATACAACTATCCCAAACCAGAGTGCAATAGTATTATAAAAAAGGGAAAAATAAGGTCCGCGAATGGAAAACTACAAAAGTTCCCAACCTACTCAGATGGAAGGAAAACACTGCAAAAACATCTGCAGGTATGCTCCTCGACACAAATCTAGTAAACACGGTGGTCAAAACTGCTCACTAAGCTCTGCCTGCTCCAGGTTCTCCTGGAACTCTGTCGAAAGGCATTTAGTCTTCACAGGACACAACCATGTTCAGTAAATGCCCATACAGCAGTGAGTATAACAATACCTAGTAGGCACCCCAAAAACCCAAAAAAAAAGAGCGGCTGAAAGGTAACAGTCCACTCATCCTAGACAGGGGAACCCAGACGAGAGAGAAACCCCATCTCATGACCATCCTCGGCTAAACACCACTAGTAATCTCAACTCAGGTGTTTGCCCGTACGTATACCATGACCAGTCCAAATATTCTCAGCTCACGCACCAAGCCACAAGTGGTATCGACCTCATCACAAGTAATGTTTCCCAAATAGGAGAGAACACTCCATGATCACTATCATCCCAGATGAAACTCGTTCGAGAGATACACTCCATTAGGTCCCACACAAAGACATCAGATGCTCACCTGAGAGATCACGCTCTTCGGATATCGTCAAGGAGAAAACCATGCTGAAACAGAAAGAACAACAGACTCCTCAGATAGGGGATCACTCCTAGGGTCCGCTAGTGGTTTCAAAAACCCACACTAGTATACGAAGATCTCACAGATAGGGGATCAATCCCAGGGAATGCTAGGAGATACCAAAACCTGACCAAGCATTCCTAGATCTCACAGATAGGGGATCACTCCCATGATCTGTTGGGGGATTCCACAACCCGATCTGGCGCTCGATAGAAACATGTCACTAAGATAGAGGATTGTCACCTATGTCACGATGGTCAGGACGATAAACAAACCCTATCTGGTATATCACTTACTGTAGTGGATTGAACTAATGATGACGCAACCCTACTGACACCATGCACTGAGTAGGGGATCATATAACCAATGATACCACAACACTACTATAATATTCATATTGAGTAAGGGATCATATACAAGAAGATTCCCCAACCCTACATAGCACGAACCACTGCACAGGGGATAAAATTGCTGATGATGCCACATACCCTATGGGGTTGGCCTACATGATAGGGGATCGTCACCCATGGATAAGAAGTCACAACGATACCAAGAACTCGATCTAGGGAAACAGTTCTAGAGGATCCCACTCTGGTCCCACTGGAGGGATTCCACAACTCTAACAGATTAAATATTCCATTTGTAGGATCAACAACATATAATAAGGTTGTGATGCCACATGAACCCTCCTAGGAACAAACCAAGGGTGTACAATCAACCACTGTTGGTCCAAACGCCGCTAACCTAAGCGACCAGCCACAATGCTACACCGCGCACCTCCATGGATGATACTGAGGCCACCATCACAATCCACATGGAAAAACACACAGGATGGGTTGTTAATCACCCAAAATGGACAACAGGTGAAAAAGGAACTATTCACCATAGTTATCCCAGGTGGGGACCACACCACAATACCAAAACTCATCATGGGGATCATACCACTGCGATCCCCTAAAAAAACACAATACATCGACAAATCGTTCATCCCAAAAGAACTGCTGGTAAAAATGGTACAATCCACCAAAGCCAGCCCGGGTGGGGCCCACACCATGATCCCGAAATTCATCAAGTGGATCACATCATTGTGATCCCCCCGTAAAAACGTACGGGATCGACTACTCGATCATCTAAAATGGACACCCGGTGGAAATTTCACGGAGAAACCATCCTTATAGTGCCCACACCTTGTTCTCTATCCCCACACCTAGAAACTACAATGAAAATCCTTTTTGTACCATCAGGGTCACAACACCATCGGCGACACATCATTTGGACACTTCGTGCAGGAGTCATGGTGGATCGAAGTTGAAAATAATAAAATATTATTATTATTTTTCAAATTTCATGGCCCCGAGGAAAAATCCCGAGTCAAAAAATTTCTTAAAGAATATCAGATGGCCCGTCTCAATGCATGCTTCGTGTCGCTGTAGATGGCTCAAAAATCGGAGTTACAGTTTTCGAGTTATGGGGGTATAAAGAACCCCTGGAAAATTCTGGCCAGACGACCGCCTATCTCACCGAAAACCACATCGCCGCCTTCAAAAACCACCACACCGGAGCCGGAATCCGACACGCCACCGCCGCCGTTGCCCGAATCCACCATAGCCACCGCCAGAATCCGGGTTTTCTGCCAGAAAACTTCCGGGAGCCACCGGGAGCACCCCGATGCTCCAAATTCGGATATAAAAAGTGTTTCGGAAACCTTGGGTCCTGAACTACAATACCCTGATAATGATTTGATGAAAAAAACGCATAAATAGGACTCTGGATTTTAAAACACAAACTGCATACCTATTGTCGAATCGCCAATGCTTCAGGTGCAGAATGACTTCTGTGACGTGATGGAGCTCGATCCGATGATGATTAGAGCTGAAAACGTACGTATGTGGCTCAATTAGGCGAAGAAACAGAGGTGGGAGGAGGTAGTTTCTCCGTTCAGAGAGAGGAATTGGGGGGGGGATGAATGATTTCCTTTTTTATTTTTAAATAATAAACTTCATCCTACCTCCCCACCAACACGCCACCGACCTGGAAACCAGTGCCGACTAAACTTATGTCATGCCTATGGTAAACACGGCATTCATAATGCAACGGAAGACTCAGATTTTCGATTCGAGACTCCATTCAGATTTTATTTGAGACGACACTCATAAATAAACATTTCCATTTATTTACAAAAATGTCCCTGGTGGCTTTGCTCAGAACAGGACCGCACCGGCAAAGATTACACCCCACCTAGGGTAAACGACATTCTCCGAATGCAACTGTACCCTCATATTCCCATTCTGAACTACCGTATAGGAGATAAAACACCCCCTCCATGTGCATAGTATAAAAATAAATAATATTTTTATAAAATTTTATTCCTGGGAAACTGGGCCTCAGAATCACATGTCGTCTTTGCGCCTAGATATGGAATTATTCTTATGAATATTCCAATGTCTGATAGGGTAAAAACCTGAGTCGCTACATCCTCCCAAAATTATAACTTTTAATCCCCGAAAATACATAAGCCTAAGGAAAGCGACTGGACTATAAACTCGGTCTCCCATGCCAGCGAGTTCGCCAACAAACACCAATGCCCAAACACATAAGTCAAGGGGACTCACCTGCCACACCTCAACACTATCTGATTTGGCAGCACTAACTCTCCCGCACTGTTTTAATCGTTTCACAAAAATGCATCTCGGTGGGGGAAGGATCCCTATTCCTCACACATTATAAACACGTCGAACAACACCCACATAGTGTTTTACCAATGCCCTAAATAATCCTCGAGCAAGAAATGGAAAGTAAAGAGTATATCTAAACAATGTCTTTAAAAACTACTAGAGAAAGTACCAAGAACATATGGATTACCTATGTCCATCCACAGAGCCTCTGGTTCATAGCCTATATGGCATGCATCTGACCTTGCCCTTGGACACCATCTCCCATAGCATGGCGTGGACCACATGGGAGAGTGGGTGGTGGTAACTGATACCGCCAACCACCTCCTGCTGCTGCACCAGCTCCGTCACCACGTCTGCCACCCTGTGAACCTCCTTGCTTGGGACACTACCTCTGCCAAGGTGGTATGTCGACAAACTCCCTCTCAGGAGTAGGACTGGTAGGAAAATCTCTAACAATATGTCCCTGACCGTCGCAAGGGTACACCACCTCTCCTGCGACTATCCAAAACTGGCCTACGTGCCATGTGAGCCCTGAGCCTCAGATCCTCCATCCTGGGGTCACCTCCTAAAATGACCCCCACGTCCGGGCCCATGAGTCTATTGTCGACTACCAGATGTTGATCCGACTGACGAAGTCTCACATCTCGCGTGCCCAGCACTAACAGGCAGGATCTGCAAAGCCAGAAATCTCTCCACCACCATGGCTTGCTCAACACTGAAACATTGGTGGGAAAACACAAGGAAACTACACCTACCTGGATGTCCCCGTGTAACCCCTGCTCAAAGGTCCCAGCCCTAAAGAACGGGTACCGAACCATTTCCAGGGAGTAGCGTGATAGGTTGGTAAAGCTCAATGAGTACTCCGACAAATTCATTCCCTCCTATTAAAGCTGCAGAAGCTTCTGGATCTGCACCGACCTCAGTGTCACTGAATAAAAGTCTTCCCTGAAGAGCCGCTCAAACTCTGCCTCGCGTGACCGTCACCCCGACATGGGACATCATCATCAAACTCCACCATTGCATGCCCGAGCCCTGTATAAGGATCGCCTCTAGGACCACCATTTGATCTGGGGGGTGTCCTCACCAGGAGGAAAACATGGGTGACTGCTTCAAGACAGTCATATGCTGCCTGAGGGTTTGGATCACTGTGAAATCTCAAAGGTTGCTGCCTCTAGAACTCATGCAATGCACTCAGCCTACACACAACCTCATCCTGCACTACCGGCACAACCTACTGCTCGAAAGGTGGTGGATCAACTGGCGAACCACCTAGAGGTCCAGCCTCAGGACATGCACCCTCGTCCACAGCCTATAGACGGTGCGGATCGTCACCACAATGTCGTTGTGGAACTCTGGCTGGATGTCTTCGTAGGGGCTTCCTAAAATACAATCAAGACACTGTATGGTCAAAGTGTATAATTGGAGAGCTAGCTCATGAAGGAAAAGGAAAAACCCAAAAACCAGTCCTAAATGTTGCATTTCCCATTATGTCCCTATAACTAGTGTCCAAACATCACAAGTCAAAGGGTAGGTTGTCAGAGTCCTGGTGAATGGATATGTCGGCTTCCACACCAACACTGAATTCCTTGGCCTGAAAGCCAAACTTGAAACATCCTAACACTACTGCTATGAAACCCAAACCAAACTCACAACTATACCAGCTACACTCTGAGATCCCAAAGGTGGAACCTCCTCTGATACGACAATGTCACGACCCGACCAAATGGGGCAATAGCCCCGACTCCCCAATCCTGCCTCCAATAGGCCCGGTGCTGGATACTTGCGCCAAGTAGGCTAACACACACATGGGAGTCATTATCTTAGGGTACCTATACACACGCACCCACATACACCTCCATGAAATAGTGCTGAGATATGTTTAAAAACTGAAAATAAAATGCATGCTTATATCTATCCTAAAGTAGAGTGCAACAGCAGTAAAAAAGGGGAAAATAGGGCCAACCAAAGGAAAACTAAAAAAAGTGTCCAACAAGCTCAGAATGAGGGAAAACATGGCCAAAAACACATGTTGGTAAGATCCTCGGCGCATCTCTAGTAAAAACAACATTCACACCCGCTCACTAAGATCTTCCTGCTCCAGGTCCTCCTAGAATTTCTTCGAAAGGCATGCGGTCTCCAAAAGACACAAACATGTGCTGGAAAAACCCATGTAAGGGTGAGTATTACAATACTCAGTATGCAACCCAAAAACCCAAAACATAAGAGAGAAACTGAAATGCAATATTCTGTTCATCCCATCCAGAGGGAACCCAAACGAGAGAGAAACTCCATCTCGTGAACATTATCGACTAAACACAACAAGTCTGCCCAACTCAGGTGTATGCCCATACATATACCAAGAGCAATCCAGATATACTCTGCTCATGCACCAAGCCACATGTGGTACCAACCTCATCACCGGCAACGGTTCACAACCAGGGGATCACACTCCATGATCTCTATCATACCAGATGACTCTAGTCCGAGAGATACTCTTTATCGGGTCCCACACAAACACCTTATAAGCTCAACAAAGAGATGACACTCATTGGATATCAACTATGAGAAAACCACGCTGAAACATCAAGAACCTCAAACTCCATGGATAGGTGATCATTTTTATGGTCTGCTAGGGGATTCCAAAACCCACACCGGTATACGAATATCTCAAAGATAGGGGATCACTCCAAAGGACCACTGGGGGATACCACAACCCGATCTGACATTCGTAGATCACCCAGATATGGGATCACTCCCACTATCCTCTGGGGGATACCACAACCCGATCTGACGCTCAACAAAAACATGTCACTCAGATAAAGGGTTATCACCCATGTCACGATGGTCATAACGATACCAAAACCCTATCTGGAACATCTCGCACCGTAGGGGATCGAATTGAAGATGCAACAACTGTACTGAAACCAAGCGCTGAGTTGGGGATCGTATAACCAACAATACTGTAACCCTGCTATAATCCACATGATGAGTTGGGGATCGTATACCCGACGATGCCACAACCCTACTGAGCATAGACCACTGTGTAGGGGGGTCATATTCCTGATGATGCCACAAACCCTATGGGGTTAACCTACTAGATAGGGGATCGTGAACCATATATAAGAGGTCACAGCGATACCAAGAACCCGATCTAGGGAAATGATGCTAGAGGATCCTGCTCCGGGCCCACTAGAGGGATGCCACATCTCTGAAAGATTAAACATCCCATCGAGAGGATCAAAAACCTATAATAATGTTGTGATGTCGATCTTACCCTCATAGGAATGACCCAAGGGAGTACCCTCAACCACTGTTGGTCCAAACGTCACTAACCCGAGAGACCCGCCACAACAATGGACTGTGGACCTCCAAGGTCGATACTGAGACCACAATCACAACGAACAAGGAAAAACATGTAGGATTGGATGTTTACTTGCCTAAAAAGGACAACCAATAAAAAGGAAATGTTCACCGTAGCTAGCCTGTGTGGGTCCCCGACCACGATCTCAAAAATCATCATGCATATCATACCAATGTGATCCGCTATGAAAGACTACTCATTCATCCCAAATGAACAGCTGGTGAAAAAGATTCTATTCACCGAAGCCAGATCAGGTGGGGCCCACACCACAATCCCAAAACTCATCAAGAGGATCAAACCATTGTGATACCCTTGGAAAAACACATGGGATCGACTACTCGATCATGAAAAACAGACACCCGTCGGAAAAGTCACGTTTCTCCATAAACGCCAGAACCCAGCGTCATGGGACCCACAACCTTTTCTCAGTGACAACACATGGAAACAATCTTGAAAAGCCTTTCGTACCATCATAGTATCAATTCCACTAATGACACGTCATTTGGACACTCCATGCAGGAGTTATGGCGGATCAAAGTTGAAAATAATTAAATATTATTATAATTTTCAACGTTTCATGGCCCTCAGCCAAAACCCGACTAAAAAAATCTCTAAATAACATAAATATTTCCATCTCGATGCATGTTTTCTGTCGCCCCAAATGGATCATAAATCTGAGATATGGTTTCTGAGTTACGGGGGTTTAAAGAACCCCCCGAAAAATATGGCCGGACCGCCGCCTGCCTCGCTGGAAACCAATGCGTCGCCACCGGAAAGCACTGCACCAGAGTAGGAATCAGCCATGATGCCACCGCACCACCTCCGTCCTCGCTAGAATCTGCCATTGACGATGTCAGTATCCAAGTTTTCTATTGGGAAACATCTGGGAGCTACCGGGAGCACCCCAGTACTCCAAATTCAAATCCGAAAAGTGTTTCGGAAACATCCGGACCCGAACTAGACAACCCTTATAACGATTTGAAGAAAAAGAACCCAAAAATGGGATCTGAGATGTTAAAACTCAAACTTCCAACCTGTTGGCGGATCACTAACGCTTCGGGTGTAGAACGATGCCTGCGACGCGCTGGAGCTCGATCCCTTGACGATCAGTACTGAAAACGGACATTTGTGGCTTGATTCGATGAAGAAACAAAGGAGAGGGGATGGAGGGTCACCGTGCGCAGAGAGGAATTGTCGGGGGGGGGGGGGGAGGATGATTTATTTTCTTCTATTTTTCTTAAATAAAAAACATCATCATACCTCCCGACCAACACGCCACCGTCCCGACACCCAACGCCGACTAAACTTATGTCGCGCCTAGGGTAAACACGACGTTCTAAATGCAACAACACACTCGGATTTTCGATCCGAGACTCCATTCAGAATTAATTTGAGCCGAATCTCATAAATAAAAATTTCCATTTATTTATGAAAATGCCCATGTTGGCTTTTCACATAGCAGGCTCGCGCCCGCAATGTTTACACCCAATTTGGGGTAAACGGCACGCTCCGGATGCAACTGTACTCTCAGATTCCCAATCTAGGCTACCATTTTGGAGATAACACACACCCTCTATGTGCAAAGTATAAAAATACTTAATATTTTTATAAAATTAATTCTGGGGACACCAATCCTCTGAATCGCACTCCACCTTCACGCATATCTCTAAAATTATTCATAGGAATATTTCAAAGTCTGACAAGGTCAAAACCTGAGTCGCTAGAGCTCACCAATAAACGAAACACCACATACACTTGTAAAAACCATTTTCAAATAAGGAACACAATAAAAATATATCAAAACTAAATCTGTAGCAGTTACAAAACCAATTAAAACAACTGTACAGTCAATGAAATCTCATTCATTATCAAACATGCCACTAACAGAATTTATTAAACAAATTCCACACATGTCGCATGACTTAAAAAAATATGCACACTATTTAACCAGAACAATATTTCACCCTAAATAATTACTTAATAAAACAACCCAAATTATTAATAAATAAATTTTTGAGATAAAAACAATTATTTACACAATAGACCGACCCAAACCCACTATGATAAACAAATGCACACAATGCGGCCTCAAAAAACCAATCTGCATCACACATGTGATTAAAGAAAACACCTACATAGTTAAAAATACCATTTTTATAAATAAAAAAAGATACAAAAACATTTTACAAACAATTTCAAGATATTCATAGTGACATTAATCTCCAAAAATTCATACAAATTTCAATTCTGTGTAAACAAAAACATACGCAACACTAAAAAAACAACTGCAGAATCTGAATGCACTAAAAAATTAAATACACAAATTTTTTTTAAAAAAAATAACAATAAGTTCATCATTGATTTCACAAAAACATACTCATATCCTGAAGCACACTACTAAACATATAAAAACTCACTAAACCTTACGTAAGATCCAATTTTTACCAAACTAACTAATTAATAAACATGCTATGTTAAATAAGAAAATGAGTTTATCAATTAATACTCATGCATGGAACCACCTTCCTCAGGTGTAGTAGACTCCAAAACACGACAAGAAACTCCAATTTCCCATCAACTGCACCTAAAAAAATCTGAAATCATCCTTAGAAACAATATATCGACAAATGCATCAATATAGAACCAAAACACACCAACTATTATAAAAACACAATTTTCTCCACAGAATCAAGTCAGGATCACAAGAATAAATTAAATCAAGCATATTAAATTCATTAAATGGTTTTTGGCCATATAACGACTTAACTTGCATTAAAAAATCCCATATTTTGGTGCGAATTCCAATTGCGCGCCAAACACACCCTAAGAAAACCCTAAGGAGTCACGATCCATCAAAAATGAAAAAACAACAACATGATGTTATCCTAAATCTAATACCAAACAAACTGGAAAACTAAAATCCAAGAGTAAGGTACAAAATCCTAGCAAAGAGGAGAAAATGGTATATAGTAGGGAGAGGGTGTGGCGGCTCGGAAAAGGCTCAGCCAGGAGGGGTCCAGTCACCGTGGAATGGAGGTTGGCGGGTCGCGACGACAGAGAAGCGCCATGTAGGGGCGAGCTGGGGGTCTATGGGGCAGCTCGAGCCAAGTAGGCTAGATGTGAGGTGGTTGGTTTGTCGGACGACAAATGCGAGGAGGGTAGGGGTGTGACGTGAGGGGAAGGCCGATGAGTTAGGTAGTCGGGAGGGGTTTTGGGCGACGTAGGGGAGAGGTGAACTAGGGGGTGTGGCGGTTCGTGTAAAGTAGTAGAATAGGGAAGGGGTTTAATGGGATGGGTTGGAGGGTGTTGAAAACAACAAAAGAAAAAAGAGTGAAACCCTAAGCAAAGAAAGAAAAAGAAAATGAAAATAGAAAAATAAAACAAAACAAAAACATTACTAATAATAATATTAACATTAATAATAATGTCATTATTAATCTAAACAGTAAAAAATAATTATAAAAATAAAAATAAAAAAACAATAATAGCGTAGTAAAATATATGTCATTAAAATGATATCATTAATTACGATGATAACAATTTTAATGAGAATAATTAAGGTTGATGATGAGATATATTTATGCTGATAGTAATAATAATTCCATTTATGATATTAATAAAAGTGGTAACAACCTAACATAATATTAACAATAATAATATGTATTACCATACTAATAACAATTTAATAAATTTTATATTCTTTACACCATTAATAATAATAATAATAATCTCAAGTGACTTTAATATTATTACTATTATTTAAACCATTGTTATTCCATCTTATTTCATTAGTAGACCATCGGGAAGGGTGTGCGATGAATCGGGCGAGGTCGTGTGGTGACCCAAGCGAGGCCATGCAGCATTGACCGTGGTGCGATGGACTCAATTAAGGCAAAAAATTGCGTAAAAATAATAAACTAAAAAATTTTATGTTGGGCTTCAACCAGGACTACCCGACGCAAATAAAATTAATAGAATAAATAATTTAATGATGGCGGGTGTGACAAGTTGAATTTGAAGATAGAATCATATGAGATCCATTCATCCGAATGGGTATCGAGGTTCATGTGAAACGAATTGAGTAAAATTTTTCCATATTAATTGATCACTCCATCTCAGTGTGAGTACAGACACATATGATGATATAAATTTTCACAAATATAGAAATTTGACACTGATTAATGAATTGAAACTGAAAAATATATTTCCAATCATTTCGAAAAGATAAAATATCATGTTCATTAAAAATTAATTTGTATAGTTCAAATATTAATCACTAATCAAATCCATTAATATTTATTAATATGTGACATCATTTTGTTAAAAAATATCATTATAGGAACATTTTCATGACATAATGTGATACATAATTATTCAATGGAATTTTAATCATTTTATCACATCACACAACAAATTTTTAAATTTTATTTTTGTAATTTTTTAAAATATATTTTATAATAATTTACTTAAATTTCCATGAAAAACTATATTTTTGATTACTTATGAATGTATTTAAGATGTTTCAATATTCAAAATGAATTTATGATTTATTTAAACTTCTACCTATTCATATCACATAAGAAATCATATTTATGTTCAATTTCATCCTGAATATAATTAAATAATCAAGTATATATACATCGAATATTTATGAAAATCTAGTATGTTTTATAATTTTCTATCTTTATCCCATGTCTGATGTGTATAAATAAATATTATTTCTCTAAGAGACATGTTTAACAATTTTCAGAATATCAAATTTTAGATCATTAGGGATAAATCTCTCTAATGAAGAACAACTATACGAATATTATAATAAATATTAAAAAAAAGACTCTATTTGTTTTTTGGTTTTAAATCAAGCATGGAACATGCAATGGAAATATTGGAAGTAAAGTCCTTGAAAAAAAATATATATTATAATGTTCCATATGTGTAATGTAATTATATATTTTTATACATTTTTCAATTTACTCAACATCCAATTTCTTAAATTTAATTTCAAGCTGGCTTCGATATACATGTTTTAGTGGCTCACATAATTTTGACACATAAAAATGAATTTAAGTTAATATTAATAGATTAAATTAATCTGTGATCATTAATGTTTAGATCCAAAAAAAATCAAAGAAGATATAAAATACAAAGTGATTATTATATAAAATTTTCCAAAATAAAGAGTTCATTTATAAAATTAATGATACTTGATCCATGTTCCATAATATATGTTAAATTTTAAACCAAAAATATATTTTAAAAAAACATGATCATATGAATTCATAATCATGATAGGTTTATTCCAATGGTCCATATATTACATGGTATTCATTTACATATATTTACCTGGAAAATAAATTTCTTTAAATTTGTTAGCATTCACACAATTTTTCATCAGACAAATAAATATTATTTTAAAAACAAAACATTTTTACATTATATAAAAATAATGTTTTTTAAATTTTTATGGTTTCTAAAAAATGTTATAATATACCTTAAAATAATATTAATATATTTTTATTAAATAAAAATTCCCCTCATTTTTTAATTTTGGATACAAATTTCATGGTAAAAAATAATATTTATTAAATAAATAATACTTATAATTACAAGAACCATATAATTTCTATGAATACATTGATTACATTTCTATATGAAGTACAAATTTGGTTAATTTCACTAAATATAATTGAAAAATAATGATAATTTGATCATTTTTTAATATTAGATACCCATTTCACTTGAGAATAATAGTTTGTTTTGGTATATAATTATAACCATTATAATAAATATAACTATTTAGTTAATTATAAGATCGTTATAATTTTTCAACAAATGACACAAGAATCATTAACCTTAAATTTCACAACAGACCACATTCAATTTTTCATTTTTGATATTTTGATACATGTCAGATAGTTAGAAATGAGATTGAAATATTTAATAAAAAAATTTCATTTAATGTATATATGATATCATATTTTTTTGGATATTATTTTTTATAGATCACAAGTTTTAAAAACATACCATTATGATAAACGTTTTTGATAAAGGAAGTACATTAACTCATTTTCAAACATTTTAATGTTATTTTACCCATAAAAAGTGTGATTATGAATAAAAATTCATCCAAAAATATTCATCACTAAAAAATTTTAATTTTGAAATAAAGATTTATATTTTATAAATGATGGTAGAGATATGTTCTTTCTTACTTTATAATCTACCCTCATGTATAGTCATGATGTTGAATAGTATTACCAACATATATTGATTTCATTAAATTGTATTCGAATTTAAAATTGTAATTGAAATAATGTTCTAAATTTTATATGTATTTAATTTATATCATTTTTCTAGGAACATTGTAAAATATTGATATTTATATGAATTGATTTTAAAAAAGTTTGATAGCATTATTTACACATAACCCTATCTCTAAATAAACAACTATATATTCTAATCATTAAATCCTAACCATTGGTTTTTAGGGTATGAATAATAATGATCAAAATATGAAATACATATATATGTGTGTGTGTGTGTTTACTATTTCCCTCAATCCAAATTTATTGATTAATAACTACAAATTAATAATAATATTTAAATTAACTTTTTCATGATTAAAATATTATTTTTCTGATGAAATATATTTTTATAATTAATATTTATTTTTATAATAAGAATATATTTATCAGTAGTAAAATTTATTTTAATGTATATATTGATAATTCATGAATAATAATTCATAAATTATATGACTAATGGTAATTTAGGATATTAAAATCACTTCATGTTTAAATGATTTATTTTTCATTAATGTGTTTATATGTGTGCAATTTTTTTCATAATAAATTAAATTAAGAACTAATTATGACTGATTATAAGAAAATCTATAAATTATATATTTTATAAAAAAAATTAAATTTTTTAAATTTAATTTAATATGAATTTATTGAGATTAAAAATATTTTACTCACAAAAACTCATTTATAAAAATATAGTTTTCCTTATGTTTTGCATGATTATTTTAAAATTTATTTCAGAATGTATAAGGATTTTATTTCCTACAATTTACTTCATTTTGTTAATAAGAATTTTCAAATTTATTAATGAGTCCATTTCATTTTTTGTTGTAATCAATTGTAAAAAATAAAAAAAAATTAGTTCCCACTGTTAAGGATAAAATGGATTACGAGAGGTTAAACGAATAAATAAAGTGAGAAATTCTTGATAAACATCCCAACATATTATTGGATAATGATATATTGACCATATAATATCAAAAATTTCAATTCATCGAATTTTGGGACACATTGACCTAATGGTGAATTTATATTTTTTAAATACTTTTATTAATACCTTGTGTGGTCCTCATATAACATATAACAGGGCTCAAATTCTCCACCCTTATTCATAAACATTGAGTCCTCTGGATCATCAAATACTTTCCCAAAAACCTTCTTTTCGTCCTTAATTTCTTTATTCTTCTCTATATCATACCATAAGAGCATTCTTAGAGTGATTATGGAGCAAGGAAAATGTGGTCTCTCAAGGAAGAGGTAATCACGTTACACAAATCATTCAAAGATTAATTCTTATTATACCTACTATATATATATAATCCCAATAAAAAGATACTAAATATATTATCCACATATAAATATATGGTATTATGAATTTGAGACAATCATTTTCACTAATTATCATTCAAGTAGAATATGAATGTATAGATCATGTGTAATCTTACACTAACACCTCACCATTTTAATTTATTTCATATTTGAAAACCAAATAAAATTGATATATTTAAATATGTATGTAAAAAATATATTTAATAATTATGATAAAATTATGATTCCATTAAGATACATTATGTAACTTCTTTGAGGAAGAAGCCACTAAACTGGTGCTACAAGCTAAGTCGACACATGACCTAAAGCATGTCTCCCCATACGCAAGAGTATACCAACTTGAACATAGGGTCTAATAAGTCACATGGGGATACTATACCCTATTTACCATAGTTATCCACATAAAATCAAAATATATATAAGAAAAATACAATAACCAGGTACAATTGATAACCAATCATTTCCCAAAATTGGATACAAGTGATGACCAAACAATATTTAAGTCAGGTCATGTAATACAATACAATATGAAAATTCGAAACCAAAATAAGGACTAACATAACATCCAAAAAATGGAAGCAAAATCCGAACCTATAAACACACAATATTTAAAAAAATATACATTACAAACTTTTTTTAGATTTCTTAAAACATTTAAAACCTAGACTCACAAAGACTGTATTATTATTGTACCTTTGGATACATGATAACATGAACACCGCTACTAATGTTAGAAACATTATATCCTACTAGGTTCATCATGTATAGAACAATTATTTGACACAACATATACTATACATTTTTCATAACCCGGAGAATAAAAAATAAAAAGGGGAAAGCATAGATGTTCAGTAATGGTAGAAGAGGAAGACAAGTAATCATAAACACGTAAATAATAGTATGAGAGCCTGATCAATACATTTGAATATCATACCATCCATATAAAAGATGAAAAATAATAATCCCTGAATAAATATAGACATTTCATAAGATAGTAATCATAAGTAAATAAATAACAAAATTCATCAAAGCATAACATAAGAATAAAAAATGGAATTGTGGATAACACATAAGTATATAGTAATATTTTTATGGTTTCAGATGATCTGATTCCAAGACCATTATTTTAGTATGGGTTCACTCCCTATACCATATTTTTAGTCACGGTTCCATCCCATGGACATCATAGTAGACTGATTTTACTCCTCATACAATCTTGGTAGTCATGGTTGAATTCCATTGTCAGATTAGTAGTATTAATTCACTTATATTACCATATTAGTCTATATGAGGAGAAAAAATCATTTCCTAATGCATATGAGGGAGATATAGGTCCCACACAACTCAAAATGAAATCATAGATACATTTTTTACTTGTTCATAAAAATAATATCATAACCCATGAAATAAAATGGGTGTCATAAACATGTATGTATATCATAAAACGTGGAATAGGGAAAATTTTCATTATCATTAAAAAAAGCATAACCCATGAAAATAATATTGTTCCATAACTTTATAAACAATTAAAATATAAATGGGTTTTATAAACATCATTCCATTAAAATATATTTTGTCGAACTAAATAATTTAATGGAACCTTGGATCATATCACAAATAATACATGAGTAACAGAAAGATGTCATCATATTTGGGAAATAATATTTAAATATCCATAAAAACAATTCATGAAGAAATTATAATTTCTCATTTGAGAAATAATTCTTAAAATGAAAAACCATTATAAAAACATTTTCATGAAATTAAACATGAAATCATATAATGCAAGAACTGAAAACAATTTGAAAGCCTTCTTCATTTGAAAACTTTTAGAGGGCCTTGAAACCAATTTGAAAACCTATTATCCATGAAATTATATAAAATAATATTGAATCCAATTTCTATTAAATTCAATTTTAATGAAAATTATTAATAAATAACCATTTAATCATGAAAATTATGCTTCAAATAAATGACATCGGTGAAATCCATAATTGTTGAATATTTTTATTACACCATAAAAAGTTTAGAAAAGTACATCGACCAGAAAATGACAAGAAGAATCCTTAAAAAAATAATTAAAAAAAGTAAAACATGGGGAAAAATTCCTTTTAAATATCATAGGATAATAGTAGAATATTTTTGGAATCATTTTAGAAAACATGGTTTTGAAGGGAAATTGATTTCTAGAAGAAGAGAGAGGAAATGTCAAGATTTCATTAATAAACATTCATAACAACATTTTGTAAAAAAGAGTTAAGAAATTGTAACAATACATGGATTTATCATCAATAAATAGTGTAGATCTCTCATACCTAGAGAGAGGATAACATGGTGGAAGTCTTTATGGCATCTACAACAACACCAAACATCACTATTTCTTCCATCTCATCTTTGGGGTCTTTTCCCACTAATGGTTTAAATATTGTTAAAACGATGGTTTAGGGTTAAAATTCTTTATGGCCCCTCCATGACACTCCTCTTTGTATTGGTATTAATATTTTTTCATAAAAATGTTAACCTTAAAGTCAAGTCATGAAAGGAATCATAATCACAAAAAATCTCGGAAATCAATGAGATTTTTTTAGAAAACTCATACTACGTGATAACTATGAACCATTCTCCACATGTAATAAATTGAAATCAAATGATGCATAAAATATCCTTAATATAAATATATTCATGAAATGATATTTAAAAAATAGTATAGATACCTCATTAAAAAATATTGGGTTATAACATGGCACATGTCTTAATGAAGGAAAGTTGAGACAAAATTACCTTACCAATTAGGTAACTTTTGAAATTAAAACCCAACAAAAGAAATAAAATAAACATTATATGAAAATATATAAATATTTATTTATGATAGTAATATAATTAATCCTTGGTATGTATGCACACCATACATAATTAATGGGTGGTGAAAAATCATATACCTCACAAAAATTAAATGTGAGGTAAAATTCCTTTACATTGTTTATTGACTCTCATCGTACTCATACAAGATTCCCGTATAATAAATTCATGTTTATTATATATCTTTTAAACAAGAATATTATTATATATAATAGAATATTTGGTTTTATTATTACATTATATAATCCTCTTGTTATAAATTCAATGTTAAGGATTCACTTTTAGTAATATCATCTTTGTTCTTTGCATGTGTCTTAATTTTTTATATATTTTGTTACTTATACAATTATCATGATTTCAAAAATGTAAAAAATGATATATATATATATATATATATAATTTATTTTCATTTTATTTGTATTAATGTAAACATTAGGATTTAGATGTATGAAATGGATTACACCATTCATGGAGATGGTTGGTCATACGTATGCATGAACATTGTTTTTGTTTTATTATCATGTTGGGTGAAATAGATTAAATGACATATAAGTATATATATATATATATATTATAGAATAATTATTAAATCATATACATTTACTAAACACATAATTAACACCTTCCATGTAGTTTGTAAACGAATCACATTTCTTTGAGGGGGTATAATTCCACACATCCTCAAAAGAAATTATCATATTTACAAACAATAGTAAGTATTAAGATATTTTATGTAAATGGAATAAATAATAATAAATACATAATGACTATATGATATAAGTGTATTCTACTTCATAACTTCCACAATTATAGTTGTAATGAAAAAATGAACAATCATCGTTTCATGAGACAGTAGTTTGTTGTACATGTAAACCATTTTTTTGTTAACCATTTGATAGAGGTATGTGTACGTGTATGTCAAACCCCAAACAGATTATTAAATTTATTATAAGAATGTAAATATATAATATAGAAATATAGTTATTTGATGGGGCGATAATGAAAATTAAATAAAAGAGCATGAGGAAGGATATTACCTCATATATGTGAAATTCTATTTTATTTTCTCCAAATGGATTCATTATATGATGTTATGGACAAATGGAGTCTTTAATAAGTATATTGAAGATTTTAAGTATATAATTTCATAGATAATTACCAAAACTATATGTCATTATATGTTTGTGAATGTGGGAGGAGATGAGGAAATTTTATAGTGGATGAGGAGTGGCATTCTTGTAAAATTTTAGAAAATGAAAACCCCATCAATGTTTTTTTTTATTTAAAGTCTATCCAATAATGTACGAATTTTATCCAACTGATGCTACAGTAAAAAACGGTTACCATTAAATTGACTTTCGATAAGCTTATTGGTTTTTTGGTGTTAAGGGTATGGTTTAGTCCCTAATTAAATGTAATTTAACCTATATAGTTGTAATTATTTTAAATTACATTCACGAATATTTATCTTTAAAAAACTAAGATGGTATTATTAGATAGTATAATATATAAATTTTTTAATTTTTTAATTTACTTTAGAAAATTCAAAAAAAAAATAATGGGAAAAATTAATTTTAGTATAATTTAGTAGACAAGATGACAATGAAGGTTTTTAAAGTAAAAAACATTCAAAAGATTGATTGGATTTTATAACCGTAGTCAATTTGAAATTGATTCCAATGGTATAAATTTAATAAATTGATAAATATATGATCTAATTATACATTAAAATTAATTATAATTATAATTAACTTTATAAATAAATTTTTTTAATAATAGTTTTGGGTTAAATTTCAGTATGTTTCATTATTCATCAAAAAATGAAACTTCAGAGAAAAATAACTATAATATTTCATATACTAATTATTGTTTTTTATATTTAAAAATTATTTTTATTCTTAAATAGATTTATTATAAAATTTCATAAAATTAATACATAAAATAGGTTCACCTTCAAAAACTAATAGCATTACCTTCCTAAAAATACATGTTTCTTTTTTATAAAATTAGGTTTGATCATATTATATTCCTATCAAATATATTGGATAAATTTAGAAAATATATTATTTAATATATAACATATATTACATAAATATTATTTTATAAATTTAATTAATTTAATTTAGTTGTATAAAATAGTAATTTGAGCCTAAACATTGTTTTCTATAGAAATATTCCATTTTTATTCCACTAGTACATTGAAACTAATGAATTCATTTTTTTTCATTAAACCATTAGTATTTATATTCTTGTTAATAATATTAATAATCCAAAACTCAACTTCTATTTTATGCCTTAATATATTAAATGTTATTATTTTAATTTTTTTTTTAAAACCCAGTCTTCTATGTTACACAAGCCTTTGTGGAAAGTAACTCTTGCATGCAACATAAGCTAACTTCACCATTCAATATATTTAAATCTAGCCATTATATATCATGTATTTCATGGTTAAAATTGAATATCATATTAAAATAATAAAAAATCATGATTTAATATATATATATATATATATATATATATAACTACTTTCAGTATTTTGGGAAATGAAAAATATAAAAAAATAAATTATTCTGAAAAAAATGGCAAAATCTCTGGGAATTTAATTCTACCCATTAAATGAATAAAATTATAAAATAAATCTAGGTTATAAAATGTCTATTTCATGAAATTTCCTATCTTAGAAACTGACATCATAAAAATAAATTCAAAATCAACCTTTTAAGAAGGAAAATTGAAAACATAATGTTCACCCAATGTAACATATAACTAGGTTTTATCATGGGATAACATAGTTTTTACAAAAAAAAATAGACCTGGAAGGGAAATATAACCATCATATTTTGAGGGAGAGAGTTAAAAATCAAGGTATGAGGAAATTTAACAATCACAAATACGTAAATCTACAAATAATAGCGGGACAATCTCATTCATCAGAAAAGATGGTAATATGATATTCTTTTTTGTTTCAATATCTTTATTAAAAAATCTAATGAATTTAATGAATTGACTTAATTTCATGATTTCATAAAAACATAAATCTTTTTAGTACTTTAATACAAATCACCTCTTTCTCCTGAAAGGATGGTAAATTTTTCATTTTTCATGAACTAATAAATCATGAGATCCATGATATTTTTTCCCATGTGTCATTAGTTATCATCATCATGTATTTTTTCATATAGGATATCCATCATTCATAAATCCTCATATTGTGAGTTAGTACTTTATTCTCATAAACATCATCCAAGGTTTAACTTAATCATTCCATATATGGTTAACCGTTCTAAAAAATGAATATCCAAAACAAAAGAAACATGGTCACAATATTAGTTTAACATTATCCCATTATATATCAACAATTATCTCTTAGTTTTCATATTACAAACATATTAATACCCTCATCTTATATTCTCTGGTAACATGGTAATAACCTTAATTACGATAAATAAATTTGGAAAACATGCATTCTTACTTATTCCAATTGTTAATGAATATATTAATTAAAATCATGAAGAAATAAACATAATCCGTGATGAAATAGTTCAATTTCCAGCCATTTAAAAATCTGATCATGGGTAATCACTGTTATCCATTTGACATTGTCGAAATCAATCATATCCATATTTAAGAGAAACACAATTTTGTCAATATCATGATCTCATTAAGGGATAACTTCCATTAATCAAAATATCAGTTTTTTATGTCATCATAATCACAAAAAAATCCTTTTCAAACCTTAAGAAAAACATATACTAAATCCCATTATATATTCCATGATTCATATAACGTAATCATGTAGTTCCAAAACATAAGTACATCATTCATCCATCTTTTTTATTAATCCATTAAACAAGCTTGATCAACTTATTCTATAATAACTATTTCATAGAAAATGTAATATAAATAATTTTTTTAATGTTACACAACATCAATATAATCATAATTATTATGATTAATATAAATAATATAGGAGAACTTCACATAACACTCACATTCCATTTTTTGGCTCTTTATCATCAGAAGTAAAACCAATAATAATACAACCATTATGATTCTTATATTGATATTTTTACTTGGGAAATTGACATTTATAATGCACATACATTCCAAATTAGAAAAATTAAATGTTAATCATAATCATTTTAGTTCTATAAATTGACTAAAATGAGAAAGAACAGAGTGAGAAACACATATCATTGATGAAAACCACATAATCATGATATTTTTCTTCAATGGTTTCATAATCCTAACACATAACTTCTAATAGACAACAGATTAGTTTTATCCTAGGTTATTCATAGTCATATAATATTAATATCCATCTAATGGTTCATGAAGAGTTTTTTAATTTCCAAATCATACCCATTGGGAGTGTCAAACTAGGTATGCTACAATAACTATTGTTATTTACCAAATTACACCATGTTAAGCACATGGCATTCTGTCATAGTTGTTACCCTAAGTACATATGTGATTGAGAAAAATACACTCATAGAATCCAAAAATAGTTTTTTTATTTGAAACCCCTCACTCAATCCTTTACTAAAATTATAAGACATTTTCACATTATTTTTATATACATAAACTTATCCTTTGACTTGTCCTCATTGTTCTCACAATGGTTTTCTCATCCTAAGTTCTAAAGTGTAACTAAACTTTTACTTTGATTCCATCTATAATGACCCAATATTTACATATATATTTATTACAAAGCTTTTATGTAGTACATGAAACATTAGAAAATATTGACATTGAAATACCATATTAGTCTAGTTCCTTTGGAAACATGGAAACATTAAAACCGATACATATGTGAGCTACACTATCAACCACTATGTTCTTCTTGAATTGTAATATTCTTATACTAAACAAATGCCATACATAACTTCAAAACAATGGAAATTAATCATAAAAATGGGTGAGATTATATGCTCAATAAGGGTAAAAATGGTGACATGTAAGAATAAATTTAAGAATATGAGTATTATAACGTGATAAAAAAAATTAATACAATACATTTAATATCACAGATCATAACAATAAATCATTGAATAAAGTTTGACATTTTATAAGATTTTTATAATAATTAAATAAATAACAAATTATATGAAATATTATCATTGGAATATAACATGGAACTATGGAACCACATAATCATGTGATGTTATTTCCATAGTAGCCAAGGCATCACTACCATGACCATCATTGTAATATGGGTTCACTACCTATACCATCTTGTTTTCCATATTCCATTCCCATGTCCATCTTAAAACCCTGAGTTCACTTATCATACAATATTTGTAGTCATGGGTCCCTCCAATGGCCAGCTTAGTAGACATGGACAACACCCAAGACTACATTAGTTTATCTCATGATATATAAATAGATACCCACAACATTAAAAGAGGATATAGGTCCAACCCATCTCAAAATAATACCATAAGAACATTTCCCACAAGAACATAAATATTCATATCATATCCCATGAATTTCCATGGTTGTTATAAACATGTAATTATATCATAACATATAGAAAATAGACAGGTTTCATAATCATTTCATCAATTCCTAACCCGTGAAAATAAGTGGCTTTAATTAGGATATAACCTATGAATAGGGAAACTATTTTCATAAACATCATTCCATTAATACATAATCTATAAATATATGGAATTTAATGGAACCATTGATCATATATCTAATAATTCATGATTAACACCAATAGTTGTGATCATATATAGGAAATAATTTCAAAATACATTTGAAAACAACTTATGAAGAAATTATTAATTCATCATTGAAAATTGATTATTAAAATGTAAAACATTTTTGAAACAAGTTTTCACGAATATAATCATAATAACATATAAATTTATCATTATAAATTTTCTGAAATCATGTGTCCATAGAAAATAAAATGTGGGGATTACAAAACAATTTAAAACCCATTTTTCTTGAAAACATTTAAAATTATCATGAAAAACATTTTAAATAATTTTATTTGAAACATTAATTAAAAAAATAAAATGAAATAATCTTTTAAAGATTCAATTTATGCTTCAATTAAATTATTTCTCTTAAATATGTTCATGCATAACATTCTTCTTCCACCGTAAAATAATTAAAAAATTTCCTTGGACATAAAATGAAAAAAAGGTTTATTTTTTAAAAAATTATATTTGTTAAAATATAAATAACTGGTGAAAAGAAAATTTTAATATAATATTATAAATTTATAATATTATTTTATAACTTTTAGAAACCATGGGTTTGAAGGAATACTACTTTTTGACCAAAGAGAGTAGTAAAGTCATGCTTTCCAAAAAAACAGGTTGTTAACTATCATATGTACTAAATAGTGGAAAATTGTACCAATACATTAATATATCATGAATAAACATTTTATATGAAAATTCATAGGATATATAAATATATTGGTCATAATATTTCAACAAATTAAATATAATCATAAACAATCTCTGTAAACGATCAGATTGTTCCAAAATATTCGTACCCCTTGGGAACATTGAACCATACTCCCCTAGTAAGAGAACGAAAATAGATGAATAATATAATATCATTAATAAAATATATTCATAATATAACATTGAAATGTTAGTATGTACAACTTTTTTAATAATATAGGTGTATAGCATATCATGTGTTTGAAAGAAGTCAAATTGAGAAAAAACATCTTTACTCATTTGGTATGTTTTGAAACATAATCCCCATGAAATAAAAATCCAAAAATGTATAGGTAAATACGAAAAAAATTTACTATAATATTATTATACATTCAATGAATCAATTCACCCCACCTAAACAGAATGAATGGAAAATAATGCATATATCTCACAGAAATAAAAATTGAGATGAAATCCTCTTACATTATACTGGGAATCTATTTGTACTCGTAGTAGATTCCTATATAATAAATGTATGTTTCTTATAATTATTTACAGAATTGTATTATTACATGTAACACAATATATCATTTTATTATAGCCTTATATTACCCACATGTTAATAATTCTATGTTTTGGTTTCATATTGGGAGTTATCTATTTTTCATTGCACATGTGATAATTTATTATATATTTTCATACTTATACTTATATAATGATTTCCATATTTTATACCATAATATCTATATATATCATTTATATTAATTTTTTTATTATAATAACATGTAGGTAAAATATGTGTGAAATTCAATACATCGTTCATGGAGATAGTATTATGTATGTTCGCAAGGATGTTGCTTCCAATTTTTTATTGTATTAGAAGAAATAGAGTAAATGGAATATATATTTATATCTATATATATATAATTCTTATACTATTATTATAATATCATATATATCATATATTTTCACAAAAAAATTCGTTAATACAGTCTATGTAGTGTGTGAATGAATCACGTAGCTTTAAGGGGGTGGTAAACCACACTTCCTCTCACAAGATTCTTGTATTTTCACAAATTGGTAAGTATAAATATATGTATTTTGAAAGGATTATATATTAATAAATAAATAATAGATAATATATATAACATATATAGATATATTTTGAAATTTAATAACCACCATTAGAGGTTTTAATGAAATAAATGAACAGTCATCAATTTGTGAGGAGATAGTCCCCCTTACACATAAAATGTATATTCATTATCTGTTAGATGGAGGTGTTTGTAAGTGTAGGCTTAAATCATAAAATAAAAACATATCAGTATATTTAGTAATTTTTTTTGAATATAATCATTAAATACTTATATTTTATAGTGTGGATAAATAAAATAAATGAGATGAGCTTGAGGAAGGATGATACCATTTATTTGGGTAACTCTTATTGGTTTGCAACAATGGGATTCCTTGGATGGATTCTGTAGATATGTTATGAATCAAGGGTGAAGGTAGGTATGTTTAGTAGAGAATTTTTATTGAACTTTTTTTTAACATTTTTGGCTAGAGATATGTGTGGATGTTTGAGGAGAGGAGGCCATTTTATTGTGATGTGGTATGGTATTCTCGAAAATATTTCGAAAAGGGAAACCCAAAATGAGTTTTTTATTGATTGTGTATCCAATAAAGAAATAAATTCGAGAGAATTTAGTATAGGGTTGATATATGCCCAAAAAGGGAATTTTTTCATGTTTATATATTTTTTTGGGCCTTAAGGTTATTGTTCATACTCTAATTAATCTTAACTTAACCTTAATCGTTGTAATTAATTTTAATTACCTTCACTAATATTTTTTGTCAAAAACGATTTTGGAATTACTTAAAATTTGAAATTATTATTATTACAAATTTTTAATTAATTTTTCAAAATTCAAAACATAAATGTGTCAGAAAATATTTTAAATCCAATCCTGCAAAAGAGATGACAATGCATGCTTTTAAAGTGATAATGTTTAAAATATGATAGGGTTTTTATAAATAATATCATTGTAAAATTGAATATATTGAAATAAAATGGATTAAATGATAATTTTTTGAAATTATAACTAAAAATTAACTAAAAATATAATTTAACATTTCATCTAAAATTTCATAAAAATAAATTTTAGTTAGATTTTTGTATAATTAACAATTAATTAAAAATGAATATTTACAAGAAAAATCAAAAAATACACCATCCCAAAATTTGTATATTTATATTTTAAAAGTGAAGTCTATTTTTACATATATAATTTATTAATGATGGATGATTAATAATAAATATTGTTTCTCAATCAAAAGGTGATAAAATTACTTTAATAAAAATATAGGTTTTTCTGTGTAAAACTGGGTTTGTTCTATTCTTATGCATGTAGAATCAATTGGATAAATAAAAAAATATTTGATTGAATATATAATATATATATTATAAAAATATAACTTAATTATTATCATTAATTTAATTTATTAAGATAAAACACTTAAAGAGCATCAACATAGTTTCTAGAAAAATATTCTATTTATATTCCATTGGTTCATTGTAACTAATTAATATGTTTTATATTTTTGTAAATGATAAGTTTTATTATTTTATTTAGTCGTATTCCAAATCAATGATATAACAAATATGTTATTTCTTAATACATATATTAATAATAATTTTATAATATGTTGTTGGTTTGTAAAACACAAACTTGTGTGTTTGGCTATCTGTAGAGGAAATGCAGTCTAGAATGTGACGTAATCTATGCTCAAAGTTCCGTATAGAGAAATATAACATTTTTATTGCATATAGTGGATGATCAGCATGTAATTTTATATAATTGAATCCAAACATAGTGCATTAATATATATATATATTTTATAAATATTTGTAGTGTTGTATTAATTGAATAATATCAAAAAGAAAAAATTAATTCGAAATAGAAATAATTCACTAAATATCATTGTGTTATTTACAATAGATCCCCATCCATGTGCATCCGAGGCTCAACATAGTTCCATAGAACTAATCCATTGTTCTTTAATTAACCAACAAATAAGAAATATGCTTGGGTACCCAATAGAAACCAGAGTAAGGTGTTAGTAAAAATTTGTATTCCACCACCAATACTATCTATAAAATTCAATCTAAACTGATAGTATATAAAAGTATTTAGAAAATGAAAACATAAATAAAATCAAAATCTAGTTCCACTATCTATCATTGTTCACATTAATCATTTCCATTTTTATTACTATTTTCATCACATGAATCATCATTATTACTAAAATATTTCTTTGAATGTTCCATGGGTAAGGATTTTACATCACATACACAATTTCATAGGCCCACAACCACAATGTACAATGGTATAAGGAATGTTCCCTATCTCACATGAAAAAAACACTTCATTACAATACATTACACTTACATGTGTTCATAAATATAGTTAATATCATTTAATAAAATTATTAGGGGTATAGATCATCAATTTGACTCCCTGACCCATGCATTCCATGGTAGGTTTAGAGAATTAGTCCAACATGGAATATAGAAGGAGCCTTATCCCGCTATCATACCACCAAATAAAATTCAAATTATTTTTTATTCATTAACAAAATATATCATATCACAATCCAATAACAAGGAATAATCATAACATAAAAATATAAATTTCACATCAACACACAAATCATCCCTATGCATTAACAAATTTACTGATTATAATAATCTTAGTATAGTCCAATTAACTAATTTCTATTTCCCATACCTCAACACAATTATCATAATCAATAAATTTCATACGTTCAGAAATTCATCATATACAAAAATTCTTTTATCATATTCTATTAAAAAATTTCTATTAAAAGTTAATATTTAATTTTTCTAATTCACAATAATTTATCTAATCATTTTTCACAATATTCTAAACAATCCAATATGCCATAATCAAGTCAGGACATAATACCCAAAGCTTCATTTTCAATATAAAACATCCTTATTAATAGGTTCATTAAGGAATCTAATTAACATCATTTTAATATGATCTTTAACATTTCTTATTCCATTTTTGGGAATGTCAGTGGACCCCGTGGGTGGCCCTTAATCAATTATATCATCCTAAAAGCATCACATAATGATCCTGAGAGAAAAAACATTTCATTTATATAACCATTTTACCACGTTTTACTAAAGGAATTAAAAAAAAGTTAAATGAAAAGACCCTAACATGAAACCCCAAATCGATATGAAGACTTTGTGATATTACTTGTTGAACAGCTATGTTGAATATAAATAAAATTCATGCTTAATCTCATCTTTAGACTAAGATTAAAACACCCCTTGATTCCCAAACCTATAATACACTAAAAAATGATTTATGGATATATATGGACATGAGTGGAACCACAAACCATAATATGGATAAGAGGAGTTATATAGTTATTATACATACATGGGGCTTTTATCTACAAATAACATTCCTCCAAACAGCCTAGAATCAAGGGATATATACCCTTGGTTAAAAATAGGGACATAATTCCATCACTAGGGATAGAAGAAATTTAATTGGAAGAAGTATTTGGGGGAACATATAACTCATTGTATGGAAATACAATAATTTTCCAATTGTTAATGGGGCACACAAATACTCAGAAAATGAAAAAATCATGTTCTAGACACTATCCAAGAGGGTTGAGGTCCCACTACCACCTGGGAAGATCCGCATAGTTTGATAAACCAGGTTCCAACCATGTGGAATTATATTATCCAAGACTATATGATTTGACCTACCCCTCACACATTTTTCAATAACAATGCAAAAAATGCACAACATGTGTAGAAATGCTTTTATTTATATTCATTCATGAATCAAAAACCTTGAACACTCCAAAAAATCCTCTATAAAATGGAAAATATTTATTTACCCAATTTAATATAATTCAACCAAAACATAATGGAATCCTAGATCATGAAAAATACTAATCTTACCACCTCCGTACCCTCTAATGGCTCATCCTCAAGCCACTATTCCATGAATTACTGAGCTTCCAATGTTTAGAGTTTGGAATAGTGATTTATGATATCTGAATATATGTCCCATGTATTTTATGAAATATTACCATGATGAAAAAAAATCTAACAGAGGGAATAACCTTGCCCCTATGACATTCCCACTGTGACCCAAAATACAAATTAGATGCACCTCAAATGACGCATCAACATCAAGCTCCATATCCTCAATGTCAATAACATGATATGGGTATGGGGGATATTATCAAAGCTAATACATACGAAAAACAAATTGTATAACACTATACCACTGTGGAATATACAATCAGTATGCCACCCATCTGATTATCTCCATAATCTAAAACGACCCCATATAACCGGGCACCAACATTCTCTATTTCCGAATTCAAAAACGAACCAACCCTTGGGAACTTAAATAAATACATGACCACCCCCCACACAAACAATAACTCAAAATATTTAATATTTATATACACATAGTACTTCAAAAGTCATTTATCCATTTTTCTACACTTTTAAATCAACTGAATTTGTTTTGAAATCTCCTTTTGAGACTCAGCCCTAACCATTCTGATTCTTGGGAATCTATCCAATTAAATAATGATATATGTCTACCATAGAGTGGATTATATAGATCCATATGAATCATATCCATGAAACTATTTTTGTATGTGAATTTTAGAGAATATAAGGGTTTTCTTATGATCCACCAAATTCTAGGATAGAGGATCTCAACATATACAATTGTACTTAAACTGTGTATTCTGACTACACGTCCATCTACAAGTTGAAGGCCAAACTCAAAAACACATGAGTAACATGTTCTTTTATATCAACCTACTAGAAGTTTGTAGAAAAATTTTGATCACGATATGAAATTATCATCTGTTTTACCACAAGAAGCAGGAATATTTACCAAGGGAATAACTCTCACAACAAGTCCACTAGGAAGGTATGTCGAATTGGGAATAAATGAGACACCTTTGTCAATTGATCCACCACAACCCAAATTGCGTAATTCTTTTGAGAAGTTATCAGATGGACTACATTGATATCCATTGTTACATAATCCTTCATCCATTTTGGAAAGTTAAATGGCAAAAAAACATTAAAACTGTTTTTTATCATGCACCTAATGATGAATAAGGCAAGAAGATATAAAACATGTAACCACTTCCTTCATTCTTGGATAAAAAATACTTTCTATAAAGATCATGAGAGATATTATTCATCTCTATATTCACAAGCCAAATTATTTCATGAGACTTATTAGTCACTTTTCTCACTTACATTCTTCAACCATATCATGATCACCAACATACAAGATCTCATCATCAGTAACAAGCCAACAAAAGTTTGACTAAAAATTGATAATATGACCTACCCCTCTACTGTAGGCCCCTTTTTAAGTTCATGGCGACGCATATCCCTACTGATATGGGTTCTATCTCCTTGTATTACCACATCCACCATTCTTTTGTTATGGTCAAACAAGCTCTACCTACCTACCTTAAATGGGGTAACATAACCACTACCTAAACTCTTCATTGGTATTGGTCCTCATAAATTTCCTTGCTGACATAGGTTCATACATATCCTATGAGCATTGCCCAACTTTTTTGATGATCAGCACTCAATTGGTGGGTGGTATCATTATCAGGGAACATGTCTGGTAATGCCAACCTGATAGAATCAAACTCGATCAGTATCCTAAGATACTTCTTCCTTATTCTGGATTCCTTTTCCACCACCGCACTAGTGAAAATTCACATATTGTTATTTCCTACTACCGAAATCCACAATACTTTTTCTCCAAACATAAACTACACATATTCTTTCGGAAGAATCATTGAGGTTTCCCAAATCCATCTTTGAAGTGGTTCTTCATGGCCTCATCATCACATATCAAAGTTGGAACATAACATTGAAAGTCGATGAAATGAATTTCATTTTCCATCACTATCATAGAACTCTTGTTCATCCTCATAAACTATGATGCCATTTATTGCCTCAAAGTTTTAGGATATAAATGTTATAGAAATATATCCAATGAATCATTATAACCCATATGATTATCTTGATGGGTTTAAACAAGACCATTTCACTAGAACATCGCCTTGTTTCATAGCTTGTATGTTCTCAACCTAACTCTCTACTTTGTATGAGTCTCCATGTAGTCAGTAATTTTTTTAAACAAACTCTTTCTTGAATTATATTTCCATGGATCCACCAAATACATGAAATTTTTGAGGGTGTTGCAAAAGAAACTCCATTTTCATCTCAAACATACTCAACACAACAATCACTGGGTTCCATTCCATCATCTGCATGAAATGAGAAAAGTTCTCACAGACCTCCACTTTTCATTAGTTACCATGAATCATTTGGTTTTTTCTCCACATATGTTGGTGAATTCTCGAAGACATTAACTTGTCACTAAACTGGATCATGTCATTGTGATGTAATTTTCCAACACTTCCAATCACAGATCCGAAAAAACGTAACACACAAATTTCACCATTTACACAAAATAATACATTCCCACTAGCCATAAGAATCCCATATTGCACACACAATACCAATAGACAATAGTAACCATGGAACACTACCCTCATCCTTAGTCAACATGGATATAACAAATTACATAGTCATAAGTGTTTCACTAGACACCTCTATTAATAATTTAGTCATATTAACATTTACAATTTCAGAACATATTATTTCCTTCATTTTAACTCATTTTCACAATTTATTAAACACAATTACTTTACACTTCATTAAATGTATTTTTCCTTATTAATTTTCATCACCTATATTAGACACCATTTTATTCAAATATTAATTTTAGTTAAAATAAATATACTCTTTATTCCTAACACACCCATATCGTGTGATTTCATATCATTATTCATGCCAACTATATCCCTATTTGTCTAATATGATGTATGAAGGCACAAACACATTCCATTCAGACTATGGAAAAATATCAAAAAACTATCACATAATACACCATATGTATCAACAAATTGTGAGATATCATTAAACATTAACAACACACATCAATATAAACAATTCACTCCATGGGCACATGGTTTCTCCATTATACATGTGTTTGATACTCCCATAAAAGAGATCATGGGGAATACCCAACACATCATAATAATATTTATAGAATACAAAGTAGTATTTCCGTAAGAAATAACCTCCTCTGATACCACTTTTTAATATCCAAATTTGAAATCCACTCAATGGGTGTTCTAAGATGAGTTGACACAAGACCTCATTTGTGCCTTCTCACATGCCAAATATTATTGACTATATGTGAGGGTCTAGTTAGTCATGTCCAGAGACTGCAGCATCTTGACTAGTGTAACAAAAAATAAATCAGAATATAAATAGTAGAAAAAATAACTAATAACCAAGAACAATGAATAAAAAACCGTTTCTAAAAATTGGAGACAAACAACAGCTAAAAAGTTAATATACCATGTCATGGAATACAATACTTTTCCTAAACAAGAAAAAAATGGATTAATGAAACACCCCAAAAATAGATCTTAACATAAAGCATGAATCCTCCTACATGAACATCACAAGACCGAATCAATTTTCTATCATTTGGCCCTATCACTTATCAGAACCTGTATTTAAGAAAATATCTAGGGTTCCCAATGGTAGCTAGAGAATAGTGTCAATACAAATCAAAAGGCCAACAACAATGGTGTCTACAAAAAATATTGTATGAAATGATAATTAATGCAAGTATCAACTGAATCACAACGTAAAGAAAAGTTATCTCAGGTTCCACTAGATAACATTTTTAAAAATTAAACATTCTATAATTTTATCATTTTCATTACTTACAACATCTTTTTTACTAACTCGTATATCTATATCATCCATTTCTTATTATTCTACATCACATTCACAAATTCCATGGCTAACATCCATCATGCATAAGGGTATAAGTAATGTTATCTCTCTAAAAAGGTATAATAGTTTCCTAAAAACACAACACACATACCATGGAGACTCAATACATGTAATATCATAGATATAAACTTTTAGGGTGATATAGGATATGTCTAACCCCATAACCAAGGCATTCATAGTTGGTTTAGAGACGTAGTCCGACCCAACCAATGCCTGGACCCACAATCCTTATATAAGGCCCCAGCCTTAAACCTTACTTAATCTTGAGTTATTACAAGATTAGACATTTAGGATATTTTCAGGTTTAGAGTTTTAGAGTATTAGATCATGAAACATGCATTACATTCCACATTTAAACAAAGTGGTTACATAAAAGACAGTATTCATTCTTCCCATCAACGGAAACATATTTAAAATATAACACAGATTCTTTCTTGACACATCCTTGACACTATCATCACATCATGTACCTTTCCCTTGACCTGTGAAAAACATTTCAAAAATTTGGGATGAGCATAAAAAGCTCAGTAAGGGTTATAAAAATATGGAAAGGAAACATGAGTTCATATATACATAAGAATGAAATCATACTTTACCCATAAAACATAGGCACTTTAACATACCTCATCAAACCATGAATAAATCATAGAAAACATGAGACATAAAGGTAACTTGAGGCATTCATAACATTCTTACGTAGGGAGTAACCCTCTTGGTTACGTTTGGAATACCCATCACAGTATATTCCCTAAATCTCTTCGGAGAAACCTTAACTTTTCACTCCTTCGTGTTACCCAATGCATTGCAGAGCTATATCGGGCTCACCCACCCTTAGTTTATCACGAAACCACCAGTTTTCATAACAATTCCCAAGAACCATAACATAAATGTGTCACATAAAACTTGCATAAAGGAAACATAACATTCCACATTTCAATCACAATATAACATTTTAGTATATTGAAATATTGAATCCATTCAAAAAGAAACCATTTCCAAAACCATTTAAAACATTTAATAAAGAGATTTTTGATTCAAAGTGTCCCATAACACCTTGAACATTAAAATTTTAAACCATTAATATCCATATAAATAAATCCTTAAAACCATTTTGAAAACATGGATATTAATAAGAACAAATAATTAAAACATTTAAAATGATATTTTGTTAAAGGGGTTTTACCAAAATTAGAGACACTTGAATACAATAATTGAGGAATAACATTTAGTCAAAACTTTATAATATCATGAGAATAAATGGATTCATGATATAATACTCCAAAGGACAGTATATACACCATATAAGAGTGAATTGGTGCATAACAACAATAAACCCTCAATAGAAATGTCAAATGTGATTAAATCCTTTATAAAGAAGGTATCCTTAAATTAAGGACAAATAAATCTCAAAAATATGTGTGACAAATATAAATACACCTTATATAAGTGGATATTACGTGTAAAACAATAAAATGTCATTCACACATATTCAATGGATGACATATTCAATGACTACATGTTGAACCCAAAGAAATCGAAATTGGGTTAAAAAGTTCCCTTGACAGCCTAACAACATCGCATCAAAATGAGTTGATGAGAGATAAAAAAGTGTATCTCATCACTTGGACATAAAATTTACATCAATAAGGATATATGAGAACATACCCAAACATAAAAATATGTAAATTAAAAGACCCAACAAAATAATTCTTTTAAAAAAGAGGAGGGTGAAAGGTTCCCTTACGGACTTGGGTATCTTTCAAAACATACACCCCATGAAAGAAGGACAGTAAATCATTGATGTAAATACTCATAAAGAAAAGTATATTACACAAAGAGTAGAATAATGGCAGTATATACACCACTCAAAGGAAATTGTGGAAAATTTAGCATAAATCTCACGGGAATAAATGTGAGATGAAAATTCCCTTACGAAAACTCGGCAGCCTAACGACGCCACATAAAACATCCAAAAATGGATTGATGAGATCAAATAGGGTATCTCATCACATTACAAAAAAATGTACAGAAATATGAATATGAAAGAACATCCCCCATAATAACAAATAGAAGCTTAAAAGAAGTGACATAAAGGAGAGTACATAAAATAAAGAGAGAGGTTAGATCTCTTACGAAAGTTCGGCAGCCTAACAGCGCCACTCAAAACTTCCAAAATGGATTGATGAGAGAGAATAGGGTCTCTCATCACATGAAAATACAAATTAATATAGGAGTAATATAAAATAACATCCCAATCATAAGAAAGATGAGCTTAGAAGAAATGAAATAAAAGAGTGTACTTATAAAGAAAGAGAGTTGTAGGATCCCTTACCTCGGGTCCGACTTGACTCGATCGTTCTTTAACGTCCGGAATAATAAATTTGAGTTAATTTATATTTTCTTAAGAACCTTTTTCAAGTTCATTATTCTCTTTATATCACTTATTACCATGTTATAAACATTATGTAATCATTTAAGTTAATAATGATTGTTTTGTCCATATTTGGTTCTTAAGTCGAAAGTTGACTTCTTACATGTTGTTCGTGTGGCCAAATATTTATTATATCCATAATTGTATTCATGATGTAGATATAATATATGACATATATATCCAGTACATGAATGCATTTATAAAATTACATAATCATTTAGAGGTAAGAAATGAAATGCACCGTTCATGGAGACGGTAAGCCGTACGTACGCATGAACGCTACTTTCATTTCTTTTTCATATTAATGGAATTAAAACTAAATGAGAGGTATGTATATTTTAATTACAGAATTATATTATTCATTTATATGTATCATTCATCATATATATCCATTATATACATGTATATATAATAGTGCATTACATTTGGGGATAAGAAATGAAATGCACCGTTCATGGAGACGGTAAGTCGTACGCACGCATGAACGCTACTTTCATTTCTATCTCATACTTTAATGGGAATAAATAATAGTGATATAGAGGTATATAATAATTCCAGTATAACATCATATATAATAACATTAAATCCATCCTTTATACGTCCCACGTATGGCATTAACGAATCACATCACTTTGAGGGGGCAGTAGTCCACACTTCCTAAAATAAAGATATCGTGTATACGCATAATGGAAGCCATAAAGGTAAGACAGAAATGAAAAATTCAGAAGCATAAGTAATACATAAACGTATTATATATCATATATAAAAATAGTGACATCATAATGGCCACCTTTGAAGGTTTTAAATGATTATTGAACTATCATCGTTTCGGGAGGCAGAATTTCGCCATCCACGGAAACCGTATGTTATTTAACCATATTATGTAGTTGTGTGAAAGTGTAGCTCGAATAAATCTTATAACAACATCCTAGTATATTTAAGATACTGGTGTTGTTACAAAAGAAATAAATAAACAGATTTTAGGGGGTTGGAGAATCAAAATAAAACAAATGAACATGAGAGAATGAATTACCTTTAAAAGTGTAACTCCATTTGATTTGAGTCTAACGGATTCCTATGAAAGTATTATGCCCAAAGGAAATCCTCTAGGATAAGGAGAGGGATGTGGAGAGAGTAAATGGGCAGGGTTTGGCCGAGCCAAAGACTTGAGGAGTGTGTGAAATAAGGTAGATGTGGGGGCCTTTTATAAGAGGAGAGGAGGGGCACTTTTGGAAAGTAAGAAATATTACTTTATTTGAAAATGTGTTTCGGTTTTAAAAGGTCCCACATTGATATAATTTTTGGATAAGGTGATAAGGGTTCGAAATCCACCCATACAATAAGTTTTGGAGATGTTTAGTTCATAGATATTACATTATCTTTCCATTTTATTTAAATCGTCAAATAATGATGTCATCGCTGGATCATTATTATGTCATAAATAATTTATTTTATTTAATGTCTAAAAATTATAAAAAATATATTATGATGTAGGAAATCTTTTTAGCTTTCCAATTACTATTTATAATCAAAATGATTACTTGTATAACCCTACTTAAAAATTGTTTTAGTAAAACATATCATGTTTGTGTCATTTTTTCTTTTACATTAAATAAAAAGTTATTTATGTCATTTCCAAACCAAAGTGGATCCATGGGGTCCCCAAGTTTACCCATGGCTTGTCTTGGTCGTCCATTACACATCCAATGAGGTTAGGACATGTGTGAAGTTCATTTCATTTTATTAAATCATTATTTTTACCTTAAACTACACTAATTACCACTAATCGCGATTAAAAACTTAATAAGTTACTTTTCACCAAAAAATTATTTTTATCCCATTGAACCACATTTTACTTCTTAATGAAAACCATGTATGTTGGATTTTTTAAATTAAAAACACATATGTGGTAAAATTTCATTTAAACGAAAAATCTTCTTTTATAAGTACCACTTAGTGGTTTCACTATTCATCAAAAATTGAAGTTTTTCAGAAAAATCCCAAACATTCACCCTAAGATATATTTGATATTAAGAATTAAAAAATGAAGTATATTTTACAAAATTAAAAACATATCAGTCACATTAATAAATTTAATAATTATTTCCGCTGTCAGAGCAAATAGCGTGTTTTTATGAAAAAATTAGTATCAAAAGATTGACACTAGTTTAAGTCCGATTTCAAAGTGAAATTAATTCCAACGACCAATATTGGATTTAATGGTAAAAATATATTCTAATTTCACTTTAAAACCAATTCAAAAGATAATCTAATCATATAAATAAATTAGATTAAAAAGATGTTTTGAATTAAAATACAACATTTTACACCATTCATTTAAAAAAATGAAGTTTATCGGAAAGATACCAAAATTTTACACAAAGTAAATTTTGATGTCCCGATTCTTAATAAGAGTTTTATTTGGTCCAAAAGAATGTTTAAGAGTGAACAAAACTATATTTAATGATGGTTCAACATCAAAATGTGATAAGTGAACCTTTAGTGAAAACTAGGGCATATACGCCTAAAATTGAATTCTTTCCGTATTTTATGCCTTTATATTTTATTGGATAAATGTAAAAACATTTAAAAAAATATATAATCATATTTTAGTTATTTCTATCCATTCCCACCAATACAACAGCTACATGTTAACTACCATTTAAAATAATATTATTTTATTATTAGAGTGCAACGTAAGATTTCAATGAAACTCTTTGTTGTGTGTTGGGTAAACCATCGAGCATAGCGTCCCCTTTATAGTCATATTAATATTTTATTCACAAATTTGGATAAATATGAAAATTTCATATTTTTTATTTACCTGGGGTGTTACATCCTTCCCCCCTTTTGGGAATTGCGTCCTCGCAATTTTAAAAAATTGAGCTTGGAAACATCCTTGAAAGTTCCACATCGGAATAAGAGTCGGTGAAATAATCACATTAAAATAAAGAAAGATAAGTACAGAGGTCACCCGAGTTAACCCATACTAGGATTCCATGTGGAAAAACACGGACATGGAAGAAAAAGAAAAGGGTCATGTTCTTCAGGGAGAGTGATAGTAAACATGTCTAGGAGAAAGTTAACAATGAGAAAATCACAAACTTGTGATGGGTTAAACGGTATTCGATTCCCCAGTAGTAAAAGAAAATAGACAACATTTTTGTTTTAAGTTAATTTATATTGGGGAAGTTATTCATAAGGAAACATAATCACTTATCATGTTGACTTTCAACTTTTACTAGATTCCTTAATCAAACTCATATTTTTTCAAAAAGACGAGTATTTTGGGAGACTTGTTCGCATTAAGAGTATTATAATCAACTTCTAGAGAATCACCTAATCCACAACAAAGAACTATATACATCCCATGTCTTTAGGCTTTTACCAAAACCAAAACCAAAAAGGTTAGTACAAGGTCAGATAATCCAGAAATGGATAACCCATTAAAAATAAAATCTATTCTTAATCTCAAAAATTTTTCCAACAATACCCAAAGTTCAACGAGAACTCTCCGATAAACAATTTGTCCCTAAATTTCTCCAATGTAAACCAATCTAATATTGAAACCCAAATATTTGACGGATTTAGTCACATAGTCTTCCAAGTTAAATTGTATCATTTATCTCCAAACAACATTAGTTTCTCCTAAAGTCTCGTATTGAAAAGTAATTAACCTAATCACAAATCCTCCATGATAGGTTAATAATTTTCATAAATAACCCAAAATCAACTTACCCTTAATTCATAAAATCATATAACTAAAAAGAATCAGTCAAACTAACCAGGGACTTCATGTAGTCCAGTGGTAGGTGATAAATACCAGTCGCACTTTGGTTGTGGGTTCGATTCCCACAGCTTTGTCCGACGCGACGGGTAGTCACACGGTCTGCGTCTTGTCCTTTTTCCAAAACTATATAATTCTTAAAACATTCCCCAAAATGAGATAAAATATTGAAAGATGATCATAACATATTTTAACCTCAAGTTTATCTCATGCCTTTCATTTTCCATCATAACATATAATATCCCATAATTACCTAAAAATTAAGGATCATATAAACTCTAATGGTTACCTTTATAATTATTACATGAACTTCCATATCGATTGGTCATCTTGTACGTGATGCATTACAGAACATACCAAGGTTCAAGTGGTTGATCATGAATCCTTGATAGTTGGTTTGGAATAACTATGAGATTCCTCATTGAATCCCCCATCTCATCCAGTATCTTAATCAGAGAACCACCACAGTTTCCTTCAAACCCATTGTCACTTTGGTGCCTGCTAGATTCATCCATTCACTAAAAACAGAAATGTCAGTGTGAGTATATCAACAAAACCATCATGTACTAATGAAAAAGGTAAACACTAAGATATACTTACTCATTCACTTTATCTAAAACTAGGGTTTTTTCTGAAATCCTATCCATTATGGTAATGTCACTTATGCTTAAATAATACCCCAACCTCTAAAGTTATCTAAACCGACCTTTGATACCAACTATAAGGCCCCAACCATAAACCTTACTTAATCTTGAGTTATTACAAGATTACACATTGAGGATCTTTTCTGGTTTAGAGTTTTAGAGAATTAGATCATGAAACTTGCATTACATTCCACATTTAAACAAAGTGGTTACATAAAAGAATGTATTCATTCTTCCCATCAACGGAAACAAATATAAAATATAACACGGATTCTTTCTTGACACATCCTTGACACTATCATCACATCATGTACCTTTCCCTTGACCTGTGAAAAACATTTCAAAAACATGGTATGAGCATAAAAATCTCAGTAAGGGTTATAAAAATATGGAAAGGAAACATGAGTTCATATATAAATATGAATGAAATCATACTTTACCCATAAAACATAGGCACTTTAACATACCTCATCAAACCATGAATAAATCATAGATAAAATTAGACATAAAGGTAACTTGAGGCATTCATAACATTGTTACGTAGGGAGTAACCCTCTTGGTTACGTTTGGAATATCCATCACCGTATATTCCCTAAATCTCTTTGGATAAACCTTAACGTTTCACTCCTTCGTGTTACCCAATGCATTGGAGAGCTATATCGGGCTCACCCGCCCTTAGTTTATCACGGAACCACCTGTTTTCATAACAATGCCCAAGAACCATAACATAAATGTGTCACAAAAAACATGCATAAACGAAACATAACATTTCCAAATTTCAATCACAATATAAAATTTTATTATATTGAAATATTGAATCCATTCAAAAAGAAACCATTTCCAAAACCATTTAAAACAATTAATAAAGATATTTTTGATTCAAAGTGTCCCATACCACCTTGAAGCTTAAAATTTTAAACCATTAATATCCATATAAATAAATCCTTAAAACCATTTTGAAAACATGGATATTAATAAGAACAAATAATTAAAACATTTAAAACTATATTTTGGTTAAAGGGGTTTTACCAAAATTAGAGACACTTGAATACAATAATTGAGGAATAACATTTAGTCAGAACTTTATAATATCATGGGAATAAATGGATTCATGATATAATACTCCAAAGGAAAGTATATACACCATATTAGAGTGAATTGGTGCATAACAGCAATGAACCCTCAATAGAAATGTCAAATGTGATGAAATCCCTTATAAAGAAGGTAACCTTAAATTAAGGACAAATCAATCTCAAAAATATGTGTGACAAATATAAATACACCCAAATAAGTGGATATTAAGTGTAAAACAATAAAAGGTCATTCACACATATTCAATGGATGACATATTCAATGACTACATGTTGAACCCAAAGAAATCGAAATTGGGTTAAAAAGTTCCTTTGACAGCCTAACGACTTCACATCAAAATGAGTTTATGAGAGATAAAAAAGTGTATCTCATCACATGGACATAAAATTTACATCAATAAGGATATATGAGAACATATCCCAACATAAAAATATTTAAATTAAAATACCCAACAAAATAAGTCTTTTAAAAAAGAGGAGGGTGAAAGGTTCCCTTACCGACTTGGGTATCTTTCAAAACATGCACCCCATGAAAGAAAGACAATAAATCATTGATGTAATTACTCATAAAGGAAATTATATTACACAAAGAGTATAATAATGGCAGTATATACACCACTAAAAGGAAATTGTGGCAAATGTAGCATAAATCTCACGAGAATAAATGTGAGATGAAAAATCCCTTACGAAAACTCAGCAGCCTAACGGCGCCACATAAAACATCCAAAAATGGATTGATGAGATCAAATAGGGTATCTCATCACATTACAACAAAATGTAAAGAAATATGAATATGAAAGAACATCCCCCATCATAACAAATAGGATCTTAAAAGAAGTGACATAAAGGAGAGTACTTGAAAAGAAAGAGAGAGGTTAGATCTCTTACGAAAGTTCGGCAGCCTAACAGTGCCACTCAAAACATCCAAAATGGATTGATGAGAGAGAATAGGGTCTCTCATCACATGAACATAAAAATTACAGTAGGAGTAATATAAAAGAACATCCCAATCATAATAAATATGAGCTTAAATGAAATGTCATAAAAGAGTGTACTTATAAAGAAAGAGAGTTTTAGGATCCCTTACCTCGGGGCCGACTTGACTCGATCATTCTTTAACATCCTGAATAATAAAATTGAGTAAATTTCTATTTTCTTAAGAAACTTTTTCAAGTTCATTATTCCCTTTATATCACTTATTACCATGTCATAAACATTATGTAATCATTTAAGTTAATAATGTTTGTTTTGTCGATATTTGGTTCTTAAGTCGAAAGTTGACTTCTTACAATTATATGTTGTCCGTGTGGCCAAATGTTTATTATATCCATAATTGTATTCATGATGTAGATATCATATATTTCATATATATCCAGTACATTAATGCATTTATAACATTACATAATCATTTAGAGGTAAGAAATGAAATGCACCGTTCATGGAGACGGTAAGCCGTACGTACGCATGAACGCTACTTTCATTTCTTTGTCATATTAATGGAATTACAAATAAATGAGAAGTATGTATATTTTAATTACAGAATTATATTATTCATTTAGATGTATCATTCATCATATATATCTATTATATACATGTACTTATAATAGTGTATTACATTTGGGTATAAGAAATGAAATGCACCGTTCATGGAGACGGTAAGTCGTACGTACGCATGAACGCTACTTTCATTTCTATCTCATACTTTAATGGGAAGAAATAATAGTGATTTAGAGGTATATAATAATTACAGTATAAAATCATATATAATAACATTAAATCTATCCTTTATACATCCCACGTATGGCATTAACGAATCACATCACTTTAAGGGGGCGGTAGTCCACACTTCCTAAAATGAAGATATCGCGTTTACCCATAATGGAAACCATAAAGGTAAGACACAAATGAAAAATACAGAAGCATAAGTAAAACATAAACATATTATATATCATATATAAAAATAGTGACATCATAATGGCCACCTTTGAAGGTGTTAAATGAGTATTGAACAATCATCGTTTCGGGAGGCGGAATTTTTCCATCCACGGAAACCGTATGTTCTTTAACCATTTGATGTCATTGTGTGAGAGTGTAGCTCAAATAAATCTTATAACAACATCTTAGTATGTTTAAGATACTGGTGTTGTTACAAAATAAATAAATAAAAATATTTTAGGGGGTTGGAGAAGCAAAATAAAACAAATGAACATGAGAGAATGAATTACCTTTAAAAGTGTAACTCCATTTGATTTGAGTCTAAAGGCTTCCATTGAAAGGATTATTCCCAATGGGAATCCTCCAGGATGAGTAGAGGGATGTGGAGAGAGTAAATGGGCAGGGGTTGGACGATCCAAAGGCTTGAGGAGTGTGTGAAATGAGGTATTGGTGGGGGCCTTTTATAAGAGGAGAGGAGGGGCACTTTTGGAAAGTAAGAAATATTACTTTATTTGAAAAAAAAATTCGGTTTTAAAAGGTCCCACATTGATATAATTCGTGGATGAGGTGATAAGGGTTCTAAATCCACCCATCCAATAAGTTTTGGACATGTTTAGTTCATAGATTTTACATTATCTTTCCATTTTATTTAAATCATCAAATAATGATGTCATCGCTGCGTCATTATTATGTCATAACTAATTTAATTTATATAATGTCTAAAAATTATAAACAAAATACTATGATGTATGAAATATTTTTAGCTTTCCAATGTCACGACCCGCCCTCGGGGTCCTTGCCGTGACTACCCCAAGCCCGCCTTCCATAGGCCAGGGGCTGGCGACTAGCACCAAGGCGTAAATCCCGGTAAAAAGGGAAGGCATTGCCTTTGAAAAGTAAACACACACCACAGAGTAAACAAGCGGAAAGTAAACACTAAACAAGCAGAGTACGACTGAAAGTGCGGAAAAGTAAATGGGCCAGAATACAAACCCAAACTGAAAGTAAAGTACAACTCAAAAAGTGAAAAACAGCAACTGAAAAGTAAAAGCCGCTACTCCGAGCTGTCCACTGGAAATCCCACCTGAAGGGTGGGTACAGAAAGCTCCTCTGCTCCACGGGTCCCGCCGTCCGCTCCGAGCACGTCCCGCCCAGTGGTCCACCTCCGGGTACCGTCCCGCTGTGCAAGCCTCAGCTAAGGTCAACGCTGTCCGTCGTCTGCAACCAACACAACGTAGTGTGGGCAAAGCCCGTGCAGGGGTGAGTATAAGCTACTCAGTAGGGACCCCGAGACCCCTGAAGGTCTCTCAAATCCACAAAGGATAAACCACGAAGAAAAGTACAATCACGAAGTAACAACCGACACAGCTTAGGTATATGGCCATACATATACCTAAGTCATCAATTAAAATACGCTCCAACCTCCGAGCCCATGTACAACTCAGTCCACGCATGAAAGTATACGTATTCCACATAGGAAAGCAAAACATACCCCACACAGGATTGCACAACACAATCCACACAGGAAAGCAACAGGATTCAGCTCACACAGGTATACTTATTCAAGGACGATAAAGATGATCACTGATCCATCTAAGTCGTCGGACCCACGAAGGATCGATAGGTAACTAACCCCCGCAAGGACCCACACAGGATCGGGCCCACACAGGACCTGTAGGCGCTGGCTCACACAGAACCGCTGAGCGCAAGGACCCACACAGGATCGGGCCCACACAGGACCTGTAGCACTGATCTACGTAGGATCGCTGAGTGCTGTAGTCATCGTCGTCGAATCCACACAGGATCTCTGTACTGTCGTCGTCGCAGTCACAGTAGCAGTCGTAGCAGTAGTAGTAGCAGTAACAGTCGCAGCCAGCACTAGGGTTCCCGCACACAGCAAGCTCGTTCGGAGGGTCCGCTCCACGAGCCGAGAGGCTGATACATCAACTGTCACGAAGACCGAAGTTGATGTATCCAAAAGTTCCGTATCGCCAACAGGAACTCAACGCAACAGACGGCGCGTCGATCGGACGCCCGGTCTGAGAGTTATTGGCATTTTCGTCTCCGGGGCCCGGTTGGTTTTTAAGGCAAAACCAACCCGACCGTACTCCACCTGCGTCCAAACCTCGGGCGGAGTATGCCAAAAGATCCGTCTCACTAAGAGGAACTCTACGCGACTGACGGCACGTCAATCGGACGTCCGTAGCTCAAGATATGAGCGTTTCCGCTCCGAAGGCCCGGTTGGTTTCGTGAACGAACCAACCCGGCCGAACTCAAAGTAAACCGAAACCTTGAGTGCGATATACCGAAACGACCGTCTCGATCGAAGGATCGCGTTGCCGTAGACGGTTCGTCATTCGGAGGTCCGAGGCTCAAGTTATGTGCGAAAAACCAAATCTGGTTCGAAACGGGGGGTCCGGGTCCGGGCTGACCCGGCCCGACCCCCCCCTGGGCGGCGCGGCGGCGCGGCGGCGCGGCGGGCCGCGGCGGCCTGGCGCCGCGAGGTGGCGGCACGCGGGGGAATTCAACCCCCGCGGTTTTGACAAGGCGGCGCGGCCTTGTGCCGTGCCTAAGCAGCAAACGGCCCCCACGTGGGGGCCGATTTAAAAAAAAATAAAAGAACCGGGGGGGCCGGCTGCCCCCCCCCCCCCCCTCTCATCAAAGAACCGCCCCCCTCATTAAGAGGGGGGTTTTGTTGAACCGGCCGGGGGATTTAATCCCTCGGTTTTATGTCATCCGGCCGGCCAGCTGGCCGGCCGGTTTTTACCAACGGGACCGGAAATTCCGGTCCCGCCTTCGACTTCTGACGCCGGCGGCCCGGCCGCCGGTCTCCTCTTCCGCCGCGGCCCGGAACCGGCCACGGTCTTCTCGTCCCGCCGCGGCCCGGAACCGGCCGCGATGTTCGTCGTCCGGCGCGGTGCGATGGCACCGCGCCCCTTTCGCCGTGCCATGATATTCATTCAACGCGGCGCGACGGCGTCGCGCTCTTGTTGTCTCTTCCATGGTGCGCGCGATGACATCGCGTATGATATTTGCACGTTCATCCGCGTGGTGCGACGGCACCACGCCACTTACTTTCCTCCGCAAAATAATTAAACAAGAACGATGGAGGGGGGGTTCGGCCGTGTTCGTGCGGTCCGGCCCCCCTCGCGTTAACTAAAACACATAAATAAAAATATTTAAATGCCTCACGTAGACATGCGATCCACGAGCAAGAAAAGGAATAAGGATACCAAAATGAAATCAACAACCCCTACCTCGGGTTTAAGATTCGAGATTCGTCTACGTTCCGCGGAAGACAGCGTCGCGGAGGTCGGGCGTCGCGGTCGTCGTTCGTCAAATCCGTTGACGAAGAGATATGCCCGAAGAGACACGTCGTTGGAAAATCATCGTTTTCCGACGAAGAAGGCCCGAGGAGGAAGCGGCGTTCCCTCTTGTTGACACCGAGGACGAAGAAGAGAGGCGTCGTTCTTCGTCGGAGTTTGAGCGTTCTTCGTTCTTCGTCAGAGCTTGAAGATAAAGAGGAAGCTCTCAAAAAGCTCTCAAGGGAATAAACAAACAACCCATAATCAAATAAGATTACATCTTATTTTATTAACACATAACTCAAAAGAATTTCAAATGTTTGAAATTCAAAAGAGTTTAACTCCCAAAATTAATTAAGTAACTTAAGCCATTAAAGAGGGGGGTTAAGGGAATTTGAAAGGTCTAGGGGTTCGTGTGGGCCCCACCACACTTAATCCTCCCAAGGGAGGTTAATTGGGTGTGGGTCCCACTTCCAACCCCCTTTGGTAGGTTTTTAACAAACTAAAAAATAAAATTTGTCTTACACAAATTTTATTTAACTCAACTGAAAACCCCAAAACTTAACTTTCAACCCGCAACAAACGCAACTCCCGAAAAGGTCTCGTTAAGCGAATATCGGCGCTGCGAGTTCATCGGTGCCCTCGGATTTCAATTCCGAGCACCGGATCAAAAGTTAGGAATTCCCGCTCGTTCGTTCACTGAACGTACCCGAGCCAAACTTCGGAAATTAATTCCGGGCACTCCGTGCCTCGGAATCAGGTTCCGTCTGAAACCGTGCTCTTGTAAAATTCTAAAGAAAATTAAGAAAAAATTTCCCTTGAATTTTACGGGTCTTTACATTACTCCCACCTCAGGGCTTTACGTCCCCGTAAAGATACAACAAAAACTAGGGAAACAAAAGAGGGTACTGAGCACGCATCTGAGCCTCCTGCTCCCATGTGCTCTCCTGGAGATTCTCGTGCTGCCATCTGATGCGCACAAGAGGAATCGATCGCCCACGCAGGACCCGCTCCTGTCGATCCTCTATCTCCACCGGGACCTCCGTAAAAGTCGCCCCATCGTCAACGTCAAGCTCCCCATGGTCAATGATGTGCGTCGGGTCGTGCACGTATCTCCTCAGCTGGGATACGTGGAAGACGTCGTGCACCCGGTGCAACTGAGGTGGTAGAGCCAGGCGATAAGCCACCTCGCCAAACCTGCTGAGAATCTGGAAGGGTCCGATGAATCGCGGAGATAACTTGCCGCCTCGGCCAAATCTCCGAATACCACGTCGAGGTGAGACCCGCAAGAAGACGTGGTCGCCATCCTGGAACTCCAGTGGCCTCCGCCTCCTGTCAGCGTATGACTTCTGCCGGCTCTGAGCTGTCCTCATCCGCTCCTGGATGGCCTGGACCTTCTCTGTCGTGGCCTGGACCATCTTCGGTCCCACCAGTGCTGACTCCCCAGGGTCTGTCCAGCACAAAGGAGATCTACATGGTCGGCCGTACAACGCCTCGTACGGTGCCATCCCAATGGTGGAGTGGTAGCTTTTGTTGTATGCGAACTCCACCAAGGGTAGGTGGTCCTCCCAGCTACGACCAAAGTCGAGGACACATGCGCGGAGCATATCCTCGAGAGTCTGAATGGTCCTCTCCGTCTGACCATCTCTCTGAGGGTGAAAAGCTGTGCTAAGACGTAGATCCGTCCCGAACGCCTCCTGTAACCCCTTCCAAAGCCGGGAAGTAAAGCGGGCATCTCGATCGGAAACGATAGATGATGGCACGCCGTGGAGCCGCACAATCTCCTGAACGTAGAGACGTCCCAAGCTCTCCACTGAGCCCTGCTCTCTGATGGGCAAGAAGTGTGCCGACTTAGTGAGTCGGTCAACAATCACCCAGATGGAGTCGTGACCTCTGGAAGTGTGTGGAAGTCCAGTCACGAAGTCCATAGATATGTCGTCCCACTTCCACTCTGGAACCTCCAAGGGCTGTACCAAGCCTGCTGGTACCTGATGCTCTGCCTTCACCTGCTGACAGGTGAGGCATCGAGAAACGAACTCTGCTACTGCCTTCTTCATGCCCAGCCACCAATGCTGTCGTCTGAGGTCCTGGTACATCTTCGCCACTCCAGGATGTACCGCCAAAGGAGAAGTGTGAAACTCTCTCAGCACTTCCTCTCGCAATGCGACTGGTACCATGGTACGTCCTCTGAAAAGGATGTCGTGCTCTGCTCCAAGGGAGAAACCATCAGGTGCCTGTCCCGAGGATATCTGTGCACGCCGTGTCTCACAGTCAGCGTCCCCATGCTGTGCCTCCCTGACTCGCTGCAGTAGTGGAGGAGTGACTGTGAGAGACTGAAGAAAGGCTGCTCCATCTCTATCCACGAAGGATATCTGCAAAGAGGCTAGCTGCACCGTCGCCTCCTCGAGTAGCTGAATGCCCGTCCTCCTGCTGAGGGCATCGGCTACTACGTTCCCCTTCCCATGAGTATTGACTATCTCAAAGTCATAGTCCTGGAGGAACTCGAGCCATCGTCGCTGTCTCAGGTTCAGGTCCTTCTGCGAGAAGATATACCTGAGACTCTGATGATCGGAAAAGACTGTAAAGCGCTCGCCCATCAGATAGTGTCGCCATGTCTTCAGAGCGAAGACCACTGCTGCTAACTCCAGGTCATGGGTAGCGTAGTTCTGCTCATGCGGTCTCAACTGTCGTGATCCATAGGCGATCACTGCCCGCTCCTGCATCAGAACACATCCGAGTCCGGTCCCTGATGCATCGCAGTAGACTACGTACCCTACTCCCTCCTCAGGCAACCTCAAGATAGGTGCGCTAGTCAATCTCTGTCTCAGCTCCTGGAAGCTCTTCTGACATCTGTCAGTCCATACGAAGGGTTTCCCTTTCTTCGTCAAAGCTGTGAGTGATGCTGCAACTCTGGAGAAGTTCGGCACAAATCTCCGATAGTATCCAGCTAGTCCCAAGAAACTCCGAACCTCAGTCACGCTCTTGGGTGGCTCCCATGCTAACACAGCCTCAATCTTCGCGGGATCCACTGCAACTTCCGCCTCAGAGATAACGTGTCCCAAAAAGTGGACCTCACGTATCCAGAACTGGCACTTCGAGAGCTTACCATAAAGCTGGTGCTCTCGGAGTGTGTCAAGAACAACTCTCAAGTGATAGGCGTGCTCCTCCTCTGTCGTAGAGTAAATCAGAATGTCGTCGATGAAGACCACGACAAACCGATCGAGGTATGGCTGAAAGATCCTGTTCATGAGAGCCATGAACACTGCTGGAGCATTGGTTACACCGAAAGGCATAACCAAGAACTCATAGTGGCCATACCAACATCTGAAGGTTGTCTTCTGCACATCCTCGTCTCTGAATCTGAGCTGATGATAGCCTGACCTGAGGTCTATCTTCGAGAACCACCGTGCTCCCTTGAGCTGATCAAAGAGGTCATCAATCCTCGGTAGCGGGTACTTGTTCCTCACTGTCACCTGGTTCAGGCGACGATAGTCAACACAAAGACGCAAGCTCCCGTCCTCCTTCTTGGCGAACAAAATCGGGGAAGCCCAGGGTGAAACACTGGGTCGGATGAACCCCTTGCCCTGCAAGTCCTCCAACTGTACCCGTAGCTCTCGAAGCTCGGCGGGGGCCATCCGATATGCTGGAGTGGATATCGGGGCTGTCCCGGGGTACAAGTCAATATAAAAGTCTACCTCTCTGCGAGGAGGTAGCCCTGGAACATCGTCGGGAAAAACGCCCGCAAACTGATCCACCACTGCAGGAAAACCAGGACTCCGCACGTCAACTGCTCCAAGGATAAGGCTAGACAACTAATGAGTGATGGGCTGTCCTCTCCTCCGCGGAAGTCCATCCTGTGCTGCTAAGGCTCCCTTCTCGCTGGTGAAGGTGAACCTGCTCCCGTCGGTGCGTACACATCGCACCTTGCGCCTAAAACAGTCAATCTGTGCATGGACCGTAGACAGCCAATCCATGCCCAAGATGACGTCGTAAGGCCTCGACGCTGCTACAAGAAGATCCCAGCCGAAGCTCTCGCCTCCTAGAGTAAGCTCACACTGCCGGCACCAGTGCGTAATCGTCGAGTCTGCTCCCGTAGGAGTCTCTAGCCGTAAGGATCGAGCCAACGGCTCTGTCGGAATCTCCGAGCTCCGAACAAGGGCAGCGGCTATGAAAGAGTGACTCGCTCCTGTGTCTATAAGAACTGCAGCAAGGGTGGAATAGACACAGATAGTACCTCGAATCATCTCGGGTGCGCCGTGGTCGTAGGCCTCTGCTGCCTGAAGCTGTGCCTGTCGCTGCCCGCCAGCTCCCTGTGGTCGGGGTGGACCTCCTGGTGGTGGTGGTGGTAGAGCCTCAAAGCGTCGGCCACCACCAGATGCTCGTCGAGCTCCTCTGCCTCGTCCTCCTCCTCCCTGCGGACCGCCACGGTCGACCCTCTGCCTCTGCCTCGGTGGTCCATCAACTGACTGCTGCTCCTCGGCACGACGTGTCGGGCAGTCGCGAGCCATGTGGCCCTGCCCGCCGCACGAGTAGCACTGTCTGCCTCTCGTAAGACTGGCTCCGCGCTGTGTGCCCCACACTGCTGAGCCAGTGCCCTGAGATCGTCGGCCTGAAGGTCTGGTCTGTCTGGACCCCTGAGTCATCCGTTGACTGCCTGCTGCAGATGACTCTGCCACGTGCCGCCCTGCGGTGGGTCGCTATGCTGGTGTAGACTCAGCAAGGAAGCTCTCGATCAGAAGGGCCCGCTCCAGTACTCCTGTCTGAGTCGGTATGCTGAGGGTGATCAGCGATTCCCTGATCTCATGTCTCAAACCCTACTCGACGGTCCGGGCCCGGAAGAATGGGTCTCGTACCATGTCGGTCGAGTAGCGCGAGAGATCGGTAAATCTCGCCGAGTACTGAGTGACCGTCATGCTGCCCTGCCGCAGCTGTAGAAGCTCCTGGATACGCACCGCACGAAGGGTGGCTGGGACGAACTCCGAGCGGAAGAGGCTCTCAAAGTCCGTCCAAAGAAGAGATGCCTCATCGTGCACCTGGAGCATCAGGCTCCACCATCGTCCTGCTGCTGCGTGTAGTAGGCTCGCAGCGAGGATCACCATGAGGTCTGCTGGTGTCCTCACTAGCCTAAACACTCGAACCACTTCCTCCAGCCAGTCCTCTGCTGCCTGAGGATCCGTCTCCCCGCGAAACCTGGGCGGTCGCTGGCGCTGAAACTCATGCAGTGCGCTAAGGCGACGTGCATCGTCAGCGGCTGCTGCTGGAAGCATCGGGGGATCGGCGGGTAAAGCTACCGTCGGTGCCACTACTGGAAAAGGGCCCTGCACCGAGGCCTCGTCGCTCGGTGGGCTGTCGTCTCGCTCGACTCTCGGAACCCTAGCTGGCTGCCGTCGTGGGGCCATCCTGAAAAGGAAACAGGTGCGCCACGGTCAGAACAGTATACCTGGTGAGCTGATAGAAGAAATCACAAAGAAAACTTTGAAACACACACGCAATCATTGTTTTCGTGCATTAAGTCGGAAATCAGAAGTCAGGGTCCTGGTGTACGGATACGTCGGCCGCCGCACCAACACTGGACTCCCTGGACTGATATCCACACTCAATACGCTAAACATTATTGCTTCACATAGAAAAGATCAGAGTTCGCGGTAGAACCGAACTCCTTTGATACCAATTTGTCACGACCCGCCCTCGGGGTCCGTGCCGTGACTACCCCAAGCCCGCCTTCCATAGGCCAGGGGCTGGCGACTAGCACCAAGGCGTAAATCCCGGTAAAAAGGGAAGGCATTGCCTTTGAAAAGTAAACACACACCACAGAGTAAACAAGCGGAAAGTAAACACTAAACAAGCAGAGTACGAATGAAAGTGCGGAAAAGTAAATGGGCCAGAATACAAACCCAAACTGAAAGTAAAGTACAACTCAAAAAGGGAAAAACAGCAACTGAAAAGTAAAAGCCGCTACTCCGAGCTGTCCACTGGAAATCCCACCTGAAGGGTGGGTACAGAAAGCTCCTCTGCTCCACGGGTCCCGCCGTCCGCTCCGAGCACGTCCCGCCCAGTGGTCCACCTCCGGGTACCGTCCCGCTGTGCAAGCCTCAGCTAAGGTCAACGCTGTCCGTCATCTGCAACCAACACAACGTAGTGTGGGCAAAGCCCGTGCAGGGGTGAGTATAAGCTACTCAGTAGGGACCCCGAGACCCCTGAAGGTCTCTCAAATCCACAAAGGATAAACCACGAAGAAAAGTACAATCACGAAGTAACAACCGACACAGCTTAGGTATATTCCCATACATATACCTAAGTCATCAATTAAAATACGCTCCAACCTCCGAGCCCAAGTACAACTCAGTCCACACAGGAAAGTATACGTATTCCACATAGGAAAGCAAAACATAACCCACACAGGATTGCACAACACAATCCACACAGGAAAGCAACAGGATTCAGCTCACACAGGTATACTTTTTCAAGGACGATAAAGATGATCACTGATCCATCTAAGTCGTCGGACCCACGAAGGATCGATAGGTAACTAACCCCCGCAAGGACCCACACAGGATCGGGCCCACACAGGACCTGTAGGCGCTGGCTCACACAGAACCGCTGAGCGCAAGGACCCACACAGGATCGGGCCCACACAGGACCTGTAGCACTGATCCACGTAGGATCGCTGAGTGCTGTAGTCGTCGTCGTCGAATCCACACAGGATCTCTGTACTGTCGTCGTCGCAGTCACAGTAGCAGTCGTAGCAGTAGTAGTAGCAGTAACAGTCGCAGCCAGCACTAGGGTTCCCGCACACAGCAAGCTCGTTCGGAGGGTCCGCTCCACGAGCCGAGAGGCTGATACATCAACTGTCACGAAGACCGAAGTTGATGTATCCAAAAGATCCGTATCGCCAACAGGAACTCAACGCAACAGACGGCGCGTCGATCGGACGCCCGGTCTGAGAGTTATTGGCATTTTCGTCTCCGGGGCCCGGTTGGTTTTTAAGGCAAAACCAACCCGACCGTACTCCACCTGCGTCCAAACCTCGGGCTGAGTATGCCAAAAGATCCGTCTCACTAAGAGGAACACTACGCGACTGACGGCACGTCAATCGGACGTCCGTAGCTCAAGATATGAGCGTTTCCGCTCCGAAGGCCCGGTTGGTTTCGTGAACAAACCAACCCCGCCGAACTCAAAGTAAACCGAAACCTTGAGTGCGATATACCGAAACGACCGTCTCGATCGAAGGATCGCGTTGCCGCAGACGGTTCGTCATTCGGAGGTCCGAGGCTCAAGTTATGGGCGAAAAACCAAATCTGGTTCGAAACGGGGGGTCCGGGTCCGGGCCGACCCGGCCCGACCCCCCCTGGGCGGCGCGGCGGGCCGCGGCGGCCTGGCGCCGCGAGGTGGCGGAACGCGGGGGAATTCAACCCCAACGGTTTTGACAAGGTGGCGCGGCCTTGTGCCGCGCCTAAGCAGCAAACGGCCCCCACGTGGGGGCCGATTTAAAAAAAAATAAAAGAACCGGGGGGGCCGGCTGCCCCCCCCCCCCTCTCATCAAAGAACCGCCCCCCTCATTAAGAGGGGGGTTTTGTTGAACCGGCTGGGGGATTTATTCCCTCGGTTTTATGTCATCCGGCCGGCCAGCTGGCCGGCCGGTTTTTACCAACGGGACCGGAAATTCCGGTCCCGCCTTCTACTTCCGACGCCGGCGGCCCGGCCGCCGGTCTCCTCTTCCGCCGCGGCCCGGAACCGGCCGCGGTCTTCTCGTCCCGCCGCGGCCCGGAACCGGCCGCGATGTTCGTCTTCCGGCGCGGTGCGATGGCACCGCTCCCCTTTCGCCGTGCCATGATATTCATTCAACGCGGCCCGACGGCGTCGCGTTCTTGTTGTCTCTTCCATGGTGCGCGCGATGACATCGCGTATGATATTTGCACGTTCATCCGCGTGGTGCGACGGCACCACGCCACTTGCTTTCCTCCGCAAAATAATTAAACAAGAACGATGGAGGGGGGGTTCGGCCGTGTTCGTGCGGTCCGGCCCCCCTCGCGTTAACTAAAACACTTAAATAAAAATATTTAAATGCCTCACGTAGACATGCGATCCACGAGCAAGAAAAGGAATAAGGATACCAAAATGAAATCAACAACCCCTACCTCGGGTTTAAGATTCGAGATTCGTCTACGTTCCGCGGAAGACAGCGTCGCGGAGGTCGGGCGTCGCGGTCGTCGTTCATCAAATCCGTTGACGAAGAGATATGCCCGAAGAGACACGTCGTTGGCGAATCTTCGTTTGCCGACGAAGAAGGCCCGAGGAGGAAGCGGCGTTCCCTCTTGTTGACACCGAGGACGAAGAAGAGAGGCGTCGTTCTTCGTCGGAGTTTGAGCGTTCTTCGTTCTTCGTCAGAGCTTGAAGATGAAGAGGAAGCTCTCAAAAAGCTCTCAAGGGAATAAACAAACAACCCATAATCAAATAAGATTACATCTTATTTTATTAACACATAACTCAAAAGAATTTCAAATGTTTGAAATTCAAAAGAGTTTAACTCCCAAAATTAATTAAGTAACTTAAGCCATTAAAGAGGGGGGTTAAGGGAATTTGAAAGGTCTAGGGGTTCGTGTGGGCCCCACCACACTTAATCCTCCCAAGGGAGGTTAATTGGGTGTGGGTCCCACTTCCAACCCCCTTTGGTAGGTTTTTAACAAACTAAAAAATAAAATTTGTCTTACACAAATTTTATTTAACTCAACTGAAAACCCCAAAACTTAACTTTCAACCCGCAACAAACGCAACTCCCGAAAAGGTCTCGTTAAGCGAATATCGGCGCTGCGAGTTCATCGGTGCCCTCGGATTTCAATTCCGAGCACCGGATCAAAAGTTAGGAATTCCCGCTCGTTCGTTCACTGAACGTACCCGAGCCAAACTTCGGAAATTAATTCCGGGCACTCCGGGCCTCGGAATCAGGTGCCGTCTGAAACCGTGCTCTTGTAAAATTCTAAAGAAAATTAAGAAAAAATTTCCCTTGAATTTTAAGGGTCTTTACATCCAATTAATATTTATAATAAAAAATATGACTTGTATAACCCCACTTAAAAATTGTTTTAGTAAAACATATCATGTTTGTGTCATTTTTACTTTTACATTAAATAAAAAGTTATTTATGTCATTTCCCATCCAAAGTGGATCCATGGGGTCCCCAAGTTGACCCATGGCTTTTCTTGGTCGGCCATTAAACATCCAATGAGGTTAGGACATGTTTCAAGTTCATTTAATTTTATTAAAGAATTATTTTTACCTTAAACTACATTAATTACCACTAATCGCGATTAAAAACATAATAAGTTACTTTTCACCAAAAAATTATTTTTATCCCATTGAACCACATTTTACTTCTTAATGACAACCATGTATGTCGTATTTTTGAAATTAAAAACACATAAGTGGTAAAATTTCATTTAAACGAAAAATCATCTTTTATAAGTACCACTTAGTGGTTTCACTATTCATCAAAAATTGAAGTTTTTCAGAAAAATCCCAAAAATTCACCATAAGCAATATTTGATATTAAGAATTCAAAAATAAAGTCTATTTTACAAAATTCAAAACATATAAGTCTCATTAATTAATTTAATAATTAATTCTCGTTGTCAGAGAAAATAGCGTGTTTTTATGAAACAATAAGTATCAAAAGATTGACAGTAGTTTAAGTTTGATTTCAAAGTGAAATTAATTCCAACGACCACTATTGGATTTAATGGTAAAAATATATTCTAATTTCACTTTAACCCCAATTAAAAATATAATCTAATCATATAAATAAATTAGATTAAAAATATGTTTTGAATTAAAATACAACATTTTACACTATTCATTAAAAAATGAACTTTATCAGAAAGATGCCAAAAATTTACACAATGTAAATTTTGATGTCCTGATTATTAATAAGAGTTTTATTTGGTCCAAAATAATTTTTAAGAGTGAACAAAACTATATTTAATGATGGTTCAACATCAAAAGGTGATAGGTGAACCTTTAGTGAAAACTAGGGCATATACGCCTAAAATTGAATTCTTTCCGTATTTTATGCCTTTATCTTTTATTGGATAACTGTAAAAACATTTAAAAACATATATAATCATATTTTAGTTATTTCTATCCATTCCCACCAATACAACAGCTACATTTTAACTACCATTTAAAATAAAATTATTTTATTATTATAGTGCAACGTAAGATTTCAATGAAAATCTTTGTTGTGTGTTGGGTACACCATCGAGCATAGCGTCCCCTTTATAGTCATATTAATATTTTATTCACAAATTTGGATAAATATGAAAATTTCATATTCTTTATTTACCTGGGGTGTTACACCTTTATTCCACGACTACACCATGTGCACATTCTTATTTATTCTTTTATCACATATCCCATATCAAAATCCAATTCCAATAAATAATCATATCACTCAAATTTCACATTTCACATCAACACTGAAATAATCCTTTTGAACTAACTCATTTAAACATTATTATTCAATTACTAGAGTCTATTTAACCCATTATTCCTTACCATTACTCAACCCATTAATCATAATAAACAATTTCCACACATTATAAAATTTATCATATCCAAAAATTAATATGGCTTATTCTATTGAAAATTTTCCATTACATGTTCTTATGCAATTTTTCACATTCACAATAATTCATTTAATATTTTTTATGATTATGCCAAACGATCCTTAAGAAATTATAATATCTAATTATACTACTAAAAACACATTATTAATATCAAAACAATATATTAATATGTTCATTATTTGATCTACAAAATATCAATTAAAAACTATGATTATCATTATACGTTTTATGTTCACGAATATCAGTGCACCCCATGGGTGTTCCTAAATCAGACACCACATCCTCAACGCACACCAAAATGATTTTTAGGGGTTCAAAATATCATTTTGAAAACCATTTTACCAGGTGATGTTAAATGAGCCATATGAACAAAAAGTGGATGTCAAACAAAAAAAATTACAACCACAAATCAATATCATTAATATAGTATATAAACTATAGACCGACCCCATTGAATCCAAAGACTAACTCACACATAAGCTCAGCCTTATATTTGGATTCAAACACCCTGGGGATCACCAATCTATGAACTTCTGAAAAAAATGGTTTTAGAGATTTGGATGGAGGTGGTCTAAACCACAAAACCTAAGCACGAATTGAGAAGAAAGAGGTAGAATAGACTTACCCAGAGCTTCAATCCCCAACAAAAGGTGCTCCAAACATCGTAAAATATTTGGATATGTAACCATTAAAGGATTTGAGAATTTGAGTTCATCATTGGGGTCGGAGGAGAATAAATGGGGAAAAAAAGGGGAAACCAAAAAATCTTTAGATTGAAAATCAATAATCTCCCATCTTTTAATGTAGAGGAATGTATTTTAGCATATTTTTCCAAACCATATATAACCATGTTTTAGGCACTATCCAGGAGCGGTGAGTTCACATGATAATCTAGGGTTCTATGCAAGGTTTGAAAAAACCATGGGGAATGCCAATGTCCAAGCCCACACAGTTTGTATTCCCCTTCCACGAATTTCACTAACCATGAAAACATGCACAGAAATACCCTATTTCATTTTGTTTTGTGTCTGAAGCACCCAAAAACTCCCTCAAGCCTCCTCATAGAAATTGGAAATTTTTAATTAAATAATGAATGATTCTTAAAACTAAAATTATCAAAAATATACCTATCAATCTTGGATCTTATAAATTATTACATATCTTACTTTATTTCTAATCATTAGAAAATGAAGACAATATTCAATCATACATCAAGATTATTATATCCTGGAATGATTTAATTCATTTTTCTATCTCATCCATTAATGGAAAATTATTAATATTTATACAGTGAATACATATTATATGTATATCATTATTTAATTTATATTATAAATAATCCATTATTAATGTTTATGTACCATAACTACTAAGTGAAAATAAAAAATAAAATTTCATTTGGTATCAAAAGAAATTATAATAAAAATTATGGATTATTAATGAATGGATGCGTGGTTTTTATAAGATAAGCATGTGTTTTATTATAATTTATCACATGATCGGGATATCGATTTATAATATATTGAAATTTTTAATAAAATAAGTAAGATCACAAATGAATATTTTAAAAAATCATGTGAGGGTTTTTTATTACACAATTACTTTTTACATGAATGTTTTATGCTTATATTTATTATGTTGAAATTATATGAATAATGTGATGAACATGAGGAAATTGAAATATTTAACATGTGATCTTGATATTCCAATTTAATTGTATTTTATGTTATTTCAGATAGGGGTTAAATTTTTATGTCTTAGGTGAAACATGATAGTTGCCTGGTTTTCATACATGGTTAGTGGAAATCATACAATAACCACCCAATATGCCCCTATAGATTCTGTTGTCATTTGGAATAATGTGACAATGGGGTTTTCAATTGTATGAGTCTCAGTGATAATAGTGTGTGTGTGTGTGTGAGAGAGGGATATTTTTCCTGAGGATGTAACAAAAATTGATGACAATTTGAAAAATAATGTGGTTATTCCATAGAAACTATTCCACATAGTGTTTACTATATTGTATTCCTAACATTATAAGAATATAGTTTATATAATCATTTCACATTAATAAGAACCCATATTGAATCAAGTAAAAATAGGAAATTATCTCACTTTTATTAATCATTTGATGTCTATAATCATCATTTTCACTCATTAACTCTAATTAACCCCTCCATATTGATGTAGAGGCTTCTTTCTATAGATCCTAAAGAAATATTGACCATTCAAAGGGGGTGGATTCTATTACATAATTTTTAGGATGTATATAATTTTAATTCATCTTATTGAACAAGTTATGGTTCTCAATTCACTCAATGATATCTCAAAAATACACTACATATGAATAAATAGTAAGCGGGATACAAACAAATGGTATTTCAAGGGTTGATATAAAGATATATTTCATTCCATATTGTTTATAAAAACAAGCATTGATTATCCACTACAATTTGATAATTAATACAATGGGTTAAGATGAAACTATTTAAATACCTCAGTAGTTAATACTCTAGTTGATCCTACTTCAACATCCCAGCAATAAACACGTCTATCGAGGTAGGTTAGATATCCCAATGATTAGCTCTTCTCTCTGACAGGTTATACATCCTAGCCTCAAGGCACATCCGCAGTTACTCAAAAATCTCAGGCATAAGAACCACATTCCTCACAAAGTTTATTATCCACACATCATGTTATCTATACTCACTCATAGTTCAATATACAACACAAGAAATATATCTTCCTCCATGATCTCATTGAACAGTCCTTGGTTGAATAAAACTCAATTGTCATGAAAGGAATTTGGAAATAAACTTTCTTCTCTCGGATCTATTGCAAACAAGATCTAGAATTATATTTTTCTCCAAAACATACAAAATAATTGAACATGTAAATGTTCTTAATAATAATCTAATAGTTTCATAATATTGGTACATCTTAAAATAGTGGTTTATTGATATATAGAATTACACAAATGAAGTTACTAATGTTATTGGTTTTATTGAATAATTCTCAACAATAATAAGATGTCTATAATTGAGTCAAATATTATCATAAGCATTATTTTATGAATTATATAAATTTGAAAATGCCATATCAGTATTTATTTATTAATTCCCAAGTTGTTAACATTCAACACACTAAAAGATTGATATATCGCATGAATGATTTTTTTATTTAATCCCAAAGATATTAGGATATATTATCAATAATTTTTATCGGTATAGTCAGTTTTAAAATCATAATTGTTTCTTTTTAGTGTCTCCAAAGTCACCACATTATTATATTTATTTTTTAGAATATATGCATGAGTGTGTATTTATAGCATGATTATATATCTACTAGTTATAGATGTTTTGATCAATTAAATATATTGTTCATATGTGTATAATCTTTATTCATAACCCATGTGATTTTTATTCAACATAAATGTACATAGGCATCATTAAATATGTTTATTTTTACATAATTTATTAATTTTTATTGAATGCATGAAATATATTGGTGTTCACAATTTTTTTTAATGTTAGAGTTTCTTTAGTGAGACATGTTCCCTTCGCATAAAAATTATCACATGAATTTTATCTTCTTGTGGTCAACTTACAGTAGGTTTCCTTCCTTTATTAAAAATATATAGGTATGTACATTCTGAATAATGTATGTACATGATGTGTACTTCTATCCAAAAAACAATACAGATACATTTGGTCATTTTTATTTTAAAAAACCATGTCTCACCAAGCACCCCTAACATTCGTAAATAAGTTAGACGTAGTTCTATAAAGCCCAAATGATCAAATGGTTTAGTTTCGTATTTGTGATCAATGCACACTAGATGTCCTTTCTTTATATTAAAATCCTACGAAATTTTTTTGAGCTATCCACCTCCTTTATGTGAAAATAAAATATTGAAGTATTATCTTTTGAGAGAACAGATCATAAAAATGCCACCACCTTCATGTGAACAAGTAACATTGATGCCTTCTCTTTTTTGTGAACATGTTAGTATGGATATACTTTATATGACTAAGGTATCCCATATATATTTTCATCATGGAATATGGGTTTCAAAGATGATCTATTTTTCTAAAATTTTATATCTCTATAAATTAATTCACACATCCATTGAACATATATTCCCTTACTCATCATTTGAAAAATACTCAAAATTCCTCTCTTATATATTATTGGGAGATTCAAATAATCAAATATTATGAAATATATATTGATATCATAACGATATTGAATTTTGATACACTTATATTAGCTACACATTTATGACACTGATGTTTCAATCGATTAGAATTGATTGATCTTGAAACTACATAGTAGACACATGATCATGAAAACACTTCTATCTATGATTGGATATTCTTACATATTTTATTCTTAATTTATCTACATAAGGATTTTATGAATGGATTATTGTGTTAACTGCTAGTTCATGGGATGGATTAGTGAATGTATGATATAAAACATCATTTCATCCTTAGAAGTATAAAAAACATTGAATAATCACATGAATGATAGTTAAAAATTTCATTAATGGCCTCATGTCGATCAATGCTATGTGTTCATCACATTATTTATGAATCTATCATGAATAACATAACTTCAAATGTTAAAGGATAAATATAATGGCCCAATACGATTGAAAGGTATGAATTCTATTAACAATATAAGCCATGTAAATTATATATAATATTAATTGTGGGAAAAATAATATAAGAAACTAGATTTCATATCATATGAATTTTTAGTCATTTTCACCATTACAATACAATGTTCTCATTCAACTGGAAGAAATTAAGTATCACTGTCCACTCTAAAATCCAACTTACACCAAACCTTGATAGATCCCTTGGTTTTCTTGCCTCTAGATATAATGGAACCACTTTCTCCCATGTACGATCATTAATGGTACAATTAATTCACACTCACCTACCATAATGAATGACCATGTCGAACATCCTCCCATGTAGTTGGCATTATGTCCTACATGTGCTTTAGCTGTAATCCAAAAAATGATGTTAAAAAAATAATTAAAAAATAGAAATATAGATGTAATATTCTAATATATATATATATATCAACAAGAACCTTGTTAAATGTGTTTTTTATTTTAATAAATTCCAAAACACTATTATCTGATTTATCTTCACATCATCTTAAAAAATGTATTTTTCATGGAGTTCAAAATCCATCATAATTATCATGAGTGTTTTGAAGAACATGTATTTTCCCAAACACCCCTAAAATAAGCTTTTAAGATAAAATATAATTTCAATAATCTTCAAAATTTTTATATCCATGATGTATTCAAATTCTATTGAATTTCTCACAATAGTTTCCTCACATTCTACAAGGGATATAAATTTATTCTTTATCAATAATAACATCATATACAAGAAGATTCATTAGTACCTCATTCAATTAGTCATCCTACAGTGTATTTATATTATATTTATATAAAAAATTTCATTCAATAATTTTTCACTTGAATACTTTAATAACCTTTTATATTTGAAAATGAAGATTCATTTCTATTTGATCTGCATAATATATGTCTTAATTTAATGATAATTTACCATCCTCTCACTAGATTGTCTCATAATCTATATTTCCCAAATAATGTTTTAACCAATTTGGGATTATATTGTTATATATAGTGGGTTTGACTGAGAATTGGTTATGTTTATTTTTATATAGTTATGTATGTCCCAATCTCTTCAATTACAATCTCCTATTTTAAAGGAATCATGGTTGTATCCACTAATGGTGTATGAGTTTTTATAAAATGATTTAAACCCACTAATCACATGAAATTAGTGAATATTATATTTTTTTGTTTGTAAAATATATTTATTTTATATAATGGAATATTTTTTATACCATATCATATTATGTTGCATGAAATGATGTTTTTAATGGGGTTTTTATTTGAAAAGTTTTATTAAAAAATAAGTGTTTTATGAAATAACTAAATGTTTTTTACTCTAAAATGTATTTTAAATAATATCAAGGTGCCCCCTTTTGATTAAAAGTGTTTTATAAATATTTTACTATATATTACATAAATTTTAGGGAAAAAATTGCATATTTGGAACTAGTAATGTGTCAAGTTATGAAGATATGAAATCCTTAGTATCTATAGAACTAGTAGGGATTTTTATTATCAAATTTTGACAATATGACATGAATCGATATATAATAGACTCACTATATGATCAGTTTAGTTTTCCTTCTTGTGTATGAGCATATATTCCCGTAAGATATAACCTAGTTTTTCTCACTTTAATAAATAATGATAATGATTTATTTTTATTTTCGTACATGATAGACTATTGATTTTTCCATGGGTAATTATGATTATTCCCTATATAATATCGTTCATAAACTTTTAATATTTTTGGTATATATGAATATAAAATTATTTATTGGAAACCAATGGATGTTCTATAAAATAGATTGAATTTCAAATTGCGTCATATAGTTATTTTCTAAAAGGATTGAGATAAATGATGTATAGAGATAGACCATGTATATATTCATGATGTCATCCTAGTGTGAATTATTCCAACACCCTTCATATATAATTTTTTATATTTATATCGATTTCATTAAGAAACATCAGTAGAGAAGGGTGTTATATATCCATTTATCTTTCGTTGTTTGATATCTTCTTCATACTGGACAAGGATAGTGGTGATTGATGTTCCCATATAGATTGTTTTTTATAATTGTGTTTTATCTATTTTTAGTATAATAATATTTTCATGTATTTTATTCCTCATAGAAGAGTATCTTTTTAAAAGTAATTATTCAAATTTTTATATCCTTTTGATTATAAATGTGACATGTTTTAGTTCATCAGTTTTTTCACCATGTTGTTAGAGACCTTATGGGATCTATAACATGGACCCATAGTGGGTTAATAAAATGGTACTAAAGGGACTATCTAAATTTAATAATGATTCCACATCCTATTTTCAGTTTTAATTTTTATTCTAGATAGTCGTTAGGACCATCAGAAATTGGGTGGTATGTGTATATGGGTGCCTATGCTACTCACATTAATATCTGTCACTAAGTTACCATAGTGGTACGTTATTTTCCATTAATATTTGGAATTTATTTTTGAGTTTTTTTACATAATCATTATTTTTTTATAATTTAGATAATCTTTATTTTGGCCTCTTCTCTTGATCATTCAATTTGTGGAAGCATTAAATTAATTTTTTGGAAGGCTTTAGCTTGGAATATTGGATTTCTTATTTGGGTTTGATATTTTCAATTAAGCTAATTAAATGTTTTAATTTATTTATTTGAGAAATTATTTCATTGAATAGATCATAGGAATCTAGTAAGTAAATCTTCCATATTTGTTTAATAGGAAAATACTTAAATGCAGAATTCATTTGTGGATGAAGTTAATCGGAAAATATGGAAATTATTTTAGAATACTATTACCAACTGGGGAAACCGGGTGGATCAAGTTTCATTTTTTTACCAAAATAATAAAAAAGTATTATATGGTGGAAAGTGAACCATTGAATCTTGATAATGTCAATAAATGATGTGTATTTTCAATTATATGCATGATGGGCTGGGAAGAATGTTGTGGCTCTCTATCATAGAAGCACAGTAACCAGAGGATCATACCATGAATAATTTGAAGAAGGTATTAAATAAATCACTTAATCTAGAAATAATGTAACATTATATGAATTTGGTGTTTTTATCCATGGATAAATGGGAATATAAAGTTTTGTGTTATTCTAACTATTTCATCGAGTGAGTTTACCTAACACCAAAGCTTGAATCTAATGACACAAATAAATCCAGGGTTTTGAGATAGGTTTGAGGGTGGATATTTAGTTTATGATGACTTAATTATTCCATATAACCATTATTTTGGTATTATATGAAGTAGTTATGGTTGAGGAAGAATTATTTAGGTTGACTTGTTTAGGTGGAGATTATATTACTATAGTTGCTGGAAAATGTGATCTATAAAGAAAAAATAGTTGAAAAACATGGGAGATCAGATTACATAAGTTCTAGTTTTAGGTAATTCTTCAATAAAACATTAGGATGTTCGCAATTATTATTGTAGGCTTTGTTACACAAAGCCTGACAGTACATAATCTCCAAAGAAATGTTATCCTTGTGTAAATTCCCATCATCATAAATGTTATTGTAAAATAATTTATAAATTAATACTTTATGAATAAAATCTTGTAATTGGATATCTACAATATTCAAATTCATCGAAGGGTGGTGGATATCATTCTCTTACAATGGTGGATGTCATCCTAGCAATGAATGAACTGGGATAAGATGAGACAAGATATCATTATGAAGTATAATAGGCACAATAAGAATATAAAGAGGGGATAAATACATTTATAGGTATGGTGAATATTTCATGCTCATTATTCCTATTTTAACTCCTCTATATTATAAATCAACATTATGTTTGATAGCATAAAAAACATGAAAAATAGAGTCTAAATGAACAATATAATATTATTTTCCTAATATGAATGTTATAATATAGGCAATAAATTGGTGATATAGTTAATATGAACAAAATTATAAAATATTATATACATATATATATAAACTATATAATATATATTATTTAGCTAACTATTTGTAAATAACTGATAATTTTTAGTAATTTTTTTATGCATCAAAAAAATTATTTTTTTTTCATATTAATGATATTAATTTAGTTTTTGAGAAAATATTATAGTTTGTATCTATAAATTAAATATATTTTATTTTAAAAAAACTAATATTAATTTTGAAATCAGATTATAAAAATTTCATATTGTGAAAATTTCATATATTTCTGAAATAATAATTTCATTATTAGTATTGAAAATAACAAATATTTGTGGAAAAATTAATTTGCCTTTCAAGAAATAAAATTTTTCAATTTTATTTTAAAAATTATTAAATGTATAATTAGTGATATAATATTATGGAATCTCCAATTATGTTCAATGGAAAAACTATTATGGTTGAATTTTGAATAATTATATTTAATACATACAAGGCATTTTTATTAGAAAATAATGGGAGTAAAATGATTTTATTATAATAAATTAAATTTATCATTATTAGTGAATTATTTTAATTATATTTATATATTGTATATATAATTTATGTTTTTCAAATTCATTAAATATTTTTAATCAGTTTGGGATAAGAATAAATCTAGTTTTATTAGAAACAACTATATTTTCTAAAACATATTTTCCTCATATTTCACGAATTTATTTTTCAATTAATTTTTTAAAATTATAAGAATTAAAAATATTAAAATGGATAATATATTAATAAATTTCTGGTAAATTTTCAAAATACACACCTTTTAATATATGGCATGAGGAATATTAACTATTGTAAAATTTTTAACATTAGTAAAGGGTAAATTGAGTTAATCTAGGATAAAAATATAGGATAATGCCATAATATTTTTCATAATACTTATTAGATTAATTTAATTCTACTATTATAAATAGATTAATGAATTTTTTTATTCTAGACCACTTTGCAATTGAAAATAAATAATATAATATTTATTGCAATGAATGATAAAAAGCATCATGATCTTAGTTTTAGATAACTATTATATGTTCACATAGGAAAAAAACACAGTTATGAGTGAATTTAAATTTATATATTAAGAGTAATGAAATTTTCTTTACTTGAGAAATTTATTTGTAATTTATAGTAGTTATATAATTTTCATTGATGCTTACTCAATGTCGACACTTTATTTATAAAATGATGATAAATATAAAATAAATGATTTTAATAGTGTTGAATGTAGTATAATTTTAATGTTTTAAATTGTTACACAAATAATATATATTAATATGAGATATTAGTCTTTATTTAAATGATTATATTATAATTTTTAACATTTAATTATGTCTTCTATGTTGAAAGAAATGAATATTATCAAAATTGATATTAATGAAATTGTATCAAAATTATTTTTATTAAAATTTTTAGAAAACAAAATAGACATAAAATAGGAATATAGGATAACTTATAGTCTAAAAATCTATCCCATGTCAATTTATAAACCAATTTTATCCTTATACGTAAAATTATGACCCCATAAGAATGATAAAGTCATTACTATATTTAATTTTAAAATAAGTTACCTAAGAGGTTAAAGAAAATGAAATTCTTTAACATTACTCTAAAACTTATAAATTTTTTGATGATATTTTAACTATATCATTCATTGTCATTGAAAATTTATCAGTTTTGAGGAATTTAGGAATGATAATTCCTTTTTTGTAGATTAATCATATATTAATTTCCCCAAAACAACACCCATATCAATTATAAAATAGAATATCCTCCACTTTATTATGCACAAAACATTGAGAATTATAGGCTTGACATTAGAAAAAAACTAATTAATTATATAATATATTGTTATTTTTTAATTAGAATTAGGCTGTTATAATAGTTTGAAATATAATTAATAAAATTTAACTAAGAAATTAAACATATTTAGTTAAACGTTCTTATTATAATGATTTATTTAAAAAAATCAACTCTAAATGTTAAAATTTTAAATTTATATAATGAAAATAAGTTCATTAATTACAATATCAATATTTTCTTTCGGTTGTATTTTTTAAATATTTATTTGTAACTAATTGATAGAAACATTGATTTTTAGAAAGTGTAATTTATTATAATAAATTATTAAATGTTAAAGTATCAATATGTTGTTAATGTTATTTAATGTAAGCTGTGTACTATTTAATTATTATTTAAAAAACTTATTTACATTTGAATAATATTTTTCTAGTTTTTTAACATTATAATATTTTTGGCTTTTTGGAACAAGTTTTCTAAAAACAGTTTTAAAATAGATAATGGCTTAGCATTTTAAATAAAAAATATAATACCTAAGGGGCGGTTTTTTAAAATAAATTTATAGAATTAATATCATTAAATATTATTTTAGATTATTACAATGATTATTATTTTTCCTAGAGTAAATATAGAATCATATTTTTCTAAAAGAATACTATTCTCATAAAAACTCATTGGCCCGCCATAACTACGAGATTAATACTATATTAAATTTCTCAAAATTTCTAAATTAAAATTAGAAAAATTGATTCCATATTTGTATTATTTATTATAAGAAATTCAAAATAAGTTAAACTTATTTTTTTTACCAATTTTAGTGGAAAATATATTAAAAATTAATTAAAGTGGCTATAAGAAAAAAGAATTTAACATGTGACTAAACATTAAACATAAGGGACTAAATTACATAGAAAAGTGTCAAAAACCAATTTTATGGTCTTATTTATACATTATAGATTATCATAATTATTTCTTGACATTATTTAATCCACATGATAGGTAAAAAAGTGTGGTTGAAATTTTCCATTTAATAAATTATAATGTTTTCCACTCCCAAGACTTATAAAAGGCCTCCCCCTCTCCTCATATCTTCACAAATATTGATCCCTATGTTTCAGCCAATCCCTTCCCAAATAACTTATCTAATATCATCCTCTCATCATATAATACTAAATATCTTCTGAAATAAAACCATGCATGGCCTTTAGTGCAAATAAAAAAGAGTTATCCGTAGAAGTGGTAATATTATCAACATGCGTTTTCATTTAATTTATCTATCCACTCTATTTAATTTATATAATACCATCATAAAATAACAACCATATTATAATATATATAATATTAATATTTTATCATATGTTTATAGCCATCACCCAGAAAGAGTGATATCAAACATGTAATGAAATCATCATTCATGAGTACAATAGACTACCGCCTTGTGAAATTATGTCATTCTTTTTTCCATTATCAACTCTCATTATAGTGAATTTTTAGGGAAATAATATTTATATATGATATTTATGATATTTATAATAAATTTATACCTCATTATTAATTAATTCATATACAATATTTTTAAATATTATACCATATAAGATACAATAATGTCACTAATGTGTATGGTCGAATATCACCTCATGAAAAGATGGGAAGCATTTTTCCCTAATGAGTTAGGCAAATAGTAATAAGATTAACTATATTTAGTATATATGAGATAAATTATTAAATAATTGTATTAATGACATAATTATTTTCTAAAAATATAATACATCATTATATTCCTATCATTCCATATATCAAAATATTTATAACATCATTCATGGACATATGGACTAAGTCCTCCTTGAATAGATGTGATTCATATTTCTTTATCACACATACCATAAAAGAAATATATATATATATGTATATATTATTATATAAAATGGTTTTTATGATAAAATTATCATTCAGGAAATAGAAAATTTGACGTGCTTTCTTAACATTATAGTCATTGAAAAATTTGAAATGTTACTCATACATACATATAACATTTAATCTCTACGAGCAAAATGTTAGATTATTTTCATAACCATCATCCGTGACCAGTATTAATATAAATATTTACATACCAATATTATAATTATTTCATGATTACTATTCTATATATGTTTGAGTAATGACCACTCTTAACATAGTCAACTGACCAAATGTATTTTTTGACACATATAATGGATATGGTCAACACATCAGAAATAAAATTAGTTAAAAATATAACAGTATATAACATGTTAGTTAATATATTAATTGTAATAATAAACAAGCAAATATTTAAAAAAATTATATAATTAACATAAATTTATTATTTATAAAAATAACTAAAATATTTGATAGATCAGACTCAATGTAAGGGACTTCATCTCAATATTTATATGACGAGGCATATCTTGATTTGATAGACATAAATTGTTTTATAAGGTGAATATATATTACATTTGACTTTATATATAATGAATTTATCTATAATAATGTTATTTATTATTTTTTATAAAAGTATTATTTCTTTGTGATTATGATTCCAATATTTTCAAGGGGATAAACGAATTTTTATAGGAAACAATTATATATGTATTTTTCTTTAATGATATTCAATTATTGCATCCATTTTTATAAAATGATATCATGGAGATTTTAATTTGTATGTAAAGGATTTATAAATTTATTTTTGTGGTTATTTCACCTAATTTAAATGGTTTTAAAATGATAACTTTTCTGGATTTTATATAGAATGTTTTGATAATTCTCAAAAGGAAAGTTATATTATTATCATACAAAACAAAAAAAGAATTTATCTATCTAAGAAAAATATTTTATTTCAATATTAGTTTTGATGATGTAATTTTTTATTCAATGATAATTTTTTTCTATGAAATATGGTTTCGAAAATGGTTATTTAATAGAATATGGTAAATAATTATCAGAAAGTGAAATTTTAAATTTTATTTGATTTTTTCAAATTTTTTGAAATTGAAAAGTTAAATCCTAAAATTTTATTAAACATAATAAGGATCTTGATCATTCTACATCATAAATGATTCTTCCATAATAGTTTTGTGTAGCCGGTTAAAGCTCAAGCATGGGGTGTCCCAGATAGCGTCGTATAGGCCAAATACAATATACACGTATGGTGGCCTTGATATCACCAGGCAATATAGTTATAATGTAATGATGGGTCACCCATCTAGATCTCGAATTAATTATTTAATCTTAAATTTGGATTTTTTTAATTATTTATTATTCTAATTAAAATGGTTTTTAAGTGTGTTAAGAATATGATTCACTATGTCACCAAAAGGGGTTTTATTTTCTTTTTTTGGGTTTTATTGATTTTCATTAATAAAAATATGTTTGTGGTTTTCCTTAGAATAATATTTATCTAATGTACTAATTTAAATTTTATGATAATGGAAAATTTTAAGGGATTTTTCATGTTTTCATTGGAGTAACTGTTTCTATAAATTTATCTGAATTACTATCCTTTTTTTCTCATGCAATTATTTTAAAAGATTTCAACCAGATGGGTAATGGAATGGATGAATCCATGTTGAATGTCATGTAGATTTTTCATGAATGATATAAAATATTGGTTAAAGTGTTTTATATGGTTGAAAACATGGATACTGGTTAAAAGGGTCAATGTTGTATAATATGTTTTGAATTTATGATTTGTGGCCTAATTATTTAAAACCACAAACCTAGAAGATCCACAAAGTGAAAGAAAATATATTTTTCTATAAAACTCATGATTATGTAATATTTTTGGATAGGTCCATATAGTTGGTATCATAGAATTATTTATATTAAATTATATGTGAGGATAATGGTAATATCATTTCAGTTATTGATATTACTATAAAGTTATGTTAAAATTATATATTATTTAAATATTACTATATTGCTTCATCAATTAAATAATAATCATGAATTGATTTAAAATATGGAAACAATTAATCAATAGTTAGAATGAACCAAGATTAATAGATACTTTAAAATAATAATCCTAATATGGTTGGATATGGAATATAATTGTTCTTTATTGATAGATCAATAAACAAAAGGGATAAATTTTGATGGTAACCATGTTAGATTGGAACAAAAACTACCATGAATAATTTAGCTGATCATAATACCCTATGTTAGTTTAAGGATATATCTATGTTATTGAAAACGAATTTGATGTCATTGGATGTTTGGAATTCAAAAATTTAACCTTTTCTGTTTATCATTTTAATGGTTAATATGATCAATAGTGGAATTTAGTTTTCAAAACTATTAATAAAGTGAATCTTTATTTCACGGAATGTTATAAATTAAGCTATCTTTGAATGTGTAAATTTTCCCATATGGTAGTTTGAATATGGAATGAAAATAACTTCCATAATATAAGGTATAAATATCATGATTTTTGAGAGGCATATAAATAAAACATAAAAATATTATCCAATTATTTGACATATACTATTTGGGAAAATTATTGAATGATTAATATTGTTATCTCATGGTTAAAACAATTTTTATGAAGAGAATTAGAAGATTTTGAATTTAAAGGATACTAGAAATTGGTTTATTGTACTGAGAATGTTGGGAGTGATTTTTCTAAAATCTATTTTCCATAAGGTGACACAAATCAGAATAGGTTATGATGGATTTCTATAGAGAAAAAACTGTCTATTAATGATGGAGTTATTCTTCAAACTAATCATAGGAAAAAATATTACATTTCAATTACGATTTGGTAGGATATGGGATGTTTTTGACGTATGGTAAATTTTGTCATAGGGTTTTTGATTATAAATAAAATATCAATGAACAACAAATAAATGGGGTAAAAAATATTCTTCCAGTATTGACGTGTTTTAGTTGAAATGTGTTGGGTGATTATGATAATTCATCCCTAAATTATGTTTCACAATATAGAAATCATAATAATTGGAATTTGAAGGGTGTAGAAAACCAAATATCTATTAGTATACTTTATGTTTGTCCATTGAATCATGTGGTGATAGGTATCTTATATGTTTATTTAATTATAGAAATTTAATTATTGATTAATGATCATTTCATTAATTAATTTATATGAATTTTGAATGTAAATTTGAAATATCTCCTAATGAAATTATGATATACCTTTGGGAGAAAAATCTTGGTGGATGTATTCAAAAAAGGGAATTTATAGGAATATTCTAATTGTTATTTATGGGATGATATATCCTACTTTTCTTTTTGAACTGGCCATCTTAGAGTTGTACATCATTCATGATATGGAATTGATTTTAGTTTAACTTAATTTGAATGATATCGGTGATATTAATTTTTGTTTATATGATTTCATTAAACTAATAACACATTAATAATTTCGAAAATGTTTTAAATAATAATGTGAATGTAACCTATATCATATTTATCAAAATATGGGAAATTTTCAAATTATTTATGTTGTGGTAATAAATTAATAAAAGTATTTTTTCCGGAATAATTATATATCTTTATTTTACTAATGACTTAACTCTATATGCTAAGAATATTTATAAACCACCTTAGGTAATATATCAATTAGAACGTTTATAATTGAAAACAAATCACAAGTTCAATTTGTTAATGGTTACATCCTCCCTAAATCTTTATAATGGGTTTCCCCTATTTTGTTTTCTAAAATTAAAAATTGTTCAATGTGACCTTAAATTGACTATATAGACATATAAAATATAATTGTTAAGATCAAGTACAATTCTCATTATAAAGTGAATTGTTTATCCAATCTTTAGAGAATATTATTTTTCTATGGTTTACCTATGTTCTGAGTACCATCTATTAAATGTGATTAAATAAGACATTTTGAAGACTATGTTTCAAACTAGATAAGGGCATTATTCATTTTTTGTTAAAAATTTTTGTAAGTTAATTCATATTTCTAATTTATTGACTCTATGAATATAGTTTCACATGAGCTCTTCTATAGGTTTTTTTATATTTTTTTATTTCATTTTGATATATTTTAAAATTCAAGGAGGAACATGAAATAGACCTAATGGATTTTTTGAAAACATTGATTTAAAATAAAATATATGGTATCTTTAGTACAAGTAAATTTTCTTTCACAAAGATGAATTCCCCAGACAAATTATTTATAAATATGGAATAACTACTGCCCCTATTAAAAAAGAAGATGGTGAATAATGGAAAATACCCAGAAATATCTAAGAGGGACATCATTTTCATGTATTAGCAGGATACTTATTGCGGTTTCTTGAAACCATTATTCTATTTATACTTTAACTAACAAAAATAACATGAAAAGGACATATTTTGATCTTGATAAAAATACTAGGATTATTAGTTTTTGAAACTAAAAATAGGATTGGTGAATAATCCATCTTTGGCCCTGTCATCTGAAAAATAGTGGATTTTTAATCTAAGTGATGATTTATAAAATAAACACTCTTTAATCCTAATGTAGAATGATCAGGTAATTTCTTAAACTTCACATGAGTATAGATATATTGAGTAAAATTACACTACACATTATTTAGAAATATCTACCATTTTTTTCTTTTAAAATTTGGAGGCATAATTTTTATGGATTAATATATGATGTTTTTTCTAATAAAATATACTTCATTATATATTTAATTAGATATAATTGATCATGAGATATGTATATAAATAAAAATGGATTGTGATTTCCTGATAATTTCCATCCATGATAAGATATAACATTTAATGGAGCATTGATTATCGTAATTAATTCTACATTAAATTTGTTACATTTAAAATCTGACACATTAGATATTGATTTCATGAATTTTTTCATAGAATTTGTGGATGTTGGAAAAACCTCTATGTTTTGGATTCATTATAGTAGACTATGGAATATAGAAATATGAAATCAATAGAAGAGGGTAAATAATTGCAGTAAATAGTTGATTCTATAATGACGGGAATTAATCGGGATATTAATATTGATGAAGTCGTACATTTACTATTCATGAAAATTTAATGTGCTCTTTTTGATTTCCAATTGAGGAATTATTTGTTGAATGAAGCTCACAATTCTCGATTTTACATTCATTTGGGAAGAATTGTGATGTGTATAGTCCATTGGAACTATTACTGATTTTATGAAATGAAAATATATATTTCTAACCTCATCATGATGTGCATGACTTTCCAATTTGATAAATTAGAATGATTGTACCCAAAGGGGATTCTTTATCACGTTCATGTTATGGAGTAGAAATTAGAAAATATATCAATGGGATTTATTGTGGTATTTTTAAGGACATTAGGAGGTAACAATAAAATTTTTATTATTGTGGATAAATTATCTAAATATGAACAACACATTCACATTAGAGATATAACGTATTTAGATTGTTTTTTAGGACTGTATATAAAGAAGATAGTAAGGTAACATATATTTCCTCTCTCTATAGTATCACATCATGATCCCAGGTTCATAAATTTTATTTTCCTATAATTATATATTTATTTGGTACTAAATTAAATTAATGAACATCTTCTCATCCTCAATCAGATGGAGAACATGTTAAAATTAATCAAAATGTGAATGTTATTCTCCATTCATGATCTATGTATTTCCATGGATGTTTTGGTTATCAATTTTATTTAAATTATTTTCCTAATATTAAACGTTTCAATTCTATTATTTGTATGATTCCATTTGAGGAATTATATGGAAATTGGTGTTAAAATACATATTTTTTGGATGATGAATGAGAATGGAAATTAATGGATGCAGAATTGGTATAGGAAATGTTTGACAAGGTGTAGTATATTTAGTGATACATGATGATAGATCATAGAATAATTTTTTTTTCAAGTAACTGGATAACAAATATTCTTTCGGAGTAGGTGATAACGTATTTATCATTGTATCTAGGTGGAATAGTGTTATTTTTTCGAATATAGGGGAATCTAAGATCATTATTCATTATACAATGTTAGACCATGGAGAAATTTGGATCAATTTCCTACCGAGTTCATTTTTTTCTAGGTATATCTCAGTTACACAATGTAATCCATGTTTCAATGTTACGAAAACATGTTATGTATTAATCAAATTTTTTATTATAGAAATTAAACTATATATAAGAGAATCATTCTTATAAGGATTATACAGTTCATGTTCTTGAATAAAAATATATGCTTCTATAAAATTAGTTGATTTATATAGACAAGGTTTCATTGAAAAACCATATAGTTGAAGAGGCATGAAGAGAATCTGAAACCGCTATAAGGGAAAAATATTCCCATTTATTTAATAAGGGAATAAACATAGAGGGATAAATTTATAAATGTAGTAAATGAAGTAAGAGACCTAGTAATTATATAATAAATTATTATCAAATTTATTAATATAAATTCTTTTGATATATTATTTATAAAAAAATTATATGTTTTTTTAAATTGAATTTTTTCATTAAAAAATATATTATATAGTTTTATTTAATTTAATAATTCTTATATTTGAAACACAAAAATTGATAAGATGAATAATATTTTTAAAATTATAGTTTTAATGTTTACATTGGGTAAATTCTTGGGTTTATTTGTAAAATACTTCTTTTTAGTGAATGTGGAAAATATTGATTTTTTATAAAAAAAATCATTTTTTAATATATTACCTAATTTAAGAGTTAAAATATGTGTTAAATATAAAATTATGGATATATTTATTATTTATGTTATTTTAATACCATTTAATTTCATTTTAATTTATACCGGTCTTTAATGTAATAATCTTTTTTAGTCTTAAAGATGGGTTTTTTCAAAAAACTATTTTAAATTTCATAATGTATCACATTTTAACATAATTAATACTATCCCTCATTGATAATATTTTAATTAAATTTGATATAATATATATCATTAAATAAATATGAGTTGTATATAATGATTACTATTACATATAAAGTTAACATAAAATCATCATTTTATTAATAAAATCATTTTTTACTGACCCTATATCTTGCTACGACTTTAGGAATAATATTAATGTTTTTTTTACAATTTCATGAAATGAATATAAGAAAATGGATTACATACCTGAAAATATAATAAATTTTAATTTCTAATAGTGTAGAATTATTATTTTTAACAATTTGACGTGGTTGATTATACATACAATGTCCCATAGTGGGGGGTTGCCATCTCAGGAATGAGGAATAATAGTTCTCGGTGGACGTGAAATTTCCATTATGGTATGGGTGTGATGGAATTGTCCTTTTCCTAGGTGTTACTATTTTGAAGCTTCTAATGGGCCCTCGTCAGTCAGATGTGATAGTGTAACGAATATGATGGTATACATTAGTGGTGATGTGCGACGATCAGCAATGATGTGTGACAGTCATTAGGTGTCATGTGGACATAAAATATATTTATAGATCTATGTTTCCAAATTTTTATGATGGATATTAGTGTCATTTCCTGTTAGGTGGATCTCATTCCGCTGGTGAGTGTCTTTTGGTGCAGACGATGGTGAGTATTTATGGTGTCGACTTGTGATTGGTGTGGTGGCCTTTGACAGATATAATGGAATGTCGGAGATGCCCTCAGTTTAGGTCATGGTGGTGTAGGGGAACTATGGTGTAGTGGTAATTTTGATAATATGGTATCATAATGGTGAATTTCCATTTTACAACGGTTGAGTGAGGAGTCTGCAGAATAGTTCAATGGTACTTGGTGGGTGGCTTCGCCTACGGGCCATTAGTTAAGCTTAGGTATGTGATAAGACTTTGTTACTTGGATCTATTTCCCATTGAGTTCTCAGGACACTAATTTTTAAGGCTATATTCCACTCTCCTTTTGGGTATTTTATTTGTCCTTCCATAACCCACTTGAAAATTGGTTTGACTTTTTATTTCATTATTTAATAAACGGGATTTCACCCATCATTTTTCATAAGAAGCTATATTACATAGAAATATAAAAAGAAATTATATAATGTAATTATTTATTCCATGAACCATATTTGAACAATTTTTGTTCATTATTGGGTCTCTTTTAAAATTAAACATGAGTTATTAATTCTCTCAGTTAAAAAATTAAAATTTTCATCTCACACAATTATAAAAGTCATACCCTATCCATATGTCTTTACACCTCTAAAGCATATTCGATTGGCCAAGAAATACCCAAATAACTTCTAAATATATATATATAATAATCCCAGATATCATACATAGGAATAAATCCAAAAATTAGAGGAACGTTTTTAAAACTATGTATAGGTAACTAAAGAAGTGGTAACGTTCATCAAAATGAATTGTTGTGTTATTTCATTCCCTGCCCAATTCAATTCATTGTAAAAAAATATTATATAATAGAAATACTAAAATAAACATATTGAGATATTTTTTATGTTTTTATTAGGTTCATAAACCACACACTGTTCTATAAATTTATTTAAAAAATTATACTTCCTAGGAATAATAGACTACCGCCTCACGAAATGTTGTCATTTATTTTTCAATTACCACCAGTCATGTTTTTACATACTGATGGTAATAATATTTATATATGAAATATATAATATTTATGATATAATTATACCTTTGTAATCATTTTATAATAGATATCATTTTAAAATTTTAAACCATAAGAGATATGATATTTTCCCTCATGCGTATTGAAGACTACCATCTCCTGAAGCAATTTGAAGTGTTTTTCAATAATGTGTTACATGGAAGATAAAAAGGGTAATTATAATGAGTATATATGATAGAAATTACATAATTATGCTATTAGTGAAGTAATTATAATTATATTAACATACTATTTCATTTTCTTCTTAATATTTCACACGTTGAAAAATTGATAACAACATTTTTGGACGTTTGAAATACCGCATCCTTGAAGAGATTTGATATTTCTTTTTTTATCACCAAATCACAGCAATGATATATATAAGTATATATAAATAATTAATTTCTTAATTATGATATAATTATTATTCTAGGAAGCCGAAATATAGCACACCTTATTTCCATAAGGATCATTGATAAAATGGAAAGGTTAATCTACGTACATAAAACCTGCCATCCATTTGATCATGATGTTAGATAATTTGTATAACTATAATCAATTATTTATTTTAAATTAATAATTTTTGAATAAATTTCATAACTAATTCTTGATTATAATTCTAGATAAGTTTTTTTAATGAAATATTTGACCATAGACAATGTACTAATATAATTTTTGATCCAATAATTTGATATGGTCAAAACAGTCAAGATAAAATCAATTGATTAAATATTTTTGTAAAAAAATTAATAATTGAAATTAAATTAATAATAAAATTGAAAAATGTTCTATGGAATGTTCATAATTAACATATGTTTATTATTTATTATGACAAAGACACAAATGATGAATCATAGCAAGGTAATGGGCTTCATCTCAATCTCCATTCATTGAGGCATATAATGATTTTTTAAAATCATATTATATTATAATGATTATATATAGAACCCGTGAAATTATACATCACAAATTATCTATTATATTGTTATTTTATATTGTTTAAAACATTATTATTTCATAGAGGATTTGATTCAATTATTTCCCATGATATTAGATAATTTTTCTTTAAAATAAAAATACCCACATTAATGTTTTTCTTCCAACTCACCTTTTAAAAATTCATGTCAATTAAATGATTTTTTGAATGTTTCATATGGATGTAAATATTGATTAAATAAATTTTACTTCATTTATTATGTTATTCAAATGGTTTTTTAAAAGTAATTTTTTTACCTTTTTTATAATGATATTTTTAGAAAATGAAAAAAATAATGTTCTATTCTTAACAAACACACCATTAATAAACATTCCACTTCTATGACATTATTTGATTTCAACCATAATTTTTATTATTTAAGGTTTTATTAAAGTGGAACCATTTTTACATTATCTATACTATGGTATTGAATTTTTTTTAAATAATAATGTATTTTGATATCCAAAATTTATTTTTTTTAAGTTCGAAATTGTTTTTAAAACATTTTAGAATAGGGAAGTGAACGCATAAAAATGTTACATTAATTATATTGTGCTTGAGAATTATATATTGTGAATTCAGTAAAAACATAAATCATGAGTGAGCTCATTTCTTTTCAATTATGGGGTGTCACATATTTCATTGAGTGAGCACGTTACATCTTAAATGTGGGGCTGCTCAGATAGCACCACGTGAACCCGATATTGGTTAAATGATTGGTGAAACCAGATAACATTCCAATGAACTGGATATTGAAAATATATTTATTAAATAATAAAGTTATTCACAATTAGCTTCCTTTTAAATGGATTAAGGAATAATATTCATATAGTCACTAAAATGGGGTTTCAATTTCATTTTATTGGTTTTAATTATTTTAACTGATTAAAACATGTGTGTGTTTTTTCTTGTTAAAATATATTATTTCATATAGAAAGAGAACAAGTAAGATAATGGTATATTTTCCATGAGTTTTAATGTATTCACTAGACTAACAATATATAGTATTTTATATACCTTAATGATCTTTTCATGCTCATCCCACATTTAAACATGTTTTTCATGGGATGGGTAATAAAAATCATGTTTTTATGTTGAAATTTGTGATGTATTTTCACGAGTGAAATAATTTTTTTAGAAAAAGCTTCATATGGTAAAATATGGATACTTATAGGAATTGTCCACACTGTAATATATGGTATTGTAATGTATGATTTATGGCATAACTATCTAAATCTCAAAACCCAAAGTGATCATCAAAGTGAAGGAATGGAAATTATTAATGTAGAATCATGATTATGTATTGATTCAGGATAAAGAATTAAAAATATCTCAAAAAAATAACTTATTAACATAATTATATGAATTATATATGTGATTTCCTTCAAAAATATAATACCCATTATCCTTCAAATTAGATCTAAATGATCTTTTTTTAGATAATAGTTAATCACATTAACTAGTGACAATATGCTTTTATCTTATACTTTTCCTACTGTAAATATATTGTCTTATAATAAAATATATAATTGTGTATTATATATATACTAAAATTATATTATCATTTTTAACTCACCATTATCGATCCACATTCACATTATATGTGATGTCAATTAATCTCTCATGTTAATGTACATCAAACTGTCACCATGTAGACATACATTCAATTTTACACGCTATCATTTGTGGATGGGTATTTCAAGAGGTTTAAATATTACAAATGATATTAATGAAATAACTATTATTCTATAATGATAATATAAAATCTATATTCTTTTCCTAGATTCTATTTTAAAATAAAAAATTTTCTCATCGTACATGTAGACTACCTCATCCATGAAGAGATGGGATTTATATCATTTCGATTTCACATGTTTAGTAAAATGGATATATTTATTAAAAATATATGATATAATAATTATTATATAAGGTTTATTTATTATTTTATTTTATTTTTTTCAATCCATTAAGAAATAAAAATAGTGTTCATTCATATGTACAACAACCCATCTTCATGAATGGTGTAATTCATGTTTCAATAAACAACATTTATGGATGAATTTTTGTATGTCTATAGTGACAACTTATGATATTTGTAACATATTTATTATTTTTTAGATGATAAAAACATAATTATAATTCATGGACAACAATAGATGAACAAAACCATATAAGAAAAAATAAGTAGTAAGAACCGTAAATAATGATTTAATAAAGTATTGTTAATAAACTCTTGATGAATGGTTATAAGTAAATAATATGTTGTTTGACATATATATGTATGATTCTGTAATATATTTATGATAAATATATACTTTTTATATATTAGGATGTTACATATATTAATTAAGTCAAACATAAGGTAAGCGTTTATTGGATGATCTCATCAATATTTGGGGTTTTATGTTTATACCTCTCTTATAAAAATTATCTAATATTTTTATATTAAAAAAAATAATTTTCATCCACTAGTTATTCATGTAAATTCCATGCAATATTATAATTTTCATGAATTTTGTAATTAAAATGTTTGAGAAAATGTTTTTATGAAAAGTACACAGTATTTCTATCTCTGGTCGAAAGTCCGTTTTATTCCATATCAATGTTTTATATATATATATATATATATTTAATTTATCCAAATACAATTTTTAATACATTTTTATCGATATTCGACCTTTTACATAATTCATTTTATGGTTATTCTGTTCATTTTCAATCTTGTTTACTTTTTTTTTCCTTTTTTACAATTTTATAAAAAGAATTTGTTTTCTAACTTATACGGTTTTTAAATTATTAGTCACTATACAGACCAATAATTGATTTGATTCCACCATTATAATTCTCATAGTTTATTTTAAAAGATATTTTCCCGTAAAATTCTAGAACTAATTTATTTGATTACGTGATCATCAATTTGAATAAGGTTTTCTTGAGGAATGTTTTTATGGTTTTTTGTTATTTTTATTCATCAATGATAAAATCCATTAATGTAATTTTGTTATATTAGATAAATGTTTAAATTATACCATCTTTATTATTTCTCAATATGGTTTGTGATCCTTTTGATATGTTATGCAATATTTTGATACAATTCACCAAATTACTAAAGATGGTTTATTATTGTGTTTATTGATAGTGGAACATATTTATGTTCGATATTATATTTTTTAATATGATAGTTTTCATAGATTATATTTCACCCCACTCATATATTTCATTATTTGGACATTGTATGTAAATTGTGGGGCCCACAGTAGAACCTTGATTCATTAATAGGTCTTACAAGGAAAATATTCTTGGGCAAATGGCTGATACCATTCCCAATTATATATTTTTTCTTAAAAATGGCCTTGAAAATATGTTTATTGCGTATGAAATTTTTAATTCCCAAATAATAAAATATTTATTTATTTTCATTTGATTATTTGATTAGGTATAGTATCTAGGGATATGTATCAAGATCATGTGTTTATTTATATGGTTATATTAATATAATTTATTACTATAATTGTTTTATTCATTATAATTTTATTCATTAAATGATTTGGTTTTTAACATATTTTTCTCTCCTAATTCATTATTTCTTATTTATTTGTGAGAGATTATAATGTATGAATACCCTTACTGGGAATTTTATCTCATCACTTTCTTATGTTTCCTTTGTCAAGGATGCTAGGAAGTGTATTGTGTTTTATATGTGGGGATATCCTTAAGTGATTAATATTATTAAAAAATAAAATTATATATTGTATTTTATGTCTTCAATTTCAATGTGATATTCAATTATGTTTCTAGTTTTTCAAGACTACTAATCTATCTAAGGCATTGGGATTTGAATCCTTGTATATACTTCCAACATAAAAATATAACCAACAAATTAAGTCTATTATGTTCTGCGTGGTTATATTTTTTATTAAAGAACATTATTTATAAAATAATTAACTGGATTAAGGAAAATGGATATTGTAAAACATAGTCTTACTAGTGACATTGGGTATATGATTAAATATAGGTCAATATCCTACAGTTTGTTAAGGTAGTGATTTTTTGGATTTTATAGAAATATATCTCTACTTAGATACTAATTGTGGATGTATTTTTTTACAGTTGTATCTAGGGATATTAAATCCAAAAAGGGTGCATCGGGATTTGATTTTATAATCACCTGGTGCAAAAAAATAGACTATACTGGACACATGGTTTGACACTCCCAATGGATGTTCTTATGATAATTCAAATTTAAATTTCAAACCATTATGAAGGATTTGGAAATATTTTTATGATTTCATAACCTTATTGTATAAAACATGTATAAGATTATGGGATTAGATATGAATAATTTTATTCAAAAGTGTAAAATTTTTCACTAGTTTTTGGAATATAAATTCTGCTTCATAATTTTTGGATCTTTAACAGTGTATTTAATTGTAAATAAATGGATAATATTCAAATGAATGGGAACTATATAAATACGTGTAATCAATATATCAGTTTCCCTACTGGGAAATACTAAAAAACCAGATATGGAAATGGAGTTGAACAAGTTGTAACTATATCTGGTATATGATTGTGGCTATGATAAATTTTCATTATTAAATAGTGAAACATAATTATCACTATCATGATGAAACAATGTTAAAAGTATTCCCGTAATTTTAAATTTAACAATTCAATGTAACTAAAAATCCATTTGTAGATAAATAATAGATTATTTCCATAGAGAGAATATGTCTCTCTTAAGGTGGTAATCTATGTGTGATGTTTTTTGTGGATGTTTATCAGATGTATGAAGATCAATGGTTGTAATTGATACCAAAAACTATAAATGAATAATAAATAGTGAGTAGGTAATGGAAGGATTTTATGGATATTTTTCTGGAAGGAATAATCCTAGAGAAAAACATGTGGATATAGAGATAAAATATTGGAATATAAGAAAAAAGAAATGTAAATTTTCTACTATGTTTCTAGAAGCATTTATATGTTTTCCACGTTATGTTTCAGGCTATGTATGTAATCCAAAGTGTAACATAAATTTTTAATTTGATTTGATAAAGAAAATCTTACAAAGGGAAATAGTATTTTAAAAATTCTCATTATATGAAGATATTGTATCATTTCTGTCATGAATGTGAAATATTTTACATGACATTCCTACAAGAATGAAATAATCCAAGAAACTAATGACCGAAAAGAAATAATTAATGGGAATAATGGAATGGAGGAATTGTTTTCACTTGTTGTCATTTAGGAATGAAGATACCAAATACTAAAATGAAGGGAATGTGAAATTTCATCATTTGTTGTGAGAAAACAAATCAATTGTGTGAATGAAAGGGTGATAATCAATCCTATAATATTCACTATTTCCACTATATTGATATTAGGAACTACAAAAACTAATTTCACATGAATAAAGGGCATATTAGTTCTTATAATATAATGGATTGGGTTCATGATTATGCTATTACAATAATGAAAGTTGAATGATTAATGTACTTAGTAATTTTTAATCAATTATAACATTTTAGAATTATTTCATCATTGATTTTAAGTTTATTATAATGGTGAAATATATAAAATTTATATTACAATATATTTTCATTATATATATGAATGAATATTTTTAATAGTACCAAGGACAAAAAAAATTATATATGTAAATGTGATATTTTTTTGGAATATAAAAATAAGGGTAAACATATCTGTAATTATGCTCCTGATGATGTGATGATAATATTTAGTTTCTTCAAATAGATAATTGACATTGATGATCTGAGTGGGATAGTATTGGCGACCCTAAATATGGTTAGTGATTTGATGACATTGTAATTTATTTTGAGGTTTACCGTTTTTTTGGATTTATGGGATATGTGAAAAAATGGTAAAGTAAGTTCATAGAATAATTCTACAATATAATTAGGGTAATTAGTATGTTTTTATATAACAATTTATCAAGGAAATAAAAATTTTGGTATGGGACAATAAAAAATAATTATAATTGTTTGACCAAATATTTCATACATTTTGGGTTCTGAAGAAGGTATGATTTTTTAAGAGAATTATTATAAAAACACTATGAAAGGGATTAATTTAAACAATGGGGGTTATTATTTTCGTTTTATATATTATTATATTATTTATTTAAATAAATTTTTATTAATTTTTATTAATATCACATGTTGAAAAAATAATTTTGGTTTTAATAAAGGTGGAATATATTTTTAATATTTTTTGGATCATGCGATCTTTAATGGTTTAATTTTTCTGATTAATACATACAATATTTATCATCATTTAATGTAGTAATATATGATGTCATAATTAATCAAATAATAAATAATGAATGAAAATTTTTATTTCAAATATATATAAATTGTTTAAGTACATTTTCCCTTATTATATATAGAAAAAGAGTAAAACAACATTCGGAAAAATTAACATGAAATAAAAAAGAAATTATATTAAATTAATCTCTAAAGAATCGATATATTTTTTAAACCTACATCATTTATGATATTGTGGTTATTAACTTCATCATGATCATTCACTTTCTTACAATATATGATCTCATTCATTCTACATCATTATTAAAACATTAAACTTTTCATTCATGTAAATTTTTTCACATGCCACTAATAATCTCTAATTTGGAAACCTAGTTATGTATTATTCTATATAACTATTGTATTTTCTTTCCCTCTATTTTTATTATGTTTTTGTTAACATTTTTAGAATTCTGAAATTTTTATCATAGAATTTTTAAATTTCAATCCCTCTATTTTTTATCAAAATTTAAAATTTTAATTATGGAGCTTGTTGAATGGGGTAACGTAATACTATATGATCATAAAACAACATTGTTTTTTATATCATATAAAACACAAAATACTGAAACTCAACCAATAAAAAAATAATATTATTTTAATTTAGCAATTATAAAATTTCCATCTACTTGGTGGGTATAAATATTATTAACCAAATTATGAATTATATTCAAAGGTACCATTAAATAAATAATATTTATATATTAATTCATTTTATATTGTTAGAAATTTTTTTAGTTATATTATATGCTTCAGAAATATATATATATATATATTTAAAAAGATTTACAATACATTTTATGTGAAATATTATAATTATTTTATGGAATTTGTATATTGTTTATTTTATAAAAACAATTATTTTATATAATATTTTATAAATAATCTAAGGTTGATATTTTTATTTTTTTCTAAAAAAAATATATTTTCTAGTGAAAAATGGTATAATGATATTTTTTGAGATTTGTTTTTTTAGTAATTTGAAAAGGTACATTTAATTTTAATTTTATTTGAATGTGATATTAAATCTCTTGAATTATTAGTAATCCATTTTTTTAACCAATTTTATGATTTTATTTTTTGTAAAAATATTTTCATATATAAAAAGGAATTTCTTTATAATTTTTTTTTCTATGAGGGAACCATGTTTTTTATCTAATAGATTAAATTTATCTCTATTAGTAAATATTTTTAATTGAAATTATATGTAATATATTTTATCAAATTTTTTTAACATTAATAAAATATTTTTATAAAGCATTATATATGAATTATTCAATTATTGTGCTTAAAACCCCTATATTTCTAAAATTTCGTTTCTCATATTTTACACAATTATTTTAAAATTCTATTCTTCCACTTATAGGTTTTTAATTTTATTATATTAATTATATATTCGAAATTATGTTGAAATTTATTTCAAATATGTACCTTTTATTTTTATTCAATATGAATAATAGTTGTGGTAAAATTTATCACCTTAGTAAAAAATAAATATAGTTAATATATATTAATAATAAGTGATAAAGACAATTTATTTTAATAAAAATTATATTTTATTAATATAATTAGATACTAATTACCTTATGCTCCAAACTAATTTTTTTAATGGATAATTTTCTAGTTAAAATGACAAATATAATATTTAAATCATGATTGTTACAAAGTGTCACTCTATTAGTTTTTAATATTTCATATATATTCATATAAACAAAAATTTATGTTAGTAATGAATGTAAAATTATATTTTAGATTAATAAAATTATATTTATAATTAAAATTTATTTGTAAATTTTATTATTTATAAAATTAACATATCTACAATTAGAACACTGAGATAGTATTTTATCTATTAATAGAAAAATACAGGAAAATATTTTGAAAGATAAATATTTGAATAATTTGAATTAGACGCAGTGTTACAAAAAAATTGATTTATGATAATAAATATGACTATTGTTTTAAATGGTTAATTTCTAATTCCATGGATATCGTTATATATTTCAAGTAAAATTAATTGGACATTTTCAAAATTGATATTAATTATTATTTATCAAAATTATATGTTATAAAATCAATTTAAAGACATAAATATCACAAAAGAGAACATGATGTGTAATTTATGGCATAAAATATCATATATTTCTTATTATTAATAAAATTTTACTTTAATGATGATGTATTTAGATGTTTTGTTTAAAATATTTTTTGTTCTAATTAGGTGAAAAAATATGTTACCTATGTAGTTAAACAAAATGGCAAGGTTTAAAATAAAACATAAAACTATCCCAATTAATTTGGTAAATTTTTTTAACCATATAAAATAGTAGCATCAAATATGTTTCCATTTGGAGCCAGTTGTTCTAGATAATGACAATGTAATATTTTAATATTATAAAGAAAACTAAAAATTACCCCGCATATCAATTATATAAGGGAACCTCCTCCCCTAAATACATTATTGCAAATTGAGCCTTATATATCAACGATTGCTAAAAAAACCAAATATAAACTTCTTTTGGTACATTATAGATGGTTTCTAATTCCTAAAATACCAACCCTATGATCATTATGTGGATATCTAAATAATATGTTTCTTGAAATAGGTGATTACCATAAATAATGAAATTATTTAGAAACTTATTCTTTACCACTTATAATCCATTTATTTGTCATAAAATAATAAAATTGGTATCAAAAACAGACTTAAATGTTATTGTGATTATTAAATATCCATTAACATCCTTCATTCCCATCAAACGGAAATTGAAAGTATAAGTCATGCATATGAACTATTTATTATTCCTATATAGTGAAACAATTCATATTTCATCACCATCGTTTATTAATGGGTATTATGATGGGGTTATATTTTATATACGAAATTTATGAAATAATAAATCTTCTCTAGTGATAATATAATTTTATCTTATTACCTTTAAAAAATTTAATATTATAAAATTGATACGGCATAAATGTAGACTACAACCTCTATGAAGCACTATGATATCTTTTTCATTTCCATTTAAATTTTTTAGTAATAAAATATTATTTTAAGAAATATATATGACATGTTTTATGTAATAATTATTTTAGATATGTGAATGACTATATAGTATTATTTTATTCTATCACTCAAAAAATGAACACATCATTCATGCGTACATGAGGCCTACCACTCCAAGAATAGTGTAATTTAATATTCAATAGACAACAATTATGGAAGAATCTAATGTTATATAAAATGAATATGTATTTTTTTAAATCATGTCAATTTTATTTATATATAAAAACCATTTTTAATCTAAAATAACTCATAATACAAAACCAAGCAATACATGAAAAGATGAAGTAGTTATCACACAGAATAGTGAATCAATTAATTAATCTCTATGAACATGTGATAGAAGGATATAAATATATAATATATGGTAGGACATTTTTGAGTAAGGTTCAATAATAGTTTTAGACTAAATTTATATATATTATATTTAATTTTCGGACATGTATGCTAGAAATAAGAGAAGAGGTAAGGGTTTATTTCACAATTTCATCAATATTCGGAATTGATTTTGTTGATATCTCATTTGTGGAATTGTTTGATATTTTTCTCTTAAATAAAAAAATATTTTTACAATATATTTATTCATGAAATATTCATTTAGTTATATGATTTCACTCTCTTTATTACATAAAATGATATATAAATTGTTTTGACAAAAAGATAACTTTATTTCTCTTCGTAGTTGAAAATACCTCTTATTCCATATCCATGTATTCTAAAAATATTTTAACAAATAATTTCAAAATACAAAATATAATTTATCAAATATTTTTTCACCCTTTTTTAACTTTTTATAGAATATTATGAAATTATCCTTTTTGTGGTTTTCCAAATGAGTTATCTTTTCACTTTTTTAAAATAGTGTGAATTAAAATTTTATTTTAAACATATAATATATGTATGTAATTACCAAATTTTATGAATTCAGATTTAATTGAATATAAATTTTTATTTTACAATAATTATTTTCAAATACTATTTATTCACTACATTTTTGTAAATATTTAGTTTCAAAGTGTTAACATCAATGTGAAAAGGGTAATATCATTAGGAATTATTTTAATGAAATTTTTATTATAAACTATTCAATAATGAAATTCACATATTTAACCTTTAATACACTAGATATGTGTTGTAATGATAGTATAATTATTATTTATATTGTTTCTTTATTATAAGTTTCATTACACATGTAATATATTGATAGCATTCACTATATTACTCAAGATGGTTTGTGATTTCTCTTTTATGGATTAGAATAATGTTAACATTTCATATGAATGTTTTTAAATTAAAATCTTTAAATTGATTATGTTTAAATAAATTCATATAAGGAATGAATTATAAATAGAAATTGATTGGTGGGGCCTTCAATATCCCCATGAATAATTTTTATAACTCATCAAAAAAACTAGATTGTTTATTTGGTTGATTTCTAGCAAATTTATCATAGAAATATGATCAAATTTTATCGAAGGACTATTTATGATATCCTTTATTATGAATTACATCATTATGATATTTTTTATTGATTAAAATGTGATTGTTGGATTATTTATTATATCTGTGGGTATGATTTATGTGCATCTTATTATTTATGAGTCATTACTTTCTCATCATTATTCCATCCATATTACTCTTCATGATCAAGCTATTGATTAAATGTGATTTGTTTTTATATATTTATCTCATAAAATTTACTATTTAATATATATTAATGACATATTACAATGTATTAATACCCTTGTAGAGAATTTATGATCACTCCTTTTTCATATCTCCTATTCCAAAGACCGATAGATGTGTATTGTGATTGTTGTCATAGGATTTGAAAAATGGAATAATGGTTTTCTCAACAAAAATAATATCTGATATTTTATATGTTAAATTATATTGATTGATTCAAGTTTATATATAATTTTAATATAAATATATAATCTATTTGGTCCTTCAAGATTTGACTCCATGTATATAGTTCCAATTTAATAATGTAAAAACTGAATATGGGCTTCTGGGTTTGCATTAATTACACATTATATATTAAATATGAGAGTATCTCAATATTATAAATAATCTATATTTATAGATGTGTTGGGATTACATTCAAAGACTAATCAATTCAATATGGATCTTTACAAACCACTATGTATATGGAGTTATAAATGTTTCAATTATTTTGAAAGATATGTTATACATACTAACAATAATTTTGTGTGGGGTTTTCCATTTCTTGATCTAGATATCATTATCATCATAATTGAAATGGACTGGATGGTTATCATTATACTCCAAGTTGATTATATTATCATCAATTTTAGTTTCTAACATCCAATATGGTTACTCATGTATTTACATATATTTGGGACCCAAGGATTAGAAGATATATGAATATTTTTTAATATTATATAATGACGTCAAGAAACTTTTTAGAAAATAAAATACACACAGTTTGTTATTTTTCTATTAGTTCACTTCCAACTAATGAGATTGAGTATCTAATAATTTTTCATATTGATTTATCTATACTACCTGAACAATGTGAAGTTCAGTTTTCCTTTGACATACTTCTTAGCGTGAATCCCACATCAATTTCTTCTTATTTTATATCAGCCATAGAATTAAAAGTGGTTTGAAGTTATACTCTATGATCTAAAGGAAGGTGTTTTATTCATCCAATATTTTCACCATTGGATAAAATTTGATATTATTATTGTGATGGAAGATTGAATAACTCATCTTGTTATTGATTGATATATGCTAATTCAAGTTAAAGTAAATAATAAGTATACCTTTTCAATGATTTATGATGTTTTTGTTCGTCTTGATGGATATAGATGGTTTTCAATATTGGACATTGTTTAGGGTAACATTAGTTGATCCTAAAAGAAGATATTTCAAAAATAGAACATATTCGGTGTTTCTATTATAACTACCTTGTTATTAAATATAGAATCACTTATTATATATATATATGTTTATAGAAGTAAGGAATTAGGACTCTATTAAAATATTAGATTTATATATGGCCATTTTTGGATGATTTTTTTTTCTCGATAATGGTGGAGGAATAATGGATCATCGAGATAGCATCACTGAAATTATGAAGGAACATCACCAATATAAAAATATTTCTAAATATTATTTCTAGATTTAGAACATATAATTTTTGGGATATATTATATCTAAAATGGAATTATTAGTGATTACTAAAATATTTCAAGTTGTTATGTAAGGACCCAACATTAAACATTGTATATTCTTGAATTATGTAAATAATTCACAATGAGGATCTTTTTTGGTTTAGAGTTGTAGAGAATTTGGTTATAACATATCAACATGAATATTACATTTAGACACATCTTCCCAGTTTCAATTTTTTCACAATTTAAAAATTCTTGAAAAAAAATAGTCATGTCTAGTTCCATTTTTTAGACAATATGACTTTTCCTTGATTCAATCCGTGAACCTTTTCAACATTATTTCAAGTGAAAAGCATTTAAAAAACATGGGATGAGCATAAAAAGCTCAGAAAGGGATTTAAAAAAATGGAAAATTGTTTGTTTTTCCAAAGAACAAGTAAACCATGAATACTTTATCCTAAGTAATATTTTTTCCTTTATGAAGTAGTTAATATTGTTGACTAAATAAAAAATATTTTAATACCCTTTTTTAAACAAAATATTACCATAAAACTCACATAAATAATATATAACATGTAATGGTAATATGGGACATAAGAATACTTAAATGGAATAACCATACGGTAGAATTAAATACATGTCACTAAATGGAATATCTATACTACAGACTTCCATACCCAATGAATTAGAGGTTATAATTTAACCACCCATTATGGTTTTTCACGGAACCACCCGTCAATTTGGTTTATCACGTAACCAGCCGTAAAATGTCCAAGTACCATTATTAAATCAAACCACATTAAACAATTATAAAGGAAAGAAAACATTTCCACATTTCAATCACAGTATATCACTAAAATATATTGACATAACAAATCCATTATCAAAACCATTATCAATACCTAAATACATAATAGAGTATATGGTATTTATTTACCATTAAAAAACATTGTGCCTTGTTAAGGAAGCCAAAGATCAAATAATAATCACAGTGAAGGAAAGGGAATGGTCACTGCTTACGTTAAAAGAAAAATTCCTTTTTTATCATTTAGTAAAACTCTTCATAGAAAAATATTCCCCTTGAATGAAATGAAAAGTCAAAGGTGATTATACATCGTATAAAAAAATGTCTTGTATTAAAACAAAATATGCCTCAAAGAAAAGAGATTGAGATGAAGTCCCTTACAAAGATAATTTTGTAAATAAAATAGATCAATTATGATTATTTAATATTATTACACATACCTAATGTATAAATAAAATATGGTACATAATCACCGCACGACATAATAAAGAAGTATAAGATTAACACAATGAATGAAAATTTGGATAAGAAGTTTGTTTACCTCATGTCGGAATTGACCCATTTGTTCCTTAATATCCTCAATAATAAAAAGACGATAATTTATAATTTCTTAAGAACCATTTAAGGTTAATTATTCCTTTTATACTACTTGATACATTTTTAAAAACATTATTTAATAAATTAAGTTAATAATGGATATTTTCTCGATATTTGGTACTTGGGTCAAAAATTGACTTCTTATAATTACATGTTGATCATGTGGTCAAAAGTTCACTATATCCATAATTATATTCATGATTAATATAACACATATATCATTTATATCCACTATATACATGTATTTATAATATTATATAACATTTGGAGATAAGAAATGAAATGCACGGTTCATAGAGATGGTAATACATATATATGCATGAATGCAACATTCATTTCAATTTGGTATTTAATTGAAAGAAGAAATAATGATAAAAAAAGTATATTATAATTCATGAATAATATAATATATAATGTCATTAACTATTTCCTTTATATATTCAAAACTATGCATGAAAAAGTCATCTCACGTTGAGGGGTGGTAGTCTGCACTAACTCAATTGATATTATCGTATTTACCCACTATAGAAAACATAAATGTATTATATAAATGAAATATAAAAAAGCATATACACAATATAAATATAATATATATCATAAATAAATATAGTTACACCATATGTTCTACAATTATATGCTGTTGGAGATATTTGAATAATCATCATTTCGTGAGGCAGTATTTCACCGTCTAGAGAAACATTATTTTTATTACCTATTAAAAAGAGGTGTGTGTAAGTGTAGTTAGAATCATTCAAATAAAAACAACAAATAATATTGAGGATATTGGTCTTTTTATAAAATAAATGAATAAAAATTGATTATTGGGTTGGAGAAGTATAATAAAACAAAATAAAACAACAGAATTTAAGAGAAACTATTACCTTAAATTCGTGTAACTCCATTTGGTTTGAACCAAATGGGATTCTTGAAGTTCCTTCTACCTATGTTAAGGCTACTAGGTGTAAGGTGGGTAACTAGAATGATTTTTTTGGGTAGGGTATGGAAGATCCAAGGTGATTTATAGGTGTGAGAAATTGGTTAAAATGAGGGATTTTTATGAGGGGGATGAGGGGATCTTTATGAAATATTGTAACAATTATTTTATTATAAAATTAACATCAGTTTAAAAAGGTTATAAACTCATTAAAGTTGAATATAAGACGTCTCATGTTCTAAATATAGTCATTCAATAATAATTTTAGAGGTTTGAGATATTTTTTTAATATTTATAATTTTATTTATTTAAATAATTTATTAATGAAATAAACAATGCATCATTATTGTGTCACAAATAATATAATTTATACGATGTCTAAAAATAATAAAAAATACCATAATTTAGGAAATATTTTTTTATTTTTAAAAAATATTTCTAGTTGAAAAAATTACTTACAAAACCCTACGTAAAAATTAATTTACAAAAATATATTTCTTTATTTCGTTTTTGTCTTTACCTTAAATTAATTTATCTATAGAGTCATTATCACTCCCATGTGGCACCATGGGATCCCAAAATAGACACAAATATTTTGATGGTCATCCATGACTCATTAAATAAGGTTAGGACATGTGTTAAGGTAATTTTTTACTATTATGATCTTATTTTTAACTTGAATTACCCATTTACCTTTAACCGTAGTAAATAAAAGTTAAAAGATACTAATCACGAAAAATATTTTTTTCCTTATTAAACCAAATTTTACTTACTAAAAAAACCATTTATGTGAGATTTTCAAAATTAAATTCATAGAAGTGGTTAAATTTTATTTAAATTAAAAATTCACCTTTTTAACAACTACTCAGTGTTTTCATTATTCATCAAAAATCGAAGTCTTTCAGAAAAATGAGAACAATTTAGCATAATATATATTTAATATTATGAATTCTAAAATGATTTCTATTTTACCAAATTGTAAACATAAATGTTGGATTCATTAATTTAAAAATATTTCCCAATTTCAAAACTAAATTCGTGTTTTTAAGATATATTGACTATTAAAAGATTGACACTTGTTTATGTCCAATTTAAATGTGAAAATAATTACAATGAAGAACATTTGATTGAATGGTAATAATATAATCTAATTAATATTTAAAACAAATTCAAAAGATAATCTATCCAGATAAATAAAATATATTAAAAAAATATTTGAATTATAATACATTATTTTCCATTATTCATCAAAAAATGATTTTTTCAGAAAAATTCCAATATTTTACCCAAATTAAATTTTGATGTCCCAATTCTAAAGAAGAATATTATTTGGTAAAATAAAACATATAAGAGTAATGAAAACTATATTTAATTAGGGTTTACAATTAAAAGAAGGTAAATCAAACTTTTAATGTAAATTATGCTTAAAATTGGATTTATTCATATCTTAAGCCTCTAACTTTTTTTGTTAAATGAAAAAACATTTAACAAACATGTTTAATCATATAGTAGTTAGTTTTTTGCATTCCGACCAGTAAAAAAATTAGGTGTTAACTACCATTTAAAATAATAATATTACATTATTATTGTGCAACATAATATTACAAAGAAACTCATTGTTGCATATCGGGTACACCATCAAACATAGAAACACAAATTAAAGTAAAATTGATATTTAATTCACAAGAATTAATAAATATCAAAACATCATATTTCATTATTTACCTGGGATGTTACAACCTTCCCATATTTTGGATATTGAATCCACAAATTTTTTTTCACTTATCAATTAAATTGGGGTAGTTATCCATAATATCATTTTCAGATTCCCACATTTCCTCTTAAACCACGTGGTTTTTTTACAAAACCATTACCAGGGGAATGAACTTATTCCCCAACACTTTATCACTATGGTGAACAATTTGCATTTTTTGTTCCACATAAGATAGATTCTCATCCTAATAATCTACCTTAGAACTTGAAACATGAGATGAATCTTTCATATTATTTTTCAACATTGAAACATGAAAAACATTGTGTACCAAGGATAAAAATTACGATAAAGCCACTATGTATGAAATTGATCCAACTTTCTCCTATATTTCATAAGGTCCAATGAACCGCAGACTGAACTTTCCCTTATTACCAAAACACAACACACTTTTCTATGGTGAAACTTTGATAAAGACATGGTCACCTACCTCAAAAGGAAGATTCTTCCTCTGATTATTTGCATACCTTTTCTGCCAACTCGGAGCTATTCTCATGTGCTTCTGAATCAACTGAACTATTTCTGCCATCCCTTCTACCAGTTCTGGTCTCATCAGCTTCATTTTACCTAAATCATCCCAAAAAGTAGGATTTAGACAATTCTTTCTATATAATGCTTCAAATGGAACCATCTATATACTAGAATAACACTGTTATTATAAGAAAAATCATCCTAAGAAATATGTTCATCCCAAATTCTAAGAAAATCGTTTGAACAAGCATGTAGAATATCCTCCAAGTTATGAATTGATCGTTTTGATTTTTCATATGATTGAGAATGAAAATATATACTTATATTTAATTCAGTACCCCACAACTATCTGAAGGACTTCCCAAAAGATAAATTAAACATGGGATCATGATCAGATATATTGGAGAGGGGAATATAATTAATCCTGACTCTCTCTTTTACATACAACTGGGAATGTTGATCTTGAGAAAATGTATCTCTAATAGGAAGGATATGAAAATATTTATTCAATCGACCAACAATAACCTAGATTTCATTATTTTCTCGAGATGTCTTCGGTAATCCTACAATGAAGTCCATTGATCTTTTTCCCATCACCATTATGGCACCAATAATGACTGAAGCATCCATTTCAGTAACAACGGCTCTGCTTTAACTTGCAGGCAAGTCAAGAACATCACAGAAAAATCAACAATATATCTTTTCATTCCATATCAGCAGTAGTAATCCTGAAGAACTCTATATATCTTAGTACTGCCAGGATGAACTAAAAACGGGGAACTATGAGCTTAAAAAAACAACTCATTCTTCAACTATGAATCAAAAGGCACTCATAATATATTTCCAATTATCAAAACACAGTCACTATAAAAGTTCTAATTAGGCAAAATACACTTTTGAACCAACTCTACCTTTTTATGCAACTCACTGTCTTCCTTCTGTGCATGCTTTATTCTGTCTGATTGAGATGATTTCACTGACACCTGAAACAAAAAATAGTAATTTCATGCACCAAAAAATTCTATGCCAATGTTAATCAAATCAAAAACCAAAGGATCATGTTATAAACATAGCATGGTTAATGAAGAATTACTTTTTCGACTCAAAGCATCAGCCACTTAATTTGATTTCCCCGAATAGTAGTGGATCGTGAAACCATAATCCTTGATTAATTCAAACATTCCCATATTTCTGATGTTCAATTATTTTTTACTGAATATATACTTCAAACTTTTGGGATCAGTTTATTTTTCACACTTCACTGCACACAAATGATGCCTCCAAATTTATAAAGAAAAAACAATAGTAGCTAATTCCAAATCATTTGTATGGTATTTTTACTCATAGGTTTTCAGCTGCCGTGATGCATAAGAAATTACCTGGTCATACTATTCAAGGACGCAAGCATTTCCATTCAATGAAGCATCACTATATATTACAAACTCAAAATTTCTAGATGGTAATGCCAAAATAAGAGCATTCATCAATATTCTTTTCAATTCTAGAAAAAAATAATCACATTCATTTTTCCAAATGAACATAACACTTTTTTGAGTTGTCTTAGTTGTGGGACTATATAATCATGAAAAATTATCATCATACCTATAGTAATAACCTTCAAACCCAAAAGAACTACGGATCTCATTTATATTTGTGGGTCTTACCCATTCATCAAAAACTTTTTTTTAACAGGAGAAACAGTTATACCATTTTTTGAAACAATGTGACCAAGTAATGAAATTTGTTGTAACCAAAACTCACACTTTTTGAATTTCTCAAACTATTATTTTCTTTTAAGGTTTTCAATAATACCATTTAATGACCTCTATGTTCCTATTTTATTTTATAATAAACCAAAATATCATCAATGAAAACAGCAGCAAATTTATCCAAGATCACATGGAAAATTCTATTCATAAGATCCATGAATACAATAAGTGAATTGTATAACCCAATAGTCATGACTAAAAATACCTGATACTACTTAATTTGATAGAAAAAAATCTACTGAAGTAGTTTAAAAGGACATCACCACCCATTTATGCTTGTATTCTAGTTGCTTTCCCTCAGTTGAGTTTTTCGTTGGACCCTCATTTTCATAATGGCCAATTTCATTTCACTTAAAGTGTCATACCTCTGTCTTTTCATTGCCTGCTTGATCATATTTCTTATAGTTACGAGCAATATGATTAGACTTACCACACCAGAATCACTTTATATAATTTGATAAACATTCCCAAGGATTATTTTTACCACAAATATCAGAAGATGGATATTAAGTATCCATGCATCGAGGCTTTTTTGATAAATTAATTCCCCTTGTCGGCTAACTGGACCTCTTACTCTATTGTTTTTCAAAGAAAACATGATCCTTGACAAACTCCATTTCCACATTTTACTCCATTATAACATGTTTTCCATAACATTTAAACTCATGAGAGGATAATTTATTTGATATCATGGATTCAGTACTGAGAAAAATTGATTTATCTTATTAACAAAGTATCAGATGAAATTCAGAGCATACCTTTCCAGTCGAGTGAAATAACCTTCATATGCAGCCTCTATGTCAACCTCCTACCTCAATTCTAGGAATACATTTTCCATCCAATGATGAACCACCATAGGAATATATTTCTAAAGAAACATACCTTTGAATTCATCCAAATACAGAGCATCAATATCCTCACTATCCCTAATATTTTTCACCATTGACCACCACAAACCAACTTCACCTTTAAAATTGTAGACAATGAGACTAACCTTTTGATATTCTGAATACCCCATGACATCAAAAATAATTTCTAATGATTTAATCCACCCTTCTTCTAGCCAAGGGTTATATGATCCTCTGAATGGTGCGGGGTATTGCCTCATGAATTGCTCCACTAATGACATGTTCCTTTGTGATTGATCTGGCTGATCTTGGGAATGGATACCACTAACATTTATAGCTTGATTCAACTTTTCCATCATTGCAATAAATTGTTTAGTTTATATTCTGGCCATCTTATCTTGCTGATTTGGATGGTTGTCTTCCTCCAGATGTCCTCCCAACATAGAATTCATAATTCCTCTCCAGAAAACCATTCTGAACATTGAAATAACAATGGGAAAGAATCAAGCTAATCTCTAAATGTTATAGCATTTCAATATTAACATAAATTAATTTATGGATATTAATTTAGCAATACCCTAACTCCAAATTTGGACTACATTGACCTTTGATACCAACTATAAGGACACGACCATAAATATTCCATATTCTTGAATTATGTTAATTATTCATATTGATGATATTTTTAGGTTCAGAGATTTACTGAATTAGCTCATAACATAAAAAGATGAATATTAGATGTAGAAACATCTAATAAATTTCTATTTTTTCAAAAAATAAAAATATTTGAAAATAAGAGTCATTTCTGGTTCTATGTTTTAGATATCATGACTTTTCTATAATCCCATCGGTGACCCTATTCCACTTTATTTCCTAAAAAAAACATTTGAAAAACATGGGATGAACATAAAATGAACTGTAAGGGATTCACAAATATAGAAAACTGTTATTTTTTTAAAACAATAAGTAAATCCTGAATACTTTATCATAGTTAGTACTTTTTACCTTTATGATGTAGTAAATACTCTAACTAAATAAAATATCATTGCTTACCCATTTGTATAAAAAATATTACTGTAAATCCCGTATAAAGAACACATAACATTAAAAGTTAACTTGGGGGCATAAACATAATTAATTAGAATAACCATACAGTCTACCTTCACACATATCACTAAATGGAATAGAAATACGGATGACTTCCATACACAATTCATTAGAGGTTATGACATAACCACATATCCTGGTTTATCGTGGAACCACCGGTCATTTGGGTTAACATGTAACCACACGTTAGATGTCCAAATACCATTATAAAATCAAAACATATACAAAAAATATAAAGGAATGAAATAATTTACACATTTCAATCACAATATATCAATTTAATATATTGACATAACAAATCCATTATCAAAACTATTTTCAATTTCAAAATACATAAAAGTGTATATGGTGTTTATTTTCCTTTTAAAAACATTAGGGCTTGTTAAATAAGCCAAATATAAATTAATTCTTACGGTAGTGGAAAGGTCGCTTTCACTACATACGTTAAAAGAAAAATTCGTTTTTTTCATTTAGTAAAGAACATCATAGAAAAATATTCCCTTTGAATGAAATAAAATTTCAAAGGTTTTTATTTAGCGTATAAAATAAAGTTGTGTATTAAAACAAAACATGCCACAATGAATGGAGATTGAGACGAAGTAACAAAAATAGATCAATATGAAAATAAAACTGATCAATTATGTGTATTTACTATATGTACACATACATAATGTATAAATACAATATAGGACATAATAATAGCATGGAAAAATCAAGAAGTAGAAGATTAACCCAATGAATGAAATTTTTGTTATGAAGTTCCCTTACCACGTGTCTGAAATGATCCGTTCATTATTTAATCTTTTGAATAATAAAATAATGTTAATTTCTACATTCTTAAGAACATTTTCAGGATTATTATACTTTTTATATTACTTATTACCATGTTGTAATCATTTTTTAATAATTTATGTTAATAATGGTCATTTTGTCGATATTTGGTACTTGAGTCAAAATTGTACTTCTTATAATTACAAGTTGTTCGTGTGGTCAAAAGGTCATTATATCCATAATGATATTCATGATTTAGATATAAAATATATAATATATATCTAGTATATAATTTTTTTTTAATAGTACATAACATTTGGAGATAAGAAATGAAATGCACCATTCATGGAGACGGTAAGCCGTACATATGTATGAATGCTAATTTCATTTCTATTTCGTATTTAAAGGAATGAAAACATAATGATAATAAATTATATTATAATTTTTTTATAACATAATATATAATTTCATTAACTCTACCCTTTATACATTCCACATAAGGCATGAATGAGTCATATCACTATGAGGGGGTGGTAGTCTGCACTTCCTAAAATGAAATTATTGTATTAACCCACTATAAAAACTATAAAGGTATTCTATAACGAAATATACAAAAGCATAGAAACAATATAAATATAATATATATCATATATAAATATAGTTCCATTATAATTTCCATCATGAGAGGCAGTTTGAGATATTTGAACAATCACCGTTTCATGAGGTAGTAGTATGCCATCCACATAAACAATATGTTTTTTATGCATTAGACAGAGGTGTGTGTATGTGTAGTCTGAATACTTCTCATAACAACAACCATGTATATTTAGGATACGTTTTTTGTTATAAATTAAAAGAATAAAAAGAGTTTTGGGGTTTGTTTAAGTAAAATACAACAAAATAAAACAAATGAATTTAAGAGAAACTGTTAGCTTTAATTTGGGTAACTCTATTTGTAATGAACCAAAAGGGATTCTTGAAGTGCCTTATTCCTAAGGTAAGTTTTAGAAGTGTAAGATAGAGATCATGAGTGATTATTTGGTTAGGGATTGAACGTTCTAAGAGGCTTGAGATGTGTGAGAAATGAGTTAGACATGACGGCTTTTTATAAGGTTGTAGAGGGGATCTTTAGGAAAGTTTGAAAAAATTATTTTTTTATAAACATATCATCGGTTTCATAAGGTCCAAAAATAATTTAACTCAAATTTAAGATGACTCGTGTTTGAAATAAAATCATCGAATAATAATTGGAATGGTTTTTGGATAGTTTTTTAATATTTGTAATCTTATTTATTTAAATCATTTATTAATGAAGTTACACTGCATCATTATTGTGTCAAAAATAATTTAATATATTTGATGTCTAAAAATTATGAAAAAATACCATAATATTGGAAATAATTTTATTTTTCCAAAGAATACTTATAGTGGAAATGATAACTTATATAACCATATACAAATATAAATTTACTAAAATATATTTGTTTATGTTATTTTTTCTTTACATTAAATTAATTAATATAAAGTGTCATTATCACTATAAAGTGGCCCATGGGGTCCTAAAATCTACCCAAGGATGCCCATGGTCAGCCATGACTTATAAAATATGGTTAAGACAATTGTTTATTTAATTTTTTTATTATTATTATTTAATTTTTACTTTGAATTACCCTATTTAACATTAAATGTGGCAAATAAAATCCGAAGTTACTATTCACCAAAAAAAAATTCATCTAATTGAACCACATTTTACTTACTAATAACAAACATGTATGTCTGATTTTTGTAATTAAATTCACAAAAGTTATAAAATTTCATTTAAATGAAATAGTAAGCATTTTAACTACTACTCAGTGTTTTCACAATTCATCAAATGTTGTTGTTTTTCAGAAAAATTCAAAAAAGTAAAACTAATCAATATTTGATATTCTGAATTCAAAAATGATGTATATATTACCAAATTCAAAACATAAAAGTTGTATTAATTAATTTAAAATTAATTCTCATTGTAAAAACAAAAGTTCTGTCGTTATGAAATTTTATCTATCAAAAGATTAACAATTGTTTATGTCCAATTTCAATGTGAAACTAATTATAATGATAAAATTGGATTAAATGGTAAATATATAATATAATTAAATTTTAAAAAAAATTAAAAATATAATCTCTCCAAATTAATTAAATTAAATTATGAACAGGTTTGAATTAAAATACAGTATTTACAACTATTCATCAATAATTGATTTTTATCAGAAAAATACCATGATTTTACCCAAAGTGAATATTGATATCTCGGGTTTAAAGAAGAATTTTATTTAGTCAAATAGAACATATAAAAGTGAAAAAAACTAGATTTAATGAGTGTTCTCCATAAAAAGGCGGTAATCAACTATTTAAAGTAAATTATGCTTAAAATTAGATTTATTCATATTTTAAGCCTCTAACTTTTAATAGATAAATGTAAAAAAATTTATCCAACATGTTTAATCATATTGTAATTAGTTCTATTCATTCCGATCAGTACAATGGATTTGTGTTAACTACCATATAAATTAAAAATATTATATTTTTAGGGTGCAACGTATGATTTCAAAGAAACCCATTATTGCGTATTAGGTACGCCATAAAACATAGAAATCCCCATTAAAGTAAAATTAATATCTATTTCAAAAATATTAATAAATATTCAAATTTCAAATTTCATTATTTACTTCTGATGATACATGTTATGCCTTGTGAGTTTTCAAAAAATGATTTTGAAATAGAAATCTTATTAGATTTAGTATGCTACTAATGAAATTTTGTTTTTAAATTCACCAATATTCCATATCGAAAGAATGAGTCAACCTAAATGTGGGTAGTGTTTGAATAGAATGAGAATTTTCAAATATTATTTTAGGAACCAAAGATGATATTGATATTGAATGTTATTATTATTGTTTTAAAACCAATTTTGGTTAGTGATATTCTCTATGACACCTCTAGAATATGCTTAATATTTGTTATAATATAGGAAAAATATATGTTCACCAATATATCACACTAATTACTCCTTTATTAAAATAAGTATCCTAACCTTGACTATGAGTTATAAACCCTAATGTGAACCCTCATGATTTTTTTTTTCACTATCTCTTCGGTGAGTTGATGCATATGTATTATGAACATAAGATTTTAATATATATTTCACCAAAATAAGACTAATTTGTTTTCAGAATTAGCCATGTTCATGAAGAATACTATTTTTTTATTTTTTTTATTTCACATATTCATGTGAAATGTTGTTACTGAGGTGGTGATAAATATTTTTCTTACAAAATCATTGACGGAATCAGTAGGGGGTTGGTATTTGATGAGTTTATTCATACAGATAAACATTCATAAAGGGGATGGGGAACAGAATATTTGTTTACAATGTAAAAAATATAAATAAAAACTTTATGGTCATATTCAGCTTTGGAATGTTATAAAATCCCCTTGTAATCATATTTTTAAAACCAATAATTTGGGGGAGATCATGAGTGAAATGTCTTGATTTGAATATTATATCTGGTCTCTCCATAGTAGGTCAGTTATTCTGATATCTCTATAGAATGTTTTCATGGATAGTATAATTTGGTAACATGAATTATATCCATGGATTTGATTATTGGTTTACAATGAACACCAACTACAAGATATGTTGTTTGGTTGTTAATTGATTGACATAAAAAATAATATCATTTTACTTATTAAGGAAAAATTAATGGTGGATAAGATTAAGATCTTTTATTTCTAAGATATCTTTAATAATTCACGAGGGAAATCTATGGTTATTAAGAAATTGGACTAATGGTTTAAATCCAATATTGTAAAATATATATCATTTCATAGTTAATTTGAAATGAATCTTTCTCTGGCCAAATTTTTATATAAAAATTGTATCAAGAATATATTTAAATTTATTTTTTTAATAATATTCTGGTTTTCCATTAAAATATATTTTGTGTGTGTAAGAAATGAATGAACAGTCCTTATTTAGATATCTTTTGGTCAAGTGATAACAGAAAATGTGTTGTTGAGTTGCAATAAGTTTTTGACAGGTCATATACAGTATAAATCTTATACAGACAATCATTATCACTCATTAAAGTTTGGGGTTAGTGATTGAGTTTTTCTCAGTGTTTCACCTTGCGTGGAAAACCTTCGATTATTTAGGATGCGTATGTTAGCATAGTTTTTTGTTGACCCCATTTTTGAATTTTGTGTTTTTTATAAAGTTGTACTATCATTTTTATGTTTCGTCTTTCCTAAATGTAGATTAAAAAAGTAATTAATGTTTCCCAAATGAGGATGTATCAAATGTTACGCTTCCTATGTGCTTTAATAGAAAGATATAGATCTTGATTCTAACACCTATGTGGTTTAGAAACCGTTTTTTATTATTGACCACTAAGATATGGTGGGGTGTATTAAAAATACTCCCTTACTCTATGTGTGATGTATGTATGAATTGTATTACCATTAGAGTTAAGAGTAGTAATCATCTATGATTCTTAGCTATAATTATCATTTTGTTATTCTATAATATTAATTGTTTTTTGGGGGTATAAATATTAATTGTATGGAGGATTGTGAGACCCTATGGAAAATTGTTATGCATACCTTTTTTCTTGGTATATCGTATATAGTTATTGGGATTATTTTATAGCAAGCTATTTATTTTAGAATATTTGGGGGGAAAGAAGGCCAAGAGCATGGTTTGGGAACTTAGTAAGTGATAACTATATAGAGACCATTCTATATGGAACATTGGATTCTAGTGGAATTTTTTATGATTTATTAATTGGTTTAGAAAACATTTATTTCTCTATGAATTCTAAGAAGGTATATGAAATTTTTTCTTGATGTTCTCACATTTTTTAAGATTACACATTTATTCTCAGGATACCATATTACAATGTTTTCAAAGGACAGTAGACACCATATGGTATAAATATCATTTGATAAACTATGTTGTATGATCATTCACTCTAATTTTAATTTTAAATTATAATAAAATTTCAAAAATTCCTTTACCATTTTTACAATATAATATCCTCCTAAAATATTAGTAGCTAAACCTAACTCTTATTTAATACTCTATAAGGCTCTCTATTTTAATATATATTAATCCTTCACCATTCATTATGTATCTATTTATCCTATTTAGTTAATTAAACCTAATGTTTTCTAATTTCAATAGATATTCTCATTATATCACTTTTTATTATTACTTTGGAACCTCGTTTGGACATGAATTCCAAATAATATCCATATAATAGTGAATTTATTATGAATCATTGAATCTAGAACTGTGAATTACAATCTCTTCAATTAAAATGTGTATTTTTTAATGTGGTTAGGTTTTATCAATTAAAGTGGTGGTTATCTCTAAATAATATTGTTATCATGTGAATACAATTATTTTTTTATTAAATTCATTTTTATGATAATTAATTATTTAATATCGTGGATGAGTTCTTAATATGATCAAAACATCTATATAATGAAAGTTTTTATAATGTTTTATTAAATAAAAATTCATTATAAACATATTATATTTATTCAAATGCCTTAAAAGTTATTTTTAGTATAAAAAAGGATTTTCACCAATGGGAAATGTAATTAATTTTAATGATTTTTTGTATAAAATAGTGAGTATAGTTTAATATTTGTTTTTTGAAAAAATACATCATTGGGAACCTAGGGTGCATTTGGTTATAGAGATATGAAAACCATAGTGACTATCGGACCACTAGGATTTATATTTTTGATATCAATAGAATATTTAAGGAATCCATTTCATTATGATTTAGGGTATTCCTAACTTATTTTTCATTTTAATTTCCTAGTACATATTCCATTAGTCTAAGTGAAACTAGTGAAATCTTTTAAACATGATTTTATTATTTCATGTTTATTATATCACAAGTTAAACATGTTGTTTTCTAAGGTATTATTCCACTTATAACCTCTAATATATCATTCATATATATTTTGTAATCACTGTTGATATTAATATTAAATTAATTGAAGGAATAAAAAAAAATTTATAGGAATGGATTTCATTTTAAATTTCATGAAAACATTTTTTATCAATAAATCATGAGTTAAACATTGTCTGGATATATAAATATTATCGATCCGTGGCTGTGTCATACTCTGTGTCTTCCTCGCACCAAGTATATTCCATTATGTGTATGTAAATATATATTTATAAGAAACAGGTAAACATGAATGTATAATTTATCTCACCATATCACACCATATGATATGGTCTTCCTAATGAGATTTTATGGTGGTAGAAAATGATCACATGAGAAGTGCATTTTGATTTGGGAATTATCATTTTTATTTTTCTAGGTTTTACATTTTTTGTATATTTATGACTTACTCTAGAGTACATTTTTTGTGTAATAGATAGATTATTTAGCTAGTTTTTGTTATACAAGGTGTAGGTTTTGGTTCATATGTCGTTTTAATCCATGTAGGTGGCCACCATGGGTGATGTGCTATGTTGACCCTGGATTTTTTCATTACATTAAATTTTCGAAAATATTAACTATTCTCTTCTAATATTCTCATTTATATAAGTTACACACCCCCTTTCATTTTCTATCTCAATGTAATCAAAATTGTATTATAAAATTTTAAAGGTAACTGAATTTATTTTTCTATTTGGATAAGAATATATTTATTCCATTCCTATATTTTGTTTGAAATGATTTCATGAATTTTCCAGCATTCAATAATGAAATATTATTTTAATATATACCCATATATTATTTAATATAAAAATTATTAAAATAAATTTTTATCATCGTTCAAATGAGGTAATTCTTAAAAATGCTGTGAATAATATCATTGTTTTAAATATTGCTATGATAATAGGTTTTCTAACAAAAATGACTACACATTTCCAAGAAGAATCCATTAAAATATAAATTGTCTATTTAAAATAAAATTTTCGTATAATATTTTAACTTTTTTTATTTCAGAAATCTGAATATAAATCGAACTAGGTATTTTCATTAATTAATGTAATAGTTATCTTTTAATGGTATCTACATGATTGAAAATAGACATTGAGGTAAGTTATTATTCACTTGGTAATAGATTAGGGTTATTTAATTCATAGATCCATTATATCCCTATAATTAATTGGTTAGTGTATAATGTTTTAGGAGATTTCATGTCATATGGTATGTCATCCCAATCACAAATTAAGGAGTTTGGGAAGTTAAAAAAACCCCAACAAGGGTTCATGAGAGGTTATTACAATACCAATTTTGTTTCACGGGTAGTCCTTCCAAGCCTAAATATTGATCAATTTAGTTGACTTTTTTCTTTATATTGGATTCCACTATTTATTCCATACCGTTATTTTGACACCACTATCATTGAAATTTTCTTCTCTATATGATATTATCTAATGGATGTTGATCATTAATACTTTAATTACATTTTTTCTTTTCTGTTTTTGAAGCCTTATATCTTGATTATGATCTCAAAATTTTTGGGAACAATTTTTATATGTTAATAACATATTTTTAATAAAACATTCTATTCTTATGGTTATATATGATTGCTAACTAATGAATCCAATTTTTACCCATATTGAGAATTTAACCTCATCCCTTATAATTTTACCGATCCCAATATTATTAATTATTTTTTAATCGGGACCCATAAAAAATGTAATAAGTGATAATCACATTTTGGAGATGTTGATGTTATTTTGAGAAATAAAATTTGTATGTATCTAGTCTCCAAATACACTAATACAATATAGTTCTTTGGAATGTATTGTAAATATAAGTATTGAATTTTCATATAAAATGATGTAATATTTATAGATATAATGTGTGTGTCACCTCAAACATCAATATATAAATTTTTTTCAATGCAATTGATTTTTAAAATATTTTTATTATGTTATATGCAATGCACGATTTTCTAGTTACTACAACTAATTTCATTTCCCTACAAATAAATAACTCATTTTTATATTTACCAAATTATATATATATATCTAATATATTATAATCTATAATATTTTAATATTTCATTCACGCATAATAAGATAATATGTATCTATGTTAATTTTTTCTTATGATATGTTATTAGGAAATTGTGAAAGAATTAGGTTATCAATGAGTCAATAATTTCTTTATCAATTAAATGAAAATTCACCCACTATTAAATTCAATTAACATGTAATTGAACACTAATAATTTTTTTAATCTCTCATACCCAGAGTAGGACTCAGGCATTTATTTGATATCACATCCATGAAATCAATTTTTTATGGATACTATTTTAGAGAAAATATTTGATTAAATTTCAATAATGAATAAACAGATGAATTTCTGGGAAAATATTGGAATTAAAACATCTAAGAGAGTTATATTTAGAATTCCAAATACCCCCACTAAATTACCCCTACATGTAGTCACTAATTTATGTTATTTATTTTTTGGTAATCATCATCAATATTCATATAATTTTTTAGAATTTGTGAGTAAAATTAAAATATTTATTAAAATTTTCAACTTTTTAAATTAAATGAAAACAAAAATTATTATTATTCACATTACTATAAACATAAATTAATGTGATTTTATATAATATATCATGAACATGGTATTTTTTAGAAAATTTCATTATGTAAAAAAATATACGGAAAATTTGGAGTACAAAATAATGTTCTCAGAATATTTCATAACAATATTACAATTGAAATTATAATACATTAAGACATTTAGAAACGTGACACACATTAAATGGGAAACCAATTAGAAGATCACACTTTTTAGAACAACCTGAAGTGGTGTCATGTGTTAGTAAAGGTTTTACATGACTAATAATATCAGTAATCATTATTTACTCTTACTGAAATAAGGAATTTAATTATTTAATCCAGTTAATTATGAATTAATAATTTATAAATATAAATCATAATAATTCCTATATTATATTCTAGTTTTTTATAAAAAATATTTTAATGATTTTTATGTTAAAAAAGGAAATTAAGTATTTAATATTTGAGTTTAATTTGAATAGGCTACATTGAAAAGTTAAATTAAAAATTTTCCAAAAATTATCACAAATAATTAAATATTATATTTTAAAAAATTAATGATATAAATCATAAATATAAATATTAGTGGCTTGTAATTTACTAATGAGTGAAAATACAATTTGTTTCATATAAAATGTTATTTCTAAATGGCATCAAAAACAAAAAAAAATGCTATCCAAAATGAGAAATAATTCAAATAAATAAATTAATATATTGAAAAAAATAATTTTCATTAATAATTTGAAATAATTATTAAATTAATATTGTAAAATCATGTGTTTTTTAAAAGGAAACCCAATCCTCAATATAATACATCAAACACAAAATTAAGTTAAAGTGAAAAACTAAATAATATTAAAATGTCATCATTAAAACATTAGCATTAGAATGGGGGGAAACAACCACACAAACAAAAAATAGTTTGAAAAAGTAAATATATTTATTTATTTAATTAATTAATTAATATAAAAAATTTAATACCATTCCTAAAGTAAAAGAAAATGTTTTTCTGAAAAAAATATTTATATGTGAACAGGTGTGTTTAATTCCATTAAAAAATTCACCCACGATGGATTATAGTAGTGTATATATATATATATAAACATATATAATATTAATTTGAATCATTAACATTAATTTTTGTTTTTTGAAATTATATATGAGAAAATAAAAATTTAAACATAAAATAATTATTTAAAAAAAGTTAGTTTTGGATCCTTTTAACTGTGAACCTAATTTAAATCTAGTATTTTAAATATTATAAATATTATTTGAGAAAATAGAATTCTTATATTTATTATGGATATTATAATTATCTTTCAAATTATTTTTGGTATTTTTCTGAGAAGATATTTTTTTATGAATAGTGAAAAAATAATCTATTTAAATTAAAAATTATTTCTCACAAAATGTAATTTTAGTGGTAAAAAATATTTTTAATGTTTTAAAAGATTAATTAGATAATTCTATTATCATTTAATCATATTTTGACCGTTTTATTCAAATTTAAATTGAAATTTGATAAAAAAAACATCACGAACCATTGAATTTGTTTTATTTAAAAACTCGTTTTATTATTATCTCAACAAGATTAATTTTAATTAAATTATGAAAATTAATTGTATTAATTTTTTAGAAATTGATTCAATGTTTGGAATCATAATCTCCATATTGAGTAAATGTTTCCCTTTTCTTTTTTCCATTATGAATTTTATAATTAGTAATAAACTTTATTGTCATGGTTAAGGGAAAATCGAGTAATTAATCATAAAAATAATTCGATAAATATTTAAAAACTACCATAAAACATGTAATAATTTTATTTAATGATTTATATTCAACAAAGAAAATAATATTGAATAAATTATGGACTTTTTAAGAAACCTAGGATTTTTTATGAAAATTATAATGTTTTATTTAATATAATGAAATCGTTTTTATAATCATGTCTCTCAAAACTATAACAAATTTTTTAATGGGTATATATAAGTGATATCTTTGACTATAACCAGTATTTAGAAGTAAATAATTATTACCTAAATCATTTTGGTTTACTTATAATTTCTAGGATTGAAAAATTAAATTAAATGGTGACAAACAAATGATGGAGTAATTGCTTCATTAATGGAATAATCGAATAAATGATGTTGAAAATATTATACTATATATAAGTTTATATAATTTATGTAATAAATGAATTTTATGGATGAATATTAGTTTTATATATGTTTTCAAAGAGTTGGTTTGACTATACCTTTATGTTATGTATCTCTAAAAAATCCAGAAATGAATAGTATCAAAACTGACACTAGTTGTATTTTAAAATATAAAATATTTAATTAAATGTTGTAAATTTATAAAATTTCAATATTTAAGGAAATATTAGAAATTTGTCCTAAAAATTCATAAATTACACTTTTATTGTTTATTTTATTATTATGGTAATTATATTGAACTTTAATGTATAAATTACTTGATTATATTATTAGAGTTACATGGGTTTAAATTAAAAGATAAGGATTAGAAAAATATTTAATATATTTGAAATTTTAATTGGATTTTTCTATTTATACTCATATTCATTTTAAATTCTACAAAAAACTCTTTTGAACCATATTTATTTGAAAATTAAATTATTTTAATTTAATAATTTTAAGAATTTTAAGTGTTCCCCTCCCCTCAATAATAAAAATGAAGACATTCTTATCTAATATTATCATGTAAAAACCTTGTTTAATTGGAAAACTTCAACATAATTACTATAATATATTCCATAATCAAAATATTACGTCCTTATATTAGTCAAAAAACCCACCTAAGAGGTTTTAAGGTGTTAATCAAAGGAGAGCATTCGAAGAATTGGAATCATTTTTAATTAAGTGTTTCAATTTTATATCTTATTACACTCATTAAAATCATATGACACCATGTTGAAATAATTTAAACTGAATCATAAATATACTTATATGCTATAATTTTAAAATCATCCCCTATAACTATCACCTCTTCCATCAAATTAGAAATAATTAATCGTTCATCTGTACCTGTGAATTATCACCTCCACGAAAAAAGATAAGTCATATTCAATCACAATATAAAAGTATTGGATATAATTATTGAATTAAAATATATGTATTATATACATTAAATATTTATTATTATAATATGAAAATATATCAATTACATTCATACCATTATATCAAATAAAAATTATAATGTCGTTCATGCGTAAATGTGAACTACCACCTCCACAAAGTGATGTGATTATTTTAGTCACCAAATCAAATGGAATATATATTAGAATACATAAATGATTTATATGATATTTTTTATATTAATATCATTATTTTCAGATAATAAAATATTTACCTTATTTCAATAATGATGATTGAAAAATGGAATCATTACTCATGCATACGTAGGGGCTACATTCCCTATTATTGTAGCATTGTTCATATTTCTCAACCATATAAAATGTTCTCGTTTAAAATTATAATTATTTTAATAATCTGATAAAAATTTCTTCAATATTATTTTTGATATTTTCTACTAATTACCATTTTGTCCATATTTGACAAACCAATTTCATTTTTGACTCAAATAATGAATATTGTCAAAACATCTAACATAATATTTAATAATTAAGTAATTGTTATAAAATTATATTAAGTGATATAAAAGAAATAATAAACATGAAAAATGTTCCCAAGAAACTAAATAGTAATAAAATAATATTATTCCTGAAAATAATGAACAATATGTGATAAATCTGACTCGAGGTAAGAGATTTCATCTCAATATAATTTCATTGATGAATTTCTTGATGATATGAACCTTTTTCTTTTATAATGTGTATATAACATCCATTTGAATCTTAATAACATTAATTTATTTATTATCAAGTTATTTAATGTTTTGTTAAATTTTATTATTTTATAGAGATTACGGTGGACATGTTCAGTGTGGTATGGGACATGTTGAATTTTTAATGATTTAATTATCACATGTTTTTATAAATTTAAATATTCATTAAATTATTTAAAATGTTTTTTTATTTATATATAAAATTAATTTATAATAAATTTCATGCATATGTTTAATTTCATTCAATTTATTTCAAATTGTATCATTTTACATGTTTTATGTAGAACTTTATGAAAAACAACAAAAGGAATGTTCTTTTTATCGTATATGACAACAATAACTTGTTTGCCACCATGAAAAATATTTGATATATGGATTCATCTATAATAATTCATGTTTTTTAAAATTAATTGAAAACCCATTTATTTTGTTTTCAGTTTATTTTTATGTTGAAAATGATTTTGCAAATGGACTGATTATTTCAATATCTTGAAATGGTTTCTTATGATTGAAAATAAAATTTTATGAGTGTAATGACGAATAATGAAATATTTAATGCCTTTTGATTATATAATGGTACTTGGACATTTTATGGGTGTTTACATGATAATATATGGATGATGTGGTTCTGTGATAACCTATAATGAATTTGATATTGAGATCATTTGTATGGATATTATATTTGTATGAGTGACATGTGTGGAACATTGTCATAGGTCTATTCCATTCGTAATAGTGACATATGTGTAGGTAATCCATATGGTTACTCCATTTTAGTATAATTATTAATAATTTTACCTAATTATATTATATGTTTTTATGATTTATCGTGAAAATTATAGATATTCAAAAGCTAAGATAGTGAACTTTTGAAATGTTGATCTCTTTTTAGGTTAAATAGTTATGTTTTTTTTATGAAATGTTTTATGTGATTTCATTAGAATAATGGTTTTAATTAATTATGGACCTTAATGAGTATCACTACACATCCCATTTTTTGAAAGGTTTTTCATTAGTATTAATAATAGTTGGGACAATGAAGTGGTCATGATTAATGCATTGAATACATGTCATGAGTATAAATTATGTTTTTTAAAAAGTGTTCATTTTGATAGAAAATATGGTTACTGAGTATAAGATCCAAATTTTATTTTATGGGAATAATTTTTAGGAGATTTAACAAATTATATAAATTTTTTAAATGAACATATACTATAATGCGATTTAAATTTCAAAAAGAGTAGAATAAGTAATGTTTTAGGGTGGATCATTACATTTTGTATTAAAGGATTCTTTAAACAACATTAGAGATTATTATTGTTTCTAAAGATATATATATATAATCATGAGATTAAAATTTTATGGATGATTATAATTTTATATTATTACAATCCCATTTTTGGCTTTAAGCTATGAAATTATAAGGTGACTAACTATATTTTTGAATGAATTCATCGTTGAGGTCGTTATGGGTTATTAGTGTTTTATATGGAAAATGAAAGATTTAAGAAAATATTATTGTCAAAGAATGTAATCGTTATTTATTAGGAGTTTTTTTTAATTATATTGTTTTACAAAAAAAATAAATCATGTATGATTGGTGACATCATATCGTGTCCAGCCAGGATGTGAGAATCTAACCCACAACCAAAGAGCTATAGGGGTGCATCGCCATCGTGTAGCCTATCTGGAGCCAAAGTCAGTATGAATTTTTCATTTTAGTTAAATTATTTTATGGATGTTGAAAATGTGGTTCTTGGTAACATATGTTTTATTGAATATATTTCAATGGATTTTTGGAATAATTTGGTGATTATGTGATGAATGTTATTTACAAAGTTGTTTGATTTATTGTGAACCATACATGATCATGGAAAGTAGTATACCATTGTATCTTATTATATAATAAAGGATATGTAATATATTAAAAATCAAATTTTATCTTGTGGACTAATGTGATTCAGGTTATTGATGAAAATAATTAACCTATCATGGAGAATATTTTAATAGTGAAAGTTATTTTTGGTAAAACATTTCAATTGAAATTGATGTTATTTGGTGCTAAATGTTAACATTTATCATGTACGTTTATGTGATTTAATAATTCTAATTATATAGGTTTTAGTCATAGTTATAGTGTTTTTGGTAAATTATAATGTCATTTTTTTGAATGGTTTATGAACAACATTGAAATACATTGATGAATTTTAGAGATTAAAGAAGTTTTTAATCATATTAATGTTTATCCATTTTTGGAATTATATTATCTTAACCCAACCATTTATTTTATGGTTATTGTATAAATACATGATAAATATATATTAAATATTTTTTGGATTTGGTAATTCCCTAGAAATTGATTCTAATGTATATAGCATAAAAAATTCAACTTATGATCTCAACATTTAGGAAAAAAGATTAGTTTTTAGTTCAAATTTACTAATGGATGAAACTATTTTTTTCAACTAATTATGTCACTTTTTACTCATAGTCTAGTAATTATATGAATTCCACAACTCGATGAAAATTATATTTAAAAAAATGTGATCCATTTACTTTTTTTACTAAGGAATCAATATACTATTAACTGTTTAAATATTTATGTTTTTTAATAGATAACTTTCTCCTAACCATGATATATATCACTCTCCCTTAAAAATTAATGAATAGTTTTATCTTCCAGTTCACTTTTTTATAGGTGTAATTATAGTATGTGTTATTTTTGGTGACCATAATACATCCCTTACATTTTTTATGTGGATGTTTTATTAACCCTTTATCAAATGTGGGGTTTCAATAATGGTATTTTGAAAATTAAAACCCTATTTTTTAATCCAATGATCAAATTAAGAGAATTCAATTTATAAATGGTGGGATAATGTTACATCACTAGTTTTTAAAAGGAACCCCTATGCTTAATAGCATACATGATACGAGACATTGAGCGAAGGTGAAAAACTAAATAAAATTTAAATGTTACAATTATAATGTAGTAGTATGAATATAGTTAATGAACATTATAAAATAAATCAAGTTTACACATGTATATATAATTAATTATTTTTTGATAAATTAATTATAAATTTATGAAAATATAATTTTAAAATATAAGGAAATGATTTTCTGAAAAAATATTTAAATGTATGGAAGTGTGTTTTATAACATTTAATAAATAAATGACCAATGTTATATTGTATTAATGATATAAATATAAAACTAATTCCAATGTTTAATAGTAAATTTATTTTATTTTCAATGCATTTTATAAGAACAAATACAATTTCAGACATAAAATGATTTTTTTTCAAAAAAGACCCTTTTCCCTCATTTTAATGTAACACCAACTTTAAAACAATTTGGACTATTTTCTAAATTTATGTTGAAAAAAACTTTTTATTTATACTGGTGATATAAAGATATCATCTCTTAAATTTTTTGTACTTTTTTAATATGACTATTTTTTTATTAATAGTGAAAATAATATTTCACTTTGATAAATAATTAATTATTCAATAAATGTACTATAGTGTTAAATAATTTTGTAATGGGTTTAAAAAATAACTAAATAATTTTTTTTATCATTTCACCCAATTTGGGTAATTTAAATCAATTTCACATTGAAATTATATATAAAAACATATTACACTTTTACCATTTACACATTAAAATCTTGTTTTCTTATTCTGTCAATGAGATTACTTTTTAATTAATTTATTCCATTTTATATTTAATATTTTTTAATGGATTAATTTTTAGGAATAATATGGTAAAAATTATTTGAAAATTTCCCTTTATATTTTTGAATATTATGGGCTGTAATGTTTGTAATAAATTTTATTATCATGTTGATGTGTAAATCACGTAATTAAAGATAAAAATAATGTCAAACAAATTATAAAACCACCCTATAAATTTTTATGATTTTATTGTATGGTTTAATTTCAATCTATAAAACCCTTGGGCTGAAATTATGGCCTTTATAAGTCAAATCTGTGTATTTATGACATTTATAATATTTTTATTAATTTAAAGACAATGTTTCCATTATCATGTCTGTCATAACTATTAAATTTTAATATGGGGTAATATAAGAAATATCATCTATTTTAAATGTAATTTAAAAATATAAAATAATAAAATTAATTATTTTAGTTTCTTAAAAGAATTAGTAAATAATTAATTATATTAAATAATGATATAATGATAAAGTTATAATTGCTTCAATAATGCGATAATAAAATAAATTATATGAAAAATATTATAAGAAAAATTATTACAGAGAATTTGTGTCATAAATAAAATTTATAGACAAATTTTACATGTTAGTTATGTGTTAAAATTGTTTGTTCTATAATATATTGATGTTATGATTTTCTTAAAAAGTCATGTAATTAATAGTGTTAAAGGTATCATTATTGGTATTTTAAAGTATAAAATATTTTATTAAATGATATAAAATTATTAAAAATAAAATATTCTAAAAAATTGTATTAATACATCCCTTAAATGTCATAAATAACACTTTTCTTGTTTTTTTCATGTTTTCATAATTATATTGACCCTCAGAGTATAAATTATTTGATAAAATTCTAAGAGTTAGATTGGTAAAAAAATTATCGATTAATAAATTGTAAAACCTCCAATAATTTTAATTTTATGATTATATTTATGCCCATAATCTTCCATTATTCATCATAAAATAATTTGGACTTTTTTTATAAGAAAATGGAATTTCTATTAATTTAATAATTTGATAAATTCTAAGAGTGTCCCTCATCTATCCTAGAAAAGGAACTAATTCTTATCTATTATTAAAATTATAAAACCTTCATGGTCAAGGTACGATCTTCCAAAATACCTTACGATAATAACTCCCCATATTATTATGGCCTTAGTTTAGTCAAAACACCATCCTTATAGGTTTTATGGTGTTAATCAATGGAGATTATCTAAAAAAGGTATCATTTTTAATTTTTTGTTTCTAGTATATTTCATCCTGCACATCCTTAAAATAATACTCCAATATGATGAAATATTAAATCTAGTATCCCCAATATATTTATATTTTTTTATGTTAATATCATCACATAAATCTATCTCCACTTCCCTCAAATGGTAATGAATTAATTGTTCGTGTGTACTTGTGAATTATCACCTCCACGAATCGATATAATCACTTTACATCAATGTCTCTCAAGATTGGTTGTAATGATAGAATAATTATTAATGTATGAAAATAATGACATCATTATCATCAAAGTATAATTATATATCAATTACATCGTTACTCTTCATGCACATAAAACTGATAACTTCTTTTATTCGTATGTGTGAACAATTATCTCCACAAAGCAATGTAATTCTTTTTTAATAACCAAATCCAAAAGATAATATATATAAGTATATATAAATTAATAATATAAAATTATTGATATTATGATTATTATTTATCTAGAAAATAATATTTATTTTCATTCCATAATAATCATTGAAAAATAGAATGGTTACTCAGGCATACATATGGCCTCCCGTATCCATGATTGTAACTTTGTTCATTTTTAATATCCATATAAAATGGTATTATTTAAGAGTATAATTTATGTACAAATATGAAATAAAAATTTATGAATATTATTTTTTAGATGACAGAAAAATTTCTACATTGATGATATTTGACATAGCAATTTCATTTTGGAATAAAATAATGAATATCAACAAAACGTCTGACATATACATTCCTAATTATGTAATTGTTGTGAAATGATATTAACTGACATAAAAGGATTTATAAAATTGAAAACGGTTATAATGAATGTAAATAATTCACATTAGATTATTATTTAGGAATATAAAGAACATATTTAATGAATCAGAATAATGGTAAGGGATTTCATCTTAATCTACTTTCACTGTGGGATTTCTTGATTTTATGCACCTTTATAATTTTATTAGTTGTATATAACACTCCTTTGACTCATCATGTCCTTAAAAAATTAATTATCTTGTTATTTAATTCATTAAAAGTAATTTTTTATGGACATTAATATTTAAATGTGCAGAGTGGTATGATACACAATTAATATTTAATCATTTAATTTTCACATCATTTTTTCATTTTAATAATGTTGAAATTAATTAACATTTTCATTTATCTTGATATAAAATTACTATTGAAACTTTTTTATATATTTTTAATTTAAATCAATATTTTCCAAAACGAGCCATTTTTATTAATTTATATAGAATGTTTTAACATACGAAAAAAGGAATGTTTTTTATTGTATATAAATACAAAAACATCTCTTTCATCATGAACATTATTTGATAAATGAATTATTATATAAGGATTATATTATTAATTTAATATAAAACCCATTTATTCCCTTTTTTATGTATTTTGATATTGGTAATGGTTTTGAAAATGGATTGATCATTTCAATATCTTGAAATGATTTCTTGTGATTTCAAATGAAATTTTTTTAGTCAAATTTTGAAAAATGAAATATTTTATGTGTTTGCAGTATGAAATTGTATTAGACACTTTAAATGTTGATGTGTAATAATCCATGTAAGTGTGGTCACATTATATCCTCCAATTCATTGGTTATAGAAGTCAGCCGTGTAGATATTCGATTTGTAAGAGTGGCAATATAGAAATATGTTGTATAACTATTCTATTAGTAAGTGTTTCATGTATAGAGGTAGACAATATGTTTATTCCATTTTAGTATAATTATGTTCCATATTACCTATATATATATTAATTGTATTGTATGAGTTTTGTTTTGTAAAATCATTGTTTCTGAAAAGTAAGGTAATAATATTTATGAAATGATGATTACTATTTCTGGGTAAAATGTTAAATTTTTATGTAAATGTTTTATCGGTTCCCATTAGACTAATATTTTTCTTTCATTATAGGACTTACTGATCATTTGTGATCATCACATGTTTTAAAATTATTTTTACAAGTGGTATGATTATTAAGTACAAAGAAGATGTTAAGATGAAATTATTAGTGATGTGCCATGAGAATAAATAATGTTTTAATATGTTTCCTTTCATAGAAAAAATTGATACTGATTAGAAGTGTCCAGATGTAATTTATTGGATAAATTTATAATTTTTTCCCAATTTATCAATTACTCTAAACTAAAAAGATCATCGAAAGTGATTTCTAGTTCAAATATAGTAAAATATGTAATTTTGATAGTTGGGTAATTACAGATAATCGCTAAAATATGTTTTTAAAATAAAATAAATAATCATATTTTATGTGTTTAAAAATTTTAATATTATACTATTCCATTAAAATTTGTTTTTATGTTTTTGATATTATATTTTTGTAAATTAAAAATATAAAAATTATTATCAAATACATTTTAATTTATTTTGAAATTTTTATAGTTTAATTTATATAAAACAATTAAATAGTATTAATAATAATTGAAAATAAAATCATAATTGATTATGTTTTAGTTCATATCAAATAAAATTTATATCATCCAGTACCTAAAATAATTTCAATTATTAATAGTACTAATTTTATTTATCAATAAATAAAATCCAAAAAAAATTACATTCATGATTTTTTTCATAGTTGATTCCAGTTGGGTTATCTATTAATGTTCATAGATTGTGTTATATTAGGAAATATAGACATTTTGTATAATGATAGTCAATATCTTCAGTTTGTGTGGTTGTTGTACTAGATCACCAAGGATAACAGTGATTGATATGGTGGTCATAGAGAATGATTACAATTGTAGGGTGTCTATTATTAAGAAAAATTCAGGAAAGGGTTAGGTATATTGAATAATGTTGTAGAGGAGGCGAAATTTTTTCATGGGGAACAACATTCATTGTTAGCTAAAAAGTTTCAGGCTGGTAGAATCTAGAGTGGGAGAGAGAGGACATCACAAGTGATGTTGTTGGGGAAGAGTATGGGGTAGTATGTTATGGGTATGTAGTTTATCCAAATAATGATAAGTGTTGGAGTAATATATTTTTTAGAGGGGGTTGATGGAGATATGGTCATAGAATTATAATTTAACCAATCTGAAGTGGAGGAGGTGGGGATTATATGTAGGGAAATTTCCTTTAACAATATTAGTCAAGGAAGACGAGGGGTATTCTAGTTTCTTTTGTGTTATTCTAGTCCAGTTTCTTCATTTCCAAATAAAATCACTTATTAATTTATATTTGATGGTATATAATGTTTCCATTATGTTCCTTCAATTAATATTCATATATATGATATTTCTTATACACAAACATGTAATAGTGGATCATCTATAAATATTTTATTTCTGTTTATTTGTATCACCCTTTTATTAATTATATTAAATGTAATGTGATAAAAATACTTTGGTCTGGATTTTTTGTGGACATCTATTTTATTTTTTTAATATTTTAGAATTTGAATTAAAATAAAAATTTAAATAAATTATTAGGTCATTTTAGCAAGAATATCGTGTGTAATAGTTTTTTTGGTAAATATAATGAAAAATTGAGAAAATCTCATTTTTCTAAATATTGAATTATTAATTATATTTAAACACTTTAATGAATAATAAAATTTCATTTAAAAGAGAAATTATTCTCTAAACTGAATTTTCATATACTTATCAATTAAAAAACTAGATATATGCATGTACTTTATAATGCGTATCAAAGATTTTGAATGTCATTCATATTCATGAAATGAATGAAATATACATTTTTAAATCATTTTATTATTTTTTATTTTTTAAATTACACAAGTAATAATATTCACCAAATAAAACTTTTCATATTCGTCTATGCATCTTATCTATTTTAATCATATATTTATATTTTAAAATATCTCCAGATAAAATTTATTCAACTCAAAAATCATGAAATATGACTAAAATATCGGAGTAAATAATGTATATGAAATATTATAAACTAAAATTTTATTTTTTTAACTATTTTGAAAAAATTTAAATTTTGTATTTTAAGAAAATTGGCTATATATTTTTTTAGTTAATATATTAGTAAAAAAATAGAAAAATTTACTTTTTTTTGAAATCTCAGGTTGATTATGTCATTAACTTATCTTTTATATTAGAATACATAAACCAAGAAACATCATTAACAGTAAAAAAAATTTAAATTTTTTTGACCCTATAAAAAAAATTTATATAAATATGATAACGTAAATATGTTATTGTTAAAATAATACTTTATTAATTTAAGGATAATTGATTTAGATATTATTATGATTTTGGTAGCTATCTAACAAATTATAATTTTTTCCATCACTAGTTATGGGAGGTTGACTATAAAAACTCTCTTAGAAAATTATTTCCATTAATTTGAACTATATTTCATATAAATATTTAAAATAGAGGAAATAGGGTCCAAGGGTTTTTCATGATCCAAAATAAAGTTATAAAGATTTTATTCTAGACATTATTATGATATATCCTTGTGTTCTTTATAGGTTTTTTATTGTAATGTTATAATTGGGCAGAACTTGTATGTTTTATCAAGTAAAAGTTAAAATAAATAAAATCAGTGTTCTTAATTAAGAAAATTCAAAGATTACATATTCTTAATGATCATATTTTTATAAAATATATTATTGGGAGAACGTTTCTATTGTTTCTACATATCAAAATATTTTTTATTTTGTGATATTTCAAATAATTAATTTTTTTAGAATTCTAGTTACTATAAAAATCATGATCAGAATATCCATTTGGATCTTATATATTTTTATTTTAATTTTTAGGATAATAATAAATGAGGGGATAGATTTTACTACTAGTAATATGAGTTAAAAGGAATACAATATTTGTTTTCGGACCTAATTTATTATTAGGGTCCATGCAAACATTTCAATTTTAATCTCTCATTATTTATTAGTGATTATAGGTCTATCTGACCCTTGACATAGTGTTCATATAGTGACCAAGATACCCACAAGACTATATTTGTTATCATATTATTTGTGTTTAATGTAATGATCAAATTTATGGGATCATGTTGTGTTCATACCACACCCCATAATAATCTTGGCAATAAATCACAATTAAATTAATAACCATCATGGATACTGACAAAAATAAGGAATTATTTGGATGAGTTAATTATCTAAATCATATTTGTTTAATAAATAGAAAATATAACATTTATCACCCATAATACTCAAAACTATTGGTTTTCATAGTGGGTTGTGTGACGGAATAATTGATTATAACATGGAAACTGCGTTATAGCCTATATATCCCTCAAAATATTATTTTACATTTATTATAGTTAGATTTGATAGAAATATATTTGGAGAGGTATTATGATATAAAATTGATTATATATTTTGTGTGGCTATAGTTAAAATTTTATCATATATTGTGAAATTATATGTATATGGTTATAAATGTTAATAAACTACATTTGTGGATTTGACATAGAACATTTAATATCACTGTATCCTAATATGGTTATCTACCAAGTAATGTATTATATCACAACGTTTAATTACCCAACATTAAATTTCCATAACATATGAAAAACTACAAAAACAATTATATTAATATTATATTTAATATCATATTTTTCTCTTTTGATTGTCACCTCTATTAATAAAGCACATCGAGGCTTGATTCTCTATTAAAAATATATGCCATATTTTATATATTATGCTAGGTTGTTCTCATTTTTTACTGGTTGGATGAAGATTGTTTTTAACATTATTTTTGGAGAGATGTCATTGATGATTCTTTTTGGAGAGGATGGGAGATGTTTCGAGATGATATTGGTTTCTTGGAAGTTGTGTATGCATGGATTAGTGGCTATTATATCACAACATATCTAACTATTTTGTTATAGATGAACACCATCCATCATTTGGGAGGCTAATTCTAGGTTCTTTCAATAAGAATCTAACAATATATCATGTGGGGAACTTGAATAAATGTGTTCTTATAGGATCTCTCCCAGCCATCCATGAGGGTTACTTACCTAATAGTCATTTTTCTGAGTTCTATGTGCAATTTTGAGGTGACCGATTTCAAAGAATAATATGAGTTTAGTATATAATTTCTATTTATTTCAATCGATATTTTAATATTCACCTCTTCACCATTCAATATATTTTGGACCTAATCATTGTGGAGACCCAAATGTGGCATTTTTGGACCTTCTCGACTTCTTTTATAAAGGATCAATGTGTGTTAGGAATAATTTTATCTCTCTATATATTTTTTCCTAAGACAAATTAATTAATTCCATACACCATAATTTTTATTAATCAATGTGTGTTTCAATAGCATAATTTTGTTATTATATTCTAGTTATGAATTGGGGATTATGATTCTATGATCTCTCCATGATTATTATATTATTTTACTCTCTATTGGTGGACCAGAATTCTAGTGATTATTGAATGTGATTTAGTTTTGATTCTATGTAAAAAATATTTATCACCTAATTTATCTTCGGTTACTATAAATTACAGAAGTCTAATTAATGAAAATAATATATTTGATATCAATTTTTATTTTGGGGGGATTGCTTTTTGGATGGAATGAGTGGTGTTTTAATGGGACATTCCTCAAAAATTGTCTTAATATCATATATTTTAAAATTAAATTCATATTGATGAATTTGAATCTAAAAATGGATTTTCAATTATATGATATTTTATTCTGTTATGTAAAATTGATTTATATAATGTGATCATGTTTATTTAATTACTTATGAAAACATTTATATTGGGAGCTTAGGTGTTTCAAGTTATGTACATATGGAAAACATATTGAGTTTTTTTTAAAGAGCCTCTATTCCTATGATAATGATAGAATATTCCAAGATATGATATCATTTGGAGTTATAGTATCTAGAGCTTAGATATCATTCATGTTTCCATGTATGTATTCTAATAGACTGGATTCGACAATTGCATCATTGTATACATGATGCATTTATTTTTTTTTTGATTGATTTAACGCATGTTTATGTTATTATATTTACATGGATAATCATATTTATTCATTTATTATATGTTTCTTATACCTTACGCATTTGTATTTTATGAGAATATAAAGTTATTTAGACAAGAAAAAAAGTATTTCTTAACAAAATGAATCTACATTTGACATATAATAATAACTGGTTTTGGTTTTAAATATATAAATATTTATTATATAGTGATAGTCGATGTTTATATTCATAGGCGGAAATGTACAATACATTAAAAGACACACCATAATTTTTTATTGCGCATTTTTATATCATAATTTTCTGAAATAGTGTAAATTGATTCCCTTCATGTAATTCACTAAATTCTATTGGTTGTTCTCACAAACATAGAGAGATGGACATATGGTCATAGTTCAAAAAATTGGAAATGTTTTCTATAATTTCTTGGTTTCTATTAAAAAAATTTCATTTTGGATTTTCCTTGTTCTTATCATTGATATATATGTCACGTATACAATTTTTTTTTTTTGATTTAACATCTTTTTAGTTATTCGTAGGACATGGTTTCAATTTTGTTTTTATCTATACCCGTTCGTGACTCATCTAAAGGGACATTCCTTGTTGACAAGGGTTCTTTCATTGCACAATTCTATCCAAGAAAATTAAAAATAATAATAGAATTTACATTTCATTGGTTTGTTTCTATATCTAGGCTATATTTGAGTATGAGCTTCCATAAATCGTGTACTTTCATTGGATGGGTGTCTATACAGATTATGTCCATGTCTAAACTTGAGTTAAACGGGGTGGTCAGAAAATTACTTCAGGATTGAGCTTGGTTTATAAGTTTATTTAAATGAAAATTATTCATAGTTGATTTTTATGAATAATTTAATTTAAATTTTTTGTCACTAAATCATTAATTACACATTTCCTATATTTTTTATTTGTTTTATGGCTTAATATGGTTACATGATTTTTGGATTTTGATTTATGTATTTTTTTCATTAGCTAATTGGATATATATTTTTGTTCTTCTTTTATAATCACTCATATAATACCTCTTTCGAATCCAATTTAGTAAACTATGAGATAAGATGAAAATTTGAATAATCAATATGACCATTTATTCGTGGAAGATATTTTCCACACAAATTAGAATCTTTATCAAGAAGGAGTTGAAAAAAAATCCAAATGGTGGATCGTGGATGAAAATTTTCAAATAAAATAACATTTTTCTCCACATTTGATAAGGGTCTAAAACAATATAAAGAGTATCTTCAATTTATTGGTAGGATGTTATGATATTTGAAAACCCTAGGGATTATTATTAGGATTTTACACATTCATGATTAAGGGACTAGGAAAAAAAATTTTGGATGCTGTTTTGAAAGATGAATTATAAAATGATCATTACTAGAATCCATTAAACAAGTAATTTAACTAAAAAATTCTATCCGGGAAATTTTAGTTGAAATATACATGGGATGTTATAACTATAGTGAATAGAAAATGTTTTTATTTTTAATTTACTACATATTTCACTAGGTTATTCCACTGAATAAAAAAGATGATTTGTAATTGTTAGGTTATGTATTTGAGGGTAGAGATGGGTTTGGGGGACAATTTATTTAATGTTGATTATATTTTGAATTTGGACCTTATATGAGGTGTTTGGTAATATATCTATGGATAAGGAAGTCATATCATTGAAAATAATTTTATGTTGATGTTTAATTATAGTGGTTGGTTTTGTGGGTGTGTCATCCAGAAAGCAAACAAAGAGTAATGACAGTATATTTTCATTAAAAATAGTTTTTATATACCCTTAAACATTCTAGGTCATTCTTAGTGGATAATAATCATATTTGAATGGTAATATAATGGCAGAAACCATAATTTCTATTTGAAATTATGAGTTTCATAGTCTTAGATATTTTTATAAGAGGGTCATTCAATATTTCTCCATGATTGTGTCTATAAGGATATAATTAACATAAAAGCGTGTAATTTTTAACTAAAATAAAAACATTTATATATTGTTTTGAGAAACTAAATGATGTGGATTATATTAGATCCAGTTCTAATCCTTCTGGAACATTGTTCAAGATACAATTTTTTTCATTGATTCCTTAGGAAAGAGTCTGAGTTTTGTCTTCAGGTAGAGAAAGTTTGTGGCTACCTAAAGTTCTCTCTAATTATAACTTCATGGGATGAACTGTCCTACATATGAACATGAGTTAGAATTCATGATAAAATCTCTTGAATCAATATGATAAAATATTTTTTTGTATTTTTTAAGGGTAAACTAAGGTTATAAAATATTATAGAAAATTTTTACTCAGAGAGATCTAATCTTTCAAATGATATGATGGGTTGAGTATCTCAAAAAAATTATTTTAATAAATCATAAACATATATATAACAGAATTAAATTCCTAACATATTGAGTTGGAAGTTACCGACTAAATCCTTTATGGAACCATTGGATGGGTGGTCTATATTATATTTTTATTCAGTGATGTTCTTGAGAGTGAATAAGGCCAGTGGGTAGTTTTTCATTTCTCATGTATTTTTTTTGTAGTAATTTAATTATTGGATTAATAATTAAGTGGTTTCTGAAACTATATTTCTGTTTTTTCATTAAATCCTTAATGGTGGAGAGCGCTCAGTTGACTTGTCTTAGTATCATGTAATTTGTTTTCTTAAGATAGGTTGGTCATTTGAATATATTCAAGGAAAGAATTGATAGATTGTAGACACCAATAATTTTTGGAACATACACCCCTGGTGTATAGAAATGTATCATGATATGATAAGTTATTATTGGTGCTCAGTAATGGGATCATCTATTAGAATCATCCCATAATGATGCCTTAAATTAAAAAAAATGCAGAGCACCAGGTACCTTCTGGATTATGTAACTATTTACCCATACTAGTATCGTTGTGTGGTGAAATATATATATATTTTTATATATATATATCCTAATATATTTATTAAAGAATCATAGTTGGTGTTGTTTGATTTTTGTGATCACTGATAAACATATGAAATTGGATCATTTCTTCCAAGTTATGGAGTGGAAAAATCATTAAGATAATGATAAATGTATATATAAATTATCATGAATCATTATAGTGTTTTTTATAGATATTTTATTTGGAAACATTGTTTTTATTCATGTTTTGTAATTTTTTGGGAGTCTATGGATTCCAAACTACAGTTAATCATGACATACAACAATGTAGATAGATGGGAAGGTTGTATGAGATTTCAAATGTACTAATGATAATATTTGGGATTTCATTCTTGATTTATATGCTGGAAAAAATGGGAGAACATTATTTAGATGGTTTATAACACATTCAGAAGATTATTAGAATGTTACACGTGATAGAAAAGAGGTTATAGACAACACATTGTGGACACAAATGAATTTCATACATTATTAATTTCCCATTAGCGTTATTGGGAGGTTATTGGGTCGTTTTTATCATTTAATATTCTTATGGAATACAACATTTTGGAATTTAGGCAATGCTCGACCTAATGTTTTTCCCCTTTTTAAAATTTTCAATGACATTAAATAGTAGCATGTTATCTTTTCTTTTCATATAACCTGACATAGATTCTTGAAGTGTATCATTTTACATATATGGGGATGAATTAACCTGATCATTCCCATGTGATTGAATTGGTTAATGTTGATCATTAGGTTTAAAAAATATAGATTAAAATAAATTTCAATTTAGGGATCACCAAGATTCATTTCTAAAAGATATAAAAATTTGTCTTTATACTATAGAAGTTCATTTCAGATACCCATGAAACATGGGAGATGGATGCTTTGGTGAAGAAGTTGTGGAATTATTAATTTTTGAGTTTAGAATATATAGATTAATAATAAGGAATAAATAATTTATGATGGGTGAATTGAAACACCCATACACCTTCATTGAGTTAAGCCACTTGTACTATATTGGGAATTTTTGTTTACCTCAACAATAACTACTTATATTCAATTAATCCTAGTTGTTTCTATCTTTACTAAACCATTATAGGGGTCATGGGTTTGTTTCAATCCTTCTTTGAGGGGACAAAATATGTTCTCAGGGGAACACGGTTATTCATTTATCATGTTGGCTGATGTGGCCTTTTATTCTATTATTTTTTCACATAATTTTCATTAAATTATTTATGTTTCAACTTCTAAAATAATATTTAGAGATTAATTTATTATTTATTTATTTTTTGTCAAAATAATTCACATATTAATTCATTTTTAATTATTTTTTTTCAATTTTTATCATATTTTTTTAGTTAATTTTATATTCATTGAGTAATTATTGGTCAAATAGTTTCATGTTTAATTTTTGTGTCAATTGTTAAATTAATGATTTTATGTCTAATAATGGTTTCATATATTTTGGTTATTAATTTTTCAATATTTGAGTTACAGTTATTTTTGTAATATTATTTTAGAATATTAAATGAAAAATCATAGATTATTTAGTTTTCTATTAAATTAATTTATTTTTTCATAGTTTTTTATTTTTTATTATACATATTTTTAATTCATGATTGAATTTAAAGATAATTTCTCTGTAATAAGTTAGAAAATTATTAAAATATCATTATAATTCTATTCATTCCAAACTTTTAATTTCATTTTATTAATGAGTTTATTATTTTAATAAAATCGATACTGATTTTTGACCATTGATTCATTTAACTAAATAATTTTTAGGAATTTATTTTATTTCAATGTTTAATTATCATTTTATCATATTAGAAAATAAAATTTTATTTTATTAAAAGTTGAATTATTATGTTTGTGATTCTATTTTATTTTTAAAATTCACTAGCATGTTGGGTACTAGAAATAAAAAAAATTAGTAGCCTATGTATTAATTTTTTTGCAGTTGAAATGAACTTATTATCTCATATATAATTTAAAAATTAAATCATTTTTTTCATTTCCACTTTACAACCACATATCTATTTTCTTTTTCATGGTTGTGTATATTTCCAGTTCTAGGAATACAATCCCAAAAATAGTTTTTTATTCATCTGCCCGCATATTAGATTAGATTTTCTTCCTAGGTATCTAAATTGAAAAATATAACACCATATAAATGAATTTCGCAGATCATAAGATCAAAAAACATAAAGGTAGAAGAAAAATTGATTCAAATCAATCTTAAAGATGAATATTACATTTTATGTGCCTAGACCAGTGTGGAATCACTTAGAGTGAGAGGGGGTGAATCAATTATCCATTAAAATTTTTAAAAATTCATTCATTTAAAATAAACCTATATGGCTAGTTAACTCCTTGAACCAATATTAATTATGTCTCCTAGCCTAAACATGAATGATTCTATAAATATAAAAGAATTGATCATAAGGATTTATGAAGTTCGATTCAATTTTACACTCCTTGTTCTATTGGTTATTCACCCCAAAATAGGTTCTATAATATATTTAGATGAATGATTATAATTGTTGATACAAAGTCACACTATATCTCTTCGTATTCTCATATGGGATTCTTTATACTGCATCTCATAGTGTAATAGAGTCTCACTTGCTTACTATAGAGTCTCATTAACTTCTTCTGCACTTGAGTCTCAAAAGATACACCTTCTAACCGACTCACATGAGAGTATAGTATTTGATGGTATTGATTCACTTTAGATAGAACTTATTCTCTTCCAATATGAGCTCGATGAATGACACATTCCCTTATACCACCTCAAGAATCTTCAACATCGTTTGGTAAGGTATGTTTGACTTGCTCAAAAATTATGATAACTGGTTCTGATCAGTTATCACTGCAAAAATTCTGGGGAAATTCGTTTTTCTTTTGGTGAAGACCCAACCTCACACAGATGTATAAAAAAGGTGCAAACAATTTCATCAAGAATGTAATTTTCTAGAATGATCTTTCAAAATGTCATTTATGTCTGCCTTCTTGAATTCTCAATCACTATATACATGGTTATAAGATCATATATAATTCTTCTTGGCTAGAGTCTTAATTGAATTCTAATTCATGCATGGGTTTCAAGGGATCAAAACTCCTTGATTTGGGTATCTCACTATCTGGTCACATATGCATATGATTATGAACAGTTTAATGCATGTATAACATGTTTCGTGTAATTCCAAACACACACTGATCACTTGAATAAATGGTATAGATTCAACGTGTGTATGTCATGAATATACACATATACTTTTCACAGAGTTCATTCTCTTACTCATTATTCACAAGAAAATTCTTCCTCACATGTGCATTTGAATGAATGTATGTTTAGATATGATTTTTTTGATACTCGAACACGCACAGTTCATTCACAATCATCCTTTTATATCCACATTTCATTTCAATAAAAAGACATTAGAGGCTAATATAGGCGTGGGTGGCCTAATACCTCTTGTGCAAAAACCCATATGAGTATGGGTAGGTGTAGCGCTTGTATTATCATTCTTCTCAATGATGTAGTGTATATGTACACAATATCAATAACTCACAGACCTTATTGCCTACAAGAGAAGAATGGTATCCTAATTCTTCTTTTGGAAAAGAATTATACATGAAATTGGTTCATCATTTGGTGTATGTATTTTATTCAGAAAGGTAGTGTAGATCGCCTTCACAAAGTATAGAAAGGATTTGATTGCACCAGTTGCATACAATTGATATCTTCATCAGGGATCATGATAAGGGGTCGGATAAACCAGATGTGTGATCAAGGATTCTTAATCACATAGAGGGTGTGGTTATCACTTCTTCATGAGGATGCATCAAGAGTTCTTATCACTTATCGAAGTCCTCTATATCCTCTATTATCCTCACACATGAATGATCTATGTGGAACCAATGATTTGTGCTCAGTTTCTCTAGATAAATGAGATAATTATTAAATACTATCAACACCAAACCCACAGTCTAGGGATATATATATATAGGAGAGGATCTCAACATTTATTCGTGTTCAAATCCTATAATAATCGTTATTTAAATCATCCCTTTGAAAAGGATGAGAACCTCAACTATTAAAAATTCAAACACAGATATAGAAATGCTGCATATTATGGGTTATTTTTATACAACGTGGGCTCCTAATTTTACATGACAAAATCACATGCATGTATTGAGAGTCTCATGTGAATCTTAATCACAAATGCCCAAGTTCCTCGACATGGGCTTGATCATCCTATTGCTTTGGTCTTCATTTCTTATTCTTGTTTTGTTGCATGCATGCAATTTCTATTGCATGCATTAGTTATATTTCTCCACATGATCATAATGCGGTTGAGTTTCTCTTCAATAGTTTTTGGATGTGAGATCTTTGTGGTTCAATTGCAACTCCAGCGTACTGTGGCGTCAAGTGGTCGAGAGGTAGATGATGATGACACAGACTCTCACAATATGATTGATTAGTATAGTTTGGATACAAATAGTGCATATCAGTTCTCAAACCATGATTAAGATGAGTGGCTGATAATTTTCATGTGACAAATGGACGATCACAATTTTATTGTAGTTGTTTTAAATATTTCCCACTTTGAATCCCACAAATGGATGGGGTTTGGATTAATTAACAAGCCACACCATGAATGGTCTATATTACTCATTCACTCTATATAGTACAACTCTATAACTTGTTCTCCCTTCGAGGGTGATCTGGGATCACCCAATTCTCTTCATCCATGCCACACGTCACGATGTCGCTTGCAGGATCTCCCATGCACTAGTGAGTGTTCTCTTGTATGCCCCATGTGCTCTCAAATTAAGCCAACCATACTGGATAACTATCTTGGTTTGACCTCATCCTCTAATTTTGTTGTGAGTCCATCTCACATGGATGGTTCTCATGAAAAGTCAAAAAAAAAATATGGTACGAATTAGTAAAAAATGAATGTCAAAATTCATAAACTAAAGCAACAATAATAAATCCTTTGTGCAAGCCATTTCTTGATCTTATTCTCATTCATTAAAACAATTCTAAAACAAAATTATCAAATCTTAATCATGGAAATTAATGAACTTTTCTAGGGAATCTTCAACAACCTCAATAATTTTTTTTAATCAATGGGTCAAATTCAAATCACTACATCGATCATATACCCGAAAATATTAGTCAGAGGCAAGCCCCTGACCATTTATTAAAAGAAAGAAAAATGCAGCAAGCAGTTACAACAAGGTAAAAGAAACAGCTACATATCATAAAAGTCACACCCATCTCCACATCCATGATGAAGTGATTCCTCCGCCGTAGCCGATTCCCACCTTGAACAATCATACTGCTTCAATATCTTGGCACACTTCCTTCCGAGATTCAATTTTTCCAAGGCAATATACTCCTTAGAATAATTCGCTTCCCAACCCTCCTTCCCGAAGGAGGACCTGGTAGATATTGGCTTTGGCAGGTGAGAATAGTCTTTCCTTTTCTTCCTTCGCGGTGGGGCAGTCATCACTTCATCATGCACAGACAGCTTCTTTTTTGCACCCTGCACAGCATCACTGAATGAAGTCTAAGGCATTCCACTAGTATTTTCTTTATCACTATCAGTGCAATCCCCCGAGTTCACAGCAATATTCACATCACGATATCCATCTATCGCCTCCCCTTTTTTTTGAGGTCGTCTATTAGTGTCAATAACTTCAATACAATGTGAATGATCCACAACCATATGACCAATATTTATCCCATTCATCACATCCTCCTCACAGGCTAAAACATTACCATTCTAATATGCTTTTGTGCTGTTTCCATACACATATTGACACATTATTTACAATAAATGAAACACTATAGTCAACAATAATCCAATTTTTATTTTATGGTAATTATATCTTAATAATAGTTTATATAATTAAATATGTGTTACAATACTTTCTACCATTATTGGAAACCAAATGAAATGGTTTAGTGGGGAATGTACAAAAACATCTTCTCATCCCTAGAAACAATAACTTACTAAATTTTTTGAGAGAGGGATGATTTCACATGGTTAACGTATAAATGAGTATTTATTTAATAATTCTTTTTTATACATGGTAATACTAGTGTAGAAAATAATATAGATATGACCAAGGTTTTCAATCTTATACATAATCAACCATACATGTGAAATCATCCTCATAATGTATCTATTCTTAACCATGAAGCTGTAAATAATTCAATTTATCAATGAAATGCTTAATCCTAAGCATACATCACCAATGATATTAAAAAGATTAAGTATAAATATATATCCCCCCTATAATTACATCATGAAAACAATAAAGCACTCCACCATAATTTACATCGTAAATACTATTAAGAATAAAGGATAAATGTGTGGTTGGAGTACCTCATTTTTTTACTTCTAGAGATGATATAAATTTCATGATTTGTCATGAAATAATCATTGATATGATCTCCTTTATATTTTCTCCCCCTAAATAAGTGGAATCCAATTGAGTTAACCTAGTGAAAAATAACATTAGATAATCTTAATTATTTTAATCTTGGTAATATTTCATTGTGGAACATTACTAGTATTTATCAAATAACAAATACTAAGTTCAACGTGTTATTATCCACCATGTTCATTAAATTATCATCATGAAAATGACCTTAAAATTATATTCCCTTTAATGTATAAATAGAAAAATAATATAACTAACTATGATTTAACAGTTGTGCAATTTTTAATAGGTGCAATGGGGTTGTGAATTTCTTCTCAAACCATGAAATTATTTACTAATAGAAAAAATTTGTCTCGTAATCATCATGAAGGTGTCTCTGAAAAATTTTCCATTTTGATATTTTATTGATATCATGAATCATTTACTCCCTTTCACAGTCAACCTGTTCAGATTGTTTATACTAACATATTCCATTAGTGAAGTGGATTCTACTGGTGAATGTTTTCTAATTTTCAACATCTTCCATTGTTCTGGTTAGATAGTTATAAATTTGATTGAAATATATCCATCCTATTTTCACATTACACATAATACTTGTCAGACACTTGAGTTGTCTTGTGTTTATAACCTCTTAGTAAATTTTGATTCCTCTTCTTCTAGATTGGTCTATTTTTCATTTTCCGTTACTTTAAGTAGTACATCATCATCATCTGTTTTTAGTTCTCTAGAATCAAGCATTATATTAGGCTAGAAAACTAAACTCTACTATCATGTTATGGTTTGGAGAGCCCATATGGTTTCTTTAATTCTTTCAAGGTACCATTCTTAAAAAACTTATCAAAATCAACTTCATGAATGTCTTTAATCATTCATATATTCTCCTCGATTGATTCTCATTTTAATTTCAGATTTAATCCATTAATTTCCATACATTTTTTGTTGGGATCCATATTCTAACATGTTATTCCATAGTAGAAGCCATATTTTATTAGTTGATATGACATTCATGGAATCCAATATAATATTATTCTTTTAAATAGATTCTTTCATAGTTTTATTAACTTCATTGTTATGCATATTCCAAATGGAGGTCTTTTAAACTATTTTTCTTTTATGATGAAATTTTTGTGGAATTTTATTCTTATCAACATATCTATGAGGCATGCTTGGTGGAAACCAATATTCATTATAACTATGACCACTTCTATAGAAACTATCAAAAAATTCTTTGAGATATTCAAATATCCTCTTGATAGAATGATTATTCTTAATAAAATTATTCAACTTTATATTTGAAGAATGATTCATTTATTCACTTCTACATTCCATAAATGTAGGCATTCCATTGTTTTCATATTCTAACACATTATGCCAGCAACAATTGTCCTGATTCCCAAACATCTGGAAACACTAACAGTAGCCTATTAATATCATTGTTTTTTTGGTAATATTAGTCTTGGTAGATTTAGTAATTTTTTGTTTATGGAATTGTATTTTTTTATTTAGAGCATCCATATTAGAGTTATTATTATTAGTAATTATATTATATAACCTTGATGTTTTGACATATGTATTTTTTATTTTTTCTATCCACATATTCCCATATTATATAATATAACCTCTACATGTAGATGAAACTACATTAGTAGATATATAAATAACTAGTTTATGAGATACAATATTCTTGGTAGATGTTTCCATTATAATATTAGATGATCTAATACTATTTTTATAATCATTGTCCATAATGAATGCTTGAATGTCATCATCTCTTCTTACATTTGTTTGGGATGTTCAAGCATGGGGTGGTAATTGATTCTTACATTTTTCACCCATCAATATAAACACATATTTTGGAGAGGGTTCTTCTCATCCTCAACTGATATTAAATTATATTCCAAATTCTCCTTCATATTTATCATTTTTTACCCATGAACATTTCATAATTGTTGAAATGAAATGTCAAGATATCTTACATTGTTAGCATTGTATTCCATTTAAGAATATTTTAATACCATATAATATTTCATCAATTTTTCAAATACATGGAAAGAATCTAAAAATTAAATGAGAAAGAATTATTTCTCAAAACCACTTCATTGATATTATTCAGTAATTTTAGAAAATCATCTATTGAAAAGAGAGATTATTTTTCCATAGATTTATTATATTTTTTAAGAGTGTTATACATACCAACCCTTTTAACCAATGCCTCTTTCAAGGTATCAGATTATTATTTCAATAGTAATTTTTTCTCTTTTTGATATTTGATTCTTGTAGAAATATATCTTGACACATTCTTAGGGGTATTAATCAACTATTCTTTGAGTACAGACTAAATATCACTATCATCATTACAAATTGATCATTATTCATCATAAATTTACTAATAAAATTAATTATTAAATGGAATACCTTCTATATTACCATCACATGAAAGTGTCTCTCCATTAGCAGTAAGATTCTTCTTCATAACCCTTGATGTTTCTTCTTCATATTCTTCTGAGTCCTGGAAGAAATCTCCATTTGAGGTTTCCTGCTCATTTCATGAAATGTGTACATCTTAAATACACCAATGGATATTTTATAGGTTACCTTAAATCAAATTCCAATTGAAGTTACAAGATCAATATAAAATCACTAATAGGGGGAGGGTGAATAAGTGATTCCTGTAGACATTTTAAAATTTCAATATTTTCAATTAGACGTCTATAGTTGTTCAAATCCTAAATCCGGCCTTCTTGTGTCTCTCATACTTACCTCGAATTTTTTTTTAGAGTTAAAGGAAATTAACCAAATTATTTGAAAGGTTTAGTAAAATGGCATACTCATTAATTTTTTTGTTATTCTCCCAAACATAGATTCACCATTATAATCACATAATAAATTACAATGGTCTATACATAGACACACTATATATATTTTAAGTCCCACGTCAGGTTCATTATAATACATATTATAATGTTACTAGAGTCTCACTAGATTACTCTAGAGACTCACTATATACTTCAAAAAATAATTCTCATAGGATAATCCATGCCCTTGAGTCATATAAGGATCTACCTCATTTTAAAGCACTTAATTCAATGTAGAAATTTCATGCGCTCTCCCCCCACGTGTTTGTTGAATCACACCTACTTGTGTTCCAATTATGGAATCTTTAAAAAATATTTGTATGGTCTGATTTCCTTGCTCAATAATTCTGATCACTTGCATTGATTAGTTCCATTAAAGAAATAATGCCCGCACAATTATTTTTGCTTATGATGAAGACCCAACCTCACTCAGATGTGTACAAGTGGTTCACACAGTTTCTTCAAGAATATAATATGCAATAATTATGTTAAAGAATATCATATTTTTCTATATTCATGAATTCTATATCACTATCATCTATGATATAAGATCTTTTATAATTATGACCATCTTTAGTCTCAATTCAATTCAATTCTAGGAATGGGATTTATGGCATCCAAAATCCTTGCATTGGGTATCTAACTATCTTATAACCAATGTATATGATTAATCATGATTTCATTCTTTTATCATCTATTTCATGTATACCCAAACACACACTGTTCACACTAATTAATGGTTTAGGTTCAATGTGTGGATATCGTGCATCTACACATATAGTTTTCACTTATTTCATTCTTATAATCAATATGAAATAAAAAATCCTTCCTCATGTTTTCATGGGCATTCATGTATATATAGATATGATTTTATGTAACCCAAATACACATAGTTCATTCCCTTTGTTCCTTTTATATCTACTTTTCCATTATTCAAAACTCAAGAGATCCTCACATATGTGTGTGTGTCCAACTACAACATGTGAACAATCCCATATGAGTGTGGGTAGATGTAGAGCATGAATTATCCTTCTTCTACATGAGCCGATGTATATATACACTATCAAAATAACTTGAAAACCTTCATTCCTACTAGAAAAGAATTGGTTATTACTTCTTATTAATAAAATTGAATTCTACATGAAACTGGTTCATTATGTGTTTGATGAATATTAATCACACTGGTTATGCATATCACCTTCACAAAGTAAAACAACGATGAAATTATACTGGATTTGTAAAATAAAGATAATCTTCATGAAGAATAATGTGGGTTTGGATAATCTAGTAACATGATCAATGATTCTTGTTTAGACATAGGGTTTGGTTCTCCCTTTTTCATGAGGATTCCTCAATAGTTCATAACAATTGTTAAAGGATTTTAAAATATTTTATTATTATAATTCTTGTAAGAGAACCAAGGAACATCTGATCAAAGCACTGTTAATCTTGAGAAAGGAGTTATTTCACAAATATTTTCAACACCAAACCATCTATCGAGGGATATCTATTTATAGGAGAGGATGACAATGACATTCCATTTTCAAATCCTGTAATAATCCTCATTTAAATCTTCTCTTCGAATAGGATGAGAACCTCTTCTTTGAAATCATCTAACACCGATAGTGATATGTTATATATCTTGTTTTTTTCTATTTAGTGTGGGCTCATCATTTCATGTGAATACATCACGTACTTCCACTAATAGCTACATTTGAATCTTACTCCAGGAAGCCCAAGTTCCATGATGTGGTCTCACAGCTTCGATTACTTATACCATCATTCAATCTTCGTGTTTTGTTTAATGAATGAAAATAAAAATGCATGCATGATTTCTCAATTTTCCAAAAAATCATAATGTGGTGGAGTTTTCCTTATATAGTGATTGGAATCGATATCTCATTAGTTCAATCACTGATCTGACATACAATGGTGTCTGATTGTCAGGAGTTAGAAGATGGCGACATGGACTCTCTTAGTCTATTGGATCAGCTATGTTTTCAAACAGATAGTTCAGATTAGTTTGTGAACTATGATTTAGATGGGCCTCCACGATTATTCATGTGATTATATGGACTTATGTGATTTCATGTTTTTTTTTAAATAAGTCATCCCATATCAAATCCTACATGTGTCTTGAATTCAGTTTAAGTAACAAGCCACTCCAAAAAAGGGCCATATTACTCCTCCTCCCTCCTTGGAAATGCAATGTAATGTCTTCTCCCTGTGAGTATGCTCTTCACCCACCCCGTGATTATCTGTCATTACACCACTCACGGTGGGGATTGCTGGATCTCTAATGCGCCTAAGGGTGTGCTCTTTCATGCCCCATGAGCTCCTCAACATGGGCCGACTGCACTGGTCAACTGGCTTTGTTCGAGATCATCCTCCTATTATGTTGTGATTTCCACTCACCTTGATGACTAGCTACGTAACTCTATATTTCTTCTTCAATAAACCATTAAAAATTGTTTAAAAATTATCATCAAATAGATCCACCATAAAAACTCCCTTATTTAAGTAACTCATCTCTCTATCTTCTTATCATTCTCGAATTCAATTCCAAAACCAAAATATCCAAAAAAAACTTCATGGAAATTAATTAACTTCTTTATGGAATCATGAACTATATAAATTCATTGATATAAATAATTTTTCATAAATATAACACAACTTTAGTCATTACATTTCCATACACATACTGACACATTATTTAAATAAATGCAACTCTATTCTCACCATCATTTTATTATGAATTCTCAATATATTTCTTATAGAAAGATAATGGATGAACCTTTGATATCACAACACATATCTCCAATTAGTTTCATGAATAATTCAAATGAATCCCAATATTTTCCAAACCTATGGTCTTCGATTATCTGATGTTTAAATTAATGATAAACAATATTTACTAATGGTTGTTCCTATCTAAGATAAAATTAAAACTAATTCATCAATTAAGATCTAATTTTTCAAGTAGGAAAATGAATTCAATATTTTCTCAGATTAACTGATGTAGAAATGATATATATTTAATGATGTTGAATATGACGCGGATTCGTCACCTTTATTCATGTCTGATGATGATTCCACCACCAATCTAGTCAAACTAACTTTGAGGGTGGTAAATAGTCATATTTAATAACAAAATAATCCCCTATAACTCCTTAATTTTATATTGAATATGGATTTTAGAGAGGGGATAAATACTATTTTGATTAAACTAATTCCACCATATACATTGAGATGTGACCAATGATGAGGTCATCCAAAAGAAAACTAGGGTCAAATTTTGAACTGAGTACGACCAAGTTCTCTATTTTTCAAGAATATTTATCGAATACTAACAATTTTATTATGATTGTTAAATACACCAACAAGAATTTTGATTTCAGGGTTGGTCAACATTTATTCCATTCATGGACAATGATGTGTTGAAGAAGATGACACATGATCCATCACCAATGATAAAAATTTCTGATAAACTATGATATTATTGATTGAAAATGAAAATCCAATCCCAACCAAAATAAAATTATTCTTATGAAAAAACATGGGACCTAAAATACTAGTTTATGAGATCTCTGATGTAAATTTAGAAGTTATTTTTGTTGAAAAAATATGGAAAATTATTTTGGATGTTGATGTTTTGTAGAAGTCGATCCATAGATGTGACTATAGGTGATTAATGGGATTTTTTAGGATGAAATTTATAGACTAGTATCAATAGATAAGGGGGTTAATGTTTCTAGTAAATTATTTAATTATATGACCATTTAATGAGAGTTTAGGTGGTTCTTTAGTTTCAGAATTATACAACTCTATAGAGGAGTCATAGAATTCCGGAGATACTCAACACATTTTCCTAGTAAAAATGAGAATTGGTCGGAGTAATGAATTCATTGTAAAGGAAAATAATATTATTATTGTTGATTATTAAATAGTGGGAGGAGAAGGTGATTCATCTACATATACCCATATGGGGAAATTAAATTCTTAATGAACTAAGGAAATTACAATGTAATGAAATTAAATTATTCCACAATATTTTTGAATAGTATAAGTGGTCAAATAGGTAATTAAAATATTCACAGATATTAATGTTTTCAAATTATAGTAATAAAGATTTTTTTTATATTCCCCTCTTTTACATATTGGGTGTCCAATAAATAGAAGCATAAAACATTCATACATTGAATGATTTATCACATGAGGAAGAGGAGTATCTATACAATTTTTAGATAAAATGTCTATAAAAGTAATTTCTAGGTGGAGATCTAATTATAATTTTTAATGCCTTTTGTTTTTTTACAAGACTGAGAAACATCGTATTGAGTCAGTTAGACTATGGAATATCATATAAAGGAACAACAGAATGAATAGTAGAACATTTTTTGAGAAATATATATTGATATTTTGTTCATCATACATAGTCTATCATACTCATTTCATCAGTCTCAGAGAATCCTACCCAACCACATTGGACTGAGGATCAGAATAGAGTATTTAGGGAACAATTTGAAAAAACTCATTAGTATTATTTTGGATTATTTAATATAAATTTTTTTAAAAATATGATAGTCATTATAATATTTTATATATGGGGATAAAAGGTTTCTAATAAGAATTGAAAGAATTTATATTCACTTATTCTAAATTGTGAATTTTTTAGACCCAATAGAGCGGCTATGTCAAAGATATAGGTTCTCACAATAATGCCAAACCATTTATTTCTTATGTAATTTACATTCTATTATACTTTTTTATTCATGATAATTTACTAAATGATGATAAGTAAATTTCTTTTAATGTCTCATAGAGGATATGTTTATGAATGCATTTAAACATATTAAAAGGGTACAATTGATTCATGCCCCCCCACTTCACATTTTTTATTTGATCATTTGGAAGATCAATTAGTATCAAAGAGAAGGTTCTCTTGTGGAATCCAAAAATTGGATAATATTATTTCTAAAAACTGTAGATGAATTCCTACTTTTATGGGGAAATTTTTTTTTGATGGAAGAATAAGGAGATTACTTATCTTCTATCTAATGGCCCATAAGTTGTCAGTGTTGGATCATTTTTTAACACCTATTGTGAAATATTATACTATTAAATTTTTTTATAAGATCAACATAGAAGTTGATAGACATGATTAGAATTTTATATTTATTTTCCAATCAAAAAAAATTATATAATGGTTTTTCATATGAAAACAACAAAGAGTATGTTTGAAAATATTGAATGTATTATCAAAGGTAATACCATTGTGAAAGAGGAAAAGTTAAAAGTATAGAATAGTATGTTTTAATAAAAAAATAATGAGATATGATGAAACTATCGATGAATACCTCACCATTGAAAATGAAATTGTTTGAATCATTATATGGTTTGGAAATTTTTTTATGATTCTATAATAGTGGAGATAATTATTAGAAACATTCTGGAAATTTTTTATACTAAAATTTCTTATCTGGGAGATAATGATGATTTATCTCTTGATAAATACAATAATGTTATTGTTTCATATGAAATAAAAAATTATCCAATTTTAAAAAAATATTAATGATGAAATGTAATTTTAATCAAGGATAAAAATAAAAAATCATGATGCATAAGATATATATATGTGATTCTTATGAAAAACATCATGATGAATTTAATAAAAAAATAAATTATTTTACATATATATACTATAAAATTAGAAGAGTAAATTATTGAGGAAAACATCATATAAAATATATTTATAGTGGTGGAACCTGACACTTTTCGATGAATTATCGCCAGAAGACAATTGGTTAGTGTCGAGATGATTTTGATGAAACACCTTTAGGGTAGAACGAGAACAAAATTTACAAAGAGGAAAAGTAATCCAACAAGAACAAGAATAAATTTCCATGAATAAAAAAAGTTTCTATAGTAATAATGTCGAATCTGAATCATGTGATAACTCTTTATTGGAAGTTGAGCCTTTATAAAAATTCAGAAACATCATTTAAAACGTTTAGAAAACAAAATATTCCTCAAATAATAGAGAAGGAGGTAAATAATCATATACCAATTATCGAATCATAATATAACTTTCTACATTCCTTGATTAAATAATATCTATCAAGAAAGAAATATATGTAGTTAATAATGATTTTTATGAATTTTTTGATGTATGGAATTATTTCATCAATAAGGATGAATAATACATTCAATAGATATTATATTACAAACATTGAATTTTAGAACAAGGATGTATGGTTGAAGATATCAGTAAGAGGATGGAAACAATTGAATAAGAAATTAAAACATTTTAATAGATACACATTGAGTATGAATGTACAATGATAAATATGATTTAAATCTTTGAAAAATATTTATAAGTAAAATATAAAACATCTTCAGTTACTGAGAAAGTTAAAATCATGAACCATGTGAATTCCACATCCTCTAAAAATAAATTTTCATCTTATTTTTATAACATTTAATGTTCTATAAATTATATTTGGAATGATTTGGTGGAAATTAGTATGAAACACCTATTTTATCTACAAAAGATGGAAACTCTATTAGGAGGAATGGTGGCCCATTTATATAGACTGTTACAGTAAGAAGAATATATAAACCTCAACCATGTTTCCCTAGAGAATGATCTTATTGCATTAGAAAATCAAAATGTTATGGGTTTTTTGAAATGTTTTGAAATCTATGGAAACATGTATCATCATTCATTGAACATCATATTTATACCTAGAAGATGTTACAATCAATGTGGAATGAATAGTGGATGTAGAATATGTATGTTTCTTAACATACTAGATATTGAAAAAATGTTTTTTTTCAAGATGTTTGAGACATTATAGAAAATAATTAGTATGACTGCCTTGGAGAAGTTTCTTCAAGATGTGATCAGGCTAGGCATTTATGTGAAATATTTTTATTCTCCTTTTAAAATAGTTTTCTTAGGGTTTAATAAAATTAAACTATCAATATGAATGCTTAGAAAATAGATTTTTTAAACATCTTTTAAATAAAGTCAAAAATTAAAACCGTGGATACATGATAGTGGTGGATCATAAATCAAGAATTAAGATATCAAAATATTGAAACTTGCATAAATTTATGATGCATGTTCTATAACCGTTTGGATTGATAGTTATCTAAGAATATAGGGAATGTGTATGGCTATAATTGAAATGTAATGTTAACATCTAAAGTATAATTTATTTTTTATGGGATATAACATATCTAACATTGTGTAAGTAATCATTGGGATGATGGAAAATAAATGTTCAATATAAAAATTATTGGGTTGTCAAACTAGTAAATTATACAAAGGTTATTACAAAATGAGAAATAAAAAGTTGTAATATCTATCAGATTAGAAAACATAAAAACTAATGTTATATAAGTACATAAGAGTAGAATTAGTTGTGGAACTAGAGAAATTTCCACCGTAGGAAGAAAATTATATAAAAACTCTCTAATGTTAATGGGACACACAATTTTCCGAGAATTAGAATGTTGAAAAAAATATGTTTTGTAGTATTCCAAAAAGTTAATATAACAAATTGGTGCCATAAGAAAGATGATATTTGTAACATCTAGGTAAATAAAGAATATGACATTTTGATATTTTTTAATATTTTTTAATTAAATATCAATTTTTCTTTAAAGGGGATTCTATGTTCGACGTCATACCCAATATGAAAAAATAGGTTTCTTTGAAATCTTACGTTGCACAAAACATTGAGTTATACAAAAAAATAATATATTATTAATATTATTTTAAATGGTAGTTAACACATAGCCTTTGTATTGGCGATGATTAATATAACTAACTAAAATATGATTATATATGTTTGTTAAATGTATTTACATTTATCCAATAATTTTTAGTGTCTTAAAATGTGAATGAATCAAATTTTAAGCATAAATACACTAATATTCTTTAAATGGTCAATTTACCACCTTTTTATGAAGAACCCTCTTTAAATATAGTTTTGGTAAATTTTAGATGTTATATTTGAAAAAATAAAATTTTTCTTTAGAATCTGGAAATCATAATTTGTTTTGGGTAAAATTATGGAATTTTATGAAAAAACTCAATTTTTAAGGAATATTGAAAAATAAAGTATTTTAATTCAAAACTGCCTTTTATTCTAATTCATTTATATGGTTAGATTATCTTTTTATATGGTTTTAAAGAGTAATTAGATTGTATTTTTTACCATTTAATCCAATGTTGTTCATTGTAAGTAATTTCACTTTGAAATTGGGCATAAACAAGTATCAAAGTTTTGAGAGTTATTATTTCTTAAAAACACGCCTTTTTGTTTTGACAATGAGAATTAATTTTATGTAAATTAACGCAACATCAAAGTTTTTAATTTGGTAAAATAGACATAATTATTGAATTCATAATATAAAATATATATTAGTCATATTTTTCGGAATTTTTCTAAAAACCATCAAATTTTTATGAATATTGAAAATAGTAAGTGGTAGATAAAAAACTGTCTTTTTTATAAAAATGAAAATTTACCACTTCTGTGAATTGAATATGAAAAATTCGACATACATGGTTGATATTAGTATGAAAAATTTTGTTCCATGAGATGAAAATATTTCTTTGGTGAATATCAACTTTTTACTTTTATTTACCATATTTAAAGGTAAATAGGGAAATTAAAGGTAAAAATAATATTATAATAATATTGAATTACGCTAATAATTTTATTAATCCAATTTTTTGATAAATTTCAGACCATTGACATCATTGGGACGATTTTGGGACCCCATGGAGCCACTTATGATTGATAATGACATGTTATATTAATTAATTTAAAGTAAAGACAAAAATGACATAAACATATATCTTTTAGTAAATAAATTTTTACATGTGGATATTAAAGTTATCTATTATATGAGAATTATTAATTTTAAATATAATAATATTTCCTACAACATGGTATTTTTTTATAATTTTTAGACATCAAATTTAATAAAATTATTTACGACATAATAATGATGCATTGATTACCTCATTAATGATTGATTTAAATAAATGAAAATTTAAAAATTAAAACAATATCAAAAACAAGTCCTATTCTTATTGTATGATTTTATTTTTAACAATATTCATCTTAAGTTTGTATTTAATAAGTTATTGACTTTTAGAAACTAAAAATTATTATATAATAAAAAAATACTTTCAAATATTCCAAAAAGAGCCCAACCTCCCACTTATAAAACCCCTCACCATAAACCCATTACTCACAACTCTAAATCCCATTATATCATCCATACTCTGCCCAAATAATCTCTCCAGATCCCTCTTTTCGACCTAAATTCCATACCTTAGGAAGATGGCAGTTCATGAAATCCTTTGGGTTCAAACCAAAGGGAGTTACCCGATTTAATGATAACGTCTTCTCTTAAGTTATTTTATTTTATTTTACATATACAACCCCCTAAATTATTATTATTCCTTTCTATTATAAAAAACATGTATCAAAAATATACTAGGATTTTTTTATGATAAGTATTCGAACTACACCTACAAACGCCTCCGTCTAATGGGTAAAGAACATATTGTTTCTGTGGACTGTGAAATACTACCTCACGAAATGATGATTGTTCAATATTCTCCTACCACCTCTCATGGTGGACATTATGATGGAAATATATTTATATATGATATATATTATGTTTATTTTTTCTCTATTCTTATGTATTTTTTATTTACTATCATATGAGGAAGTGCAGACTACCGCCCCTCAAGGAGATATTATTTGTTCATGACCAACATGGAACGTATAAAAGACATTATTAATTATATTATTTAAAAAATATATATCATATGATATTATACTGGAATTATAATATAAATATGTATTATTATGTCTTCAGTCCATTAAATATGAAATAGAAATTAAATTACCATTCATGCGTACATATGACATACTATCTCGATGAACAGTGTGTTTCATTTCTTATCTCCAAATGTTATGTATTAATTATATATATATATACAGGATATATATGATATATATGATATTTAAATCATGAATATTATTATTTAGATAATTGACTTTTATCACATGGAAAATTTGTAATTATACCAACTTCAATTTTTACTGAAGTACCAAATATCGACAAAATGACCATTATTAAATTAAATGATTTAATAATTTTTATAACATGGTAATATGGTATATTAAAGGAATAATAAAATTAAAAAATATTCTTAATAAAGTAGAAATTATCATTAGTTTTTTATTAAGTTGATTAAGAAATGAACGGGTCTAGTCAAACACGAGGAAATGGGTTTCCTATCTCACATTTAATTTAATGAGATTTCTAATATTCACCACTAATTTATTGAATGTCTTGTATTTTTTACTACCATTTAATATATATATTAATTATACTATTTATATTCATGGTATTTCTTGATTAATATGGTGTTTATTAACATTTGGTCATACGACTCGATTGATTACAACGTGGTAACATTTTTTCATCTCACAATATATTCATATGTGGTTCATGATATATTTTCCATTATTTACTTTTGTGTGGTGTATGTACATTCCATTATTGTTTTATTCTTGTAATATAATGTAATTTATTGGTATTTACATCATTATTGTCTGACCAGTCTTTCATGTGATGAATGTTGTGTATGTCACCAAATCGATAAAGGAACCTTTCACCATGATTTTTTAGAAGACTTATTTTTGTTATGTATTTTACATTACATATTTTTATGTTGGGATATGTTCTTGTATATCCTTATTTAGGAAAATTATATGTCCATGTGTTGATCTACCCTTTTCTCTCTCATGATCTCTTTTTTAAATTTTAATGTGACGTCATTAGGCTTTCGAATATCTGTAAGTGAACTTCTTTAATAAATTTCAATTCATTGAGTTAAACATATACATGGTGATTTTTTCCTACTATAAATATGTCTGAATGACCTCTGATTGGTTTACACATAATATCCACTTATATTGGGTGTATTCTTATATTTCACACCTAATTTTGTCATTGATTTATCATTAATCTAAGGATACGATCTTTGTGAGGGACTTTGTCCCAATATCCTTTCCTTAAAGAGTATTTTTATTTATACATGACTTTCTTTTAAATTATTTATACACTAATTTTACTTTTCATTTCATTCCAAGGAAATGTTTTTTCTATGATGGGTTTTACTAAACGACAAAAAAGAATGTTTATTTTAACATAAGCAGTGACAATGACCTTTTCTGCTGATGCATATATTATTTGAACATTGGATTTCTTAAAAATCTATAATGATTTTAAAAGAAAAATACATACCATATATTCTAATATGTATTTTGGTATTGAAATGGTTTTTATAATGGATTTTTTATGTCAAAATATTTCAATGATATTTTGTCATTTAAATGTGAAAATGTTAACTTTCATTTTTATTTGTTTTAAGTCTTATGAATATTTCATGGTTCTTGGGAATTGGTACATATACAGGTGGTTCTATGATAATCCTAAGGGTGGGTGAGAATGAGATATCTCTCCAATGAAATGGGTAATGTGATGGAGGGAAATGTTAATGTATCCCCTAAGAGATTTTGGGAATATATTGTGATGGGTATTCCAGACATAACTCTCAACGTTGTTGTGATAACAATAATGTAAGTATGATATGGATGCAATAAGTTACCTGTATGATTTATGATTTCTATGTGTTATTCATAAATCATATGATTTCATAAGGTATGTTATGATTGAAAATTATGGATTCTTTTATTTGTATTTATAGATGGGTTAATGTTTCCTTTCTTTATTTAATATCCCTTAATATGCTTTTTATGCTCACCCCATGTTTTGAATTTTTTTTAAAAAGACAGAAAGATGAATAGGGTCAAGTATGTGATCAAGGAAAAGTTGTGCTGTCTAAAACATGGAACTGGAAATGTTTTTTGATTTATTATATTATGAAAAAAATAAATGCTAAGTAGAACTGTCTATTTCATTTTTGTAATTTATTGTAATTGATATTTCTTATTTATTTAAAAATATAGACCTGAAAATATCTTCAACTTTAATTCTTGACATAACACAAGATTATGTAATTTTTAAGGATGGGTCGTTATAGTTGGTTTCAGATGTTGGTGTAGATAACATTAGAGGATAGGTTGTTATATATTCCTTTGTGACATAACCATAATGGTTATCATAGACTTTATGATGACATGAAAAGTATTTTTTAGTGTTTACCCTCCTCATAAGATGGTATATGATGATTTTACTAATATACTCACACAAATCATTTTGGTTTTTTTCAATTGCTGGATCTTGTAAGCATCAATGTAGCAATGGATATGGAGAAAACTCTGATGGTTTTCTGAATAGGAAACTAAATGAAAAAAAAAGATAAAATGAGAACTCTTGGGGTTACGCTCAATAAACTATATGGAGTCTTGATCAACCACCTGATCCTTGGGGATTTTTATAGGGAATCATATATTCACGAAATAAATCCCAAGAAAAGATCTGGTAATAATCATAAAGGTAATTATATTAAAATACCTATGTGTCAAGGATGTGGAATGAAACACTTATGGGAATGATTCCAAGGGATGGGAAGATGAAATAGTTGTGGTAATAAAGTTCATAAAACTAGAATATTCTAGGGAAAATGGAAGTGTTCAATTGTCTCCAGGAAAGGGAAAGAAGTTCTTTCTGAAAGATCAATTGAACGCTTTAGATGTGGTTCTCGTGGTAATTATACAAATAGATGTTCTATGAAAAAGGATACGGAATGGGATCCATGGGATCATAGGAATATATGTTTACCAATTCCTAATTCAAATCCAATTGATGATGAGTAAACATACAATGAAAAATAAAATGTATGAATTAATTCTTAGCTGATGTTTGGACATTATTGATTCATATGATATGATTACTGAATTTGTCTATAGTAATGATGTATTATAGAATATGATGGAACAAAATGGATAATGGATCATAAAAAATATTGACTGAGTAAACAATATACATATAAGGTATTTAAGAGTTATGGTACATTTTAGGATGGTGAAATGCCTAAAATTATTAAAGATCTATTGATGATGGGATTACTTTGGATGTGTTTTGGTTGTATGTGTAACCATTATGTTAGATATGTGAAAATTTTATTCATGAAATAGTAATATTTTCTTATATGGATATAATGGATAAACTTAGGGGTTCATGTGATCTTTTTTGTGGCAATTATATGTTATTACATTAGGGGATGAAAATTCGTGGTATGAGACAATTTTTTTTGTTAAAATGTGTTATGGTTATTTTAATTGTATTTATCACATTTTTTGGATTGTTATGAAATTATATTTTTTTGTAAAAAATAAAATACGTAGACATTGTGACAACCCACCACATTAGACAATGTTATGAGAATCAAACCCACAACCAATTTCCAATTGGGATTTATCCCCTACAACTAGACTACGGGAAGTCCCTAGTAAGTAAGAATAATTATTTTTAGTTAAATTATTTTATTGATCAAGAATATTTAGATTTGGGATATTATGTTTTCTCACATAGATATCCTTATTATAGGAAAATGATTTAGTCATTATTTGATAATGGTTATTTTGAAATACGTTTTCTTTTTTGGGAACCTAATATGCTTAAGATAAATAGAATTCTATGTGATTTTTTTGGCGATGTAATGGTTGAAATATTATTTTTGAAGAATAAATGTTTTTAATTTGGACAAAAGGTGATTTGGTTATTTATGGAAATAATTAACATATAATGTAGAATATGTGATTAGGTTAATTACACTTCTGTATGATACTTGAATAGTAGTTTATGTTTTTTGAGATAAATGTTAAGATTTACTATGAAATATTATGTGGTTAAATCCATCTGGGTTTTTTATTTAAATATTATTTTGGATTATTTTGAATAATTTTAAGGAAAATTGTATATTGAATGGTCTTTCTTGATCTTTGGGTACTTTTGGTGAATTTTGATGATTAATAGTAGTATTTCTTATTATAAAGTATCATCCTCTTGGGGATTATGTAATCTTATACAAATCAAGTATGGTTTTTTATGTGTAAATATAGTGGAAATATATATTTCATATTTTTAGATAATGTGATACTCTAGAAGTCGATTCTAGCACTTCAAGTGTGACCAAGTCATCCTGAATCTTACCGTTTGGAGAAAAGCTGTGTTTGTAGCATAATTTTATTAAATAATGACACTCTACATGACCACCAAATCTATTTTCATACGTTCTTAGTCTAGTAATTTATAAAATTCATAAACTATTTGAAAACGATATTCAAGAAATTTTTTTATAATATATATTTTATCATCTGATATTTACCCAAAAACAAATTCCTAGTATTTTGGTGGTTAACATTCCATGATCAAGTTTTTTATCACTCTCTATTAATCTATTGGAGTTATTTTCTATTCTAGATGGATGTTTTCATTAAATAATAATATCTATTGTCTCCAAACACCTTTTTACTTTCTTCCATTATTTTAATGTGACATTTTTATTGACTCTTTTTCCAATGTGGGACTTTAAATGATGTTTCGAAGCCAATTTTAAAATCACGAGGACATAATTATAAAAAGGGGGAAGGTTATATCATCCCAGATAAATTAAGAATATAAAATTTCCATATTTATTAAAATTTCTGAATTAAATTTCATTTATACGTTAAAGGGGATTCTATGTTATATGGCGTTCCTAATATGCCATAATGGGTTTCTTTGAAATCATACCTTTCACATAACATTGAGTTATATTGAAAAATAATAACATAAGATAATTATTTTAAATGGTAATTAATAAATAAAAATTTTATTGGAATAAATGATTAGAACTAACTAAAATATGATTATATATGTTTTTTAAATGTTTTTACATTTATCCAGTAAAACTTTTATGCTTAAAATGTGAATGAGTCGAATTTTAAGCATAAATAATCTAATATTCTATAAAAGGCCGATTTAATGCCTTTTGATAGAGAACCCATTTTAAATATTATTTTGGTCACTTTTATAAGTTCTATTTTAAAAAAATTATTATTTTTAATTGGTACATCAAAATTTACAGTGGGTTAAATTCAGACATTTATCTGATAAAATTCATTTTTTTTGAATAGTGAAAAATATTGTATTTTAATTCCAAACTTCCTTTTAATCTAATTTATTTATATGTATAGACTATATTTTTAAATGGTTATAAATTTTAATTAGATATATTTTTATCCTTTAATCCTATGTCGATCATTAGAAGTAGTTTCATTTTGAAATTGGGCATAAACAAGTGACAATCTTTAGATAGTTATTATTTCCTAAAAACACACTTTTTGTTTTGACAATAGGAATTAATTTAAAATTAATTAATAAAATGTATATGTATTTAATTTGGTTAAATAGACATCATTTTTGAATTCAGAATCTCAAATATTAATTTGGCTGATTTTTAGGTATTTTTCTGAAAATGTCTAGTTTTGAGGAATAGTGAAAACACTAAATGGTAGTTAAAAAACCGACTATTTCATTTAAATGAAATTTTACAGCTTCTGTGAATTCAATTTAGAAAATAAAACATACATTGTTTTAATAATTAAGTAAAATTTGGTTCAAAAAGGTGAATTTTTTTTTGGTGAATAGAAACTTTTGACTTCTAGTTATAGTTGTTAAAGGTAAATTGCGTTATTTGAGGTAAAATTAATATAATAATAATAATAAATTTCTCTAACATGTGTCTAAATACTATTTCATGATACATGTTTGATCATGGAAATCCTTGTAATGGTTTTTTGATTCCATGGAGCCACTTAATAGTTATAATGACACTTTATATTAATTAATTTAAAGTAAAAAAAAGACAGAAACATAAAGCTTTTAGGAAATTTTTAAGATGGGGTTCTATAAAATATCTCTATATCTTTAAATATTCATTTGAAAGATAATAATATTTTTTACATCATGGTATTGTTTTATAATTTATATACATCAAAAAAATTATATTATTTATTACATAATAATGATGTATTGTTTCCCTCATTAATTAATGGGTAGAATAAATAACATTATAAAAATTAAAAAAATATAAAAAACATGCCCATTTATTATTTTATGATTTTTTTTATAAAAATAGTAATGTTACCATTTAATTATAAATTTTTCTGACTTTAAAATCCGAAACTAATTATATAATAAAAAAAATTCAAGCATTACAAAAGGCCAATCCTCACCCTTATAAAACCCCTAACATCAAACCCATTACTCACAACTCTCAAGCCCCTTAGAACGTCCATCCTCTACCAAAATAATCATTCAAAATCCCTCTATTCTGTTTAAAAGCCTTACCTTAGGAATAATTCACTTCAAGAAATCATTTTGGTTCAAACAAAAGGGAGTTACTCGATTTAAATATAATGTCTTCTCTTAAGTAATTTTCTTTTATTTGACTTCTCCAACACAATAAATTATTTGTATTAAATTTATTTATAAAAACACAAGTATACTCAATATAAATTTTTTTTATGAGTAGTATTCAAACTACACATAGACACACCACCGTCTAATGGGTAAAGAACATATTGTTTCTGTGGACGACGAACTACTACCTCCTAGAACGATGATTGTTCAACCTTCTCCTACCACATCTCATTATGTCGATTATGATGGAAATTTATTTATATATGATATATATTTTGTTTATTTTTCCTGTATTCTTCTATAATTTTTATTTACAAACATGCTTTTATGCTTTCATATATGTGTAAAAAAATAATTTCATTTGAGGAAGTGTGGACTTCCACCCCATCAAGGTGATATTATTTGTTCCTGACATACATGTAACATATAAAGTATGGTGTTAATGAAATTATGTAATATATATATATATATCATATTATAATACAATTTAATTATAATATACCTATGTATCATTAATTTATCATTACATTAAATATGAAATAGAATTGATAGTAGTGTTCATTATACATACAGCTTATCATCTCCATGAACGAGTTATTTAATTTCTTACCTAAAAATTTCATGTACTAAATATATATATATATATATAAACTGGATATATATGATATTTATGATAATTAAATCATGAAATTATTTATGGAGATAATATAATTTTGATAAAGAGGACAATTTGTAATTATAACAAGTTCATTTTTGACTCACGTACCAAATAGCGACAAAACAACCATTATTAACATAAAGGATTGCATAATGGTTATAAAAAGATAATAAGTGATATAAAAGGAATGATATAATTTCATAAACATTCTTATGAAAATTGAAATTAAAATTCGTTTATTGTTCAGGAAATTAAAGAACGAATCGGTCCAGTCAGATACGAGGTAAGGGATTTCTAATATCATTTTTAATTCCGGGAGATTTCCATTGTTAACCACTTATATATTGAATGTGGTGTATTTGGAACTGTAATTTTGTGTATACTATCGTGATTCTATTTATATTCATGGTATTATGTGATTCATTTCTTGGCTATTAACATTGGGTTATACGACTCGATTGATTACAATGTGGTAAGGGTTTTTCATCTCTCTTGACATTATAGTGAGATTCATGTTATATATTCCACTATTTCATTATTTGTGGTGTATGTACTACCCATTATTGTATTAATTGTGTAATATAATGTAATTTATGCGTATTTACATCTTTATTTTATGCTATTTATTTTATGGGTTTTATGTTTCATACATTACCAAATTTGTAAAGGAACCTTTCACCCGCAACTTCTTAAAAGACTTATCTTTGTTGTGTCCATTAATTTAAATATTATTATGTTGGATTATGTTATCTTATATCATTATTGAAGTAAATAATATTTCCAAGTGATGATATGCCCTTTTCTCTCTCATTAACTCATTTTCTTCATTTTAATGTGACATCGTTAGGCTGTCTAATTTCTGTAAAATAACATCATTACCCAATTTAAATTATTTGGGATAATCTTCTATTTCATTATTATGTCGTTCTATAAATATGTGTTAATTAACACTAATTATTTGACACATAATACACACTTATATTGGGTGTATTCTTATTTGTCACACATAATTTTTTCATTGATTTATTCTTAATCTAAGGATATGATCATTGTAAGGGACTTCATCACAATATCCTTTCATTGAGGCATATTTTTATTTATACATTACTTACTTTTATACGATGTATAAACCCCTTTATATTTTCATTTCATTCAAATGGAATTATTTTTCTACGAGGCATTTTAATAAATGAAAAAAATAAGGATTCTTTTAACATAAGCGGTGACAATGACCTTTTCCACTGCCCCAAGAATTATTCGATCTGTGGCTTACATAACAAGCCATAATATTTTTAAAAGGAAAAGACAACATATTCTCTTTATGTATTTTGTCATTGAAAATGGGTTTTATAATGGATTTTTTATGCAAATATATTTAAATGATATATTGTGATTTAAATGTGGAAACATTATCTTTACTTTATGTTGGTTTTATGTGTAATGATTATGTTATGGTTCTTGAGAATTGTTTACATATACGAGTAGTTCCATTAATATCCTAGGGTTAGTGAGCTCAATATAGCTCTCCAATTCATTAGGTAATGTGACAGAGGTAAACCGGAATGATTCTCCTAAGAGATTTAGGGAATATAATATGATGGGTATTCCAAAAGTAACCCCTACATAGTTTTAATAGCTATAATTTAACAATGATATGGATTCTATAAGTTACCTTTATGATTTTTGATTTCGATGAGTTATTCATAAATCGTATGATTTCATTAGGTATTATATGATTGAAAAGTACGGTTAAATTGATTTGTATTTAGTGATGGATTATAATTTTATTTCTTTATTTTATAACACTTTCTCATATTTTTATGATCAACCCATGTTTTATAATTATCTTCAAAGGACGTAAAGATGAATAAGTAAAAGGATGGAATCAAGTTAATGTAATAAAGTCTAAAATATGGAACTAGACATGTTTATTAAGTTATTATTTTATGTAAAAAATGGATACTGAGTAGAATTGTCTACATATAATTTTTTGAAATGTAATGCGATAGATGTGAACAAATTATCTAAAACTCTAAACCTAAAAAGATCATCAATTTGAATTCTTTACATAACTCCAAATTTTGTAATGTTTAAGGTCTGGTCCTTATAATATTATTCTACCAGACCTCTTGAACATATTCATTCTGATTTATATGGTCCAGTGAGACATAAATCTATTAAACAAGATCTATAATTTATCAATTTTACTAATGATTTACCATTGATTAAAAAAATCATTTGTTTAAACCCTATGTATCTAACATCCCAGACCCTGATGTCACTTAAATGGTGCCCTTATCCCTGTGGAATAGATGTCCTTAGGTGTAGCCCCCAAATTTCTAGTGGCTACTGACTAGCAGTGAGGACATAATGTGTGTCTGTGCGGAGACTATGTGCTCATTACCAATGTGTAGCATAGTGGATAAATATATATAGAGAGGTAAATAACTAAATCAATACATGTAACAAAAGGCACAATAGAAAATGGATACATAGATAACAATTACTAAAATAACTGTAATAGTATACAAGCATTAAAAAACTGATGATGATATTTCAAGTCAAATGAAAATAAAAAAACTGGATACAAGATACCAGGAGAAACATGCTCCATGAATGAATAAGGGAAATAAAATGACTATTCGAGGCATCCTGAGCTTTGTTTTTTGTCATCCGATTTCAAGATCTATCCTAAACCGAAAATAATCAAGTGTACAAAGAATTATTCATCCCATTAGTAGCACCTTCATTCATGTAATCTACTATGGGTACCAAATGTCCCCCAGATAGGGTGTGAGATAAATCTCAGTAGGACGCCACCAATGGTGTCTATTAAATATTTCTAGTGTGATATAAATGTAATATTTTGAAAGAATCCATATATAATTTAATTAATTCTAATATTACTAAATACCCAAATACCTTCTTCTTCCCTCAAATAGTGTATGAACATACCCATCCCATTAATTTATTATTAGTAGTTTAAAAATGGGTCACATGTATGAAATAATGATGGTTTAATGTTTTTATATGTCAACCTGTAATGACATTTAATAATGATGTTCTAAGGTAATAACCAAAGGAAGAAAGACATCAAGGGTCACTGACTTAGTAAAAATTGTATCTTTAGTAAGTGTAATAGTCTAATAAAATGATAATATTCCAAATGATTCCACTATAATATTTCTATTTAATCAAATGTGATCATCCAAGGAAAAATGGGGTATATAAGTGAAACGGCCCTATGGCCTGTATCCATGGAACATACTTGTCAATTATGGATCCAATGAGTGTCTCCAAGAAATAAATTAATAATATGTGAGGGATCCTATTGTTTCATATTGGGAATCCACAAATATACAAGGATCGAGATCTAGGTGGGTCTCAACTTGAGAAAGAAATATCCGTGAATCATAATGGAGTTCCCGAATGCTCAATTCATTACCTGATAAGAATTTGAGGTGAGATCAAGTCATTCCACTCCATTTTAATTTTTAATTAATGTAATATTTCATTTGGTTCAATCCTTACCTTTCATTAATGTGATAAGGTCATGTATAATGCATCATTTTGTTCAATCATAATTAATCAATATGTCTATTTGGTTCATGTCTTTCCTTTCATTACTTTGATAATGGAAAGTATGAAACACCATTTTATTTATCATTTAAGGAATATTAATTAATTAAGGCTCATTATGATACCTCCCATTAGTGTGGTATGGTTTTCTATTGACATTCATTCTATATTCCATTAACATTTAATACGATAAAGTAATATTGTTATAATTCCTCTTAATTTAAAATTAACATTTAATATTCAATTTGATTCACTTACTAGATTTGTGTCCTATGGAATCTATATGCTATCTTACATTCACCATTAAAAGATATAATAATAAATTATGATAAGGAGGCATACCATTAGTGAGGTCAGTCTTGAGAACATCTTAATAATGGATCAAAAGTGTCAAAAACACTAAAAAATTCAATTATAGAATACCATCCTACATGGTATGGATACAGTTGTGGGTGTAACCACAATAGACAAATAAAATTTATGGAAATATCATAATAATATGTTTTAATTATTATAATAATAACATATAAATTAAATAAACGATGCCCGATGGAAGATGTGGTCCCCACATGTGAATTCTAAAATTAACGAAATTTATGGATGAGTTATAGACCACCCTACTATGGGTTCTACAATCCTTACCCTCTAATTTCAGAATCTAGTTCAACATACAACGGATTAGATCTGGGAAAATAGGAAAATGATCTCACCTCAATAATTTGATTGGGAGAAAGAGAACAGAAGAACAAATAAAGATGGATTGAGTACCTACCATTTCACAATCAACATGATGAACGAAAGATCAATTGGATCCAAGAAAAAGGAGATATCTTGATCCCTACCTAATGTCTTCACAAATATCCAAATGGGATGAAAAATTTGGCAGTCCCACATTAAATTTTATTTAGAACAAGTATTTGGATTAATTTGATCATTAAGAGAGAAATACTCATTTAGAAGAATATTATGGAAAAACTATGGACACATAGAATCCATTCTGTAGTGATAAACCTGGTTCTGACAGTCATCCCCCTTTAAAATAACTCATCAGTGATTTCACCTTCCAAGGCTATAAAAACACTCTATGAGAAAAATTATGGTCACCTAGAATGTATGTTGTCATCCCCCTGCCATGTTGCATCCCTCACATGGACATGATTCCCTAGTACCCCTAATGGAGGTATATAATGGATTTGTGAACCATTATGCTCTGATCGATGATGCATACTGAATACTCCTCAAATGCAGCATCAACGACTAACTCCACTTCCTAATGATCAAATGAATAATACTGATAGCAAGATAATGGTGAAATTGAGAAACATGGAATCCACCATTCATGGCATGGTAACTCATATGTAGTAGAAACCAAAACCCTATTGAGATGACACTCCCATGGATCTAGAACAGATGTATGTAACAAGGTGATATCTACCATTGATTCTATAACCTTCTATTCCCTATCCTAGGTGATACCTAAAGGAGAACATGATCCCCATCCTCGAACTCTAATGGGGATCGATGGTGATCATTATAATATTTTTTAGACCATATATTAGTCGTATTCTTTCTGATCAGATGAACATACATAGAAATATTCTAAATGAGATTATGACCCAGTAAGGGTGACTTACCTTTCTATATATAACATAAGGGTGAATTGTATGGACTATCATACAATACCTCAAAAAGATCCATTTGAATTGTCTCTCGGTATATGTTTTTATAGGAAAAATCAATGAGAGGGATATGATTTTCCCAAAAAATGATGAAATCAAGGTCAAATCACTAAAAAATGTCCTCTATGACATGTATTGTCCTTTTTTATTTTCCATCTGCCTAATGGTGAAAATATGTTCTTAGAATCACCTTTGTTCCAATATCATTTTGAAATCCTTTCAAGAACATTGATGTGAAATGAGAATCCATAACTCATCTGATTGTACAAAGGACCCTATGGAGTCATATAATATCACCTACATATACTCTTCATATATCATAAATAGTGGAAGTCTCCCAAATAGGAATAATGTGGGATTTTTTTTCAGTCAATAAATACCCATATAGCATTGCTACTACTCGGTGATCAAGGTAAGATGACTAAGAAATCTATAACTACATCTTCCAATTTCCATTCCTAGATTGGAGGTCGCTTTAATAAGAATTATTGTATCTGATTCTATTCCTATATTATTTTATTGGGGGAATACATAGTGATAAATCCTGAAATCAGAAGTTTTCTCTTAGACCACCAATTCTGGAATCACATGTCTTGATACATCTTTGAGATTCATGGACGAATTTTCAACTAAGAGGCCTGTGAAGCCATTATCAACTACTATATCATATCTAAATGGACCCAAAAAATCAATGAATATGCAAGATTCCATTTATATATATATTCAAATATTGAGGAAGTTTATCTCTAGATATATTTTCATGGAGTACCGAGACTTTAACATCATAAAATTTCCATCCTTCTCCATTATAAAAAGTGAAGAGGTAACTTCCAATGATTAGAGATGAGACTGCTTGTGACTATTATGAAACTCAATATAATTCTTAGAAAATAGGTCTATTAACTTCCATTCATCATTGGATACCTTTAAATCATGTGTTTGAGTTTTCCGACATAGTGAATCTGTAACACCATTTACCTTCCCAAGAATATAATCAAGATCAATATCAACAGATAGTAGATATTTGACCCACCTCCATTGTATAAGATTCATGTCTCATTCATAAAATACATTTTTGAAGCACTTTTGGTCTGTGTACACCAAAAAGATCTGTCTTAATAGATAGTGTCTCCAATAAATTATGGCATGGACCTCTCCTTCCAGTTATAGGTTATGCATTGTGTTATTTTTCTCATGAGAAACAAAATATTAGGATCCATACACAACAACTCTATCTTATTGAATCAGCACTACTTCTATGAGAATTTGTAATGAATCACAAAAGACAGTATAATCTTCAAATATATCTAGATGAATTTGAATAAGTGATGATACAAGCCTCCCCTTCAGCTCCTGAAATGATTTCTCACATGCTTCTGAGTAGAGGAACATGACACCATTCATTGTATGGATAGTAAGTGGTGAATCTAGGATGACAGACCATGGATGATATGCCTATAATATCCCTCTCGACATAATAACATTATTAAATCACAAACATTCATGGGATTATCCTAGGAAACTAGAGAAATGACCATTTCTGGTTCAATATTTGTTTTTGACACTGAGATAGCAGGATAAAATAAGTTAACTTTGTCAATCTAGAAGTGGACCATAGAAATCATGGATAACGATGATGCTCTCTCAGTGTACTAATAATTTTCTCACGATGTTTATCATGGTTGTTATGAGTATTCTAAAACACTAATATGTCTTCCACAAACACCATGACAAAATAATCCAAATAGTATAGGGACACCCTATTCATTAAACCATTATAAATGGTGAGAATGTTTTTAAGGACGAATGGATTAACAAGGTTCTCATACAAACCATAAATACTATGAAAATTTGTACATGGAATTTTTGAGGGCTAACTCACACTTGATGATAACCGGATCTCATATTGATCAGAGAAAACATCCTCTATCCCTAGATTTGGTCAATGAGAATATATTTTCAATGTAGTGGACATTGGTTCTTCACCATTAGTTGGTTCAACAATATTTAATCCTGGAAATGACATAAGGTTCCATCCAAATTCTTAGAGAAAATAATGGGCATACCTAAGAGGATGTATTTGTCTATATAAAACATTTGGGCTATAAATACTCAAAATGATTCTTGTCCTCATAAATCTCAATAGGTTCCATCCTGTATGGAGGAATGAAAATTGGAGATTCTCCTAGAATAAGATCAATTATAAAATCTACAACTCTAAAAAGAAATATGCTAGAAAAATATTTCAGAATGACCTCTCTAAAACGATCCACACCGAGATGGAAATAAACATGTCTTAAACACATATCCTAGATAAAGTGATTTTAAATATAGACATTCAAACCACATTGACCATGATGTTCTAGCCCCTCTCTACAGGCATGTACATCCCAGTCACCCTTATGTAGATAACTACTACCCTGTTGCTATGTAAATGATACTAATATGTGAATGTAGTCTATAAAATAATGATATTTAACCAAAAAATACAACCCATGAATGACATAAGATCCTATCATGTTGATAACTAATATTTTTCATATGAATGGGTAACTTCGTACCTTAAAGGGGTAGTCCCTACCCAAGCATATACCCTCTTTTCATTACCCTAACAATGTATCTAGGGTAATTACACAATATCATATTTTATATCTAGTATGAGACTCTCCACAATTGATATAGATATGACATATTTTTAAGGACCTATATCAAATACAGTAGATAATATTGTAGATGCAACTATGATAGTACCTACCAATGTAGATGGTGTCTTAGCCTGATCCTCAGGTATTAGATGTTGTGTGTGTAAGTGAAGTGATCAACATGCATGTGAAATAGAAGAAATACCATGATCATAAATTCTCTTTTTTTGTTTCATGTTATCATAGCATTGGCTACCATGACCATGGAATCCTGCTCATCCAGACATTTCAGTGTCATTCCAACTCCTCACCTAACATGGTGCAAAATAAACCACTCTTGAAGGTAGAGCTAGTATGAATAGTTTTCCACTCGAATATGGTGGAAAGGTCATGTAAAAAACTATAAGATTCCTCATACATCTACAAGGCCAATATTTAATTATCTCTCTATCACAATGTGGTTTCATGTTCCCCTGTTATGTACACTAGATAAATACACTAGAGTTATAAAAAAATAACTTTGGTTATCATTGCCTGGATGAAAAACCTATAAAGAATGCTTCCTACCATGAGGAAAACTCCTGGCCAGACGTGACATAGGTACACTATGTCTGGTACTACAAACATCCCATAGGTTATACTCAGTGATAAGCACATGTTTTTATATTGTGGAAAGGTTAGGCAGTAGAAAGACATTCACCAATGTAGGGATGGCACCCAAGAGCACATCCTCGAAACGTCTAGAACATGAAATCTCAGCAATGTATAGAATTGGTGGAATGTGATGTGACTACAATAATTTCACTAAATACACCTTAACTAACAAAGATCCATGTTCAAGATGTATATTCTCTCTGGATTTGTCAGGTCACAGCCTATGACAAAAGAACTGATTAGAAAAGGAAGTCTAGAAATCAAACCAGAACATTACCTGATGAAGATATTCCTGGGTGATCACATCCCATGAGAACTTGCCTGAATCCCAAAGAATGTAAGTTACAATCTTGTCCCTCCACTATAGTGGAACCCCCAGATGCTCAAATACATACATGGTGGATTCTAGAAAAGACTCATTAGCCTTTGGACCACCATCCCCTATGAATATAGGATAATACTGCTTCTGGAAGTCACGAGTGAGATCAGCCATCATAGGTTCAAGTCATGGACCACCATGCATGGGCTGCATCAAATGTAGGAAACTATCATGAACACGGTAATTTGTTCTAGATTAGGTACGACAACCGATTCATTTAGATTCACACTTAGTGGTATGAGTGGTGGTTTAGGGACCACCACATCAAGAGAATGGACATCTCCACCATCCTGGAATATGATATGAGTATTTCATGGTGGAATTGGTTTAAAAATGCAAAGAACACGCCTTAGAACATGCTTAAACTGAATGATATCTTCATTAAGAAAATCTAGAAATAGGGAAAATCACTACCTATGGTATACTACACCCAACTACCCACTTAGACATCCATGTATTGGTAAGGTCTCAGTTATATGTTTCATTTTATATTAAATTTTATTATAAGGTTCACTCCTTTATCTTTAATAAAAATGAAAAGTAGGGACATAGATGTACAACCAATTCATTTTATATTTTGTAATTCACTTCATCAATTATATTCATTTTTGGAAAATCTATTCTATTAAAACTTATCACTGGAAATGACACCCATTCATTTATTGCATAATGGATCGACTCAGCAAATCAGTCATCCAGGACAATGAGGTCACACATACCTAATGAATTCAGATAGGAATTCACTAAATCACACTGAAATGTAGAATATATACAAGCTAAATATCACATCATCACTCAACAATCATAGGCATATCATGAAATGAAAAATGGTGATATGCACCTATATTGGATAGAAATATGTATGACATGTGAATTATATGTTCCTATAATAATTCTTTTAACAATTCCACATTCCCTCATTTCATCGGTCCTTGTATTATGGAAAATAAAAAAATATAGAAATAATAAAAAAACCGCACAACATGTGTATCACCCCCGAGGGAAAATAATTTCAATTGTAATGGAAAAAATAGAACAACTATTATAATTTGTTGTTACAAGGATATCACCCCAATCCTGGGATTATGACACCCAAACATGGCTAATGACCAATTCCTACGCATTCTTAAAATCTGTTATATTGTCTCCAAATAAAAATGAATGAAATAACTCTCTTCTAATATCACATTATGACATACCAAACCAAGATAAAACTTAATTGGTGCCCCATGACGGGTGGGACACATGGCCTAAAGCACATCATCCCAAATTCCAGAGGCTTCCAACTAAGTAGTGAGGTCCTAGGGTGCTCCCATAGAGAGACTACACCCTCATTAACAAATTTTAGTTTAGAGGATAATTATATATAGACGTAAATAGTTAAAGTAATACATGGAACGAATGTCAAAATAGAAAATGAAGGCAACTGTAATAGTTATTTAAATAATTGGAATTATATACAAGTATATGACAACTGATGATGATATTTCATGTCACTAGAAAATAAGAAAACACGGATATATGATAGTAGGAAAACCATGTGAAATGAATTTATAAAAGAAATAAAATGACTATTCCAGGTATCCCGAGTTCTGTCTCAATAATCTGCTATCATGACCTATCTTAAACATCATGAAATAAAGATTTCGAAGTCGTATGCTCCACATTATCAATAGCAACATTCATGTATTCTACTATGGGAACCAAATGGAACCTGGAGAGGTTGTGAGATAATTCTCAGTTGGCCACCACCAAAAGTGTCTATAACATCAAACTAGACCAATGTAAATGTAATAATGGGTAGCCATGCATATATAAAGTAAAGTTGTATAATGTAAATGAATACCCATGTACATACTCCACTCCTTGGTTAGAGAATGAATGTGACTGATACATTGATTTATTATTTCTTTTTATTAAATTATTCCAATGATAAAAACAATTAAGGTTCCATTTCATGATTATAAAACTTGTAATGATTTATAATAATGATGTTCTAGGGTAGTAACTAAGGAAACATTGACATCAAGGGATTCAAAAAAATATCATCTATATCCTGGATAAGGATAGTAGAGTATTCCAATGATCATATTCCAAGGAATTAAATTTTATGATTCCTACCGAATCCATAGTGATCGTACAAGGAAAAATGGAGCTAAGAAAAGATAGAGAACTATAGGTTATAACCATGAAACTTACTTGTCAATGTTGGATCCAAGGGCTATATAAATGGAATCCTTTAATACAATGTCAGTGATTATTTGGTGTCATACTAAGAATACATTAAAATGAATGGATCAAGATCTAGGTGGGTCTCATACTTAGAAAGTCATATCCTTGAATCAGAATGGAATTCCTGACTAATAATGGATTTCCTCAATAAGAATACAAGGTGAGATCGAGTCAGAAAAGTCCTTCATATTCATAACATCATTTAATATTTTAGTTGGTTCAATCATATCCTTTCATAATTGTGATAAGGTCAACTAGAATGAGACCTTGTTATTATGTAATAATTGATAAAAAATTCCATCTCGTTCAAGCATGTTACATTCATTAGTTTTATATGTTCAAGTAGCATGCAATAATTTAATTTGTATTTAAATGTTATTGAATAACTAAGATTCCTTCCACTCCCATACATTAATTTTGTAAGGGGTTCTATTGAAATTCAACCTATATTTCATTCAAATTTAGTATATTCATGTCATATACATATTATAATTGACAATTTCCCATTCACATTTTATATTCTATTTGATCCACATAGAATGAGAGTTTCCAATTGATGTGAAATGGTAGATTCCATTCAACATTAGATGATACAACATGAAATTATTATAAGGAGGAATAATATTAGTGTGTTCAAGCTCAAGCATATCAAAACAATGGCTCAATAGTGTCAAACACTAAAAACTCAATAGTAAAATATCATCCTACATGAGTTGGATGGAGTATTGGGTGTAACCACAACAAAATAATCAAATATTTGGAAGGATAATAATCATTCAGTTCAAATTATTATATTCATGACATTTATATTCAATAAACGACACCTGATGAAATCTGTGGTCCCCACACAACAATTCCAAAATCATTTATCTTGATGGGTGAGTTATAGACCACCCACCTTAGGTATGTTCAATCATTATCCTTTGATATCAGCCTCTAATTCTACTTATAATAGAGTAGATCTAAGAAAAGAGGAAAAAACTCACACAGATAACCATATTGAGAGAAATAGAGGTGATGAAGGCTATAGAGGACTCAAGAACTTACCGTTGCACATCAAATGCGACGAACAAAAGCTTGATCAGATCTTAAATGGATGAGATATCTTTATCCCTACCTTAGGTCTTAAAAAAACTACCCAATAGACGATAAATCGGTCAATCACCAAAAAAATGGATTTTGAGGGAGGATGAGGCTTAATAACATAATTAATGGAAAAATAGTCATTATACCCATAAAAATAACATGTGCATGGTTTTTTTGAACATTATAATAGACCATGCACAAACCACGCATGGGAACCTGGGGAAGAGGGGGAACATTCACAGTTATGTCCCATGTCTTTGAACCGACCATTTAATGTGGTTCTTACTAAAAATAAATGATCTTCATGGTAAATAAATTTATGTGAAAACCAGGTTCCAATCGTGTGACATGGCCACGTTCCACAAAGAGATGGGTTTCGGTCTCCGAACAAGCCCCAAACACCCCTAATACTATCAATAACTCATTAGGAATCCATATTAGGTCTATAATATTATATTATACATAATTTTAAAGGACCCATACATGATTGAATTCTACGTTTATAGAGATAATTTATGTGCCCAAGAGGATGCATGGACCTTATTTGTGGTGGATTATGGAAATCATACATTGGAGGAGGAGGAGATTGAAGAACCCATTTCTAAGGTGGTGTGAATATATCTCCCATTATGATTTATTTTCTTGAGGGAAGGCTTTGGTCTAGAGAATATGTCAACCGAAATCATGTAGGATAGGCCCAATGTGGATAATATCATGATTGTTAGCTGGACTAGGACATCATAATGTCAAAGAATGTATAAATGGTATTGATTTTCAGAAAAGATGTTAAGAAATAATTTGGACTCTATATAATGAATTCTATAACATATATTGGTATTGAATTTAGAAAAAATATTTCTCAAACCAATATGAGAAATAATGGAATCAAACTTCAGTATAGTGATCTTTTAACTCTACAACAAAAATTGATTTTATAAAAAAATATTTTTTTTGGGAAATTGGTATAAGTATATTAGATGAACACAATATTTCAAGGTTCTACTTAATATAAGCTTCTTTTACTACTCTATAAATTTAAGACATATATTTCATGACAATATCTTTTATAACATCTTACAATATGTTGTATAAAAAACCATTTATGTACTCGAATTTTTTTTGATTTACTTTTTTACTTGAAATATAAAATATTCATCTTGGAATGTTTGATGAAAATGTTGGGAAAACATCATATATGGTTTATTCACCCTATGTACAATGTATTAAAATACATGTAAAAAAGATATATGACTCATAGGATGTGACAATTATTTAAAATAAATCATAATTATCAAAATTTCATGGGAATGTTGTGGAAGAGAAAAAAAAAACATTACCGTGAATATAAAAATGATAAAATTAATTTTCATGGTGATTTAAGTATGTTATGTGATGAGGAAAGTGATGCTGGAAGAGAAAAATTATAATCCCCTACCTTAGAAAAAACATTTTGAGATTGAAAACATTCTTTCATATCTGAAATATCCAATTTATACTAGAATAAACACAACTTTAGAAAATCAAACATGAATATCCTTAGAAGCTAACCCAAAATCAGTTTTAGATTCTATTCAACATAGATAATGGTTTAATTTGATGTATTAACAGATTTATCAAATTGTGAAAGGTTTTATATGGGATCTTGTTCCGTAACAATGTATTAAAATTGTTATCTGAATATAACAGTTTTTGAGTTAAAATTCAAATGAACATTAATATGTTTCATGACATAAACAAATTCTTGTTTGTAAATTCCCTGAATTTGTTGAAGGATTTAATTTTGATGAACTATTTTCGTATATTGAAATGTTAAAATCTATTATAATGTATCTATATGTTTCTTATAACTCAAATTAAAAATATATCAAATGGATGTAAATTCATAATTTCTAAATGATAACATTGAAAAATATATTTATAATGAAAAAATATGGGTTTCTAATTGATGTGGATGAAATAAATGTTTTGAAATTGAATAAATATTTCAATGGGGTGAAACAACCTTAACATGGCTGGTGTATTAAATATGACTATTGATTTAGAATATGGAATTGTTATAATAGAAAAGTTGATATTGGATTTAATGAGAATGATATTGAAATTTGGAATCATATTGTAAATTTTTCATATGGATGATACATTTTAACATCGGTGTTGATATGTTTTTTTAATAGATTTTATAATTTAATGAAATGTAACTTTGAGATGTCAGTTTTTGGATAATTAACCATCAACATTGGTTTACAAAATCAATATAATGAAAAAAATTGTTTTCTATCTATTGAAAAGTATGACAGAGAATTATTACAAAATGTCGGCATGAATAAATATATTCAGGCCAATAGTCCTATTTCTGTGGGGTTGATGATGTGTATATATGAGTCCATAAAAGGTGTGAATCAAAATATCATTCAAAAGATGAAAATAAATCACATTTACCTTATATCATTAATTCCTTATATTTATTATTTTATTACTTTGAGTTGTAGGTATCATGTTATACTAAAAGAAACACAATATATCATAGTAAATTGAATTAAAAAAATATGTCCAAGGAATTACAACAGTTGTATTTTTATCAAATTTTTTTTAGATGATGTTTCATGGTTACAATGATGCCAATTCAGATGGAAATTGTAATGATAGAAAATAAGCCTCAGGAGGAACATTTTACTAGGATGAATGTTATGTATGTCAGGACAGTAAGAATTTTTTTTACTATATTTATGAATAGACGAATTAGAATAATTTACTACTACTCAAGATTTTACTCACACATTCTAGATTAATGTTCATAAATAATAGTTTCAATTGACTATTTCAAAACCATAGAAATGAATTTTTATAATTTAACTGTAACTAATATTTATAAAAATCATTCACAACAATCAAAATAAAAACCATTTATTTAATGTTTCACATTATAAATGTTAATGTTGTTATGTGAGATGTTTTGTTGGATTATATGTGAATGAAGATTCAAATAGATGATATATTCTCAAAATTATTTCTAAATGAAATGGTTTTTTAGGCTAATAATTCATATCTATGTTCCCCCAATGGCTTCATAATCCCCATAAGCATGTTTCCCCAACACGATTTGGATTATGTTGAAAAGGTGGATATACAGTAGAATGATTTTTCCTTTGTAAAAACATATTACTTTTCTTTCTATTATGAATATAAAGATGCGGTTTTCATATACTGAGGGAGAAAAAAGTTATGAAAGGATTCATGTTATTTAGTGTTTATCATAACCTGTGAAAAAATTTTATTATATTCGATTGATATGATTACATAAAAAACATTACCTTATCTTTTGGTGTTTTGTAAGAGAGATATCAATAAATAAAGGTTATTTTTTATAAATGATGAAACATTGAGTTGTGAAAAAATTATGAGAGTTGAAAAATTTATTAACGAGTGTTCTAAAAATCAAAAGGGGATGATTCAAGAACCTTTTAGATAATGTATTTTTACAAATAGTTGTCTTTTTTTTATAAATATCACTTTTTAAAATAATTTTTATTTTATTCAAGATCATACCCTATCCATTAGAGTAATTTTTAAATGAATGATTAATGTTTATAAATCATTAAATCTAAACTCAAAGTGGGAGAAATTTTTTTACCCTTCATAAATATGATTTTATAATATAGGTTTCCTGAAAGCGGCTTTCAAAGTGATATATACCAAAAAAATTAGGTGTTAGGAAGTTGGAAGAAAGATGTTAGGTAAATTTTATGATCCAATGCACCATCAGACTCTGATAAATTATCATGAATTTCATGAGATGTTAGAAAATATGTTTGTTTAATGGAAGTTCTAGAGAATGAAATTTAGAATGTTTCATAAGAGATTGAAAATAAATTGTGATTTTTGGAGTTATAATGTTATGAAAACATCAATTATCAATCCACATGATTCTTTTTTTATTTGTATTTCACAAATATCATATCTTTTCTAAATAACTTGTGATACAAGACTTCTGAATAAAATGAGGATAATATGTTATTCCAATAATATTGAGTTTTGGTAGGAATGAAAAGAGGTGTTCAATGTAATAGAGTTCATAATACATTCTTATGTTATGGAAGGTGATTCATTCTCAATCCTAAAGTTCTCATTAATCATGAAAACATTTATTATAAAATATTTTGAATAATTGATGAATTGTAATGATTGTATTTGTTAATGGAATCATGGTAATGTATTCCTCATATATAGATGTACCAGACACATATTTATTTATAATTATTAATGAGTTGTGGATTATAATGTTTGATTAATTTCAAATATATAGAGTAGATTTTATATTTTAATGGATATTACATCATAATTAAAATTCCATATTTTTATAGATTCCACAGGATGTAATCTTAGGAGGAATGTCAATCAGACTAACACCAAGAAGGAACGATAATTAGACTGACTGAAAGGAGGAATGTAAACTATACAAACTCTATTCAATCCATAATGAGTCGAGGAAATTTCATCATAATTATCTGACAATGATATATAATAATAATATGAAGAAGTTTTATTGCAATGGCCATAATTAGTTCTATTGTCCTAAATAAATGATTGATATTGTGAGAATGATGGTTATGTAAAAAACTCAAGAATAATTCAGATGATTTGTAAAGAGTTTTATATGTCAAACTTGAAAATAAAATATTATTATATGTCATAGTATTTGAATTTGATTAAATGGAAATATATTTTAAACATTAATACTGGGACATTCTAGGGTACCTATAAGTAGAAAAATTTTATATTCGTACATTGGAATAATTTTTACGTGCGTAACATGTGGATTGATGAAATGTTTGAGTCAATAAATTAGTTATATTTCTTTCCATATATAGATATTATTACAAGATCACGTATAAGTTGTTTAGTTTACTGGACTGCGAAATATCATACTATATCAGGAAGACTGAAGAAAAAATACTAATAAGATATGTAGATTTTAAAAAAATATAGATTGTGAATTGGTTCATAATATTATATCAATAAAACTGAATTAATAATTATAAGAAAAACATATTCTACCATATCGATACAAGGATTCAAATAGATTATTGAATATTAGATTGAACAATTTATCTATTATTTTTTGTTGGCACACTTTCTTTTACTAAAATGTTGTTAAATAATAGGTGTCGATATAAAATTTTATAAAAGGATATAAAATGAGTCTAATGGCTTTTGGAACAATTTATACTCACTTATTTTTAATAGAATTTTTTTATTAACCTATGAGTGTGGTGGTGGATAAGATATAGTTTATGAAACTCAGTCTAAACCATAAAAATCTTGAGAGATTTAATTTTTGTCATAATTTTTCATACATGAGTATTTACTAAAATATGATTTGGAAATGAATAATTAATGTTTGTAGGGGTTACGATTATAAAATTCATAAATCTTATAAAAAGTAATCAAATAATTCACGCTCCCACTACTAGTCTGTTGTTCATTTGATCCTTTGTAATATCAATTTTTACATCTCAAAACTTCTTTGTTGAAGTGATTATTAACTTTTTATAATAAAATTATAGGTGAGTTAAATGAAATAAAATATATTATTTATTCATCATTGTTATCTTTATATTGGTGTGAGTATATTTTCAGTGATATGGAATATAAATAGAAGAGTGAGTACATAAAATGATAATTGTTTTTTATATTCAGTTGAATAAAGTATCTAGGATTGGTTTCCACAATAGTTAGATGACAGCACAATCAATAAGATCATATTTAATTTTGATGATACGTCCTTTAACATATATGAATATATAAGGCCTTTAGAACAATATGATCATGAATTACTATTTATTATAGTTGTATTACCTTGGGATTTATACCGGTGGATCATTTTCAAGCCTAATTGTCTTGCTTTAAAATGTAATTTCTCATCTAAATTGAAATCATTAAATATTTGATAAATTTTTTATGATTTTATATTATGTAACTTTGGTTTCTTCTATCATAAATTTCATAACCAACATAATAAACATCCACGTATTTTTTAATTGGTATAACATTGAAAATTAGTTTTGGTTTTGAGTTAGAAGAATGATAATAAATTTTTAAAATTATCAATTATGGATTGAAAATTTGTATCACAACATGCACTTCACTCTTACTTTGTGTCTGGAATTTTTTTATTTAGTGGAAGGTTCCATAACAAAAGAATGTCAATGATGCGATCATGGTTTTTAACATGAATTTTAAAACATAAGGACATTCATGGTTTGAGATCATAAAATATGTATTGAAATAATTTATGGAATGTGTTTTTTTGAATGAAATAATTAATGGTTGAATAAAGGGAATCACTAGGGAAGCCCATATTTTAATTTTTTTACTCTTAGTTTCACATAGCATACTCTTCTTCTTGTTTTATTTATATTTATTCAAATCATATAGTATTGTAAAATTATAATTTTTTTATATTATGTTATGGAAACCCCCCATAGAAATATAATAATATTAAAAATAATAAAAATAATAAATCAAATAAACTCTCTAAATAAAAACTCACGTGGAAAACCACGAGTCTTACATTACCACTGTAGAAATAGTACAATATTTTAAATTAATGTTTAAAATGTGATGTGGTCCATCGTCCAGAAAATGGCCTTCTGATGTAAATAATATCTCATAATTACTCTATTATATAGCATGTCGACATAATAGGCCTACAAAAGTTCTTATTGGAACCACTATCTATCAGATGGGAGCCACCGACCATCCAGTGATGTTGATGTGGAAGAGAAAGAGTTGACTAGTACACAAATTCTAGTTTTATATATAAAAGTTTATATTTTAATCTGATCTCACTCAAACCCATATTGACCAAAATAAATAATGAGACACAATTTTGGAGTTCTTTCCCAATTCAATAATATTTCATCAGGGATTTAATATTCAGTTGAATCATTTTATCACTATATATATGTTTTCTTAAATCTATCTATGAAATGTCCTTCTTTATCACGTTTCTTCACCAATGATTGTTTTGATAACTAGAGTTCCTATTGTATTTGACTTATTTTTTATGAATTTTTATTCTAGGATCACTTCATTGTTGTTCTAAACATTTAATCACATAGGGTGGGTCTTATATTAATAGATTGTTGATCTTTATTGTCGTATCTATCTCTATATTGTTGTGTCATCCTTTTATTTACCTATTATTCATATAAATTAATTTGTATAAATTGAGGAAAATTATGTTTTCATATAAATAAATTTTTTTATAATTAATATTCAGTGGATGAAAAATAGGTTATTAAATTGGATTATAATTAAAAATTTATTGATGCACCTCTTATGTTAGATGCCATTCGTAATAATGAATTTGACTCAAGTATGTGATCGTTGATTCTTGTATATGAAATAACTTAATAAATTATGATCATGTTTAATTAAAAAAAAATAGTTTAATATAGTGGTAATCTTTGGCGTGTCTTGGTAAAAAAACAAAAAAACTATATCAAGTGTGGAACCACTAATGTTTATTCATGTGATATTAACAAATAATGAAATGATATAATATAATTAAGAGGAAATATATGCCTTATTTATTTTTTCTTATCATGTTCTATTATATAGATTTATAGTCTATAGTGAAAATGTTCATGTTTTAATACGAGATGGTATAATTTATATTTAATTTCCCACCTGTTTATATCTTAGTATTTCCATGATTAATTTATCTTATTCATTTTAATCTAATGATTTTGTAATATATATATTCTAGGCTTGTGAAAATATATCCAACATTAGAGAAAATAGAAATAAGTTTTAAAAATAGTTTTCATTAAAAATTTACTAATAATTATTTTTTATTGTAGAAATAATTGATGTATTGTTTTAGTCATTATATTGAATCTTTAGTAGTGTCCATATAAGTTTTACATATCATAATATTATTATACATTTGTGATTTCAAATAACCAATGTTATATAAAAAATGGAATGATATACTATTACTTATTATCGTGTATTTTATGTCTTATTGTCTCTTTATTTGATAAATTGTTTAGTGGTGATAGTTTGTCACTTGCAGACAATGTATTGTTCTGGTTTTGTTCTTTTTCTGGTTAATCATTAGAATTTTCATTTATAGATTCTTGGATAATTGTATTTACTTTAAATTTTACATGGTTTATTTATATATATTTTTTTACTTACAATAAATGTTTGGAATTTTTTTTCACTTACTTGTGTAAACCATCTTAGGGATCCTTCTATGTCGACCTGTGATAGTTCGTTTGTAACAATAAGAAATTTCTAAAAGAAAAAATTTTATTCGATAAATTGTATGAAATGAAACACAAAACATATAATGGAATATGACCTGTTTTTAATATGTGGTTTATTTATGATTTTAAATAAATTAAATATATTCTATATGATGAAATGTTCTCAATACAGAGTTTTGTTGCATCACACACAATAATGACTCTCTTTAGTGACTTATCATACATGTTAAACTATGTTTAATCAGACAACAATATGTTATTACAATATTATTGATTAATATTTCAAGATATAATCTACCACTTAAATTAGTTGTTATTAATATTATTTTGAAACATATGAATATAAATGTTTTATAAATATTTATAGGTTACCAATTAATTATTAATTAATAGAATATCTTATTCAATAAAAAAAATTTCTCACAAAGGAGTTATATCATAAAAAATAAATAAATTAATATAAATAAATGATATTTTTAAAATATATAGATTATATATAAAATCATATATTTTTTATTCATCAATAATAATTTATAAGCATATTATATAGATAAACCATATTTTATACATAAAATTTGTATTTTTCCAAAAAGGTAATTTTCTACCTTTTATTGGTGAACCTATTTAAAAAGTGAACTTTCAAACACTCATTGATTTCATATGTTAATATAAACTTCATTTTTTTATGATTAATATCAAAATTATCATGGGAGGTTTGGGTATTTTTCTTTGATGTTTTATTTTTTGAAGAATAGTGAAGATTCTAAATTTTAATTGAAAAATTAATTTTCATCATGTTTATTTATATATTTATATTCTAATTTAATTCGGTTTTAAATGAATATGATATAAATTATAAATAAATAAATATTATTTATTTTATTTTACTAAATTTTATATTTAAATTATATTAAATAACATTTATAACTTTGGAATATTTTTACATTAAAAACTGGCTTTGTCACCCTATCTAATTGATTAATTTTAAATTAATTTATACCACATCTATGATTGCAATTTTAAAAATATGTTTCTATATTTGTCAAAAATATAATTTATATTTTACAATTTGGTCAACTATTTGGTGACAAAAAATATTTATGAATGTGATTAAAATGAATCATAGTGATGGAGAGAAAAATTAGATTAATAAGGGACTGAATATAAAATAGAATGTCCAAAATATCCTAGAAACAATTCCAAATACATAACATTGACATATTTTAATAATATAAAACATTTTATTTAATTTTAATAATTATTGGAATAAATATACTAGGAGAAAACGTGGGTGTAATTATCTTTTTAAAATATTTAGAAGATTTCCATTCCTCCTCCACTATAAAAAGAAACTCACCCTCCAACTAATTCAAACATCTAATGAAATTTAGGTAAAAAACAATGATAAAATAATATAAAAAAATCCATAAACACATCATATATACCTCACTTTAGGATTAAATAATACCAAGTATTAATTTTATATAACCCAAAAGGAGTTACCCAAATAAGAGGTAACATTCTTCAACAATCACATTTGTTTCATTTACCTCTCCAACCCTTAAAATATATCTACATAATGATTATATACTAATGTAATTATATTAAATATACATATATATATTTATTATAATATTTATAACTACACATTCATAAACATCCATCAAAATGGGATACACATTCATCGTTTGTGTGTATATTGGACTACCGCCTCAGGAACCAATGTCATTGGTTCTTCCATCTGTAGACATTCAAGATTAGAAAATATTATATATTTATAATTGATATATATATATATATATATTATTTAATTTATTTTTAATTTTTAATTTCTTATATAAATCAGACCTTAATTTTATCCACTTTTTGGAAATATATACAGTATACTGTCTCCATACATATATACAGTATACTGTCTCCATGAATAGTGAATTTCCTTTCCTATCAACAGATATTATAATTAAAAATATATGGAAGATAAATGATTATTAATTTTTTTTAAGAATAATTATATTTTTAAATAATGATCTAGGTAGGAATAAAAAAAATTAAAAGTCAAACCATACTCGAAAAGCGAAGCAATTATCACCCATAATAGTGAAATTAATGTTTTTTTGACAAACGGGTAATAAGATCATATAAGAGGATAGAATATGATATTATAAATATGAATATGGTTATTTTATATGAAATTAACATTTTTATAACCCATATAAATGACATTATATGATGTTTATCCAAAATTAATGACAATGTAAGGGATTTTATCTCAATTGCATTTCATTAGGGCATATTGAAATGTTATGCACCATGTTTCATTATATATTGTATATTTTGAAAAATTGAAATTTAATTTCATTAACACATTATTTTGAAAGATATTTTATTTTTAAATTTTAAATATTTAATATATGGTGATTTTAAATAAAAATTGTTGACTCGTAATGAAATTTTATAAATCAATTCTTTTTTCATTGGAATCTTCTACATCCTAATTTTTGTTAATATTTTGTTATTATTTGTATAATGAAATTGATTATGTTGATTAATATCAAATTAATATCATTGTATTTATTTTTGATAAGCATAATCGAATTATTGATATTTCTCACATCAATTTTAGGATCATTTACGGACTTACATCTCTCTATCAATCTGATTGAGATTTATCATTATTGAAATTATGTTAATGGGATTTATATGATCATTGTTCAATAAAAAATTTAATTTTCCTCTAATTTATATATTCATATCCATTTTCGTATAGTTTTATCAGTTTCCAAGTCTTGGGTACTTAAAATGATTTAGTGAATGTTCTTAAGAAATCCCAACTTCATTTCACTCTTTTGTCAAGGAACCTATATTCATTTAAAATACCTATTTTCAAAAAATATTTTTTACCATTACAAATGATTTATTAAATAAATTTTTACAGTTTTTTCCTTTCAGATTATTTTTATAGGATTATTCTTTTCTCTTTACGAACAATAAGCATATATAACCCTTTACCATGAAAAGAAAATGTTATTTTTACATTTTATGCCATGTACATAATTACATACTTTAATTTCCTTGATTCTTCCATTTCAATTTAGAAATGTTATTTTTAAAGTAATAAAATTTTAAAATGCATTCAACTAAAATAATTTTAAAATGGATTTCAAATTTAAAAAGTATATTTTCCTCATGAAGGGTTTTGAAATCATCTTATTAATGTATATTCATTCATGAAATACAACAATAATTTATTTTACTCCAATGGGGATAAGTTGTGTAGATACCATACTAATTGTTCCTCTATATGTTTTCTGATTTATTTTCCCAATGGTAGTACTGAAATTTCAATCACTATGTTTTTATATTATCCCCTATAAATATTCAATTTCAATTGATCATTAGTAATTATATTTCCCCTTATTAATATTATTTATCACAGATATAATTATTTCCTAAACCATATACCATTTTGACATATAGTGTTTACATTGATAGATATTCCATTTTTTGTGGTAATATTAATAAATATATATTCTATACTGAATAAGGATTTTTTATAACGAACAATGATTATGAAATGAATGTATTTTTTGATATGTGGGGAATTATTTGCACATGCACTATATGGTTTTGGGATCGGTTAAACAAATCACCTTGATGAATCAATAGTAATATGATATGGAATTAATTGGTAAGGATATGATAATGGGTTTTTATCATGTATTTTTTAAAATATTTTGGGAATATATCTTGATGTAAAAGTATCATGTTTCATCGAAACATGACATCCTATAATTATGAATTTTATTTATTGAGAATTTAGTTATGATTATTATCCAGGAGATTTTTTATATTACATAATATTTAGATTCCATTTATTCTTGTTTTATTTTTTAAATGGAATGTGTATCACTTATCTATCAATACATAATTAATATGTCTTATGTAGATATTTATATGAAATGGATTCTTAGTTATTTTTTATTATATGTAGAGTTGTTTTCATTGATTCATTATTTATTTCATTTCACTAAACCTTACTAATGATTTGAGAGCACCATTATTTTTTTCCATTCACTTGGAATACATGTTGGGTATTAATAAATATATCAAAGGATATTCTATATGAAAAAAAGATACCCTAAAAAGAAATAAAATCTTTTGTTAATTAGTGTATTAATTTTCAAAATAAGACTCTGTTGCGTCCCTGTTTTATCAAGAATAGTAAACTCGCATGTCCTCTAGGATGGGAATATTTTTAATCATGATGATGAAATTAATTAAGGAACCATCTCCAAGATACAGCGGTCAGGGAATTTCAGTTGGTATAGAAGGAAATTTTGTAGAAACCGATGAAAATGGAATTAGAAATCATAGACTAGTGGAAACCTTAAGATATACATTGATGACAAGTATAAAAGAACATCCAATAATATTGGTAAATCGTAAACTATATAAATATTTCTAGAAAAACAACCCTACATAGATAATACATGTGGAAGTGCTTGTAGAACATATGTACCTAGGGGTAATAACTCTATAAATACGAATTGAGCTTGACTCTAGCATAACCCCGTACATGACAACGAGCCTTGCTATTCATATAGTTTGACTCTACTAAAGGATAGTCATAAAAAATTATGGATTTAATTAAAAACCCATATAAGGGATTTTAATTTAATGATATCCAAAATGAAACCATTCTTGTAATGATTATATTTTCGTTTCACAAGGTTTTAAATTAGTGTTTAATGTTTCACCATATTTATAATGATAAATAGTAATTAATTTCATGAACTGATGTAGTATATGCCTTTGTTAACAAATAGATCACAAAATAAATAATTGTATCAGTACACATGAAAAATATATGGATTTCCATACCAATGAAATTAATACAACTGGTATTGGAACAAAGAAAAATATTTCCATATTAAGGTATCTTAACAAGGTTATGAAAAATTACCTTTTCCCGATGGATAAAAATATTCGAAAATGAATTTCTCCAATGTAGGAAGCCATTGTGAAATAAAGTGCCCCCATAATTTATTGAGACAATTGACACAATGGTAAAATGTAATAGAGTAAATATTTTGATAATATATTCATTGAATTGTGATGCAGTGAAAAACAAATCAGTACCACTTGAAGTGTATTACCTTAATAGAGATGATGAGAAATAGTTGTCATTGATATAGAATATATGAATGGTATATGGAAAAAAATACATGGAATGTGATGTTTCTAAGGAGAAAATCAATGATAAATATATCCCTCGTTAGAAAAAAATTGAGTTTAAGATAATGTTACTAAGTTTAATAAAAAATTGTAGAATGTTTAATGAAGAATATAGATAACTAAATAGGATAGAAAAGTATCCTTTAGATTTCATATAGATCCATGAATGCAATATTGGTCACTTCATTTAAGGGTTTAATCCATGTTCCAAATAGTGATGGAGTCTCAATTATTTTTTTCATATAATAAATTAGTTTTCTATTCTATAAAGACAAAAAAGTAATACTACATGTAAAATGGATTAAAATATAAGTAGTAGAAAATTAGAAAGGAAAATTAAATAATAGAGAATATTATGATGGGAAAATTTATTTTCCCATTTGTTACACATATGGAATGAACCACCATAGTAAATGCTTGAAAGGATGGGGAGTTTATTATAAGTGTGGATAAAGGCTCACTATGAAAATTAATGCAATGGAACCAAGGAAAACCATACTCTTCATTGGTAGAACAATAATGATATGGGGCACTACAGAAATAAATTATTATATCATCAAGAGAATATACCTTATACAAAAATAAGGGATCATTGTTCATTATATGTTATTGAAACAATAAATTTGGAATTAATAATGTGAATATTTATTTTAATATATGAAATATGTTTTCAATATATTTTATTTATGTTGTTCTCTTCATATGAATTATGAAAAATATATGTATTTTACTACCAAACTTTTCCATTAATGATATTAGCTTATATGTTGAATCACACTAGGAAAATTTATTTGGTACCTTGTTAATCATTTTAGAAAATACATGGTTGATGGAAAGATAAGACTTAATATTTTCTTGAGGTTGAGATAATGATTCAAGGATAAATAAATGATTTATACGGATGAATTAAATGAGATATTGTGAACATTAGTGGAACTGATTCTAATATTGTTCTTCATAATACATGTAAAGTACATAAGGATAACCATTTCTTAAATGGTTTATATTGATCTTTAGATGATCTTTAGAGATTATTACATTACATAACCATATGATGAATCATAGGAAAAGAAATGATATATAAATATTTCAAAGTAAAAAAAATGGATATGATTTTTCATTTAAAAATGTATCATCTATATTTGTAAACTTATATTCATATATAATTAAAGGATTTGTAAAGTCTTGAAAAAATTGGTCTTAAATATAAAATGTTGTCGTATTATCATCATTTTTATGAAATCTATGACCTTTATTAAAAATATTAGGTTATGGTTATGTGTCCCTTGGAATTTTTCTATACATATTCTCAATCACATTCTTTTATTCTTGATAGATATATTTCTCTTATGTGTCTATGAATTCACTAATTTTCTACTATTTAAAAGCCTAATATTGTAGTGAAATTCAGATTTCCCTTCCCTTTATATTAATATGAGGTGTTATTAACAATATTTAAAATGTGGGGTTTTCAACAATAATATATTATCAAATATTTAACCTCCAATTATGATGATAAAATTTAAATTTTGAGGTTGAAATCTATTTAATAAGGCGGAATTTAACAACCCAAAAAATATACAAGAGTATCTTTTATTTGACGACATATATGCCATGAAACAAAAAAGGTAGAATGTGATATAACCTTTCAACATAATATGGTTTATGTAAAATTAAAAATAAATTTAATACATTATATATTGTTCAATTCACACCATAATTAGTTAGTTTGAATCACTAATAATATCCACTTTCTTCAATGAATTGAATTACACAAAAGATTTATTTTACAGAACATAAATATAATAAAAAATATATTATTGAATATAATATAATATAATGAATTCATTAAAATAGATGGTATAATTATTAATAACTTAATTTTTAAAATATATGGTTTATAAAAATCCAAGGGTTACCGATTAATTGGACATGAATATAAAAAACCATTAAATTTAAATGAAATGTTCTGTTGCTCACATAGGGGTCTTATCATATTAAATTATATTAATTACTATTATTTAATTATATTAATTAAGTGTATAAGATATATATTGAACATATATTTATGATATTAATCCATTATATTAAATAAGCATCAGCTAAAAATAAATTCCAATTGAAACTTAAAATTATATTTTCTGAAAATGAACTTTTTATCCTTTTAATGGAGAACCTATTTTAGAACACATTTCTGACACATTAATAACTTTTATTTGTCAATATAAACATAATTATTTGTTATGGATTGTGAAAATTAACTTAGACTAAAATTTATTTTATTTTTTATGTACTTTCAATTTTTGGATAATATGTAAAAAAACTAAATAATAATTGAGAACTGATTTTCATATAATTAATTTATATAGTTAATTTATATTTTAAATCATTATTAACGTCAAATAAGAATAATTACACATTAATTAATCCAATTTAGTTCATTTTAATCAATTTCACATTGATATTAGATATAAAAACATTTCAAACATTTGAGAATTTTAACTTTAAAACACACATTATTGTCCCATTTGAGAGATTAAAGGTAAATTAATATATTAAACATATATGAATGAAATTTATAGGAATTGATTCAATATTTCGAATCATAAATGTTATATTTTATAATAAATCCAAGTTACTTTTTAAAAAATTATTTGAAATGTGATTTATATTAATAACAGCAACTAAAAGTAAATGTTTCTTAACAATTGAATAAACCTTAATATTAAATAAAAAATAACCTATAAACATGTCCAAAATATATTTTCACCCCTATTTAGTCCCTATAATCATTTTTATTTAAAATATTTCATTATTTGATCCATCATAAATTTAATAAATGATGGTGGAATTCCCAAATTTATAATATACAAGAATGTTAATCCCCGTCTACAATAAAAAGGCACCCTCGCCTCCCACATATCCAGAAATATCAAACCCTTAATCTCATAAAAATATTGTAGACATGTTATTCGAAAATAATATCCATAATTCTAGAAGACACGATATGATCATAATGTATACCAAGGATGTATTTTGGTATAAACTAAAAGGAGCAACCTGGATAAGAGCTAACATTTCTCAACAATAACATTTGTTTCCTTTACTTATCCACCCATTAAATTTAATTTATATCTTAATTACATAATAAATTCAGTATGTATAATATAGTGATATGTTTTTATTGTAATATTTTTACCTATAGTTTCACCAACAACCATCAAAATGATATTTACAGTCATCGTTCAATTGCAAGGCGCACTAAAACTTCAAGAACTGATGTCATTCATTCTCCCATTTACCACAATTAATGTTTGAAAATAATTAATGATTTATAGTTTTTATATGATAAATATTATAATTATAAATAATTAATTCATTTATAATTAATATATAATTAATACCTTCATGTTTTTTATTTTTGGAGAATATGATAACATTGTTTGTGGATGTGTGGACTACGCCCCCCTCAAAGCGATTTGATCCATTAATGCTATAATTATAATGTATAAAAGATGATTCATATTAAAATATGTGTCATATATGATAAATGTTTTATAATGTAATCATAATATACTTAAGTACTATTAATATTTCATTATTATAATAAAAAAATAAAATGAAAATTGTATTCAAGTGTACATACTACCTAACTTCTCCTTGAACGGTGCATTTCATTTCTTATATAAAAATATTTTGGAATATTATAAATACATATATAATGAATTTATATTATAATAAAATTATGATTTACATTATGGTGATTATTAAAAAATTATTAACATTTAAATAACATAAAAAATTAAATCATACTCAAAGAGATACAAAATTAACAACTACAATATTAGAAATAATCAATGTTTGTTAAAAACTTATTACTAAGATATTGTAGTAAAATAATATTTGATATTATCAATAAGTGTAAGGTTCTTTTGTAATTTATTAACATGATTCAAAATCATAAATAGGAGGTTATTGGATGTTCATCCAAAAAGAAATGCAATGTAAGGGATTTCGACTCAATTTCATGTCATTGAAGAATATTGTAATGATTTTTACTTAGATACTTTAATATGGTTTATATACTCCACCATTGATATTTATTTTCAATAATACTATACTATTCATGATATATTTATTTTCAGTTTCAATATTTTCAACCAAGGAGATTTGAAATTTAAATGTTAAACTTTTAACAAAATCTCAGGAATCAATTCATTTTTTATTAGGTCATATATATTCTTCATTCTGTTTAATATTATTTGATTATGTGTATTATTAAAAATTATATCTATTGATGTTTATTAAATTCTTATAGGTTTATTTATATTTGATAAAAATAATCATTTCATTGATCAATCCTCACATCAACGTTCTGATTATTTAATTGTTTTATTTCACAATCTCATTCTAATCGAAAATGATTATTCGTAATATTTAATTAAATTAATTTATATTAAAATTATTTAATAAACAATTTTTTTCTTATAATATTCTTATTCGTGAGCTATTTCATACAACTGTTCCATTTTCCGCTAATTTTTACTCAGAATGTTATAGAAAATGGATTTTATCAAAACCCAAATTTACGTTCCACATTAGTTAGAGAAACTATTTTCTTTTAAAATTTTTTTTCCAAAATGGAATTTTAAATAGTTTTTTAAACATCATAAATAGTCTTATTTAATTATTTTTTACCCTTTTCCGTTAATTAATTGTTTAAAATGAACTTTCTTATCACTTTATGAACAAAAAACTTATCAAACCTTTTACCATGATATTGGAATTATCAATTTTCATTGCTTGACATGCATTGAATTACATGGAATCATTTCGATAAATATTCCTTATCTTGTTTAAATTTTAAATTTTTTAACCATTTTTAAACAGTTGTTTTGAAATAAAATTACATTTAAATGAATTTAAAATAGTTATTTTCATCGAAATGTATTTGAAATTAAATATCTATATCATTTACATAAATTAATGAAATAAAACTTAATTTTACTTCACGTGATATATTTTTTATTGATATCATCTATATTTTTCATCTATATAGATTATTATTGATTTGTACAAGTCTATTATTGATATTCACATTAGGGATTTCATTTTATAGACCCCTTAAAATATTCTATTTTTTATGATCATTACAGATTAAATTTCCCCCAAATATCTATATCATTAATAATGGATAAGATTATTTCCTAAACCGTCTACCAATTTTACATATGTTGTTTACATTAATTGTATTTGAATTATTTTTGAGGAAATTGAAAAATCAATATCCTTTATTCAATATGGATATTTGATCTGGAATGTTTTATATGAATTAAATCAATTATTATATATATGAGGAATGCTTTGGATATGTACTCCATAGGTTAGGGACCAGTTAACACAATCCCCTGGATCCATCAATAGTGTTATGAGACGAAATCAACTGTCTAGCCTAATCTAATATAAATTTACCATGATTTTTTTCAATAGATTAAAAATAGATCTATATGGTAATTTTTTCTTGTCCTTGGGAAGATTGATGTGAAATCATTATTCATTGATATTATTGATAATTCAATTTTTTTATTAATATCCATGAGATCAATTCTTTGAAATTATTTATAGATTGGTTTTATTATCAGTTTATTGATTAAATTCCATGTGTTTAGTTATCTATAGACCCACATTGATTATCTATATCTATATATTTATATATAATATGTACATAATTATGTAAACGTTATTGTGGATTTATTCTCTTTGATTAATTATTGTATATGTTTTACATACCCTTTCAGTGCAATTAAACTCAACCTTATTTTATTTCGTATACCCAGTCTATGATGAAAAATATATGTAAATTACTTTTCAATGTTGATGTCAATTATCTTATGTTATGTATTATGTTTCAATTTATATTTTCCAATGAAATATATATATCATGTATGTAATTTTTTTTCTATAAATTCTAATGTTTTCATTTTTCTGTGTTTAATTACATATAATCATGAAAATATAATAATGTATGGAACCAGATCTGGGCTATTGAGGTTACAACATTAAACATTTATAATATTGTATCAGAGAATATAACAATATATAAGTGTGATGACTCTTTTTATTACTAGTTTCACAATAAATTGAATATAGGAATTTGGAACATTCAAATATCAACACATAGTACGTATAGTTAAACAGAATGCTCGCCTTCATTTATGAACTTGATTTACCCTTTCTGTTCGAAGAATATAATTAATCATGATAATGAAAATTGAAATTATTTAGTTGAACATAATTAGGAATTTATTTAGATAAAATAATTACATTGTATTATTTTTCCTCTCATTCATTAAATTCTTCTTTTCCATAAATTTTAATTTTTTAAATTTGTTAAAAAAGATTCTTGATGTTCATATACTGATTCAAAGTCATAAACATTAGACAATTGTATATTTTATTTTGTTTTTTATTCAAAATCCATTATAAAATAGGTATTATGAATCCAATATAAGAATATATAACAAAATATAGATTATTGAATTGTCCATTAGTGTCTTTTTGGAATATGTGATTATCCACACCATTCATACTAAAGGTTAGGTGGGAGTTTGAAACAAAGAAAATGGGAAAACCATGGATCATAATTTATACATTGTTACCCACCTATAATATGTAAATAAAATATATCATCTATAATATGAAGAGAGGATCAAATAGTATTATTGGATCATCAAATTTTCTAAAACTCCATTGGTATTTTAAGTTGGATTTTTAATATACAATTTTTAGGGACATGAAAAAAAATGGTTAGACTCCACAGTGAAATATATGTTACCCAAGGATAATTCTTGTAGTTTATTCAATATGGAAATAAAACAATAATTATAATTTCAAAATTGTGATTTAAAAATACTCTATAATTACATAACATATTGAATCTGTAGAATTCAGTTTTGATATATTCCACCAATTTTACTATGATGGCCCATTCACAACCATATGTTGCTTTTAATTATTAACATTATAATATGAGATTCTAGATTGGTATATGGTATGATGTATGGATAGTGAAATTTCAAATATTCCATAATAAATTTTCATATGCGGTTAACATGGACAAATGGTTGAGGTTAAAATAGTTTGGTAAACATGATTATATGGACCGTCTCCTGTAGTAGGAGGTATCCAACTTGTTTTTTATATAAATAAAATATTTCACAATGGTGATCATTTTACAGAAGGTCCAATTTTTCGAACATTATTTATATTATAATGGAATCATTGAGGATAATAAAAATATTTGGGAGGTGATATCATGGTAAAATCCTAGAAATGTTTTTGAAATCTAGAGCTTCTTGGTTTTATCATGTTATTACTTGTATTTTGTTCAAAATTTATCAAAAATTTCATCTTTGATAATATAATTAACCCATAATTGTGTTGATTTTGTGTTAAATGGAAAATTTCAATAATAATTTTAGAAAATGATAGTGGTGATGATATAATCTCTTCTACTTAATCATCAATAATTGGGTTTATTATTTTATTTTTTTATGATACCTCTATTATAGGTATTTGGAGTGTCTTGATTCAAGGAATATAGGTGGTGGCCTATAGATCTCCTTAATTATATCCTAATTATTGGAACTATAATACCATTTATTTTGAGATAGATTCCATAATTCTTCTGTTAAATGTATAACACCAATATTTCATTGGGGTGATTAAATTTTTTTAATATTAAAAATTTTATATTGTATTCTTATATTGAGTGATATGAACATGAAATAAATATAATTTATTGTTTATCTTTAGAATTTGAGTTTTTATATTTTATACATACATCAAAAGATACATTAAATAGTTCACAAATTGATAAAGTTGTTCCTAACTCAAACATTGATGGAATAAATGGAGGAGTTTTGTCTTGTGAGTACCATTTCTTAGATGATATTAGGAGTCGAAGAGTAAGGTGGGTAGGTTTCTTCAATTTTGTGAAGAATGGATAATACTTTTGTAATTAAACTCAGGTCTAATAGGTATTAAGCTGTAATTTACAATTTTTTTGGATAATCTATATTAGTGGGATGTCATCCGGTGATTGGAATTTTTATCATATAAGTTTTTATTATTCATAGTTAGGTTGGATGTTCTAGTATATTTGAAGATAATGTTTATGGAATGTAGAAAATTTTCATTTTTATGTACACATAGTTCATCTAATATGTATCATGATATATTTCATTATTATGGTGCGTATGAATGATGAGTTCACATTTATACTTTGTGTCATAATTCATTAATTGACATATGATTAAGACCAATCAGTAGAATCATATTGAATTATTTTAAATTTTACGGATAATTTTTTTTAAGTGGGTCGAGATGTTTATGGACCTGATCAGTGGTTATATAAGCATAAATGATCCAATGTGATTTTTTTTATCATTGATCAATATTGAAATGGGATCATTTCTTCATTATTGAGGAGATGATACAAGAGAAATAGCTTGAGCACTTGAATTTTTGAGATATCATTAAGATTCTAGGAGTACCTTTTTAATTTCTTAGGAATGAGTATAACTGTTTACATATTTTTTTTTAAATTATTCAATGATATGAAGGGTACCCAAATAATATTAATCATTATATAACACAATTATATATATTGAAAAACTAAATGAGCTATTCAGATTCATGATGATATACTCTATATTTGAATTTATGAATTTTGTGTTTTATAGGAAAATAAAATTCATCAGTAAATTTTATTTATAACAATATTTATTATGATTTAACTAAAAAGGTAATTTTTGATGTAATGTATCATTATACATTTCTATATCCATTATATTCTAAATAAATGGTATAATAGTCATTATTTAGACCTACCCATATTTGGGTGATAATGTAAAAAGATTAGATTTTCTAAAATATCTAATATATTTATTATAGTTTTCATGAATCATATGACAAATTTCATTATTTACCCTTGTAGTTTTTAGTTATTTCTTAGATATTTATTTATGTTTCATCATGGTTGGACATCATCAGTTTGTAAAGAAGGGTGTTTTGGAACCAATGTGGTCAATTCCTTTTGAGATAATTGATAGTGTTTAAATGATAGCTTATCATATTGTCATCTCATATTAAATTCCAAAATTTCATAATGTGGTTCATATTTCACATCATAGGATGTGTCACGCAGACCCTCCAAATATAATTGAATTTTAAAATTTAGATCGTGCTCCAAACAACCCGTTTGTTGATCAACAATTTCATATTATGAATCTCAATGATAAGGAACTAATTTGAAAAAAATTAATTTGGTACATGTAATAGTGAAATGTTGACAGGATATCTAAGAGATATGGGGGAATCAATCATTGATGTCGCAATAGTGGCCTTTTAATCCATTATAATATTTTGAGCTCTCGATAAGGAAAAACATTTATGGTGGGAAGAACTAACACATTATAACACCAACATTCAAGGATGAAAATATGTCTACATTGGGAATTCTTGTATATCTAATTAATCTATAGTTGTATTTATTTTATTTAATTATTTCAAATTTATTTAATCATTTATAGGGGTGAGGGTGTGTATTTATCCTTATTGGGGAGGTCTTGAGTTCTTCTAAGTGGAACTCATTTGTTTGGATTCCGTGTAGGAATAGACATATATATATATAATATCTAATGGTATCTCATATTCATACATGTGAAGGCCACCTACTATCAGGTGGTAGACAATATATGGATGTGTCCTATATGTACCCCAAAATTATTCAAATGGGATTAATTATCCACTCAGTGTGGTGCTAGTTGATATAATTTCCTTCATAAATTCCCCTATGAAACCAATTAAATCCCACCTACCAACTTATGGGGTTCCCATGACAATATTCATTCTACCTAGTGCCTCAAAGTAGACAATGGGAGAAAAAGTCTATTTATATTTTCTAATTTTTTTAATAAATATTAGGGTTGTATAAAAATTCAATTTTTATTCATATCTGTTTTAATCCTCTTATCATCTCCCTTGAACCCATTCTAACCGTAATATCAATGGTTACTATCATGAGTTGAATTCGGCCATTCCGTCCAGGTTTCTTTGTGGAGAAAAGTTAATTTTACGTAGTTCGAAATATTGAATGGTTTTTCCTAGACCTATTAATGAAATCCATTAACCCTTATGTTTCATATTTAGTGAGGTCTACAGGATATTGTGTCGATGTTTAATTTGATATCTTATTTTAGGATTTTGATTCTAGGATCCCTTTATTATTGTTTCATCCTTCTGAAATCCATTAGTTGACATTATGTGGTGTTATTATTTATCATTATTGAGTAATATGACTTTGTAAAATTATATGATCTCTTATATTATATATTTTATCTATATATTACTTTGGATTTATGGATGAAAAATATATGATTTATATTAATTTGAAATTATCTTATGAAACAATGTATTGGGTGGAAGGAAAGTGGTTTGAATGAGTTTATATTTAAATTTTTTTCCCAAATTACATGGCTGCGATGAAAATTCATGAGATGAATTTGAATCAAGAAAGTATTTTCAATTAACGGATAAGTGATTTTTTCTAGGAAAATGTTTTAATAGTGATACCATATTAATTTAAATTATTTGGCCAATATATCACATTAGAAACCATGGGATTGTCTGGTTATAGACTTATATAATTATTAGTTATTATAACACCACTAGGTGTTATTATTGTGTTATTAATAGATTATAGAAGGACTATTTATCTATGTGATTCATAATATCATAGTTTTGTTTTCATCACATGTCATTATAAATATTCCCAGAAGATGGATCCCGCATATGATTGGCTTTATAATAGATGGTATTAATTCACGATTGATTTCTCTATTGATTATGTTATGTTATTTTCATGGATAATTTTATTTATTCATTTGGACTAACACTCTAATATATTTAAAATTCATTGTTTATGATGATAAAAAAGTTCATTAAAATATCTATGGGATTTTTTCTGAATTGTTTTCATTTGCTATTGATTAAAAAAATGTTTTATTTAAAATCATTAACTAATGGATTCATTTTGATATTCATTTTTTTATTATTTTCAAGTATCCTAATAAAATTTAGTTTTCATACCAAACTATATTTATTTTGAATTTGTAGATATGGTTTCGAAATACATGTGTAAAAGTAATGGAATATCATAGTTTAAAAAATACTCCAATTTTTGTTACTTTCATAATATGATGGGTTTTCAATGATAGTTATACATTGGAAGATAATGTTTTATTCATAATTGGTTTTTTAAGACTTATAATTTGGATTGAACTTATGTTATTCATGTATGTTCATATTAATTATTAATTATAGTATATTTTCTCTGTCCTTTTTATTTTCACTTCATTCATATTCTAATTTTTTTATCTATACGATATAGTGGGCCATCTTTTGGGAAGTTCTATATAGAACTAGGTTTGTTCATTATAGTCTGATTATCCACATTCATTCATGCCAGTGGAATATCACAACATTTTCACTCCACAATGGATATATATTTTTAATATTAGTGGAATTTTCTTATTTTTTATATTCTATTACACCATTTAATTTCTATTTTAATTTTATTTAATCATGTAATTACATGGTTGAAATAATTTGGTTGGATTTTATGGTTTTTTGATATATTGATGGTGTATTGAATTTTATAAGATTGTATGGAACACTTTTTTGTTAAGGGAGATTTTAAAAAGAGTAATTATCCCATATCTTATGGTTTTTATTTGAAGATAAATCAAGATTGGGATTTTATATTTATCCTCCATTGATATGTGTAAAATTATTCATTATCAATCATTTTTTCTAATTAGTTATGTGGTAGAAATTGAATTTATTGAAGATAATTTTTAGACAATGTATTTAAAGGTAAATATGTTCATATTAATTTTATATGATTTTCTTGATAAAAATATGTGATATATATTTTAATGTTCCCTATTATATACATTATCAAGGTTTATTTATTACCTATTTCTAATATTAGTTAATATTTATAGTAATGCATAAAAATTATCATAATATATTTTTAATATAATTATGGAATATGATGATGATTTAAAAATATGTATTATATTTTTTATGTCTGTTATTTATTATTCATTAATTTACCACTATGATTTGAGGAATGAATTGATGTACGAGACTTATTTTAGATGTTGGTATTTTTTTCATGTTATGGTTAAAATATAATTATGAGATGAGTTGGCAATGTAAGAGAGTGTGTGTTGGCATATGTTCTTATGGATGTTGTTTTATTTGGATGTTGATGGGACAAAACTAATGATGTATTGAATGAGTTTATTTATATGTTATATTCAATATAATGAAATAATATGTATTATTTTTTTTATAATGTTATTGTAGTTTTTTTGGTTATAGTGGTGGAATGTTTAGGGGTAATCATCATCATGCCTTTATTTCGTAAAAGTATGGAGTTGTAATAAATTAATAAAATAAGAAACAATATAGTTGGTAATTATATATTACATTTTCAAAAAATGAATTATTTTATGAATTAATATTTTATGTATGGTGGGATGATATTTGATAGTTCATTATATATTACAAAGGGTGTATGATTTATGATAATTTTGGGGATGTTGATATGTGTTTAATATTTAAATGGGTTATGTTATATATATTCATGTTTATTTTTCATGATAAATCGTTTCAACAAGAAATATACAATTGAATATATTTTTTTAGTACTTGAATTTATATTCAGTGTAATTCATTTGACGCATCTAATAATTTTAATGCATGAAATTCCAAAAATTTAAAATAAATAGTACTGAACAAATAATGGGATAATAATTTTTTTGTGATTTAATGTATTTTTTTAAGAATATTTATTGTGATGATGATATTTTCTAATGTTTAGGAAAGAGAATGAAATATTTTTTATGTGTAGAGGTTATAATTAATTTTTTATTTCTTCTTTTGTTGAGTATGTAGTTTAAAAAATTTTGTATGTGATTCTGGATATTCATATATTTTTATTTTATATTTCACTATTTCATAAAAATCATCACCAAAGTAATGCAATTTAAGAATCAACCATTTGTGGTTTTGGGATCTTGATGTCTTCACCAATATCCGGGTTTTATATGATATATATAGACGTGGTATCCAAATTCCATTTTATATATTTGAATAATGGTATATGATGTAATGGATGTGTATTTATAGAGTAATTATGTGGTTGAATTGTAGGGGAATACATATAAGAATTTTGTTAAATAGTTGATGTACATCATTTTTCTATTACCCTTCTATTATGTGGTTTCGATATATTGATACACCGTTATATGGTTGTGTGGTGTAGTGAAATTGTTATATTTTTTGATATATTATTATATAGATATGTTGTTATATTATTAAGTTGTTATAAAATTTATAGTAGAACCATGAAATAAGTATTCAGGGAGTGAGGTCGACTAGTTATGTTTGGAACTAGATGATGGGTACCTTCCATGCATACATTATTTATTATGATATTACAATAAACTCAGGTGATATATAATGTCTGATCCTAAATGAGGATGTATTGAGATTATAATTGAGTTACTTTTCCAATAATAGGGGATTTGATGAATCATTAAAGGAAGGTTTTATATAATTTATATACACATCAAATTGACCTATGAACAAAGTAATATTTTGGTCCCTATATTTTGAATAATTATCCTCACTCTCCCTTCATGAAAATGTTGGACTATGATCATAATATTTTTTTGAAGATGGTATCTATCTAGAAATTCATAACCATTAACCTATTATGTTAGTCTCACCAACCATGAATTTTCTCTAAAAGATAATGTGAAATTAGATTACATGTATTGGAATATCATCCAATTAACCCTTTCAAAAATCATGCTATTCCAATAAGATGAAATTAAAATATAAAATATAATACTAATATAAATATGATTATATCATTAAGGAGATTACTTATTAAATAATATAATATTATAATATTAATCATCCAAAAGCATCTAAGACATTCAATAATATATTCCTTACAATGTGTAAAACGTGATAAACATCTAATTATCTATTGTCAAACATGAATTAAAATTTATAAATATTGAGATAATCAAAATATAGATGATGAATTCTTAATAGATATAATTACATAAAATTATTCTCTCACATCTTCATCAATATTTAGTAATTAACAAATTTATCCTACTTCAAAAGCTCAATATATTTGGGCATATGTATTTTTTTATTTTAAAAAAAATTAATCAATTATATTTTCAATCTCAATACTCTCAATTTATCTATAAATTAAATCTTTGACCATGTTCTAATTTTATTCCACATTTTTTCTAGAAACATTTTCATGTTACATAATCTCATAAAGTATGTTACTTATAACTACTCATCTAATTGTTTCTACATTGATACCATTATTTTTTTATCATATGATTAAAAAATAGAGTTAATATAGGAATATCTGTTAACATTATAAAACTAAAAATAATAGTAATAAAATTTTCCAATTTTTATTATATCCATTTCTTTCATTAACTTAACTATGTTGAAGCTCAATATTATAATGAGACAAAAAAATAAAAATAAAACAAAAATAATAGAGTATCTAATTTTTTATTGTAAAAATAACTCATTATAATTCATGTAAAAATAGTATCATTTCATTATGTATACTATATTCCTTAAAATCAATTTAAAATTAAAATACTAAGAAATTATATTATATCATTTTTAGAAATCCTCGGTAAAAATTCCATTACAATATTTTGAAAATACAATATTAATCTTGAGAAATATATATTATATGATTATCCATTTCATAGTATTTAATTTAATATCATGATATAAATTTCCAATTTTATGTATTTTTAAGTAATGAATTGTTTATTCATAATTAAATATTTAATTTTGAAATAAAAATTCATGAAATTACTATATTTACATCTATTATGTAAGAGTAAATTCTTATATATTAATCCTAATTAAGATCCCCTTAAATGATCTCTATTAAATTCACAACACTACCAATGATTCAATTACATGATGTGAAATATGTCAACATCATTATATAATACAATGTTTTAGTAATTTTTTTAATGTAGGGATTTCCATAAGTGGGATTATACTTATATGAATCCCATTATGCGGTGAAATCCCTTGCGTGGAGTATTCATAGTCAAATTATACATTAATAATATGAAAACACATAAAATATTATAGGCATATAAAGATAACTGGTGGATACTAAAAAATAAATTATTCCTCAATAATGAAATCAATATATTACAAGGATAATAAACTATACTTGTAAAAATACAAAATCGATCAAAAACTATGAGATAATATGATTCTCCCCCTTTAAGATTTGTTGGAAGAATTTTTCAAATCATCCAAATAAAAAAATATGTATTTATATATCCACCAATGCTCATATGAACTATCAAATCACCATTATAATCAAATTATACCTTTCATGAACATACTAAAATATAATATATATTATTTAGATAATTCCATCCATTTGTGACTATAAATTGTAGAAAAGTGATATAAACTCACTCCTCAATTCATACATACATATCTCTCATCAATAAATCAACTTTTAAAACACTCATATCTTTAAAATCGTAATATAATGAAAACTACCCATTTTTTTATGGATTCCATCACTTATGGAAAATGAGTTAGGCCACCCTTTCTTTATTTTTATTTCACAAAATCCAATATCATTCGGGTCATATTTTCCACAATTACTCACGTGATATGAGATGAATGAAAATAAAATTTATTACTAGACATATCGAACATCCCACAAGGCATGGGAATTTTAATGATATCAATAATTTTGTATTGTGTAGAAATATATTACCTCATGATATATCCATTATCCATTATTTCATTAATTCTATGACAAAATATGTCTATGTGATTTGATACAACATATTTTACAATGTTAGTTAATTGATTGATCTTTATTTTATTTTCACATATTATCTTTAGTGGCCTCATATAATCAAAGTGTAGATATACAGGAAAAATTGTCATCCATAAAAACTATTTATATACATGAAATATAGCTATTTTGATAATTTTATTCTATGATTCACTATTTATTCATACCATTCTATATCAATCAACCCTCAACATGAAATAATGTCCCACCTAAATTGGATCCTCTATTTGTACCATAAACAATCCATTTTATATTTTAGAAGAGAATAATTATAAAATCATACTCAAACATGTATAATTTTATATTTTTAATTTTTCCATCATAATATTTAAGATGTCACTTTTCATAAATCATGTGATACCCCCATGGTTCACTCTATAATCATTTAATGAATTTTACAGAAAAGTATGGGCCTTGTATATAGGATATACAACACTAAAACAACATATATACTATTATAAAGTATATTTGATCAACTATTAATTCATTATGATCCATACATTGTTTTCTTCCACAATATATTTGAGTTGAATCTTTACTTGATAATCAAATTAAAAACATATATTATAATTATATAGATTATTTGGATTATGAAAAAAAAATTAATCAGAAAAAATATATTTCTTTAATATTGAAATGTATTAAAAATCTCCAAATAAATACATATCACACTAATTGTTACAGGTTTAGAGACCCATCCATAGTGATACATGTTTTCACCAGAATGAATTATATCATCTACAAAAACTATTAAATGTTGTATACTGGTGGATAAATTATTAATTTTAAATGTCTTTTCAAAATTAATTTTGAAAAAAAACATTTTCTTGAGGTATCCATCATGTTTGGACTACCCATTTCTAAAATCCAATTTTAATGCATTAATTCATTTATTATTTTACACAAAATTATACCATCATCCTAATGATTTAAACCCATTGGTGACTCCATTAATACTTCATCACTGAATTCTATGAATGAAAAATCATTTTTTTATAAACATTATAATACCTTTATGTGGGAACTACAAAAAATAACCCACATACATCAAGGAATGGTACTTGATAAAGGAGTTTTCAAATCTTATACCGTTCATATAAGATTATACCAAGAATAAAATCATATCTTTAGTTTTTTTAACATTACATTTATCATTTATAGGGATTATAAACAAACATGTTTCTAATAATATTATCTTCTTTTGGATTGTATTTAGATCATAACGAAGACCATATGATTTGGAGAATAGTTTTAGTATAGGGTATTAGTAGTCATTTCCCAATACAATATGCTATTGAATATTTAATGTTATAGGATATAGAGTGTGTCCTATTATAAGAAAGGGATGAGACTTGTGTTATATTTATAAAATTTAAATCTATATTTATTTTATACACTTGAAAAGTGTAAAAAAAGTAATCTTATTTGAATATGAGAAGAGATTTAATGGAAATATAACTCTATGAAAAAGTTAATAACAATTTTCAGTTCATTTTAATTGTAATAATTTTTTATTCCCATAAACCTATTTTATCTCTTATAGTAGTAATATAATTTTTTTACAAGTTTACTATTTATAATGAAAAAAATGTAAGTGTCCTCATGAAAATATTGGGACATGATGATTCACAATATGTATTATATTTTAAATAAATTTAATATTCTATAAATGGAAGAAAATAATTATAAAAACCCCACAAAATGAGAGGAAAAATAGTTTTCCCAAAAAATGAATTATTTTATAAAAATGGTTTCGTACAAAATAAAATGTAATATTCGACACTATTCTATTTTATTATATTATGTTAAATAAAATGGAAATAATGTTTTTTATAATTTTATTAAATAGATTAATACTTCTTAAATACATGAAATAAATAGACATTTTTCTTTTAAAAATTTATTTTATATATTTCACTCATAGAAAAAAAATTCATAATATTCCAAAAAACTAAATATACGATTAATTTTTTTGATTATTTCAAAAATCATGTTAAATTTTAAAAATTAAACTTTCAAGAAAATTATTATAATTCATGAAACACAATTTAGTAATAAGAAAACAAAATCGTTTTCTAATATATTACATACAATTTATATAATAAATATTGTACAATAAAATAAAATTCGTGAATATTACATTTTTCTTCACATTCTTCCCCAAATATGGAAAAATTTCTACATAACTATTATTATCTTTTGAAACAAGTAGATATATTTTTTTTCTTCATATCATTTTAATATTCCCATGTTATTTATTTAAATATATAGTTTTCCACAAAACTATCACCTATCGAGTCGCCATGTTTTATAACAATTACTCTCTATGGTCCATAATCTAAACATCATGTTCTTAATCAAGATTCTTTTCTTCAATATTAACTAATTTTGGAATCAAATATATAGATAAACCTAGAACATATTTCAATAACCAAAAAACATGAAACACAACATATTACTAATAGAGATTCAATAGAAAATACACTTGATAAGAAAACAATAAATGTTTTCAATACAAAATACACTTGATCAGATAATACACTAGAACATATTTGGTCAAATTAACCATGTGAAAAAATATCCTCTCTAACTGAAACACAAATAAGTTTTCAATAAGGATACTTTAATATGAACATGATCACATACCTCCAATAAGAGATCATTTCTCAAGTAATCTTCATAATAAATTCCCTTCTCTAGTCTAGCATCGTATGATGTTGGATCACATTAAATTTATAATGTATCAGAGCTACCAATTATTGACCTAAATAAAATATTTTACAATGTAAATCCGAAAAAGGTTGATTTCGACCAAACATTCCATATAATACATCAAATTATTTGATCTATATAGTAGATTGAAAAATGTTATTATAATAAAATTAAATAACTTAATGATGTTGATCCCCGTATCACTAATAATATAATAAAACAGTTCACTAAATATCCCTCAACTTATGAATAATTTTCTTTAAATTTTCATCAGATTAAGGATTAAATTCCAAGTGAAAAATTAAATAATGTTCACAATGACATCTAATTTATTTTCATCAAAATTTTAAGTAAATATGGGATCACAATAAAATAGAATAGAATGTGGGTATTAATTAAATAAATATATATATAACATTATCATAATGTATATATATATATGAAAAAAAAGGTATATTTTCAGGATTAGAAAAATATTTTGATGATTTAGATAAACTGTCAACAATAACCCATTTCACATTAGTACCTTGACTTGTTTTTTGTAATCCAAACACAAAATCTATTGATTTATTATCCTATTTCTATCATGGAATTATAAAAGGGTGAATAATCCCCATCATTAATATTATATCTATATTAGCATGTTGAAAAATCCAACAAATCAAGGTAAATAATGTAATATCTATTTTAATGGAATAAGAAAATAAATTATGTAAATAAATTTTAATATATTATTATTATTGACATGAATATAAAAAAATATCAATGATCTTAAATTAATAATTATTTCTTCAAATAGGGATCACATGTCATCAATATCTTCTTTACAATTATGATAAGATCATCTTTATCAATATTGAGTTCAGGAAACAAGCTATTATTGAGTGAATTGAATATTCATTCAAACCAATATTTTTATTCATAGATACAAAAATTGTTTCTCATAATGATTATTTTATTGATACCTAATCCAAAATTAAATAAATGTTTTCTTACACTACTTTGATTACCACTTTAATTAAATCGTTAACTAAAGGATCATATTACCGTCATAACATAGTTAATGATTCATTATATTTTAGAATTTTAGAATCAGTTTTATAACCCAACATTTTACATAAATTACCATTAAAATAAAGTTGTTTTAATCGATATCTTTCTTGACACATGATATCTAATTTAAGAAACCATTAAAAATATTAAATTTTCAGGATTTAAATGTGACTGTTATAACATAGTTGTAAAATTTTTATACTGAATATTAATAACCAAATTATGAACAAAAATAATAATTCTTTTACCTAATGAGTACTAATTTATAAATGTACGATAAAAAATAATAAATTTTAAGTAATCTGATTTTATGTCTTAAACATATACATTCCTCAAAATTGTTTTTATTGTATATATTATTGAAATTAAAATAAAATTATCCAAATTTTTGTAAATTTATTTTATAAAGAAGGATATCATTTCTAAAATCATCATGTTCAAAATACCTTAAACTGAAATATTGGAATTTTTTAGTAAGAATTAATTTTTCAGAAAATAGTTAAAAATACCAATTTAATAAAAATTCATATTTTATATTCATGTATTTATTGAGTCCTGTTTTTATTTTAATAAATTTAAATTTTAATGATATAATTTTCAATTAAAATAATACCATCATTTTCATTATAATGCAGGTAATTATTACTTTTTGAATAAAATATTTATTTTAATTAAAAATCCTTTTCTTGTGTAATTTTTTTCATCTGGTTTTCTTGGTTTACTTTAAATTTAAATCATTCCAAATATAGAAATTTAATATGATAAAATTAATTAAATATATTTTTTTATCATTATGTAATATTTATTTAATGATTCCAATTTGATTTTCATTCTTAATAAAATTGATAAAAAAAAATTAAAAATATTATTCTCACAATTAAAGATAAAATGGGTAAAAATGGGTTTAAACTATGAAATTGGGGTCAGATATACACAAAAACTAGTATAAATAAACTTTTATGGTCATATTTGAACCCTACAACATCACTTATTCTATTCTATTTAATTTTGGAACCATTATCCCTAAATACATCATTAATATAATTTATTATTTCGATAACATTAATCTGTGTTCTCTCCCTAACTCATAATAGGACGCACTTTATCATCAATTCTACACATTTAGAGATCAAAATAACATAGAAAAATTAATCCAAATACTATAATAATATCGCTGACTATATTATTGTTTTCATGTTTATCTCATTATACAATCCACTCTAAGAATTATTTGAAACCTAAATGAGGTTTCTCAACAAAGATGTATAATTCTTAACTAATCGTTGTCAATTTTAATTGTTATAACACCTTATCTAATAATATTCGTCCTTCATAAAATGATTATAAATGTATAATTATTGTAATAATAATATATTATGGTCATTTATAACTTATTTTTTGCATCATATCTATAAAACGGGAAATGAATAAATAACTCTTACGTATATGCAGACTATAACTTCCCCATGGTGATATGATTTATTTCACATCACCACCTTACATGGATATTTATAATGATATATTTTATAAATACATATGATAATTATCATATACATTTTAATATCTAATATTAAAATATTTTTTACATCATTTTGTGTATTTATTAGAAAATGAAAACAATATTCATCCGTATTTACAGACTATGATCTCCATTAAAAGTTTAATTAATTTTTCATTCTATACCATTAATAAATGGTTCACTATATTTATATAATTAATATATATGATATTTATATATTTAATTACATTATATATGATGGAATCATTTTCACAATACAAGGTCTAGAATATTCAAAATGAACGATTTATGAAATATTAAATAGTAAACTCCTGGAAACTATGATTTAATTAAAAAATATTAATAAGTTCCTGATATAATATTATAAGTGGATAATAAATTTTATAATAAATTTTATATTATTCTGTAAAATAATTTTTAAAAAATATAAATTTATTATAATTGATGTAAGTGTACTTATTATTGTATTGGAAAATGAGGTAATGGTTTAACATTACATTCTCATTTTCACAAGGAAAATTTATTCTAAATATTTTAATGATGATATATGTTTATAAATAAAAATATGAATTATTATCATCAATTTGATTCTTTATAATCCATGGTTTCATTTAATTTTTAATTTTTTAATTATTCAACTGATCGAAGGATTATTTTTAATGAAAACCAACAATGATTTTCCCTTTTATCAGGAATTATTTTGTTAAACATTCATATATTTTTTAATATTATTTTTAATTAAGTTTATACTATTCCTAAATGACTAATTATTGATCATTTTAACGATAAATAAAATTCTATAAAATTATTAAAAAATAATCACAACCTTTTTCTTTTCTAAATTTGGAGCTTTTAATACAATATTGAAGAAAATGTTATTTTTCAATTTAAAAAAAAAACATATTTTCTCATAATTATGAATACTATTTCATTTGACGGATCCATTTAATGTTTCCATATTGTTTTTAAAACAAAATATTTTCCATATAAGTTTTTATTTTTTTCATTTCAATTCAATGATTGCAAAATGGAAAATATATTTCCATTTAAAAATGTTTCTGTTTATATTTTTGATGAATTTATCAAATATGATAATATACAGTAATGGTACATATGATTCACTATAAGTTTGATTCTATGATAACATCTTTATTCATTCTCTAAATGGTTTATGATTGTCATGATAAAATATTAATGGAACATGTTTTCACTTTAATATGTTAATCTATAATATAATGATAAATGTTCTGATGTTGTCACGGTAAAAATATGAAATAATTTTGAATATGTGATTATTGGGACATTTATATACCTTTAACGCATTGGGTAAATAAAAATTTATTATGAGATCATAGGGCACATAATAGGTTTCTTAAATGTAAAAAAGAGGGAACACGAGTGGAAATCCCAGTCCCAAAGATGCTACATAGTTGGTTATCCTAGTACTAACATTTGATGATTTTTTATGGGTATTGATGAGATAATATTTATATAATTATGATTGTCTCATACACTATAAAACTCTTTTATAACCTGATCATAAGAAAATAATATGATTACATGGATCATGTTCTTTTATTTCTCTTTGATTTATATCATATAAACTGCCAAGCATTACTCGATGAAACATGATTACGATCTATGAATTTATTGGGTTAGGTTTACAATTTTATGGTTATTTCATCAAACAATTATACATAAGTTAGGATTACATGTTCATTTATACCTTCCCCTATAACAATTATTATGAATCTAAGTTAAATAACATTATTATTTCATTTCCCTTCGATATGATGAATTTTTTTTAAATGACTATACAGGGTACTCATTATTCATAGAAAAGGGGGGATGATATATATCTTACTTAATCAGATAATTAGGTACCTATGTTTCCAAAGACACAAAAAAATTATATTATTCAATATATCATAAATTTATGAAATAAATATTCTTATAATAATATATAATATATATTAATGTAATTATTTGTTCTCCTTATTTGTTAACAGAATTTTGTTTAGAAATTAATGTGAGCAAAAATTAACGAGAACCTTTAGGATTATCCTTTATATGTGATAACACAACATGATATGATGTTCATCTTTCCAATAAATAAATAAATCATTAGTTATTGAAGTGCTGATAAAACAATTGAACATATAAAACTAGGAGAAAATATGAATTGGAAAAATTCATTATTATCTCAATCATCAATGATCCATAATGAAAGGTCCTACTGTAACACCCCACGATATACACTGTTTTGTGATTTTTGAGGGATATTAATAATTTTCATTTTGTAAAATTATGAGGTACTTTAATAAATTATATACGTTGATATAATAGGATAAAACTAAGGTATCATAACTTCAAATGACATTAACATAATTTATCTATTCTATAAAATATATCTGATGATTATATAGTTTCTCACAATCATTATAGTATCTCAATCTTTTTTGGGTATATAATAATTTATTGAACCTGATGGAACCATGTTAATTCTAAATATAATGGAAAATGTAATTATTAATCTCTATATAATCTCAATGTTATATAAAGAAAAATATAAAATATTGTTGAAATTATTATGAAACATGTAAATCAATTAGTCATATTGATATTACAAATAAAAAAGGAAGGAATTTTGTTTTATAGGTTCCTTTAGTGGAAAATATGAATATTATTTTAGTGTGTCTATTTATTAACTTTTTTTTGGGAAATGTATAAGTACATCTGAAATGAATTATCCATTCTACAATTTTCAAAATGAGAAAAATTATTTTATCATTTATCATTTTTAAGGAGAAATAGATCAATTTTAGACTCTTATAAAAACCCGATGTAATTGGAATAAATTGATTCTATGGTGGTGTATGAGTTTATACGTATTATCCTTAACAATTATATTAACAATTTTTTGGTAGAAAAAATAGATATAATTCCATGAGATAATGAAAAATGATGATGCACATAGTAGTAACTGTGAGGAAAATTTTAGAACACATGGAACTTATGAATCTAGTTTTATCATTGATATAGAATGTATTATTTATTAATTCTCGTATTTTTTTAAAACAATGTCAATTAATGGTATTAACAATAATAGACTATAGTATCTATGAATAAATATTTTTATCCTCTATCACGGCTAAAAAGCATATTGGATTCACCAATCCATCACTTTTTTGATAAGAATATAAGATTTTAATTGGAAGAGAATTATAATAAAATATATCATGGAGGGAATAACATGTGTCATCCTTTATATAAAAATCATGGAATGAAAAATAGGGGAAATCAAATTATGTGGAAAAAAATTATATAATTATTTAAAATAAGGTCATATATTATTTAAATGCTAATGTGAGCAGAAAAATATATCTAATGATCATAATGAAGAGAAAGCTCCTCAAAATTCATCCCTCGCATTCCATTAATTCAAATTCTAGATGTTAAGAAAATATGCTAACATATTACATAATTTAATTGAGACTAATGATGGTAAATATAGGTTATATTTTATTTTTCATATATAATAGTAAATCTTATGTGATAACTACTGGTGATGTGCATAACATCCGAACCCTACTCCCTATAGAAAAACTAATGATATCGATTATTAAATATCCTTAATAATTCCCACCCACAGACTAGAGGATAAAAACTAATATTGAGGGTTTAATAATGGTATTTAGGGGATAATATACCCTATGAATTACTAATAATAAAAAAAATTATAATAAAAAATAAATTATGAAAGAATTATAAATGAAATAATGTTGAAAAAAACAGTCAAAAAATAACAAAAAAACAAATCCATAAACAATATACTATACAAAATTATATTATATTACTACCAAGATGGAAAATGATAATACATGATGGTCAACATAAGATACTTTTATAATGAAAAGTTATATAAAAAGGTTTCCCACAAGAGAACCTTGAGAACCAACTCGGGTCTATGCTCTTATAATCCCATATCCATGTTTACAACACAAGAACATTCAAGTGTCTAGATCATGAAATCATGAAGTCTCTGGGTGTAGAAAAATTGACGCCCAAATAGGAAGTGAGATAATCAAAGTAGGAAACACCTGATGGTGTCTAGTTAAATACAGTATATCTATAAAAATAAGAACATTTCATATATAATTACAAATTTTCTGAATATAAAACTGGAAAAGAGTTATGATCAGGTAACATAAGGACAAAAGGATAAAAATAAAAATGGTGTCATAAACTGGTGTACCTCTGAAATTGTGTCACCATGAATAAATACACACACACACACATATATATATATATAAGTATATAATTACATATATTCAATGTATATGTAAGAAAAACTATAGATGTATATATATAATTTGATAACTCTCATAGAATAGCTCCGGAATCGACGCATAATCATAATAATATCTGATGGGTTTCGTTATGTAAATTTTTTACTATCTAATTCATATGAACAAGTGATAATTTGTCCCATTCCTTATATTCTCAATCAATTATGTAATATTTATATCCAATATAGTGATCATGGGACATTAAACATCATGTTCAACCCCCAAAATGGATGTGAAACACCAGTATAAAAACCCATACTAGGGGGTATTAAATGCGATGTGAAAAAACTAAAACCAAAACTAATTTTAATAATAAGGTACAATTGAATCCCACTTTCCCTATGATTCATTAACAAAGCAATCCCTTTAGTGAGAACCTAATATTTCTCAAGGCATAGTGTAATTCCTTTATCATGTGAGCTCATCCAAGGTATTATTACAAGAGAATCAAAGTTATTATGAAGGAGTTTGTATTGTATGTGAGTGAATCATGGAATTTGGATGGAAGTTTGTGGTTTTTGTGGAAGAAAATTTATGTCATACACAAATCTGTGTCCCTTTCAGAATATTTTGAAAAGGTTTTATTAGTATAACTAGAAACAACCAATGGTTCTATATCCATAAGGATCCATTTTCTTTAATGGTAGGTTATCATTTTGGAGTTTTGAATACTATTCTTATGTGTACACATTATTCGAGAGTATGGTAGTTTGGGCCCGTCACACAAATTGATGGGAATTGTTTCCTACTCAGGGAATCTATTAAATATTGAAGAAATGATCAAAATCCTTAATTAATACCAAAGTATGAAGTGGTCACCCTTGAATTAATAAGTGAATAATAAGAAGTATGATATTTGAAATCTTTTTTCTGTCTCTATGGTTCATTAGAAAATGGAGATATCTGTACGTATTTGAGTATCTATATTAGTGGTATACTTTTTGTATTGGTTATAGAGTCATTGGATATTATTATGATGATGATGGTTTTCATTTCCACGATGGGGTTCTCTAGAGTATGTCATCATAGAAGGAGAAGGGAGTTTTCTTGATTATGTGATCAGAACCGTGAAATGGGATTACTACACATCCTTTTAATACAATCTGAACCAAAATAGTTTGGTTCCACTTATTGGGAAACATCAAAAAATTTATGTTCATTTGATCTGTACCAAAAAATATAGTTTTATGTCATATGGTGATGATATTTAGGTGGAATGTTTATAGTCATATTTTGGTGGGGGAAACATAAAAAATAATTCCAGGGAACCTAAATAGGGAATTGTATCTCTAGATGGATAAGGTCATATATGAAATATGTCCCAAGGTGAATATGTTTGTTATGGGGTATTTGATTCAAAAATCGGCTAGGCTTTTTACTTCTCTCATTTCTGTGGTAAATAATTCTTGTGTAGATCATCTACTACTAAAAAAATGTATGAAGGTCCTATAATATTTTTCTCACATGTGATTATGACTCCATTAGCAGATAACGTTGGGTGTTGTTCTTGAATAGCATTCAATTTTCGGGTTTGTTTCGGGGCAATTATTGAAAAGGATTCCATATGAAAGGGGATATAAGGAACTTCTCATCTCAATGTGGTTTGGAGACCTGTTTTGGGATTACAGCTAAGGATGATCCCCATGTATCTGTATATAGATATGATATGTACTTATCCCAATTAGGATTCCCTTGTTGGGTGGGTTATTACACTTGAATTGATATTCATAGGTTGTATACGATGGATTATTTTAGTGGAGGATGTCATACTGTTGGACTCACGTGGATTCCATGATCATACCTATCCAGTATGCCCATGTGAGTCATGATTTGTCGGAGAAAAAAGAATTAGTTAAAGACATATCATACCACATGATCCATCTTCTATTGGTGGAAGAGGATAGGGATATGAGAGAACAATAAAGGGATTTAATTCACCTATTCTCCATCCCTTTTTGTATCTGGGATAGTTACATAAGACTACCAATTTTGGAATAACCTATGATGTAAAGAGAATAAAAACAAAAACATTCAACGAGAAAGGATAGTGACTTAATTAATATGTTATTTCATAACATTTGATATTGGATGAGGATATCAATCCTTATCAAATAAAATTGAAATCATGTTTCTCACCCTACACACATGTAACTAGTGGCCTCTATTCTCAGAGACAATGAAGGAATGGAAAAGGACAAACCATTCTATCCAAAACTGAGATACCCCTTTCACATTCCCAATGGTTGGGGTCCCATTTACTCAGGTAATTCATATTCACATTCAACCCATGGATATTAACTATCATGTAGGACACGTGTGTGATACCTAATATTTCTATAATGCATACCCAAATGGGAGATATGATGGTGTGATCATTCCATGAGTTTTCATGATAGGAGTATTTGGTGTAGGTTTCAATTTGTTCCCCATTATATAAGGGATCCAATGAAAAGAGATCATTAATTTTTGTGTCTTAGAAGACGGATAAAAATGGGGGCTCACATGGGTCTTGGATTAGATAGTGAAGGTTCATCCCATCTGTCATGGTATGAACTGTATGTTCTTCACAAATGGGGTATCCATGAATGAGATTAATATTCCATAGGAAATGGATCACCCATGAAATAACACATTGGTGATGAAATAACCTAGGCACAATGAGTATCCCTAGTGTCTTTTGATGGGTTTAAAAATGGTCCCAAATTAAGGAGTAGACCTTGTGTATGTGGTTATATGCTAAGAGGAAATAGGGTACTCATTTTGGTGACTTGTATTTATGGCCTTTTTTGGACTCAAATATCACTACCCCCCATAATTACATATTTTATCGTGATTTTAGGGATTCCATTGTCGTTTTAGATGACCTGGGTGAAGGGGTTGTGCGACTCTAGCTTTAGGGATTCCTAAAATTTTCCATTTATTCTAATGAGGGGCACACGGGTCTTAGTTATAGGTTAATAGGGGTCCCTAATTGATGGATATTTTCTATTCATGTGCCCCATGACATTGTTTGGCATAGTAATCCATATCAAGGGTGCATTATCATTTTATGTTTCATAGGATTATTACACTGGTGGGGTGCACACATTCCTAGTGTAGGGACGGATACTCCTTTATGACTTTACAAGAAGGGCTATATAAAACCTCATTTCATATTGGGGTGGTCTGCACAAGAACACATAGGAAAAACTACTACCCTATAATGTGGGGGAATGTTACCCCTCACCCCTTATGAACTCAATATGGATCTATTCTCTCGGTCCTTCTAGTTGGTCTCTTCCCTACAGTCATTGAATACAATGAAAAATAGAGAGTCGCCCAACGAAATATTTGAGTTAGGTCGATGGAATTTTTTGTTATGACACTCAGAACATCAATATTCTCATATTTTACATATTAATAAGTCATTTATACACACTTGACATTGGAAATATAGTTGAGGTCCACATCTTGATTGTTGGGGAAATATTCATGGAATAGATTTCATTTGTGTCAAAAAAATCTCCCCTTAGAATTAAATTCAATTGAAATGAAAAAATTATTGATCTAAGCTAACATTATCAATATTTCATGCTTTACAAATAAAATTCATGGGATTAGAAGCTATGTCAATTTTGGATGGATTCGCTAATTTTTTCCTTACGCCATAGGGAATAGTAATCATAGTTTTACTATTTTGCGGTTATATTGAAACCCTTACAAACTTTGTGACTTTATAAATCATCAGCCACATTTTTCATAAATCAAATATGTTGAAAAATTGTTCGGTAAGAATTTACTTTTACATAGAACTCCCATTTTAGGTTTCTAGACTAAACCGTTTTGTACATATTTCATTTCATTATTCAATTTTTTCCCTAGACCACAGAAAGTGTATGTCAAATGAGTTCAGACATGTTTTATTTCAAGATTTCACTTTATAAGATTTCACCCTAGATAGTAATGTGTCTATTTTTGAAATAATTTTAATGTATTTAATGTCATACTATTTTCATCATTGTTTTAGGTCAAACATATTTCACTATGAGTTTCTAGATGATGGCTCAAAAAAGGATTATTGTCCATGAATGTTCTGAAATTATTCAAATACTGAATTGGGAATTTTGTTCCACCCTTTTAGGATTATTAATCTAACACATTATATTAAATAATAGATGATTTATATAGTAATTATGAACATACAACTGGTTTAAACCCCATTCTTATGTGAATTTATGCAATGAAAACAGGTGCACGTAACTTCATTGTGAAACAATGGCATCATTTGGTTGAAAACCACATTTTTTGGGCGGCATTATGAATTACCAACTAGGTAATGTTATTGAATAGTTAAAAAAAAATTCTTAGGAACTATTAAATATATTACTAATTTTCAATGAATGTTATGGATATTTAGTTTTATTAAGATCACGATTTTATGTTTCTATGGAAAAATTTTGGAGACTGAAATGAGAATCTCTATTATCATTGACCATATATGAGAAGTTTATCGTAAATAAATTTTCATTGTGTGAAGGGGGTATATTTTGTTAGATGACTAATGTATGTGTGGATGGACCTTTCTCACATGTTTTAACACATCATGCAGTTTAACATCATGTAACTAGGACATTGATAATGTACATTAACGTATTAAATATAGGAGGTTGTTTTAATTTTTAACATCTTTTGAATTAGAAAATATGTCATGAAGTTTAATGTCACAATGTTAGGATTTTATGATATGTAGTTTAATTTCATACATCAAGGACATTATAAGTATATAATTAAGGTCTTTTTCATTGATTTAAAGGAGAATAATTATCCCCTTTCACTATAATATGTATTATAATGTACCACTAATTTCAGGTTTGAGGGGGGTAGGGGATTCAATGATTTAATATGTGGATCTATGGATCTGAAGAGTGGTATGGGGAAAAATTATTATTGTAATAGAAGAGGTTTCTCCTGACAACAACATTACCTTTGTTTGATGAACCTATTTTTTGCGACACATTATTCAAATCCAAATGGGGCATGGTATAACATAGTAAAATAGGGGAAACCACGAGTTGATAGGACCCCATGTGGGTGACTTATGAAAATCCACCTACGACATGTAATATCATTGTAAGGGAACTGTGATCTAAATAATATCAACATTTTATTACTGATGTCTAATAGAAGATTCATGATATTTAGATTTCACCAGTCATATCATTTGGTTTGTGGAAATAATGAAAATGAATTTGGGAGGACCATATTATGTCTACATTACTCGAGATTGGGGGAAGTGGTTTAATATATTAGTCTAACCAATATTTATGAAAATATGGTTCCTATAGTTTTATTTCATACTACTAGGACCATAAAGTTATGGAAGAGTTATATCCTATGTGGCCTATTGGACCATGTTCGTTTTGGTATACATCAGACAAGATAGGAGAAAATGTAAAGCATTGTCATGGGGTTATCTTATTTGGAGAAGGTAAATTGGAAAATATTCTAGGTATGGTATTTAATAATTTTAATCATGGGTATAAACATTATATTATCAACGATTACAATAATACATGAGGATTATCCTGGGGGAGTCGTTATTGCTAGAAGAGAAACCCGTTTTTCAGCTACATTATACAAAAAAAATCTAGGGAATTTTATGACAGAGTAACTTAGTGGAATCATTTGGCCAAAAATCTGTTTTTGGTCTGACAATATTAATAGACAATAGGGTCATGTTGGTGAATATTCAAGTACAAGATTCATTGTTTATCATATATTCTCTCACTGAATGGTAGAGAAAGAGTATGATGATATGAATGTGTCCATAATTTGGATTGTGACATGTGGAACTGATATATATGAGAAAAAATGAATACATTTCACTAATATTATCCATGAATCATATAGAACCTTCCATAGATCTAAATCATATGTTGAAGGGGACGTCTCTATTTCCTTGGTGGACCCCCTAACGAGGGTACACGAATTAAAATCTCATTTGTATACCTATGATTTTATATTAGATTGGGGTATTTTATTTTTCAAATGGCTTAGAATATTAAATTAGAGGAAGGTTTCACTATGTATCACATTGGAATGAAAATAAAATCATAAGTTGTTTATAAGGTTCCAGGTATTTTAAATCCATGTGGTGTGGACATTAGCCATGTAGTACATAGAAATGATGTAAGGATGTCAGCCATGTAGTATAGAACCTTGTAGTAAAAATTTTATCCATTCAATTTTAATTTCATGTAATAAGGCCATTAGACATTCGGTTTTAGAATAATGTGGTTAGGAAAGAGGTGATTCAATTTGACAAACAAAGGAATACTGTGTTTGGACCTGTGTATAGGACCTGACCATCAATGTGTATCTTGTAGAAGTAAGAATGAATCCACATATAGTTCTAAAATTAAATCCCCATATTGATTAAATTCAAGCATTGCTAATATTAGGGGTGGGGTCCTTTGAAATACATGATTTTACTTAGTGTGATATAGAATTTTGATTCCTCTCATGTATTTCTTTCTCAGAAATAGGAGATTGGGGGTATTTCCTAAATTTTTTTTTAGATGGTTATAGGATTGATGATCCATGAATAAAAACATATTTCATTGGGTTGAAAGTCAAGGCACACATATTTCATCTGGATACCATGGTATTTAACGTCATGAAACAACCATCTGGTACTCTTTTTGATGTATTGCATATGTTACCATGTAAACCCCACTGAAAATATATATTCCTTACTTGTTCATGGATCATCATTAAATATGGTATAAATCCCATGTGAGCTATGTTAGATTTCAAAAACATATATTAGTAAAATAATATTGCATTAAAAAAATGAAACACAAGTGAAAAATATGAGAATTTAGATTTTTTGTGGATGTGCCAGGAGGTGTGGTGCAATCGTCGCTACATATCTAAATGGGGTGAGAATAATGATAGGCATTTTTTAATAATTACATGTGAATTTAAAACCAATATATAAAAATAGTTTATTTTTTAATAGTTTTTTACATCTATGGCCGTAATTCACTATTCCGTCATCACTATATATCTTTTTAGAGGAATACACATTCCACATGTAGTTCTTGATGGGTTCCATATAAAGGTGTTACTCGTACACATGTAGTAGGCCATTTTTTTATTTTATTCAACTGGAGAAAATATTCAAAATCTAAGCATTACCACATTTCTCATTAACATTATAATTAATCAGCACATAGTTCTCATAAAGATATTATAGTTTGTCAACATGGAACAAGTACATTTGTCATGTACCATAATTCCTTATGGTAAAAACATGAGTATCCTAACATTGAAATAAATACTATGGATAGCTATGGGGATAACACATGAGAGTCATTATATATCTAATTGGAATGAGAATGAATACACACATAGTTGATGTCGTATTTGATCACCACATCGACCATGTTGTGTTATAGGGAAAAGCGGGAGTTCATATATTCAAAAAAATTTGTGAGCCCTAAGGGATGAGGTCCTGGAATCACTATATATCTCATTATAATTATCTTCATGCCATATGTAGTTATTGAGATACAATTCAGTTTAACATCATGTGGTGAGGAAAAAAGGTGACTTTATGTGAATGAGAACAAATGATGTAGATGGGCCCAAGGATTTAAATTTGGGAGTCACTGTGTATATCATTGGGATAAAAATATATCAATACATTGTTATTGAATAATGGTATGGTCAGTTACCATTATACAATAATACGGTCACCTCAAATATGGATCTAAATGACATCCAATTCTACATCATTAAACAAGGACATGATCCATGAAATTTAACATTATACTATCATGATGATATGTTATATAGTCTCTAGTACAATAACATGGACTATATATGGTGACATATAATTAAAAATCATGTAGCTTGTATGAATTTCATGACTTTTATGGTCATCTTAAATAGACCAAATATCCATTTTGACATCATGCAGCTAATATGACCATCATGAGATCACTTGAAACATTTTTTCAGTTACCATTCATTGGTTGTGTTCTTAATGAGCCCCCATACCATTGATATGATGAATCATGTTCTATTTGAGTGGACCTTCTTTATTAATTATGGTTTCTACTACATTGGTTCATGATTATGGGAACCCTTCTTGGTATCATAGGAAACCTAATGAACACAACCAGTTCTCATTGAAGTAATGAAGGAAGGAAAATATTATTGTTAAATTCCAGCACTATCTAATTTTGATAGACCTCCTAGTTATGAAAGGGGTAAAATTATTTCTCATGAATACACTCCAATACATCAAATCATTTCTTGTATTACACATTTATGGAATTATTTTCACATATTCTAATATGGAGTGTGCTTAATTAATACTCAATGTGAAATAATGTTTTTTTTCTATATACCTCTAATTACGGAATCACCTGGCAGACAACATGAGTTGCATCCTAATAATACCATAAGTAATGACATTGATTTTCATGTAATAAATCATAACTTTATATACCCATGTCTAGGGATTTTATTATAGTGTATTTTTTAAGGCCTCTACCAATCAATTAGTCGATGCATGGTAGGTGTATGAATGGTTGTATTAGATATTTTACTCCTAATACAGTTCTTCCACAATAGATGAGTAGAAATTTATTCCATTTCCACCAGTATTCTATGAGGGGAATCAAATATTGTCAAGAAAATTTGATTCACAAACCATAAAATTCATTGGGAGCAATCTACATTGAGGGGTATTTCTTCATCCCATTTCGAGAAGCAATCAGTAGCACTAATGATGCATTCGAACTTCTTTCCCTCAATTGTAGGGTATGACCCCAAAAATACATTCCCCATATAAAAATTGTCCGGGAGTAATTGGATTTATATAGAAACTCCAGGGGTTAATCGATGAATATGGCATGCACCTAAGAGGAATTACATTTCTTGTGTAATTTTGTGTAATTTCACATTATATTGGGCCAATAGTACGCAATCCTTCAAACCAGATTGGAAAGCCTATATCCAAACTGATGGAAACCGTAGGATCCCTAGTGTAATTATTTCATGATAGTTAGTGTATAATATCTATAAATACCTCTATGTAGGACCCCATGAAATCCTCATTTAATGGGTATTTTATTGTGATTTGGGTGATCATTATTCAAATTTTTTCCTTCCCAACTCTATATAATTATAGATATCAATTATATATGAAATACATGATTGGAATTATCAACCCAATTGTACAACCAAATGTCATATGGATATGACAGACTTCAATAATCTCTCCTATTCTGACCTAATCAAATGGTGAAACCATTTAGCGAAACGGAATGCAAATGACTATTTTTACAAGGTTTATATCTTCAAAAGACATAGATGAAAATTAAAATGAATGTTCCATGTAATTATACATTAATTTTCTGTGTATTTATGTTAGCCTTGAGGTAAAATATTCCATAATCCGTTATACATAGCTAGGTAGTGGAATTAGCTCTTCATTTCTAATCATAAATTCCTTATTGATATGATTGATGACAAACATTGAAAATCCATTCACATCCAAATGGTCAACCAATAATTGGAGTTATAGGTATAGTCCTACAATGAGGCCTTTATATTCCACCAATTTGTTATTACATCCTTCTAATAATATGTAATGGTGAGTTAAAACTGTCTTCTTTAGGAAAATGTACATGATCCCTAACCCCACATTATTCAGTTAATGGTCTTTCATTAACATCCCTATTGGGATCCTAGATGGGCTACCAACACACATTTACCACTTTTAGCCCCCCATTGAATATATAATATATCCACATCATGAATTATTCAATTTAATAACATAGATTCTATGGATGAGTGTTTAGTATAAAATATACTCATGATTTCATACTGATTCATTTATGAGAGATGAATTTTGTATCAAACTGTTGAAAAATAATCTCCCATCATTCCACGAATCCTATCAACCTATAATGGTTGAGTATGTATTTTGGTGGTTACTTTGAGAGACCAAATGACCTCATAGTGATTCTGTTAGTTCCACTGATTTGGAAATGTGAAGATTAATGTCAGGAAACAATTCATGATATCTTCATAATGAGTCTCATCATTGATCATGATTCAACTGAGGTAATAGAGGTTGTTTACATTCCCATTAGCCTTGTTTTCAGATGTATGGTTTATAGTGATTGATCTTGATCCATCACATATAAAATGAGGACCATTAACTCAAAATGGGAATTAACACTAGTGAGATAGAGAGTTATTTATTAAGGTTTTTAAATACTTTATGATCATCATGGGTCCAATAAAATGTGACCCCATCTTCATCAGTTTAGTGAAGGAAAAACATATTGCTATAATATTTGGAATAAAGAACCAAATATAGAACAATTTTATATAATTACCTCTAAACACATTATGGTTTTGAGCTATTGAAATGCTAAGGATATATTTTTCCCTCAAGGTCAACTTTGATAACAGGATGCCATAGAATGAAGCAAAAAAAATCTCAAGTTTATCCTGAATGAAATTCTAAGGGGTTTAACTTCAAGATATCTTCTCATAGATTTTTAATGATGGTATCTATGTAAGTCGGGAGGTTAGAATGTTTTCGTGACAAAGCCACCATATTGTCAACACATAATTTTCAAATCATCCATAAAAATGGTTTGAAGATGCCATGAATGGAAAGTTGCTCTGTGGTACTTGAATTCATCAAGACAGAGGCCGTCAAAAAATTTCAGAATACTCCATGGAGTCCTTGAAGGTGGATGATTCATCATAATCTTTGGATATACAAATTTGTTTAGCCAAATTTTCATTCAATATGGATATATCCTAATAAATAGTAGTTAAATTAACCATGAGTTATATTATTGGAATTGGGATGTCAACATTTGAATATTTATGGTTTATATCTTAGAAGTCAAAGAAATTTTTGATTTTATCATTCTTCATCATCATATGAACAAGGTGGGATATCCATTTTCAGTATTTTACCTCTTAGTTGACTTTTTCCATGATGAGCATATCCACTATAGCTTCAATTTTGAAGGATATATTTGGTAGAGACTGAATAAAATCCTTTTTATATCTATATTAGTCTCCTATGAAACCCATGATTTGGGTATCCCCCCAAGGAACAAGGCTTGGAATCTCTATGTAATTCTAGTAAAGAACCTCATGGTGTTTCATTATAAAGGAATTATATACGTCCAATTCCTCAAAAAATTTGGTCATAATAATTATTGATGGTTAGGGATTTCCATATGTAAACCTACTTGGTTATCTAATTTGTTAATATTGGTGGACACACATTCCCCATGTAATACAGAGGTGTCATTAAGGACATACTCCCTTTCCACTTTTTCATGATTTATGTCTCCATTCTCTTACTAAGTAGTAGGTGATGATGTAAATTTCATAGAGTTATTGAGGAGTAAAATTTGGGTATTTTTAAGATGAAGAATCTATTTATGGATCAATTGATTGTGTGAGGCCTTTTGGAGCTCCTATGGGGAGAGGAGACATGATGGATGATCATATGAAATATATATCATTAGCAGGACAATTTCTCTCATATTAGTTAATGAGTGTTCTATTTTTTAATCTCTAGTGATTAATTTAATACATTATTATCTAGGATTTCCAATCTACTCATATATATGAATATTTCCTATACGTTCAGGCTCAATTTTCATGAGAAACATCATAGATGTCGGGGAATGTGTTCTAGAATTTATTCCCACCCCGTAGATTTGATTTATGGGAACCACAAACTTTTCCTTGAGCTTCTTGAAATAATGATTTGGGATCATCATTATAAAATATGGGGAATTTATTCAAGAGATATCATCTGTCAGAAATGGTGTCCCATTCCTCTGGTAAAATCACATGTAAATAAATTGTGGATCAAATGATATAAATGGGGATTTTTCACCATGAAATGACCCATTTCTCCATTGATATAATATTTATAGCATTGTTTTTTTGATTAAGGTATTGATGAATGTTGATGTCGACTAGGTCTTCCAAGTATAACATTAATTGACATATCTTTTCTATAAACTATGATTTCAAATTCATAAATGAGATACATGAACTGTGTTCTGAGTTTATTTCACAAATATGATTTTTATCATTCTTTTCATACCCTTATAACATTAAAGTGGAGGGGGGATAATGATATTTCTTCCAATCTAGTGGATGAAGTGTCTAGAATATAATGAGTTAAATCTTGAGAAATATTCAATGATGTTTTATCATATATCATTGTTATTTACAAAACTAGTAATATACAAGGGTATGAAATGTCCCTCTATGATTTCATCCCAGTCCTACTCTATAAGATATACGATCATATGGAATTATTTAAAATCATTCTAATCATGACAAACTTTGGTTGGTACATCCTCAAATTAACCTTCTTGAGGTCTCAACAAGGCCTCTATGAGTGCTTCTTGAAGGCTACTTATAGACATGGAGCATTCAGGATTGACTAGTTGTCCAGAACTGGGTATATTTTCATGAGAATGTAATAATTTTGGTCCAAATATCTATGACTCCCATTATGTGGATTCCCTTTTTAGGTGATTTAGAGATAAATTACATAATTTGGATGGACCATCCCATAAAATATAGATTAATGTCATTTTTCTCTTACTGGATTAAGTACATTATATTTGGATGAACAAAGAGGTTGATTCAGAGATGACACAACATCAAGATGATATATCAGTATGATCTTGTTAGGGAAGACCCTGTCATTTGTAGGGGAGAATATCTATTCTTTTTGAGTAGGGTGGAGTGATTTCCAATGGGTTTATACTAAATAGATGTTTCTACTAGGAACATGGTTTGAGAAGTAAATCATGGATTTATCGGGTCCTCCCATATAACATTATCTCGGATGACCTCATCATTGATCCCCCAATCAAATATATAGAATTTCGGTTCACAATCTCCACCATCATCATCATCTGAGATGTTGTTCAATAAGTGAATGAAATTGAAGGAACTAATGATCAACACCTTCTCTAATGGAAATTCTATCTAGTAGGTTGTTGCATTAAGAGGGGAAGTTCACATGCTTTAGTTACATTAGAAATGAAGTTTTTTAAATTCAATGAAAACATATGATTTGGAATATGACCATGTTCTTATGTTTATTTCCTGCTATTATGGTTATTTCTCTTTTTTAATGACTGTATTTCATACGATAGAGCTTTTGAGGGGGTCTATCGGTTTTTATTGGTTGCAATTGAATGCACAATTTGTAGTTCAAATTGTGTTTGGAGGATAAAATTAGTCTGGTTAATCATTTTTCTTATCATAATGTCACTAAAATTATGCATGCCTTCTTTTCATTTAGTTCATTATCCACCTCTATAATGGTGGTATAGATACATGCTACATGAGTTTCTATTCTTCATTGAATCACATTCCCAAAGTCCACCATTATCTATAGTATTTCATTGAAAACAAATCTTTCCAAGATGTTACTCCCAAATACATGACGACAAGGATTGTTTTTGGAATATCTTCATCTCTATCATTGGTAGGTTTTATGTGATTTAACAAATTTATAATGTTTTTTCCAATGAATAGATGAAGTAATTAGTGTCTTTATAAAATCAGAAATAATAGTCCTTTTTTCTAAAATTCAAATACTATTTTTCCTCTACACTCATTTTTCACATAGATGAGGAATGCATATTTTCAGATTATTGGGAGGTGGAACCACACTATACAGTACATCAATTAGAGTAGGAGAGCAAGTAGGGGCATACATAAATCATGAGATGAGGAATGTGATGCTTGAAGTTAAACATTGAAATTTCCTACATTAGAACAAACATTTTCAGATCGAAAACATCCTTTCAAATACGAAATATCCAATTCATACTATAATAAACACAACAATAGAGATAGAAACATGAATATACTTAGAAGATGACCCAAAATCAGTTTTATAATCTATTCAACATAAATAATGGATGAATTAGATGAATTAAGAGATTTATAAAATTGTGAATGGATTAATACGGGAACTTGTTCCATAAAAAAAAATTTAAAATTGTTTCTTGAATATAATGGGTTTATAGATAAAATTCAAATTAACATGAATATGTTTCATGACCCAACGAAATTCTTGTTTGTAATGTCCATGAATATGTTCAAGTTGTTTATTTTGATGAACTATTTTTCCACATTGAAATGTTATAATCTATTTTAATTTTTCTATATGTTTCTTTTAACTCAAATTAAAAATATATCAAATGGAGGTAAATTTAGAATTTCTAAATGATGAAATTGAAGAATATTTTTATAATGATAACATATTGGTTTCTAAATGATGTGGATGAAATCAATGTTTTGAATTTTTTTAAATATTTCAATGGTGTGAAACAACCTCAACATGCATGGTATATTAAACATGAATATTGATTTAGAATATGGAATTTTTGTACAGGAATAGTTGATATTGACTTTAATGAGAAAGATATTGACATTGGGAATCATATTATAAATTTTTTGTGGATACTGAATTCTATCATCGATGTATATATGTTTTTAATAAATATTCTAATTTAATGAATTGTAATTATGATATGTAATTTTTTTGATAATAAACCTTCAACATTGGTCAACATGATAAATATAATGAAAAAAAGATGTTTTTTATCTATTGAAATTTATGGAAGGGAATTGATACAAAATTTCAGCATGAATAATAGTATTTAGGCCAATACTCTTAAATTAGTGGGGTTGATGATGTGTATAGATGAGTCTAGAAAAGTTGTGAATATAAATATCATTCATTAGATGAAATGAAATATCATTTTCCTTATATCATCATTGCCTTATATTGTTTATGGTGTTACATTGAGTTAGTGGTATCATGTAAATCTAAAAGATACACAACATATCATAGAAAATAAAATTAATAAAAATATTTACAAGGAAGAACATCACATGTATTTTTATCGAAAATAAATTTTTAGATGATGTTTCATGGTTACAATGATGCCAATTCAGATGGATATTGTAATGATAAAAATTAAACATCAGGAGGAACATTTTTCTAGGTCGAATGTTATATATGTCTGGATAGTATGGAAAAATAGTTTATTATCATTATTAATACATGAATTAAAATTATTTACAACTAATCAAGATTTTACTCAAATGTTCTAGATTAATGTTCTTAAATTAAATTTTAAAATAAATTTTTCTAAACCATTGAGTATGAATTGTGAAAATTAAATTGTAACTAAAATTTATAAAAATCAGGCACAATAATCAATATAAATAACATTGATATAGTGTTTCACATTATAAAAGACAATTTTTTTATGTGAGATTTTTTTTTGGATTATATCTAAATGAAGTATCAAATAGATGATATCTTATCAAAAATATTTCTAAAAGAATGGATTATTACTGAGACTAAAACATCATGTCTAGCCTCTCCTAATGGATTCATAATCCCCATATGTATGTTTCCCCACCATGATTTGATTCATGTTGAAAAGGTGGAGATAAATTAGAATCATTTTTTCTTTGTAAAAACATATTACTTATCTTTATATTATTAATTTAATGTTGTGGTTATCATAAAATGGGGGAGAAAAAATTTATCAAAAGATCATGTTATTAAGAGTTTATTATAACATGTGCAAATTTTTTTATTATATTTGATTGATTTGATTACATAAAAAACATTACATTAAGTTATTGTGTGCGGTATGGAGAAAATATATATAAAGATATGTAATTTTTTATAAATTTTGAAAAGATTGAGTTGTGAAAAACATATGAGAGATAAAAAATTTATTAACGACTGTTGGAAAAATACAAAGGGGGTAATTCAAGAACCTTTTAGATAATATTTTTTGACAACCATTTGTGTTTTTTTATAAATATCGATTTCTAAAATAATTAGTATGTTATTAGATATCATACCTTATCTATTATAGAAATTTTTAAATGAATGTTGAATGTTTCTAAATCATAAAATCTTAACTCAAAGTGGGTAAAAAAAATTTACCCTTCCTAAATATAATTTCATAACATAGGTTTCCTGAAAGAGACTTTCAATGTGATCTATAACATAATATTAGGTGTTAGAAAGAAGGAAGAAGGATGTTAGGTATATTTTATGATCCAATGCACCATCAGACTGTGATAAATTAATATGAATTTTATGATCTATTAGACAAGATTGTTGTTTAAAGGAAGTTCCTGAGAAAGAAATTTAAATTTTTTCTTAAGTGATTGAATATATATTCTGATGTTTGGAGATATAATGTTATGAAACCATCCATATTAATCTCGAGGATTCGTTTTTGGTTTGTATTTCTCAAATATCATATCTTTTCAAAAAAATGTGATACAATACTTATGGAGAAAATGAGGATAATATGTGATTCCAATATTAATGAGTGTTGTTTGGAAAGAAAGGTGGTGTTCAATGTAATGGAGTTCATAATACATTCGTATGTTATGGAATATGATGCATACTTAATCCTAAATTTCTCATAAATTATGAAAACAGTTTTAGTAAAATATTTTCAAGAATTAATGAATCATAATGATTATATTTATTCCAGTAATCATGATAATGATTTCCTCATATATAAATGTACCATACACATATTTCCTTATAATTATTAATGAGTTATGGATGACGAGGTTTGATGAATTTCAATGATATAGAGTCGATTTTCCATTTTAATGGTAATTCCATCATAATGAGAATTCAATATTAATTTAGATTCCACTGGATGGAATCTGGGGAGGAATGTCAATCAAACTAACTCCAAAATGGAATGTTAATTAGACTGACTGAAAGGAGAAATGTAAACTATACAGACTCTGATGAGGATATTTAATCCATAATTAGTTGAGGAAATTTCTTCATAATGATCTGACAGAGATGCATAATAATAAGATGAAGAAGTTTCCTCACAATGAGCACAATTAGATCCATTGAACTGAATAATGGATTGAGAGTGTGAGAATTATTATTTTTTAAAATACTCAAGAATAATTCAAATGATTTTTAAAGAATTTTAGTTGTCAAACATGAAATTAAAATATTATTATATCTCAAAGTATTTGAATTTGATTAAATGTAAATATATTTTAACCATTAATCCTAGGAATTTCTAGGGTACATATAAATAGATTCCTTGTAGATTCGTACTTTGAAAAATTTATAAAGTGTGTAACATGTGGATTGATGAAATTTTTGAGTCAAAAAATGTGTTAGATTTCTTTCCACATATATATAATAGTACAAGTTCACGTATAAGTTGATTAGTTTACTGGACTGAGAAATATCGTACTAAGTCGAGAAGATTGAGTAAGATCATACTAATAAGATATGTAGATTTTAAAAAATAAATATTGAGAATTGGTTCATAATATTATTTCAATCAGAAATAATTAATAAGACTAAGAAAATATTAATCAACCACATAGATATAAGGATTCGAATATAGTATTGAATATTAGATTTAACAATCTATCTATTATTTTTTATTGGCCCAGTTTTTTTAATAAATTGTTTTTAAATAAAAGGTGTCTGTATAAACTTTCTTACCAGGAGGAAAAATGTGTCTAACAGTTGTTAGAACAATTTATTCTCAATGATTTTTAAAAGAATATTTGTATTGATAAATGAGAGGGGTGGTGGATAGGATATAATTTCTGAAACTCAGTCTAAACCATACAAATAATGAGAGATTTAATTTTTTTCATAATTTTCAAAATATAAGTATTTACTAAAATATGATTATAAAATAAATAATGAATGGTTATAGGGGTTATGTTTCTAAAATTCCTAAATCATATAAAATTTAAATAAATAATTCACCCTCCCCCTGCTTCTATGTTGTTCATTTGATCCTTTTTAAAGACAATTTTCCCATCATAGAACTTCTTATTGAAGTGATTATTAATAGTTTATAATAAAATTATAGATGTGTTAAATGCATGAAAATATTTTATTTATTTATCTTTGTTATCATTGGATTGGTGTTTTTATTTTTTTCAGGGAGATGCAGTAGAAATAGGATAGGGAGTACAAAAAATTATGATAATTTTTTTTATTTAGTTGAAGATAGAATCAATGAATGGTTATCACAATTGCTTGATCATAACACAATCAATAAGATCTTATTTAATTTTGTTTCTACTTACTTTAAAGGATATGAATATATAATGATATTAGAACAATATGATGAGGAATTACTATTTATTATAGTGATATTACCATGTGATTTGTACTGTTCGATCTTTTTCAATCCTAATTGTCTTCTTTAAAAATATAATTTTTCATCAGATTTGATGTCATTAAAAATTTGATAATGTTTGATGATTTTATCTTATGTAACTTTGGTTTCTTCAATCATAAATTCCATTACCTATATATTACCAATCCATGTATTTTTTAATTGACATGACATTGAAAATTAGTTTGGTTTGTAGTTAAAAGAGTGACACTAAATGTTTAAAATTATCAATTATGGATTGATAATTTGGATCACAACATGCACTTCACTCGTTCTTCGTGCATGTAATTTTTTAATTTAGATGAATGTTCCATAACAGAAGGAGGTCGATTATTGAGATCATAGTTCTTTACCATGAATTTTAAAACATAAGGACACACATGGTTTGAGATCATAAAATATGTAATGACATAATTTATGGAATGAGTTGTTTTGAAAGAAATAAATTATTGTTTAATGACAAGAATCACTAGGGAAGACCATTTTTTAAAAAAATTTACTATTAGTTTCACATAGAATACTCTTCTTCTATTTTTATTTATGTTTATTCAAATCATATAGTCTTGTAAAAATAAGATTTTTAATAAATTTTGGAAATACCCCCTTAGAAATATAATAGGAATAAAAATTGAAATAATATTAAATCAAATAAAATCTCCTAATAAACACTCATAGGGAAAAACCATGGGTCTGACATTACCATTGTTGAAATAGTTTAGTATTTTAAATTAGTGGTTATAATGTGATGTGGTCTACCAGCCAGCTAGTGGTCTTCTGGCATAAATAATATCTCATAATTACTCTATTAGATAGCTAGTAGACTCCATAGGCCTAAAAGAAGTCTTATTTGAGGCACTAGCTATTTGATGGGAGCCATCGGCAAGCCAGTGATGTTGATGTGGAAGGGAAAAAGTTGGGTAGTATACTAATTCTAGTTTTTTTTATAAAAGTTTCTATTTTAATCTAATCTAACTCAAACCCATGTTGACCCAAATAAATATGGATATATAATTTAGGAGTGGTTTCCTAATTAATTAATATTTTTTCAGGGATTAAATATTCAGTTGAATCATTTTATCACTATAGATATGTTTTCCTAAATCTATATATGAATTTCCTTCCATATCACATTTCATCACCAATGATAGTTTTGATAACTAGAGTTCCTATTGTATTTGACTTATTTTTTAATAATTTTAATTATAGGATCAGTTCATTGTTGTCCTACCGTTTTAATATCATAGGGTGGGTCTTATATAATGCGATTGTGGATCATTATTGTTGTATTTTTTTCTATATTGTGGTGTCATCCATTTATATACCTATTTTTCATATAAATTAATTTTGATAAATTAATGAAATTTATTTTTTCATATAAATGAATTTGTTTTGATAATGAATATTCGATGGAAGAAAAATAAGTTATTAAATTGGATTATAATTAAAATTTTATTGATGCACATCTTATGTTAGATTCAATTCCTAAAAATAAATTTGAATCAACCATTTGATAATTTATTCTTGTATATGAAATAAATTAATAAATTATGATCATGATTATTTTAAATTCATGAGTGTAATATAGTGGTAACCTTTCGCGTGTCTTGTTAGGGAAATACAAAAACTATGTCGAGTGTGGAACCACTGGTGGTTATTCATGTGATATTGATAAATAATGAAATGACATAATATAATTAAGAGAAAATATATGCCTTCTTTATTATTCCTTATTATCTCCTATTATATATTTTTATAGTCTATAGTACAGATGTTCTTGTTTTTATATGAGATGTTATTATTTATATTTTATTTCCCGCCTATTTATATATTTGTATTTTCATAATTAATTTTTATTATACTATTTCATCTAATCTTCATGTAATATCTATATTTAAGGATTGTGAAAACATTTCCAACATTAGAAAAAATAGAATTATGTTTTGAAATTAGTTTTCATTTAAAATGTACTAATAATTATTTTTTATGATAGAAATAATTGATTTATTGTGTTAGCCATTGTATAGAGTCTTTAGTAGTGTCCAACTTAGATTCACATCTAATAATATTGTTTTACATTTTTTATTTCAATGATCAAATGTTATAGGAAAAATTTAATGATATATCATTATTTACTATCATGGATTTTATGTCTTATTGTCTCCTTATTTGATAAATGGTTTAGTTGTGACAGTTTGTGACATGGGGATGATTTATTGTTTTGGTTTGGTTCATTTGATGGTTAAACTTTAGAATTATCATTCTCTGATTCTTGGATATTTGTATTTATTTCAAATTATACATGGTTTTTTTATCTTATTTTTTTACTCACAAAACATGTTTTTTATTTTTTATCACATACTTGTGTAAGTCCATCTTACGTATCTTTCCATGATGACCCTTGATTGTTCATTTGTAACACCATGAAATTTTTAAAAGAATAACATTTATTCGATAAATTGAATGAAATAAAACAAAAAACATATAATTGAATATGACCTCTTTTTAATCTATGGTTTATTTAATATTTTAAGTAAATTTAATATGTTCTATAGCAAGAAATGTTCACAATACTGTGTTTTCATGCATCACACATAATAGTGACTCTCATTAGTAGCTTGTCTTACATGTAAAACTATATTTTAGGAGACAATAATGTGAAATTTAAATACTATTAATTAATATAGTAAGATATAATCTACCACCTAAAATAGTGTTTATTTATATTATTAAGAAATATATGAAAATAAATGTTTTATTAAAATTTATTGGTTTCCAATTAATTTTTAATTAATAAAATATCTTATTGAATAAAAAAACATTTCTCAAAAAGGTGGTGTATCATAAAAAAATATCTAAATTAATATTAATAAATTATATTTTTAAAATCTATATATTATATATATAATCCTATATTTTTTATTCATCCTTTATAATTTATATGAATAATATACAGATAAATCATGGTTTATACTTAAATTTTTTTTTTCTAGAAATGAAATTTACTACCTTTTATTAGAGAACCTATTTTAAAAATGAACATTAAAACATTCATTTATATCAAATGTAATAATAAAATTAATTTTTCAATTATTAATATCAAAAATATCTTGGGAGGTTTGGGTATTTTTCTTTGATGTTTCATTTTTTTTAAGAATAGTGAAATATTCTGAATTTTAAATGAAAAATTAATTTTTGTCTAATTTATTTATATATTTATATTCTAATTTAATTTGGTTTTAAAGTAAGATGATATAAAGTATAAATCAATGGATATTATTCAGGTCATTTTACTAAATTTCATAATTATATTAGATTAATAAACATTTATATCTTTCGAATATTTTAACATTTAAAACCAACATTTTCACCCTATCCAATTGATTAATTTTAAAATAATTTCTTCCACATCTATGATTGGAATATAAAAAAATGATTCTATATTTTTAAACAATATAATTTATATTTTAAAATATTTTAAACATTTTTTGTGATGAAAAATATTTATGAATGTGGTTAAAATTGATTATAGTGATGGCGAAACAAATTAGATTAACATTGGACTAAATATAAAATAGAATGTCCAAAATGTCCTATAATAATGTCATAATTTATTTAATTGACATATTTCCATAATATAAAACGTTTTATTTAATTCTATTCATTATTTGAGCCACATAACTAGGAAAAAACGTTGGTGTAATTATCTTGTTAAAAAATTTACAAGATTGACATCCCTCCTCCACTATAAAAAGAAACTCACCCTCCAACTTATTCAATCCTCTAAATCCATTTAGATAAAAAACATTGATAAAATAATCTTCCAAATCCATAAAAACATCCCAGAAACCTATCTTTGGGATTAAATAATACCAATGATTATTTTTTTATAACCCAAAAGGAGTTACCCAAATTAGAGGTAATGTTCTTCAACAATCATATTTTTTTCATTTACTTCTCCATCCCTTAAAATATATCTACATAATGATTATATAATTATATAATTATATTAAATAAACATAAATCTTTTTATTATAATATTTATACCTACACATTCACAAATATCCATCAAAATGGGATACGCAATCATCATTTGTGTGTATAGTGGACTACCACCATACAAACAAATGTCATTGGTTCTTCCATCTACAGACTTTCATGATTGGAAAAATTATATATTTATAATTGATATATATATATATATATTATTGAATTTATTTTTTATTTTTCATTTCTTATATAAATCATACTTTTATCGTTTCCATTTTTTAGGAAATGTGATAACATTGTTTGTGGATGTGTGGTCTACCACCATCTCAATGTGACGTGATTTGTTAATGTTGTAATGGAATGTAAAATAGAAGATTTTAAATAAAGATGAGACATATATGAAAAAATATATTATATTATAATAAAAAAATTCATATATTCTTATGTACTTTCATTCATTTAATAATATTAGAAAATGAAATTAGCATTCATACATATTTATAGTAAACTATCTCCATGAATAGAGAATTTCATTTCCTATCAAATAAATATAATAAATACATATATATGGAAGATAAATGATTATAAAATAATTTTTATGAATAATTATATTTTTAAATCATGATCTAGGTAGGAAAAACAATTTACAAGTCAAAACATACTCGAAAAGCTAAGTAATTAAAACCCAAAATAGTGAAAATATTGTTGTTTTTTGACAAACTGGAAATAAGATCATATCAATGTATAAAATATGATATTACAAATATTACTATGGTTATTTAATAAATTATTAACATGTGTATAACCCATATAAATTAGATCAAATGACTTTTTACCAAAATAAAATACAAGGTAAGGGATTTCGTCCCAATTGCATTTCATTGAGGCATATTGAAATGTTATGAAACTAGTTTCATTATATACTATATATATTTAAACATTGAAATTTAATTTCATTAACAAATAATTTTTAAAGATGTCTTAATTTTAAATTTGAATTATTTAATCTGTGGGGATTTTAAATAATAATCATTGACTCATAATGAAATTTAATAAATAAATTCCTTATTCATTTGGTTCTTTTACATCCACATTTTTGTTAATATTACATCATTATGTGCATAATGTAATTGCTTATGTTTATTAATTTCAAATTAATATCATTGTATTTATTTTTGTTAAGAATAATAAATTAATTGATATATCTCACTTCAACTTTAGGATCATTTTATGATTTTTTTCACTCTCTTAATCTGATTCAGATTTTTCATTATTGAAATTAAATTAATGGGATTTATATGATAATTGTTTAGTAAAAAAATTAAATTTTTTTAATTTAAATATTCATATCCATTTTCATATAATTTTATAATTTTCCTAGTCTTTAGTACTTAAAATTATTTAGTGAATCTTCATAAGAAATCCCGACTTCATTTCACTCTTTTTCCAAATAACCTATATTCTTCTCCAATAACTTTTTTCTAAAAATATTATTTACCCTTCAAAAAGATTTATTAAAGATATTTTTACACATTTTGTCTTTCAAATTATTTTCATATGATTGTTCTTCTCTCTTTCTAAATGATTAAAATATCTAACCCTTTACCTTGAAAATATAATGTTATTTTTACATTGTATGACATGTATGTAATTACCTTATGTAATTTCCTTGACGCTTCCATTTCAATATAAAAATGTAATTTTTTAAAATATTTAAATTTTAGTTTCTTTTCAAATAACTTTTTCCACATGAATGGTTTTTAAAATATATTATTAATTTGTTTCCATTCATGAAGGACAACAATATTTTATTTTACTCAAAAGGGGATAAGTTGTGTGGATACCATACTTATTGTTCCTCTATATGTATTTTGATTGATTTTCCCAAGGGTAGTACTGAGATTTCAATCACTATGTTTTTATATTATCCTCTATATATATTAAATTTCAATTGATCATTAGTTATTATATTTCCCTTTATTCATATCATTTATCATACATATAAGTTTTTCGTAAAACATTTACTATTTCAAAAAATAGTGTTTACATTGATAGATATTCTATTTTTGTGGTAATATTAATAAAAATATATCCTATACTGGATAAGGATACTTTATAATTCACAATGATTAATAATTTAATCTATTATTCGATATGTGAGGAATTATTTTCACATGAACTATATGGGGTTGGAACCTGTTAAAGAAAGCACCTTGATGAATCTATAGTATAATAAGATGGAATTAATTGGATATTATATGATAATAGTTTTTAAGAAAGAATGTTTCAATATTTATTGGGAATATATCTTGATGTAAAAATATCATGTTTCATGGAAACATGAGATCCTATAATTAAGAATTTAATTTATTGATAATTTAGTTATTATTATTATCCATGAGATTTTTTATTTTACATTATATATGGATTCCATTTATTCTCAGTTTATTGATAAAATAGAATTTGTTTCAGTTATCTATCATTCCATAATTAATATTTCATAAGTAGATATTTATATGAAATAGATTATTAGTAATTTTTCATTCCTTGTTGAATTGTTTTCATTGATTCATTGTTGATTTCATTGTTCTAGACCTTACTAATGTTTTGAGATAACCCTTATTTTTTTCCATTCACTAGGAATACATGTAGTGTACTAATAAATTTATTAAAGGATATTCTATATGAAAAACAGATACCCTAAAAAAATATTCTTTAATTAGTGTATTAATTTTCAAAACAAGACTTTATTTCATCTCTATTTTATCAAGAATACTAAAATGGCATGTCCTTTACGATGGGTTTATTTTTAATCATGAAAATGATATTAATCAAGGAACCATCTCTAAGATACTGAGGTCATGGAATTATAGTTGGTATAGAAAGAAATTTTTTAGGAACCAAAGAAAATGGATTTAGCAGTCATATACTAATGGAGAACATTAAGATAGACACTGATGACAAGTATAGAAGAACATCAAATAATATTGGTTAATGGTAGATTATAGAAATACATCTAGAAAACAACCTTATATTGATACTACTTGTGGAAGTGGTTATAGAACATATGTACCTAGGGTTAATTAATCTAAAATATATATTTAGCATGACTCTAGAGAAACCCTATACATGACAATGAGCCTCACTATTCACATAGTTTGTCACTACTAGGGGGTTGTCATATGATAATTATGGATTTAATTAAAAACCATTATAACTGATTTTATTTTAATGATATCCCCAATGAAACCATTCTTGTGATGATGATATTATCGATTCAAATTTTTTTAATTACTGTTAATTTTTACACCATATTTAGAATGATAAATAGATATTAATTTAATGAATTGATCAGGTATATGCCACTATTAAAAAATGAATCGTGGAAGAAATAACTGTATCAGTTCACATGAAAAATATAGGGATATCCATACTGATGAAACAAATACTGCTGGTATTGTAAAGAAGAAAAATATTTCCATATTTAGATATCATAACAAGGTTATGACAAATTAACTTTCTAGATGGATAAAAATATTTGAAAATGAAATTCTCAAATGTTGGATGTCATTATGAAAAAGAGTGCCCCATACCCAAAAAAGTCATATCCAAGCATGCCTGGACCCCGAATTTTATTAATAAAAATACATGTGAAGAGAAAAACAAGAGAGAGAGAGAGAGCGAGATTACAGTTCAGAATAGTCATAATCACCACATTCATACTTGGTCAGGTCATCAGCATTAGATCTTTCCCATTCAGATTTAGGATCATATTGTTTGAGAATCTTGATATATTCGTTCTTTCACACCAGTATCTCCATGGATAACTTCTCCTTATACTTCGTGGAACATGACCTAGTGGTCACCGTCCTCGAAACTACAGTGTAATCTTTCGTTGGTTTCCATGAAACTGGGCCAGTCATGACACCCTCACTGTCAGAGATTCTTTTCCTTTTCATCGAACAATGTAACTATATGAGACTCTAGTCATATCCTTATCACTATCTTTATCCTCATCATAAGTGTCCCTCACTTGCAGGGGATGGACTCGCCATTTCCCGAAGTGTAGGCCTCGGCCTTTTCCTTTCCTTCATAAGAGATGTTCCTCCGTTCAACAGAAGAAGAAGGATGCATTTGAACAATCAGCTGTGTAGTATAATTCTCCATCAAAGCGGGCAAATGACTCGAATTATCATAAGTAATGAACTCATGATCTCTAGAAGGGCCACTATATGATCTTATAGGTGTAGCATCAATAACCAACAATTTTCCATTCTTCGGAGTCAGCGTCTCAAGAGGGGATGACTTTATAGGAGGGTCACTATCCTTGAAGGCATGCTTTGGGGAGGACGAATCCTTCAAGTTATCCTTATGTCGACAAATATTGGAGGGGTTTCCTCTCATCCCAAACTCCTTAAAAGTGATTTTTTTTACGACACAACTCCAAAGAGTTCCCAACAACCATGCATTTAGAGAATCATAGAGGTTTACTTTCATATTCAACATCGATAAAAATTTGATCAGAGGGAATATAATGTGTTACCTTGTAAATGAGAGTGGAGGTTAGATAAACATCCACCAAAATTTGAGCGAAGTTCCCATACCTGACATCTGATGTTTCCTTATCAAGACGGATGGGTGTTCTAATCGTCGTTCCAATGCCATGCAGGATCTCTGGATGCCAAAGAACCCAATTCAGCCCATGAAGGCGCACCCATACCTGAAAAAAATCATTTTTTTCATTAGAGACATTAAATTTTAGTGACCATTCGTGCAGATGAATCCACCCCGACTATAGAATCAAGGAACTAAAACTCTAACCCTTTAGCTTCAAGTCAACTAATGGAAACAATCATTGAAAGAATCCCCGCCCAAGGGAGACACATTTCCAACTTCAAAAACCCCACAACATCGAAATTATAGAGAATAAATATTCACATTTCTAGGGCAGGTCACCCTTAGGGATGAAAATATGAGCATTCAACGAGTTCTCACCCAATTCCAATCTTTCAAAAATCACACCAGGGGTGCACTCAACATGAGACAAAGAGCCCTTTCGGGGGATCTTCCTATGACAGGGATCCACATTCCTTTTCTGATCTGAATCCTTCATCACATCAACAAAAGATCACTGACCACATAACACAATACTAATGGGCTCCCTCATTGATTCCATATACCCAGCTAAATCACGAGCACATTGATCAAAGGGTTTGCAGGACGAAGGATTTGCTGTTGCGCAACCCACAGTCATCACTGCAGCCATCAACCCATCTGCCTTCATCCCTCCATCCTCAAACCTCCACGAGAGAGGCTCGCCAGAAGAGGATTGATTCACCCCACCAGACAATGCAAGCACCCTAGGTAGAGAAATATCTAGCCTTCGTGAAACAGAGGTCGACGCGGTGGTAATCCCATCCAAAACTGCATCCTTCACAAAAATCTGTCGCACATCAAGTTGATTGAGACTGAGAAAATGGGTTATCTCCATCACCGATCAGAAACCCTAATAGCCGACATAGCTCTCTCGTGCCGCCTCCTATGTCGCCTCCCGCATCGCGTCTCAACCATGGATTTTATCTAGAGTTCCCCCATAATTTATTGAGACAATTGACATAATGGTGAAAACGTAATTGACTATGTATTTTGATAAGATATTCCTGGAATTTTGATGCAGTGAAAATGAAATCAGTACCACTTGAAGTGTTTTACCTTAATGAAGATGATGAGAAATTTTTTTCATTGATCTAGAATATCTGAATGGAATATGAAATAGAAGACATGGAGTTTTATGTTTATAAGGAGAAACTCAATGAAAAACGAATCCCTCATGAGATAAAAATTGTGTTGAAGATAATACTTATTAGTTTAAACAAAAAATGGTAGAATTTTTTTATGTAGAATTCATATAACTATAATAGGATTGAATGGTATGCTTTATATTTCATATTGATCCAAGAATTTATGATTGATCACTTCATTTATGGGTTTAATCCATGTTCAAAATAGCGATGTAGTCTCGATAATATTTTTCACATTATAAAATAGTTTTCTGTTCTATGAAAAAAAAATACTACATGTAAAATGGATTCAAATATAAGTAGTAGAAAAATAGAAAGGAAAATGATATAATAGAGAAAATGATTAAGGTAAAAATTATTTTCCCTTATGTGACACATGTGGAATGAACCACCATATTAAATTATTTAAAGGATGGGGAGTTTATTATAAGTGTGGATAAAGGGTAACTATGAAAATTAATGCAAAGGAACCAAGGAAAAACCATACTATTCGGTGACATAACTATAATGAGATAGGACACTATAGAAATTAATTATTGAATCATCAAGAGAATATAACTCATAAAAAAGGGATCATTGTCGAGAATATTTTATTGAAACAATAAATTTGGAATGAATAATGTGCATCTTTATTTGAATATATGAAATATGATGTCAATGTATTTTATTTATGATGTTCTCTTTATATGAATTATGAAAAATATATTTATTTTAATACCAAAATTTTTCATTAATGATATTAGATTAAATGTTGAATAATACTAGAAAAAAATGATTTTGTATCATGTTAAACATTTTGGAAAATACATGGTTGAGGGAAAGATAAGACATAATATTTTTTTAGGTTGAGATAATGATTCAAGTATAAATAGTTGATTTATATGGATAAATTAAATTAGATATTATGAACATAAGTGTAACTGATTCTAATATTTTGGATTATAATACATGTAAGGGGACATATGGATAACCATTTCTTAAATGGTTTATATTGATATTTATATGATCTTTAGAAATTATTATATTACTGAACCATATGATGAATCATAGGAAAGGAAATGATATATATATATATTTCAAAGTAATACCAAAGGATATGATTTTTAATTTAAAAATGTATCATGTATGTTTATAAACTTATATTCTTATATAATAAAATTATTCTTCAACTATTGAAATAATTGGTCTTGAAACAAAAATGTTGTCCTATTATCATCAATTTTATGAAATCTGTGACCTTTATTAAAAATAATAGTTTATGGTTATGTGGCCATCAGAATTTATTTAGACATGTTCTCTATCACATTCCATAATTCATGATAGTTATATTTCTCTTATATGTACATCAATTAACTAATTTTTTAATATTTAAAACCTAATATTGTTTTGAAATTCAGATTTCCTTTCCCTTATTATTAATATGATGTGTTATTAACAACATTTATAATGTGGGGTTTTCAAAAATAGTATATTATCAAATATTTATACTCTTATTATAATGATTCAATTTAAATTGTCAGGATACAATCTATTTTAGATGGGGGAATTTAACAACCCAAAAAATATACAATAGTATCTTTTATTCGAAAACATATATGACATGCATCAAAAAGTGGTGAATGTGATATAATCTATCGAGACAATAGGGTATGTGTAATATTTTAAATAAAGTTAATATAATCTATATCATTAAATAAATAGAATAATGAGTTAGCCTGAATAACCAATAACATCAACTTTCTTCGATAACTATCATTACACCAAAGACCTACTTTACAGAACATCAATATATTATAAAATAATATTATTGAATATAATATGATATAATTTATTTATTATAATAGTGGTTATGATTATTATTAACTTAATTATTAATATATATGGTATATGAAAATTAAAGGGTTACTGACTAATTGGATGTGAATATAGAAAACCATTAAATATAAAGGAGAAGTTGATTTGCTAATATATGGGTTTTATCATATTAAATTAAATTAAGTACTATTATTTAATTATATTAATTAAGTCTATAAGTTACATATTGAACATATATTTTTGATATTAATATATAATATTTAATAAGCATTAGGTAAAACTAAAACCCAATTGATGCTTAAAATTATATTTTCTAAAAAGGCACTTTTTCCTACTTTTAATGGAGAATCTATTTTAAGACTCAATTTTGACACATTAATAACATTTATTTGTCAATAAAAAATAATTATTCGTTATGTAATGTCAAAATTATCATAGATTTAAATTTATTTTGTTTTTATGAACTTTCAAATTTTGGATAATAGATAAAAATAGTAAATTTTAATTGAGAACTCATTTTCATCTGATAAATTTATATATTTAGTTTATATTTTCAATTAGTTTTAATGTCAAATCAGAACAATTATACATTAATGAATCCAATTTAGGTCATTTTAATCAATTTCACATTGAAATTAGATGTTAAAACATTTCAATCATTTGAGCAATTATTCTTTAAAAACACACTTTTTTCCCGTTTGGGTTATTAAAGGTAAATTAATTTTATTAAACATATATAAATGAAATTTATTGGAATTGATGCAATATTTTTAAATATAAAGTTTATATTTTAAAACAAAATCAAGTTACTTTTTCCAAACTTTTTTATTTAATGTGATTTTAATTAATCACAGCGACTAAAAGAAATTGTTTCTTAACAAGGGACTAAACCTTAATATTAATGAAAAATGACCTATAAACAAATCCAAAATAAATTTTCAGCCCTATTTAGACCATATAATACTTTTTATATATAATATGTTTTTATTATATCTATGTTACATTGAAAAAATGTTAGTGGAATTCCCTCATTTAAAATATAAAAGAATTTCAATCCTCATCTACAATAAAAAGGCACCCTCCCCTCCCACTTATCCACAAATATCAAACCCATCATCTCATCAAAATATTATATAATTGTTATCCTAAAACCCTATCCATATTTCTAGAGGACAAAATTTGACCATAATGTATACCAAGGATGTATTTTGGTATAAACTAAAAGGAGATACCTGGATAAGAGATAGCATTTCTCAACAATCACTTTTGTATCATTTACTTCCCATCCCATTAAACTTAATTTATATCTTCATTATGATATAAAATAACTATGTATAATATAGTGATATTTTTTTATTCTAATATTTTTACCTATATATTCACTATAACCTATCAAAATGATATATACAGTCGTCGTTCAATTGCACGACGGATTAAAACATCAAGAACTGATGTGTTTCATTCTCCCATTTACAACCATTAATTTTTGAAAATAATTTTTTATTTATATTTTTTTTATGATAAATAATATTTTTATAAATCCTTAATTCTACTATAATTATTATATAATTAATAACTTCATAATTTTTATTTTTTGTGAATATGATAACATAGTTTGTGGATGTATGGATTACAACCCCCTCAAAGCGATTTGATCCATTAATTTTATAAATAGATTTTATAAAATATGATTCATATTAAATTATGTGACATATATCCTAAATGATTTATAATTTAATCATAATATACTTATGTACTGTTAACATTTCATTCATATAATAATAAAATAAAATGACAACCGCATTCATGCGTACATACTACCATACATCTCCTTGAATGGAGAATTTAATTTATTATATACAATTCTTTTTTAATATTATAAATACATATATAATGAATATATATTATAATTAAATTTTGGTTTACATTATGAGGATTATTAAAAAATGATTTAAATTATATTGAAAAAAATAAAAATTTAAAACATACTTTAAAAGCTACGCAATTAACAACTACAATATTATAAATAATGAATTTTTGTTAAAAAAATGGGTACTACGATATTATAATAAAACAATATATGATATTATAAATAAGTGTATGTTTCTTTTATAATTTATTAACAATATTAAAATAATAAATAATAGATTATTGGATGTTCATCCAAAATGAAATGAAATGTAAGGGATTTCGTCTCAATTTCTTATCATTGGGGAATATTTTAATGATATTTACATAGATACTTTTATATGGATTATATACTCCACCATTGATATTAATTTTCATTTATACTATACTATTCATGATATTTTCAGTTTCATTTTTTATATTTTCATCGAACGAGATTTGAAATTAAAATGGCATAGTTATGACAAAATCTCAATTCCTTTTTTATTTGGTCATATTTCTTCCCCGTTATAGTTAATATTCTATGATTATGTGTATTATTAATTTTTTTATCCATTGAGGGTTATTATATTGTTATAAGTTGATATATATTTGATAAAAATAATCATTTAATTGATGAATCCTCTCTTCAACATTCTGAATCATTAATAGTTTAATTTCACAATATCATTCTAATCGTGAATGATTATTCATGATATTTAATTAAATGAATTTATATTAAAATTATTCAATAAACCATATTGTTTTCTGATAATATGTTTTTCATGAGCTATTTCATATAAAAGTACCATTTACACTCTTTCTTACTCAGAATGGTATAGAAATATTTTCTAAAAAAACCCAAATTTACTTTCCACATTAGTCTGAGAAACTATTTTCTACTAAAAATAATTTTTCCTAAAATGATTTTAAATAGTTTTTTAAACATCATAAATAGTATTTTTTAATTAATTTTTACCCTTTTCCATTCATTAATTGATTAAAATTAACTTTCATATCACTTTATAAAAAAACTAATCAAACAATTTACATTCAAAATGGAATTATAATTTTTCATTGCATGACATGCATGGAATTACCTGGCATCATTTCCATAAATATTAATTTTTTTGTTTAAATTTTTAATTTTTTAAACAAATTTTTAAACTGTTCTTTTCAAATAAAATGAAATTAAAAAGGATTTTAAAAAGGATTTTTTCATCAAAATCTTTTTGAAAATAAATTTATATATAATTTACATTAACTAATGAAATATAACATAATTTTACTCCACTTGTGTTATTTTGTATTGAGACCATCTACATTATTCATCAAGATTGTTTATTATTTATATGTACATGTCTTGTACTGATATTCACATTCTAGATTTCATTTTATAGTCCCCATGAAATATTAAATTTCCAATGATCATTACACATTATATTTCTCCTAAATATATTTATCATTAATCATGGATATAAATATTTCCTAAACTCTCTACCATTTTTACGTATGGTTTTTAAATTGATTGTATATGAATTTTATTTGGAGAAATTGCAAAATTTGTATCCATTATTCAATATGGCTATTTTACCGTGAATGTTCTACACAAATTAAGTAAATTATTATATATATGAGGAATGCTTAGGACCGATATTTCATGGGTTAAGGACCAGTTAACACAAGCCCCTTGATCCATCAATAGTCTCATGAGATGAAATCAATTGTCTAGCCTAATATAATATGAAATTACCATTTTTTTAACAATAGTGATAATAGAACTATATGGTAAATGTTTCATGTCCCTAGGAAACATGATGTTTAATAATTATTCCCTGAAATTATTCATAATTAATTTTTTTATTAATATATATGAGATCAATTATTTAAAATTATTTTTAGATTCATTTTATTATCAGTTTATTGATTAAATTCCATGTGTTTAGTTATCTATGAACCCATATTGATTATCCATATGTATATATTTATATAGAATCTGTACATAGTTATTTAAACATCCTTTTTGATTTATTCTCGTTGATTCATTATTGTATATGTTGTACATACCCTTACAGAGTAATTTAACTCACTCTTATTTTATTTCCTATACCCAGGTTATGATGAAAAATATACACAGATTACTTTTCAATGATCATTTCTATTATATTATGTTATGTATTATGTTTCAATTTTTATTTTCCGATGTAAAATATATATCATGTATGTATTTTTTTCTATAAATTCTATTGTTTTTGTTTTTTGGGGTTTGATTACATATAATCATGGAAATGTAATAATGTATGGAACCAGATTTGGAATACTGAGGTTGCAACATTAAACATTTATATAATGGTATCAGGGAATATACCAATATAGAATTGTGATGACTCTTCTTATTACTAGTTTCACAATAAATCAAATATAGAAATTTGGAACATTCAAATATCAACACATAGTGCATAAGTTTTAACAGAATTCTCACTTTTTTTTATGAACTTGATATACCATGTGTGTTCCGTGAATTTAATTAATCATGATAATGAAAATTTAAATTATTTAGTAGAGTATCATTTGGAGTTTAGTTACATAAAACTATTCTAGTGTATTACTTTTCCTCGCATTCATTAAATTTTACTTTTCCATAAATTTTTTTTACATTTGTTAACAATGATTATTGATGTTAATATACTGATTCGAGGACATTACCATTAGATTATTCTATATTTTATTTTGTTTTTTATTCAAAATCCCTTTTACAGTAAGTATTCTGTTTACAAAAAAGAATATATAACAAAATATTTATAGGTGAATCGTCCATTAGTGCCATTTTGGATGATGTGATTATCCTCACCATTCATACTTAATGTTAGGTGGGTGTTGGAATCAATGAACCTGGGTAGACCGTGGATCATAATTTTTACATTTTTACCCACCTATACTATTTAAGTACTATATATCCTCTATAATATGAAGAGAGGATCAAACAGTTTTAATGGGTCATCAAATTTTTTAACACTCCATAGGTCTTTGAATCTGGATTTTCAATATACATTCATGAGGGACATGGGAGAAAATGGTTAGTCTCCAAGGTGAAATATAAGTTACCTAAGGATAATTCATGGAATTTATCCAATATGGAAATAAAACAATAATTATATTATCAAAATTTTGATTGGAAAAAACTTTATAATTACATAACATATTGAATCAGTAGATTTTGGTTTTGGTATATGCCACCCATTTTAGTATTATGGTCCATTCCCCACCATATATTGCTTTTAATTATCAACTTAATAATATGCAGTTTTAGATTGGTATATGGTATGATATATGAATTGTGAAATTTCAAATATTTTATAATAAAATTTTATATGATCTTAACATGGAAAAATGGTTGAGGGTGAAATAGTTTGGTAAACATGATTATATGGAGCATCTATTGTAGTGGGAGGTAGCCAACATGTTTTTTCATGAAATAAAAGAATGCACAACGGTGATCATTTTACATAAGGTCCAATTATTTGAACATTTTTTATCTTATAGTGGAATCAATAATGATATTAATAATATTCAGGAGGTGATATCATGTTAAAATCTTAGAAATTTTCTTGAAATCTTGATCTTACTGGTTTTAGTGTGTTATTATATGTGGTTTATTCAATATTTATCCACCATTTCATATTTTATGATATAATTAACCCATAAGTGTGTTTATTTTTCGTTAATTGGTAAATTTCCATAATAAAATTAAAAAAATGATAGTGATGATGATATCATCTCTACTACTGATTCATCAATAATAGGGTTCATTATTTTATGTTTTTTATGATACCACTAGTATAGGTGATTGGAGTTTTTTGATTCATGGAATGTAGGTGGTGGACTATGGATATCTCTAATTATAGAATAATGATTATAACTATTATAGCCTTTATTTTGAGATATATTTCATAATTCATCCTTTAAATGTATAACACCACTATTTTATTGGGGTGATTGATATTTTATGAATATTAAAAAGTGTATATTATATTGTTATATTGATTGATATGAACATAAAATAGATATAATTGATTTATTATCTTCATAATTTGGGGTTTTTTATTTTATGCACACATCAAAAGATTAATTCAGTGGTCCAAAAGATGATAAAGTGGTTACTAACTCAAACATTGATGGAATAAATGGAGGAGTTATGTCTTGTGAGTATCATTTATTGTATGATCTCCAGAGTTGAAGTGTATGGTGGGTAGGTTTTCTTCAATTTTATGAAGGAATGATCATTATTTTGTTATTAAATGAAGTTCTAATAGGTATTAGACAGTAATTTACAAATTTTTTGGATAATCCATATTGGTGGGAAATCATGATGTGATTGTAATTTTTATCATATTAGGTGTATTTATAAATAGATAAGTCTGTTGTTCTAGTATATTTGATGATGGAGTTGATGGGTAGTAGACAATTGTCGTTTTTATTTACACATAGTTCAAATAATATATATCATGATCTATGTCAATATTATAGTGTGTATTAATAAGGAGTTCACATGTATAATTTTTCTCACAATGCATTACTTGACATATGATTAAGACCAATCACTAGAAACCTATTGAATTATTTTAAATATTACCCATAATTTTTTGTAAGATGGAAGAGATGTTTATAGACCTCATCATTAGTCATATAGATATTAATGATCCAATGTTTTTTTTATTTTTTTTATTATTGATAAATATTGAAATGGGGTCATTTCCACATTTTCGAGTAGATGATACAAGAGAAATAGCTGAAGCACTTGAATGATTGTTATATCATTAAGATTTTAGGATTGCCTTTATTAATTATTTATGAATGAGTATAGTGGTTTACAACATGTTTTTATAAATAATTCCAAGAGATGAGGGGTACCCAAATAATATTAAGCATTATATATCAACATAATATAGATGTAAAAACTTAATGAGCTATTCAGATAAATGATGAAATACTTTATATATGAATTTATGAATTTTTTGGTTCATAGGAAAATAAAATTATTAAACAAAAATTTTCTTATAAACATATTTTTTATTATTTAATTATAAAGGAAATTTTTGAAGTACTATATCATTATCCATTTGTAACTCCATTATATTCATTATAAATGGTATAATAGTCAATATTTAGACCGACCCCCATTTGGGTGATGACGAAAATAGATTAGTTATTCTAAAATATATCAGATATTGATTATAGTTTTCATAAATTTTATGAGAAATGTCCTCATTTACCCTTGTAGTTTTTAATTGTTTCTTAGATGTTTCTTTTTGTTTCATCATTCTTGGACGTCATCGGTTTGTAAAGAAGGGTTTTTTGGAACCATGTTGGTCAGGCCCTTTTGAGATAATTTAATGTGTTTAAATGATAGCTTATCATATAGAATTCTCATATAATATTTCAAAATGTCATAATTTGGTTCATATTACATATCAAAGGATGTATCAGTTAGACCATTCCAATAAAATTTAATTGTAAAATTTTGATCTTGTTCCTAACACCCCATTTTCTGATCCACTAGTTCAGATTATGAATCTCAAAGATAAGGAACTAAATAGAAAAAAAATCTTTTGGTCCATGTAATAGTGAAATGTTGATAGGATATCTAGGAGATCTGGGGGAATCAATCATTGATGAGGAAATATTAGTATTATATTTTTTCCACTATAAAATATTGAGCTCTCGATAATGAATAAAATTTTATGGTGGGAAGAACTAACACATTAAAACCCCAACATTCAGGTATGGAAAATTGTTTACATTGGGAATTCTTGTATATCAAATTTATCTATAGTTGTATTTATTTTTTTAATTATCTCAAAATTATTTTTTCATTTAAAGGGGTGACGGTGTATATTTATCCTTTTTGGAGAGGTCTTGAGTTCTTCTAGGAGGAACTCATTTGTTTGGATTCCTTGTAGAAATATACAAGTATATATAATAGCTAATGGTATCTCATCACCTTACATGTGAATGAAACCTACTATCTGGTGGTAGACTATATATGGATACATCCTACATGTACCCCCAAAATCATTCCAATGGTATCCATTAGCCACTCAGCGCAGTGCTAGTTAATAGGAGTTCATACGTGAACTCCTCTATGAAACAAATTGTAGTCCACCGACCAACCAATGTGGTTCCCATGAAAATATTCAATCTTCCAAGTGCCACTAACAATACAATTGGAGACAAAGGATATCTCGTTTTTCTAATGTTTTCAAGAAATAGTAGGGTTGTGTCGTAAATAAATTTTTATTAATATCTATTTTAATTCTCTTATCACCTCCCTTGAACACATTCCAACCATAATATTTATGGTTACTATCAAGAGTTGAATATGTCCATTCCACCTATTATTATTCATGGATAAAAGTTAATTTTTTGTAGTTTTATATCTTGATGTGTTTTTTATAGAACTATTAATGAAATCTGTTAACCCTTATGTTTCATCTTCATTGAGGTCTAAAGGATATTGTGTAAATGTTTAATTTGATATCATATTTTGGGATTGTGATTCTAGGATCCCATTATTATTGTTTCAGCCTTCAAAATTCCATTAGTGGTTATAATGTGGGGTTATTATTTATCTTGATTTTGGAATATGCCTTTGTAATATTATATTATCTATTATATTATATTTTTAAAATATATTTTACTTTGGATTAATGGATGAAAATTATATGATTTATATTAATTTGAAATTATCTTATGAAACAATGCAATTGGTGGAATAAAAGACGTTTGAATGAGTTTATATTTAAATTCTTTTCTAAATTAATTTTGTGATATGAAATTTCTTGAGATGAATTTGAATCACGAAATTATTTTCAATTATGAGAGATGTGATTTTTTCGAGGGAATTTTTTAAAAAATGATATCATAGTAATTTAAATTATTTGGCCAATATATCACATTAGAAACCATGATTTTGTCTGGTTATATATTTATAGAAGAATTAGTGATTATAAAACCACTAGGGGTTATTATTGTGTTATTAATAGATTATAGAAGGAATCTTTATCTATGTGATTATTAAAATCATAGTTTTTTGCTTCACATGTCATTGTACAAATTCCCAGAGGATGGATCCCACATATGATTGGCTTTATAATAGATGATATTAATTCAAGATTTATTTCTATATTTATTATGTTATGCTATTTTCATGGATAATTTTGTTTATTAATTCTCAATAACACTCTAATACATTTAAAATTCATTATTTATAATGATAAAAAAGTTTATTAGAAAATCGAATGGATTTTTTTCAGAATTGTTGTCATTTTATATTATTTTAAAAACATGTTTTATGTAAAATAATGAACTAATGGATTCATGTTGATATTCATTTTTTATATTATTTTTTGTAATCCTACTAAAATTTCTTATTCACACCCAACTATATTTATTAAGAAGTTGTAGATATGGTTTTGAAAGACATGTGTAATAGGAAGGGAATCATATAGTTTAAAAAATACTCCGATTTTTTAACATTCATTAAATGATGGGTTTTAAGTGATAATTATACATGGGGACATAATGTTCTATTCATAATTGGTTTTTTAAGACCTATATTTTGGAATGAAAATATGTGTTTCATGGCTGTTTATATTAATTTTGAATTATTCTATATTTTTTATATCTTTTTTAGTTTCACTCCATTCATGTTCTATGTTTTTTGTTGATCTCTACGATATAGTGGGCCATCTTTTTTGAAGATCCATATAGAACCAGGTTTGTTCATCAATGTCTCATTATCAGTATTCATTCAAGCCAGTGGAAGATCACTACATTATCACTTCACAGTGTATATAGATTCTTATTATTAGGAAAATTTTCTTATTTTTTCAATGTTATTCCATCATTAAATTTCTATTTTTATTGTATTAAATCATTTAATGAAATGGTGGTATGAATTTGTTTGGATTTTATGATTTCTGGATATATTGATTGTGTATTGAATTGTATTAAATTTCATGGAAGCCTTTTGTGTTAAGGGTCATTTAAAAAATATTTAATTTCCAATATTATATGGTTTTTATTAGAATAAAACAAGATTGGGGATTTTATTATTATCGTCCCTTGATATTTGTAAAACTTGTCATTATCATTCATTATTTCTAATTAGGTATGTGGTATAAATTGAAATTATTGAAAATAAATTATAGATAGTGTATTTAAAGGGAAATTTGGTCATATTTATTGAATATGTTTTTATAGATAAAAATATGTGATATATATTTTAATATTATTGATTATATACATTATCTCTGTTTATTTCTAACCAATTTCTAATTTTTTTTAAAATTTAATGTAATGCATAAAATTTCTCATAATATATTTATAATCTAATGATGGAATATAATGTTCATTTCAAAATATGTATTATACTTTTTGATATATGTTATACATTATTCATTAATTTATCACTATTATATGAGGAATGAATTGATTTACTCGATAGATTTCAGATGTTGGTATTTTTTCATGTTATGGTTAAAATATTATTATTGGGATGAGTTTTTAATGGAAGAGAGTGTATGTTTCCATAGGTTCTTATGGATATTTTTTCATGTGGATGTTGATGGGACAAAACTAATGATGTGTTGAATAAGTTTACTTAGATGTTCTGGTTATTAGAATTAAATAATATTGATTATTTAATTGTTTATAATATTATTGTGGTTTGTTTGGTTGTAGTAGTGGCATGTTTAGGGGTAATCATCATCATTCCTTTATTTCATAAATTTATGGAGTTATAATAAATTAATAATATAATCAATTATTATAGTTTGTAATAATAAATTACTTTTTCAATAAATGAATTATTTTATGACTTAATATTTTATGTATGGTGGGATGATTTTGGATAGTTCATTATATATTACAAAGGATGAATGATATATGATAATTTTAGAGATTTTGATATGTGTTTAATATTAAAATGGGTTATGTTATATAGATTCATTGTTATTTTTCATGATAAATCTAATCAACAAGAAATATATATTTGAATATATATTTTTTAGTTCTGGAATTTATATTCGCTGTAAAAAATTTAACACATGTAATAATTTTAATGCATGAAATGCCTAAAAATTAAAATAAATAGTACTGAATAAATAATGGGATAATAAATGTTTTAGTTATTTCATGTATTTTTTTCGTAATTTACATGGTGATGGTGATGTTTGGTAATGTTTAGGAAAAATCAAGTAATATTTTTGATTTGTAGAGGTTATAGATAATTTTTTATTTGTTCTTTTGTGGAGTAAGTAGTATAAATATGTTTGTATGTGATTTCGGATATTCATATATATATTTATTTTATATTTAAATATTTCAAAAAATTCATCACCCATGTTATGTAATTTTAGAATCAACCATTTGTGGTTTTGGGATCATGATGTCTTCACCATAATCTATGTTTTATTTGATATATATGGACGTGGTATCCCAATTCCCTTTTATATATTTGGAAAAAGGTATATCTTGTTATTGTCGTGTATTCTTATATTAATTATGTGGGTGAATTTTTGGGTAATACATAGAATAATATTTTTAAATAGTTTATGTAAATCATTTTTTAGTTACCCTTATATTATGGGGTTTTGATATATTGATACAAAGTTATAAGGTTGTGTGGTGTAGTTAAACTATTATATTTTATGATATATTATTATATAGATATGTGATTCTATTATTATGTAATCATAGAATTTATGGTAGAACCTTGACATAAGTATTCAGTGTGCGAGGTCGACTAATTAGGTTTTGAATTAGATGATGGGTAGCTTTCATGCATACTTTCATGATTATGATAATAAAATAAAATCAAGTGATATATATTGTCTGATCCAAAATAATGATGAAATGTGATTATAATTGAGTAAATCTACCGATCATAGAGGATTTTATGAATCATTAGAGTCAGGTTTTATATAATTTATTTAAATATCAAATCGCAATATGAACAAAGTTAAATTTTGATCCCTGTATTATGAAATCTTATCCTAGCTCACCGTTGATGAAAATGTAGGAATATCATCATAATATTTTTTTTAAGATGGTTTCCATCTAAAAAATCATAACCATTAACCTATTATGTTAGTATCACCCACTATGAATTTTCTCTAAATGATAATGTGAAATTAAATGACATGTACAAGAATATCATCTAATTAACCCTTTCCAAAATCATGCTATTCCATATTGATAAAATTTTAATATAAAATATAAGACTATTATAATGATAATGATATCATTATGTAGTTTACTTATTAAATAATATAATATGATAATATTCATCATCCACAAGGATCTAGGACATTAATGAATATATTCCTTATAATGTGTAAAACTTAATAAACATTTAATTCCCCATTTTCAAACATGAATTAAATTTTCTAAATATTCAGATAAACCCTATATAGATGATCAATTCAATACAAAATTAATTACATACTATTATTCTCTCCCATCTTCAAAAATATTTATAAATGCACAGATTTATCCTACATCAAAATCTTAACATATTTGTGCATATCGATTTTTTAATTTAAAAATAATTTATCTATTATAATTTTATTCTCAATAATCTCAATTTATCTATAAATTAAATCTTTCAACATGTTCTAATTTTATTCCTCATTTTTCTAGACTCATTTTCATGTTCCATAGTCTCATAATGTATATTACTTATAACTACTAATCTAAAAATTATTACATTGCTACCATTATTTTCTTATTTATCAAATGATTATAAATTGCAATTAATATAGGAATATCCGTTATCATAATAAAACTATAAATAATAAAAAAATAAAAAACATTCAAATTTCTAATTATATCCATTTTCTTCAATATCTTAACTATGTTGAAGCTCAACATCATAAAGAGAAAAAAATATACAACAAAAATAATAGAGTATCTAAAATATTTTTGTAAAAAAAACTCATTATAATTCATGTAAAAAACAGTTTCATTTCATTATGAAAACTATATTACATAAAATAATTTTATAAATAAAATACTACAAAATAATACTATATCATTTTTAAAAAACATGGTTACAAATTCCATTAAAATATATCAAAAATACCATATTAATCTTGAAAAATATATATGAAATAATTATCCATTTTGTAATATTTAATTTAATATCATGATATAAATTTCCTATTTGATGTATTTTGCAATAATTAATAGTTAATGCATAATGTAAGATTTAATTTTGAAAGTAAAATTCATGAAATGAATATATTTACATGTATTATGTAATAGTAAATTCTAATATATTAATCCTAATGAATATCACCTAAAATGAGCTCTATTAAATTCAAAACACTATCATTGATTCAATTAAATGATGTGAAATATGTCAACATCAATATATAAATCAATGTTATAGAAATTTTTTTATCTCAGGGATTCTCATAAGTGGTATAATTCTTACATGAATCCCTTTATGCGGTGAATCCCCTTGCGTAGAGTATTCATAGTAAAATTCTTCATTAATAATATGAAAACACATAGAATGTTATAAACATATAAGGATCAGAATTGGATTCTAAAAAAAAATATACCTCAATAACGATATCAATAGATTACAAGGATTATAAACTAAACTTATAAAAAGTAAAAATCAATCAAAAAATATAAGATAATATAATTCTCCCCATTAGGATTTGTTAGAATAATTATTCAAATCATCAAAATAAAATAATATATAATTATAACTCCACCTATTCTCGTATAAATTATCAAATCATATTCATAATAAAATTATACCATTCATGAACATAATAAAAAATAATATATAATTTTTAGAGAATTCCATCCATTTGTGACTATAAATTGTAGAAAAGTGACATAAACTAACTCCTCAATTAAAACATATATATCTCACATCAATGAATCATCGTCTAAAATAATCATATCTTTAAAATCATAATATATTGAACACTACCAATGTTATAATGGATTCCATCACTCATGGAAAATGAGTTAATCCATCCTTTCACTAGTTTTCTTTCACAAAATCCAATATCAGGTGGGTTCTGTTTTTCACAATTCCTTAAGTGATAAGAGATGAATGAAAATAAAATGTATTACAAGACATATCGAACATCCCACGAGGCATGGGAATTGTATTGATATCTATAATTTTGTATTGTTCATAAATATATTACATTCTTATATATCAATTATCCATTATTTCATTAATGAAGTGACAACAGATGTCTATGTGATTAGATACAAAATAATTTACAAAGTTATATAATAGATTGATTATTATTTTATTTTCACATATTATCTTTAATGGCCTCATTTAATCAAAGTGTATATATATAAGAAAAATTCTCATACATAAAAACTATTAATATTATTGACATCTACATATTTTATGAATTATTTTTCTGTGATTCACTATTTTTTCGTACCATTCTATATCATTCAACCTTCAATAAGAAATAATGTCCCACCTGAATTGGATCCCTTATTTGTACCATAAACAACCCATTATGTATTATAAAATAGAAGAATTATAAAATCATACCTAGACATGTATAATAGTATATATTTAATTGTTCCTTGAAAATATTTAAGAAGTCACTTTTCATAAAACACATGATACCCCCATGGTTTACACTAAAATATTATAATGAATTTTACAGCAAAGGATGGGCCTAGTCTATAGGATATAAAAAACTAAAAAAATATTTATACTATTATAAAATCTATTTGATCAACTATTAATTCATTATCATCCCTAGATTTATTTATTCCACAATATATTTCATTGGAAGCTTCACTTTATAAATAAATAAAAAACATATATTATAATTATATATAATATTTTGACTATGATAACAAAATGTAATCATAGAAAATATAATTCTTTAATATTTGAATGTATTAATATTATCCAAATAAATACATATGACAATAATTTTTACAAGTTAAGAAACCCCTCCATAATGGTACTCAATTCCACCAGAATGAATTTTATCATCTATATAAACAATGAAATGTTCTATAGTAGTGTCTAAATTATTAATTTTCAATGTCTTTTCAAAATTCATTTGGAAAAATTCATTTTCGAGGGGTATCTCTCGTTATTGGACTACACATTTCTAAATCCTATTTTAATCCATTAATTCATTTATTAGTTAAAAACATTATACCATCATCCTAATGATTGCAACCCATTCGTGTCTCAATAAAAACATCATCACTGAACTCTATGAATGGAAAATCATTATTTGATAAACATTATAATACGTATGTCTGGGCACTACAAAAAAATCTCAACATAATTCGATGAAAGATACTTGAGAAAGGATTTTTCAAATCTTATACCTTGCATATAAGATTAAACCAAAAATATCATCATATATTTAGTTTTTCTAACTTCACATTTATCATTTATAGGGATTATAAACACACACATGTTTCTAATAATATTTTCTTTTTTTGGACTCTTGAAAATTTTTCATGTTTATTTATATTCAATTTTTTTCTTATCATTAATAACATACACCTATTATAATTCTTAACAATTTCAACCTTAGATATTGGTCTAGATTATGATATAATTGATTTTTTGTTTTTAATTCTCATAATTATTGTTGATTGGATAAGTGAATCATAGTTTCCATTTGAATTCTATGTATCAGCATCTCATTGAGTCTAATTGATTCGAAAAGAGTAGTCTATATTACTATTTTCTAAAAAATGATAGGTCTGAATCAATATCACCATACAACTAATGATGTTATATATTTCCTACAATATGATTTTCATGATATGATGTGATTATTGAATTTTTTTCTCACCATCAGCCTCGACAGACATATTATGACCTCGTCTCTCAAATGGAACTATTACATCACCAAAAATAATTGAAGACATAAAACGTCCCCATAAGATAACCACCAATATTCTATCAATTGTAAAATACCTCTGATAGGTTGCAAATCACCCATATAAGAATAATTACTGGAAATAAAAATTTAAGAGGAATTGATATGATAAAGGATACTACAAAATATCATATATATATATATAATATATTTATACATTAATTTAATTTATTACATAAAATGGGAACAAATTAATAATATTAAAATAATCCTAAAAAACATCTATGAAGTTTGATGAACACCTATATAACTCCTCATATTTTAAATGATCTCCTTGATCACCAACAAAATCCTTTAAAACTTAAAATAATAATAATTATATATAGCACAATCATAACATTTATACTCTATAAAACCCTCCCCAATGAACCTCATGATATATAAGAATTAATTATCAAAATAAAATTGAATTAATAAATGAAACTAACACACCACAAAAATATGCATATAATTGATTTCTAAAACTCTTCAATGATTACTTCACTAATAATTAGAGAAATATTTCTATAATTATTGATAATATATATAAGTACCCCGAATATTATTCACAACATTCATATCACTCTCATTATAGAAACTACATCCTTTTTCAACCCATAATTTGATTTTTAAATAACAAATCATTTTATTGTGTTATTATGATCATTTTATATTTTCAGTGTTCAAAACATGGGTCATAACTATTACACAACAAACCCATGAAATATATAGTATACATATCCAATAAATATAAATGTCATTAACTTATAATAATATTATATGAAAAAAAAATCATTTTAGGAAAAATATTCATTCTTTTAAAAATGTTATATTCATTCTTCTTTCACATCTTTGACACTATGGAAAACATTTCCACAATTTTGGACAACCACCATCATCATAATAAAAAACATAAAAAATTGAAAAATTGAATATGAATTGGACATAAATTTAAGATTAAAAGGCCATAGAAAATAAAAGGAGGGGTTAGAAAACAATTTAAATTTATTTATTAAAATATATATTTATATATATATTTCAATACAAAAATGGACCTGAAAGAAGAAAAATCGGAAAAAAATCTACAGTATATTGATTAAATGATGTTCTAAAAGATAATATCTCATACCTTGAGACTTTCATGTAACATACATTAATTAAATATCAAAAATATAAATTTATATAAATTATTTAATTTGTAAATAAATGTTTTAAAAATTATTATTCCTCTTATATAAGTTATATCAATGTTATATTGAATTACCAAATTGATTAAATTTATGTGGGACATTTTTAAAACATTCATATTATTCAATGGAAATGGATTTGGTAGGTTGACTATAGTAAAGTGGATCATGATTATATCATTTCCAAAATATTAGTGATTTAATTATTATAAACTTTAATCATTTTTAATATTTGTATAAACATCAATTTTTGATGTATTTGAATAATATATTTAATTAGATTCATGGAGATGGTTGTCCATATGTACACCTATGTACCATTTCCATTTTTCAATAAACACGATGGATGAAAGGTAGTTATTAAATTAACATTATAGAATGATAATTATATCATTAATATCATACTACATCATTAAATACACCAATATATATGATCTATTTGATATATAGAGGATACATAATATACATTATTTTGTGATATATTAGTCCACATGTAGACATGAGCGATACATTTCGTTCATTGGATTGTAAATATGTTATATTAATATTAATGTAACATTATATAGTCAATTATATATCATATATATCATTTTATTTCATTTTTAACCAAAATTATTAATATACATAAAATTCAATGAAGAAAAATAGAATGCATTATCTTGTGAGGTGGTAGTCCACACTTATTGACAAGAGATGTTTTTAGTTTTGTAATATATGGAAAATTTGATGAAAATTAGTTATAAAATAAACATATTAACATTCTATTATATTAAATATATTTCTTAAATTATTAGAAAATTGTTATTAGAGTTTTTTGATGTAAAAAAGAGAAATAATATAAAATGAGTAGTTAAGAAGTATATCATTTCTTTAAATAACCATTTTAAAATTATACTAAAATCCTTCTCAAATTGTATTTAGATCAGACCGAAAACCAAATGATTTGGAGAGGGGTTTTAGTAAAGGATTCTAGTATTCATTTGCCAATACAACAAGCTATTTAATTTTTAATGTCGTAACAATCATATTTGAATATGAGATTAGATAGTATTGAAATATAACAATATGAAAAAGTTAATAACAATTTTATGTTCATTTTAATTGTAATCATTTTTATCCCCATAAACATATTTTATCTCGTACAATGGTATTATAATTTTTTAACATGTATACTATTTATAATGAAAAAAAGTAAGAGTCCTCATGAAAATATTGAGACATGATGATTCCCAATATGTATTATATTTTAAATAAAATTAATATTCATTAAATAGAAGAAATTAATTATAAAAAACCCCACAAATTGAAAGGAAAAACAGTTATCCCATAATTGTATTATTTTATAAAAATTATTTCGAAAAAAATAAAATTTGATGTTCGACCCAATTATAATTTATTATAAAATGTTAAATAAAATCTTTTGAAAATTATATCACAACAATGTTGATTCTGACAAAACATTCCATATCATACATCAAATTTTTCAATCTGTATAGTAGAATGAAAAATATTATTATAATAAAATTTAACAACATAATGATGTTGATCCCAGTATCTATAAAAATATAATATAAAGGTTCAATGAATATCCCTTATTTTATGAATCATTTTATTTTATTTTTCATCAGATTAAGGATTAAAAACCATACTAAAAATTACATTATGATCCTAATGGAATCTAATTTATTTTCAATAAAATTTTACATAAATATGGGATAACAATAAAATAAAATAGAATGTTGGTATTCATTAAATATAAATATAACTTTATCATAATGTCTATATATATGAGAAAAAGTAATATATTGAGGATTATAAACAAAATTTGATGATTTAGCTAAACTGTCAACAATAACCCATTTCACATTAGTAAATTGAAATGTTTTGGTAATCCAAACAAAAAATCCAATAATATATTATCCTATTTCTATCATGGATTTATATAAGTATGAATAATTCCTTTAAATAATATTATATCTATATCAGCATGTGGGAAATCCCAATATAGAAGTCAAATTATGTAATATCTATTTTAATTGAATAAAAAAATAAATGATTCAAATAATGTTTTATATATTATTACTGTTGACATGAATATAAAATAAATATAGATAATCTTAAGTTAATAATTATTTCATCAAATGGGGATCACATGTCATCAATATCCTTATGAAATTTATTATAAGACCCTATTTATCAATATTGAATTCAGGGAACATTCTATTGTTTAGTGAGTTTAATATTCATTCAATCCAATATTTTTTTTCTTAGCTACCAAAATCTTTTCTTATAATGATGATTTAATTGAAACGATATCCAAAAAAGAAGAAATATATTCATAAACTATTTCTATTCCAACATTAATTAAATCATTATTTAATGAATCATATTACATTCATAAAATATTTAATGATTCATTATATTTTAGAATTTTAGAATTAGTTTTACGACCCTATATTTTACATGAATTACTATTGAAATAAGTATGTTGTAATCGAAATGTTTCTCAACACAGAACATCTAATTTAAAATACTATTAAAAACTATTAAATTTGAAATATTTAAATGTGACTATTAAAATGTAGTTGTAAAATTTTTATAATGAATATTAATAACCAAATTATGAAGATAAACTATAATGGTTTTAACTAATGAGTACTAATTTATTAATGAATAATAAAAAACAATCTATTTTAAGTATTCTAATTTTATTTCATAAAAATATATATTCCTAAAAATTGTTTTTATTATATTTTATTCATTTAAATTATAATAAAAATTTTCGATTTTTTGAATTTTAATTTTACAAAAAATGATATCATTTCTAAAATCATCATGTTCAATTTACCGTAAACTGAAATATTGGAATTTTATAGTAGGGTTTAATTTTTCATTAAATATTTAAAAATACCAATTTAATACAAATTAATATTTCTTATTCATGTATTTATAGAGTCCTGTTTATATTTTAATTAAATTAAAATTCAATGATATAATTTTCATTTAAAATAATACAATAAATTTCATTATAATGTAGGTAAATATTTATTTTGGAATAAAATCATTATTATAATTAAAAATCCTTTATTGAGTAATTTTTGTCATCGGGTTTTCTTTTTTATTTGAATTAAAATTATTCGAAATATAGCAATTTCATATGATAAAATGAATTAAATATTTTTTTATCATTATGTAATATTTATTTAATTATTCCAATTTGATTTTTATTCTTAAAAAATTTGATAAAAATTTTAAAAAGAAATTGTTCTCACAATTAAAGATTAAATGGGTTCACAAGGGTTTAAACTAAGAAATTTGGGTCAGATGTACACATAAAGCAGTATAAATATAACTATATGGTCATATTTTTACCCTATATCATCACTTATTCTATGTTAATAAATTTTGGATCCATTATCCCTGAAAACATCATTAATAAAATTTATTATTTCAATAACATTAAACTTTGTTCTCTCCCTTACTCATAAAAGGACACCCTTTATATTCTCTACTACACACATAGAGATCAACATAACATAGAAAAAATTAATCCAAATACTATCATAATATCTATAACCACATTATTGTTTTAATGGTTATATCATTATACAATCCACTCTAGAAATTATTTGAATGAAAAATGAGTGTTGTTAACAATGATGTATAATTCTTAGATAAACTTTGTCAATTTTACTTTTCATAAGACCTTATCTAATAATATTATTCCTTCATGATGTGATGAAGAAAGTATAGTTAATGTAATAATATGTTATTATGATCGTTTATAAATTATTTTTTACATCATATCTATCAAATGGGAAATGAATAAATACCTCTAACGTATATGCAGACTATAACCTCCCCATGGTGATTGGATTTATTTCACTTCACCACCATAAATGGATATTTATAATTATAGATTTTACAAATATATATGATAATTATCATATAAATTTTAATATCTAATTTTAAAATATTTTTTACTTTTTTTTCATATTTATTAGAAAATAAAAACAATATTCATCCATATTTATGGACTACGATCTCCGTTAACAATTTTTCTCATTTTTCATTCTATACAATTAATAAATGGTTATATATATTTATATAATCAATATATCTGATATTTATATAATTAATTACACTATATATATGATGGAATCAATATCACAATACAAGGACTAGAATGTTCAAAATTAATCATTTATGAAATATTAAACAGTAAACACCTGGAAACGATGATTTATTTAGAAAATATAAATAAATTCATGATAGAATGTTATAAGTATATAAAAAATTGTATAATATTTATTTTTATTATTCTGTAATATAATTTTGATAAAATATAAATTTATTATAAATAATGTAAGTGTACTTATTATGGAATTGGAACTTAAGGTAATGATTTTACATTACATTCTCATTTTTACCAGGACAATCTATTGTGAAAATTATAATGATGATATATGTTTTCAAATAACCTTGTGAAATATTATCCTCAATTTGTTTCTTTATAATCAAATTTTTCATTTAATTTTCAATTCTTTAAATATTTAACAGACCAAATGATTATTTGTAAAGAAGCCCAACAATGGTTTTCTCTCTTATCAGGAATCATTTTATTCAATGTTCATAGATTTTTTAATATTATTTTTAATTAGGTTTTTACTATTCTATAATGACTAATTATAGAACATTTTACCCATACATAACATTCTGTAAACTTATTTAAAAATAATATTTTTCTTTTTTTTTTCTAAATTTGGAACTTTAACTAAAAAATAATAGAAAATATTATTTATCATATTCCAAAAAAATATATTTTCCCATAATTATGAATTCATTTTCCTTTGAATGATCCAATTCATGTTTCTATATTAATTTTCAAAAAAATATATATTCCATAAAATATTTTATTTTTTTTATTTCAATTCAGTGATTGCAAAATGGAAAATATATTTTCCTTTAAAAAAATTTCTGTTAATATTTTTGGAAGAATTTCTCAAATATGATAATATACATTAATGATACTTATGATTCACTATAGTTTTGATTCCATGATAGCATCCTTATTCATTCACTAAATGGTTTATGATAATCATGATAAAATATTAATGGAACATGTTTTCACCTCAACATGTTAGTCTATATTATAATTATAAATGTTTTAAATTTTTCATGGTAAACTTATGAATTGATTATGAATATGTGATTATTTGGAAATTTATAAACATATGATGCATTGGGTAAATAAAAATTTATTATGAGATCAATGAGCATGTAATAGGTTTCCTAAATGTAAAAAAAGGGAACAAAAGTGGTAATCCCAATCGGAAATATGGTACATAGTTGGTTATCCTAGTACTAACATTTGATGAATTTTATGATGGGTATCAATGAGATAAAATTTATATAATTATGAATGTATCATAATATATTAAACTACTTTATCACCTAATCATAAGAAAATATTATGATTACATTGATCAAGTTCTTTTATTTCAATGTGATTTATATCTTAAAAACTGCCAGGAATGACTAGATGAAACATGATTATGATCAATGAATTTATTAGTTAAGGTTTAACATTTAATTGTGATTTTATCAAACAAGTATTCACATGTTATGATTACATGATCATTGATACCTTCCCCTTTATATATTATTAAGAATCTGATTTAAATAACATCATTATTTTACTTCCCTTCGATATGAAGAAGTGATTTTTAAATGTCTATACAGAGTACTCATTATGTATAGAAAAGGGGGGATGATATAGATCTTTTTTAATCAGATAATTATATATCTGTGTTTCAAAATACATAAAAAAATTTATATTATTCAATATATAATAATTAAATGAATTAAATATTATTATAATAATATATAATATATATTAATGTAATTATTTGTTATCAAAATTTGTTAACCGATTTTTTTAGAAATTAATTGAAGTAAAAATTAATAAGAACCTTTAGGATAATCCTTTATATGTGATAACACAATATGATATGATGTTCGGATTTCTAATAAATAAATAAATATTTAGTTATTCAACTGTTGATAATACCATATCACATATAAAACTAGGAAAAAAATTGAATTGGGAAGATTCATTATTATCTAAATCATCAATGATCCAAAATCAAATGTCATACTACATCACCCCAAGATATGCACTATTTTCGGATATTCAAGGGATATTATTCGTTTTCATTTTGTACAATTATGATTTATTTTAATAAGTTATATCCCTTGAAAGAATAGGTTAAAAAAATGTCTCATAACTTGAAATGATGTTAACATAATTTATCTTTCCTAAAAATGATATCTCATGATTGTATAGTTTCTCACTATCATTATAGTATCTGAATCATTTTTTTGGGTTTTTAATAATTGATGGAACCTGATGGAACCATGTTAATAGTAAATATAATGAAAAATTTAATTATTAACCTCTATCTAATATCAATGTTATATGTGTTATAATAAAAAAATTGTTGAAATTATTATGAAACATGTAAATCAATTACCCATATTGACATTACAAATAATAAAAGGAATGAATTTTGTTTTATAGATTCTTTTGGGGGAAATATCTATATTATTTTTTTGTGTCTATTTATTAACTTGTTTTACAGAATTGTATAATTACTAATGAAATGTACTATCCATTCTGCCATTATTAAAATGTGAAAAAATTATTCTATAATTTATCATTTGGAAGGAGAAACAGATCAATTTTAGTCTCTTTTAAAAACATGATGTGATAAGAATAAATATATTCTATTTTGTGAGAAGAGATTATAAGTATTATCATTAAAAATTATGTTAAAAAATTTGGTATAAAAAATAGTAATAATTCCATGAGATAATGTAAAATGATTTGGAATATAATTGTAACTCTGAGTAAAATTTTAGAACACATGGAAGGTATGAATCTAGTTTTATCATTGATATAGAATGTTTTATTTATTAGAATTCAAATTTTTAAAACAATGACTATTAATGATTTTATCAATAAGATACTATATTATATATGAATAAATATTTTTATGTTCTATCAAAGTAGAAAAGAATATTGGATTCACCAATCCATCTATTTTTTGATAATAATATAATATGTTAATTTAAAGGAAATTATAATAAAATATATCATGGAGGGAAAAATATGTGTTATATGTTATATAAAAATATGGAATGAAAAATATGGGAAATAATATTATTTGGATAAGAAAATTATATATTTATTTAGAAGAAAGTCATAGAATAATTGAATGCTAAAGTGATGAGAAGAATAAAGCTAATGATTCTAATGAGGTGAAAGCACCACAAATTTATTCCCTCACATTCCATTAATTCAAATTCTAGATGTTTGTAAATTATGATAACATGATATCAACTTCAATTGAGACTAATGATTATAAATTTGGAATATAATTTAATCTCATATATAATTATAAAACTCATGTGATAACTATTGCTGATGTGCATAACATCTTGACCCTACTCACTATAGAAAAATAATGGTATAGGTCACTACATAACCTTAAGCATGCCTACCCATAGAATGGAGGATACAAACTAATAGTGAGGGTTCAATGATGGTATGTAGGGGATAATATACCCTATAGATTACTGCTAATAAAAAAATTATAATAAAAATCAGTTATGAAAAAATTAAAAAAGAAATAATGTTGAAATAAATTATCAAAATAATAAGAAAAAACCAAATCCATAAACAAAATATTATACTAAATGACATTATATTATTACCAAGAAGGAAAATGATAATAAATGATAGTTAACATAAGATACCTTCATAATGAATGATATATAAAAAGGATTCCCACATGGGAACCTTGAGCACCAACTCATGCATACGCTCCTACAATCCCATATCCATGTTTACCACACAAGACCATTCATGTGTCTAGATCATGAAATCGTGAAGTCTCTATGAGTAGAAAAATGGACGCTTAAATAGGAAGTGAGATAATCAAAGTAGAAAACCCCTGATGATTTCTAATTAAATAAATTATTTCTATAAAAAATAATCACAGTTCATATATAATAACTAATTTACTGAATAAATTATTGTAAAAGAGTTATTATTGAGTAACATACGGACAAAAGTAGGAAAAAAATAATGCTGTCATAAACTAGTGTACCTCCAATTTTATGTCACCAAGAATAAATATATATATATATAAGTATATATTTACATGTATAAACTGTAAATGTCAAAAAATATATAGATATATGTACATAATTAGATAAGGCTCATAACATTGCTTTAAAATCCTCGCATAATCATAATAATATCGTATGGGTATCATTTGTAAACATTTTTATGATCTAATTCATAAGAAAAAGTGATAATGTGTCCCATTCTCAATAATATCATTCAATTATTTTTAAATTATATCCAATATACTAATCAGGGGACATCAAAAGTCATGTTCCACCCCCAAAATTGATGTGAAACACTAGTATAAAAACCCATTCTAGGGGGTATTAAATGGCATATGGAAAAACTATAACCAAACCTAATATTATTAATAGGATAAAATTTAATCCCACTTTCCCAATAATACTTTAACAATTGAATACCTTTAGTGGGATCATAATATTGCTCAAGGCATAGTGTAATTCTTTTATCATATGAGCCCATATAAGGTATTATTACAGGAGAATCTATGTTATTATGAAGGGGTTTGTATTTTATGTGAAAGAATCATGGAATTTGGATGGAATTCTTTGGTTTTGGTTGATGAACATTTATTTAAAAGACAAATATGTGTCCCTTTTAGGAGATTTTGAAAAGGTTTTATTAATAGAACCAGAAACAACCAATGGTTCTATATCTACAAGGATCCATTTTCATTAATTGTTGGATATCATTTTGGAGTATGGATTATTATTCATAGGAACTCACATTATTCGAGAGTATGGTAGGTTAGGCTCATCAAATTTTTTTTATGGGAATAGTTTCCTACTCATGGAATGTATTATATTTTGGAGAACTGATCAAAATCCTTAATTAATAACCAAGTATTATGTTGTCACCCTTGAATTAATAATTGAATATTATGATGTCTAATATTAGAAATCATTTTTATGTCTCTAAGGATCATTATAAATGAGGATATATGAATGTATTTTATGTTCTATATTGGTGGTATCCTTTTTAATTGGTTATAGAGTCATTGGTAATTATTACAATGATGATGGTTTGCATCCACATGATGGGGTGCTCTAGAGTGTGTCATCATACAAGGAGAATGGAGTTTTCATTGATGTTGTGAAAAGACACATGATTTGGTCTTACTACACATCATTTTAATATAATATGAGGCAAAATAGTTTAGGTCCATTTATTGTGACACATCATAATTTATACATTCATGTGATCTGTACCAAAAAAATATAGTTTTATGTCATATGGAGAGGATATTTAGGTGGAAGGTTCACAATCATCTTTTTGTGAGGGAAACGTAAAAAATAATTACAGGGAACCTATAATATAATGGGACCCCTGGATGGATAAGGTCGTACAAGAAATATGTCCTAGATTGAATACAGTTGTTATGGGGTATTTTGTTCAGACCACATCTAGGCTTCTTACTTCTCCCATTTCTATGGTAAAAAATGCCTGCGTAGTTCAACATATACTAAAATAGCTTGTGATTGTTCTATATTATTTTTCTCATATGTGATTATGCCCTTATTAGAGGATAACATTGGGTATTATTCTTGAAAAGGATTATATTTTCCGGTTTTTTGTCTGGGCCTATTCTTGAAAAGGATTCAATATGAAAGGGGATGTGAGGAACATCTCAACTCCATGTTGTTTGGAGTCCAGATTGGGGATTACACCTAAGGATGATCCCTATGTATGGGTATATTGATATGATCTGGACTTATCCCAATTAGTATTCCCTTGTTGGGTGGGTTCTTACACATGAATTGATTTTCATAGGTTGGATATGATGGCTTATTTTAGTAGAGGATGCCATAGTGTTGTGATCACGTGGATGTCAAGATCAAACCTATCCTCTATGCCCATGTGATTCATGATTTGTGTGAGAAATAATAATTAGTTATAGAAATATCAAACCACATGATCTATCATCTCTTGGTGGAAGAATCTAGGGATACGAGAGATCAATAAAAGGATTTAATTCACATGTTCTCTATCCCTTTTCGTATCTGTGATAGTTACATTAGACTACCCATTTAGGTATAACCTATGATTTGAAGAGGATAAAAACCAAAACATTCAAAAATAAAGGATAGGGAATTAATTAATAGGTTATTTCATAACAGTGGATATTGTATAAGGATATCACTACTTATAAAAAAATGTAAATCACGATCCTTACCCTACCCACAAGGAACTAGAGGCCTCTATTCTCAGAGACAATAAGGGAATGTAAAAGGGAAAACCATTCTGTCCAAAACTGAGATACCCTTGACACATTCCCAAGGGTTGGGGTCCCATTTACTCAGGTAATGCATACTCACATTCACCCCAAAAATATTACATGTCATGTAGGACAGGTGTGTGATTCCTCAGATTTCTATAATGCATACCCAAAGGGGAGATATGATGGTGTGATTATTCCATGATTTTTCATGTTAGGAGTATTTTGTGTAGGATTCAATTTTTCCCTCATTAGATAAGGGACTCAATGAAAAGAGATCATTACTATTGTAGTCTTGGAATAGGTATCAAAAGGGGGAACACATAGGTCTTGGATTAGATAGTGAAGGTTCATCCCATAGAGCATCGTATGAATTGTATGTTCATCACATATGGGGTATCCATGAATTTAATAAATATTCCAAAATAAATGGATTAGCCCTGAATTAACAGTTCATTGAGGAAATATCATAGGCACAATGATTCTCCTCTAGGGTCTTTGGATATGTTTAAAAACCGTCACAAATTATGGAGTGTTACTTGTGTATGTGGTTATATGCTATGAGGAAATAGGGTCCTCAATTTGGTGACTTGTACTTAAGGATTTTTTGGAACTCAAAACCCACTACCCCCATAATTACATATTTTATTGTCTTTTAGGGATAGTTATGTGGTTTTAGAGGTCCTGTGTTAAGGGGTTGTGCAACTCTAGCTTCAGGGATTCTTAAATTTTCCATTTATTCAAATGAGGGGCACAAGATTATTATTTATAGGTAAATAGGGGTCCCTAATTGAGGGATATTTTCTATTCATGTAACCCATGAAATATTTTGGCATCGTTATCCCTCTCAAGGGTGGATAATACTTTTGGGTTTTATAGGTTTATTACACTGTGGGGGTTCACACATTCATTGTGTAGGCATGGATACTCCTTTTTGGCTTCACAAGAAGGGCCACATTAAACCTATTGGCATGATGGGTGGTCTTCACAAGTACAAATATTAAAAACAATTAACCTATGATTTGGGGGGTGTTCCCATTCACCCCTTTTAAACCATAATATGGAGCAATGATCTCGGTCCTTCAGGCCGGTCCCTTCACAACTGTCATTGAATCCCGTTAAAAATCGAGAGTCCCACAATGAAATACTTGAGTCAGGTTGATGGAGTTTTGTTTTAAGACACTCAGAACACCAATATTCTCTTATTTTAGATAATAAATAAGCATTTATACTAAAACATGAAATTTGAAATAAAATTGAGGTCCACATCTTGCTTAATGGGTAAATATTCATGGAACATGTTTCCTTTGTGTAAAAAAATCTCCCCTTATAATTAAATTAAATTGAACTGACAAAAATAATGTTCTAATGTAACATTATTGATATTTTATGCTTTCGAATATTTTTTCTTGGGATTTGAAGCTATCTCAATTGTGGATGGATTATTTAATTTTTTTCCTAAAGCCATAGGGAATAGTAATTATAGTTCCACTGTTTTTGTGGTTATATTGATACCCTTACAAACATTGTGACTTTTCAAATCATCTCCCACATTTTTCATAATTTTAATATCTGGATGACTTTTTCGAAAAGAATTTACTTTTTCATAGACCTCCAATTTTGGGTTTTTAGAATTAACGGTTTCATACATATTTCATTTCATTATTCAATTTTTTCCCCAAACCACATAAAGTGTACGTCAAATGAGTTCAGACTTGTTTTTTTTCTAGATTTCAGATTATAGGATTTCACCCTGGATTTTAATATGCCTATTTTTGAAGGAATTTTAATGTATTTTATTTCTTAATATTTTGTTTGTTTTTTAGGTCAAACATATTTGAACATGAGTTTCTAGATGATGGTTCAAAAATGTATTGTTGTCCAAGAATGTTCTAAAATTATTCAAATACTCAATTGGTAATTTTATACCACCCTTTTAGGTTAATTAATCTAACACATGATATTCACCAATAGATTATTTATATAGAGATTAGAAATATACAACTAGTTTAACCCACATTTTTATGTGACTTAATGTAAATACAACTAGGGCATGTATGTTTATTGTAAAACAGTGGCATCATTTGGTTGAAATTCCCATTTTATGGGAAATTTTATGAATTTCAAACTATGGAATGTTATAGGATATCAGGAAATTTAGTTCTTAGGAACTATTATATTATATTACTACTTGTTAATGAATGTTTATGGATATTTAGTTATCTCAGGATCACAATTTGAGGTTTCTGAGGAAATATTTTAGAGAATGAAGTTAGAATCTATATTATCATTGACCATATATGAGAAATTTATCATTCAAAAATTTTCTTTTTGTGATGGGGGTATATTTTTTTATATGACTCATTTTAGTGGGGATAGACCTTTCTAACAAGGTTTAACACATCATACATATTAACATCGTGTGACTGTGACACTAATAGTTTACATTAGCTTCTTAAAGATAGGATGCTATTATAATGTTTAACAGTTTGTGAATTGTAAAATATGTCTTGATGATTAATGTCACAATGTGAGGATTTTATGATATGTTGTTTAATTTCATACATCAAGGACATTATGGGGATATAATTAAGGTCTTTATAATTGATTTAAAGTAAAATATTTATCCCTTTCATGATAATATGTATGAGAATGTACCACTAATTTCTAGTATGAGGGGATAGGGGATTCTAGGATTTAATATGTTGATCTATGGATCTGAATAGTGGTATGGGGAAAATATATTATTATAAGAGAGGAGGTTTGTCCTGACAGCAACATTATCTTTGTTTAATGAACCTATTTTTTGGGACACATTATTCAAATCCAAATGGGGCATGGTAAAACAGAGTATAATTTGGATAACCACGAGTTGATAGGCCACCATGTGGGTGACTTATGAAAATCCAACTACGACATGTTACATCATTAGAAGGGAAATATGATCTCAATAATTTTATCATTTTAGTACTGATGTCCAAGGTAAGTTTTATGATATTTGGATTTCCCCAATCATATCATTTGGTTTGTGGAAAAAAATAAAATGAATTTGGGGGAACCATTTTATATCTAAATTAATCGAGAATGGGGGAAATATTTTCCTACATCAGTCTAACCAATATTTATGAAAATATTGTTCTTATATTTTTATCTCTTACTACTAGGACCATAGATTTATGGAAGAGATATATCATATGTGGCCTATCAGACCATGTTTTTTTTTGTATACATCAGACATTATAGGAGAAAATGTAAAGCATTGTCCTGGGGTTGTCTTATTTGGAGAAAGTAAACGTGAAAATATTCTAGGGATGGTCTTTAATAATTTTAATCAGTGGTCCCAAAATTATTTTAACAATGAATAAAATTATACAAGAGGATTATCTTGAGGAATGCATTATTTCTGGTTGAGAATCCCATTTTGCAAGAAACCTTATACAAAGAAATATAGGGAATGTTATGACATAGTAATATATTGGAATCATTTTTCCAAAAAAATCCCATTTTTGTGTGACAATATTCATATACTAGATGGGCGTGTTTCTGAATATTCAAGTAATAGATTTATCGGTTATCAGAAGTTCTATCACTGAATGCCAGAGAAAGATTATGATGATCTGAAAGTGTCCATACTTTGGATTGTGAGATGTAGAAGTGATATATATATGATAAAAAATGGAAAATTTTCATTTATATTATCCATGAAGCATAGAGAGTCTTCCAAATATCTAACTCATATATTGAAGGGGACATCTCTATTTCTTTGTTGGACCCCCTAATGAGGGTACCCGAATTAAAATCTCATTTTTAGACCTATGATTTTATATAAGAGAGTGGTACTAAAGATTCCAAATGCCTTAGACTATAAAATGAGAGGATGGTTTCACTATGTATCACCTTGGAATGAAAATAAAATCATATGTAGTTTTTAAGGATCCATGAAGTTTAAATCCATGTGGTGAAGACATTAGCCATGTAGATTAGTGTAATGAAGTAAGGATGTCAGCCTTATAGTATAGCACCATGTAGTAAAAAATTTATCAAATAAATTTTAATGTCATGTAGTAAGGCCATTAGACATTATGTTTTATCATCTTGTGGTTAGGAAAGAGGTGATTCAATTTGATAATCAAAGGAATACTTTGGTTGGACCTCGGTATAGGACCTGACCATCACTTTGTATCTTGTCTAAGTAAGAATGAAGCCACACATTATTCTAAAATGAAATTCCTATACTGATTAAATTCAAGCATTGGTAATATTGGGGGGGGAGTACCTTTGAAAGACATGATTTTACTTGCTGTCATATAGAGTATTGATTCTTCTCATGTATTTCTAACTCAGAAATAAGAGAGTGGGGGTAGTTCATATATTTTGTTATAGATGGGTATAGGATTGATGATCCATGAATCACAACATATCTCGTTGGGATGAAAATCAAGGAACACTTTTTTCATGTGGAAACCATGGTATTTAACGTCATGAAACAAACAAACAACTAGTATTCTTTTTGATGTCTTTCATATGTTACAATGTCAACCCCACTAAATATTTATATTCATTAATTGTTCATGGAACATCATTAACAATAATATAAATCCCATGTGAGCTATGTTATATTTCAAAAACATTTATTAGTAAAATCATATTACATGAAAAAAATGAAACACAATAGAAAAATATGAGAATTTAGATTTTTTTATGTGCCAGGAGGTGTGGTGCAAGCGTCACTACAAATCTAAATGGGGTGAGAATCAAGATAGACATTTTTTAAGTATTACATTTGAATTTATAACCTATATATACAGCTAGTTTATTTTTTTAATATATTTTTTTCATCGATGCCCATGATTCGTGATTTAGTCATCACTGTATATCTTTATAGAGGAATAAAAATTCCACATGATGTTCTTGATGGGTTCCATATAAAGGTGTTACTCATACACGTGTATTGGTCTGTAGTTCAACTATAGAAAATATTCAGAATGTAGGCATCACCACATTTCTCAGTGACATCAGAATAAATCCACACATAGTTCTCATAAATATATTGTAGTTTATCAACATGTAACAAGTACATTTTTCTTGTTCATTAATTCCTTATGGTAAAAACATTGGTCTCCTAACATGGAAATAAATACTATGGATTGACAGGGGTATTACACATGAGAGTGATTATATATCTCATTTGGTTGAGAATCAAGACACACATAGTTGTTGAAGAATTTTTTCACCACATCAACCATGTTGTGTTATAGGGAAAAGTTGTAAATTATATATTTAAGAATTTTTGTGGGTCCTAAGACATGAGGTTTTGGAATCACTACATATCTCATTGTAATGACCAGCAAGCCATATGTATTTATTAATATACAATTCAGTTTAACATCATGTTGTGAGGAAAAAGGCGACTTTATGTGAATGAGAAGAAGTGTTGTGGATGGGCCCAAGGATTTAAATTTGGCAGTCACTATGTTTATAATTTTGATAAAAATCTATCAATACATTTATATTGAATAATGGTGTGGTCGGTTACCATTATACAATATTATGATCAACTCAAATATGGATCTAAATGATGTTCAATTTTACGCCATTAAAAAAGGATATGAACCTGAAATTTGACATTATACTATCAAGATGATATGTTATATAGTTTATAGTTAAATAGCATGAACAATATATGGTGATATATAATTAAACATACTATATAATGGATGAATTTCATGACATTTATGGTAATCTTAAAAAGAAAAAATATATATTTTGACATCATGCAACTAATATGACAATCATGAGATCACATGAAACATTTTCTAGTAACCTTTCATTTGTTGTGTTCTTAATGAGCCCTCATAACATTGATATGAAGAAACATGTTTCATTTCTATGGAACTCTTTTATTGATTATGGATACTACAACATTGGTTCATGATTTTGGGGACCCTTGTTGGTATCATAGGAAATCTAATGAACACAACAATTCACAATGAAGGAATGAATGAAGGCAATGATTCTTGTTAAATTCCAACGCTATCTGATTTTGATAGACCTGTTAGTTATGAAAGGGGTGACATCATTCCACATAAATACTCTCCAATCCATCAAATACTTTATTTTATTACACATTTATGGATTTCTGTTCACATCTACTAATATGGAGTGTTCTTAATTAATACTAAAATGTAAATAATGTTTCTGTTCTATACACCATTGATTACGGAATCGCGTGGATGACAACATGAGTTGTAGCCTAATAATACCAAAATTAATGAAATAGATTTTCATGTAAAAATCATATCATTATATACCCCTATCTAGGGATTTTTTTACAGTTTCCTTTTAAGGCCTCTACCAATCCATTAGTCGATGCATGGTAGAAGGATGAATGGTTGTATTAAATATTTTACTCATAATCCAGTTTTTCTACATTAGATGAATAGAAATTGATTCAATTTATATTAGTATTCTATGAGTGGAATCATATAATGTCAACATTATTTATTCACCAAGCTTACAATTCATGTAGAACAATCTACATTGAGGGGTGTTTCCACATCACATTTCGAGAAGCAATCGGTTGCACTAATGATGCATTCGAACTGATTTCCCCAAGCTATAGGGTATGGACCCAAAAAATCCATTCCCTATATAAATATTTTCCTGGAATATTTGAATTTATGTAGAAACTATGGGGTTTGATTGTTTAATATGGCATGCACCTAGGAGGAATTACATTTCTTGGGTAATTTTCTGTAATCTCACATTATGTTGGGCCAATAGTATGCAATACTTCAACCCTGATTGGAAAGCATGTATCCAAACTAATAGAACCGTAGGATCCCATCTGTAATTATTTCATGATAGTTATTGTATAATCTCTATAATTACTTCTAATGAGGACCCGATGAGATCCTCATTTAATGATTATTTTATAGTAATTTGGGTGATCATGAGGACTAAAATTGGCCTCTATAGTCAAATTTTTTCCTTCCCAACACAATATAATTAGTGATATCCATTATATAGATAATACATGATTGGAATTATCAACCCAATTGTACAAACATATGTCATATGGATATGACAGACTTCATTAATATCTTCTATTATTGACCTGATCAAATTGTGAGACCATTTAGTGACACACAAGGAAGTTGACTATTTTTCCAAGGTTATGATCTTAATAAGACATAGATACAAATTTAAATGAATGTTCCATGTAATTATATAATCATTGGATGTGAATAAATGTTTTCCTTGAGGTAAAAGATTCCATAAACTAACATACATAGCTATGTATTGGAATTAGCTCTTCATTTCTAATCATAAAATCCTTGTTGATATGTTGATGAAAAACATTGAAAATCCATTCACATCCAAACATGCAACCATTAATTGGAGTTATAGTTATATTCCTACTATGTGGGTCCTATATTCCACATAATTGTTATTAAAACCTTCTAATAATAATTAAATGTGAGGTAAAACTACCTTCTTTAGGAAAATGTACATGATCCCTAACCCCACATTATTCAGTTAATGGTCTTACATTAGCCTCCCTATTTGGATCCTAGATGGGATACCAACACACATTTACCACTTCTTGACCCCCATTGAATATAGAATATCTCCTCATCAAGATGCCTTCAATTTAATGACATAGATTCTATGGACCGGTGTGTAGTATGGAAATCTACTTAGGATTTTATACTCATTCATTTATGAGAGATGAATTTTATCAAACTGTTGCCAAATAATCTCCCATCATTCAACGAATCCTATCAACATAGAATTGTGGAATATGTATTTGGGTGGGTTGCATTTAGAGGACAAAATGACCAGATAGTGCTTACGTTAGTCCCTCTGATTTGGAAATGTGAAGATTAATGTCAGGCAACACTTCTTGATATATTCATAATGAGTCTCATCATCTATCATGCATCAACCGAGGTAATAGAGGCTATTTACATTTCAATTATCCTTTTTTTCACTTGTATGGTGCACACTGATAGATCTTGATCCATCGCATATAAAATGAGGACCATTACCTCAAAAGTGGGAATTACCGCTAGTGAGATCAATAGGTATTTATTAGGGTTTTTAAATGATTTTTTATCATCATGGGTCTAGTAAAATGTGACCCCTTCTTCAATAGTTTGGTTAAGGGAAAACATATTCCTATAATATTTGGAATAAAGCAACAAATATAGGACAATTTTATATAAAGTTATATAAAGTCATTTTTTAGCTGGTGAAATGCTAAGGATATATTTTTCTATCAAGGTCAACTTTGCTACCATGATGGCATAGAATAAAGAAAAAAAAACAATTTCGATGTTATCCTGAATGAAATTTTAAGGGGTTCAACATCAAAATATGTGCTTGTAGATTTCTAATGATGGTCTCTTTTTCAGTCGGTTGTTTAGAATGTTTTTGTGACATAGCCACCATATTTTCAATAATGAATTTTCAAATAATCCATAATAATGATTCGAAGATTCCAAGAATGGAATGTTGGTGTGCGGTACTTGCATTCATCAAACCAGAGGCCATCATCCAATTACAGAATACTCCATGGAGTCCCTGAAAGTGGATGATTCATCATATTCTTGGGATATACGAATTTTTTAGCCCAATTTCCATTCAATATGTATATAGCCTAATAACTAGTAGTTTCATTAACAATGAGTTCTATTGATGGAATTGGGATGTCATCTTTTCAACAGTTTAGGTTTATATGTTGGCTGTCGAAGAACATTTTGATTTTCTCATTCTTCATCATCATATAACCAATGTGGGATAGCCATTTTCAGTATTTTACATCTTAGTTGACGATTTCCATCATGAGCATATCCACCTTAGCTTCAATTTTAAAGGAAATGTTTGGTAGAGTCTGGCTCACATTCTTTTTATATTTATATTATTCTCCTATAGAACCCAAGATATTGATGGCCACCCAAGGATCAATGCCTGGAATCTCTTTGTAATTCTTGGAGAGAACCCCAAGGTGTTTCATAATAAAAGAATTATATACCTCTATTTCTTGAAAAGTATTGGTCATACTAATTAATTATTGTTAGGGATCTCCATATGTAACCCAATTTGATTCTTTGATTTTATAAATATTGGTAGACACACCATCCCCATGTAATGGAGCAGTGTCTCTAATGTCTTACTCCTTTTCCACTTCTTCATTCATTACCTCTTATATCTCATACTATGAAGTGGGTGATGATGTAAATTCCATAGAGTTATTGAGGAGTCAAATTTGGGCATTTGTAAGATGAAGAATCTATTTATGGGTCAATTGATTGTGTGAGTCCTTTTGGAGCTCCTATGGAGAGATGAGACATTATGAATGATTATATGAATTATCTATAATTTGCAGGATGATTTCTCCAATATTAGCTAATGGAAATTTTATTTTTTTTATTTACAGGGATGAATTGAAGACATTTTTATCTAGAATTTCTTAACTACTCATATATTTGAATATCTCATATACATTCGGGCTCATTATTCATGAGTAACATCCTATAGGTCGAGGAATGTGTTCTTGAATTTATTCCCACCCCTTAGATTTGATTTATGGGAACCAAACTATTTTCCTTGAGCTTCCTGAAATAATTAGTTGGGATCACCATTATACAATATGGGGAATTTATTAAATTTATATCATCTGTCACAAATGGTTTCCCCTACCTCTGTTAGAATCAGATGTAAATAAATTGCGGATCAAATGATTTAAATGGAGATTTTTCACCATTAAATGACCCATTTTTTCCATTGATATAATATTTGTATTATTATTTGTTTGATTAAGGTATAGATTCATGATGATGTCCACCATGTCTTCCTAGTATAACATTAAAGTACTTATATTTTCAATTTACCATGAATTATAAATCATAAAAGAGATACATGAACTGTGTTCTGAGTATTATTTCACAAATATGATTTTCTCATCCTTTTCACAACCCTATAACATTAACGTGGAGGGGGGACAATGATATTTGTTCAAATATAGTGGATTAAGTGTCTAGACTAGAATGAGATAAATCATGAGAAATTTTCAATGATGTTGTATCATATATCATTGTCATTTATAGTACTCGTAATACAAAAGGGAATGAAATCTACCTCTATGATTCCAACATAGTCCTAGTCTATAATATATAAAATCATGTGGATTTATTTTAAATGATTCTCATAATGATACACTTTGGCAGCTACATGCTCAAATTCACCTTCTTGAGGTCTCAACAAGGCCTCTATGAGTTCTTCTAGAATCCATTTTGATAGACTCGGAGCATTCAAAATTGACTAGATGTCCATAATTGGGTCTATTTTCATGGGAATGTAATCCTTTTGGTCCAAATATATATTCTTCCCATCACTGGATTCCCTTTTTAGGTGCTTTATAGATGAATTACATTATGTGGATGGATCATACTATTAAATATAGCTTGAATGCATTTTTCCCTTAGTGGATTAAGTCCACTATATCTAAATGAACACCGAGGCTGATTCGTAGATGACACATCATCAAGACGATATTTCAATATAAACATGTTAGGGAAGACCCTTTCATTTGTAGGGGAGAATATTTCTTCTTTTTGAACATGGTGTAGTGATAACCCATGAGTATATACTACAAATACGTTTCTATATGGTGTGTGGTTTGAGAAGTGAATCATGGATTTAGCGTGTCCTCTCCTATAAAATCAACTTAGTTGACCTCATCCTTGAACCCCCAATCAAATTTTGGGAATTTCAGTTCACAATATCCTTCATCATCATCATCTGAGATGTTGTTCTACAAGTGAATCAAATTTATGGAACTCATGATCAAGTCCTTCTCTATTAGAAATTATATCTAGTAGGTTGTTCCATTTGGAGGGGAAGTTCCCATGGTTTAGTTACATTATAAATGAAGTCCACTAAATTCAATGAAATCATATGCTCTGGAACATGACCATTTTCTTTGTTTTTACTTCATTATCTTATGGCCATGTCTCTTTTTAATGACTAGATTTCAGAAAATAGAGCTTTTGAGAGAGTCTGTCATGTTTTATTGGAAGCAATTGAATGAACAATTGGTAGTTTGAATTTCATTTGGAGAATAAAATTAGTCTAATTAATCATTTTTCTAACCATAATTTCACTTAAATTCTACATACCGTTTTTTTCCCTTTCATTAATTATCCACCTCTATAATGGAGGTAGAGATACATCCTAAATGAGTTGCTATACTTCATTGCATCACATTCCCAGAGTCTACCATCATCTATATTATTTCATTGAAAACAAAACATTCCTAGATGTTTTTCCCAAATACATGATGATAAGGAATTTTTTGGAAGATCCTCATCTCTATCATTGATGGGTTTCATGTGATTTAACAACTCTATTAGGTTGTTTTCCAATGAATATATGAAGTAACTAGTGGATTTATCACATCAAAAATAATAGTCCTTGTTTATAATATCCAAAAACAATTTTTCCTCTACACTCATTTATCACATTGACGAGGAATGCATTTCTTCTAGTTATTGGGAGGTAGAACCACACTATATAGTGCAGGCATTTGAGGATGAGAGGAAATTGGGGCTTATATAAACAAAAAAGTGGTGGACTAAAGCATCATTATTCTATTTCCATGAGATCATATGATTACATTGGAAATCGGTTTGTTCTATGATGTTGAGTCTTACACTCCATGAGAAATCATGATAACATCCTATGACCCTCCATCATGTTTTATAATTTTATGTGTTGTGTGAAACTCATTATGGTTATAACCTGTATATATGGGAGGAAGAATTATTGATGGATTTTAATATTTAAGGAGAACATCATCACTTTCCACTTGGAAATGAATTTTATGGCACTCTCATTCCCATGATATTTTATATTTGATATCTAAAAGACCATTATCTTCATCATCATTTATATAAATTGTGTAAGAAATACTTGAAAGAGGTTTCCAACTACATAATTAACTGAGCGAGTAAGCTATCATACCATACAAATTCATTTTCCTCTAGTTATTAAAATAATCAATATAGTTTTACTATCTATTATGGTTATGGGGTCCCCATTATGGGATCACTGTGGGAGAAAAAATACATCAAATGATCATATAGCTCTCTGAAGACATTAAAAATTGGAAATATAGAGTTTATAATGTTCAGTCGAGGGAAGATCATGATCTACCCACTTGGGAAAGGATTCATTGATAATTGTATTTTGGAACACCATTCCTCCATGAATTCTAATCGAATTTCTATGACTCAATAGTGCTCATTAGCATTCGCGGAATGTCTAGATGAGCTAGAGGTTGAGAAGGTGTAGTATACAGTAGTGAAATCTATGGCAGCACTGTTGGTTTCTTTCATAGGTAGCCTATACGGTTAGGAATATAAGGATGTTCATGGAACTATTCTGGGTGTGCACCCAATAGAGGGAATTCCGGATCTCTTACTGTGGGATCTAATTATTTTTGAGGACAGAATCCCACATTATGTCAATATCCCAAATCCACCACAATCGATATAGTAAACACTGTTTGTTGAGGTACGCAAGTTGGAAATCTAATATAAGGATCTTATAGTATAATATATACAGTAGGAAGGACACATCAGAGTAGTTATTCATTGAATCTCCCCAGTTCATTTATATCATCCTCTGGTCAAGAAAATCACTATTCATATGAGATGTTCTCAACCTCTCTAGGTGGTAGGTGGGATAAATCCCTCCGATAAATCATCCATTCTGGATGAATTTAGATGAGGTAATGGTAGAGATAATATAGAATGACTAGATTCAAGGACAATCTTTGGTTATTGGTATGCACACATACTTTAATCATCTCAGTGTGATTTTTTTTGAACCGAGACCTCCTCCTCCAATTACTCCTCTAAATTTGAAAAATATTTTTTATTTTCTATATAGTATTTTTTAATTAAATACACTAATTCTATATTCATTAATGACATTCTTGTAGTTTATTTGAAATAAGACCTTTTTTGGAACCTCAACGGATCCCCCCCCCCCCATTTCGGATTATCTAGATTTTTTTAGTGGAGAACAATCCAATGGTATACATGTGGCAGTTTAGTCATTCACATTCCTAATGAGGGTAATAGATCAATATATTTGATGGACTGGGAGGATCCATTCTGTTTTATTTCCCCTAATTGGGAGATGACTAATTTTTGTTGAGTAGAAGGTTTCTAGGTGAAAAAAAAACTGCTTCCCTGAGGTTAGGGGTTATTCCCATTACACTTTTACAACTCTCCATGAATTGTTCTCTAACATTTATATTTTATTAGAAAATCCCCCAGCCCTATGGGATTGGGTTTTTCCTAAAAAATCATGTTTTCTAGTTCCATTGTTTACCATCTGATCATGTTGATATATTTTTAATCACGGGATGATTGCATTTCGTATTATTCAAATGAGTCACCCACTTATAAATATCATTTCAATATTTCCAAAATTTGTGATATCTGATGAATGTATTCCCCTATATGGATGATTTTCTTAATATTTTCATATACAGGATGAAAACTTCATTCAATAAAATTATCTATTATTTCCTAGTGTCATTGAGAGTTGATCAGTGTCTATTTTGGTTGGTTATATCATTAATCATGAACATTATATATTTTTAAATTTTTAGTGGAGCTATGAAATTACATGAAATAGTCTTCTTCATAAATTTCTTTTTGGGGGGAATGTTGAGATGTAATGGTATGTGTTCACCCATCCCACTAATATGAACACAAAATGGAGAATCGATGATATGTTGTTAAAGTATTATTAATGACATGTGGCATGAAAATTTAGGGGATCCTTATTGAATCATATATATTTGATGTAATGTAGACATGAGATCATCCATGTCAATTTGGCATCAAATCCCGTCTATTAACTTGTGATGTCTAGGATACAAATAATTGTTTAATGAATTTCCTATCATGGGATAAAGTGTTTTCTGTATATTTAGGCATATGTTTTGCATAAAATCATTGAAAAAAAACTTCAAGAATGTAGTATTGAGTGGTGGATAGGGGATAGAAAATAAATGATATATCATCGTTTGAATGATATTCCATAATTTTTATCATTTCACATTTTTCTCCATCTAGATGTTACTCATCTTGGATGAAACAATGTTGAAAATTTCCTAAATCATTACCATAAAAAAAATTATAATTGAATTCCTATATTATTTTGGAAGGATTAAGATCCATGGGGGGTTCTTCGAATGATTGTTGTCTTGGGTTGACATATGGATGAAAAAGTATTTAATTTTTCAATGAAAACATACAAGGAATGATCTACCTTTTTCTCATGCCTCACAATTGGATTGATTTCTCATCTAAACATCATGAAGAGGAGGAAATTTTTTTGGATGAGAATCACTAATTTTAAGTAAAATTTCTTAGTTAATTCCATCTTGTTAAGGGCTTACAAGGTGGATTACAAGAAATATATGGTTCAATTGTTCTTTGATATTTTGTCCAGGTGGAGGGTTTTCTTGATTTTCATCAATAAATAGGCTCTTCATACTAATCAAGTTATTCTTACTAATAATTTATTACACATGAAGTGTCAATGGAGGAAAATTATTATTGCTACTACTACCCCTGTAAATTGGTAATGGGAGAGTAGGATATTGAGCATCCATCGATAACCATTTGGGGACATCAAGAACTCTAATGTTAAGATGAGAAGTATCATAGATAGAATTTTATTTTTGTTGTCATCTTTAGTAGGGTTTCATCCTGGATTCCTTATTGTGAGCACCGGGGGCCGCATTCTAGTGGGTAAGTTGTTATTTAGTGTGAATTCTTCCTTTACAAGCTCCAATTCTACTACATAAATTTTTTTGACATGCCCTTGGAAATTTGGAAGGGATTTGTTCCCATTTAGATGTGGCCTTTAGAATGGTCCTATTTGACCCCTATTGGAATTTTGGTATATTCTTTATCGATTTATCCGTATATCATCGGGGTATTTTCCCCACGATCCTCCAATAATGGAGTTGAAGCATTGATCCTCTCCGAGGTTACATACTGAAAAACCATCCCATTTGTGGGGATAGAGATGTGTAATAATCCATATTACAATACTATTTTCACTATTATAATTTTTTAATAGGTCTATAAAAATTTTCCAAGGATCTTTTTCATCCCATTCACCATTTTCGGGAAAATCAATAAGAATTCAGGGACTATAATGAGGATATATTCTCATTTTGAATATAGAGTAGGATAATATCCCTACTCATGTCATCTATTTCATACAAATTGATATTGAAATTACTTATTATTGGGGATAAGGGATTGAGTCTATTCCATATTCATCATCAGGACATTCTATATAGATACCCTAATGTTTCTAGATGATGTTTTCGCAAAGAATAATAAATAAAGGTTGGTTTCTACACCTTCCAGTGGTTTTATGAAAAAACTAGGCCAGTTTGATTTAATGAACACATCTATGAGAGGTTGTAGGTTGACCAGATCGGTGTATGTAGGATCTTTTACCTACTCAATTATTTTCTTTGAGTATTAGTGGTGTGATTTATTGGTGTGTCTAGTTGTTTGTTCCTACTGATCATGTGCCACCATATTTAATTGGTAAGATTCAATGGGTTCTTGAAGGTGAGTTTTTGGAATGATTTATTCATTTAGGTGGGTTTTTTTACTATTAGATGTGTTCCATTTGAATTTAATGTCGTGATTACTTAGATTCCAATAGTCTTTTCAACTTTATAGATGAATTAGTGCCAATGACTGTTTGTTCCCTCTTGGAGATGGCCACAAAAAATTATTATTCGGATTCTATATAGAACACAATGTTGTGAAACTTCTCTTTATTGGCTATTTTCTACCCCAATAATGTGTACATTCATTCCTAGTTCTGGATAACATGTGCTAAACTACCAAGGCTTACACCCCCATAATGATTAGGATGCACTTTCAAATTGTGTTGGAAGTAGAGATAGATTGTAGGAGCTCTTTGGGAGTACGATTGTGTCCTATGAAAAATTCTGTTTATTTTCTCTTTATCTGCCTCCCTATGTAATGTAGGGATTGGTTCATGTGTTCTAGGGATAATATCCAAAAAATTTGGAATATTTATGTTGGTGTTGTCTTAATCTAGACCACCGACCGTAGCGAACTGAATGATCAGTGGAGATTTTCATGCAGGAGGACTTGTTGGGAAGCCTCTAAAGTCGAGATTGAATAGTTTTCATGATATTACATTACTTTTTCATCCAAGGGGAAACATTAAATATAATGGGTTCATAACGACATCATTTTGGTAGATTAATATTTACAATGAATAGTTTCAAGGGTATAATGTTTGAGAGTTAGTGTGGTTCAATTTTGTTGGGAAAATCCCTCACAGTTACATTAGACTTTTTTGGGATGCATATGTTTTTTTTAAAGATGATTTCCACAGTCTTTCTGGTAGTACCAAAGATTTTTTTGAGATGGTATATTAAAAAATAATCATTTAAATTGAATGTATGCTTGGTAGGTGGTAAAAATATCATGTATACATGGTGGTTTTATTTTCTAGTTTTTTTCAAATTTATGTGGTCCAAAATTTCGATGATGGATCAATCATCATAGATTTCATATTTTATAAAATTAATGATAAAATAATGAAAATGGTAATTATCATGTAGATAAAATTATAATTATGGTTAGAAGTATCGAATTAAAATTTAGCGTTGTGAATGATGACTTTTCAAAGGTGTGTCACTTCGCGTACACGGGAATAAAAACTAAAAATCTATTGGAATACAAGAATTGGATCATTATGAATGTGAAAAAGTTTCACATTAATCTTACATACTATGAGAATCTATGAGAACTGTGAATTTCATCTAGAGATTCAAAAAAAATAAGGAGATTCGTGAACAATATTAAGGACCATTCCATAAAGGAGTTGACATGGATGGAAATTTATAGAAAGGGATGTAACACATAAAAATAAGACTCAACCCCTCCCCCCAGAAAAGTAAATAATTACTTAAAAAATATTTTATGGATCTAGATTCATGAAGGCTTTTCATGAAGGTTTTTCTTGTGGAAAATATCTCAAAGAAAGGATTTCATGAAGGAAATTAAAGACTGAGAAATTATTTAAGTTCACAATGGGCTTAAAAATGAGAAAAAATATTGTGATCTTCATAAAGGATAATTGAGAATTGTGAATGTTCTTATGCATCATGAAAGAAGGTTTCTTCAAAGAGGCCAGCTGAGTTTCATGAATGTTGTGGGGTTTTTAAATATAATATATACATGTCATGAATATGGATTCTTAGCAGATTTTGAATGTGATTTGAAATGGAATTGAATATAAGGAAGATTTTTATAAATGATTTCAAATTAATTTTAAATAAGAAGGAATTCATCAAGTGGATGATTGTGGGACCTCATCATAGCATCAACCAATAGTCAATGATTAATTAATTACTTATAATGAAGGGACCAACATGTCCATAATTTGTGTGTTGCTACATTCCAAATAACTGACCAGAGGTATATGGATAATGTGATCCTTTCCAACAGTAGGGATTCACAAATGGGAGATTGAGAGAGTGACCCTTGGGAGGTATTGATTTGTCCCTTAATATTGTAAGGAAAATGGTCTAGGTATAGAAGTGATCTATCCCTAATGTTTTAAAAGAATATATCATGGGTATAGAAGTGAACTGAACCAAACAATGAATTAGTAGTGAGCCATAATAAATTTGTTTTATATGAAAATTTCCATAGAAGTATCCTTGAACATAGCCCAATAAGGGTGAAACAAGTAAAAATATATTCATCACTATACATTATTTCATGAATTAATTTATATGAGTAATCATCTGGTAGTGTTGGAATGGGAAATATTAATATAATAAAAAAATATAATAAAAAATTAACCTTATAATAATGATGTCAATATATAGTGGGGTAGGAATAATTTGAAAAGGAATTTGCACAACCTAATTCACCCCCTACCAGGGTATCTAGGCCCCTTATAGACCGAATTTTTTATTTAAGGTAGGTGAAGTTAGAAAATCATTGACATAGATTAAAATATATATATATATATATAATATTACAATTTCATTGAATCATCTAATTTAAACAAAAACATCCATGATTGATTTCCTTATTCATCAAAATTTTATTTTGAGTGTGAAAGGTGTATGTCTGGTGAGTGACAAAATTATCATGGGTAAAGACTCACATAATATGGAATACTTTTTATCATCACAAAATTCTATGTGGTATTGGAATGGAATTCTATGGCATTGGTGTAAGAAACATTACATGAAAATAATATCCATTTACATTCCAGGTAGTTTCCAACATGGTTTATTCATTGTACTAGAATCACCCAATGGTTCTATTTTCTTGAGGAACCTGCATTTCAAAGGAAAACACTCATTGGTGAGTTGCCTCAATAGTGATTAAGAACTCACACTGGTTGAGATGATGGGACTTCGGACTCATCACAACCTTTTAGGGAGAATTGTTTCTGACTATGCGTCTCAATTATATATTTAAGGCATGTTCATGAATCCTTTATTAATTAATAAGTATGAAATTTTTCTTGTAATAAATTATCTTTTGATAATTATCATATATAGAATTCAAAATAAAATATTTGTATCATAGGTTATTCATAAATAGATATATTTTAATGTATCTATGTTTCACCATTGATGGTATCCTCTTATGTACTAATCAGTGATTCTTTGGTCATTATTATGATGATTCTTGTTTCTAGACACCAAGTGGGGTGATTTGGTGTGTATCATCATCTAGGTAGAGGTGAACTATATTGATTTAAATTTAAAAACCACGAAATGGGATTTATACATAGCATTTTTATATAATTTCGACCCCATGGTGGTCAGGGCTACATGATTAGGAATAACATACCTTTTATGGTCATGTGATCATGACCAAACCATGCAGTTTTACATCATGAAGTGAGGATGTCTAAGTGAATATTCTGAGTCATTTATTAGTGCATCACACATGAAGATGGATTCCAAGGGTCTAGGAAAGGATTTGGGATCCAATAATAAATAAGACCCTACATGTAATTTGGACCACATATGAAAGGGTAGATTAGGGGTGTTGGGTTTGTACCTCATAGAGGCTCTCTATATATCCCATAAATATGGGAATCAATGCCCATGTAGTTTTTTTATGAAGAACCATGCCTATGGTGGACCTCTAAAGGATTGTCTCATAAGGTGCTATATACATTTAAGAGGATTATGTTGGTGATTATTTTTTAAATTTATTATCTTGTTTGGTTTGTTTGGGGATTATTCCTTAAAAGGATTCCCTAATAAATGGTTTATGATGGACATATTGAAGAATGGTTATTTGGTGGCTTTGGGGATTACACCTAAGGAGGAGGTCAATATATTAGAATGGTGATATTATTGGGACTTATACCATGTATGTCACACATGATGGGGTGGGTAATACACTTAAAATAATGCATATAGTTTGGATTTCAAGTCTTGTTCCTAAGGATGGTTCCATGATGCTGGGATCATGAAGATATCATGATCATACCTGTTATTGAAGCACACTATTTTCATGCTCTATTTTAGAAACCAAAAATTAGTCAATGATATTGAAAATCAAATAGTCCTTTCCCCACTGGTGGAAGAGTATGGGGATACATGGGAAGAAGAACATTATTTAATACACCCATTCCCTCATGTGTCTCATATCTAGGCTAGTCACATCAAAAAAACTAGGAAATACCATTTATATGAATGGTATAAAGGTAAAAACCATCTATAAGAAATTTTAAGGCCATAATTAATGTGTATTCTTTAATATTGTTTATAGAGGAGAATATCATTACTAATCTTAGGGAATGAAATGTGGGATAATCATTATCCCCTCTTGGAAGAAGAGGTTGTGGGTCACCGAGATGTGGATTAAAGGGAGAGTCCCAAAACATGATGTCACAGATCCTGGGATCCCTAAAACCACCCTAAGGTCTAGGTCCTCATGCCCGTGAGAATTCATACACACATTCACCCTAAGGACCAAAACCATTCGGCATGACATATGTCGGAAAACACTATCCAAATGACCATATACCAAAATGGATGATATTAATGTGTGACTCTTTCTATGGTTTACCAAGTATGTAGGTTTCGAAGTTTGTTTCAATTTGTTCCTCCTTAGATATTGGAATCTAATAATGATGATCTCTATAATATATGGAATATAATATATTTGAATGGTTGGATCAAACAGGTCACATCATTGTTAATGATGTTTCATCATTATTGGACTTGGATAAAATGGAGGTACCTTTAAAGGGGGTATGAATAAGAAAAATGAATATTCCATTGACAATGGTTTTCCTAGGAAACATGAATTTAGTGATTCTTTAACCATGAAACAACAAGTCTCTTATAGTGCCTTTGTATGGGTATCTTGTAGGTCCCTAAGTAAGGATGGTTCCTAGTATATATGTTTATGCAATGGGGTAAAATAGGGTCCTCATTTAGGTTTCTTCTTTTTTACACCCTGGAGTGACTTAGATCCCCCTATCCCCCTTTATTACACATTTTAATTGGTTGAAGAGGGATACCTGATGTTTTTTTGATGAATTGGATAAAGGTACTATCCAAAATGAGAATTATGGATTCATAAAAATTTAATTTTTTAAACCTAAGAGTGCAATAGTCATATTTATAAGAAAATATGGGACCCTAGCTGAAAGAGTTTTTTGACACAGCCACCCTGCACATTTGTTTGACATACCTACAAAATTTAGGGTTGGATAATACTTTTGTTCTGTGTAGGTGATGTAAATAGGAGGTGTTTTTATGTTCCTCACATCATGGTGGTTATTCCTTATAGGTTATATTGGAATGGCATGTTATAGTGTCATGGAACGTAAGGGTTTTCATGAAGGGAATCCTCAGAAAACCTACTACTTTATAATGTGGGTTTTCCCCCCTAATACCTCTATTGGGACTAGTACTAACCTACAGTAAGGCCCTTCAATTTGGTCCCTTCATAATAGTCACACACACCCATAGAAAATGTAAAATTTCAATATAATCATTTTGAGTTTGGTTTAGAATGGTTTCGGTTACCACACATTCAAATCTAATCTACCCTTTTCCAACATAACGATTCATTTTTTCTCATACTCAAAATTTAATTCTAAAGCGAGGTTCACAAATTTAAACTTTCAGAAATATGAATGAAATTCCATTACACACTATCATATATTTTATTATTCATGTTTGGAAAAATAAAATTTAGAAATTTCATAAATGAATTTAGATGTGAATAATTCTAGTGAAATAATTAATCATCAATATTATTATATTAGAAAAAGGATTACTAATAATTAATATATAAATATAATAATACATTATAGGGATAAAAATTTTCAATATTTTTTTTCATGAAAGATGAATTTAAAATAAAATTTATGAAACTGGTAATTTCTTTTATGATTGATGAATATAACATAATATTATGCATAATCATATTTTTGTTGGTCATCCACAATGCTAATTTTCTATTTAATTACATTAAATAGTTATTTAAATAAAATAAAAGAAAAATATTAAACAAATTAAATTTCAAATTACATCTATAATGAATTTGGGTCATATAATATGACACACACATAATGGGGTAATTTGGGTAGAGGATTACAACATGAAGTTGTGGAACTTAGTGAAAATGAATCATTAATTTACACTATTATTATTTACCAAATAAATATATTTTTTAAACATATACAAGATGAAAGTATAACATAAAACACAATGGCATATTTAATAAAAATTTATACATAAATTTAAAATTTATAAGCACCCAACCTCATTAATAGGACACTTCACTCATCTATCATCTGGTTTTCATTTGAGCTAGTTCTATAGGAAAAAAATTGACAATCACCATAAAATATGTATAATTATATATCATTGAAAATGTATTCATTATGCATTGAAAAAACAAGAAAGGATGATGTGGAATCATATACTAACCATGAATGATCAATCAGAACAAACTATATTTGATTTGGAGTCTAAATGTAGAATAACCATCCTTTCCTAGGGGAAGAGGAGAAGATCCATGTGAGGGTGGGAGTAATTGTGAGTGAGTAAGAAGAAAAAAGGGGGAGTAATATTAAAGTAATTATGGGGAAGATATTTAATTTCATCCCTTCGAATGAGGTTCAGGGTTTAGACACATGGTTAATCTAATCATGTCTAAACCATTCACAATCTCTTCCTATGGTGAAACACACCTCACGTGGCTAAGTGCATAGTTTTTCTAACCATGTGAAACATTTGTGGTTCTCCACTAAAACCTATCATTAACATCATTAAAATCAATAAGGCGTAGGATTTATCATTTGAGGAACCATGTGATAACCCAATATTGGCAGACGATTTGGGAGCATTGTTTTAACTATTCATATGCAAACCATCATCCTCACGTTACCCTTTAAAAAACAAGTTTTTGATCATCGGTTATCTCGAAACACCACTAAACTCCAAAATGACATCTAATGTATTAATACCCATATATAATAAACACTTCTTATGTTTTATAGTACATTTAATTCCATTCTAAATCTCAGTTAAATTTATTTCACTTCTACAGAACTAGATGATAAAAATTCCATTTAAATTTACATGGTTCAAAATAAAAAGAAATTACCACCACTCTACCATATTATTTCTCATCCATGTGATTCCATGGGGAAGATAACAAAAATTGGCATACATCTTTTGTAGAAATTCCACTAAAATGGTCATATTTCATTTAGAACAACAAATTCTCCTACAAGACTACTTCATAATTCATGGTATAGATTCCATGAAATTTGAGCATAAAATCATATCAAAACCAAAAAATCAATACAATTCTTTCCTAAGATTTCAATCCCAATATAGAATCATTTCATAATATCATTAACTGAATATCCCATGGTAGTCCCACTGTTGTTTCACACATAGTTTTACATTTCTGAGTTATGATACTCCAATCATCTAAATTTCATATAGAAGCATGGAATTGTTTTTTTAACTATGGAATTTGAAAAATTTATAATCATCGTCATATTTTTCATTCTAAATTGAACTCAGCGAACACATTCGATCCATGAAATACTTCACATGACATTTTAATTACACTATCTATATTGAAAATATGTTCTTGACATGGTTCCTCACATAAATAATTCGACCACACAAGTGAAAATAATGTAACCAAATTACTGGAAGAGTAAATTCGAAATAACATGCATTCCACAATAGATGAAATTAAAAACCAATATTGATGAAAATAATCAAATTCATAACTTGAATTTTTCCCAACAAATCCCATTGAGTCCTATAAGAGGCATCTAATGACGCCTCAAACCAAAATATGTTTTTATTTCATCACTTGACAATGGCTACATATGTGCACACCCGATCTAGCCCCCTTCATGGGTCACACACTAAACATATCAACCAAATCAAACATCATATTTTGGGTAATATCAGAATATAATAAAGAAGTATAAGGAGCCAAATGATGATAATACATTCATTGACGACTAAAAGCAAGATGTCTGTACATATTCTAGTCATTTATATATGAAGACCATTCAGTAATCCCAACAATAGTATCTTGGCTCGAAATCAAGTCAAATAGTTAGCTGGATCCCACAATTCTATCCATGGCCATCCTACTTAGGAATTAAAATATCAATTAGGATAGAACACACCTCTATGATTTTCCGTGATACTGTTCTAGTATATCATGGATGATTTCAAGAATTTGGCCACGATCTTCACTAATCCATGAGTTATATAAGAGGATACCAAAGGACACCAATAATACCCATGAAACATATATCATTTCTAAGATAGTGTTCTAATAATGTCTTCAACAAATACATATCCATTTATTAATAGGAATGAATAGTAGAACTAAATATGGTCAACATCCATTGAAGATATTGAAAACAACTAATAATGAGTCTTAATTACCTAACTAGGATTCTATAACTACCATTTTATTATGTTATTGTACCAAAAAAGACACCATATTTCATACTCATCTCAAGGTTTCTTCAATGTCTGAATACACATCCATCCATTTTACTGATGTGTATTCATGAATGCACAGACAATAGTTAAAACCAATACTTCCTAGGTAACATACTCACTTTATGTCTTATTCTATCGTATATACCTCATACCACCCCATTACATGGATTTTTCATGAGTATTGTATCAATAATTAAAAATTTTAACATACAAATGTCATGGGCCTTTGAATGCTCTCTAAAATATCTCAAGATGAACATCTTCAGTCATGCACCCTCTACATGTAACGATATTATAAAACACATTTGACACAACTATACCCAAAATAAGAGTGTCCTAGTATTTTTTATAGATAATTTGATCTCGTACCATGGCAGACAGTATGTTGGGTAAAAATCCCTCAAGGCAGCATTAAAGCATTTTTTAGGTGATTTTGATTGTTGACAAAGTGGACATCTTTGTTGTGATTGTTGACAATGAAAACCATGATGTACAAATTTGTTGACAAAGGGAATTTTATGGTGGCATATTGAGTTCAAGGGAAATAGTTAATGATCCATGTTTGATTCAAGAACATAGACAAAGGAATGGATGATCTGGAGGTGGTACAATAAGAGTAGATACATGGTGGTGTCGTATTCCAGGGTTTGCCAAATATTTGGTCTTGAAAATCGACAACTGGAGTAAAGTGGTTCTGGAAGCGGGACTTTAGCACCGTTATCTTGAAGGAGACGAAACTTGTGCACCATATGTTTTCAAGATCAGAACATCAAAATATAGAAAAGCGAAAAGGAGTGCCCATGTTTAGGGTTAGTCACGCAAGTGAACATCCCGCCAAGACTATCGTGCTGAAACTTGCGCACCGAGAGGAGACTTGCACGCCATCGATCTTGGTGTCCAAATGCTTATAAATAGAGGTCGACCCCTCCTCATTCAGTATGAGTTCAACACATAGAAAAAATCAGAGCTCCCTTCGTGCATGTGTGGTGGTCGCGCAAGTGATGGTGTGGTCGCACAAGTAGAAGTTGTGTGCCGGTTGTTTGTTGCACGTCCACCGTTATTTGGGAAATAAAGGAATGGAGTTTCCCTAGATTTTTGTCGAAGAAGGGGGTGTTGCGGAAGTGGTTTGGTGACACTTGCATGCCATGTTTTGATGTATCTCGATAGTTGTCGGTTGCACGCCAATATTAGTTTGGGCGTAAAAGGATGTGAGTCGTGAATGTTTGGAGTTGAAAAAGCTTGTGTCACACAAGTGGTTGAGGTGAACTTGCGTCACGATTTTAACTTGTGTGCCAAGACGTGGGTGCCAGATTGGAGAAGGGCACCAGATATTGTTGAAGAACGGTAGTGATTCAGGGCTATGTGAAATCTGGAAGATTTCCTGATACCTTCGGTGAAAAATGAGATTCATCTACGGGTGAAAGTTGGATTTCAACAGAGAATCTACATACAACAGAGGATGTATTACTAGTGATAATTAAGAGACATAAAATTATATAAACTATGAGTTGATAAATTCCATAGCATTCAGAAAAAAGAAGAGAATGAAGGTGATCCTCTCAACCGGCAGTGATCCAGAGAGAGAGAGAAATAGGGAGTGACCCTTGGGAATGTAGTGATCTAAACATAAACCTTGTAAAGGGAGTGAGGCTTGGCCTAGAAGTGATCAAGCCCGAACCTTGTAAACAGAAGTGTGCTTTAGCGGATTTGGAATAGTGGCCCATTGTCGTTGTATGCTCCTTGGACGTAGTCCAGTGAGGGTGAACCATGTAAAAATCTCTGTGTCTCTCAGCTTACTTCCCTGCATTGCATTTAAAGAATCTTCATCAGATAAAGAAGAAAATAAGTGGTCATAATAAACACACAAGTGAAAACAATTTTACCCTTTTAATAAAGAGGTCATGATCCAGTGGGGCAGGAATCATTTTGAAAAAGAATATCCATACCCTGATTCACCACCCTCTTAGGGTATATACTCCCTTATTGGTCTTAAAACTTGTATCAGAGGTAGGTTCCTTTTATCAGATTTTTCTGCTCTGACATGGTTCAGTTGATTTGTTTGGTTAACGATTCAGTCTACTCTTACCTTGGTCTACCATGGCAAAGAGAAGATCCTCAGAGAAGAAGAAGAAGTCTGGTGGTATCCCTCAGTGAAATGTGTCTGTGGAGACAGTGTGATTTAGTTAAAGGGATATAGTAGTGAACTAAATGTTGATTTTGATAAAATACAGAGTGAAAGATCGTACTCATTCAATGATTCAAAAGGAATGAGTGAAGAACCTAATATTCTGAATAATGTTCGAACTACTGATGATGAAGAATATCCAAGAAGGTGAAAAGTAAAAGTTGTCCATAAAACTAAGGAAGTGAATCATAAGTTGGATTATGAAATTAAATCTAAATATATTCAGATAAAATCACAGAAAACTGAGATCAAAAAGCTAAGAGGTTTGAATAAACGGATTATTGTTGTAGGTACTAATCTAAGGGAGAAGAATGATTCTCAAGATGAAGAACTACGAAAAATAACTACAAAGGTTGAAAAATAAAAAGCTGATGTCAAGTGAAAGAATCTGAACATAGATGAGATTCAAAATTTAAAATCCAAAAATGATAATATTTCTACATAGAAATCTGAACTAATTCAGAAGAATCAAAAGCTACAACAAGAGAATGTATCCGTCTCTGAATCGGTTTCTCATGAAAATTTATAGTAAATGAGAAAAGTGATATAGTAGAAAAGATCACATGAGAACTAGAAGATGAGATGTGTTGGGGAAATAATATTATAATTGAACTCAATTCCCAACATGAATCAAGTGATATGAAAATTTAGAATTCGAAGGAACAGCTAGAATAAGTAAATAATGAAGTGGAGAAATCCTATTCTAGAGGAAAGGCTAAAATGAAGGATGCCTTGAAATTACAATTTGATTATCCTTCAGTAGGTGATGATGAACTGAAAATTAAATTTTCTATTTTTTAATAGAGGCAAGAAAAAATTCACTCATCTTAAATACCATACAGTTTGGGAAACACTGGTATTGGACTTGATGAATCACCTTCTATGCATGATAGAAAAAGATATGTGAACAGTTCCAGATATGGAAAATATTCTATAGGTGCTGGAGGTATTCCTAATTGGACAGTTACAATAAGTAGTGACGACATGTGATATTTTCTGTGGGATTCATGGCCATACATTAAGATTTCTATCAGAGGCTCAAGAATAAATATTGGTATATGAAAATAGAGTGATTACTACATCTGAGAATAAGAAGAAGTGTTATGAGAAATTTGAAAGAAGTGTCTCTCAGAGGAAACCATTTATTAGATGCTATTACTGTGTAAGAATGGGACACACCATGAGTTTGTGTCAGGATGCTCAGGAGCCCAATGTTATAGGAACAACTCAAGATGCGTCAACATCTCGATAGAGAAATGATTAAATGAGGTATTCCTTTGATGTAAAATGTTTTATATGTTTTGATTATAGGAAATTGGCAAGACATTACAGCAAGTAGAATGTATGAAAGGGAAAGGAACTTGAAAGGAGAATCACGACTCTAGTGGTGTATAATGGGAAATCGTACACTGGAAGACAATGTGGTAAATTGGATAATAGTCTTAGAGCCTCAGGGTAATAACATGGAGCTGAATGAAAGGTGTATCAATCACCTCCTCTGTCACACTCACAACCGTTATCGATGAAATAAATTGAACAAATATGGATAAAAAGGGAGGAAATGCTACAGCTGTGAGTAAGAAGAATGTACGTTCAGTGGATAACCTAGAACCAATACAAAATAGTGTGGTGACTTAGATATCTGATGAATGAAAGATAAAAAAGGAACGCATTGAAAAATTTACATGTATTATTCCGCTGCAAGAACTGGAGGAATGAGAAATACCCAGAAAATGGTGAAAGAAGAATGAGATTTTGATAAGTAGAATGATTCCTACCCAGGGATGGAATCAAGGGAAATTGAATTTTGGTGGAAAATCAAAGAAATAAATGTGTACCAGTTGGATTAAAACCCAAACTGTGATATAGGATAAGCCTACAAAGTCCACATATTAGAAAAAGACTCATAATTTTAGTAAATAATGATTAGTTATATGGCCAGAGTAGTTAAAATTGGCTAGGCAGTTAGAAGATGCAAGGAAATAGTGTAGTGCTCTGTAAGAAATAATCAAAGGGTTGACCCATCAGAATCAACCGCAATCCATATCTTGAGGATTCTAGAATAACCTCTCTCTCTATGTATATAAATTTTTTTAACTAATGATTCATGTGTTTTAGGTTTTATGGAGATACTATCTATGGGGAAGTGGCATTTAAAGATGCAAATTGAATACGGTATGTGCTCCAGGGATACAATTGCCTCAAATCAGGTACCAAAGTTGAAGAAGAAAAGGAGCAAAAAAGTATAATAATAAGTTATTGTGTTATTAACTTTATCTCTTCTTTCCCACACCAAGTTCCAACTCATTAGTCTTAGAGGTTTTGATAGTAGCTCAATTCTGGGTAGAATATGAGAATAAATGATTCAGGAGAAGAAGAATATTTATGGGTCTAAACAGTGGGCCTAACCCCAGAAAGTGTTTCATAACATAGGGGTAGAATTCAATAAAAAAATCAGATGCATGATCCATCAATGAAATAATAGGATGACTCATCTCAGGTGTTGTCTATCGAGGGAAGAAATATCGCTAGAGAAGAAGAAATAATCATACATCTCATGCTCATTTATTTTGATCTAAAAAAGTGGTATTAGATGACTGCTTTTAGGATTCTACGATGTAGCGTGAAGTAGATGAAATGAATGATTCCACTGAACAATGAAACAGTGAGAAATTTCATGATAAACGAGATGAGGAGGAAAGAAACAAAGGGGGAGCATAAGTGACTAATGATGATTCAGAAAACAATTATACATGGGAGATTGTTTTGGGGCCAACAGATAAAAAATGTCATCGAGACTAAATGGGTCATTTTCTAACAGTTGAATGAAGATAGAACATTGATTCAAAACAAATAATGGTTATTTTGAAAAGTATACTCCCAGATAGAGGGAATAGATATTGATGAGACATTTTCACCGGTTGGATGGCTGGAGACAATCAGATTATTCCTAGCCATTGCATTGCAATGGAAGTTCAAAGTGTTCTAGGTGGATTTCAAATATGAATTTTTTAATGGGGTTCTAGAGGATAAAGTTTATATTGAGAATCCAAATGGTTTTCTCATTCATGAGGATGAGAACAAGGTTTGCATATTGAAGAAGGCACTATATGGGTTGAAGAAAGCATTAGGAGCATGGTACTCAAGGCTGGATCAGTATTTGAATAATATTTTCATTCAACGTGGTGGATTTGATTACAATATCTTTGTCAAAAACAACAGTAATCAAAGCATGATGGTTCTATTTTATGACAATGGCATAATATTTGGTGGATCAAATGAAGTGACACAAAGTAATAATGACACGTTAACTTCTCCATCCATATACCCCAAGTAAGTTTTGAAAAGGTTTGGGATGGAAAATTCCAAGGAGATGAAGAATCTAGTTGCAACCCAAATGAAAATATCCAATGATGAGTATGGAAAGGTATTTAATATCAGAGAATATAGGATCATTATTGGAATTTTTCTATACTTGAACACAATAAGGCCTGACATTGGATTCTACACCTGCCAAGCAGTGAGATATCAGAGTAATCCCAAGGAAAGCCACATGCATGTACTGAAAAGAATACATCAGTATATCAAGGACATAGTGGACTTCGTCTTGAAATATGATGACAAATCTCAGATAGAGTTATTGGGATATACTGATGCAGATTGGGCCGGTTCATCGGATGATACGAAATCAATGATAGGTGGTGCATTCTATCTTGGTGGATAGTGTATTTCTTGGCTAAGAGAGATGTAAGATTTCATTTCATTAACCACCTCAGAAGCTGAGTATATTGTGGCCACTCAAGCATGCACACAGTTATTGTGGATGAAGTAGCAGCTTGATGATATGGGCGTTATATTGAAGTCTCTGATTTGAATCTAGTGTGATAACTGAAGTGCTATCAATCATAACAAAATTCCAATTCATCACTCATGGACAACACACATTGAGATCAAATATCATTTCATCAAGGAGAAGGTAGAGTAAGGGCTTTTGGAGTTGGAGTATGTTCCTACAGAGCTACAGGTTGCAGATATTCTTGATAAAGGCCTTTCCCAAAGGAATCATTTGAAAGGCATTGACTGGATTTGGTATTTAAGTCAACTCCCTTCACTTAAAAGAGTGTTGATGTGGTATACATCACCTCTCCCTGAGGTATGATGTGTTTTCCCATTATGTGCTCATATTTGTTCTCTATAATGTTACAGACTGCAAAGGAGTGACCTTTGGGTTCGTTGACAACGGGGGAGGAAATTGTGATTGTTCAAGGGGGAGATAGTGTGGATATTTGAGAAATTTTGACAGATACAAGGAGAAGCTAATAGGTGGAGCAGCCAGATAGGGGGAGTTGAAGCTAGTTCGAAGGGCTTAGCCCGAGCATAGCATGGACAACATAGGCGATAGTGTTGAAGAGGATTTATAGCTATCAATAGATAAAGCTATGAGTAGATAGTGGGAGCATTTAAAATCTGATGACTCTAAACGTGATCGATTAAAGAATAGATATCATGACAGTTGAGGATCGTGATAAAATCAGAAGAGTGGTGTTGGAATGTGGTAATAATATTTCAAACAATTGGTATTATTTTGATGTCAACTGTGGGTGTTAGAGTTGATGTGTTTCATTGATGAACTTTTCATTTTCTATTGTTTCACACGTCGATCATTGCTCATGTGGGCATAGAGTATGTGTTGAGTAATTACTTGATGTCTATCGGAATCGCGATAATGAGAATGTTCGATGAAGAATTAACAACGTATCTTTTTAAGTAAGAGTTTTCAACAAGACCAAATGGGGATATTGTAGGGAAAAAATCCCTCAAGGAATCCTTAAATCATTTTTTAGGTGATTGTGTTTGTTGAAAAAGTGGAAATATGTATTGGGATTGTTGACAATGAAAACCATAATGTACAAATTTGTTGACGAAAGGGATTTCATGGTGGAATGTTGAGTTCAAGGGATGTGGTTAATGATCCATGTTTGATTCAATAATTTTGACAAAGGAATGTATGATCTGGAGGTGGTACAAAAACAACAGATACAAGGTGGCACCATTTTCCAGTGTTTGCCAATTTTTTGGGCATGAAAATTGACAAATGGAGAAAAGTGGTTTTGGAAAAGGGACTTGCATTCTATTGTCTTGATGGAGAGGAAACATGACCGCCATATGTTTTTCATGATCAGGACATCAAAATATGTAAAAGGGAAAAGGGGCGCCCAAGTTTAGGGGTGGTCACGCAAGTGACCTGCCCACCGAGCCTTGTGTGCCGAAACATGCGTGTCGAGATGAGACTTGTGTGACATCAAGCAGTGTGTCCAAATGCCTATAAATAGGGGTATACCCCTACTCATTCGGTATGAGTTCAACACTTAGATAAAATCAGAGCCCCCATCGTGCAGGTGTGGGGGTCGCGCAAGTGATGGTGTTGTCGCGCAAGTAGATGTTGTGCGCCAGTTGTTTGTTGCGTGTCCATAGTGGTTTGGGTGTGAAAGGAAGGGAGTATCCGAAGTTTTGAGTTGAAGAAGGGGGTGTCGTGCAAGTGGTTTGGTGACACTTGCATGCCATGTTTTACAGAAGCGCGATTGTTGGTGGTTGCACGCTAATATTGGTTTGGGCATAAAATACCGTGAGTCGCGCATTTTTGGAGTTGCAGAAGCTAGTGTCACCCAGGTGTCTGAGGTGAACTTGTGCGCCATTTTTAACTTGTGTTTCGAGACTTGTGAACCGGTTTAGAGAAGGGCACCAGGTATGGTTGAAGAACATCAGTGATTCAGGGCTGTGTGAATGCTGAAATATTTCTCGATACCTTCATTGTGAAGTGAGATTCATCTACGAGTGAAAGTTTGGTTTCAACAGTGCATCTACATACAACAGAGGATGTATTCATTAGTGATAATAAAGAGACCTAAAGGTCTATAAACTATGAGTGGATCCTTTTCAGAGTAGTGAGAATAGGTAGAGGAATAAGGTGATCCTCTCCACTGGCAGTGATCCAGAGAGAGAGAAACTTGGAGTGACGCATGGTAATGTAGTGATCTGACCTTAAACATTGTAAAGGAATTGAGCCTGGGTATAGAATAGATCTAGACCTAGCCTTTTAAATACTAGTCTGCTTTAGCAGAGTTGGTATAGCGAATCATTTCATCTGTATACTTCTTGGACGTAGCCTAGTGAGGGTGAACCAAGTTAAAATCTCAGTGTCTGCCTGCTTACATCCCTGCATTGCTTTTAAAGCATCATCATCAGATAAAGATGAAAAGAATTGGTCAAAATAAACACACAAGTGCAAACAATGTGAAACTTGCAATAAAGATATCAAGATCTAGTGGGGCAGGAAGAATTTTGAAAAAGAATATTCATACCCTATTTCACCCCCCCCCCCCTCTCAGGGTATATATGCTCTTATTGGTCTAAACACACTACATCTACAACTGATCACGTGTAACAGATATGGCTAAATAACTATTTCAAATCGATAATTCAAAAATGGTGAACACCACCTAATGGAATGGATAATAAATCAAACATACTCTATAGGTATGTTTGACACACTCCAAATTCCAAGACATTATCATAATTGGAATCAATTCTACAATGCAAAACTTAATTGATAGATAGTTTTACCACACCAAATCCTCTTCTATTTCATCTGAATCACCAAGAATAATCAAAAATCTCTAAATCACTTGATCATTATACTATAGAAGTTACCCATTATCCTAGAATATCATTTCAAGGATAAAATAAATTCCCTAAATTTAAACCATTTACCATCACTATGGGTACTATGTTTATAAATTTTTTCTACCATTGATTTTAGTCACACTATGGATCATTATTTGATACCATCAATTGGTCCATCATCCCTATGCATCACATTATTGGATGTCACATACAAAAGATTAATACAAGAGTGATATTATCCGATATTATTGTTAATTCAGATAATGAAGTCTTTATTAATCAACCATTGATGTAAAAACGTCACATAACCTACGAAGATTCCAATTACACCTTCCCTATTAAAAATAATTATGTGTTAGATAGAGTTTTCAACATTCAATACTTAGGTTAAATTAACATGGACATATTATTATAATATTATTATTTAAAAATTATAATTATAACCTAGCCATTACATTTGCGGTTATTCATATATATAAATAAATTATGAATTATATATGATATATATAACCATTATACTTGTTTTTTAAATATGTTGGAAATATAAGTAATTTTAAAAAAAAAAGATATATCGAAATTTATTTTTATTTATTTCCATAGGAAAATAATTTAATTAATTTTTGATCAATTAAATTTATTTTATAAAACTAATATTATTATTTATATCCTAATATTTATCTTAACATAGGGTGGAATATTGATATTTTTTAAATTTTTTTATACTCATGTCTTAAGAGTGACTTCCCATTAATGAATAGTTTTGGGTATTTACAATAATGACTCCCCTACTATAATATAAAAGTGAACCCCTACCATCTCATATTAATATCTATCATGCAATTTTACATGACAAAACCCAAAAAAAATTTCTCCCAAAAATAATTATTACAATAACAGAAATTATGAACATTCAAAAAGACTAACCACGGGGTCCTAAAAGAGATATCAAAAATAATTTCCTTTATGAGAATGTAAATATCTTCTCTGTGCTCTATATTTTACGTAATATTTTTTCATATTTGATTATGTATTTAAAAATAGAATATAGTTACATAAGTACATAAAATTTACTAAAATTTCATTATGTTTATGAGAAAATATAATTTCGACTTCTCATTTATGAAATGGGAATCAAAACCATCATTTTGTGTGTGATAGACTACCACTTTGTGAATTGATATATTTTTAAATCATCACCTCTAATGAATAATAATAATTATGAGTTTAATTTATATAAATTGTATTTATGAAATATAAATTATTTTATAAAAAAATATATCATATAATTAAATACATTTCCAATCATTGGAAAATGATAACAATATTCTTCTGTATAATGTAATACCTCCTTGTGAAAAGGTGTGAATTTTTTTTATTGATTCAAATAGATGTAATATGTAACTTTATTTAAATAATTAATAATATATTTATGATAAAATGGTGCTTATATAATGTTATAATTACACTTACCTTCATTCCTTAATGATCTTTAATAAATAGACATGTTAGTCATGCATACATAATATCAATTATTTCTCAGATTGTAATGTAGTCCATTTAAAAAAAGAATTTTTATAAAAATTAGATTTTCATTATAACAATTGAATTTATGTCATTATCATTATTCTTGTGATGATGGAACACTGACCTATTTTACCATGTTTAACACCTAGATTCGGTTTTGAAATTATTAAATGAGCATCTTCAAAACACCCAACATGGACATGAATGATTTTAGAAAATATCAAATTATTAGAAAATGAAATAAATGTTTTAATTATAAGGGCTTAATAAGAGAATCATTCATGAGGAAAATTATATATTTTTTATTAAATAGTTAATGAAATACATACATGACAATGTATAGACTTGAGGTATGGTTTAGGTCTCAAAACATCCCTCTTTGGGAAACATGTTCTTCTATGTACCTAATTTATATTGAAATTTTTATATAATTCCTCTGTAAATATTATATCATGATTAATTAATAATTAATGTTACTTAGTATTTTTTTAATTAATTCATTTCAGTTATGATTTAAAATTTTCTATGGTGGTAAGGGTTTATACTTCAATATAATTTTATTCAAGATTGATTATACATGAATTTCGATTGAATGAAATTAATTTATATTTTTCTAATAAATTCATTCAGTTTATTATCCAACATTTATTCAGGAAATATTCATGTACTAGTACCACGTTCCATTATTTCATACAAAAAATGACTAATTGATGGGTTTTTTGGAAAAAACTTTTTATTTCTCTATTTGGCCGAAATGAATTCTATTTGTTTTCAATGTTTTCTTCAAAATTATTAGAAAAATGTATTAAATTCATTATTTTCGTATTTGATGTAATATATAAATATAATTATGTTTTAAAAATTTGATAAAATTTAATAATCTTGTTAATTTCTAATAGAATTAATTTTGTTACAAAAATTTTAAAAATAGATTTTTTCTTTTTTACAACATGTGTGATATTTCCCCCCATCGTGAATGTTATTTTCATTAAATCATACTTTATAAGTATAATCTTAAATTTTAAAATAAAATTTTATCCATGATATTTTTTGAATTCATATTTTTTCCAAAATTATTTTCAATTATGAAATTTTAATTTCATCGAGAATGTTTTATTTTTTTTAGGTTTTTATATTCATCAATGACAACAAACATTAATGTTATGGAATGATTATAAACTATATATTTAAACATATATCCTATATATATTATTTATCTAATCTCACTTCATTTTATATCATAGGTAATTCTTTATGTTAATCTCTAAAATTCCCTCACTTTGAAATTTAATTTAATAGTGATATGAGACATGATTATGAAACCCATTTCATTCCATAGGTAATTATTTTGTTCTTACTTTGTGATTGATTTCCTTATGTGTCACCCATATGAATGCATATTAAATGAATTTGATTGGTGGGCCCCAAAATAGTTAACATCTAATTCAATTTGAAAATTTTAGTCTCAGGAGTCATCATGTATTATATTAAAGAGTGATCCTAATCCATTATAGGACATTGTAGACCATGTGATATTGTCTTGGAAGATAAACTTGAATTATATTTATGTCATATTTTATGTTTATAACACATTTAATATGCTTATATGATCTTATGATAAAATGGTATTGATGTTATTATATTATTTTATTACTCATGTTCCATTTCATTCATGATATCATGGTATACCATTTACCATAACTTGTTTATTCATTATCATGTTTATTTCCATACAAGTATTTTCTAGTCACCCCTTTATATATGTATTCCCCAAGTTATTCCATTTAGTTTAAGGAACTAAAAATAATTAATGATATCATTAATGAAAATAAAATAAGGAATTTTAATATTAGTCTCCCATAGATTCATTATGAACAATGTATTCAAAATACATTAGTGCCTTCAATAATTGTTTTTTTATTAATATAGATTTATGCGAATAATCAAGTAATAATATTTGTAAAAACTCATGGGTCACTATTTGTATAATCAGAGAGAAGATTTAGATAAACATTGGTTATATGAAGATAAAAATTCTTTTATTAATATAAGTATAAGTTTAAGGATGCGAAAATTTATTGAAACATTTCCAGCAATCTTTGTTAACATTATAGAGAGTGGTTTATAAACAATTAATTCCCTATATAGATACTAAAACTAGAAATAGTAATGTAATTGATATATCAAGGGGTTCTAAATAAAAAAGACATTAAAATATTATCTCATGTATTACCTAGTAATAAAAAATAGAATTTATTACATATATGGATTTATATTCTTGAAATATATGTTTTGTAAATTGAAAAAAATATTTATTAACAATTATAAAGGAAGTGAAAAAAGTGTTAGGTTAGAAAACCTAATAGGAATCATTACTAGGGTTAAACTATATTGAAACATTGTGAAACATAATTCAGTATATAAATATCATTTATGAGTTAGTAATTCAATTTTTATATGTTTCCCTTTTTAAAGTATAGTTGCTCTCATCTTTCTTGATTAGTTTATTCAACCTAGAGAAATAAGAGAAAGGATGGAAAAAACCAATGTGATTGAAATTATAATGATTTCCTTAATGAGAATCCTAATGTAAATGGATTTGAATTTAAATATCTTATTTTCATGTGAAATGATAATTCTAATATTATGATTAAATAGTAGAATAAATTTGAAATTACAAACACACCAATGATTATAATGACGTTGTTTCATGGAAGTCGTAGTGATAAAGACGAAAAAAAAGAAGATTTATTTTCAAAAATATAAATAGTGTTGGAAGAGGAATAATGGGTAATTAATTAATGAATATAATGTAATAATATGTGTATAAAAGGAGGGAAAAAATTTATAATTAAAAAGGAAACATGAAGATTCTGTTAACCAGATACATGGAAATAATGTTCAATAAATGGAAAAACTAATAGATCAATTTCATAAATGTGTCAAATAAGGTCATTATCCTTGTCAATGAAATAAAACAAGGATTAATTACTTTGGGACTATTTTATGAAAATTATTCATGCGTAATTATTTCTTTATTATAGTTTGGGAACTCTAGAATCATATTTTGTGGGTAATTTATTAAATGGAATTCTAGTTACAAGAATCATAAAACATCAATGGATTGTTCCATATTAATTTTTATTTAAGGATTTTAAAGAATATGTTGTGTATAAAAATTGTCATAGACAAAGTTATTTAATGTTAATGTGATCCTCTATGAAAAAAATCATTCCAAAAAATATAATCAATGATATGTTATTTATATTGATTTAATTCTTTATACGTAAAATTAGATGATTTATTGAAGAAAAAAAGTTGTCTAGAAACCAATATACGTTAAATAATGATTAATGATTACTAGTGTCAACTTTTAAGATGTTAAATTTATAATTGATAATAAAATATGATCATGATGAATTATGAATATTATTATACAATAATTTATTTTATTATTTAAAAAAAATAGTATCCAAGAAGACTAGTGAGAATCCATCACATCCGTAAAGGTACAATGCTTAAACCAACAATTGTAGGTAAAAAAGGATGGAATTCCTACCACTAGCATACATGATGTACACTATTGTTTAATATTTTATTAATTAAATTATTTTATGGATAAATATAAATTTCATTTGGAAAAATATAATTTAATATCAAATCGATTCGAAATTTTATAATTTTTAAGGGATTTATGGTATAATTGGAAATTTGTTATTGGGTTAAGATTTATATATATTTGTATAATCTTTAGTTATAACATAAATTATTTGTGGGGATGAATAATACTCTGTTTTCATCGATGTTTGTTGAATTTTATGAGGCAAACATTAATGTTATACCATTTAATGTTGAGTTTATTGACGTTATTTCTTATAAAATATTATTTATTTAAGGGATGATTAATGTGAAACCTTTATTTTTATTATTCTCTTTTGGGGATTGATATATTCATATTCATTATTATAATTATATTACATTTTGATAATCATTTTTGATTTAAATTATTATAGGTGTAATAGTGCATCACTATTTTGTGGATATTATGATCCAACATTAGTTAATTATGGTGCTTCAAAAATAAATAATCATATTGTATAATCAATCCTTACAGAAAGAAGTTATATTGAAATTAATCAAAGCATAATAAATGTATAAAAAATTGTTTATGAAGAAAAAAATATATCAATTAAATATATTTTACGGTTTTAGCTATCATAGAAGATAAGGAATCCCTAAACTCAAATAAAATAATCTTGAAACAAAACATTTATCATATTACATTGATATTCGATGAAACAATGGTATTCTAATTCCTAATAGAATTATGTTATTATAGTTTTCATCCTTATATTGATCATTCATTTTCTTCTGATCAATGAATTCTTGTGGGTGTGTATAATTATTTATTATTTACTTTCATTTCCATATTTTCGCATCCCATAAATCTCATCCTACTTAAAATCCTAGTAATGTGTTATTATAGATTACCCTCATATTTACATTTTCATAGGATTTGGAAGAAGAGTTGTTAAATTTGTTTATGATGATGGTTTTTCATATATAGATTTTGAAATGTGAATAACCTTACTACATATAAATTGTTATAATTGTAAGGATTTAATTTATTTTATCAGTTATAATTTAAAACCCTTGGATTAAAAAAAGAACAATATGTTTGATATCGTGTCCAAGGGGAAACATTTAGTTGAAAAAAACTGTTACATATTATCAACATATGAAAGTTTGAATATCATTTTTATATACTTTCAATTAAATTACATGTTATAAATTTAATTAAATAATTTTTATATATAATTTTTTTAATTAATATAATTTTATTTATAAATTACAAGGAAATAAGAGAACAATTTTTAATAAGATAATTATTTCTATACAATTTTTAATTGATCTTTCTGGAAAAAAATAATAGTTGATTTTTTGATCTTTTAGAAAAATTATAAAATTATGATCAATTTTTGTGCTTGAATATTAATATTAATATAGTGGTTTGTTTTTTTGGAATTTATAGAAAATATAGATTTTTGTGAATATCGAAAAATATATATTTTGTTAAAAATATAATTTCATTTAAATATTTTATCTAATTTAAGAGTATAATTATTTTTTTACAATAATTTTAAAGTAACTTAATATTAATTATTAATATTTATCTCCACTAACCCAACCAAAATATATCCACAAGTTCCTTAAGAAATTATAGATCTTTTGGACTTCCCAAAAAACCAATAATGTGTTCATTACGAAGAGATCCAATTAGGTTTTCTTTTATAAGAATATAATCATCTTCCCCAAGAACCTTCTTTTCCCTTATACTTTTAGTCACCAAAAATTATGTATAATCACATAAAATATAATGAAAATAGTAAATTATATATTATTATATCTTTTTCAGATAATTAAAAAATATTAACCAATCTTCACTTCCTTCAAATGGGAAACGAAATAAATATATATGTGTACGATGGACCACCACCACATGAAATTATGTAATTCTCTCTTCATCATCATATCACACATATGTTTAAAATGATGGATTTAATATTTATATATTATATTCATGAAATTATAAAATATTAAATAATTTATATATAATACACATTCTTATAATACCATCCATTGAAAAATCATAACATTGTTGTCGTGTACATAAAACTACACCAACACAAAGCGATGTGAATCAATTTTTATTATAACTTCACATTGATCGTATAAGTATGTGTATCTAAAAAATTATTATGTGATTGAAATAATAATTATTATATAAATTCAGAATTACAATTAACTTTCTTAGATCATAAGTTTTTTTAAAATCGTATCATTACTCATGTTTATGTAAAACCTACCATCTCCGTGATTGTAATGTACTTCATTATTCATAACCCTCATTCATGAATTATTTTAATATTATAATTTATCATTACAAGTTATATTTACTATAGAATTATTATTCTAGAAATGATGTAACAATGACCCTTTTTCAACATCTAACACAACAATTTCATTTTGATATTTTAAATTAAGAATCCAAAATTCACCCACTACTAAAATGAAAAATAAGGTAATTAAATATGAAATTGAAATAAATTTGATAAATTATATAGGAACTACGGTTTAAAATGGTAAAAAAGTTTTTGGGAAAAAATTGTATAATTTTACTAAACAACATACATAAAACATTAATTAAATGTTTTGGACATTAGGTAAGGGTTACACCTCAAAACATCCTTATTTGATACACACATTATGTTAGGTGCCTAATTTATTTTATTTGAAGTATATACATATCATTTTCATATTATATTATGAATGATTATTAATTGATGATATTAATGTTTCAATTCCATTAATTCATTCATGGGGCTTATGATTTAATTGTTTCCATGGTGGAAAGGGATTCTACTTCAATCATAATATAATAAAGATTTTTTATGCTTTTATTTGCATTTAAAGGAAATTTTTTATCATTTTCTTATAAAACAAATTTATCTTATTCTAATATACTTATTTATGAAATTTTCATTTAATTTGACAGTTTTCTTCTTTTTGGTTGACAAAATGATTGAGTAAGGGTTTTTATTGAAAATCTCCATTATTTCACTCTTTGGATGAAAACCATTTTTAATTGGTGTTCATGTTTTAATTATGTGGAAAATGTATAAATGCACAAAATATGAATGTTATAGTGGGAATAAAATCAAATTTTCCTCCAATTTATTGGGAAATTGTTTTGTCTCTTTAGACATAATATATTTGTATAGTATAATGAAAGTAATCTATTTTGGGACATTTTTCACTCTGTGATGTTTTCTCAATGGGTACCCATGACTTTTTTTTAATTATATATATTTCTATCATGTCTCCCAAACTATTATGATATTATTATTCCATATTAATTACTTTATTCTATCATATTATTACTCATTTTATAAATATTTTATGATATAATGTTATACCTTTTAATTACAAGTTATATTTTCTTATCATTATTATTTCCTTATTGGAATATTTAGATCACCAATTCTTCTATATATTCAACTCGTAATATCATTAAATGTTATGATCTAAAATGTATTATAATCTAATTATAGTGAATAATAAATAATTTTTAGTTTAATCTCACTTTCATTCATTAAAAATTATTCATTCAAAGAAACTAGGCCTTTTGATTTTTTTCTAATATTAACAGATATTTTTGTGCATAATAATGTCATAATATGTGTAAAAATTAATAAGTAACAATAAATAGGACAATTCCATAGGTATTTAGAACCTATTAAATATGATAATTACAATATTCTGACATCCCTATCAATGGTTTCAATGATAACATGACCACCAAAGTAAACGAGGTGTTATTTATGCACTTAGAATCATAAATAAAGATAGAAGGAAAAAAGGAAAACAATTCATGTACCTGTAACTCACAAAATAATACCACAATGTATTTTATTTTTATAGTTATATTTAAATATTATATCCCTTTCAATGTAAAAACAAATATAATATATATTCATGATATTTAGAAGTCACCAGACCAATTGGATTAACCTTCATATCAATATAAATAATTGTTCTTCAAGATAAATTAATAGAATCCACTTTAATATTCAAGGGAAATCTAATTAAAACTTTTGAACTACCCTAATATAGGGATTGAAACTAGGAAATTAACATAATGGTTTTGATTCATTCATTTTAGAATATTCTCATTTATTCATTAAACTAAAAAGGATCAAATGTATTCAACTCACAAGAAAGTTATAAATATTAATATACTTTTCACTTTATTTCGTTGGTGCTAAGAAGCATGTTTGGAAAATTATTTCAAAATTTAATTTTATCCATTTTCCCATCCAACAGATTATATAATTCAGTTTAAATAAAGAAAATGTAAATAAAAATATATTGATGAAAAAACCCATCAGGTTTTGATTGGTTATTTTGTTATCAACAAAATCAATTAATAATAAGGGATAAAAGGATACCACAAGTTATCTATTAATTTACGGTCATTACATGATTAATATTCCACCACATATTTATAATTAACACCATATAAGTGGCTTATAAGATGTTATATAACCATCTCAATATAGCATGAGTTTCACCCCATGAGGTTAAGTAATAATAAATATATTAATAAAGGAGACTTATGAGGGTCTAGTCATATAGGACGGAGAAATATAAATGAATCTCCTAACATTTTATAAAATGTTATTTAAGACACATTTATTGGGATTATAACACTATAAAAAAATTATGTAACTAAAATACATGATCCATGTGAATCGTATAAAGATCCATCCATATTGGTCATTCTACACATGTTATAGAGGCATAAGAAATTTATGTCACAAATGACACACATTTTACGAAAAATATATATGAAATGCTGTGAATTTATTTAATCAACCAAATTTTACTAAAATTTTAATTTTATAATTTAATTTATATATATCATGGTTCAATTGTATGTATTACCACTTTGAATTTTTAATCGTACAAGCATTAAAAAGTTACAATTAGAATCTAAGTGGAAATGATAATTTTTTTTCTTTTTGTATCATAAGATTACTTGTCCATATATAATGGTCCGATTATGTGGGTCACCATTCCTCAATTTGTAAAGTCCCATGAACTTTATAATCATAAAATTAAATCACATTTAATCAAACCCGCCAATGATACAATACATGGAAACTCTGGAACATGGGTCAAGTAGTAACATTCAGTCAGTAATTCAAACTAACACTATAATGATATTTGATAAAATACAATTTCTATTGGTATAGAAAACATATTTGACAAACTATGTGCCAGAATTATAACACTTAGTGTTATCATGTTGCTGTAAATATAAATTATCATTTAAATTTATCACACAATAAGGAATATAGGTAACCATGATAAATAATCATTTAAAAATGGTTCAAATTTAATAATGATACTAAATCAAACAATACACAACCAACATATCACATGTATTCATGAATTTAAATCACCATTTCATGGAATATTCATGGAATGTGAATATCTATATTCTTATAATTATTCCATTTACAATAATTTTTTTCATTCTAGGAAATGGATAAAATACAATAAAAAATACAATAAATTATTGACCAATAGATAGTACATCAATCACTGATGGTGAAAAACAAGAAAAACATTTCCATCAAATAAGACAAATTCTTTACCCCAATCATGTGTTGACCACTCCCAGACACATGCTATATACAAGGTGTTAACAAATTTCTAGTATCCATCATAAAATATAAAAAAAATTAAATATTTGATAAATAATTTTTACCACTTGTATCAAATCAACGACCTCTATAGCATGTATATGAACTCTTTAGTCCATGTCGCTACTGGTTTGGATTTTATTTCAAGTGTTACAAGAAGAAAAAGTTAGGTTTTGGGACATTTGATGTAATGAAAATAAATTATTTTTTATTTTTTTATTTTTGTTTCTATATTATCCTCTAACGGACAAAATTTGGTAAGAACATTGATGTGTGAAGCTATTAAATGGATTTACCCATCATTATTAGTCTTTGCTTCTTTGGAGAATTTGGGAAACTTTTTAATAAATGTACTCCCATTAAATCCCGACACTATTAGACACCCCCCCTTTCTTTTATATGGTGCACAGGGAGAGGTGTCGGCATAGCTTCTCCATGCGACGAAGTGCTGAAATAGTGTCACGAAATCAAGCCCTTTGAGGAAGATTTTGGTTCCTGTAGGTAGCGATCAGTGACCATGATCGACGAACTGAAGAAAGAAGATTGAGTAGTGTTGTTGGAGGCTTGTTGCGTGTAGGATGAAGGCTGACACATCCTCAAATGCGGACGCTCACCAGTGATCATGAAGTAGGGGTTTTTACATGTTGAATTTATTCTATTGAATATAGATATCCTAAATTCATGATGATGATGGCCAAACGACCATGGTCATCATCATGCACATTAATCGTGGTTATCTTCCTTTTATTTCCTTGTGTGTTCTTTGTGCGTTCTTCAACCCCCTATTTTTTTATTAGGGCTATAGATATGGAGTTTTTCTGAGCACAATATGTGTATCCCTATCCCATGAGACAAGGATCACAGATATGAGATCGTATAATTTTTCGGGGTTGGAATGACGCCGCAACAACTCGTGGAAGAATGCATCATTCGACACCCAACCAGCCGCGAGGAAGGAAGGGTGGCGCGCAACCGCGCCACCGGTTGAAGAGGAGGCTGCTTCCCGTCGGATGCGGAAGGGAACGATGGGGGTCAAAACCTGAACGGTCACTGGTTGAAGAGTAGAATTCTTCCCATCGGCAAGCGTTGGTACCGCCGGTGGAGGAGGAGGTCACGACCGCTTGGCCACAGATGAGGTGGATGGTGGCCGGCACCAGGCCGGTAGCAGGTGGACAGCGGTGGCACAACGCTTCTTGAAAGAAGGCTGACTGACTATTCCAGTCGGCCAAGGTGCACTGTGCAGTACCACCGAGGGGTCGCTCTATCTAGCCAGGTCGCACCGCACTCCGCAACGCGGACCACACTGTGAGGCTGCACCGCGTGGCGCACCACCGGCCGCCTCATTGGCCGCACCTCAAGATGCCCAGCGGGATGTGGTAACAAGTCGTGCCCTTTGTGGTTCGGGATAGACCATGCACCATGGGTTAGGCCAACCAAATCCAAGACCATCCAGGCCAGACCTGGACCGGGTCGGTCTGACCTGGTAGGACGGGACCCGAGCCACTCTGGTCCTAGTATTCCCTTTTGGGGCATAACATGAGAATATGCCATCTGTTGAAAAAATAGTATATGGCCCAGAAATCCTTGGATCTATATGGTCCTTTTTATATACTCCACTTGAGTTTTGGGTAAGTGTAGAGTACATCCAGGTTGGATCGGACCCTGAATCCAACTGGGCCCTTGGAGCGGAAATGCTAATAACATACAGACGGGACATCTGATTGACTCTCCATCTATTACGTTGGGTCTCTTTTGACGTGAAAAATCATTGGGTTAATTTTTCATGGAACATCAGGGTGGTATAGACTTGAACTATGTCGTAGGAAGCGGCTCTCCCATGCATGATATGTACGGAACCCTGCGACTAGGTCAGACATGACAACTGCTGACCGTTTCGACTTGGAGTGACTCGAATGGCCTAGAGTGGAGAGACTTTGTGTTCCTAGACAAACCTATGCTGGGGAGTGCCTTTTTTGATGTGGAAGACCCACATTACTCAATAGGAGGATTACCTTAGTAGGCCGTGAGGGGGAGCACCTCTCTATGATGCGGCCAGACCATGGCGAGGAGCGCCTCTGTGTGACACGATAGACCCATGGTACTCGACAAGAGGAGTACCCCAGCAGTCCAAGGATAGTGGGAAGTGCCTCTTTGTGATGCGACAGGCCCACTTTACTCGATAGGGGAGGATTTTTATGGTAGCTGAGGTGTTTGGAATGTTACTTGTTACTACCCCAAGAATAAATTCTAGTTTGATCTATCTTTACATTGTGATTGTGATTGAGGTTGTGCTATGTGGTACTCGACCGGTATGGTATTTTACATTTTTGGTGTAATCTTTGTGTATATACCTTTGTGGTACTTTTATCATTGTTGTGTTATCTTCGTGGTGATACATGTGTGGTACTTTTACCATTGTGTTATTCCTCCCTCATGTATGAGATGTGTATATGTTGATGACATAGGTTTATGTATGGAATATACCTAAGTAGTGTTGATGTCTTACTTTGTGGAACATTAGGATACCTAGGGGGTCTCAGGGTCCCTACTGAGTATCGTTACACTCACCCATTCATGGGATATGACTGCACCATGTTTTGTTTGGTCTAGAGAACAGATAGCGCTGACTGAGGACGAGGGAATCAGGAATCGAGGTGGCTCTGAGGTTTACATTAGATGAGGCGTACTATATAGACCAACATTTGAGAGCTATAACTACCCTCCAGGTAGGATCTTTGGAGGTTGTTCATATGATATTTTTTCCTTTATTCTTCTACTATTCATTTTTACATGTACTTTTTAGATGGGCTTGAATTATGGCCCCTTTACATTCTGTACACACCCTATTTATTATATTGATTACCTCATGCATAATTTTGTGATTTTAAATGTTAAAAAAGAAATTTCTTCCCATTTTTAGGTAATTTGCATTTTGGTGCTAGTCACCAGCCCCTGGCATGTGGAAGGCGTGCATGGGGTAGTCACGGCACGGACCCTAGGGGATGGGTCGTGACAAATTGGTATCAAAGGACTTCATTTTTACCGAATAACTAATAATATGATATTTTCTATGAAGTAATAGTGGTATGTGTTAGGGGAGTGGTTTTAAATTCTGGGAGTCTAGTGTTAGTTCGATGGCAAATGTATCCATACACCAGGACCCTGACTTCTGATTTCCAACTCAGTGCATGAAAATACAGACTGCGTGTGTTTTTTTTAAAAAAAATCTTCTGATTTATTTGGAGTCAGCTTACCAGGTATAACATAATTACCATGGAAGACATGTTATTTATCATGATTCCACCACAAAGGCGGCCTCCCAGTTTTCTTGAGTGATAATGCGATAATGACCCACCAAGCGATGTGGACTTTTTGTAGGGCCCTATTATAGAGTCAACACTTTCAGGTGGTGTAAATGCAAAAACATAACCTATTGGGAAGACATTACAACCATATCCACCAGTAAAGGATGCACGCCAACTAAGTGCATTTCATGAGTTCCAATAGTAGAGGCCTCAAAGGTTTCAAGGTGGGATAGATTCTTAGGTAGCTGAGGACTTGTTGGAGGCTGTGGCTATAGTTCTCTACCTAGATGAGACACCAGTAGAGAATATAGTGATGATTCTTCGGTATGTGGATTGTTGCCCAAGATGGTACCATTGGGTAGTGTGTCAGCTATATCACTACACGTTGGTTAGCAGTTAGAACCAGTGGTACCTGTAGATGACACATGTATGCTTAGTTCCTTACACTTGTTTCAGCAAAAGATACCCCATAGGTTCTATGGAAATCCTAACTCATAGGTGACAAAGGACTAGATTTTAGAGGTGTCCATGTTTTCACCTAACTAGGGAACCATTTGATCAGATTGGGCACTGGGTAGAGAGCCTTTTACAAGGATCAACAGGACGATGACTGTGTTTAGGTTGCCTTGATCTAACAAAGTGGTGACTTTTCTGTGGACAAGCTTGAGAACCTTTCTTAGAGAATGGGATATATTTCCATAACGGTCTAAGTATTTATAGTTCCCTAGAGATTCTACTTATTTGGCAGGATGACAAGTCGGTACGTGAGTATTCATCGAGGTGTACCACCCATTCTTGGTACTCGATGAATTCGATACAGTCAGTGCATTAGTGCTTGGACCTATGAGAGAGGTGTGATTAGGGACATCTGAGCCAGCACTATTCTTCTATGCATTCCTACTTATGTTATAGTGAAAGATAGAACATGTGTGGTTGATTCTTCTATGGATGAGTAGATACAACCAATGAATGTTAGTAGCAGAAAACTAGGAAACTTGCACTAGTCTCAGAGTCTTGGGCCTGTAAAAATGTTTTAGGAAGAAGAAGTGTTAGGTAATGATAAATATGCAGGGCTTCAGATGTGTATGGAGAGCTTGGAGAGATGTATGAGGTGGTCTACATGTCGAAATCATAAAAACACCTCCCATTGTGGTCCCCACCGTGATCATGGTGCTTGAGTAAAACAGAAGGGAGTAGCTTCATATGGTAAAGGAGTGCGACCCTAGGGCTCTAGGAATGATTTGATGAATGGTCTGTGTCTACTACTAGCTTCCATATTAATTGACGTAGGTACTAATCATTCCTTCCTTCCAAAAATCTTGTCTAAAACCTATTTTTTCGATTAAACCATTGACTTGACCCTCATGTCTATAGATTCCTTTGGGAGGAGACTCGATAATCACACTTACGCCGACGGGGTGATATGAACATTGTGGAAAGAGTTTCAGTTGGAACCACCTGGTGGAATCATTGAGGCCTTACGACGTTAGTTTGGGAATGGACTGTACATCCATATTTCATACTCAGATTGACTATATTTGGGAAAAATTTTGTGGTTCACCTACAACGTTTGAATGGGATTTTCCTTGGTCAGTGAAAAAGGAAACCCAAACATCCCAGGATAAACTCATGCATGGGAGGGTGCAACCAATCACTCTTGAGTCATCCATACTTACACTCGTGGCAGCCGGAGTGTTGTGTTTTCAGTAGGAAACAAGAGTGGAAGTGTATCATGACAAATTTTCAAAATAGTTTTCAAGGATTACCTCCCCGATGGGAGAGGGACGTTTTCATTGGATATGTACTACTGGAGATTTGGACCGGACTTCTATAGGTTATCACCACCCTTATCAGCATTGACGAAAGGGGGTGGGGGATTTTCTAATCTATGGAGAAGTTTAAGAAGATATTTCATGAGCTAAGGCAATGACTGACAAGTAGAACTATGCTACCCATGACCTGGAGTTAGCATTAGTGGTCATTGCACTAAATATGTGACGACACAACGTGACTGGAGAACGTTTTACAGTCTACTATAATCCCAATAGTCCCAGGTATATCTTTTATCAGATGGACTAGAACCTGTGACAATGACATTTTCTTGAGTTCCCCTTGGACAATTACTTTGAGATAGTCTATACTCTTGGGAAGGACAACATAGTAACAGATGCACTGAACAAGAGATTTGGTAAACAGTTCCTGGGTGAGGTGAAGGAGCAGCTAGCTGCTTTGGAAGATATCTTATGTGGATCGAGATAGAGAAGCTTATCATAGGTCTCTAACAGTCACACACCCACTCCTTCAGCGAGTCAGGGAGGCACAGCTTGGGGGCACTGTCTACGAGGCTCGATGTGCTCAAATATCCTCAGGACAGGAACCTGATTGATTTTTTGAAGGTGGGGGCACATCTTACACTTCATATGAAGTATGATGGTACATGTGGAACTACGAGAGGATTGTTTTAGGGAGTTCCATACATCCCCTCTAGTGGTACATCCAGGAGTGGAGATGATGTACAAAGACCTTATGTGATAGCATTGGTGGTTGGGAATGAAGAATACAGTGGCAGAGATTGTCTCTCAGTGCCTCACTTCTCAACAAGTGAAGACAGTGGACCATGTTCCAATAGGCTTGGTACAACCATTAGAGGTTCCAGAGATGAAGTGGGATGTAATTTCCACGTATATCATGACAAGATGTCCATGCACATTTAGGATTAATGATTCTATTCATGTGATTGTTGACTAAGTCACCACGTCGGCCCACTTCCTACTTATTAGACAGATAGGATCAGTAGATAGCATTGAACACCTCTACTTACAGGAAATATTATGGCTTCATGGAGTACAATCTGTGATTGTATCCGATCATGATGCATGTTTTACTTCCTGGCTATGGAGGGGGTTGCCTGAGGCATTCAGGACAGAGCTTCGGTTGAGAACTGCCTTCCGTCATCAGATAGATGGTCAGATGGAGTGGACTGTTCAGAACCTTGAGGACATGTTGTGTGCTTCTGTCCTTGATTTTGGCTATATCTAGTAAGACCACATTAACATAGTGTAATTTTGATACAACAACAGCTATCACTCCACTATTGGTTTGGAACCATTTTAGGAGTTGTACAGTCAACCTTCCATATCACCTCTGTGCTAGACTGACCCATGGGAGTCACCACTTGTGGGACCATGGATGGTACGTGCTACCACAAAGAAGGTTCAATTCAACTAGAAGAAGATGAAAAATTCATAGAGAAGGAAGAAGTATTATACTAAAAGTAGGAGGGAGATTATGCCTTCTTACAGGTCTCCTCTCGATGAGGTTTGCAGTGATTTGGCTGGGGTGGAAAGTTATCTCTCAGGTTTATTGAGCCTTTCTAGATTCTCAACAGATTTGGTGAGGTGGCATATTGTCTATATATTTCCCAATAGATGCATTAAGTGCATAATGTTTTCCATGATTCACAGTTGAGGAGATGTGTGTGTGATCCATCACACATTACCGACCATGAAAGATGTACTTAGACGAAAGGGAAACATTTACAAAGGTTCCAGTAGATATTTATAATCTATAGGAGCGGGTCCTTCATGGGCGGTCCATACCTCTAGTGCACATAGGTTGGAAGAACGAAAACCTCTAGAAGAGAACATATGAGCAGGATCATCAGATCTGTGCTCAGTACCCCCCATTTGTTTTCTTAGTCTATATTGTGAATTTCGAGGACGTAAATCCCTATGGTGGGGAGAATGTAATGTCCCAAAAATTCTGTATAATTTTTTATAATTTTTTGGAATTATTTTAAGTCCCAAAAATTTGACGGCGCATGATTCTTAGGCCCGGAATTCCTGGAATGATTTGTAAATGTTTGGTTATGCTTTAATTAGAGGGAATAGGTAGTTTTCTAGAAAATTTGGAATAACTCTTGAACGGTTACTCAGATCCAAAATCAGAGGGCTTGGTTGGGCTCAAGATGGAAGGTTTACTGTAGGCGCGACATAAGCTTAGTCAGTGTAGACTTCTTGTGAAAAAAACCCAAAAATGGAATAACTGTAATTAAAATAAATCAGTAAATTATTTTTTTTAAATTCTTATAACTCAAAAATAGTAAGTCAGATTAAAAATCTAATACCACAAATGAACTCGAGATGGTATTCTTTCTTTAAGAAGATACTAGCTTCGGTTAGTGTGAGCCACTAGTGAAAGTTAATTCTTGGCTGTGAATAAAATAATTAAGTGAAAATTGTTTTATTGTATAATCCATAACATTTAAACAGTAGCTCGGATTGGAAATACAAGAGTACCATTGGGTTTTTTGGGGCATGTTTCACATAGGAAATGCGTAACCTTGACTCGATCAAGTCGAGGGTGACTGTTAATAATTTTCCGAACATTTTTTCGGGTACGTTTTGAAAATGTCGAGCAGCATTTTGTAACTATTCAACCGGTTCTTGGAATTGAAATATGAGGACACTGTCGAACTCAAAACCCTAATATTCGGTTAAGGGGTACATCACATTGACCATTGTAAGTAGGGTGAAAAAGGTAGGTTTTGGGACTTTTTAAGGAAAAAAAATAAAATAATTTTATTATTTTATTTTTGTTTCTATCTTATCCACAAATGGACAAATAATGGTGGGACCAATGATGTGTCAAGACATTAAATGGATTTAAACATCAATCCTAGTCACCACTTTGTTGGAGAATTTGGTTAGATTCCTAATAAATGTACTCTCATTAAATCCCAACATCGTTAACCACCCCCTCCTATTTATATGGTGCTTGGGGAGAGGAGTCGGCAGAGCTTCGCCAGGCAACGATGATCTAAAGGAGTGTCACGAAATCGACCACTTGTAGGATCGAGCTAATTTTAGTAGGAAATGACAAGAAAACCCTTTCCTTGAACCGAAGAATGAACATCAAGCTACATAGTTAGAGGCTTGTTTCGGGGATGACCAACATCGGCACTGCCACAAATGCGGACGGTCACCAATGAACCTAAGATAGGGGTTTTTACACGTTTAATTTATTCTATGAAATCTTCATATCCAAAATTCACAATGATGAAGGCCAAACAAATATGGCCATTACCCCACACATTTACCTTTCTTATATTCCTTTTTTTTCATCATGCGTTCTTAAACCCCCAATTTTTTTATTGGCGCTGGAAATATAGTGTTTTGCTGAGCGCGATATATGGACTTTAATCCCTCGACACAAGGACCAAAAATATGTTATCGTATAATATTTCAGGATTCGAATGAAGTAGATGTGGCACTTGGATGAAGGAAATGGACGGAACCCAGCTGGCCGTGAGGGTGGAACGGAGGCGCACATTTGTGTCGATGGTTGAAGAGGAGGTCGTGGCCCGACAGCTATGGCAGGGTAGGATGGTGGCTGACAACTGGCCAACCACATGGCAGAGTCGCGACACTTGTTTGTGGCACTGTTAGAGTAGGAGTTCCTGACCTATTGGCCGAAATAGAGGTGGACAGCGGCTGACACCCGTTCGGCCGCAGGTGGACAGCGGTGTCGTTGCACCACTGGAAGAAAGACCAACCAACCAGTTCGGCCTGCCAAGCCTCCCATTGTAGAACTGCCGAGTGGTCCCATATGCAATCCCAGCTTCACCGAATGCCACAATTTGGTCCAAGAAACATGATGCCACACTGTGGGAATCACCAAGTGCTAGCAAGGTCACACCGCGAGCCGCACCGCATGCCCCACCACGAGTGGCCTAGTGGGCCACGCTAACGGGTCGTGCCCTTCACGGGAAGGGCCTTACCAAGGCCTAGTGAGCCAGGCCCACAAAGGACCATGCCATCCGGGCTAGAACCAAACCAGGTTGGGTCGATTAGAATCAGGTCCGGCCGGCCAATGATGGGTCGGACCGGACCCGGGCCCATCTAGGCCCAATATTCCCTTTTTGCCCACAGCATGAGAATCATGCATCTGTTTGATAAACTGTCTGTGGTGTTGAAATCCATTGATCGAAATGGTCCTTTAGATAAACTCCACATGAGTTTGGGGTATGGTTGGTGTATGGACAGGTTGGATTAGATCCAAAATCCAACCGGACCCTCGAAGCTGAAACCCAAATAACATAAAGACTGAGTGTCTGAATGACGCGTGATCTATTGTGTTGGGACCCTCTTTATGTGACAAACCTTTGGGTTACATTTTTGTGGAACTTTGGGGTGGTTGAGGTATTACCTATGGCTTGGGGAGCATTTCCCCCAAGCACGATACATACAGAACCCTACGACTGGATGAGACATGACGACTACACAGCATTTCAACTCGGAGTGACTCGACTAGCCTAGTAGGGAGTGCCTTTGTGTGTCATCATAGAACCACGATGGGAGTTCCTTTGTGTTATGCAGCAGAATAATGTTACTCGGTAGGAAAGGTATCTTAGAAGACCACAAGGGGGAATGCCTCTGGGTGAAGCAACAGACCCATGGTGGGGAGCTCCTCTGTGTGACATGGTAGACCCACAGTACTCGATAGGAAGAGTATCTCAGCAGTCTAAGGTTAGTGGGATGTACCTCTATGTGATATGGCTGGCCCACTGTAATCAATAGAGGCGGAGTTCTCCAGTAGCTGAGGTGTTCAGAATGTTACTTATAATTACCACTAGAATAATTTCTGGTGTGAGCTGTCTTTGCATTGTTCTTGTGAATGAGGTTATTCTAGGTGGTACCCTACCTGTGTTGTTTTTTACCTTCATGGTACTATATTTTTTGTGATACATGTGTGGTACTTTTCCTTTGTGGTACTATCTTCGTGGTGATACATGTGCGGTAATTTTACCTTTGGGGTATTCTTCCATCTTGTATGAGATGTGTCTATCTTGATTACATAGCTGTATGAATGATAATATACCTAATTAGAGTTGATTCCCTACTTTGTGGTTTTTCATTGGTGGAACTTGAGAAGACCTATAGGTTTTCGGGGTCCCTACTCAGTATCGTTATAGTCACCCTTGCACGGGCAACGCCCGCACCTTGTTGTGTTTTGGGTAGGTGACATAGAACATTGCCCGAGGCTGAGGGTAGCCAGAATGAATGTAGCTCAGAGGTTGAAATAAGACCAGGCGTACTTCAGAGAAAACTGTTCAAGATCTATACCTACCCTTCAGGTAGGATCCTTGGAGGGTGTTACTACGAGCTGTTTTTAGTTAAAAATGTACTTTTTAGTTTTCCATGTACTTATCAGTTGGGTTTGTATTCTGGCCCCTTTACATTCTGTACACACAATGTATAATTTATAGTTAACTTTTTTCTTAGTTGTGCCAGTTTATAGTTTAAAAAGGCAATGCCTTCTCAGTTTCCGGGAATACGCATTTCGGTGCTAGTCACCAGCCTTTGGCCAATGGATGGAAGGCTTGGGGTAGTCACAGCATAGGCCCCAGTGTACAGGTAATTACATGTAACCTAGGAATATGATCATTATTATGCTCTAACACACTCATACTAAAGATTACAACACATACACAATCCACACATTTGATCCATACGTCATTGGTTCTTCCAAACTACATAAATTCTTCCTTCAAAGGGTCTGAGATAAGATTAGTACTCAACAAAAAAATGTTTTCAAATGAAATATAATCATTGAGTGAAAATAAATCAATGATCATTTATATTAAATAACAATGTGATTAAATAAGTATGAATCAGTAGGAATCGTGTAACATAAAAACACTTGGCAAACCATACCCACTTCTGTCAATGATATAATACATATAAATATTTGTTACCATCAATATATGTATATATATATTACTTATATATGTAATAAAATATACAGACATATATATTGATATGTAGTACTATCCAGGACATGTGGCATGACTCATGAATCCATTAATATTCATGATAATTAATTAAGATTTTAATTATGCAAATATGGGTATGATAATTGGAAATTAAATATGGGATATAGTTTACCATGCCTGCTAATCCAAATAAATGTTGTGATATTTAATTTCAATCATCCTACACATAGTTCATGAAACATCATGTCCAAACACCCAAATATATGTGAAATTCCATATCCAACACTAAAGATCAATGGGGTGTGAAATTTCAAGTATAACTACCCTAATTGAGAAATTTTAGTAATAATCATATATAAAGTAATCCTAATTTACCATTAAACCCTTAACTAATGTTTTCCATAAAGATGAACCAAGTATCATTCAAGGGAAAAGGTAATTCCTATAACCTAGGAACAATCCAAGATATTTTTATATGGAATTACAAGTTATTCACAAGGTGTCATAATTCATTTATAGGAATATCACATTTAACTATTTATTTTATTCATTTATAAGTCAATCATTCCATTTAAATAATGATTCATCAATTTTATTTTATTTTTAAATCAACTAATTTTTAAAAAATATGGACATGCAATCATTCATAACAAGGATACAATTATTCATAATAGGTTTATCATGATTTAAAATTCTTGAATTACATTTATAAAATTGGTTATTTCATTTATGAATGATGGTTTGAAAAATATTTTTTCTCTTTGTTAGAAATGTGGGTCATATACACAAATTATAGTCAACTTAATTGCACTAAAGCAATTATTTTGATTAAAGGTTGGATTACATATCTCAATGGTTGCATTAAATTCCAAAAATGAAGTTAAAGGATTATGTAATATAGGTGTTACAAAACAATGGTTCATTCTAGTATAGTTAGAAAACAAAAAATTGTGCAACATTATTTATAAGGACTATGTTATTCAATTCCATAAAATTTACCCATTTAATCTCAATATTAATAATTGATGGTCTGAAAGTCTAGCATGTGGCACAATAGTGTATTTTATATACTAGTTAAAAATTAAGGGATGATCTATTTTACAAATTAATCAACCAAATGATGATTCAATAAACCATTAATAGGGTTTTATTTGATCCAAATAGAGATAAAATTGATGGATATGGACCAAACATGAGTATAAGACATATTATCTTTCATTTAGATAACATAAAATACATAAAGATACACCAATAATTAAAAAATGAGTAATTTTAGACAATGTTTGGGAGAATATATGTGACTAATAGCTCTCAAATATGACTCTGAATAAAAGAGAACTAGCAATTCCTAGGATGAGATGAAACAAACTTTGTAAGGGAGGGAACTATTGTCCATGAGTGATTAGAAGATTTTTTAGGTTGGAAATACAAAATATATGTTGGAAATGTAATTTCAACTCATTAAATTTGTAAAATGGTGTGGCCCCATAGTTACCCAAACAACATTCCAAAAATTTTCCACCTATACATTATGTGACACCCCCATATCATGGCTAGGTGCATGGTGTTTATAACCCTATTTATCCCATGCATGTATCCTTTGTATCATATCTACAATATCTTACATGTCAATGTAGCCTAGGGTGAATGTTATGTAAAATCATGTGACACCATGACTATGATATATGATTTGCAGGTATAGTTTTCTTGAATCATATTCGATCCACACAAAACCATGAATGTTTTGAAAATATTTTTTCTTAGTCCTGCTGCTCCTAAAACTCCACAGAAAACCTAATTCACCTCTTAACCCATAAACCCCATCTTGAATGAAAAAATATGAGAGTTATGATCATCAAAATTACATTACATATACCATTTCAAAGGATTTAACAAAATCTAAATTAAATTTTCAATATTACATTAAAATTTCCATAGATAAAACAACTGGATTTTAGAATGTTTATTATCATAATAAATTTTTGAATTGTACAAAAACCATCCAATCTATAACAATTATTGAATTTTTTTATTATGGATCCACATATGATTTTATATCTATGTAAAACTGTATATGTATCACATTAACACCTTAATGGTTTGATGCTGATTTGTTAATAAAAACTCATAATGGTATTATGATTTCATATGAACTCTATTGATATTCTGTTATTAATTTTTATTGGAATTTTATTCATAAAAATCATCACCTTCTCCCTCTATTTGAATTTGATATTATTTTAGGAATGTATTGGATTTTCTTTTAAAAATACCATATCAAAATCCAATTAAGGGAATTCACATTTAATATTCTAAACCAACCGATTAGAAACTATCGATGCAATGAAAAATATAAACATCCAATGAATGTTAAATTCATTTTTTAGTCCCTGCGTTCTATTAATATAAGTTATTGATCTAAGATGTTGTGGGAAAATATAAATATTGATTATATTCCAATTTTATGGATGGTTTTTCATTCATTCTAGAATATATTTATACTCTTCCTCAAAAATGTGATGTTGACTTTTCAATAAAACTTTATACCATCACTATAACTATTTTAAAGACTCCATATAGTGTAGACCTCAATTGGTTTTAGAAATTTAGGAAGATATTTTATGATAATATAAGTACATTATTCATTTATAAATGTGTATCACCATGAAATAATCATGTTTTCATTGTTAAGAATAATGATGGATCAAGAGGATAAAATTGATTATTGAGATCATTTAATGATACCAAAGATGAATAATTTTCCTCATCCTAGTATTGATGATTTTTTAAACAATTATGAGTAGATCAATATTCCTACAAGATTTATCATTGATCTAGATTATATTAATTTATTTTCATATATTAGGGATCACACAAGGTTTCATTTTGTATGAGAAAGAATCTTAGTGAAATTATACTTATTCCTTTCAGTCTGAAAAATTACCATACTATATTCTTTTATTTATATATATATATTCTATTCATCTCCTTAATCAATTTAAATAAGTATTTATTGATGATATTATAATATAATACAATATGATGGAAGATCATGTTGATTAATGGATATATTTATATGAGATTCTATGAAAAGGGAATGTGTATGTAACATTTACTATGATGGAATTTTGCATATACAATACTTCATTTTTTAGTCTTGTTATCTATTATGACAGAATGCCGTTGGTCTATCAATAAATATATTTATTGTACATTGGACGAAACAAGTCACTATGACAACGATCCATAGTTTTCTTGGATTGGAACAATATAACCATTTATTTATGAATAATTTGACATTACTATCAATTTAAATCACAATGTTAGTTCATAAGGGTATCATGTCCTTATGTAAAAAATAATGAAATGTGAATTTTTGGGATTTGTAAAAAATATTTTCCAATGAAACTATACTTACACTACCTTGTAGTGGATAATAGGTTATGATTAATTTTGATGTATTGAGGAAGGGAAATTTATTTATTCAGATCAATAATAATATGGTGATAGATTATTACTTATACCAATTCATGTTTAATGGATTGAATTAATTACATCATTACCTAGATTTAGTAGTTGTAATATTTTCATTTAAGTAATGGAGGAATTATCATTATAGAGAATGGTGTTATCTATATTCTTTTCATTAATTTTATAAATATATATTTTCACTCAAATGTATTTGACTAAATTTCAAATAATAATGATGGATGTGATTAATGATTATGAATACTGAAGAAATGAAAACCCTATGAATGAAAACAATGTTTTTATTCTCTATGTAAAAATGATTATGCTAATTAATATTACAAGATGATTAAAAAAAGATATAATATCAATCGAGTTGCTACGTATATACCTTGTAATACAAAAAAAATTGTAGAAATTATAGCATTCTAAAATTATTGATCAGTAATCTATCCATATGGATATTAAATAAGAATGATTATGTATATCTAAAAAATTAGGAATGAAATATTCCAGACATCAAATATTAAAATTATGGAATGATATGGTTTATAAACCATGTATGCATCCCTCCAATAAATGTATCTAATAAGGGGCCTCTGTAAAAAGCCCATAGATCATCATTATCTATTCATACTAGGGTTTCAATGGTTTACATATTTTTGAAGAGTGTTTCTGGTTATACAACATGAAGAGATATATTTATATTTGTATAATTTCATTGTATATCAGTACGTTAAAGAAGAAATGATAGATATATAATGGTACATTACACATATTAAGAAAACCATAATGGTAATGAGGAAACATAACCATGTATTTTATAATCATAATCTCCAATATTTATAGTGTATGTAATAATATTTGGGTTTTTGTTGATTTCCTTACAAAATCAACAAATTTTATAGTTGATATAGAGTACTTATGTCTTAGTCATAAATCTAGTAAATACATTAATATACTAGTAATGTTTTATGGACTTCCATAATCTTTTGTATTTAATCATGGTTTTAGGGTTTCCTCTATGTTTTTGTAAGCCTTCAATGCTATTTGAATGAAGGTTTATGATTCACTACTTGTTATCACTCTCAAAAATTTGTGTAGTATAAGAAGTCCATTCAAACCATAAAGAATTTTTTGATATTAATTTTTCTATATTTCATTATTATTATTTGGATAAACATGTATAACGACCCATACATTCCATACATTGTTTTTAATTCAGAATTGAAGCACAATTATTACAACACATAACAAAACCAAGAAAGGACCGTATAGGTATAGTGTCTTTAGAAACTGGGAAACATAAACAAATGGTTCATAAAGCATCTACTTTTGCTCCCATTTATTTCATCATATATAGAGTCCCTTTTTGGAATATTTTACTTAATAACCTTCTTCCTGACCTGGGGAAACAAAACATACAAAAGGGTGAGCTCAAATACTTAGTAAGGGTAATCAAAAGAAATATCAATCACATCATATACATAAGCACATAACTTTTGGAAATCTTAACCTGCAAAAGAGATCATAATTTTATAACATGGGGTAAATCATAGTAGGGAAATTTAATCCCAATAATCATAACTTAAAACATGAAACTTTGTGGCATACACAGATAATCATATATAATCATTTCTTATTAGTCAAGACTCATTTCCAAGACAATCTTAGTGGACAAAGTCCATTTCTGAACCGAGTTACCCTCATTTCAGTCCTGATTCACTGAACCTGTATAACCTACCTTTCCATCCATGTCTATCTCATGAGATATAAAATCTTTACCTAATGCATTGGAGGGAGATATAGGTCACACCCATCTCAAAATGATGCCATTCTTATGTGTTCCACAAAATCATAAATCATATATCATTGCATAACCCATGTATAAAAATGGGAATCTTAAACATCATGAGATCATAAAACAATTCATATAAGATAAAGTAATTCATAAAAATGATTCCATCAAAACATAACCAAATCAATGTAATAATAGGGATAGAAACAGAATCCTATATTATCTTAGATGGAAAATAATTTTGATAAAACACTTGAACTCCATTCTTGAGGAAAATATCCTTTCTACTTGAAAAAACATTTTCCTTTCTTAACATGTCATACAATTTTAAACTAAAAGAAGTTGATTAAAAATAAACTAGAAAACTTGTAATGTAAGATTCTTGGAAATATTGTTTTAAAAATCCATTCATGCTGTATAAGTTAAAAAAACATTCTTCTCGTAGTTTTGTCGGAAAAGTCAAAAAGTACCTCATAAGAAAAACGACAAAAGATTATATCCTTTACTAAAAACACACAGAAGGGTAAAATTGGATTTAAAAAAATTGTAGGTGGATGGAAATAATATTATATATTGAGGAAACATGGATGTGGATGATAAAATACAACCCAGTAAATACTAAATTATAAACAATCTCGGATAAAAATGAGATTGTGATATTTCCCTTACCTTAGGTCCGATATGCTTTGTACGTGTCCGAACCTCCTGTATAATTATTTAAATAATGTTATTCACTTATTCCAGAATCATATGTATTTTTATGATATCATATTTGGTCATATTCTTAGCTTCTTAGTAGTAATATTTCATTGCTACTTGTTATTCGGGTGTTTATAACTTTTTGTTCTTATACGTTTTTTGTCGAATAAATTCTTATTATTCTCTTTAGGTTATAGATACCTCATTTCAAGAATGGTACTAGTGTAATATATATCATATTTATTCATTCAATTAATTTATATAATCATTATGAAATGAAAATCATGTAGAACGAGTCACATCACATTGTGGAGACGGTATTCCGTACGTACGCACGAGTGATGATATAATTCCTATGATCGTGGAATTGTATTGGAGTCTATGTATACTATTTCAGAATTATTATAACTTTTTAATAGTCATATATAGTCATTATTTACACCATTATACCCATCCAAGTAAGGTGGTGGTGGAAAATAGATTACACCACGGCGTGGAGACGGTATTCCGTACGTATGCACGCGCGGTGATTTCTTTTTCCGTAGGATGGATAGATGGTGAAATAGGGTTTTTTCATACTTATAATGACATATCATTATATGAGTGATACTGATGTTATTACTTCATAATGAAAAAACTAAAAAAGAATAAGTGGAAGAAGAAATAAAGATGAAAGAATCGGTAACGGACATTACCTCTGCTTTGAAGTGCTCCTTTGAGACATCCTGTTAGGGCACTAAAATATGTCATTAAAGAAGACCAGGACCTTTAAAATGTCTCTAGGGAAGTGGAGTGTAGAAATTGTCAGGGTTTGGCCGATCATGAATCCTCAAAGTGGTGTGAGGAAGAGAGGGAGGAGGTGCCTTTTTATAAGGGAGGAGAGGGGCACCTTTGGAATAACTAAACATATTATTTTATTATAAAGTCAAGTTCGGTTTTAAATAGCTCCAAATTGATTTATTTTGAGGATAAGGGTGGGATGGGTCGAAATAATCTCATCCAATAGAATTTAGACAAGTTTACGTTCCTATTTTAACCTTATCATCTAGATTTAACATTAAGTTAAATAATTTTACTTTTACCGTGTCTTCTTGTGTTCTTATACTATAAGGTTAATAAACTTACTATAAGCAGAAAAACGAACCCCAAGTTATTTATTATTAATATATATAACCTTATCTAAGTCATTTGGCAGAACGTTAGATTTTTAGAAATAAAATAACAATTACTAATACAATATTTGTTTTAAAAACTATTTTATTTCAATTTTGACACTATTTAGTAATTATTTTTTGTGAAAATCATAACAGAATGTTATTTCAAATAATTTTAATTAAATCGATACAAACATGTCATATTAATCTATAAAATTAGTTGAATTCATAAAAAGTGTCAAATTACATTTATTTTGGTGTTTATAACATCAATTATGTCAATATTTCATTAATAAGTTAATTACTGCATCATCTTTGTGTCATAAATAAATTAAATTATTTAATGTCTAAAAATTACAAATAAAATCTCATTACGTAGGAAATCTGTTTATCTTTCTAATTAATATTTATAGTTGAATTTATCTTATGTATACCCCCATATTAAAAATGATTTAATTTTTAATCATTGATTTTAAATATTTTAACCCTTTTTTAAATAAATTAATAACAAATCTCCTAATCTAATCCAGGTGGGCCTAAATGGTCATATTTTATTCCTAAGTTTGATTTTGGTCGAATTAACCTTGTCCAATAGAATTAGGACATGTGTTAGGGTAATAATAATATCATTTTTACCCTTAATTACCCTATTTACTTTTAACCGTGGGGAAAAAAAGTAAAAAGTTACTATTCACCAAAAAAATTATTTTCATCTCATTGAACCACATTTTACTTACTGACATCAACTATGTCACTCGGATTTTTGAAATTCCACTCACAAAAGCGGTAAAATTATGTTTTATTAAAAATTCAGTTTTTTAACTACCACTTAGTGGTTTTACTATTCATCAAAAATTGAAAGTTTTCATAAAAATACCAAAATTTCACCCTAGGATAATTTCGATATTACAAATCCAAAAATGAAGTCCATTTTGAAAAATAAACTTTATAAAATTTCAAAAAGTGGTTATTAATCATCATAATGGCTAGTTTTAATAATATTTTATTAGCATATCATTGTTTAGTGAAACTCAGTATTGCGTACGACGCAAGCTATCAGGGAAGGTCGCGATTTCGTGTAAAGCAAGACAAGCAAGTGTTGTGTAGAAAAAGATTTCTTTGATGATATATATAATATAAAAGTCTCGAGTGTTACATTCTACCCCCCTTAAAATGAATTTCTCCCTCGAAATTCGTCACTTTGTAACAAACAGATGAGGATACCTCCCCCTCATCATATTCTCAAGCTCCCACGTAGCTTCTTCTAATTGGTGGTTCCTCCATAAAACATTCACCAATCGAGTGGTATTGTTTCATAGGACATTTTCGCTACGATCCAGAATCTCTATCAGTTTTTCATCATAAGAAAGATCTTGCTCCAGCGGTACAACTTCTGAGCTGAGTACATGTGAAGGATCAAGTATGTACTTTCTCAGGAGAGATACATGGAACACATCGTGAACTTGAGAGAGATTTGGTGGAAGCGCCAATCGGTAAGCTACCTTCCCAACACGATACAGTATTTCGAAAGGACCGATATATCTAGGGCTCAACTTCCCCTTCTTTCCAAATCTCATAACTTTCTTCTAGGGAGATATTCGTAAGAACACTTTATCACCCACTTCAAACTGTAGGTCTTTTTTTCGGTTGTCGGCATAGCTTTTCTGTCGACTCTGAGATGCTCTTATGTGTTGTTTAATAGATCTGACCTTTTCTGCCATTTCATCAATGAGAACAGGTCCTAATAGCTTTCTTTCCCCAACTTCATCCGAGCAAGTTGGAGTCCTGCATTTCTTTCCATAGAGAGCTTCATAAGGATCCATCTGAATACTAGAGTGAAAGCAATTGTTATATGAAAATTCCACCAATGGTAGATGTTGATCCCAAGCACCTTTCAAATCCATAGAGCAAGATCTCAACATATCTTCTAGATTTTGAATTGTTCTCTCAGACTGACCATCTTTCTTAGGATGATAAGCAGTGCTGAAACATAACTCTGTATCCAGATTATGCTGAAGACTTCTCTAGAACTTCGAGGTAAACCACGGATCCCGATCAGATATAATATAAAGTGGTACTCCATGCAATCTTACCACTTCCTTTACATATATCCTGGCAAGCTGATCGAGAGAAAAATCATCTCTAATAACAATGAAGTGTGCAGACTTTGTAAGACGATCAACTATGACCCAGATAGCATTATTGCCTTTGGATGTTTTAGGAAGTCCTGTGACAAAGTCCATAGTGATGTTTTCCTATTTCCATTCGGGTATGGGTAATGTTTGTAACATCCCCTTAGACTTCTGTCTCTCAGCATTAACCTATTGAAAAACCAAGCATCGAGAGACATATTCAGCAACATCTCTTTTCATGCCATCCCACCAGAAGTACTCTTTCAGGTCCCTATACATATTTGTGCTTCCAGGATGAATAGAGAATGAAGAACTATGAGCCTCATCCAGCAGCTCCTTCTTTAATTCGGGGATTGGAGGAACACAAACCCGATTCCTGAACTTTATTATCCCATCACAGTCAAGGTTGAATTCAGGAACATTTCTCACCTTCTTTTGTAACTCGACATCTTCTTTTTGTGCCTCTTTAATTTTCACATGGATAGATGGTTGAACATTCATTTGAGAAAGATAAGATTTTTCCCCTTTCATTATAATTCCAAGATCCATCCTTTTAAAATCCATAAATATTGGATCTTTTGTGATCCTCATCATGGATAAACTAGAATGGTCATATCGACTTAATGCATCTGCCACCTTGTTTGCTTTCCCAGGGTGGTAATGGATTGAGCAGTCGTAATCCTTAATCAGCTCCAACAATCTTCTTTGGCGCATATTCAGCTCCTTTTGTGTGAAAATATACTTTAAAATATTATGATCAGTATAAATATCACACCTTTCACCATAAAGGTAATGCCTCCAAATCATTAATGCAAAGATTACAGCAGCTAACTCCAAATCATGAGTTGGGTAATATTGCTTATTTATTTTCAACTGTTGTGAGGCATAAGCTATCACCATATCAATTTTCATAAGAACAAAACCCAATCCCTTCTCGGATGCATCATTGTAGATCACAAACCTTTCTCCACTACAAGGCAGTGTGAGCACAGGTGCACTGGATAACCTTCTTTTCAACTCCTTGAAATTCTCTTCACATTCCTCCATCCAAACAAACTTAACTCCTTTCTGAGTTAACATAGTGAGTGGATTAGATAATCGTGAAAAATCTTTCACAAAACATCGATAATATCCATCCAAACCAAGAAAACTTCGGATCTCGGTTACTGTTGTTGGTCTCGACCATCTTTCAATAACCTCTGTTTTTGCTGGATCCACAGATATCCCCACTTTTGAGATTATGTGACCCAAAAATGAAACTTTTTGAATGCAAAATTCACACTTGGTAAATTTGGCATAAAGCTTCTCCTTTCTCAGGGTCTTTAATATAATTCTCAAGTGATCTTCATGTTCATCCTTGCTCTTTGAATACACAAGAATATAATCTATAAAGACTACCACAAACTGATCAAGATAGTCTCTAAAGACTCTATTCATTAGATCCATGAAGATAGCAGGGGCATTAGTAAGACCAAATGGCATCACTATAAATTCATAGTGTCCATACCTTGTACGGAAAGCCGTCTTTGGTATATCCTCCCTTTTGACCCTTAATTGATGATACCCTGAATGAAGATCAATCTTGGAAAAGTATTGATCTCCGCGTAGTTGGTCAAATAGGTGATCATTGTGCGGGAGAGGATATTTGTTCTTGATAGTGATCTTGTTATGTTCTCGATAATCAATGCAGAGTCTCATTGATCCATCTTTCTTATTAAAAAGAAGAACAGGTGCTCCCCAAGGTGACACACTAGGGCGTATGAACCCCTTATCAAGATTCTATTGGAGTTGCTTCTTCAATTCATGCAACTCAATTGGGGCCATTCTATAAGGTGTCTTTGAAATAGGAAAAGCACCCGGTACAAGTTCTATTGAAAACTCAACTTCACGATTCGGTGGAAGACCCGGTAATTCATCTAGAAATACATCATCATACACCCGTACAAGGGGAATATTCTTAATCGTGAGTTTATCACCAACCATTTGAGATAAATAACCTTCATTTAGTGGAATCAATACCCATAAAATGGAAGAAATTTCCATTAGAAGGTTATGTTCATCCTTGCATTGATAGACGATCATAGATTGATCTGGAATATCAAATGTGACTTCCCTTCATTGGAAATTGATATGAGCTCCATTTAGAGAAATCCAATCCATGCCAAGAATCACATAAAATTCTACTATTGGAAGGATCACAAGATTTGCAAGAAGCACATTCCCACAAACATCAATCGGAGAATAATTATAAATTTTTTATGCGACTGTTGTGCCATTAGGTGTTGTCACAGCTAACTCAACATATAATTGTTGAGGTAATACGGTGATACCCTTACAAATTCTTCAGAAATAAAGGAGTGGGTGGATCCAGAATCAAATAAAAAATTTGCAACTTTAGAGTGGATCGTAAGTGTACCTTTCACCACATTGTTATCATACTCCACATCACTGATAGAAATTGCATGTGACTTTCCTTTGTCATTAGCCTTAAGAGTTTGTTGACGTCGACCATCATCATCAACCCTTGGATTAGGGTATTTATTGGAATAATGTCCCATCTCCTTGCACTTGAAACATTGATGTGTAGTAGGTTCATTCTGTGTATCCCTTCCTTTGTTTGCATCATTAGACATCTTTTTCCCATCATCACGGCATTCAAATGCCTGATGACCTTCCTTTACACATTTGAAACATTTACTTGTCCCATTAAGACAACTCCCTCCATGTTTCTTTCCACACATTGAGCATAAGGGAAAGCTCATCTTATTTTCAGTGTGATCTTTAGATTTTACTTTGAATTCCATTTTCCTCTTTTTATCAAACCCATATGACTGATGGGTTACTCCAATCTCTATCTCGACTTTGAGATCACATCGAACGATTTCCTCGTAGCTATTGAAGTCCCTTATAGATAACGCCCTTAGAAGACTTGGTTTTAAGCCACTAAATAATCGATTGACCTTACTCTCTGGTTGGATAATAATACCAGAAGCGTACCTTGCAAGTCTTGTAAAATTTGCTTCATAGGTACCAACAGATTCATCATCCTTTTGCTTCAGTTCAAGAAACTCTTTCTCCATCTTTGTTCGGATAATACGAGGTAAGTACTTATTGAAAAATATGTTCTTGAACTCGTCCCATTCCATGGACTCAATTTCATTTCGTTGACTCATATTCTTAATATGATTCCACCATTGATCAGCATCACCTTCCAAAAGATACACTGCTAAGATGACTTTATCATGTTCAGAACATTGAAGAACTGAAAATATCTTTTCAGTAGTACTAATCCATTGTTCAGCTACTAATGGATCAGTAGTCCCGCGGAAAGAAGGTGGGCGCTGACTCATGAAATATTCAACAGAATGTTGCTCTTTCCTTTGCTCGTTTGGAAGTCCTACATGATTTATAGCTTGAGAAAGTTGTGTGATCATGGATACAAGATTTTTCATTCCAGCTCCCATAACGTTTGGTTGCTCAGTGGGACAATCATTGCATTGCCCGTTGCATTTCGCATTAACACGATTCCTTCGGGTTCCAACCATTGACTAATACCAAGAAGAATAGTGTGAGAAACACTAATTATAATAGGAAAACCACATAATAAAGAATAAAATTTCACACTTAAGGCCTTATCCTAGGTTATTCATGGCCATTTCTAAAACACTAATATTGTGTTCTATGCTTAGACTTATCCTTAGGGTTCTTACTAAGGCTTTCACATCCTAGTTTCCAATGGTTGACTATACCTTTCCTCTGATACAAAATATAACGACCCATTATTTATATACATTGTTTTTACTTCAGAAATGAAGCACACTTATTACAACATATAACAAAACCAAGAAAGGACCGTATAGGTATAGTGTCTTTAGAAACTGTGAAACATAAACAACTGGTTCATAAAGCATCTACTTTGCCTCCCATTTATTTCATCATATCTAGAGTCCCTTTTTGGAATATTCTACTTAATAACCTTCTTCTTGACCTGGGGAAACAAAACATACAAAAGGGTGAGATAAAATGCTCATTAAGGGTAAACAAAAGAAATATCAATCACATCATATACATAAGCACATAACTTTTGGAAATCTTAACCTGCAAAAGAGATCATAATTTCATAACATGGGGTAAATCATAGTAGTGAAATGTAATCCCAATAATCATAACTTAAAACATGAAACTTTGTGGCATACACACATAATCATAGAGAATCATTTCTTATTAGTCAAGACTCATTTCCAAGACTATCTTAGTGGACAAAGTCCATTTCTGAACCGAGTTACCCTCGTTTCAGTCCTGCTTCACTGAACTGGTATAACCTACCGTTCCAGCTATGTCTATCTCATGAGATATAAAATCTTTACCCAATGCATTGGAGGAAGATATAGGTCCCATCCATCTCATAATGATACCATTCTTATGTGTGCCACAAAATCATAAATCATTCATCATTGCATAACACATGTATAAAAATGGGAATTTTAAACATCATGACATCATAAAACAATTCATATAAGATAAAGGAATTCATTAAAATAATTCCATCAAAACGTAACCAAATCAATTTAATAATAGGAATAGAAACAGAACCCTATATTATCTTAGATGTAAAATAATTTTGATAAAACACTTGAACTCCATTCTTGTGGAAAATATCCTTTCTAATTCAAAAAAAAATTCCTTTCTTAACATGGCATACACTTATAAACTAAAAGAAGTTGATTATAAATAAACTAGAAAACTTTTAAAGTAATCTTCTTGGAAATAATTTTTTAAAAATCCATTCATGCCATATAAGTTAAAAAAACATTCTTCTCGTACTTTTGTTGGAAAAGTCGAAATGTACCTCGTACGAAAAATGACAAAAGATTATATCCTTTACTAAAAACTCACCGAAGGGTAATATTGGATTTAAAAAAATAGTAGGTGGATGGAAATAATATTATATATTGAGGAAACATGGATTTGGGTGATAAAATACACCCCAGTAAATACTAAAGTATAAACAATCTCGGATAAAAATGATATTGTGATATTTCGATTACCTTAGGTCCGATATGCTTTGTACGTGTCTGAACCTCCTGTATAATAATTTAAATAATGTTATTTACTTATTCCAGAGTCATACATATTTTTATTATATCATATTTGGTCATATTCTTAGCTTCTTAGTAGTAATATTTCATTTCTACTTGTTATTCGGGTGTTTATAACTTTTTTTTCTTAGGCGTGTTTTGTTGAATAAATTCTTATTCTTCTCTTTCGGTTATAGTTAACTCATTTCAAGAATGGTATTAGTGTAATATATATCATATTCATTCATTCAATTAATTTATATAATCATTATGAAATGGAGATCATGTAGAACAAGTCACATCACATCGTGGAGACGGTATTCCGTACGTACGCACGAGTGATGATATCGTTCCTATGATCATGGAATTGTATTGGAGTGTATGTATACTATTTCAGAATTAGTATCACTTTATAATAGTCATATATAGTCATTATTTACACCATTATACCCATCCATGTAAGGTGGTGGTGGAAAATAGATTACACCACGGCGTGGAGACGATATTTCGTACGTACGACGCGCAATGATTTCTTTTTCCGTAGGATGGATAGATGGTGAAATAGGGTTGTTTCATACTTATAATAACATATCAGTATATTATTGATACTGATGTTATTACTTCATAATGAAACAACTAAAATAGAAGAAGTGGAAGAAGAAATAAAGATGAAAGAATCGGTAACAGACATTACCTCTTCTTTGAAGTGCTTCTTTGAGACCTCCTTTTAGGGAAATAAAATAGGTCTTTGAAGAAGACCAGGACCTCTAGTATGTCTCTAGGGAAGTTTATAGGAGAAAGTGTCATGGTTTTGCCGATATTGAAGGCTCAATTTGGTGTGAGGAAGAGAGGGCGGAGGTGCCTTTTTATAAGGGAGGAGAGGGGCACCTTTGGAATAACTAAAAATATTATTTTATTATAAAGTCATGTTCGGTTTTAAATAGCTACAAATTGATTTATTTTAAGGATAAGGTGGGGATGGGTCGAAATACTCTCATCCAATAGAATTTATAAAAGTTTAGGTTCCTATATTAACCTTGTCATGTAGATTTAACATTAAGTTAAATAATTTTACTTTTACTGTGTCTTCTTGTGTTCTGATACTATACGGTTAATAAACATACTATATGCAGCCAAAAGAACCCCAAGTTGTTTATTATTAATATATATAACCTTATCTAAGTCATTTGGCCTAACCTTAGATTTTTATAAATTATATAACAATAACTAATATAATATTTGTTTTAAAAACTATTTTATGTCAATTTTGACACTATTTAGTAATTAATTTTTTTAAAACTCATCACAGAATTATTAGTTCAAATAATGATTATTAAATCAATAATAACATGTCATATTAATCTAGAAAATTAGTGTAATTCATTAAAAGTGTCAAATTACATTTATTTTTGTGTTTATAACATCAATTATGTCAATATTTAATTAATAAGTTAATTACTGCATCATCATTATGTCATAAATAAATTACATTATTTAATGTCTAAAAATTACAAATAAAATACCATTATGTAGGAAATCATTTTATCTTTCTAATGAATATTTATAGTCTAATTTATCTTATGTATAACCCCATATTAAAAATGATTTAGTTATTAAACATTGATTTTAACTATTTTAACCCTTTTTTAAATAAATTAATAACAAATCTCCTAATCTAATCCAAGTGGGCCTAAATGGTCATATTTTATTACTAATTTTGTTTTTGGTCGAATTATACTTGTAAAATAGATTTAGAACATGTGTAAGGGTAATAATAATATCATTTTTACCCTTAATTACCCTATTTACTTTTAACCATGGTAAAAAAAAAGAAAAAAGTTACTTGTCACCAAAAAATTATTTTCATCGCATTGAACCACATTTTACTTACTAAAATCAACTGTGTCACTCATATTTTTGAAATTCCACTCACAGAATCGGTAAAATTATGTTTTATTAAAAATTCAGTTTTTTAACTACCACTTAGTGGTTTTACTATTCATCAAAAATTGAACGTTTTCAGAAATATACCAAAATTTCACCCTAGGATAATTTCGATATTACGAATCCAAAAATGAAGTCCAATTAGAAAAATAAAATTTATAAAATTTCAAAAAGTGGTTATTACTATTCATAACGGCTAGTTTTAATAATATTTTATTAGCATATCATTGTTTAGTGAAACTCGGTATTGCGTATGACGCAAGCTAGCGGGGAAGGTTGCGATTTCTTGTAAAGCAAAACAAGAAAGTGTTTGTGTAGAAAAAGATTCCTTTGATGATTTATATAACATAAAAGTCTCGGGTGTTACAACATGTATTTATAGTCAATATTTTTTTGATATGAAACATTCTCTCAAGAAATAAGTGTCCTCTAGATCAATCCTAATATGGGAGTAATTACCTAACATTGGCATGTTGGGATGTAGATTGAGAATGAAAGATATTGGGACCAAATCAAATAGATTATATGAATAGGAAATTCATATCAATTACTAATTAGACCATGTTATCATAGATTCAATTGAAAATTTATATAGAAAATCATTGGTGGTGTATATATTTTGATGATTGTGGGATGGTATTTCTAAAAATTACTCCATGAAATAAGGTTGTGTGATTTTGAATGAATGGATTGTTTATCCCTATGTATGTTTGTCCTTTAATGATTCATGATCATGAAGGTACTATATCTTTTTACCTATCACATTAACCTAACTTATCTTAAGATCTCACTGTGTTCTATCTATCTCTCATATGGATGTACCTAATTAATCATTCCCCTGTACTAATCCAATAGGATGTACTGCTGGAATATGGACATTCTTATGTTGGAAAACAATATTGTATCATGTATCATGGATATCAAGTAATATATAACTAGAATAATCACAAACAAGATTACTATTAAATTCAATGATGCAACACGGAAACCAAATGTTGTGATGAAACAATGATATTCCCATGTTTTGTGTCAAAGTACGGGATTTTTTATGTAAAATTTCATTTTAAGGGGGTTGGTGTCGACTGTAACACCCCATGATTTTAAAACTATTTCCTTTTAATTAAATGTGATTTATTTGATATATTTCATTACATACTACAATTATTTTATATGTAGAATGTTATATAATTAAATTATCATAAAAAATTAAACTATTACAGAATAGATCTGATATTAGTTGTATAAATTATAATAAACACATTATAGAAGTCATGTATAATTGTTTTTCATAATGAAAATGATTTTAATATTGTAGAATAAATTATAACTCAATTCTTACTATTGTAATATTTTACGTCAATGAAATTAATTCACAAAAAAGTATTTTATTACATTATATTCATGGATGTTATAAATTATTTTTAAAATTGAATAAATTATATTTTATAAACAAATATATCATTTGCTAATTAAACCTATCTAAACTTGCATAAGGTTGTTTTTTTATTTTTTAGAAAGGTTAAAATTTATAATGAATACTAAAAAAAGACCAGTTTTTTAAAAAATAACCATCTCAATTAATGTATTTATGTAGTTTAATTTTTTATTTAATTGTTTTAAATAATTAGTTAGTTAAATTTAATTAACAATAATGAAATAATTGTTTTTAGAATCAGTATAATTCTAAATTTTGGTATAAAAAAATTTTCTTACATAAATATTAACTTTTCTATAAAAATGATTTTCATCACATTTTATGACACGATTATTTATCTAATTCATTTAAATTTTAGAAATTATATTTTATCAAATAGACACATTTTTTCAATATTTTTTTAAATTGAAAATATGGTCTCTATAATTCCTTCACAATAAATAGTCTATGTAGTACCATTTTGTCTCCAGGGATAGGTCAAAACAATTTTACTATTGGGATAAAATATGAGATAAGGGGTATATTTACAAAATGCTATTTTGAATGGTATTTTCTAGTCATTTAACAACCTTATATCATCGTACATTATAAAATTTGTCATTTTTGTTCCATTTGTAATGAATAAGACTATAATTAATATAAATATTTTGAAAAAATGTAAGTGTTTCCTCTCCCACACCTATAAAAGGACACCACCTATCTTATCTATTTCACACATCAATATACTCTTATATATAAAAATACATACCCATATCCTTTCATTTAGTAACTAACCACAAAGGATTGGACTTAGATTTATCACAATACCATACATTTAAGGTTTATGTTATAAGCCTGGTAGGGTTGTTAGTGAAGTGGTATGAATCTTTACTAGGATCCATTAACTTTATTTCTTCATAAAACATATATAATCATTTTTACCCATAAAAACGTTATAAATATTGTTTCATAAATACAATTATAATTTATTATCATGATTTAATAATAATTTTCAACCTCTATTCCATGAAATGACAAGAGAAAATATTGATCAAGGGTATTTATGGACTACTGCCTATAAATAATGACATGATTCATTGTCCATCCCTACCCATAATAGATAATTGAAACTTTTTATGTAAATAATTTATACGATATTTATTATATAATTATTTTTTTCATTATTATGTTATATTAATTATTTTATGTATTTTTGTAAAAAAATGAAAACAATATTTTTGTTTAAGTATGAACTGTCATCTCCATGAAGAGTGTGGTCGTACACCCAAATTCCATGTGTATTTTTTTAAATTTAAATGAGATTATTTATAGACCATTATATGAGCTGGAGGATGATTATGAGGCCTGGAGTGGATGTAATTTATTTTTGAACTGTTTTAAAAGTTCATTAAATAATAGTGCGACTTGGTTTTTCTAACTTCTTAATCAGTGCTCTGATCTGATATATGAGGGTATCGTTGAAGTAAGAGCATTAGGATTCACCTAAGAAGGGTCTAAAACAGACCAGTTTGAGTAAATTGAAAAATATAGTTTTTGGGACATTTAGAAGAAAAATCAACTAACATAAAAAAGTTATTTTATTATTCTCACTTCATATTTATGCTATGACTCATCAGAACTATGGTAAAATGAAGAGGCAAAGCTGAATCCATTAATGAAACTCAATAAAGAATCAATGTGTCAATAATGAAATGTTCGTCACATCTTAATTCTATTAATAAATTGGGATTCATGGTTGATAAACAACCATGGAATTCCTCTGACAAACGATGAAGAAAACTACTCCAACGATGAATGCTGGTGAATCAGAAAGTGGTGATGACACCCTGGGAGAAAAAATTGTTGGAGAGACTGACGTAAAATCAACCATAACCAATAATGTTTTTCCATAGTATGAGTATAAATCTGAGTGATTGTTTTCCCCTGTTCATCTATTCAAATCGATGAACTTGGATCAACTCACTAACTAGTTGATATTCCGATGAATTCTTCTTTTGGGATTAAGAAATATTATTGTGGATTTGATATCAACAATTAATTAATGGTGATTTGAATAATGTTTCATGATACTTCTAAAAAGATAAAATTCAGGCCGACATGAACAAAGGACAGTTTTTTCATTGGGTGTTCTTTGTGATCCCCCCTCTCTCTTTCAATTCTTTACCAACAGACCCACATTATCAGGTTATATATTTTCCAGGGGGATTCTAAAGGAGTTCGGATACATGAAGAGATGTAAAAATGATTAGGAGTACGTGGAAGCGATAGTGTCACACCAATAAAACTGGAAGCGCAAAAAATCAAAACATAGATCACATAAGGGAGCCCGGTGGCCCACAACAGTGTAGGGGTGGTGCTGGTGAGGTGCCGTATCGATTCGAGAACCTCACGGGGCGGACCATGGTGTGATATGAAAACACGGTCCACACTGGACAATATTTGGATGGGAGGAGACCGACCTCAACTAACAATGTGGCTTCCTGAATGGGATAACAACATGGCTTCTGGGTTGCACCCATGTTGACTCGCCATGCGAGATGGGATGTATTGGAATGGAGGCCTCCATGTGGATCGACTGAAAGAAACTGCTCTGACTAATTTAAAAGGGGCTAGAGAATGCACACTAGGTCACTGGATGACCTGGTGGGATGGACCTGAAACCAAACTGGGCTAGGTCCAGGAGGCCCAATGTACCTGGCCAATGGGCCTAATTGGATTAGCTCAGCCCAAACCCAACATGTTGGGTCTCGTTGGCCAAATCATGTTGGGTCATGTGGGACCCAAGGCCATATTGGTTCGGGTCGGTCCAACCAATTTGGACTGGGCCTGCACATAACTGACCGTTGTTTACTAATAAATCAATATCCTTCGGACCAGGCATATGATTGACACGCTGTCTATGGCGTTGCAACCATTCCCACAAGACTATCTTTTGGTATAATCTATGTGACTTTTCATGGCCTTATAGATATGAATTATGGTTTGAGGAGTAGATTATCCTAGAATCAAGCACACTAGAGAGCAGGAATCTTATCATCTACTATTACACGAAGGATATAACGTTCAGATCTCAGGGTCCAGTAGCCGAGCGGGGCTTAGTGGATCAATAGTCGAGTAAACCATAGTGGTTTAGTAGCTGAGCAGACCTCAGAGTTCTAGTATCTAAGTGAAACATAGTGGTCTATTAGCAGATTGGACCTCATGGTTCTAGTATTAGTGAAATCCTTAAGGGTCCAGTAGTTGAGTCGACCACAGTGGCTTAGTATCCTAGTGGAACTCATTGGTCTAGTGGTTTAGGGGATGTTAGTGGTCCAGTAGTCGAGAAAACATCAGTTACTCATCAGTGATGTGTCCCGTAGCAATACCATATGATTCACCTTCATGAAAAATAATATAACTTTCTATACTTTGTGTTATAACTAGAGTGATCTATCTTTTCATTGTGGTCTTCCTTGGTAATCTTTTTTTCGTTTTTCATTTGGGGTTTTGTGTCCTTACTGAGTATTGATTACTAACCCCATCACAGGGATCACCTCAACGAGTCCTGTCTCGTGCAGGTGATTGAGGATTCAATGGAGACCCTGGTGGTCCGGGACCAGGTGGTGATCAGTGATATGGGATGGACGATTGTACTTCTTTAGCTACAGAAATCTACCATTCACCCATCCTTCAGGTAGGATATTGAGTAGATGGATCCTAGTAGCTGATCATTCCATTGTGGGTTTGGGCATATATTTTAGAATCTTTGTACTTTTAGTTTGTATTGTTCTCTAAATATTCATCTCAATGATAGTTGTGGTTTACTTTATGTTTACATTACATAGTTTAATATTTGTGTGTGTGTATAGGTTTAAATTCAATAACTACCCTTTTTTGGATATGCCTACTCGGTGCTAGTCGCTAGCCTCGGCCAATATATGGAGTGCTTGTGTTAATAATGGAATAGGCCATGAGGTACGGTTCATGAAAAAGTGTTATCATAGGTGGTAAGTTGTACCAGAAGAGCAATGAGTCTGTAAAATTTTATGGGGAATCAGTGTTTTGTTTTTCTAGATCCTAATTTAGACTAGGGAACCCATTGTTAGTGCGACAACTAATGTATCCATAGACTAGGACCCTTAATTCGACATTCCAACTTCGTATTTAAAAAAACTACTTTCATGCATCTTTGAATGTTTTATCATGATCTTTCTAGTGAGATTAAACTCAGGAAGTATGATCTATTAATTGTGATTGATCTTGATCTCTTTCTGGATGCCCCCACACAGATAGTCAGTTAGGATTCAAGTGTGTCACCACGAGTATGGTCTAAAGATTGATAAGGCTTATGTACAAGGACAGTTGCCTATGATGGAACCTCCCAGATGAATCCCAGCTATACCACTGCCTGTTGGTCAGTAGTTACTACTAGAGCTACCGGTAGAAGATGCATATCGGCTCAATTCCATACAAATGTTCCAGAGACAGAGACATCACAGGTTCATGGGAGAGACAAATCCTCATGTTTTTGAGGATTTGATGGAGGCAGTGATGTGTGTCTTTGGCTTATTGAGGATATCAATAGACTAGATTTCAGTTCTATACATGAGCCCTATGCATGTCTCGGAAGAGTGATGGTTGAGTTTTACTATAGAGAAACATGAGGATGTGACCCTCATCTAGTCTTGCATCGATCAACTTATCAAGGAGGGGCTATTCTCCACAAAATTGCACTCAACAAACATGCAAGACCTACTTCACCTAAAGCAGGACAGTTTTACACTAGCTGAGTACTCTACAAGTTTCACATACCTCCCCCATTACTCAATAGATATGGCACGAGACCCTTTCGTTAGGGCCCGCGCTTCGACCAGGGACTCTGAGGGGAGATCATGGCATCGATGATTACCCTCAGCACCCCTACATAGTACGGGTGCTGGAGCGAGATCTACTAGTGCAGATATTCTTCACAAAGCATGCATTGATGGGGGGTCTACCACTGGGCGATATGTGGTCAATTCATCTATGGTGGGTAGATGAAAAATTATGTAGAGGCTCAAATGGGCTATACCATTATGCATATGGATCCAAGACTTAGGGTCAGAGGTATGAGGATCCCGGGGTAGAGAGAGTCATCATATTAGTTGAGTATGCTACACATGCGGTGAGCATGGAAGCATGGCTCGACATTGCCCGACTCACCATGAAGAGGATTGATATATTGTCGAGGGACCACTAAGGCAGTATCCAAGATAAGAATAGGTTAGTGATCTAGATGAAATACAAGGATGAGGAGAGGGAGGAGTGATAGGAGGTGGGAGAATGTACGAGGAGCCACCACCACCACCCCTAGGTGGTCCACAATGGACTCCAGGATAAGGTGGGTAGGGGTGAGATCAGCTTCAAAAAATTGACGCCTATGGTCCCAACGTCCTATATATGATACGAGGTACGATATAGGTCTTATCCACTTTAAGTACACATATTATAGATACATGTTATAGTTACTATTTTCTTGCCGTGAATCTTGTTCAGAGATCGGAGATTCTGATCGTGCTCTTAGCTCAATCCTTATGATTATAGACTTTTATGGTAGGGGAATCGATGATAACAAACATGTACAAAAATTGTGATATTAGTACTGGAGGAGAGAGATTAGGTAGGGATCTTCTAATTGTATCGTTGAGTCCAAATGTCGTCATTCTAGGTATAGAAAATCAATCAATAGTTCATGCTATGATCGACTATTTTAGAAACGTAGTGTGGTGTGTCTGCAAAGATGGTAACTGATTATCCTTGTCTAGAAAGAAGGAAAATGGTGCAGCGTGAGATGGAATCCCACATATGAGGTTTTACCTGCTCACTCATCAGTTGGCTGGCACGACCCTCAGTTTCTTGGATGAGATGATTCAATAGTTTCCTAAAGTGGTGGATGTGTACAAGGACATCTTTCTAGAGAATTTTTCACGACTACCTCCTCATAGAGAGGTAGACTTCGGCATTGATCTATACCCCAGGATAACACCGATATCTATAACTGAATATAGTATAGCACCCATATAAATTTAGGAGCTAACGGTATAGTTGGAGTATGTTAATGGGAAGGGGTTCTTAAGACATAATGTTTCAATATGGGTAGTCGAAGTTTTGTTCTCCGTGAATGAAGATGAATAATTGTGGTTGTGTGGGGAATTTCATCACCTGAACATTTTGACATTGAAGGACAAATATCCTTTTCCATGGATTGATGACCTCTTTAATTCGCTGAAGGTAGCAAGATGGTTCTTGAAGATGGACCTCAGATCATGCGATCACCAGCTTCGAGTATGAGACAATGACATCTTGATGATGGCTTTCAGATGTCACTATAGTCTCTATGAGTATATAGTTAATCCATTTTGAATGAAGAACACCCCAACATTGTTCATGGTAGTCATGAATATGTTCTTCAATCCATACAAAGAATTTTTTGTAGTGTTATTCATTGATTACATATTAGTGTATTCAGTATCTGAGGGGGAGGAGGTGATACTCCTGATGATAGTTTTGGACACACTCTGGGAGTACCATCATTATAGAAATATATTTTTGTGTGAGTTTTGGATACAAAATGACCACTTACTAGGACATGTCATCTTAGAGGTTGGATTTGTGGTGGATCCAATGATGATTGAGGCGGTGCATTCATGGTATCCATCTAGGACTGTTACCATTGTGCGGATTTTCCTTAGGTAGGATGGGTACTTTCATAGATTTGTAATAAACATCTATAAAGTGGATACACCAATGAAACAATTTATGGAGAATGTCAAATCTATCATGTGGGTTGAAATATGACATCATATATTTTAGTAGCTGAGGAAGATCTTGAATAGTTCCACTATCTTGAGGCTACCATAGGAGGGCGCGGATTATGTGGTGTTCTATAATGATTCTAAAACCAAAAATGGTTGTTTCCTCAAGAATAGAAAAGTAGATATTTCTTATGTCTCATGAAAATTGAGACCACATGGGCAGAACTATGTGAATCGTGACATTGAGCTGGTAGTGGTTGTTTTCACTCTGATATTATAGTGACACTGCCCTATGAGTGAATGAATCATCATCTAGTCAGACCAAATGAGTATCATGTGTATATTTTGATAGAAGTATCTTAATATGAGATAGCTACATTGGATAGAGTTCCTCCATGACTAGGACTTTGAGATATTCAATACTTATAAGGAGGGGAATTTGGTGGAAGATTCCCCCAACATGAGATTGACTTCACATCTACTAAACTAGGCCTCATAGTTGTAGGCCTCTCTTCAGATATCCTTCATGGATAGAGTGGATAAAGAATTTCTTCAATTGATGTTAACTTCCCCTCCACTCTTACATGATTCAAGGAGGCAGAACACAGATATGTCAGCTATGAGACTACCCATGCCCAGATGTTCATAGGGCATGCCCATGATGGATGTTCGAAAGGTGGGGAGAACATCATCCTTGTCAGAGGAAACACAGTAGTACCAGTGTCATTGTGTGAGGAAGTTTTTATGGAGTTCCATATATCCCATTTGGTGGTACATCAAGGTGTGGAAAAGATGTACCAGAACCTTCGACTTTAATATTGGTGGCTGGGAGTGATGACGGTAGTGTAAGAGTTTATCTCGAGATGCCTCACATGTCAACAAGTGAAGGTTGGAAAACAAGTTAAAGTAGGATTGACACAACCCCTCTAGGTACTGGAGTGGAATTGGGATGGTATATCGATGTACATTGTGATGGTATTACCATTCACAACCAGGGGGCTTGACGCAATTTTAGGGATTGTTGACTGACTCAAAATTTCATCACACTTCTAACCCATCAGGAATAAGGGTTCTTGTAGAGATCATACGACGACTCTATGTAAAATAAATAGTTCTATTACATGGGATCCCATCGACAATAGTCTCAGATCGAGACACATGTTTTACATCCCTATTTTGGAAGATATTGTGGGAGGAATTTGGGATTCATCTTCCATTTAGAACATTGTTTCACCCATAGATGTGTGGTTAGGTGGAGAGAACCATAAATACCATGGAGGACATGATTCATTATTGAAATCTTTATTGTGACCTCCATTGGGAGGGCCACTTACCACTAGTGTAGTTTTTGTACAACAACAACTACAACTCGACAATCGGTATGGAACCCTTTTGAGTAACTGTTTGGATAACCATTCAAGTCAACGTTATCCAGGGTAGACTCAGGAGAGTCAGAAATAATGGTTCTAGAGATGGTATAGGCTATCCATGAAAAGATGCGGGTCATCTGAATGTAAATGAAGACTACATATAGTTGAGAAAAATTATATGCTAATATTCGATAAGGACCCTAGGAGTTTTAAGAGGATGCCACTTATTTCTACAGGTCTCCCCCCAATGATAAATATATTGATTTTTCATGGGAAGAAGGATATCTCTGAGGTTCATTGAACCTTTCCTAATTGTACATAGAGTTTTAGAGGTGGCTTATCACTTTTCTCTACCTCCACAAATAGAGAGGGTGGATGAAGTCTTCTATATATCCCTGCTAGAAGATATGGGCATGACCCATCTCATGTCTTGACCATTGAAAGTTAGACATTGAAGAGGGGATGACATTTTCAGAGTCTATGATAGATATTGAGGATCGATAGGAGGAAATCCTTTATGGATAGTCAATTTTATTGGTGTGTGTTCAGTGGTAGCATATAAATATCTAGGATAGCACTTGGGAATCACAGGACCAGTTCCGTGCTCAGTACAAAAATTTGTTTGTTTAACTCTTCTTTTGGATTACAATGACTTAAATACCTAAGGTTGAGGGTAATTTAATACCCTATAAATACATGTAAAATTTTTGTAACAGAAATTGGAATATTTTGAGACTAAGATCTGAGACGAAACATGATTCCATTTCTTATATTGACTAGAATAAATTTTCAACCTATTTTTAATGTTCATTAACTAATAGTGTCGGTGGGTTTTTATATCATCTAAATCAGTGCATAGATCAGAAATCTGAGGGGATTATTGAACTCAATGAATCAGGATTTTACTACGAACGGTCTAAAATCATCTCAAATGGGTTGTCTAAAAATGATTGTTTTTGGGACTTTGAGAAGAAAAATAAAATAACATAAAAATGTCATTTTATTATTTTATATTCATTATTTTGTAGTGACTCATCTGTGTTTTGGTACAATAATGAGGTGATGCAAAATCCATTAATGAACCTCGTTAATGAATAATCTTGGATATTATTCAATGCCATCACATCTTGCATCATTAATTATAAAGGGATTCAGGGTTAATAAAAAACCTTGGAATTCCTCTAACGAATTGCAAACGAATCCTCTCCAATAATGAATGTTGTAGAATCAGAGTTCAACGACGTCACCCATAGAGAGTAGATTTGGGATTAGATATCCCCATACAATGACATATAATACACATTGAGCAATATTGTTTTTCCTTGGTAGGGGATTAAATTAGAGAGATTGTTTTCCCCTATGCATCCCTTTTAATTGAACAATACAGATCAAATAAATAACTAGTTTATCCACAAATTAATTCTTATTATGGGATGGGGAAATAATATTGTGGGTTTGATATCAGGATGTAAATAATGGTTTTTGGAATTATACATCATGATCGCTCAATCAGGAACAATTATCTGCTGATACGAACAAGGGCCAGTTAGTTCATTGGGGTTTCATTGTGATACCATCTCTCTATCTCTCTCATTGTTCTTCACCAATGTACCCATGAGGCCACATCACATTATTTCTTGGGGATTCCAAATGATTCCAGACTTTTAGAGCAATGGAAAAATGTAAACGAGTACACTACAGTGACAGTGGCACCTGGAAAACACAGAATCGCAAACAGATCAGAGAATAGATCATCAAAGCAAGTCGGGTGGCCCTAAAGGAGACTATCGATAAGCCAGAACACCCATGTAGAACGCTATTACATCAGATGCCACAACCACTAGGGGTTATTCCGGTGTAGGTGGGAGACACCAATCAAGCACCACGTTGATTTGAGTGGCTAGCGGGGTAGGTCATGGGGTGTGATAGAACACAGTCCATAATCAACTACAAGTATAGGGGAGGCAACCGACCCTAGCTGTCCTCGTGGCAATGTGAAATATATTCATGTGCGTTGTTCAGGCTTGAAAATTTTCAGCTCGCCGATGGGGGTCATACTGATGGAGTGAATCGGGCAGATGGGAAGCCTGGGATGGAGGAGAACCAACCCACCATGCGGTCCCAGATAGATAGGAAACATAGATGTTGTGCCGCCAAGTTGGAAAGACACTAGAACAACTATGTCAGAATAAAATGGAGAATTCGGACTGGGTCGCTGGCCGACCCCACTGGCTAGACCTCATCCGGAACTGGGACTAGTGCCGAAAATACCCAATGGTCCTAGCCACTGGTCCAGGCTATACTAGGTCATCCCAAACCCCATTGGGTCAGGTTGGGTCGTCTGAATTGGGGCATGTCATTCGGGACCCTAGGCAGTCTTTTTCAGGTCAGTCCAACCATGTCGACTTGGCCCAAATGCAACCAGTCCAATTTTGCTAAAACATCAATATCATTTAGACCAAGCATCTGATTGATTTACTATATTTGGTGGTCAGACCATTGAAAATAGATGGTTATTTAGGTATAAATTATGTGAGTTTTTCTGTCACTCGAGATATGATCAATGGCTTGAGGAGTGTATTCCTTCAAAATCAATAACACATGATAGAGGGAATCATGCTCCTGGCTGTGATATGAAGGATAGGATGAGAAGACCTCAGTGGTCCAATAGATGAGCGAACCTTAGTGGTCCAGTAGATGATATAACCTCATTGGTTTAGTGACCAAGGGGACCTAAGTGGTTGAGTAGTTGAGAGGACCTCAGGGTCCAGTATCTCAGTGGACCTTAGTGGTCCTCCAGCTGAGCGAACTTTAGTGAACCAGTAGCCGAGCGAACCTTAGTGGTCCAGTAGCTGAGAGGATATTTGTGGTATACCATCCTAGTAGACCTTAGAGGTCCAGTAGCTAAGCATAACTTAGTGATACTACCGCTAAGTGAACCACAATGACTCATCATGGATGATTCCCTCAACCATACAAGATAAATCAACATTACGAATGATAATCATTGTTTCTATACTTTTTGTTTAACTGGTGTGAGATAACATTGCGTTGTAATTTTTCATTATGGTATTTCCTTGTGGTATTTACATTGTGGGTTGGGATCCCTACATAAAATTTTCTTAGTCACCCCTACATGGGATTATCCTGCACGTGTCGTGTCTCGTGTCAGTGATCGATTCTTCGACAAATAACCGGGTGGTTTGGGACCCGATGGTACATAATGAGATGGGACGAACATGTGTATGTATAGAAATACATGAAGATAAGCTTCTCCTAATTTTTAGATAGGGTCTCGAATGGATGTACCATGGTAGTTGTACTTTCCTTTGTGGTTTTGGGCATGAACTATAGACACTTGGTACTTTCAGTTTGCAATGTACTATCAATATTTTTATATGTGACAGTTTTTTTTACATTGTGTATAAATTATGCAATTGGAACATTTTGAATTTGTGAAGTATTAATCGAAATGAATTATATTTTTTTATATGCCTACTCAGGGTTAGTCTCCATCCCCATACAAAAGGAAGGTGCACTCGGGGTAGTCATGGCATGTCCCTTGGGCGACGGGTCATGCCAATGGTAGTTTATTTTTCATTATTTAAATTTTATTGATGGCCATAATAATGTATATAAAAAAAAATATTATATTTATATATTTATTAACATTAATTATATCATGGAACCACGATTAATGTAAAATAAATTTAACTATCAAATAAAAACTATCAGAAAAAATTAAATAGCTTACACATGAAAACTATAATTTATATTTGGAATAATTAACTCGTTTGAATTTGCATTTTATAGGAGTGTAAAATATGATATTAAAAGTATGTATATGGTTCTGGAATATAATTACAATCAATATCTATTATTCATAATGTTATAGAATATATGAATATTGTGAATGCTCTTGAAAGGGTTTGACAATACAAAAACATTTTTATCAAGATAGGTTAGAGTAACTTTTCTAATGAAAAACTTATGTGATCAATAATTTAAAGAACTATTTCCAATAGTTATCATACAATTACTACTAGAGAATTAATTTTCTATTTTATTTATCTCACATTATGTACTCATGAGAATGGCTGTTTTTTACAGAACATATTCCTTTTTTCAATATGATCAGATATATCATTTACTCATGTCCATATTTACACATATATATTTTGAAGAATTTATTTTATATTATATATATATTAATTAGCTAAATTTATACATATATCTTACATTAAATAAAAATCCTCAAATGGTATATTGTTTTCACATTCTAAATGAGGTACCTTTTACTAAAGGTGTAAATAAAATATTTGTTTAACTGTATATTATGTTACCATATTTTACTGATGTCTTTGAAACACTTTTATTTAATGAATCCTTTTTTCCATTATTATTTTATTTGAAAATCCCTTAATGTTTTTCTATTTGTAATATTTAAAATTATTGAATTTAAAATGAAATTGGTATTTTCAACACATAATTTTCAAGTGATATTTTAATTAAATTTTCATATATGATAACATCATTTGACATTACATAATATTTAATTAAGAAATTATTATATGATATTTTTTTATTCATTGTTAGGATGGATTATGGTTATGATGAGAAAATACTGTTGATGACTATTTTCCTTTCCCTGGTTTATGTTATGATAGAATAATAAATGTTTTCATAGTACTATGGTATATAAATGGATGTACTTTGATTATGTTACAGGTTGGTATGTTATATATCTCTAATGAAATGTGTAATGATTAATATTTTATTATCTAAAATGCTACATGGGAGGTTATACCAATAATAAAAGAGGGTACATGTGATGTTCTCCATGTCCCAAAGAAGGTATAGTGGTTGTTATCCCAAGCATGACACGTATTGAAAATATTAGTATGTGTACTTTACATATGATAAACATGATTAATGATTATGAATATTTTTTTTTGACATTTTACTATCATAATTTAAGCTCTAATGGGTTATGTTGGTGGATTTATTTATGATTAATGTATAAGGAACTACCATGTTTTATGCCATGACTCATGATTTTGATCAAGGAATTTTTATGATTGTTTTCAAATGTTATGATCATGTTCTCATAATTCTATTATCAGGTTATAAATAAATTCTCATTGATATATAACTTGTTTACTAGTATTTTGGTTTTTAGATTACTTATTATTATGATACCTTTTCCATAGGATATGAAAGAAGTTTTTATATTTTTTTTTGTATATAAAGTTTTCTAGTTCTGAATGTCTTAGTGGGAGATGATGTAAAAATTTTATTTAACTATCATTTGTGTCCATGATTCCTAAGATACTAAATAATTATTGTTCTGGTGTGGACAATAATGATATATATTAAATATTCATCTAATAAGATGTAGTAATTTTCAATGTAATTCTGGGCACTCAACAATGGGGTACTATGTTTTTGTTTCCTACATAGAAATAAATCATGAAGTCATAAAACATAATTTTTTTCATACAAATAAGATGTTTCATGTTCGACTCTTATTTATTAAAAATATAATTAAAATCTTTTTTATTTTTATAAATTAAAAAAAATTACTCTACATAAATTATGTATGCATATTTTTAATGAAACAAATACCAGATTCAGTTCATGTTCATTAGTTGGATAATTTATCTCAATATGTTTTTATTATAATGATGTGTATTTCATTACCTAATCATCCAACACAAAAAATATTCACTTTAAATACTCATCTTTGAATATTTAAACAAAAAATTTATATATGGAGGGAAAAAAATTGAGCATTAATTAATATTATTTTCAACCATTGTAAAATGCATCACATTATTCCATCCATAGGAATTTATCTCCCCTGCAATTTAGCTTAATTTTTATACTATATATTTGATAAATGTTTTCAATATACCATCAATAATATTCCACTTTTCTATGAAAACTATGATTCTCTATCAAATGTTAATTTCTTGTCCATTTTTAAAATACTTTAGTTTTAGATTTTAAAATAGTTATTCAATTTTAATTTACAATATGCACATGGAAGGAGACTATCCCAAACATAACTAATATTTTCAAAATTTTCATTATATGATATTTTTAATGAATTGTTGTAGAAAAACCCAAAAATTTGTCTCCAGATAATATTAAATTTTGTAATGTATTTGAATTATTTCAATAAAAAAATTTATAAATTCACCTAATAAATCAAGAATAATATAATTCCCCAACCTCAGAATCCAAAATCCGGGGCATTATTTAATTAAACTAGAATAGATAATGGCTCAAATCCCAAGGGACTGTATAGTTTTTAGTTTTGGAATACTAGATTATATAAATTATAGCAGAGTTACATTGGGAAAAGAATATAAAACATGATACACAATAAATGAAATATGATTTATCCATCATATCTTATTCATTGATTTCTTCTTCATATCCATGGGAAAGGAAACTTAATAATTGTGAGATAAACAGATCAAAAATTTTATGTATTGTGGTATAAAATATAAATCAAAAAGAATAATAATCATGTCAATTTAAATATTTGATAAAAATTATATTCACATAAAATGATAAGGCATAACCAAAATGGAAATATAATAAACTAAAACAGATTCCATTCAATCAATAAAATGATAATAGAAAATATACATAGACATGTAAAATAAAAAATTTCATGGATAAAAAAACTATAATTGGGGTAAATTAGTATTTATTGAATTCCATGTTTATTGGTAACATGGTATATTTACCATCATTACCTATCACAAGACGGTTTAACATATCGGGAAAAACCCTATCGAATTTGAATAAAAAATTTATCTCATGAGAAAAATAATTCATTGAGGGGAAGTAAATAACCAGGACCCACATGTGTCATACATATCCACAATATTTCTCCTATATTATGTAACCTATATAATTCATGGAAAATGATCATTATATAATACCCATATTGAATAACTGATACAAGTTTACTAATAACTCATAGTTAATAAAATAACATTAAAAGTGAACTCCCTATGTAAAAATAGTATATAGTATTGGAAATAATAATATCTATTTCATGAGAATAATAATATTTAATTAAAATTTAATTTTCAACATCAATGATCACAATTATTTGATTTTTACAAGATAAATTTAACAATCATAAAAGAATGTGATATAACAAAAGTTATGTTTAGAACATGGAAATTTTAATGTCAAAACCCCTTGGATGACAAAATTAAATATAAAACCATTGATATAATTAATATTAAATTAATTATGATATAATATATCAAAATGGTCATTATTTACACAATATAAAAGTGGTTATAATGGTGTATGCCTCATGGAAATAAATGTGAGACCAGAATCCATTACCATTTCATTCTTTTTTGTGTTTGAAATTTAAGATCATAAATTTTTCTTTAAACTTGATACTAACTAATAAAATAATAATAATAATATTTATTATCTCATATATAATATTATTAAATTACCTTATTACCCATTCAATTAAAATATTACATTAGTTTCACTATTTTGGGTGTTAATTACCTAGTTTTTCAAGTATGTATTGACTACATATTTTTTCCCCTATTATATAGATCATGTTTTAAACATATCCAAAAGTGAATTAAATATTTATTTTTAATATATAGTGGTTATATATTTATTTATAACTATCCACAATTTTTGGATAAGTAATTGAAATGCACCGATCATTTAGATTTTAGGTTGTACGTACACATGAACACTACATCCATTTACATTCCATATTAAATGTTTTTAAAATAAAATTATATCTAAGTATATAATATTTCCAATATCACATCTATGTAATATATTTCAAATATATTAATTAAAACAATCCATTACATGATCCATGTATTGTTTGAAAGAATCACATCCCTTTGAGGATACAATAACCCACATGTCCACAAACAATGTAATCGTATATAAAAAAATTGAAAGAATATGTATATAGGTTATCTGTAAAATTTATTAAGCATAAATAAATTATAAATATCATATAAATCATATATAAACACTATGTTCTTCAAAATTCCCACCATGATAGGTTGTATAGGAAAAATGAACAATCATCTTTTTGTGAGACGGTGGTTCACTGTACACATAAACAGTAGGTTTATTACCTATTAGACTGATTTGTGTATTTCTGATGGTCTACCACACAAATAAATTACATCATGGTATATTTAGAACACTGTTGTAACTATATAATAATGTAATACTAATCATTTAGGCATGGAAGATATTAATTAAAATAAATGATCATGCGGAATTGGTTACATTTTTTTGGATAACTACTTTTGGAATGTAAAAATGGAATTACATAATAGATTTATAACCAGAAGGATTTCTCTAGGAAAAGGGGAGGAATTTGGGTATAAAATTTGAGAATATTTTGCATCATCCAAAGGGCTTGAAAGGTGTGATCAAGTAGGAGGGGTGAGTTACTTTTTATAGAGCATGAAGAGTGGAATTATTATAATTATTTTAAAATGGAATTCAACCCACGTTTTTAATATGATAAGTGGATCCAATAATACTAAAAATAATATATAATTGATTAAAGGTTCTATATATGGATAAAAAATACCATTTGGAAAATTACATAGGTCATTTTTCACATATATTTTATTACTTTTTGTATAATAGTTCTAATTTATATTTAAAACCAATAAAAACATAATTTAAATGTATAAATAAATTAATAAAAAAATTAAATTTTTTAATATAATTCAGTATTTCTCAGTATTCATCATAATATAAAACATCACAAAAATTTACCAAAAATTCACCCTAAACTAATTCTATTGATTTAATTTAAAAAATGACGTTTATTAGTTTATATAAATTTATTAATTTTTCAAAAATTGTTAATAAAAATGTTTCTCTATTAAAAGGAGGTAAAGGATCCTTTATTAGATATGGCTTTTTATGCATACAATTTTTTCTTCATAACTTACCAAAATCAAATATTTTTTTATGAATGTTAAAATATTTTTATTGAATATATAATATATATATATATATATTAAATTTTTATCACTCCTTAATTATAAATAATTTAATTTATATGGTTTAAATTAAATTATGAGCATAAAAATAGTTTTTTATAAAAACATTCCTTTTATATTCAATTGGTTTTTATCTTAATTTCTAAATAATTTGTATCTAATAAATATAATAATATATTTTTTAAATTTAGTCACTCCCACACAAAACCATAAATTTTATGTATTTAATGTCTCTTATTATATAAAATATTATTTTGTATTAATATCATATTATTGACCTTGTGTGTTATGCATGCTAACGAGGGATGTTAGTCTTCCTTGAAATGCAAGATAACCATGTTGTTACATATAGAGAATAATAAACATAATTTTGTGTGTATAAGACGATTAACTTGTTGATTTATATAATGAATTATATTAATCAAATTTAAATTTATTCTAAAATTAATATATTATAATATCTTATGGTGTTACATTCTCCCCGCGTTAAATAAATTACTTCTTTGAAAATTTAATTTGATCTAAGTATTCAATGGATTGATGTTTTAACATAAAAAATTGTTGAAAAATGAAAATTTTAAATAAGGTTAATAACCCATCCCTTTAATTAGAGATATTTTGAATCACAATTGTCATGTAACTAGGTTCCCTAGATGAAGAACATAGGTGTAAAATGGAAACATTGATATGGAAGAAATATCAAACAATCATGTTATGATGGGAAATTATAGAGAGCATGTTTAGTTGAATGACTATAAATACAAATCCTTACACCACTATTATGAAAAGGTCATGGATATCACCAAAAATTATGATAATGGAAAGTATTTTGTTTTTAATGACCATTTTTTATGGTTGAAGAATTGTTTCCAATATAATAACATGAGTATATATATATATATATGTATATATTTCATGAAAAACATATTATCCTTTTTTGATCCCTAAACTATTTGTATGTCATTTTGATGCATAGGATGCATCATATGGTCAATTTATATGTTGAAATCAATGAACTCATCCAATGATCTAGTTAAACAACTTCATAAATTGATAACTTTTCCAAAACATTATGATCCAACATTATACGAAGAAGGTATCCAAATTTCCCAAATGAAGATATCAAAAACATGAAGTGGTTTTTAACTATCAAATACAAACATGTCAATTTTGAAATAACATTAATTACCATACAACCTTATTGAAAAAAATCATTACTTCATGTTATTTAAATTGGATGGAGATTATTTGATATATTCCCTAAATCATTAAATGATGTAAATTCCGTTAATTATTTCATAAACCACATTGTCAATAAATCATTATATATTTTCAAGATAGTCAAAACATATCTGATTTACATTATCCAAACCATTAATTTCATTTTCCAAACATCGTTGTCTAAATATTAGGATCATATTAATGGTTGTGTTTCACACAACCATGTTTTTAAAAAAATGTATTCCATTATAATGAATAACTTTTCATAGTACTATTAAACATATGATATTAAATAATTAATTAAGAGTACTACATTTCAATCCTCATGTATTGAATAATTATTATAACAAGTATACTATTGATAAAATACTAAAATTACATGATTCTTGAATCTAAACACACGAACATTAATCATTCCTCTTCATTTTTTGTATTATCTTAATTATGTCCCAGATAATTTTGCCTCTTTTGGGGTATACTAATTTGACACATATGAAAATGATTTTCATTTTAAACCATATATTATATAGGATGTATTTCAGAATTTAATTTTCATTCATTCACATTTAATCAAAATCATGGCTTCCTTTTTCTAGAAACATACAATCAAATCCCATTCCCTGCAAAATAGTTCTAGGGTGTTTCTTCACATAGTTATCACATGTGGAAACATACTAATTTCCATTGTTCTCTGTATACAAATTTTATCATTCCATACTCATGTTTTATTGCATTAAATTAATTCCATATGGGTTGAAAAATTCATTTACCAATGTTTTATCTAATGGTATTTTGTCCACCATTATTGAGAATGAAAGGGATACAATTTCCATTCATTATATTTTCCTTAACAAACTTACTAAATAATATACACTATAGTTAATATACATTGTTTAGGATCATTTTTTTTATGAACCATTTATGAATGATGGAATTCACTAAATTAGTTAATATCATTATAAAAAATAATTTATAATCTGAAAACATGTGAAATACATAACCTATATTAAAAAAGATTCATTGATCTAGTACCACAATCATAAACATGGGTTTTTTTCGGGGACATCATTACATTCAAATGAATTATAATGGTTTATAAATAAAATAATAATTATCCAAAAAATATCCGTTAAAAATGTATGGCCAAGTGCATAGTCTCGAATTTTATCACGTAACAGATTATGAAGACTTAGATTAGACACACCTTGTCAGAGTTATTAACCACAGGTACATCTATGCCTAAACCATTTCCACTAGTAGTATATTCACATACAGTCATGAACTGTATATTACCAAAACACTAATATGTTCTTCCAATCATATCCTCAAATTTTATATTAGGGTTATGTTCCCTAATCTATGTTTTCAAATCCTTGTTTCTATTGTTGATGGTATACCAACACTAATAATAACAACAATTCCCCAACCCCAGTAGCTTGGATATGGTGTATTATTTTATTAAAATTGAATGGATATAAGATTAATATCCTAATGGTACATATAGTTTAGTTTCCTTAGAATATAATATTGCATACATGATACTCTTATTATAATACAAAATAGGAAAGGAAATTAATACATTACAAAATGATATAATCTATATCCAAGAAATATTATTCAAATATTTCTGCTTAATATTTTGGGGAAAGGAAAAAATAATAAAGGGTATATAAAATAAATATTAAGGGTATATAAGGTAGAATAAAATATGAATTGATTAGAATAATGAAAATGCAATGATAAATAACATAAAAGATATTGTAATCAAATAACTAGATAAGGTATAATCAATGTGGAAATGTAAGAAACAAAACTCATTCCATTTATTCAATAATATATTAAACGAATGAATCCATAGATATGTCTATGAAACAAAAATTATAATGGATAAATAAAAATTAAGTCAAAATAAGGAAAAAAATTAATTATTTTATTCCAAGAATCATTGGAACATGGTTCATTTTCCGTTATTAACGTTCACAAGATGGTATATCATAATAGTTAAAAACCCCATCTTATTTTGCCAATAGATTTATCAAAAGATTATACTGATGTATCAAGGGGATATCTATAACTGGGCCCTGCCCATGGAATAACCATAAAAATAATTCCACATGTACAAAGAAAAATATTTAAATAATTAATAATATTCATTATCAAATATACATTTTTAATAAATTATATAGACTTATCAATACTTCCTATATAATCAAATTACTCTCAAAGTGGCTATAGTATGTAAAAATTGTGTATATTTTAGAAAATAATTATATAAACATCCTTAAAATATAGATATTTAAGAACAATTTTATTTTCCATTAAAATTATAATAATAATTTGATTGATTAAAGAGGAAGTTAACAATCATAAAAGATTTTTTTCGAAGATAACTTATCCCAATTTGATATTTTCATATAAAAAAACCCATTTCAATAAATATATTATGTTAAAAATATAAATAATATTAATATAAATGTATTAATGTTACAATATAGTAAAATGGTCAGTAGATATACAACACAAATGAAAAAAATTGGGATATCAGTGTATGCCTCACAGAATGAAATGTGAGACAACAATTTATAACCTTATACTTCCTTTTTTGTTATACTTAACATCCGTTATAGTGGCTTAAAAATGTTACTATGTTATATGAGGACTATAATAATATTTATGATATAATATATCATCAAATTATAATATATTATTACCTTTTCGGTAATAATATATCATTATTTTCACAATATTATTTTTTATTTGCCAACTTTTTCGAGTATGTTCGGACTTGTTATTTGATGTTCCTATTACATGGATCATGATGTAAAAATATCAATAATGTAATACATGATTTATATATCATTTTTATCAGTATATTATTATTTATTATAATACATAATAATTGGAGATAGGAAATTAATTGCATCGTTCATAGAGACGATGGGCTATACTTACACACGAACGCTACATTCATTTAATTATCATATTAAATGAAAAAAAAAATAATTGTATATATGAGTATCATAATTAAAGTATCAAATATATTTAGTATATGTCACATTTTTTTTTAAAATAAACTATTATATTTTCCAATTATACTGTAAATTAATCTCATCACTTTGAGGAGGTGGTTGTCCACATATATACAAATGATGTTTCATTATTTATACCAAATGGAAAGCAAAAGGGTATATGTAATATAAAAAATAAATACTCATAAAATAATTATAAATAGAATAAAGGAATCATAAATTTTATATATACCATATATAAAGTGAATTTTCATCATATTTCTCACCAAATTATGTAGTAATGGAAAAATTAGCAATCTTCATTTTGTGAGGTTGTAGTTCCATATACACATAAACGGCAGGTTCATATCCCATTCGAAGGATGTGTGTATATGTTAAAGTAAGAACCATAACATAAATACATATAAGTATTTTTTTCATAATTGTGTTTATATATAATTATGGAATTATAAATAGTTATGTGTTTTAATATGTAAATAATCCAAAAAGGATTCAGAAAGGAGGTTATGTCTTCCTACGATAAGTCACCTTTATTTATACCAAAGGGATTATACAGATGGAATCATCCAATAGGGTTGATTCTATGATTATTTGAGGATTTTGGGTGATTATTAGATTATATTCTGGGTGATCCATTTAGCATTAGTGGTGTCAATAATTGGGAGGTTATGGTGCCCTTTTATAGTGGATGAGTGACATTCTTGTAAATATATGAGAATGAAACTCCACACACATTTCTCATATAAAATTTGGATAAAATAATAGTAAAAATATTGCACAAGGGAATATAGGTTCATAATATGTCCTTTAAATTTATTTTTTATCATTTATAGAGGACACTTGGGCCCTTATGTTTATGGTTTTATACATTATCATGATTATTTTTCTCTTAGTTGTTGTAATTAATTTCAATCTCATTTAGTAATATTTTTAAAAAAAAATCTAATGTGACCATCATATTTATATATATTATGCAGGATGTAATTATTTAATATATTTTTTGAAATTTCAATCGTATATGTGACAGAAATTTATTCATATATAATCATACAGATGGGATGACAATGTAGGTTTTTGAAATAAAAACCTTCAATAGTTATCATAGTTATAATATATAATTTCAATGTGAAATTTATTCCATTATTCTAAATTGTATTAATTGAAGATTAATTTTCCTAATTTATCTTAAAAAAAATATATAACCAAATTTACACTTATAAAATTTTAGAAGAATAACCTATTTTGGGAAAAAATTCAGTATTTTTTACTGTTCTTCAAATAAGTAACTTCAGATAAAATTACCAAAATTTCAACCAAACCTAATTATGAAGATTCTAATAAAAAGTTTTGTTTATATGGTAATATTAAAAAAATTATGTTTCAAAATAAATTATAATATGTTTTCCAATAAATGGTTGTAAAAGTGTATTTCTTAAATTATGGGTTTTATAAATAAAATTTGGGTTGTTCTTCTCTTATGCTGATCAAATATATTGAATGACTATAAAAAATTATTAAAAATATAAAATATAAATTACATCAATATAAAATAATGACTATAAATAATTTAATATTTTTGGATAAAATAACTTTCTGAGTATAAATGTAATTTTTATAAAAGCATTCACATTTTATTAAATTGATTCTTATATTCATTTTTAATTAACATTGAGAAAATTAATTCAACAATATATTTTCATAATATAGTTAATCATATACATAAACATAAAATTAATAGAATGTTACAGTTTAATTATACCAACAAAATAAAATTTTGAAATAATATATTATTGGTCTTATGTGTTACTCAAACCACCAATGAATGTTAGTCTTGTGTATGACACTAGATAACCTTAGTGTTTAATTTAGATAAAGTTAAAAAAATTTATTCATGTATGAAAATATTAACATAGAGTTCCATATCAATACATTTTGTTAATGAAATTATATTTATTAGAATTAGAAAATAATTTAAGGTATTTGTTTTATATAGAAAACTCAAATTATAATGACTTTATATAAAGATTGATAATATTCCATATAAAATTCAATAACCACAAACACAAATTCCATAACCCTAGTTAGAAATAATTTAATTGTAATTTAATACTGTTTCACCTGTATCTTATAATTCGGAGGCATTAGATCAACCATCTATAAATAATAATCTCAAAAATGATGATCAGAAAAGTAATCTAGATGAGTTAAAAATACTTATTCATAGAATTTATGTTATCCAGTGAAGTATTCTCAATTATAAGCCTCACAGAACCATCATTATTTGTAATGAAAAAAATATCTGAACCACATTGTTATGTGTTATAATAAATTAATCCATATCAATTAACTATTGTAATTTTTTAAACTCTAAAATATATAGTTTATCAATTTAATAGATATATTTTGAAAATTTATTACAATCATGAAAACAGAAAATTTTAAACTTAGTATCCTTATCATGTATAATAAAATCCATTTCATCAATAAATAAATACAAATATTTGTTTATTATAAGAAAGCAACAAATCTCAAAAGATTATTTCTTATAAATAACATTTCCACGATAAATTTAATTTCTATATTTAATGAATTATACATTTTAAGGATATAATATCGAAGGTATGGATTCATACTTATATATATATATTGAGACTCATTCTGAAAAATCAACTTCTTAATCTCCACTATATTTCACAATGTGATAAACATATTGTAATACATAACAAAAAATAACATTCAAATCTTCAATAATAATTTTTTTGTTAAATACATAGATAAAATGTGATGATTTTAACTTTATCACTAACACAACACCATGGTTATTTTTTATAAAAATTGTGATTCATTTATTTTCTTGAAATTTAAAATTTAAAAAAAATAAAGACTCTAAATCAGATAATAAATAGGTATATTCAAAATATAAAGGTAATGTACTAGATCCCACATAATACGATGGTCCAACATATAAAAATGTAGATGAAAAGGATTTTACCATTCATTCTGGTTGGTAGTGTTAAGGGATTTTATGTTATCATCCTGATACATTCTTATAAGAACATATTATAATTTTTTAAACATATTTTGTGTACATTTATGTTTTTTTTCTAGAAAACTTATAGAAAATTAAATAGATTTATGGGCATATTCATAGTTGTCACATGATCGGCGAAAACCATTTTGTTTTTTGATTAAAACCATGCAGAAAAGGATGTTCCACTAGAAAGGGAAACTTTGTTTTTGTAGGCCATAAGACCTCTCCCTAAAACCTTGACAATTAAATATTGGATTTTATCCTAGATTATGAATGGTGAAAGAATTCATGTTGTGAAACCATGTGCCTCAAACCGAATCCCATGATGGGAGAAAGGTTAGGTTACACAATAACTACTAAGCCTATAAAATCTCTATAATATCCTGAATTTGTGTTTTTAATTCCATAAAATTTATTTGAAAAACATGGTTTTTTTATTGATGATTTATTTTGACTTTAAAATCCCTGACCTGGGGCCCACTCAATGGGTTCCCCAAATAGGGTTGGTCACATGACCTCAAGGTCAATTCTCTAAATGCTATAGGCTGCCAACTAGCTGTGAGGGATTGGTTATGATAGTGGGGGAATTATGCCCTAATTTTTAAATTTTTAGCACAGCGGAAAAGAAATATAACATAAAACAGTGGATGCAGAAAACAATTTACAACTGAAATGGAAAACTGAAGTAAAGGGAACCAGCAGTTATATTTATGAAAAGATGCAGTATGTCACTAGTTCTATGAAAACAGCCAGAACAGGATACACAACAATATAATAAAATACAACTCAATGTACAAGGTATAACCAAACAGAACAAAGAAGAGTAAATAGAACGTGACATCATCGCAAGCCTAAGCTATGTCACATTCTCTTCTACTCCTCTGATACAATCATGTACCTGTATGGAGACCCTTTCCCCTATCAATACCTACAGAAAATTAATATGTTTGGGCCGAAGACATGACCCAAATAGGGTGTGAGAAATAAATCCTAGTAGGCTCCCGTGAATGGCCCGTGCCCAACTATCAGTGAAAATCTGAAACAATAGTGTGAAATAATAAATGAAATAAACTAAGAGGTACTCAACAGTAACTAACTCTACCAGTTATATTACTATTTTAATAACTATTTAACCATTCCAAGAATGTTCTTTAACTTGGTAGGTATATCATATGAAAATCACCACATTGAATATTCATGATAACACTATCCTCAGACATACAAACCTTACCGTCAGGTAATAAGAGTCGAAACCCACATGTGTCTTCCCGCAGGCTTAACGAATATCGTCTACAGGCATATGAGGTGTCGTCCACATGCACAGATTCTATTTCCCAGAGACACAGGGACTACTGCCCTCAGGTATGAGAAAGGTTTCCCACAGACTAAATGAGACACTACCCTCAGGCTATAAAAGTAACAAGGCTGAGCCCAACATATACTAATGAAATTATATACAATTCCTCTCAAGGAAATTTTAAAACATTATAAAATTTACGGTCTACCCTCGGGTGACCTTTCAAAATGGATAAACAAAGGAACACACCCCAGGGGTGGTCCTGGATCCAAGAAGCAATCATAATGAGCAGTTTAATCTTTTCATTAGATTATCTATACAATTCTAGATATCTTTTCAGCAAAGGCCTCATCCATATGACACCCAAAACATGGTTTCGTAGTAGAACGGTACAAAAAATACACAGTAGTTGGAATTTAAACAGCAGACCAGCTACCTCGATCATTTTTTATCTGTATACGCGAATGATGCTTCCAGAAATGTAGGAGAAACGTGTATATATTAGATGAACTTAATCCCATTAATACTCAAAAAACATTCCCTCGGGAACGAATTGGTAATAACGGCTTAAGGAGAAGGGAGGGCTTACCCATGTGGTCCCAACATGATCGGCAAAAGTGGAAACGGATTCCCCGTGCATGGTCGTGAGATCTCTGAAACTCTGGCCATCCTTCAGAGCTCCTCCAGTGTTCTAAGCATCCTCTGTGAATAGAAGAAGCTACTGCCCATTGTATGTGGAAAAAAAACTTCACAGTGTGTATTCTCAAGTACACGGTGTGTACTTTTCTGACTTAATTGTTCCCATAGAGGATACATTTTCACCGCTGAACTGTTCATCTGTTGACATCAGTACACGATTTGTATTCTTGATTAAATGGCTTGTACTATTGCTCCTCTGGCAGCTACCTCCACCGCCTCACTATTCACCTACCGACTGAATACGCGGCGTGTAAATACCCTATACACGGCGTGTAATCAGTTTTTTTATATCCTTCATTGCCGACAAGCCTACACACCTTGTGTACCCATCCCACATGGCAAAAGCAGACAACCTTTAGTCAGTTTTTTTGTATCATTCATTGCCGACAGGCCTACACACCTTGTGTACCCATCCCACACTGCCAAAGAACATGGCGTGTTCCAATGTACATGGAATGTAGTTACAAAATTTGGCAATTTTTCCCATTTTATTTATTTTCTCAAAAACACTAAAGGAAAAATGGATTAGAAGAAAATTGTACCTCATGAGTAAGAACCATGTTCTTACAAGCTTCCCCCCTTAAAGAAATTCGTCCGTGAATTGACCATCCAAGGGTGGCGAAGACAGAGCAGTGAACAACTATGACCACTGAGCACATAAGTCGACCTCCCTCTCCCATGTTTCATCCTGCACTCGGCCATGCTTCAATTTCACCCGTACAAGAGGAACTGACCGGCCATAGAGAACCATCGTGCTCCTATCAATGATACGAATCAGATGCTCCTAAAATGATTTATTGGCCTGAAGCTCAACATCATCGGACTGGAAAACGTGAGATGGGTCTGAGTGATAATGGTGCAATTGAGATACATGGAAGACATCATGTGTGGCCTGGTACCTCTGTGTTAACTGAAACCAACTGGACTCTATCCAAAATCTCAAACAACCCATCATACCTTGGTGAATGTTTACCCTATCTCCTGATCCACATGTGTCCCATCCTCAGCGAAACCCAAAAAAACACCTGATCCCCGACCACGAACTACAATCGTTGTCTACGGCGATCAGTATAAGAGTTCTGATGAGACTTTGCAGCAGTCATCCACATATGTAACACCCCAAGATTTTACGAAAAATATTCTCTTTAATTTCATTAATGTCTTGTGTTGTATGCTACACCAAAAAGAGCTTGCACAACACGCATCCCTGACTTGGCTTGCATTACAGGCAAGCGCGACCTTCCACGATAGCGTGTGCAATACCATGTTTTGCTAATCAACGATATTCTATTATAATATTATTAAGAACTAGACGTTATGAAAAGTATTAACTAAATTTTTAATTTTATAACATTATTATTCATCTTACACATTTTGTAGAACATGGTATAAGAACAAAAAAAAATTCGGGTAAAATAAGTATTTTTCAAAAAAAAATGCAGTTTTTTCGCCTTTTGATGGCGCACCCACATTAAATCTAGTTTTTGACATTTTTATAAGTTCCATTTGACAAAATAAAATTATTCTTTTGAATCAAGAAATACATATTTACTTTGGATAAATTTTTCATTTTATTCTGATGACTTTCATATTTTAATGAATAGTAAAAACACACTATATTTTAATTTAAAACAACTTTTTTAATCATAATGTCTTATCTGGTTAAATTATAATATTGAATGGTTTTAAAGTATAAATAGAATATATTCTTACCATTTAATATAATTTATGTCATTAGCATTGATTTTACCTTGAATTCGTAGGTTAAAACAATTCAAACTTTTGCAATGTTTTAAGGAAAAACACGTTTTCTTTCGACAACGGGATTAATTTTAAGTTAATTTCTGCAACTTTTGTGTATTGAAATTGGAAATATTGATTCCATATTTGGAATAAGTGGGTCCAAATTATGTTAATAAGCTAATTTTTATTTTTCGGCATTGTGAATAGTAACTACGGTAAATTTTATTTACCATAGTTAAAGGTAAATCTGGTAATTTAGGGTAAATATAATATTATAAAATTACCCTAACACATGTCAAAATCATATTTGATGACTAAAAGTCGACACATATCTCCTAAGGGTCGGATTAGATTCATTTAATGGACTTTTTTTCATGAAAATAATTTAATTATTATTAAAACCAAAGAATGTGACAACATGTAACTTTCTTAAATCTTATAAGTATAATAATTTTAATTTAGTGATAAACTTCATGAAACGTAGAAAATTAATAGTCTACAGAAAGATAATACAATTATCTAAATAATAGGAATTTATTTAGAATTTTTAGGGATTAAATAATTATCATTTATTATGACACAAAGATGATGCAGTAATTATCTTATTAATGAAATATTGACATAATTGATGTCATAAATACCCAAATAAATGTAATTTAAGACTTTTTATGAATTCACATAATTATATAGGTTAATATGACATTTTAGTATTGATTTAATTAATTTTTTTCGAGCTAATAATTCGGTTATGATTTTCACAAAAATCAATTACTAAATAGTGTCAAAATTGACAAAAAATAGTTTTTAAAACAAATATTATAAATTGTTATTTTATTCCTAAAAATCTAAGGTTCGGCCAAATGACTTAGATAAGTATATATATATTAATAATATACAACTTGGGGTTCTTTTGGCTTGTTATGGTAAGTTTATTAACCATATAGTGTAATAAAACAAAAAGACACAGTAAAAGTTAAATTATTTAACTTAAAGTTAAATCTAATTGATAAGGTTAAAATAATAACGTGAACTTGTCTAAATCCTATTGGATGAGAGTATTTCGACCCATCCCCACTTTATCTTCGAAATAAGACCCTTTGGAACCATTATAAACCGAATTTGACCTTAATATAAAATAATATTTTGAGATTTTCCTAAGGTGCCCCTCTCCTCCCTTATAAAAGGGAACCTCCTCCCTCTCCTCCTCACACCAATTTGAGCATTCAAGCTCGGCCAACCCCTGCCAAAATCTCTTCTCCACTTCCCTAGTATCATCTTAGAGGTCCTGGTCTTCTTCAAATACCATACTTAGTTCTTTATGTGGAGGTTAAGTGAAGGCGCGTCAAAAAGAGTAGGTTCAGACACGTACAAATCATATCGGACCTAAGGTAAGGAAAATATCACAATCTCATTTTTATTCGAGATTGTTTATACTTTGGAATTTACTGGGGTTTATTTTATCATCCACATCCATGTGTCCTCAATATGTGATATTAATATACTTCTACAATAGTTAATATCCAATTTTACCCTTCGGTGAGTTTTTAGTAAAAGATATGAATGGAATCTTTTGTCGTTTTTCGTACGAGGTAATTTTTGACTTTTCCGACAAAAGTATGAGAAGAATGTTTTTTTAACTTATACCTCATGAAAGGGGTTTTGAAACATTATTTCCAAGAAGATTCCTTTACATGTTTTCATGTTTATTTTTAATCAACTTCTTTTAGTTTAAAATTTTATGACATGTTAAGAAAGGAAAAATGTTTTTGAAGTGGAAAGGATATTTTCCTAAAAAATGGAGTTAAAGTGTTTTATCAAAATTATTTTCCATCTAAGATAATATAGGGTTCGGTTTCTATTCCTATTATTACATGGATTTGATTACGTTGTGATGGAAATATTTTTATGAAATCCTTTATCTTATATGAATTGTTTTATGATGTCATGTTGTTTAAGAATCCCATTTTTACTACATGGGTTCTGCAATGATGTATGATTTATGCTTTTGAGGAACACATAATAATGGTATCATTAAGAGATGGATGGGACCTATATATCCCTCCAATGCATTGGGTAAAGATTTTATATCTCATGAGATAGACATGGCTGTAACGGTAGGTTATACCGGTTCAGTGAAGTAGGACTGAAACGAGGGTAACTCGGTTCGGAAATTGACTTTGTCCACAAAGATAGTATTGGAAATGAGTCTTGACTAATAAGAAATGATTCTCTATTATTATGTGTTTATTCCACAATGTTTCATGTTTTAAGTTATGATTATTGGGATTTCATTTCACCACTATGATTTATCCCATGTTATGAAATTATGCTCTCTTTTACAGGTTAAGATTTCCATAAGATATGTTCTTATGACTATGACGTGATTGATATTTCTTTTATTTACCCATACTTAGTATTTCAGCTCACCCTTCTATGTTTTCATTTCCCCAGGATATAAATAAAGGATTTAGGTTTAAAAAAAAGATGATCTTTATGGGATATATTGACGATCTCTCACCATGATTAGAAGATTATATTCCGAGTTTCCAAAGACACTAAAATATTACGGTCCTTGTGTGTCTGTTTTTGTTATGTATTAAGTATTCCGCAAAAGTAATGTAATTCACATGTACGTTAAGATTCGGGTCTCTACAATTGGTATCAGAGGAAATGTTTAGTCAACCTTTGGGAACTAGGATGCGAAAACGTTATTGAGATCCCTAGAGATATTTCTAAGGTATGTCTAGGGATGTCCCTAAGGATAAGTATACGTATAGGATATAGTCCTAGAACTACGGTAACGATATTGGAATTTAACCTGAGATGTTAGATATTGAATGTACTCCCCCTTTATTATATTGTTTTACCTAGCGTGATTTTTACCTCTCACACTATTATTTTTGGGTTTTAGATGATGGTTGGAACCCGAAGGAACCGTGTTGATCAATGTAATGGAAAATGAAATGATTGTCCTCCTGAACAAACAAATTTTATGGGAGATGGAGTGAAAAATCTTATTGCTATACTTACACATGCTATGAATCATTCTGGACTTCCAAATGAGAAGATAAGGGAACAATATTCTATTAAGTCCTTCATGAGGCAACGTCCACCTTCTATCAGTGGGTCTTCTGATCCACTTGTTGCTGAACAATGGATCAGTACTATTGAAAAGATATTTTCAGTTCTTCAATGTTTTGAGCATGATAAAGTCATCTTATCAGTGTATCATTTGGAAGGTGATGCTGATCAATGGTGGAATCTTATTAAGAATACGAGGCAAAGGGATGAAATTGAGTCCATGGAATGGGATGAGTTCATGAACTTATTTTCCAGTAAGTACTTCCCTCGTATTCTTCGAACAAATATGGAGAATGGGATTCTTGAACTAAAGCAAATGGATGATGAATATGTTGGTATATATGAATAGAATTTTACAAGTCTTCCCAGGTATGCATGTGGATTTATCATCCAACCTGAAAGTAAAGTTGATCGATTCTTTAGTGGCTTAAAACCAAATCATCGAAGGGAATTATCTATATGAGACTTCAGTAGCTATGAAGAAATTATGCGTTGTGCTATTAAGGTAGAAATGGAAGTTGGTGTTACTTATCCATCTCATAGTTTTGACAAGAAACGAAATATCGATTTCAAGGAGAAATCTCAGAATAATGGTGAAAAGAAGATGAATGTTTCTTTATGCTCAAAGTGTGGAAAGATGCATGGTTGAGATTTTCTTTAAGGGACCAGTAAATGTTTCATATGTGGAAAGAATGTTCATTGGGCATTTGAATTCTGTAATGATGGGAAGAAGATGTCTACTGATGCAAACAAAGGAAGGGATAAACAGATTGAACCTACTACACTTCAATGCTTCAAGTGCAAGGAAAGGGGGCATTATGCTAATAAATGCCCTAATCTAAGGGTTAGTGATGATAGACATGAGAAACCACTTAAGGAAAAGGACAAAGGTAAGTCATATGCGATCACTATTCGCGATGATGAATATGACAACAATGCGGTGGAATGATTATGTGTTTATTTAATGGGATTCCAAAATAATGTTGTATATAGTATCATGGAATATTGGAATATTTATGTTTTGGTATATTGTGGTTTTCAATGGTACGGGTAACCATGGAATGTGATTGAGATATTTTTGGAAAAAAAAGATGATATGCGCATAATGAATGGAAAATGAGAAAATGAAATGTTTCACCGTATTCATGAGCTCACGACTGATATAAGGAGAAGGTTATATCATGGTTTGAGTATATAGAATTTTTGGATTTTGGTATGTGGAAAGAGTTAACTTTTGACTGCATTCATATTTTCACTAAGGTTCAATGGGTATTCAAGAGAATACATGATTAAGGACATTGAATGATTAGAATGTGACCAACAGGACATATCATATGACATGTGGGGATCAAAGATCGTATTAAATCTCTGGTAATCGTTTTAACTATATTATGAGAGTGGACTGAAGTATTATGGATAAGCCTAATGATTGGAATGGATTATGATGGACATATGCTAAGTATTGATTAAGGACAGAATTTTTTTTTCTATATTACTGATGGGATTTTATAGTAATGTAGTTTTAGAAAAAGGACAACCTACAGGATGGGCGACAGCCCATCGCGTCGGACAAGGCTCTGGGAATCGAACCCACAACTGAAGTGCGACTAGCCTTTATCGCCTTCCACTGGCCTATAGGAAGTCCCTGTTTAGTAGAAACTAGTTTTAAGCAGTATGATATATGATGTATAAGTCCATTTTAGGAACCATATATGATTAATCTCACTATAGATGGACTTATGTATTTTTTGATAACTTTTCTAACCTTTTGTTTGAGACAGATGGAATGACCCATCAATCTATCACACGATCTGCTAACACATCACGAATGGTAAATTCAACTTCATCTCTTTACGAGATGAATTGGAAATTGTCCAAAGAACGACAAACGGTGAGAGTATACCAAAATCTAGAAAGTATTTCTTCTAATTCCAATTTCATCAACTTTAGGGAAATGATCTTGAAAACCAAAAATGTTGTCCTAGTGCTCTTATATCTGATGAATCAGATGGTACCTTAGATCGTCACAGATTTATGGATTTGTGATTGCTGGCTTTTCCATAGCCATGTTCTCTACCACTCTCCATCAGAACATGATGGTTAGATTTCTCCTCCATATCCATATTTTCACCTATGTGGAAACCCAGTGATTAGTTTATTTGGGTAACCATTACATTTCATACTTTTGTGTTTAAAGATTCGTTTTGATATTCCTTTTTATGATGTGGGTTTCTATTAAAGAATCTGTCGAATAGTAACCCATTTATAACCCCGAAGAATTTCGAGGGTGAAATTCATTTTAAGGGGGGTAGAATGTAACACCCCAAGATTTTACGAAAAATATTCTTTTTAATTTCATTAATGTCTTGTGTTGTATGCTACACCAAATGGAGCTTTCACAACATGCTTCCCTGACTTGTCTTGCATTACACGCAAGCGCGACCTTCCACGATAGCTTGTGCAATACCATGTATCGCTAAACAACGATATGATATTATAATATTATTATGAACTAGCTGTTATGAATAGTATTAACTAAATTTTTAATTTTATAACATTATTATTCATCTTACACATTTTCTAGAACATGGTATAAGAACAAAATAATTTTTTTCGGGTAAAATAAGTATTCACTAGTGCAAAAACACTTTTTCGCGTCGGTTTTTTTTAATTTTTAACGTCGGTTATAAACCGACGTCTTTATAGGCGACGTTAAAAATAGAGTTTTCGCGTCGGTTCATAGAAACCGACGCGAAAATTAATTCGCTTATGTGCTTCGGCGTCGGTTTTTTATAAAACCGACGCCGAAGCTACATTTAGACATTATTTTCGGCGTCGGTTCATTAAAAAACCGACGCGGAAAATATAGTCGAAGAGGTTTTCCGCGTCGGTTTTTCTAAAAAACGACGCGGAAAACCGATTGGAACAGGATTTTCCGCGTCGGTTTTTAGAAAAACCGACGCGGAAAACCCTATCGACGTCGGTTTTTAAAAAAACCGACGCCGTAAATAATTTTTTAAAAATATTCGGCGTCGGTTTTTAAAATAACCGACGCCGTAAATTTTTTTTTTTTTAAATAAAATACATATATTTTCTCCTCCAAACAAATCGGAACCCTGAAAAAAAATAACGAAGTATACAAATGAAATTAAACAGCTTTAACAGAAGTACTTCAGAAAACTCAAAGTAAAGCAGAATTAAAATACACGTACCTACATGGTGCATTTTCTTAATCTAACCATACTCAGTATCAATCATTGTAAGTTTCCTCCCATAGATAGCACCAATCCTGTCAAAACAGTAATGAAACTAAGGATATGTGAGTGAAAAAATCAATCCAAGTTATTAGTGCAATGAATAAACATTAAATGAAAATGTGTAATTTATTTGAATCATTCATTTTTTCACAAAGTAAATTACCAAAATGAAATGTTACGACTCCTGATCAAAATTCCAGGAACACTCAGCCGATGCAACCTCTTCCTCACCTCCCCCACAGAAGATGTTGGGGGTGTCTTTTCACCATAGAATCCCCACCACCCCCAACCTCAGGTTTTTATATTTGCTCTGTATAGACGTGCATTACCCATTCACTATTGTTATTTGTTTAAGTTATGGAATAACAGAGAAATAAATTTGAGTGCAAAAAATAGGTTAGAAAATTGAAATCAAATGCAGATTGAAGATACATAAAGAAACATACCTTAAAAATTGACGCCTTCTATTTTATCTTTGTGCAAACCCACTAAGCGCTGTTTCAGGTATTATGTGATATGCTTCTCGGCAATCATTTTTCGATATTTATTTGCATAAAAAATAAAAAGGCCTAGAAGATATTGCTGTGCATTCAAGGGAGACAATTTTTAGTGTTTGTGAATGTTATTTCGCTATACGAATCTCTATGTTCATGATCCAAGTACCACCCTACAGATTTGTCACTGTACAGACAAATGATTTTAAGAAATAACAATGAAAAGAAATATAATAACTAATTCTGAATTAAAATACACGTACCTGAAATATACGACACGCTTATTGTTGGTTATTGTTGAAGGATTCATTTGATTATTAGTAGATTCAATAAAACAGTTTTTGCAGAGGCACTTGAGAAAACTCAGTAAATCAGAATTAAAATACACGTACCTGAAATATATGACATGCTCATTGTTTGTTATTGTTGAAGCATTCATTTGATTATTAGTAGGTTCAAACACCTAATATATCATAAGAGTTAGTTTTTTAAACCCATATATAATATTATTTATAAATATTAGTATACATACCTCAAATCTTAATCAGACTTAACAAATAGTCCGCAAAAGTAGATTGAATATGAATCATATCAGATTGAGAATATGACTGTGAATCATTGAATACCTACAATAATATTGAATGATATGAAATTAATAAATAGAAGAAAGTGGATGAAAATATATAAAAAAGTTAATACAACTAACCTTATGAAAATCAGTAGTTTCCCCAGTTGTGATTATCTCGTACATAAATCGTAGAATATAATAACCACATTCAACGCTTCCATTTTGATGATGACACTGCAGTTATAAAACATTTAACTAATAATGAAACCCAATATATAACAAAAATATAAAAACTAATTACCTGTACTTCCACATATTTGATTTTCGTTGGTTTCTTTTCATTTGTAAAATGTTTCCATGAACTGCATTGTTTTATATAAGAACTAATAAAACATGTGTAAACAATTAAAATTAAACATATAAAATTTCTAAAAATAAAAAAACAACTTACCTGTTTAATAAGTTGGAAAACGTTTTACGCACTTTTCCTAATAAAGAGCAAAACCAATATAAGGTGCATTCATTTGGGCAAAATACACCTAACATCCAATGCCCCCTATAATACAAAAAGTTCATAATTAATGACATTATAATGATCATGAGTTCAAAATTATGTTGATATTCTTACTTATCAACAAATGGCAAAAACCAGCACTGAATCTCTGTTTGTGATAATCTCTCGGATATATATTTAACTTTTTCATCATTTTTCACATGTTTGACTTCTGAGGAAATGTACTCTGGATCTATAAAGCTATAAATGCTTGTAGTTTCATTTTGTAAAAGAATCCTGTATACATACCTAATTTAAAAAGAAAACATAGTTAGTCAATGACATAACAATATTTTAGTAAAGAAATAGCAATTCAGACGTCAATTTACTTACATGGAAAACAACTGCACCACATTCAGCCCGATCTCTTCAAAATTAACTAAATTCATGATATCTTGTTTCAATATTCTCAATTTATAATTTCTTCCACATATATCGGGCGTCATCCGAAACTCATAGATAAAATTCAAGGAAGAAGAGCACTGAGATAATCTTTTCAACCCAGAAGAAATATCAGAAGTATCTACAGCCGACTGTTTTTGAACATTTTGCTGCATTTGTACAGTTTCTTTTGCTTTCAGATATTCCTATATAAGTTAAATGTCAGAAAACATTATAAGTAATTTGGAATCATTTCTAATTACTAGTCAAAAAAACTCATACCTCATGTGAAATATAACGAAGAAGTGCAGTTGGCCAAAGTAAAAAATGGCCCATGCATTCCCCAACACTGGTGATCTCCGCAGTAGGAAATGGTAGTAGAGCAGTAGGATCTATAATAAAAAGTACTGATACTCTAACCTGACCCATCTGCATAGGCTGATGATGTACCGAGTCCCCCAAAAAATACACTTGTCCTAACGCAACAATATGTACATGAGGATCTCCCGCAAACAACTCACAATATAAGGTTTGATCTGATGGAGGAGGTGGAGGCTCAAAGTTAGCAGGTGGGGCAGGGTAGTCAGGGTGAGCAGGCTGAGAAGTCAGAAAAATGAAAAGGGTATATTAGTGTTTAAAATTTTTAACATAGAAAAATTGATTAAAAATTAAATTAAATAATATACCTCAAATGGTTGCGCAGACGGGGCAGGGTAAGCAGATGAGGCAGGGTAGTCCGGGTGAGTTGGCTGAGAATGTTGAAAAATGAAAAAGTTATATCAGTGTTTATAATTTATAAAATAGACAAATTGATGACATTAAATAATATACCTCGGAAGGCTGCCCAGACGGTGTTGGGTAAGCATATGAGGCATGATAGTCTGAGTGAGTAGGCTGAGAATGTTGAAAAATGAAAAAGTTATATCAGTGTTTATAATTTATAGAAAAGAAAAATTGTTAACAGTAAATAATATACCTCGGAAGGATGAGCAGACTGTGACTGTCTTGCCAAGTGTTCTAATAAAGCCTTCTGTACTGCTGCTTGAATTTGATCACCCATAGACCGTTTCATATCCTGCAGCTCTTCTTTTAAGGATTCAATTTCCGGGTCTCTTGGTTGCTTACTCTTACCAAAAACCTTCCGAATACTAACACCCGCCTGATATCCTCTAACACGGCCGGGGTGTTCAGTCTTTCCCAAAGCAGTGGCTAGGATATCCATCCTACCCTCAGGGATAAAAGAGCCCTGTGTCTCTTTCTCCTGATGTTCATCCTGAAATGAAAAATAAAAAATTTATATTAGTGTTTATAAATTATAAAAAAGGAAAATTGTTAACAAAGAATTAATATTTACTTACAATTCTATCAGCCACTTGATGAGCTTCGTCTGTAAGATATTGTTCATTTTTTTTCCTTCTTGCTCGTTTCCATTTCTCATGGCGAGTGGGAGGAGATGGAGGACCATACTGGACCTCTTCTGAACCACTACTTGATCGAGCTCTTAATGCTTCAAATTTTTCTTCAATAATTTTCTACTCCAAATATGAGTATCCTCCACGTGATAAAGTATGAGGGTATACGTTTTTCAACTGGATCTCCTGATGAGATCTTCTGGAGGCCTGTTACATAAAACTAAACACATAAGTAATAAGGAAAATATAGCATAAATTTTAAAATATAAAACAATTACAATACCTGAAATTTCTCTTCCTGACGACTGTCAACAAATCGCTTCCATGTTTCTTCATCTATATATGGATACTTAAGACATGGGCTTTCAAACCTTCTCTTTCCAAAAACATAATCTTTCGTCAGTTTGTTTTTAAAATCTCTCCATCGAACCGCCGCTAAAGAGAGATGTCTTTTCCTAATTTCATTGGTTTCCTCAAAATTGAATGTCATCTGTAATTGAAAAAATAAAATATGTCATTTAAACTATATAATATTAAAAAGATGAGATAAAATAAATAAATAAAGATATTTTACCGTCACGGCCTCCCAAAGCTGTTGCTTCGCCATCCTGTCCACTGACTTCCAATCAGGATATAAAATACTAATCCTGCAACGGCTCTGCATCGCTATATAACTGACAAACTGAACTGCATTTGGGCCAACTGCATTATTATTATCATCAAAACGGATGTGTAATTTGTTATCATCACGAGCGAGTGATAGTTTTGGTAAACGTGTAATACCACGTTTACCAACTAGAGAACTTGATTTTTCAGTAGTAACTGGAGAAGTCTCCTCCGCCGAGGACGCATCAGTAGTCCTGCAATTTTTTTTAATAAATTAACAGTTTTATTTCATTAAATATGTATATTACTGAATATTTAATAATATGTCAAAATAGATATACCTCGGTAACTGCTCATCTCTATATGTATTTGACATTGCTACTAGAAAGTGTAATGAAATTTTGGGTACCTGCATATCATTAGAAAACTGAATAATTAGAAACAAGGAAATGAAAAATAAATATGTAAAAATAGAGGCATGCATTTGTAAGTTTTAAAAATAGACACAAAATTTAAATATTTACCAGAAAAATTAGGAGACTAATTTAGTGTTTTCCCACGTCCCTTCATCATGATCGGTACGTACTGCATGCACTATGTCTGTCTTATATTCATTGTAATCATCTGAAAATTGCATAATAGATGAATAACGCTCATGTAAATCACTAGCATCATCAGAATCATCATCATCACCCAAATGATATCTTTTCCCTTGCAAAACAACTGACCACTGATCATTCGACGGATCAATGACATAAAATACTTGTTTTGCATGTGTCGCCAAGATAAATGGTTCCTCATTGTGATTAAATCTTTTCAAATCAACCAGTTTAAACCCATATTCATCATGTTTCACGCCACTATTACTATCAACCCAATTGCACTTAAAAATAGTGACTCGAAATTTAATATAATCAATTTCCCATATGTCTTCAATAACTCCAAAATATGATGTTGATGCAGAAATTGGGTTTTTATCTTTGGCACTCGAAAAATGCACTGCTTCAGCGAATACCATCACACCACTATTCTGAACGGTACTCTTGTCGTCCAGGTTTTTTGTGTAAAATGTGTAGCCATTGATATCAAAACCAGACCAAGTGATCACATTAAAAGATGGTCCCCCTGATAACCACTTCAATGTTTCTGATACAGATATATCTGAGGTGACTTTCTCTTTAAACCATGAAACAAATGTCTTCTTATGCTCAATCATCAACCACTTTTCATTTATTTTCTGATATCGTAACTTTAATTCAGCAATATGTGAGGATATATATGGTTGAACCTCATCTGTGTTGTTCAAAATGTATAAATGTGCTTGCATCACTTCATCACGTGGAATGAACTTTACCTTTAAGCCTCGAACCCCTCTACCTTCTCTGTCAACTGTCATATGTCGAGATAGAGGGAGACCAATATGCTCCACTTCATTCAAATAATCAGTACAGAACTCAATCAGCTCTTCTGATACATATTTTTGAACAATAGAGGCCTCTGGTCGATAAGGATTTTTAACATATCCTTTCAAAATTTTCATATATCTTTCAAAAGGATACATCCATCTTAAATAAACAGGCCCACACATTCTTATCTCACGCACCAAATGAACCAATAGATGAACCATTATATCAAAAAATGTGGGTGGGAAATACATTTCTAGTTGACAAAGAATAAGAGTTGCTTCATTCTCCAACAAATCTAACAAATTTGGATCAACGACTTTGCTACAAATGGATTTAAAGAAATTACATAACCTGATGATTGTCTTCCTGACAGCTTTCGGTAATATACCACGCACTGCTACTGGTAGAATTTGTTGCATTAACACATGGCAATCATGTGATTTCATACCTATTAATTTACAATCCTTCAAGGACACAAAATTATTCACATTTGAAGAAAACCCGCTGGGTACTTTAATACCATGAAGACACTGACAAAAATTCATCTTTTCAATCTTGCTTAATGTGTGACAAGCCGGAGGTAAATATGTTCTTTTTCCTTTCACAGCGGGAGCTAACTCCAAACGTATTCGCATTAACATCAAGTCCAATCTAGCATGTAATCCATCTTTTGTCTTTCCTTTTATGTCTAACAAAGTTCCAATCAAACTATCACATATGTTTTTCTCAACATGCATAACATCAATGTTATGTTTTATCTCTAAAAATATCCAATAAGGTAGTTTGAAAAAAATAGACTGCTTCTTCCAGATATGTTTTTGTAAACCAGGACTTTTTCTCTTTCCAAATGTTGAATCAATATCTTTCACTCTGTCATAATATTCTTCAGCTGACAATGGTTGAGGGGGGAGGTTGAATTCTTGTAAACCGTTAAATGCTTTTCTCAATCTACGATAAGGATGATCAATTCGCAAAAATCTTCGATTCCCCATGTACACTGTCTTTCTTCCATTCTGCAATTGATAATATGAAGTTTGTTCTTCACAAATTGGACATGCTTTATGTCCCTTAACACTATATCCAGATAAGTTTCCATACGCAGGAAAGTCGTTTATAGTGAACATTATCATAGCACGCAAAAGAAAATACTCTTTCTTGTATGCATCAAAAACTGTAACACCTTTCTCCCATAGCAGTTTTAAATCCTCAATCAATGGTGTAAGATACACATCAATATCATTTCCTGGTTGTTTTGGTCCAGAAATCATCAAGCTCATCATAACATATTTTTTCTTCATACATAGATGTGGGGACAAGTTGTAAAGTACCAGCAAAACAGGCCATGAACTATGTTGGCTACTGAGGCTCCGATATGGATTCATTCCATCAGTACACAATCCCATTCTGAGATTTCTAACTTCACTTCCAAAATCATGAAATTTTTTATCAAAACTCTTCCACTGTGGTGAATCGGCAGGGTGACGTAAGTTACCATCAGAAATGCGCTCATCTGAATGCCATCTTAACCTTTTTGCATCATTTGAATTTGCAAATAGACGCTTCAAATGAGGAATAATTGGAAGGTACCAAAATGCTTTAGATGGAGTTTTGATTTTGGTACCTAAAAATAAACCAGAATTGAATTATCAGAATTGTTTGAAAAAAATATTGGATGATATCATTGGAAAGTAAAAAAATTGATTTTTCATAAAGTTACATGACATCACCTGAAAATGAATCTGAGTTGACTTTCTCATCCATCTTATAGCGCGATGTTCCACATGTAGGACAACTTGATAAATGTTCATTTTCTTTCCTATACAGTACACAATCATTGGGGCAAGCATGTATCTTTTTATACCCCAATCCCATTGGGCATAATATTTTCTTCGCCTCATAATTGGAATCTGGAATCCCATTGCCTTCTGGAAGAAGCTCTTTTAAAAGCTCAAGTAAACTGGAGAAACTTTTATCACTCCACCCATTTTTTGCTTTTAAGTTAACTAATCTCAAAACTGCTGATAACACTGTATATTTACTGCAACCTGGGAATAATGGTTTCTCAGAATCTCCATACAATCATTCAACAGTTGGTGTTTTTTCGATGGTTTCAACACCTAAATCATGAATTAATTCTTCAATACGATCCTCTGCCTCATTATGAATATCGCCATCAACATTGGATGTTGAATTTTCAGTTCTTTCACCATGCAAGATCCAACGTGTATAATTAAGGCTAAAACCATAACAAATGAGATGATCTTTGATTTCTCTGAAGTTTAACTTTCTCATATTTACACACTTCACACATGGACAGAAAATCAAATCAATATTTTGATTATGCCGTTTAGCAAATTCCAAAAAATTGTCAACTCCTCTTTCATATTCACTAGTAGTTCTTCGTAGATAAATCCAATTATGATCCATATTAATACCTGATATCACAATATAATTGATGAATATATTAAAACATAAAAACATTTAAATATCTATCAGATAAATTGTAAACAAAAACATATTCCATAAAAACTATTGATAATCAGATAAAAGACATCAGATATGAAACACATTTACAAATATAGTAAACAGTTAATTTTAATATTATATACATGTGTGTTATATTGAAATACAAGGACAAAATGGTTAAATCAAAGGTTTCATTTTTTGAAAATAAAGTTTCATGATATAAATATTATATGAATGACATACAAGATAATATGATTTCTCACTATGACTACTATTGATCACACTATATTTATTTTTTTATTCATTTGATGTAACATGAATGAATCATGGAAAAATTAATGTGAAAAATAGTGCAATAACTATCCTTATTTAAAAAAATGTGTATTAAAACACACATGTGGAACTCGATTAACAAAACTACTTGTGGGATTTGAAGAGTCATTAAAACTATTCAAAAGGGCTCCATATGGTTGGCCTAACTATGGGGGATAGACCTATAGCTACAAATCTTCATCCACCATCACCCCAATATTAAGTGAACCCCCAAATAGATTACACATCATTGGTAATTCAATCATCATTTTTATATCAAACACATAAAACCAATCAAAATCAATATCAAAATCCAACAATAAATCCTAGAATTACATAAACACTCAAGGATTCAAATGGAAAAGATATTATGACACTTTTCCCAATGTGTAGCACTAGATTTTTTATAACCTATATCCATAATAACATTATAATGCCAAATAACAAAGGGAACTTGGAAACCCAAACCCTCTGAAAAATCTTGGTTTTGATACCATTTTCATGAACCAACCCAAGATATCTATCCATTAAACACCTAAACTAGACCATGACATACTTGAGGGGAGTACCTAATCCTCATAGACTAACAATAAGCATTATAGGCATCTAAAACAATCACTAGGTATGATTTCACCCATTAATCATAGTGTAATTAACATCATATTTCTATCAGAAATCTGAAATGACCTATCCATAGGTTATACATCAACACAAAATTTGAATCAGTAGAAATAATATAAAGAATAACTATAAATAGATATAAACTAATCCCTTATTTCACCTTCTAAACCCCCTCACCTAGCCAACTCCCTCTACTCACCCACAAATTCCCTCAATACACTTCATCTCCTAAATCACCTAGTCCTCACAAAAGTAATTCAATACACTTTTAACCATAATTTTAAGTAGTAAAAACATCATTTAAATGGAAAAAATTTACACATATTCTATTTAAATAAATCCGTAAAAAACCTATAATAGGCACACTTGGGATAATTTGATAAGTAAAACAATAACTGAGCTCAAGTCCCCACTAATCACTAACCCAAACTGAAACAGAATGCATCCTAAGAGGGAAAAAGAACTGGATAAGATCCTAAAACTGAAATGTAGATAAACATGAGTATACAAATACTAATTAGGCCACTACTCACCTTACAAAATTTCTAACTTTTAATTAAAGCCCCTTTTAATCTAGTTTGAAATAAAATAAAATAAAATCTTACATAATTATTTAAAATCCAACATAATATAAAATCTTACATAATTATTCAACCCGAATTGAGATGTTAAATCCAAACTGCGACCGGTATAATTACTTCCAAAAACAAAAAATATCAAATCTACACCAACAATGATAATACAAACAAAAAATAATGATAAATTACAACTAAAATCTAACCAATAATCCAAATCACGCAAAATAGGGTTATTGATAAAGAAATAAACAATGGGATATGAAACAAGAGATAAATAGGAAGAACACATACCCAAAATCGTGCAGACGACAAAAAACCTTCAACAATGGCGGTTCAAGATCGCAAATCAAGTTCGAAGGTCGTCGGGAGTCCGAAGCGCCACAGCGGAACTCGATTTCGACGGACGAACAAAATGAGGGTTTCTGACCGTGAATATTTTTAAAAGACTTTTCGCGTCGGTTTTCATTAAAACCGACGCGGAAAATATAGTCGAAGAGGTTTTCCGCGTCTGTTTTTCTAAAAACCGACGCGGAAAACCTATTCGACCGGATTTTCCGCGTCGGTTTTTCTAAAAACCGACGCGGAAAACCGATTATAAGAGGATTTTCCGCGTCGGTTCTGAGAAAAACCGACGCGAAAAATAAAAACATAATTATTTTTGGCGTCGGTTTTGTGTAAAACCGATGCCAAAAATTCCCCGCATATACTATTCGCGTCGGTTTTTAAAAAACCGACGTTATTACGACGACGTTAAAGCCCGTATTTCCACTAGTGATTTTTCAAAAAAATGCAGTTTTGTCGCCTTTTGATGGCGCACCCACATTAAATCTAGTTTCTGACATGTTTATAAGTTCCATTTGACAAACTAAAATTATTCTTTAATATCAAGAAATAAAAATTAACTTTGGATAAATTTTTCATTGACTTTCATATTTTAATGAATAGTAAAAACACGATATATTTTAATTAAAAACAACTTTTTTTCGTCGTAATATATTATGTGGTTAAATTATAATACTGAATGGTTTCAAAGTATAAATAGAATACATTTTTACCATTTAATATAATGTATGTCATTATCATTTATTTTACCTTGAATTCGTAGGTTAAAACAATTCAATCTTTTGCAATGTTTTAAGGAAAAACCTGTTTTCTTTCGACAACGTGATTAATTTTAAGTTAATTTCTGCAACTTTTTTGTATTGAATTTGGAAAAAGTGATTCCATATTTGGAATCAGTGGGTCCAAATTATGTTAATAAGCTAATTTTTATTTTTGGGCATTGTGAATAGTAACTACGGTAAATTTTATTAACTATAGTTAAAGGTAAATCGGGTAATTAAGGATAAATATAATATTATAAAATTACCCTAACACATGTCAAAATCCTATTGGATGACTAAAAGTCGACCCATATAACCTATGTGTTGGATTAGATTCATTTAATTGACTTTTGTTCATGAATATAATTTAATTATTTTTAAAACCAAAGAATGTGACAACATGTCACTTTCTTAAATCTTATAAGTATAATAATTTTAATTTAGTGATAAACATCATGAAACTTCGAAAATGAATAGTCTACAGAAATATAATAAAATTATCTACATCATTGGAATTTATTTAGAAATTTAGGGATTAAATAATTATAATTTATTATGACACAAAGATGATGTAGTAATTATCATATTAATGAAATATTGACATAATTGATGTGATAAATACCCAAATAAATGTAATTTAAGACTTTTTATGAATTCAAATAATTTTATAGGTAAATATGACATGTTAGTATTGATTTAAATAATTTTTTTCAAACTAATAGTTCTGTTATCATTTTCACAAAAATCAATTAATAAATAGTGCAAAATTGACAAAAAATAGTTTTTAAAACAAACATTATAAATTGTTATTTTATTCCTAAAATTCTAAGGTTCGGCCAAATGACATAGATAAGGATAGATATATTAATAATAAACAACTTTGGGTTATTTTTTCTTGTTATGGTAAGTTTATTAACCATATAGTGTAAGAAAACAAAAAGACACGGTAAAAGTTAAATTATTTAACTTAGAGTTAAATATAATTGATAAGGTAAAAATAATAACCTAAACTTGTCTAAATCCTACTGGATGAGAGGATTTCGACCGATACCCACATTATCTTCAAAATAAGACCCTTTGGAACCATTGTAAACCGAATTTGACCTTAATATAAAATAATATTTTGAGATTTTCCTAAGGTGCCCCTCTCCTCCCTTATAAAAGGGCACCTCCTCCCTCTCCTCCTCACACCAATTTGAGCATTCAAGCTCGGACAAACCCTACCAAAATCTCTTCTACACTTCCCTAGTATCATCCTAGAGGTCCTGGTTTTCTACAAATACCATCCTTTGTTCTTTAAGTGGATGTTAAGTGAAGGCGCGTCAAAAAGAGGAGGTTCGGACACGTACAAAGCATATCAGACCTAAGGTAAGGAAAATATCACAATCTCATTTTTATCTGATATTGTTTATACTTTGGCATTTACAGTGGTGTATTTTATCATCCACATCCATTTTTCCGCAATATGTGATATTAATATACTTCTACAATAGTTAATATCCAAATTTACCCTTCGGTGAGTTTTTAGTAAAAGATATGAATGGAATCTTTTATCGTTTTTCATACGAGGTACTTTTTGACTTTTCCGACAAAAGTACGAGAAGAATGTTTTATTAACTTATACAGCATGAATGGATTTTTAAAACATTAATTCCAAGAAGCTTCCTTTACAAGTTTTCAAGTTTATTTTTAATCAACTTCTTTTAGTTTAAAATTTTATGACATGTTAAGAAATGAAAAATGTTTTTGAAGTAGAAAGGATATTTTCCTCAAGAATGGAGTTCAAGTGTTTTATCAAAATTATTTTCCATATAAGATAATATAGGGTTCTATTTCTATCCCTATTATTACATGGATTTTATTATGTTGTGATGGAAACATTTTTATGAATTCATTTATCTTATATGAATTGTTTTATGATGTCATGTTGTTTAAAAATCCCATTTTTACTACATGGGTTATGCAATGAGGTATGATTTATGATTTTGTGGCACACATAAGAATGGTATCATTAATAGATGGGTGGGAACTATATCTCCCTCCAATTAATTGGGTAACGATTTTATATCTCATGAGATAGACATGGCTGGAACGGTAGGTTATACCGGTTCAGTGAAGCAGGACTGAAACGAGGGTAACTCGGTTCAGAAATGGACTTTTTCCACTAAGATAGTCTTGGAAATGAGTCTTGACTAATAAGAAATGATTCTCTATGATTATGTGTGTATGACACAAAGTTTCATGTTTTAAGTTATGATTATTGAGATTTCATTTCACTACTATGATTTATCCCTTGTTATGAAATTATGCTCTCTTTTGCAGGTTAAGATTTCCAAAAGATATGTTATTATGAATATGACATGATTGATATTTCTTTTATTTACCCTTAATGAGCATTTGAGCTCACCTTTTAATGTTTTCTTTTCCCCAGGATATAAATAAAGGATTTAGGTTTAAAAAAAGAAGATCTTTATGGGAGATGTTGAAGATCTCTCACCCTGATTAGAAGATTATATTCCGAGTTTCCAAAGACACTAAACTATTATGGTCCTTGTGTGTCTGTTTCTGTTATGTATTAAGTATTCCGAAAAATTAATGTAATGTACATGTACGTTATTCATCGGGTCTCTACAACATATGTATCAACTAGAACTTCTCGGAAGTCTCCTACATGATACATGGTCCCCGTAAAGCATCCTCACCTGCCTCCAACCAGCACAATGTTGATCAGCATGGCCTACCATATAAATACTCATATGGTGAAATCTATATAGTTTCTTGAAATCTATTATTATAGGGATACTGAACGAGGGGTTTATGATTCTCCCATGGGCCCCCAATGTCTAGGACGTATGCATGCAGCATTTCCTCAAGCACCTGTATTGTACGCTCTAACTTTCCATCAAATTGAGGGTGGTATGTTGTGCTCAAAAGCAACTTTGTACATATTTCCCTCTGAAAACTCTTCCAAAAAACAAGGCGAAAAATGGGCGTCCTTATCAGAAATGACAGAACGAGTAACCCCATGAAGACGTACAACCTCTCATATATAAAGCGACTCGAGCTCGTCAACTCCGTAGGTCTCCTTAATTGGAAAAAAGTGATATACCTTTGTGATTGTATCCATAAAAACCCACACGACATCATTGCCTCAAGGTGACCTAGGAAACTCGGTCACGAAGTCCATCACGACATTATCCCATTTCCACTCTAGGATGGGTAACTTCTGTAACAGTTTGGCAAGCCTCTGATGCTCTAACATCACCTACTGATAGGTGGAACATCTCGCATCAAAACCAGGTACCTCTTATTTCATACATGGCCACCAATACTGACATCTCAAGTCATGGTACATTTTGGTAACTCTTGGATTAATTTCCCAAGCTGAATCATGAAACTCCCACATCAAATCCTCACGTATATCCCCTGGAACCCACACTCATCCATGGACACACAGTACCTCATGATCGCCTATCGTCCAACCAAGAGGAGGGTCCTCACTTTCCACTAACTCCCGTAGAACATGGCCTTCAGAATCAGATAGTTGTCTCATCCTCACTCTATCCAAGAGGGTAGAAGTCATAGTTAATGATGAAAGATAGGTTTTCCCCTGATTTTCGTGCACCTCCAAATGCAACTTAGAGAACAATTCCCTATGTTGCCACTCACCACAAGACACTTGCACTGCCTATATCTGAGTCTTCCTGCCCAGTGAATCTGCAACTGTGTTACCATTACCGGGTGTAAAGGCATGCTCAAAGTCAAAGGACTGAATGTATTCAACCCACCTTCACTATCTCATGTTCAAGTAACACTGGGAAAAGATATATTTAAGACTTTTGTTGCCTATAAACACCACAAAATTTTCTCCCAAGAGATAATGTAACCAACTGCGTAACACATAAACAGCTGCAACCAACATGATGTCATGCGTCGTGTAATGCCTCTCATGTGGCCTCAACTGCGAAGACCCATACGCAACAACTTGATTTACCTGCATCAACAATGCTCCCAGCCTAATACCTGATGCATCACAATAAACTATATACCCTTTCCCTTTCTCTAGATGTATCAAGATTGGTGATAATTACAACCTTCCCTTTAGCTCCTGAAAGACTATTTCACAAGCTTCTGACCAAATGACCTTTACACCCTTCTAAGTAAAACCTATCAATGACCCTTCTAAGTAGGATAAGTCCGATATAAAGTGCCTGTAGTAACAATCTAGCCAAAAAAAACTATATATCTCAAACACATTCTTAGGCTGCTATCGGGATACCACTGCTCTCACATTCTCTGAGTCTACTGCAACTCCTGCCTCTAAGATAATATGACCCAAGAAATGTATCTGGTCCATCCAAAAGTGGCACTTTGAGAGCTTAGCATATAGCTGATGCTCTCTCAGTGTACTCAATATGATCACAAGATGGGTATCATGGTCGTGTCGAGTGCGAGAGTACTCTATGATATCGTCCATGAAGACTACCACAAAAGAATCCAGATAAGTATGGAACACAAGAATCATCATAGCCATGAAAACTGCTGGCGCATTCGTGAGTCCCAACAGCATAACCAAGTGCTCATATAGACCATACCTACTCTTGAAGGGTGTGAGAGGTATATAATATGGTCTAACATGCAACTGATGATATCTAAATCTCAATTAAATGTTCTAGATCACTCGTGCTCCCTGAAGTTGATCAAAAATATCATCAATCCATGTTAAGGGATTTCGGTTCTTAACTGTCAACTAGTTTAACTTTCGGTAATCCATAGAGTGTCTGAGGGTACTATACGCCTTCTTATTAAACCGGTCAAGAGAACCCCGAGGAGAAGTACTTGGTCGGATGAAACCCTTTGCCTGAAACTTCTCTAACTATCTCATGAGCTCCTACAACTCTAGTGTAGCCATCCTATAAGGAGGAATGGACCCTGGTTCCGCTCCAGCAAAAAACTCAATAGATAAATACACCTCTCGTTCTGGAGGTAGACCAGAAAAGTCGTCCTTGAAGACATCCCTAAGAAGATAAACAACTGGAGGGAAATCTTTCTGACAAGTTCCCTAGTCATCCAGATACAAACTCGGAATCTAGGATGTCACCCAACCTATCCCACGATGCTCGGGTCCATATCGACTCACCTAAACATCCCATTTGACCATGTATAGAAACTCTCTTCCCTCTAGTGACGTGAAACTAACCCTATGATGATAGAAATATACAAAGGTTTGAAAGGGTACCAACCATTCCATCCCAATAAGGACATCATAGCTCATCATCACTAGGATATAGATATTTCAAAGAATGTAACACCCAACAACCACAAGGGGGAACTCTCACACTAATGCACACCAGCCGTTCTAGTCCCCTATGGAGTTTCTAGCATCATAAAATCAGAAGAAGTAGAAACACATAGGCCAAGGATCTCAATAATGTGAACTGATATATAGCTCTGTGTAGAACCCGTTTCAAAAAGTAGTGATTATAAAACCTAAGCAACTAGAAGATTACCTCTAATAGTGGAAGGTTTGGGATATGGCCCCTTTTGGGACTATTGCACTACATATTCTTGCCTAGTGTCGCGACCCTGCTACACAGCCTGGCTACCCAGAGCTGACCGACCCTACTGCCCCTGAGATCCTCGTGTCTGGGTACATTGTCCTTGACCACAATTTCTGCCTACACGCCCTGACGTATTCTGGTTTCATAACTGGTAAAAAGCTTATAGTCCTCCTCCCCCACATAGAGTCTACATAGAATGAATCTCACTAGCCACTTGTGGAAACATCTTGCCACAGCGCTGTAGATGACCAATCCTGCCTCAAGCTCGGCATTCCACTATGTCACATGGACACTATGTTCTCTTGTGCACCTCCTTAACACACTGGTATCACATGAACTGGCCACCTGAAGTATTCTTCTGACTGGTATTAACACCATGAGAGAAATCCATCTATCTCATCCTCTTACCATTATAAATAGTACCAGAAACAGGTGTTGATCCGCCATGGACCACACCACTAGCTTTCCATAGGTTACGCTCGGAAATCAGTGCCTGATTCACAATAGTATGTATAGTAGAAAACCTGAAAAAATTTACCAGTAATCGGATGTCATATCGAATACCAACCTCAATGAATCTAGCCCCCAAAATCTTAACACCCAACAGAACAGTTACAAAACACTGATGCACATTGAAGCGAGCAGAATAATCTGTCACTGAAATAGCACCCTGCTGCTGATTCATGAACTCTCGAGCTTGATTTTCCATCTGTGTCTCTAAGAAAAAGAATTCATATAATGCTATGTTAAAATCATCCCATGCCATGTATCTATGATGTTATGATTGGGTGGTAACATTCCACCACCTCTTAGTGGAATCACACAGCATGTATGTAGTGAGCTCGACCCTCCACCCTAGAGCCATATCCAAATGATAAAAAATATTTTGCATAGACCGCATCCATGATTACGCAGCCTGTGGTCCACCATCCCCTGAAAATTTAGGTAGATATAGCTGTTTTAATATATGAGTCAACTCTTCCATAGATATGGCAGCCGGCGTTGCTCCCTAAAAGGTCTGCATGAACCGCATAAAGCCTTCATGGAACTGCGCATCCGTGCCTATATTTGGTATAATGGCTGGTTCCTCATCTATCTCGTCTAGAGGATCCATCGGTAGCCCATGGAATACCATCTCAAGAGTAAAATCTTCGTCACTCTCTTGGAGAACAAACGGTGGTCGTCTCGGTGGCATGACTCTACAAGGTCAAAAGCACGCTTTAGATAAAGATTATCAAAGACTGAAAACAAGGAGACCAAGAAGGGAATAAGAGAAAGAAAGCATTCATGATTTTCAAAACTTGACTACACAGTGTGTATAAAAACTACACAGTGTGTTCTCACAAGCCATTCACATGGGTATGTAATCTTGCAAAAACCGGTCATCTAACGCCCCAAACACACGGCGTGTCCTTAGACTACATAGCATGTACTTTAATCCACTTTCCCTGGTCAGGTCATTCTACTTGGCTAAGGCACACAACACTCTTCTGAATATGACTACATGGCATGTAAAACATCTACACAGTGTGTATGGTTTAATTTCCAAATGCCTATGTCGTTCGTGACACGGACGACCACTCGGCTAACACTATACAGCGTGTTACACCCAATCACGACATGTACACCAACCAAATTTCCCCAGCCACACGGCTAATTCCACATGGTCTCTCAACGGTCAAGATTACACGACATGTCCCACAGGCACGTGACGTGTAATAGGTAGGTTAAAACTGACCCGTATTGTTAGTGAAACATCCAGGTACCTAGGTTAGAATACAAGGCATGTTCAAGGACGACACGACGTGTATGTCTTAAGGTTTCGTCGTCCATGTTATTTGTTACACGGGTGGTCTCCGGGTCAATACTACATGACATGTACATCCTGTACACTGTGTGTTTTTCCCAAACATTTCCCTACCCCATATCCCCGCCCACACAGCCTATGGCACAGGAAGAGACTAAATGGGGTGTACTTAGGGTATAGGGAATGTACATAAATGTTTATCTTTCTTCCCGAACAGAAGATTAAAAGGCATGTAATAAAAACTACATGGCATGTGTTCTGTGTTTTTTCGGGATAGTAAGCCTCGGAAACTACTCTGGGACCCAGAAAACACTTAAACGAACACCTAAGTGCCAAATTCCAATCCATTAGGGCCTCTAATCCTTTCCAATCAAATCTTGGCAACTTATACATATTATAAAAAAGTTAAAAATTCAATGATCCACCAAATTACTGTTAATGAGGTCTCATACTCCACAAAAAACAATGTTTGGAATTCGTTATACAATTGTTACATAACAATACCCTATCAAATAGCTGGTATTTTACCGAGGCATCTACCACAACATCATGCTTTTATAGCTCAAAAAATATCACAAAACATGCAATTTCTAATGCACCTACATGGCATGGAAAGAATACATGACATGTGATTTCTAGCATGTTACTAAATGATACATGAGACATCGTACCCTTATCTCATTGGGTTACATATACATAGAACCTAGTATACAAATATAACAACACACCACTAGTGCGTCACCCAATAGTGAAAATAAAATCAAATGTACATTGAAAAATCCGTATAATTTCCTCATGAGGTAAATTGGATTTTCCCTGTACATGGGATAGCTACTCCCGGGAACAGCTTATTTCCAAATACCATTTTCATCATATCCCTGACTATAGTATCTAAACAGTATGTCGAAGAAATGTAACCTGCCTCTGATACAAATTTGTAACGTCTTGGACATGGGGCCCACTCAGCAGGTTCCCCGAACCTGGTTGGTCACATGACCTCAAGCGCATTTCCCCAAATGCCACAGGCTGCTGACAAGTAGCGAGCGAACAAGTCTGATATTGGGGAACTTATGCCCTCATTTTTCAATGTGAAGTGCAGTGGAAAAGAAATATAACATACAACAATGGAATCATTATACAGTGTACAACTGAAATGGACAACTGAAGTAAAGGGAACCACGAGTCATATATATGTAAAGATGTAGTATGTCACTACTTCCATGAAAATATCCAAAACATGATAAACGGAAATACAATACAATACAACTGTAAGTACGAGGAAAAACACAATAGAACAAAGCAGAGTAAACAGAACGCAGCAGTATCACAAGACTAAGATGGATCCAAGGCTCTCCTACTCCTCTATTACAATCATGTAACTGTATCGGGACACTTTCCCCTATCAATACCTGCAGAAACGTAATATATTTGTGTTGAAGACATGACCCAAACATGGGGTCATAAATAAATCCCATTAGGCACCCACAAAAGACTCGTTCCAAACTATCAGTGAAAATGTGCAACAACCGTGTGTAGTAATAAATGCAATAAACTAAGTAGTACTCAATAGTAACTATCTCTACCATTTATATTTCCATTTTAATATTCATTTAACCATACCATGCATGTGCTTTAACTTGGCAGGTATAACCTATGAAAATCACCATGGTAAATATTCATGATAACCCTGTCCTCAGACATAAAAATCTTACCCTCAGTTAAGCAGAGTCAAAACCCACAGGTGTCTTCCCCCATGCATAACGAATATCGACCATAGGCATACGAGGTGTCACCCATAGGCACAGAATCAATTGCCCACAACCCCAGGAACTACTGCCCTCAGGCATGAGAAAGGTTGCCCGCAGGAAAAATGAGACACTGCCCTCAGAATATATAAGTGACCAGGCTGAGACAAACATATATGCAAGCAATTATATATAATTACTCCTATGGAAATTTTAAAACTTTCTAATATTTATGGTTTACCCTCGGGTAACCTGGCCAAACAGCTAAACATAGTAACTCACACCAGGGGTGGTCCTGGATCCATGCAGTGATCACAATCATCATTTTAAACTTTTCAATAGATTATATATATAATTATAGATATCTTTTCAGCGAAGGTATCATCCACATGACACTCCAATAATGGTTTTGTAGCACAATGGTACACAAAAAAACACAACATTTGTAATTTAAAAACCACACCACCTAACCCCATCGTCTTTGATCGGTATACATGAACAACGTATCTAAAAACACATGAGAAAGGTGTAGATATTATATGAACATAATATCGTTCAAACTCAAATAACATTCCCTCAGGAAAGAATTGGTATGAATGGCTTACAGAGAATAGAGGTCTTACCCGTGCTATCCCAACGTGATCAACAGAAGCAGAAACTTATTTCCAGTGCACGGTTGGGAGATCTCTGAAGCTTTGGCCGTCCTCCTAAGCTCCTTCAGCGTTCTAAGCTTCCTCTGTGAATCGATGAGGCTACTGCCCATTTGAGGCGAAAAAAACTACACAACATGTAATCTCAAGTACAAGGCATGTACTTTTTCAATTTAACTATTCCTCTGGAGGCTATCTTTTCACCGCCAAACTGTTCACTGTCGACATGATTACACATCGTGTATTCCCGATTACACGGCATGTATTGTCGCTCCGCTGGCGGCTGCCTCCACCGCCTCACTATTCACATGTCAGCTGAATACACAACTTTTTAATACCCTATACATGGTGTGTAGTCAGCTCTTTGTACACGTTTCACTGCTGACAGGCCTACATGCCCAGTGTACCCATCCCACATGGCTAATGTACATGGCGTGTGGAAAAGTGCGTGGTGTGTAGTTACAAAATTTGGAAATTTTCAACGTTTTTATTATTTTCTAAAAAACAATAAAGGAAAAATGAAAAGATGAAACTCATACCTCAAGAATAATAATCGGGTTCTTACATTGACATTGGCATGATATTTATGAAAATTTACAAATTTAAATGAGTTTGAAATTTTCTAGAGATTTTTGATAAAATTAAAATGTTGATTTTAAAAATATTTTGATGAAATTTATTTAATATTACTCCTTGAGGAAAATGGATAAATTTTTTTGATTAATTAAAATTGTATGAATTTTAGGAATATGGAGATTTGGTTTTGAAATGGAAAAATAATTTTAGAAACTGAAATTTTGAAATTTTATTTCGATATTATTTGAAATATTTTATATTCCCATAATGGATTAGTATATTTACATCTTATAAAATGATCCCATAATGGGTTGTAGATTTATTTCCTTACATGGGAGTGCATAAGAGGTTGTATTTTCATTTCATTAATTGAGATCCACTAATGTAATATAAATTAATTTTTCGAAATGTTCTCCCCTAATGGGGTGTAGTTGATTTCTATAAAAGGGATCCCCGAATGGGGTGTTTATATGAGTGTGAACATATATTTATTTTGAGGCATTATCACTAATTATAAAATAATTAATTCATTATATCGAATTTATATAAGTAAATTTTATAAATTATTTGTTTAATACTTTTTTGAAATATTTGCGATCATTTTATATAAAATAATTTTCGTAAATATAAGACAATTATTCTCCTCTAATTTATTCATTAAAATTGAAGGAATATCTTTTTTATTATTATTTTTGGAATACATGGTGTTACATTACTGGGGTGTTTATCCCACAACATACCATTACATTTGGGTGACTATATATTATATTTTTTCAAATATATGAAAATGAAAAAATTTACTTAGAGAAGGTGCTTTTTCATAATCCCTTGGAAATAATGTGAAGCATGTTATTGATGGATATAGTATCTTCTTTTTTTCATGGTTTGATTGAGGTTTTATCATGGAAGATGATGAGTATACTAATGATGTATTATTTTTGGGGTTTTTACTATTTTTTATGTTATGTTCTCCTTGAGGAGTTTTTATCATACCAACTTCTGTTAATTATATTCTATTGTTTTGTATAAAATTTAATCCCTTACATTTCTTGTATGAAACCAGTTTTTTCTCCCAACTTTGGGTGTCACTAATGTCATTCAGGCCATGTTAGATCCATATATGGCATTAGGGTACCTAGGTATCTAGGCCAGTTCAAGAGAAATCGAAATAAAATATGTGCTGCATTGCTTATTTCCATAATGCTAGTATACATATTGTTGGTCCTAGTATATATGAGGTTGTATTTACTGGGACATAGGAGGTAGATTCAAGGGAGGTATTTAGTTTTGTTATCATAATGATCTTCAAGTCTCCAAGGTTTTTTGGGTGATTTTTCTTGAGGAATTATTTGATTTTATTATAGTCATTTCCCTACCTTTGATTATAGTTTTTTTAATTCTAATAATGAATCATCTTTGATAGGATTGATATTATTTCATATTTTATCTATGTATCCATGAATAAATTAGTCATGATGATGCTTCTATAAATTTTAATTGATGATTTGTAGTATTATACATTTGAGAAGATATTTTAAAAGGTTCTAAGAGGAATCCTCTAGTGAAACCTATTGATTGAATTTTATAGTGGAATAAAATATTGTTAATATAGTGGTGTGTTTTATTTAATCTATATGAAAATCGCTGACACCCATTCCCATTTAGGATAATTTGTGGAACATCAAATGGTAAAGTCATAGAATCATGATCAATAGTTTTATTACAAAAATCCACAATTATTGAAAATCACTAGTGATCATTCAGAGGATGAGTATTGGATGACAAAGTTCAATCGTATTTTTGAGTTCTTGGAAATAACATATTTAATTGAGGTAATATTGGTTACCATCAGGTTGGAATGAACATGTTGGAGATGGTGGTAGTCGATAGTGATAGAGAAAAATCATGATTGATTGGAATAGATATTATTATGAAACATTTTTAATAATATTTTTTATCATGATTCAGTGGTCATGGTAATTTTTATTGAGATTATAAACCTCAAAAAAGGTGAAATGTCAATCATAATGTATGAAACACTTTTGGTAGAGATGAAAGATTTTCATTATGAGGTTGTGATAGACAAATTAATTATGGATGGATTGTTTGATATGGATCGTTGTGGTGATATTTATTCTATATTTTAGTATTAAAAGATAAATTTATAATCTGATATACTAGGTAAATAATTCATGGCCGAGATAGATATGGCTGGTATGTTAGGGTTGATGGAAGTTTCATTTTATCTATGTTATAGTTCAGTGAATTCATATAGGGGAAATCGAAATTGGGATGATTTGTGCAATGTATATAGATATTTTTCTTCTTAAAACGAAAATGTAGTTCTTGGAAGAGGGCCTATGTTATTAATTTTTTCTTTAGAATTAAAGCCTCTAAAAGTAGATTTCATTGACGCAACCAATATCTATAGTTTGTTCAATCGATTAATATATATTTAGATGTTATTCAAAATATTTTCTTCTATGTGAAGTGTCTTTGGATCATTATAACCTAAGTGTAAAATGATATAATTATATGTTTCATTATATTGTGGGTTCCATGCATTGAAATTAGGAATAATGCATCTTCATGTAATTGGAGAGTCTCTTGATGAAGAAGATGTGGTTCTGGTAACCGTGATATATTACATGAATATGTATTCATCTTTTGTGATATCGTTATTTGTTAATATTTCATATCAATCATTTATATCTAATTTTTTAGTGATAAATTTAATTATTTCTTGGGATATGTTATCATAGGTCATTAATGTTTCTACACACATTTGAATGAAGAGAGAGTATATTCATTGATGTACTACTTGTATTCTGTTATTATAATTGTTTGAATATGCATATTGTTTATTGGTACTCCAAGTGAAACCTCTTTATTTCCTCCATAGGATGGATTGCCTAACTGCTAAAAATCCAAAATTGATAGTTACCCTTTCTGGGTCTCCTTTCTTACACCATATATGGTATTACATGTCTATCAGGGTGAAAGTGACTTGAGGTCAAGTAGAGATGGACCATAATTTCAAGATTTTGGAATTTTAATATTGGTGACTTATTTTGTCATGTAATGAGAATCATTATATGATGATATACCTATAGTTATCCTGATCATTAATGACGAGTTTCATTTTTATTTCTCTAGATATACACTGATAAGAGAGGTAGAGTTATCTATTGATTTAGTACCTGGTGCACACCATTTTCTTTTTTTATTCTTACCATATATAAAAATAATATTTGAAATAGTTGAATATTTATTTCTATAAATTTATTATTAATGTATTTATACTCCAAAATGTATACCAAAAGTACTATTTTCCCAAAAATTAAAGGAAAAAATTAATATTTGTGTTGATTATGGAATGATCGATAAATTTACTACAAAGAAAAATAATTAAAACCCAATGATTTGGGATATTATTAACTACTTGAATGGTTAAATTTTCTTCTCGTTTATCACTCATCAGCATTTTTATTAATAGTATAGAATAAATTCATATGACTTTCTGAAGAAAACAATTTAAGGAATCGATGTCCATTTTGAGTATCATGTTGTCCCATTAGTTTTATCTAATTCTCTTAATGTTATGATGGATTTAATGAAGGTAATATTTCATGATTACAATGATTTGTTTATGGTGTTATTTTTTGACGAAATTTTTTATTACTCTAATGTATTGAATGATCATGTGCATCATATGAGTGCAGTACTAGAAACATTGAGATCTCAAATAAAAATATTCAATTATTTTAAAGTGTAATTTATGGATTTATGAAGTGATGATATTAGGATACATAGTCTCAGAACCTGTTATATCAATTGACCATGATAGGATGAGTGATGTTATGACATTGGAGAGTATGAAGAATTTTTTTTGATATATAAATCCTTTTGGTATTCGTAATGTATTACCATAGGTTTGATTTTGATTTCTAGATGTTGGTATCCCATATCAAGGCTCTCAATCATATGGGAGTTATATCCATGTGGATAAAAAATTATTATAGTTACATAGATGATATGAAATTTATTTTATCTTCTATTCAACTATTGATAATTTTTGAGGATTTGAAAGCTTTGGTGATGTTCAATTATGCATCTGTATTATGTCTAGGCTTTATTCTTATCAAGGATTTTCATACAATAGTATATGGATCTAGAATTCTTAGACCAAAAATTATATAATTCACATCCCATGATATATAACTCATATCTATGATGGATTTTAAAAATTGTTTTTTGTGTTAACTTTTTGTTGAATGGTTTCCCATTTATTCATAATTTCTTAGTTATATCTTTTGTATAATGATTTTATCATTTGATAGAGGAATTTGAAAGAGTAGATTAATAATTTTGATTTCAACATTTACTATAACTCAGGTGAGGGGAATGTTTGTTCTAAAATATTGATTAAGATAATATTTATCCAAATACATGAAATAAACATTATATGTGTGGAACATAATGGATATTTCCCCTTTAAATATTGGAATCTAGGAGGAAGAGATTGATGTTGTCTTTGAAAGTGTATAATTGTCATCTACTTGTCTTAAAACGATTCTTTTGGAGCAGTATATTGGTAATGAATTATTTTTCATTATTTAATTACATTATGGTGGAAATACCATTAGTGATTGGGGATTATATTCAAAGGGTATCATGTGTGTCTATAGCTAATTCATTATACCATTACCTTTGAGAAGGTCCATAATTAGGGATTTCAATAATTAATAGTCGGTTTTATACAATATAAGAACAATGAGTTTTTATGATATGGTGTTAATATTTTATTGGTCATGTGAGATATGAGACATATGGTATTTTTTCTCAAAAAGTAATGTTTAGTAGTTCAAAACTGATCACTATAGACCCTTGAGTTTTCTCGATACACTTACTGTTCAATCTAGCTTGTGTGATGATATGACATTGGAAATTGGGGTTTTAATTTTCTAGACCACTCAAGTAAACAATGAAACATGTGTTGTGATAGATAGGATTCCCATGAAATTTCAATTTATACAAATTCATGATATATCCTATGTTAATTAATTGTACCATATATAAGTCCATAATATTGTTACTTTGCAATAAATTTATTTTTCTATAGTCTCTAATAGGAATCCTCATTCCCCATCACGATTTTAAAGTGGCAACGAGGATGAACAACGAAATAAATTTCATTTCAGTATAATATATCATATATATATATATATGGATACATAGAATGGGTAATATATACATATCCATGTGTAGAATATTATTTAATAATTTCATGACTTTTTTGAAGCTTGGATTATCCACTTGAGACTATTTTAGTATTAATATAATAACATTTACCATTTCTCAGTCTGTGTAGCTCCTAATGAGTCCTTGTATAGCTTACCATGTAAATATCTATTGTGATGGATTTATATTGGGGAAATTCATTGGTTGGAATGAGTTTAGTCCAAAATAAAATGGTAAAGATTCATTTGATTTGTCAAAGAATGGTTACAGAAAAATCACACACAAATCCAATTTTGATCGTCATAGAAGATGATATGTGTTTTCAATGTATGACTAGTTGTTATACTGAGAATCACCTTGGTTGGTTCATCTATGTATGGGGAAAAGGGAAATCGCCCATAACAGATTTTTCTCCATCTTGAGATTCTTGATTATGTGGGAAAAAATTATTTCCACTCACCATTTCCAACATAGTTGACTTTAACCACAACTTGTTTCTAGGTTCATAACATCAAAAGTATCATTCTAACTGAAATTATGTTTTTATCTTGGAAGATTATGATTCAAAGAATAATTTATTAATGAATTAGAATTCAATTATAATTTTGGATTCTTATAAAAGGGGACCTCATGGGAGGATTATAACTTCCTTATATGTGTTATAAAAACATTGTTAAGATTATCATGGGACATGAAGTAATGTGGAACAAAAGAGAGTTATATACCCTTATATATTTATATGGAATCTTCTGGACTAGTATTTCGGCAAAAAAGTGTCTATTGTGGGAATTATATAATATACAATAATCTTTTAACATGAACTTCTTGACCATAGTTTTGTTTTTAGATTAGTTGGGGTTTAATTTGGTTTACTTCTGTGAAATATGTAATATTTTTGTGTTTTTATGGGTTGGCTATTATTGGTTCATTGTTAGGTAATATCGTACCTTTTAGGCTATGAAACAATGTGGCCATGGATTTGAAAACAAAAGAGGGTGCACCATTTTTCCTAATCATATTTTCTTTCCCTCAATCTAGGTAACATTAAATATTAGATCGTAGTGCAATTTTCACCTGGTTAATGTAACTATGTATACAAGCCATGAACAAAAAATAGAAGACCATGTAGGGTGTATGTTCAGGGTGTAGTGTCACTAGTAACCATAATACTTTTCTAGTGAACCATTCACATCCGTTATTAATTCCATGAAAATTATTACAAAAAATTTGAGACCAACACTTTGACACCCAATATTCTGCTCTTCATACGATATCTATTTAATTTTTCTTCAGGACCTTCATGATGTATGTTTGGATCCTTAAACTCCTCCAAATAGAGTATTAATGCATAACTAATCACATTTGATATTCTTTAGTTAAGTATATATTATCTTTTTTGGTTATCATATAATACCCTTTTATCATATATTTACAGATTGATATATAATCATGATATCGAAAATTCATATATCAGTTTTGAAGAATATTTATTATAGGTTGTATTGGTTGAAAAACAATTCCTATATTATTTATTTCTTGATCCCTCTATGGGTGTTGTCTGGGTTGAATTACAATATTAAAGTTACATGATTCAAAATTGATTTAACTTTAAATTAATATAATTGAATTACAATTCAGTTTTAATTATTTTATGAACTCAAATTCTATGGGATTGACATTTTTTTAGATTGGTATGGAATTTGAGAAAAAACCCCAAAAATCAATTAAAATTAAATTATTGGGTTATTTTTTGAAAATATATGGCTTCATATGAAAATATATTTGATGAAATTGTATTAATTTTTACTCTTGAGGAAAAATTGTTAAATTAAAATATGATTTTAAAAGGCATGAATTTTATGAGAACCATGATTTGGTTTTGAAATGAAAAAAATGAATTTTGGAAACTATAATTGGTAAATAGTAATCAATATTTATTTTAAATGTTTATTTTTCTAATGATTTATTGGTTGAATAAATTCCTATCGTGAGACCTAATAATGGGATGTATTTTGATCTACCAGTATGATCTCCCATAATTTTTTGTATATTTATTTCCTAAAATGGGATCCCTTAGTGGGTTGTAGATTGATAGCCCGAAATCGGATTCCATAATGGGGTATAACTGATTTCTTAAAATGGGATCCCATAGTGGTGTTTTGATATTAGTTCACACACACAATATATATTGAGTATGGATCATTGATTATATAATTACTTTATTCTCTTAATAAAATTAATATAAATGTTTTTATAAAAAATATTCAATTAAGTTAGTTTTGATATATTTTCTATAAATTTAGTTTAAATCATGTTATGTTAAAAATATGCAAATTAATTTCAAATACAATTTTAATTAAATTTGACATAATATATTTATTATAGTTATGGTATTTCTTATAGAATAGTTTGTGAGACACTATTAGTCTCCTTATATAACAACCTATATTTTTATTCATGTTATTTTGATTATATATATTTATCCATATTTATGTAATGGGAAGAATCCACTTTGGGGTGGTGGATGTTCTTCTTCCTAGGCAACTAAAGAAATGTTTGTGACTAAAGTAGGTGATATCAATTTTGTTTTGGGTTATTTGAACTTCTCTCATCGATGTGTTTTATTACTCATTTGATGTAATATTTTGGAGTGTGTTTTATCTAATTTTTTATAGTACATTCAATTAAAGAGTGTTGATCATATAAACATGTATCCATTATATTTAAATATTTTGTTTCAAAATTTTTCCATTATGATGCATATATGATTATAGGTTCCACTCATCAGCTTGTAGAAATTGGGAAAACCATTCATGCCATGTTAAATTTAGCTCAGATATCATGGTGCTAATTTTTCAATATTGATCATGAAATACATTATTTATACCTATCTATAGAAAATAAATCACCAAATTGATATTATTAATAAAATTTGATAATCTCAATGTTTTCTTTTCATTATATTTATACTCTTTATAGGGATTTGTTTGCTATCAGAATAATAATTTTCATGAATAACATATTGAAAAAGTAGTTATATTTTATAAAAAATTCACAATGGTGTGTTTTACAACACTTATCATGAAATAGAAACATAATTTTGATCATTTGGATTTATTTTAAGGACTATTCCACATTAACTACCATTTGTACCATTTTTTCAATTTGTCATTGATGACTTTATTTCTAGTAAACTCCATTTGTACCTTTTTTTCACACTAAACAATCATGTAATAAATTTGCATTTCATAATTATATATTTCACATCAATATATTGTATTATATCCAAATTAATAATCACAAATTACACTCTTAGGATCCAAAATACAATTTGGTGTGAACCACACTAATCATGTATAGTTTTCATCATGCATAGACACATGAACATCCCCACTCTACATAAATTACTAGTATTTCATTACTATTCTCAGTTATATATTCGAAGTTAAATATTTATGAAGGAAAATAATCTAATTTCAATATTATTATTAGGAATAAACCTCATTTATTTACCTAGTATTATTTACAAATGAACACCACATATTGATTTTACCTTCAGTTGGATAAATACATAGAAATACCATATTATTTTCCAAACAAAAAATTACTATAAACATATATTACATGTCATTTATAAGTCCCTTAGCTATAGATAATATAAATATCTAATGAAATTTAGAGGGTGTGGATTCTTGAAATTATTTATTACAGACATGTTCCTCTATGGTGAATTTGAATTTTCTCTAACATGGATGACTCTAATAATAATATTATGTAAAAAATGTTAAATCATAGTAACAAACATATTTATTCCATTAATAACCATTATAGGTTGATAATTATTAAAAATAGTTTCTTTTTGGAGCTTTCATAATTCATATTACCCCTTTACTGACATGACTCATCCAATCATGGACTACTTGACTATTAATAATATGAGTTTGGAAACCCCAATCCTACCTCTAATAGGATAGGAGAAAAAATATCACTGAGTAGGTAATGATATAATGGTAGTCCATATGAAATGTACTTAGACACACACAATAAACTAGCTCTGTGTGACAATGTAGTTTTAAATTAAAACACTTAAAATCAATTTTGTACAATGTGCATGAAACAACCTCCGGGAAAGAATCAATGTTAAACAATGTAATAAGAAATTATGAATGGGGGAAAATACACAACCAACAAGGAATGATGTCGTAACATCAAAAAAATTAAAATGGACACTAAAGAGATCCTTCAATAAAATCACCATGCCCAATAACATACCATGGTTAGCTCTATGTGGTACAACAATGATCCTTAGATTCCTACTCACCCAAGTTAACCTCAAATCTATATTTCTTTTAAATAAGAATCAATACAATCGCCAAAATACTATGCCAGGGTGATTGCATATATACCATGCAGGACTACAAAAAACCCATGATTGGGGAAATATAAGGATACAATAGTCATTACAACTCATAATAAAGATAGAGACAAAACCCCAACATATATGATCATAATGAAACCCAGTTGATAGTAAAATAGGATATCCACCTCCATAGCCTAGATAAGAATGGTGAGATAACATGATATTCCACATATCCATTTATGATTCCATGAACCCTATAGATCCACATAATTATTGTAACATAGTGGCCCCCTCCATGCTACTGCGCTCCATGACCAAGGGAGATTTAACAACTATAGAGTAACCACTCTTTACTAACCTCAATGATGGTGGTACTCCGGTCCATAGATAGAGGATCGATTACCTTCTATAAAAGGAGGGTTTCCCAACTTTACATGTGTAATGATTATAGGGTACTCATCACTCTAGTGTGGTAGAGTAGTAGAGACCCCTGCATGCCTATAAAGATCACTCATGATAACTACCATAAGTCAAGCATCTGTAAATGAAGTGTCATGCTCATCGAACCTCACATACTGTCTATGATTCCAAAATTAATACCACAATCTCAATATATAAGGAATAAAACCTAGGATAGGATACACGAAATAACAAATATAGGTACAAATTAAGGGGATATACAATTGTAACATTTAATAGAAAATTACATTAGGTGTAACTAGGGTCACAAGACATGTGACCTCTCATGGGCACCTGGATATTTCCTCAACTACACATGGCTGGGATAGAATTATGGGAATAATTTTCATAAAAATATTCTAAATGACATGTTTATTTTTATTATGTCATTCCCATATATTTTAGTATGTTCATGTGTACTACAGAACATTACATTTATTATGGTCATGTTCTGATGTCTTGTATATTTTTTGGGTACATGGTTATATCCTTTTACTCTGGTGGTTCAATGTACATATCCTATACACATTTACCTGGTTATTTCAATGCTCATGTACCCATGTGTTACACCCAAATCATTTATTACAATGTCACATAGAGTGTATGGTTCATACATGTTATGATCTATGTGATCACCCAAATCCCTATCCACTGCAGCAATGAGACAACAAATAATCAGTTCCTGACGACATGAAATATATGTCTCTACTGTAGAGAACATCAGGGATTGTTCATCTGTATTTACAACACATCCTCTGCCACTACGTTTTAATATAATCTATATATTAATTTTGGATCTTGGTTTAAACACACATTATATGTCACTATTAGTCCAATTTTATCAATTGTATCCTTGTACCATAATCCTTTTCACATTGTTCATCCACTAGAAATTTATTTTACACATCCTCTCTACCTTGTAATCATCCCCCACAACCCACATCACTTCACAATCCATCCACAGAACAAAAATCCATTCATTTTCCATACACCATTAGGACGATAGGGGCTCGATCATGCTGAAATATGACTATATAATGTCTGAATTGATCCACATCATCTAGTAGGAAAATCGCAAAGTAATGTGTTGGAAAATCATAAGAACCAAGTCCTTTTTTCAGTATCCAATGAGATACTATACAAAAATTATGAAATTCACATTCAAGAGAGTGTGGATAAAAAGTAAAATAAGGATATTTTTTATGAATTACCAATGATATGGTCTCATTAATGAAATGTGATTGTTGAAAATAATAAGATAATATACAAGATTATATGTTAAATAAAATATGAAAGAAGTTTAGGAATTAACATACCTTACATCATGTATAGTTCAACTGTTGGTGAATATCACATACACTAGTGATGAAGATGGTGATCTTTTTATGTTTTTCATCTATCTCATGAATCTCCATGATTTTCCATCATAATTTCTTAATCTTGATCAACTAAAAACAAGGAATTAATATCCTTGAGATAGTTGGATTAACCTATGGATTTCTAATAATAATATTTTTATGGGGGTATATATTGAACTAATAGATAAATTAATTAAAAATAATAATTAATTCACATAATGGATTTCCATTTGATGCCACAACTGAATTCTAGTTGTTAAGGAATTGAATGTATCAGATAGAGTAAAACATTTGTTAATGAATCAAACATGTCCTTGGTTTCCCAATCATAGGTCCTAAATAATTGAGATACATGTAAAAATAAAATAGGGTTTTCATTCTTCAATATATATATATATATAACATTTTAATTTTGTGTACCGGTTACATCCAATCACCATATTGACTCTAAGGAAAAATTAGTATACATATATAAAAGTATTTAAATGACTAAATCTACACACATAAAAATATTTTTTACATTAATATTCACAAAATAATGCTCAATGTATATTTATTACCTGAGTAAATATGGTAATAATCAAAATCTATAAATAAATCCTAATCTCTTAAGGGTGCACACTATTATCCTAAATTCAAAATTTTCATAAAACCTACTCTAACACTAACAATAAAGACGAAATCCTTTTAAAACACATAATTAAATTTGTAAAATATAATTAATCTTCTTTCTTTTATGAAGATAATTTTAATTTTATATATATTTTGATTTAGTTCATAAATCATAGACAAAAAAACCAAGAAATATAAAGCAAAAATATCCACTAAACGTCAGAATTTTTCGCAATAAAATACTTTTAATTTGAAAATAATTTTATTATTAATATAAATATTCATGATTTTTGACATGGCTTTATCATTATTACTAATCATACATTAATCCTATTAAATACAACTTAAAATGTTAAATTACCCCAAATAGAAAATAATGAGACATAAATAAATTATAAAAGAACATTTTTAGCCCATTTAATATCCAAGAGATCATATGAAATATATTTTATTTTTAAATATATAAACTGAGATCAGAAAATAAATTAATGTCCAGGACCTAGTCAGAACTCATCCCTATAACCTGATGTAAGTACCACACAACTGTAGTCATTCATTGAAAAATCATTTTTTAATTAAATAAGAAAAAATAATTGCTGTATTTTAAGGGGGATGGAAATAATGTATCCCATGGGAATCATCCATTAAAATTTCATGACGTTTAGTAAGATGGGACCCATTGCAATGATACGAAGTGATGACATTATTGGGATTCACATTTTTTACTATAATGTGAAATGAGTAGTTCCCTTCCTTCCACGTTTTCTTGACACTAATCCCTAATTCCATTACCATCATTAACTTTCCAACAATATATTTCTCATTCCATGGTAATGTAATGTTTCCTTTTAGTAATTCAACCATCCCAGAAGACATTGAATCAACCAACATAAAATATATTTTTTAAATCATGTAGAGAGATAACTTTGTTTCCATCATTCCCTCTTTTTCCCCCAATGGTGTACATTCACTATAAAGCACATTGATTTCAAATATCATTGATCCTTTATTGTTCATCAAAACTCTTCCCCTTGTCATGTACTTAGCTATGAAGAATCAATCCAGGGTTATCTTTATTCCACAACAATTTGATATCCATTTTACCCATTGACCTACATTTTTTCACCTCTATCCCCCATAATGGAAAACATTCTGGACTGTATTTTTATATGAATGGGTGAAAACCCTCCTCTATTGATGAGATGATAGAGTTCTGAAAACTAAGACATCATGTGGACCTAAATAACAAGGGATAGAACCTTATATCTTCTTCTAAATAGTTCATCCCCACCCAAATTACCTAGAACACTACAAAAAATAGAAGGTTGTGACTCTTGATTTCTCCTTCCTATTGATCTGCTTTGTGGTACCAGCACTCCATGAACTGTATAACTTGTTTTTGAACCCATACTAATCCTATCACTTTCCATATGATGTTTCAATGGATGGCTACCTAGTTTCTATTGATTAATAAGTGACACAAAAATTTCAAGCATGGATAGGTGCTACATATCCATATTTAAATAATGGTGACCCTTTTCTCCAATGATGTTATCAGTGAAAAAAGAATGATTTCATAACATACACACCCTGAAATTCAGCATTACATGAACCTCGTTTAACCCTAATATAGCCTCAGGCTTCCAACCCGTTACACAAAATATATATAACCATAAATATAGCTACTAGATTCTACAATATTTATTATGAATTAATTCTAACTACATAAGGACATCAATCAGACATATTAAGTGTCTAAATACAAAGATAATAAATACACTAGAAATGTTTCTTTCAAACACATCAAGAAAAATATATATATACCATTAAGGAATTAAATCCCTTAACAGAAAAAGAAATTGCCATTAATCCTCAAAAACATATTCTTCGATAGAAGACATTTGTATTCCATTTAAGTTAATTATTTTATTACACATTTCTCTTATCTCTAATAATGTTATATGAAATAGTATGAATTAGATAGTAATCAACATAACATGATTTAATTATTAAATTAAAATATAAAAAATTAAATGAATAGTAGTATATATTCATCATATTTTGCTTTTAATAAATTACATCATCATCGAAATTTATTTTTTTATCCAATTCAATTGATTAATACTACTAAAAAACATAAACAAAATACAACCAAGAGGATAACACACTTTTGAGTAAATATCAGTACGAAACATCAGAAAAAAATAACACATTTAATTACAATATATTAAACTCATTTATTTAGAATTATTAATTTCAGTAACTAAATAAATATGAAACATTAATAATAAACACCAGTTTTAAATTCCAAATTTTAGTGCATTAATCTATTAAATATGAAATTATTTATCCTCATAACATATTAATTTTTTTAATTCTATTGAATTTTCATTTATATTTCCCATTAATAAGTAATTTATATAATGAGAATTAATATTCATAAAACACATCATGATATTTTGATTTTTTAAATAATATTAATAACATTTTACATTCTCTCATTACCTATCCCAATTATTAAATAATATTATTAATAAATAATAATTTTAATCGACCACATATAATAATCCATCATCATTCATTCATAAAATATAGAATAATAGAATAATATTATTAAATAAACATTTGATTTCTAGAATATGAAATTATAATATAAATCTAATTCTTGGTAATTTAGATTGTTGAATAATAAAATCATTCTATTTTATGTGAATGTGTATTTACATTCATAAATTTATTCTCCGAATAAAAATCATCATCTTAAAACATTATTTGACTATTAATAAAATAAATGAGAATAAACAAGATTTATTACATATATTTCAACTATGGGAATATCAATAGATTATTAGGAACATTCTAATCTAAGTGATTAATTATAGTAATTAATTTAAATTGAGTAATGTGATATTAATAGTTATTATTCACCATTTATTTTATTTCTAGTTTAGTGAATAATTTTTCTTCACGGGATAGTTTTCTAAATCATTATCTAAATATTGTTGATTACACCTATATGTAGAGAGGATGCAAAAACATGATATCCCCACTTGATGACTAATTACATTCTATTTTATGAGTCTAATATTTTTTTCTACAAGATTCATGTCTTGAATCATTATTAATAAAAGTGAGAATGATTAATTTGTGCAGGTATGCAATGTTAGGTGTTGAACCATAGAAATGATGAATATTCAGATATAAAAAATAATATTTAATCACTCCAGGTATAATAAGTAATATGAAAAAAAACAAGGGATGAAAATATGTTTTTCATATATTAAATAATTTTTTTTCTAGTTTTATCCTCAAAACATGGTCAATGTTCCCACATAACTCCCACTTTCTCTAGTTTGATTTAAATTACAATAAAATGATAATTTTTCATCATTTATAATTTAGGAACTATTTTATAAATCAATTGATATATTAATCTTATGATTATCTATCTTTAAATCCAAATAAATTACAAAATATTCTGTTGAAGAAAAAACATTTCATTTAAATAGGGAAAATCTAGGAAATACATTTTAACATTATGTAATAAAAACATCCTAATAATGATGAAACTATCTTATCCTCATGAAAAATTCTTTTAGATAAGAAATTTATTACTATATTAATTTTATCATTACCATTAGAAGTCTTAATAAATATTATCTAACCTTTATGACACATTAGCTATATATATAAATCATTTTCTATTATTGTACTTCATATATGAAGTCATTGGATGACCTATAAATAAAGACTAAAAACACCTAAATGATATTCTATAGTGAAACCAAATAGAATCAACCCTCACATATTAACCAATACCTATACATTTTTGATGTAATAGACTCAACTAACATATATGACAGTTCATAATAAAATGGCATCAATTTAAAAAAGAACAAAAACATCACCATACCTTTTCACATATACATTTTAATGTATGTTGTTAATATTTTTTTAAATAAACAATGAAATTTAAAATTAGAAAAGCTAATAAATAATTTATAATATAACTTTTTAATACATAAAAAATATTAGAAACTATTTACAACATTAATGAATATTTCAAAACATTTTAAAAAATATTAAAATCTTATTAAATATGTCACAACCCCTTCCCTCCAAAGGTACCACTCCTATGATGGAAATTATGTGAGAATTTAATGGCTCCAATTTCAAACCTCCAGAAGACCCTGTAATGGATATTATCATTGAGGGTATAAAAATATCCACCTTAAAGTCATTATATTCAATAATATACATATCATTAAGAGATTTGATATCAATGATCAATCATCCGCATAAAATAATACATAAATGAACCAAAAATATTCCACAATGCATGTATAACTAATACACATACAGTAAAATTAAAAATAAAATAAAAAGTTAAGCTAACAAAACAAAAAAGTAATATTCCAGTAGTCTATTATATTAATATCTAGAGCAATCCTTGTATTCCTCATGTAAAAACTGAAAACGGTTTTTATATACGTATTGAAAGAATATAAGAATGGATATAATGGTTACCAAATTCTCTCATGAACATGTGAAAAGATCATTATAATGAACACTTGTGCAAATTCTAATAAAAATATCACATAAGTGGGACAACTATCCATTCCCATCCTCACTATGAAATTCATAAAAAATACCACAATCCATGTATAACAACATAATAACATGAATAAAAATTTATAGTACCCAACACCACATTCCTTCAATTTTTTACTCTCATACCACATTTTTTTATATCCTAAAACACTGATATCTTCTAAAAACACCTCATGTCGGGCCCCCCAAGAGAAACTAGCAATCACATCACATCTCATCTAAATACACATATGACATCACAACACAACTCTCCCAAAACATTGAACAATATATATTGGTAACTTGAAAATGAAGGGAATCAACCTCATTCCCCCACCTATAACATATAGCCCCTCCATCATATATCTCATCACCTCATTAAACAACACAGTAGGGCAATTTTGACTACTAACCATCATTACCTAAGCATGTAATCATATACTTGAAGTGATATTAGGAATGGGTTAGTATCCATTTAATCATCCTTTCCCTAAAGATGATAATAAGAACACCGAAAAATAAGTGGTTTTGGGAACAACTTGGTTGAAGTGGGCGGGTGAGTACAAAAAATCATAACAATCATGCACATTATATATATAAAGACACACTCAATCCCAAAATATGTTCAAAAATCAAGGAAACAAACCATATCAAAATATCAACACACAACCCATAAAACATTTTCTTCCAACACTAAATACATGACCACACACACAAAATCACAAGACACATTTTAAATTTCATATTCATTATCCAATTAATCCATTTGGAAGATTAAACATTACAAAAAAAATTTATTTTTTCACCTGAGTAATTTCATATTTCCTACTAACATATTTCACATTGATCATCATCAATTTTAGATTCATTATTTAATACTTATTAAATTACTACCTAGGTAACTAGAAAACACACCACTCAAAAAAGTAACCCATAATCCTTATTAGTCAAACTTGCTCCACATCACTGCAACTAATAAACACATCCATATACTCCAAACAACATCCAATCAAAACATCATTTCCACCAAACTGCCTCGTACCATGGCCACACAACACTTTATATAATCACACTATTGTAAGACCACAAAACATATCACATCATCCCCATGAACCCCCAAAAACCAATCACATCAATATTTTTTTTTTTCAAATTGATCAAGGGGGATTGTTTCCAATTCCACTATATTTTTTTAAGTAAATTCTAACATGATCCCTATATCCATGTGCAACAAATTCATTATATTAACATAAGTGATTAACCATTTTTTAAATGTGGTATCACAACAATAACACATTAATGTAACAATAAAAAATATTATTTTAGAAGAAATTGATTCTCTAAACTACCATTATTTTCATAAGGGTATCATGACCATAAAACAACAATATCAACTATAAATTCAATGTTTTAAAAACATGCAATTCAAACCCCTTCCCATGAATTTCAATTTACCGCTTCATTATAGTTATTTCTATTTTACAGACCATATTCCATAGATAAACACGATTAAAATCCATACCGATTGAAATAATAGGAGAGAAACCAAGGTCCCTGTATCAAAGGAAGATTTTTTATTTTTCATGCATGGTTGAAGAGAGATAAAGGACACCACTAAAAACAACATGGATGATGAACTAATTACCACCATATAACACAAAATACATTTTCATACCCATTTAAAATGACATCACAACACATGATTCAATGAATAAATACCCTCCTCCATATAGAAATATATAGAAAATTGTGGAAAATGGTTATAAGGCAAGAGGGTAACTCATTGAAACAATGAGAAATCAATTATTTAGAATGAGGTAAAATACCAATAAATGTTTTTCAAAAGGACTCCATGGGTTGCGCTAGAGTCTTCTTTTAAATAATGTAAAAACTATAAAAGATCATAGGTATGAAGAATTATGTCAATTTAGACCCATCTAGAAAAATATAGAACCCTTGTGCAGCCTCCAAACCACATCATAGAACTACTAAAAATGTGGGATACCATGAAATTGTAGGTATAAAATAGAATGTATCTTATCCAATCAATGATTCCTCTAAGAATAGTGACTAAATTCATGATTAACATCCAAAAAATTGTAGAACGGTCCATGAAACATTCCAATATACTGTGCTATGGAACCAAAAATAACTGAAGGTGTCTATTCCCCAACCCATATATGAGGCATTAATTTCCAAAAATTGAATTATATTTGATTAATCCCTGATATAATACACTAATATCATCTCTTACATGGATGAATAACCTAACACCGCAAAGTTGTAGTCATTTTTCTTATACCTCAACCTCTCCACATAGTACTCGCCTACTTCTCACTGTATCTCCACATGTCGTATTCCAACCATAAATGGAAGTATGTCAAATAATAACCCTAGTGAACCATATACATCAACAGTCCTCAACATTATACATTGATACACCATATAGTGCAACTTCTAGGCTCAATGTCATATAAGAATTATCATTGGGTTCCTCAACTCCGTGTCATCTGCATACCATCTATGATGTTTTGGACATCCCCCATACATTTCAACCCCAAAAATTCATTCAATTTATTGTGCCACAATATTTAGTTCATTACATTATATTACTCTCAATATTTTCCTTCCCTTGGGAATCATAACCAACCATGAACAACAAAAGGAACGTGGACCAAATAGTTGACCCTTGAGATACCCATCAAGGATCTTATTACTGCCAAAAATTGGGTAACAACGAACACTCACCAAATCTAGTCTATAGTTTTTACCATACATACCTCATAACCAAATTACCAGAAAAATCTGCATAAAGTTAAATCCACCACTATTTTCACATATCCAACCATACCACCAACTCATCCACGAAAAATCCCAAGACAATGATTACCAAAACCCGGACAGAAATGAACCAAAGCACACAATTCATGGAATTCTATCTCACATGTAAATATATTATTAGTATTGGGATATAGTATCCTACCATATTATTTAAATAATGTTAATGTAAAACACATATTGATTAGAAATTAGGCTTCTTATTCTTCATGTGTGGGAGCTTTATCACATATCACATAACAATGAAAAATTACACATTTCATAAAACATCAATATGAAAACCATTCATCGGCAATAAAAACTAAATAATAAATATCTCCTTGAAATTTATTTACTATGATAATAGCTACAACTCCTGATCCCAAGTACATTATTTCAGGACACCATACATCTGTGACATATGATCTATTGTAATGATCCATCCAGACTACCCATTATCCTGATGATCATGAATCTTCACTATCTACTATATTAATGTCACATCGTACATGATATACAAATATATATTTTCAATGAAATAGGAGTCAAAATTAATAAAATTAATGGGATGAATTATGTTGATGACATCATGGATGAGGTCAATATGTGGTATTAGTGTCAATTGATAGGCCACTTCTCCAGCATTCACAAAAAAACCATGAAATGATCGTATATTCAAGAGATAAAGATTAAATCCAACGATAAATCTCCAACTTACATGTCGAGAAGATAAAATAAATAACACATGAATTCCATAAACCATATCCAAAGATTTCATACTGCGATTGGAAAAATCATTTTACCAGTCATGGGTAACATTTATCCTCTCCAAAAAATATGACCCTCCTTTATCATGCTATACACCACATCAGGATAGGGAAATGATGGGTCTATATCCACAGTTTAGAATAATTGAGAAAAAAACCAATAATATTATGACTCTAATAGATCCATACTAATGGATCACTATTTGTTTTTGTTATAAAGAAAACTCAGTCAATAAAAATTTCTATTCCAATGATCCATGAAGAACAATTTTTATTCTTTCAATATATCCTCTATTTCATGGATTGTCCACTCCATCATTCTGTCCATATAAGGGTGGAAATAATTATTGAGGAATATCAGGAATCCAAAATCATGCTTTAATATTTTCCATAATTGGTATGTAAAATTTGAATCCTGATTTAATATAATTGAACTTTTACTCCATTAGACTGCACCACCTAATCTACATACCTCCTCACTAATGAATCCATTGATCATGAATCCATTATTTTTAGGATGTGAGATGATTTTGTCAACCATACCATGATTAGCAAGATAGCATCATATCCTATTCGAGCATGGTGAACCCCTATGATGGAATACATTGAGAGGACATCCAATGTTTGGAAAATCAAATGTATTAAAAAACCTCTTGGATTAGGGTGTTATGCATTAACACAATTGTAAACCATGTATGGGGCAACAAACTCGATCACCATACAATTAATCACAAATGTAATAACAGAGATCTTCTTTTCATGTATGTTTCTCTTTTCTGGTCATTTTAGAGAAAACGAGGAATTTCTAGAAAAAAACCATTAAAGTTGTGGAGGTTGTGCCGGGGCGCATGGTTGGCACATGGTCTGAAAAAACCATGTGCCTAGCCCATAAAACCATCCACCCATGACAGTGGTCTTTGCAAGGACATCACACAATTTTTCAAACAGTGAGGGAAAGTCGTGTGAAGTCCTTGGGTGAGACGGTGGGTTCCAAAAGGGTGGCGCAAGGTTTGTCCAGACCGTGTGGGAATGTTGTGTGAAGCTCGGGGATGAGACAGTATTAAACACACGGTTGGTGCACTGTTTTCCAATCCAGGTGGGGTAACCGTGAAACCATATAATGTTAGGGGTTTTAAGTACCACGACACTTAGGATTTACCATTCCTCCACCTTGATTCTTCCCAATCATGGCTCATGTGGGAGCTGTGATTTTCAAAGGTTGGGGGAGATCCTTGACTCATTATGGAATCAAATCGAAGTGGTTTCTGGTAAGATCAAAGGAGTTTATCCTCGGGTAAGTCCCTCATTTAGATCTTTGAGTTTTTGGATATGTTCATCCCTCTTCCTCTCTTAGTTTCCCAGATCTAAAAGTGTTGCATGTAGATCTAGGGATGTTTGGGCTTTTTGTGTTAAAGGTTGAAGTTGTTGATGTTAGGGAAGGGTTTTTTAGGAGGTTTTGAGGAGGCGATCAACAGGTTTGGAGAGTGTTTGGGCGAAGAGGATGATTTTGTTAGGTTTACTGGGCCTGTAGCGCAAGCCGGTGGGCCTGGGATTTTAAAATTTTCATCAGTGGGGCGATAGAAATTGTCATCATAGATGATTCAAGACTTGGAGACGTCTGAGGATCTCACGTAAATTGTAAATATCACCAAATTAAAATGAAAACGTACCCATTTTAAATCTGAAGGTGTGGCCGACTACAACTAGTCGATGGCGATTGTCGATTGAAGGCCCCAAAGGAGGATCCCTCTAGATCATCCACACACACTCCAAAAATCCACTTGAATGTCAATCGGCGAATTCCGGGTGCTAGCGCGGTGATCTGATGATGCTTTCGACATCCCAAAGATCACAGCATCAAGATGTCTACGATGCCGAAGAGAGATCATGATATGAGCATCTTGGATCGAGATCTTCTCTCTTTAATAAGCGAGAGGAGAAAGGGGCTCTCAAATTTCATTACGTGAAAAATAGTGAATAGTGAATTGCACACCAAAGAGAGAGAGCATCCACTCTTATTTATGAAGACGTTGATAAATACCCGTTAGGGTTCCCCAGCCCCATATATTTCAACGTTCACATAATAAATAATTTTGACGAACTTTTCTGCACCAATATTATATATTATTTTTATCAAATTCTTGTAATATATATAAAATATATTACATGATAATATCCAAGAAATTTAACTCGACTCGTTTTCCTGCTTAATATTAAACAAACCTTGAATATTAATATAATATTCATTCAATTAATATTTTACTCGTATTTACTGAACTCATAAATAAATTAAATAAATTTATTCCCAAATATTCGTAACATGAATATTAATGAATTTATTTAATTCATCGGTGATCAATAACTTGGAAATTTCTCGAAACCCATGGTGGGTCTCACTATGTCCATATACCAATTCGACTGAATTGGGAGGATTCTTGAATATGCTATTGTGTGTGACCCTCTATGCCCTTAACTTGATATCATTGATTAAAATCCACAAACCAAGAGCAGAGTCTAACAATTCATCATGGACCCTAAAAAAATAAGGATAGTCATAGAAATGACTACCATCCTACGAAAACTGAAAGTGTACTATAATCTCATTGTCATTAAATATCTCATAATGCTGGATGCACTCTTGTGACATTGTCCTTATCTTGCTTAATTTTTTTTATATATCCAGATGGATTTGCCTTTCTATTTATTTGGACAAAGACTTATAAAGACTGCACCATCCCGATCAACTCGGCCTGAGATATACAACATAATAAACTTGGAAGCGGAAAATAATTTCATGACGATTTAGCCAACGTCATACCACCAATGACACACCCAACACAAACTACCTCACCACGACACCATTTCCTTGGTTTTTGTCTTTCATCAATGTACATAATCAAATGATATAGATGGGTAATGTTATCATTTCCGGAGACCAATTCTCATGTCCATAGATTGGAACAACCAGTCACACCTAAAACATGTGGTGTTCCTATTAGTGGTTATGTTGTCATGATCTCACTACTAGAGATCACCAAGTGCAAACATCATGAGAAGAATTCTTAATGCTTATGAGCCCCCAGCAACTAATAGTCATACATCTACTCTGTCCAGTCATTAAGATGTATCTAGACTATATAAAATATATTTAAATTCAATGTAATTGTATCTCTAGGTTCACATTATATCCTGGGATCTACAATAACCTCTTGACACAAAAATTAACATTTGGACATTACCATTATTATAGTTGATGCTGAAAATTCTTCACTATAATGGTAAGATATCATCATGCATATCTAACTGTACAGATGATACGTTAATCAAAATTATTACATAGTTGGGTCTAGGGAACCCACTATTTCAACACTCCCACTTTCACTAGAGACAACATAATAACTAAACATATTAGCTACTCAGATGATAAATATCATGCTTCTTCTGAGTAATGGCTTTAACTGCAAGGCCTACCTCGTTTTCGGCACATGGCATATTTGCTATATGCGACCTCATCTACTTGTGTAAAACTTCTCAAGATAATGTTTCTTCGAGTCTATTAATTTTTTTCATTGTCACGACTTGAAAAATTGGCTTGTAAGAATATCATAATTCTCATTATGAATATACTTCTCTCACTAGGTGTAATCCATGAATTGGAACAAACTGTTGCAATTTATAACTACTTATTAGCTGCATTAGAAGCTGCAACATACTAAGTATTTGTTTGTATGGCTACCAGATGCTTTTATGAGCATGACTCGCCATCTCCTTTTCCTAACTACAATACTAGATCCAATCGATCTAAGTGTTACTAGTTTGTGTCCCACATAAACTAGTATACCTTCCACTCCATATTACAGTTAGATATCATTTATAATTTTCGATGTACAAGATGATAGTTCTAACTACATTACTTGCAGTGCTCCTGGAAATAATTGATATCTACCTATAATAAATTATATCCTAGCTATATCAATTATTTTACATATTTTGGCATATGTGATTGATCCATCGCTAAAGCATATGGTATCAATTCACAAAATTAATATCTTCCTATGTTCCGACCATATTAACTTGATGAGATTAATCCATGTGACCTAGGAAAAAATTATGAACATGAATTGTTCCGACTTTTATTTTTCAATACAATGTCACTATATGTATGATTGAGTAGGGCCAAGAAAACTATGGATCTACCTCAGTGTATCTTGTTTTCTAGAACATAGGTTTCTACACAAAGTCAATAATTGGATAATTTCTTTTAACCTAATCTTATCTAATTTTATTATCAAATTCTGTTTTCAATATATTTCTGAACATATTTCATTTGGAAAACATTAGAACTCCCACTAAACATTAGTGGACACATGGAAAAGATTCATTTATAATGAATTATCTAAGGTAATGTTGCATACATTAATCCAGAAATGAATTTTTGAAATTTCAACCCTTATTAGCATCATTTGATGTCATCATCTCTTTGTGGTTGCATCATATAGAAACCTTCCACGAAAGTTGATCTTGACATCCAATGACTAATAAAATGATAATAGAAGATTAGCTATAACAAGTTAGATTCTAATAGATTAAGGTGTACCTACTTGGTATAATCAATCAAGACTTATTGGTACCATAATTGTACCATCCATGTATCATTTCAGTTGAATAACCACTGCAGTATTCGATTTATAAGCCCCTTGGCAATTTGATACATGGAATCCATTATTGAATTTTATTGGATCATGTCAATCTTAGCTTGTTTTCATATGATAATTACTTGAAGGATTTCATATTCTCAAAGAATAATTTATCTCCAGCCACGGTGAATATAAAACCATCACCATTGTTTAATTTTTCATATACAATATGTGTCTATAGAACATTCTTATTCCCCCATGTACTTGTGGAACTTGTTCTCTATTCCATCCATTTGTGCATCTCGAGAATTTACTAAATCCAAGTCAATTAAACTCCCACTATCTCTAATATATATGTGCACCCTTTTATAAAAATACAGTCTAATACTTGACTAAATTATTTCTATATTAGAAATTAAGGTAATATCTTAAGCAACTGATAGGATAATTAACTCAAATTCAAAACGTGTTTAACTTGATGCAAGCTTGTTTAAATCCTATAAAAATCATTGCATCAAAACACAACCTATGAAATAATGGATTTTCAATCATTCTATCACTCGTATGATATCCATTTTAAATTTTAGTTGGAATATTTGTTATGGGTTTAAGCCTTGATTTGCATAACACATCATGAAATGGATGTTTCTATAGGTTGTATCATTGATACAACATACATCATAAATTTGATGTATAAAATGTGAATTTAAGAATTTCTCAATGAAAAATTTTGTTAATAAATTTTAATATGTACGACCCGTCATCAATCCACCTTATGAACATCGATACGGTGATGTAGATAACGTAACATGCGTTTAGGAATTACAACACACTACATTATCATGATTGATGACAGTTTGGTTTAGATATTACTCGGCATGCCAATATGAAGAAAATAATATATTCATACCAAACATATACTTCACTATTACATAATGAATTAACGGAATCTTTTGAAGTATCCTTACCTCTTTCTTTCATTGGAATAGTTCACACTTTCTTGTTGAACTATCATTCGAAGGCATTGTGGTATGCACTTATTTATAAAGGTTTCATTGTCTGAACTAATGATGTGAATAATACCTGAGGTGCTTAGCTATGCCGATCCTAAATAATATACTGGGTATATAGTTTAGGTTCACTTCTAGTTTTACTTGACAAAGAATCATATTTCCACAACTGTGTTGGTCTTTCATTTTATATTCATCATGTATTTCCATTGATTCAAGTTTTGGTGAACTAATTTTTGAGTATGGTACAACAAACAACATTCATTTTAAAACATGGAATAATGTATCATCATGTCCAAATGGGAAAATGAGATAAATGTTTTTGATTATACTCCAAAACTTATTTAAATTGCATCAATAACTTGGAAATTAGAAGTTATGTGTTCCTCACCATTGACTTAGGAATCACCCTTTCTCAGCTACTTGGAGAAGACACTTTAGTTCTAGTAATGTTTCTATACTTTCTTGGTTACTTTATTTAAATACATATTTTATTGGAATATTATAATCAATACCCTATAATTATGTTAGAAACATTAATATACTTGATGAATATAAACTGAACGAGAAGCGTGTACTTGATTCTAGTATTTCAGTTTTTAAACATCCATGAACTCATTTCACTATGTGATGAAAATAACATTTGGTTAAATAACCATCCACATTTAATTGAAGTACATGACGAAGGTGCCTTTTTCATAACTTTCCATAATCCTTTTCTCCTTATCATTTAATGTATTCTCTATAAGAATAACAGATGGCATTATCTCCAATATTGTTATTACTTGAAAAATGTTACCTTAAAGGTAATGATCCACTTGTTTGTACCATTTCATGAAACCACTGTAATTGGGTGTAAAAGGTATAATAATTGGATGTTATGAATGATTGTGAACTGCCTTTCTCTTTACACAAACTGAGTGCAACTATCACATTCAAATCTTGCTTCGCTCTCTCATAGGAAGGATCTTGGAGAAGATACTACATGTAACATCATCCATGTCATGCTTTAGTGGCTGTAACTAACTTAGAATTTGATGATAACATTATGAAAATACCATCATATTCTTGATTCACAAGTCTCATGTATACAGATATACACCCTTGCTTCTTGAGGTGTCTTAATAGGTTGGGACATAATCACATTGAATTTTTGTTACGGTTGTAATGTGTTCGAGCGGTTATACTACTCTTTGGAAATTTGTGCTTAGTTTAGACATGAAATCTTTCTAATATGTATTGCAGTTTTATTTTGGTATTTCATTCCTTTATGTAAAAATATACTTTAGCATATTTTACATTTATGAGTATACCAATTTAGACATAATTGATTAATTTAATCATTAAATGTCTCCCACTAATTTCTCTTATTCTAGGAACCTTCTATACTAGAATCGGAATACTCTTGATTATTCTAGTGCCTAGGATCCCCAAACATCCCTCATAGTCTACAGGAAATCGCTACGCCACAACTCAGAGGGTCCAAGGTAGGCTTTTGGCTGGCCAATCGCATTAACTCGCAGTTCCTTGATTTGTTGACTGAAGTCAAAGCTTTAAAATTCATTTAGTGATTTACTCAATGATTGCCTCTAAAATTAAAACAAGCTAGTTAAGGATATTCCATTGCTAAAATTTTAGTTATTTCAACCCACAACATGGATAAGAACTCCCTAGTAGTAAGAGGCTCCCTCACCTAAGGCATGACCAGCACCTCAAACACCCATTTTTGTTCAAACATGAATGATGGAAGGATGTTTGTGACATAATATTTTCATTGAGGGTCTTATTGGTTTTATATATTGATGAATGTCATCTATTTCGATTAATCTTGCTCATATACATTGTATCCCTCACAAATAATCATTAATATAAAAACATACGCCGCTTATTTATGCATTTTATTATCTATTATTTTATGTATCTTCCTTCTGTTCTAAAATGCATAAAATAATAAATAAATTCATAATGATAAACTACTACCGGACTGGTCTTGAGCGTCTACATGATCTAAGGGCATCGTACATGGGTCAAACATTCAATCATGATGCAGCTTGCCCCAGGCCTTGTAGGTTCTATTCGCATCTGGAACATCACCCTATCTTGGTGAGGTCCAGGTCACGTCTTGGAGTACCGCCTCATCTTGGCATGTCCCAAATGTTGTCTTGCACCATCGAGCAACGCCACATCTTGGCGAGGTCCATGATGCACGCCTTCTTCCTCTAAAGTACAACGGTACTCACACGCAGGCGAGGGGTACTTGGGTATAAATGTACATCATATAAATTGCACACACAGGTCCTTATACATTTTAACCGAAAAAATAATGATGATGCACAGACAATCTATTTAATTACATTACAAGCATCACAGGTATTTAAATACTTAATTAATTAATTAATTAAATGTAGACATACAAGGGTCGATGCTCAAGACCAGACAATGGGTAAAATAAACCATGATAAAAATAAAAATGTAATAATTAATTATGAGGTTTTATTTAATGAAATTAAATGAATTAATAAAATAAAATAATTTAATTAATTATCAGTTCTCTAATCAATTAAATTTTAATGTGAAAATAAAATAAAATGAACTTAATTCAATTTAATTACTGAATTGAATTAATTTTATCCATGTATTATAATAATTAATATAAATTAATTTTAATTATTTTAATTTATAAAATAAAATATAATTAATTAATTAAATAATCTAGTTTAATTTAAATTGCTCGGTATCCGAAAACATTGTTTCATGGCCTATTCAGGTAGTGCCGAACCCACGCAGGGCCATGCATTGGCTGAAATGGGCTGGGGCGATCCGCACAGACCCTTTTCGGGTTGGGAAGTTCTGCTAGGACAATTTCGTGGCCAATTTGGTCTGCTGAAATACTTGTAGAATTAATTATACCTCTCGAGTGTTGACCAAAGGCGCAACAAATTTGAAGACAGCACCAGAAGTACGAGAAGGAAGCCAGTGACTTCATCTGGTGTTGTTTGGCCTGTGTTGGTCGCGAGCTAACCAACGCGGAGGCAGTGGGGTGAAGGAGCCAATCCAGGGGTGGCCCGCTGCTGCGGATTTTGTGATGGAGTGAAGCGGGCTGGTCTACTAGTTTTCAATGCTGAGAAAGGTCGATCTGGTGTGAGGAAAGACCTGGGCAGTGCACGGGATCTATGGGAGACTGACCAGGGGTCCACTGGGTGAGGGGAAGGCTGGCAGCTAGAGGCATCAATGGAGGTGGCCACGGAAAGCAGGTGCGGTGCCCTACTGCTGTGTGTCACCTAGGCTGTGCGTCGTTCCAAATAAAGAGCAATCCTGGTTAGGTGCTCGGATGGGGTGCACCGTGCGGGTCCTCCTGAGGAGACGGGTGCACTGCGTGCGATGATACGGTGTTTCAGTTGTGCACTGCGTTGGGGTTGCATCGATGATGCGGGGCACTACAGAAGGTCGTTGCGGGGTGTGATGCTTATAGAGGGAGAAACAACACTCCTACTGGAGGTCAGCGGTGGCTGAGGCTGGTTCTCTGTTGCGCCACGCCAGAGAAGGATTAGTGGCGGGGTGTGGGCGCTACATCAGCTGGCATGTTGTGCGCCGCATGAATTGGGAGATTCAGTGATCCCCCTACATGTAGAGCGGCAGTGCACCGCATAGGAGACAGGGGTCCTCCGGACCCCTAGTATTCTTTTTCTACTTCGATTGACCCTCACAACTAGCCTCCTCTATTTTTTTAAACCAAGAGTTCTTTCGAAGTCATTGTTAGCCCCTTTTTTTGAAATCATCTTTCACCCTTTTGAGTTAAGTAACCCAAAAATTCTAAAGGCTAAATAATAGCCTTTTAATTTAAAAATAATAAATTTATTATAATAAAATAATACATTATTGTTATTTTATTATTATAATAATAACTTAATTATCATAAAATAATAAGTTATTATTATTACACTATAATAATAAAATTATTATGCAAATTATTTAATAAAATTATACTTTCCACACAATTTTTTTAGGATGAACTGAATCAATTCAAAAAAAATGATTAGTTCTTCATGATGGAAAAATTAAATACTCAAGATAAAACCTTGAATTAGATCCAATCAAAAAATTTAAACTGACCATAAATTGGTTATTCGACATCGGATCACAGTGTGATTTGAACCATTGGGACTGTCTTTGAACCCTCAAATTAATTTTATGATATTTATTTTTATTTGGCTCAGAAAATTTACATGATGCCACTGAGACAACTGTTAGGTTTCCATGGCCCGCAGTGGAAGCTGGTGGGCCAAGGATTTTAAAATTTTCATCAATGGGATGACAGATCTTGTTGTCACCAATGATTCGATCCCTAGAGATGTCTGAGCATCTCATGTAAATTGAAAGGTTCACAAGATTAAAATGAAAATGTACCCGTTTAAAATCCTAAGGTGTGGTCGACTAGAAGTAGTCGATGTCGATGGTCGCTTGAAGGATCCATAGAAGGATCCCTCTAGATCATCCACATGCACTCCAAAAATTAGCTGGAATATCAATCGTTGAATTCTGGGTGTTATCACGGCGATCCAAAAATAATTTCTTTGTTCTGAAAATCACCTCATCGAGATTCCTGCGATGCCGAAGAGAGATCATGATCCGAGCATCATGGATCCAGAGAATTTCTCTCTTAGAAGATGGAGGATAGTGATGCTCTGAATTTTCATTTCATGAAAAATAATGAGTAGTGAATTGAAAACCAAAGAGAGAGATCCTCCTATCTTATTTATAGATACATTGATAAATACCCGGCATGGTTCCCCGGCCCCCGTATTTTTCAACGTTCAATTAATAAAGAATTTTGACGAATTTACCTGTGCCAATATTATTTTTTTTATCACATACTCTTAATATATATGAAATATATTATGTGATAAAATCCATGAAATTTAACTCGACTCATTGTCCCAGTTAATATTAAACGAACCTTGAATATTAAAATAATATTCGTTCGATTAATATTTTACTCATATTTACTGAACTTTTAAATACATTAAAAAAATTAATTCTAAAATATTTGTAACATGAATATTAATGAATTTATTTAATTCATCAGTGATCGATAACATGGAAAACTCCAGAACCCCGTTTCGAGTCCTACATTGTCTATATACCTATTTGACTGAATTGGGAGGATTCTTGAATACACAATTGTGTGTGACCCTCTAGGACCATATCTCAATAGCAGTGAATACAATCCACAATCCATGAGTGGAGTATATGAACTCTTCATTACCCCTAATGGGATAAGGATAGTCATAGAAACAACTATCATCCTACAAACACTGACTCTGTACTATAATCTCTTTGTCATTATATATCCCAGAAACTAGGACATAGTCATGTGTCAACATCCTTATCTTGCTTTATTATTTGTTGATCTATCCGGATTGATTTACCTCTATACTACGTTGTCCAAATACTTATGAAGGTGGGACCATCCTGAAAAACTAGGCCTGAGATATACAACTTCCTAAAAAAGGAAGCATCAAATCTTTTGTTGACCATTCAGCTAATGTCATACCACATACGACGCACCCAACATAAACTACCTCTCCACGACATCATTGCCCTGGTTTTCCTCTTGCATCAATGTATGTAATCAAATGATATATATTGGTAATGTTCTAAAGTTATGGGACCAATACACATTTTCTTATATAGGAACAAGTAATGACCCACAAAACATGTGGTGTTCCTATTGGCAGGTATGTCCCCATGATATCAATACTAGATATCACCAAGTTCGAACATCATGAGAAGAAGTCTCAATGCTTATGAGTCCCCAACACTAGATAGTCATACATTTACTATGTCTAGACAACAAGATATAACTAGACTAAAGAACATATATTTAAGATCAATTTCATTCTATCTCGAGGTTCTCATTATAGCCTGGGATCTGCTATAACCTCTCGACACGACAATTAACCATTGGAAATTATCATTATTATAATGGACACAGGAATGTCTGCACTATAACGGTAAGATATTGTCATGCATATCTAACTGTACACATGATACTGTAATCAAAGTCTTACATAGTTGGATCCACTTAACCCACTATTTCAATAGATTTTTCCTAATTCCTAAGAGGTAGGTGGTTTGTACCTTTCGATTTAATGAATTTTAATTGTATATGGAAAATTTCCAATCGCCATGAATGGGGTTTTGTGTGTTCACCTTTTTTAACCCTGTTAATTACCTACTTTGCTGATTTGTGATAGTATAGGTTATTTGAATATAAATGGGGTTGATTGTTTTGCATTGGATGTGTTTCGCATGCATGTTTTGCTTATAACTGTTTGGTTCTACTAATCCTGTTGGGCAGCTTTGTTTTTTTTCCAATACCTAGTATTGTAGGATGGTCCGGTTATTGCTATGTTATGATGATGCACTGTATAATTCTATCCATGTAGTTCATGAGGTTTACCATGGCCGTTATGCGCTGCTACACTTGCTTGACTTACACAGGGCCATGAGAACCTTGTGTATAAACCACATGGATAATTGAAGTTGAGGGCCTCTCTAGAGTGTATTTATAATTTTACAATGTGAGACCACATGGGGAATTGAAATTTCGTACTTCCCCAGAGTGTCTATAGTTCTTCGACGTCGGCCACATGGGGAATTGACGTTTAATGCTTCCCAAGAGCATCATTACTTCGATACGGGACTATAGGGGGAATTGATGGTGAGTCCTTACCAAATGATTATATGCTTAAACTGAACCATAGGGGTTAGACTGAGTGTGAATCCCAGAGGGTGGCTTGTACATGATAGGTAGGACAAGAGGGGATAGGTTGTGGGAACTTGCTAGAGGGTTACTAGTTTGTTAGCTACTTTATTTTATCTATTAGGTACGACCAGAGGGGATAGGCTGTAAGTACTTCCCAGAGGGTTACCTATTGTAATTATCTAATTTTTTTAGTTGATTCTTGATATCTGAAACTGTCGATTGTTACTGTTGATTACTTCCTTATTTACTACTTTCTACACTCTTACCTGCCATATATTCAAGGACTGTTAGGCACAGATCTTGGGGTGGTTGCCTATTGGGAATCATCTCAAACCCTATTTGGGCCACGCTTTCGGGCCCAAAAAGATTATATTTTTGCAGGTATAGACAAGGGAAAGTGCACTTCTACTTCAGTTACATGACTTACTGTGGGCTGGAAATCAAGGGACCAACCTGTGGCTTGGGATTTTGAGGAGTTTATCTACATTCTATTGTACTTGGTTTAGTATTGTATTTCATCATTTTGGTTTTCCTAACTACTTTCATAGAAGTATGTATCTTGCATCATTTTATATATGTTCTCTAGTTTATTGTATCAGTCTTCCATTGTATATTTGTGTGTGAAATTATTACTGCTTATAATCGTTTATGTATTGGTTTACATCTGTTGTGTACTCTACCAATGAATACATACTTCCATAATATCACACTCAAATACCTCGCTGCTAGTCGGCATCCTTTGGCATTTGGGGAAATGCGATTTAGGCCATGTGAACAACCGGGTACGGGATGCCTATTGGTGGCTTGTAGAACAGGAGTGTTACAAAGTTGTATAAAAGGATTTATTTTCTCTGTACATACTGTTTGGAGCCTTAGCTAGGGATAGGATAGAATAGGTACATGGTGATAATCTGTGCTCGAGAGTATCTAACTCGTATATATGGAAAATCCAATCTACCTCATTTATTGAAATTTTTCTGGTTTTCAATTTTCCAGTTGATTTGAATTCTCCATTTAGTGATTCACATGTTTTGTGCTATTACCGATGATGTTTTTGAGGATTTATTTCTGTCGCAACCCGATGAAATGTGGGTCTTCTATCTCATGCATCATATAGTCACTTTTTAAAAATCTAATGTCATGCTTTCGTGCCCTGCCATTTAATGTGCATTAGCAATTTCATATTGTTGTGATAGATGTTGTGTAGAATATGCATGCGGTTTTGATTGGTTCTTTGATAAAAAAAATATCTAATGTTTTATAGGGTATTTTTTGGGTTAGGTTTTCTTTAGGATGAATGCCAAATTTTGGTTCCTGAGGTGTTATGGGCACTTATGGACAGGAACGTGGTGGATCACCGCCTTGTCTTTGCTTGTTTATAAAATGTGTAATATTCCAAGATTTGATTTTTGGGGAGTATGGGCCTTCAAAGATTATAATTTTGCACTTCGATGTACGTTTCAGTGTTTCTCTGGGTTCTGGAGTAGTTTCTGAGTCTTACTGTCCAGAAAAATCCAGAATGCACATCATGGAGTATTGACTACATGACATGGGTTCTTTTTTTCGGGATGAGACAATCATTCTTAAGCACACACTGTGTACTCCTATGTTTTAGTCCCTCCTAATCGTGATCTAGTGTTTGTATTCGACATTTTAGAGTCACTCCATCGAGACGTCCTCTAGTTGTACGCCAGCCACAAGGCATTGATCAGACACCAGATATGGATAATAAGGGACTTCCTGAAGATTCTTATGTTTTTCCAGTCTTTCCACCAGCAATTATACCTGACCCTAGTCCTTATGAATAGTTCACAGAAGGCATTGTGAGGATGATGCATAACTTTCAGGGAACACCGCCTCCTACCCCGTCGATGGCAGATTTGAAGCAGGTCTTTCAGCATCATCGCCCTCCAACTTGATATGGGGATGGAGGACCCCAGGCTGTAGATTCATGGCTAGAAGCAATGATAACGATCTTCGGGTATCTGGAGACCCCTCTAGAGAGGAGGGTCAAGTTCACTTACAATATGCATCGGCACTCCGCTAAGAGGTGGTGGGACGTGATCTCACAGGAAGGATTCTAGTAGGTTATGGTGTGGGATATGTTTCGATGCATCTTCATTGACTACTTTTATCTAGAGACCTTTAGGGCTGGTCGGGCCAGAGAGTTTATTTGTCTGGAGCAGGGTACTCATTTTGTTACGGAGTATTCCTCTCATTTCATAGAGCTTCAGCATTTCACATGCTTCCTAGGATGATATGGGTTATTTCTGTCAAAGAAGTATGAGTATGTCCCCAGACATGAAATCCTCTCACAGGTGAATATCTTTAGGTTGACTTCCATCTATTTCATCATCAACCAGGTACTGATCATGGAGCATAATATGCGCGAATATAGAGATGTGAGCCAGGGAGGCTCGACATCTAGAGTTAGTGCTTTGCCAGTTGATAGTCAGAAGCACCACATGGAGACTACACCAGTAGATCTGAGTAGGCGGGACACATCTTCTGGTATCCAGGTGGTGTGAGAAAATTCTAGGAGAAGCATTCATATGAGGCCGCAGTGCCATAGAAACGTAGTTGAGTGCCGATCTTGCATCATGTTGGGACACCTTTAGCAATTCAGTCAAAAAATTTCACTAGTTTTTTGTGAATGGGAATCATATATGACTCCTTGTAAAGGACAATCTCCAATAGTTTCTCACAAGTCTGGGAACTAGAGTTCTTCTGGCTATCCAGGCTGAGGAGGAGGTCGCAGCCGTGGTGGTCAGTTACAAGGCTACCAACTAAAGTAGGTTGGATCAGCTCAAAGTAGTTAGACAGGGTCATAGGGCCACCGAGCTGGCTAGACTTTTACAGTGGAGCAGACCCATAAAGAGTAGGATCCCATACCCTCTATAGTTCGAGGTACTATCCTAGATGCCTCTTTTTTATCTTCAACTCTTTTCGATACGGGTGCTAGACATAGCTACATATCTGTCACTATTGTGTAGATCCTTGGGCAATGTATATTTTCTTTGGCTGATGTTTTTACACTAGACACTCTATTGGGTATAATAACATTTGGTGTACGTCAGTTCAAGGATTTCCCTCTTGGGGATGGTGGGTGTCACTTACTTTGGGATCTATATGTTTTAGAGATAACATGCTATGATGTCATTCTTCAAATGGACTGGCTAGTTCCCTTCCCTGCAGTCATCGATTTTTATGGAAATAGGGTGAGTTTCATATCACTAGAGGGTGGACCATTTTTTCATAAGGGCGAGTGGGATGTCGAAGAGAGAAGATTTGGTCAAGAGCATCATGGGTTGAGAGCGGTTATGACCCAGATTGCTAGTTTTTATCTGGATGACCCGGGGACTTCATAGTTACACTATCTTCTAGTGGTGGATCATTTCAAAGATGTATTTTGAGAGGATTTTTCAGGGTTCACTCTAGATCATGAGGTGGAATTATTGATTGGACTTGTTCCAGGAGAAACACTGGTGTTCATTCCTCTTTATTGGATAGATACATCTGAGTTGTAGGAGCTCATGAAGCAGCTAGATGAGTTGCAGACAAATGGTTTCATCTGACCTAGTACTTCTCCCTGGGGTTCACCTATCCTATTTTAGAAGAAGACAGATGTCACCCTCAGGATTTGTGTCGAATATCGGATGTTTAAGTAGTTAACAGTCAAGAACCGATATCCCTAGACAAGGAATGAGGATATCTCTAATCAGCTTCAAAGAGCCTTGGTGTTCTTGAAGATTGAATTGAGATCTGGTTATCATCTGTTGATCGTTATACCTTTTGATCTACCTCTTATAGACTTCCGGAGTAGGTATGGTCTATATGAGTACATGGTTATGCCGTTCGATCTCACGAACGCACCTACAATTTTCATGGCACTAATGAATCGAGTGTTCCATCCATACTTGGATTCCTTCATGGTTGCTTTCTTGGATGACATCATAGAGTAATCTCACACTTGAAACGACAATCCTAACTATCTTGAGATTGTTTTGAGTACAGTAAGAGAGCATAATTTATATGTTATTCTCTAAAAATGTCACTTTTTTATAGATTAGATTCACTTCTTGGATCATTTTATCTCATAAGAAAGAGTATCAGTAGAGCCAGAGAAAGTGTGGTATGTAATTTCATGGGAGCAGCCGAAGAATGTCTTTGAGGAGCATAGTTTTATAGGGTTGTCTAGATACTATAGGAGTTTCATACAAGACTTCTCATGCTTTTCTACACCACTGACGGGTATGAATAAGAAGGGTGGAAAGTTCTTATGGTCAGATTCTTGTGAGGCAGCCTTTCAAGAGCTGAAAGGGAGGTGGAATTTAGCACCGATACTATTCTTTCCAGATCTAGGAAAGAGATATACTATTTATTGTGATGCTTTCGGTATCGTCCTAGGAGCTATGCTTATGTTGGGCGATGGAGTCTTTGTGTATGGGTCATGACAGTTGATGCCAAATGAGAAGAATTACCCGACACATGATCTGAAGGTGGAAGCTGTTGTACATGACTTATGTTGTTGGAGACAATATCTTCTGGTAGATCATTTTGTGGTTTCCACCAACAACAAGAGCCTCAAGTACATCTTCACTTAGGGTGATCTAAATTTGAGGCAATGAAGTTGGGTTGAGTACCTTCAGTCTTTTGATGATGAGCTTGCCTACATGCCTGGGAACGGTAACGCAGTGGTTGATGTGTTTAGCAAGAGGACTTAGATACATGCAGTTTAGGAGGCCAGCAGTGAGTGGCAGCTTGTGGCTCGTTTCTCTAGGATGCAATTGAAGGTGAATTACAGTCTGGGGAAGATCTTACGTTCTTCTATAGTTGTTACCTCTACTCTTCTTGATCGAGTGAGAATGAGGCAGCTATCAGAATCTGAAGTCCTTGTCCTAAGTGAAACCATTTCAGGAGAGGACCGTATTCCTGTATGGACTATAGGTGAGGATGAGATCTTGTGTTTCCAGGGGTGCGTATGGGTGCCAATAGATATACACAAGGAGTTGATGCGGGAATATCATTCCTCGGTTTGGGATGTTCATCTTGGTGTCACCAAGATGTATCGTGATCTACACCATCAGTATTGGTGGCCAGGTATGAAGAGGGACATTTTTAGTTTCATCATTAGGAGCTCCACTTGTTAGAAGGTGAAGTAACAGCATCAAAGACCAGAAGGGTATTACAGCATTTAGCCATTCCCAAGTGGAAGTGTAATGATGTCGCGATGGATTTTGGGACCAGTTTGTGGTGGCCGCCTCGAGGGAATGATACATTTTCGGTTCTCATTGAAAGACTCATGAAGGTTTCTCACTTCTTGGAAATCAAGGAGATTATCAGTGTTGATGAGCTAGGATGGTTGTACATCTAAGATATTGTACGTCTTTATGATGTTCCACACTCCATCGTTTCAGGCAGGGATGCACGTTTTACTTCTCGGGTCTGGCAAGCGCTTCAGAAGGCATTTGGTACACATGTTATTTTGAGTACAACTTACCATCCCTAGATAGATGGTCAGTCCGAGCATACCATTCTGGTGGTTGAGGATATGTTCCAAGAATGCATCATGTATTTTGGATGTTTTTGGGAGAAGCATATATCTCTTGTTGAATTTCCCTAAAATAATGGTTTTCAAGAAACTATACAGATGACACCTTTTGAGATTTCGTACTGTAGGCCATGTCAATCACCCTTATGTTGGCTGGAGGTAGGAGAGGCAGCTTTTCTAGGACATCATCTTGTTCATGAGGCCACATAGCAGATAAAGGTTATTCGGATGTGGATGGAAACTGTACAGTCTCGACAGAGTACTTATGTTGATTAGTGGAGATGACCTCTAAAGTTCTAGGTTGGGGATCCGATTTTCATGTGGGTCACACCATGGTTGGGACACAAGAGGATTATGATATAGGGAAATCTTTTTCCAAGGTACATCGGGCCATTTGAGGTGTGGGAGAGAGTTTGGCAGGTTGACTGTCGGTTGTAGTTACCTCAGAGGTACCAGGCTAGGCACGATTTCTTCCATGTTTCACAGCTTCGATGTTGTTGAGATGGAATGCGAGTATGATATAATCTATAATTCTAAATGTAGGATCTAAATAATATAGATACTGAATGAATTATCTATATATGCTCAAAATACACAACGGGGGGTGAATTTTACACTTTAAAAAATTCCATTGGAACTTTTAATGTTTTTTATATTTAACAAGGTTAAACAAAGTAATTCACAAAACCTCTAGTTCTATACACTTTCTTGATTCAGGAAATAAGATTTTGAGAAAGTGAATCATGAAATATGTTTCTGGAAAATGAAACATAATGAACGTTTTCAAAGATAAATATTCTAACTTAAAGCGTATAGAATCTCACTAAATCAGAGTATACAAGTATAAGGAAGTATAAGATTGTTATACTTTCCTTAACAATGAAAATGCAGCAGAAAACATGTAAAAAGACAAGTAATAATTAGTAAATCTTTTAACACAAAGAGAAGGGTATCCAAAAACCTTGGATAATGGTCCCTTGATTTATACTTTCAAGAAATTTTATCTTACCCACATCAGGGTAAGCACTCTATAGGAAGATTGGAGTCTGTCTTGTTATCCCCTCAAGACCTCATCATTAAGGTAGTTGGAACCTCTATCTTCCTGAACAAGGAATCCCTCAACTTCAAGGTAGTTATCCCCATTACCTTCATATCCCTAGAATCCCTCGATTGTACACAATATCAATCGGAGTCACACAAACCTAATCTGAACAAGAAGTTCAGTATGCACAAAGTAATGAGAGCCTCTCTCTAGAAATCACTTCAACAACATGTAGTCTCTAGAGTCTTAGAAAAGTGTTATGATATTTCATGTGAGCTCTTATTTATAGGCACAACACCAACGATCGACTCTCCCCTCCAATGGACATATTTTACTTGAAATTCAGAGGGACCTATACATGTGTCACTCAAACGATGGTTAGTAAGTCACTAAATGTGTAAAATCATTTTATATCAAAAACATCTATAAAGAAAAAATATGATTACATAACCAAAATCAATTATTCGGAGTGTATGAAAATAAAAGCTTAGACTTTAATAAAAAATTCATTCGGTTTCTATAATACAAGGATATTCGGATTCTATTTTCTAATGAATTTCGAACCTGAACTCTATAGAACTCTGGAGTCTGAATTTCAAGGAAATTCAGAATCTGGATTCACAAGAATTCGGAACCGGAGCATACAAAGTTCATAGTCAGAGTTCACGAGAATTCTGAGTCAGAACTCACAAAGATCAGAGTCAGAATTCGTTAGAATTAGGAGTAAGAACACAAAAGTTCGGAGTTATAATTCTTTCGAATTAGAAGTCAAAACTCACAAAGTTCAGAGTCTGAATTCAGAGTCTGAAAATAAAATTACATTTATCTATGTATTATATGATTCCAAGGATTTAGGTATGAATCTGAATTTTACACTTAGACATGATAATGAACAATGAAAAACATGGTAAGGATAAATTTCCTTGGGGAAGGAAAATTTTATTTAGATATGTAAAACACAGGGTAGAATGTGATTTTCCTTTAGATACAGTTTTTGTGATTTTCACAATAAGAATGAAAGGTAAAGTCATAAGGATAACTTCTTGAATAAACAATCTCCCCAAAAATGAAGGAATAGAAATGTCATAAAGAAAACCTTATTGACTCCACTATTTCCTCATTTTTGGAAAGCACAAACATCTATACGAAAATGAATTTAAGGGCATAGAAAATATATTTATAGACATTGAAATAAAAAATATATCCCTTTACACATGGTAAATGATGAATACAACTAACCCCCCCAGTATTTGGAAATCTAAAGATCGTATTCTTGATTTTTGGAATTAGTTTTAACATTATATTGAGTAAGTAAATCTTAGTAATGAAAAATCCCCCTTGGATAAACATCCCCTTACTTTGGGTTTTTTCTTCTTTTCGTAGTATTCTTTTCCCTTTCTCCCCATTTGTGATATTTAAATGGAAGTTGAGGGAATGAAAATGAAATTATATTACCTGAAATATTAGTACAAATCATGCAAAAAAAAACAGGAAACCAAAATTTCATTAAGATAGAAAGAATTTGTACAAGGAAAGAATTCAAAAAATATTGGATTGGATATATTTTCCTTATTTATATTTGGGTATCAATTTAATCACTATGGTTTTCATCTTTTGGAGTTCCTTGTGGTCTTCCTCTACTTGCTTTATGATTTGACCATGATCCTCTTATATTTCTATAAATCTTTGATCATTTTTTCTTGAGCCTTCCGAGCCTCTGGCTGAGCCTTCAACAACTCATCTAGCTTATGTAGCTTGTGTTCAATCTCAATCTGATGACCCCTTTCCCTCTTCCATCTTTGGGATACATAATATAGCATCCCATTCAAATTCTTTACCTCTTGAATCTGAGTATTTTTCTCAAGTGTTAGCATTCCATCAAAGCTAGTCGCGAGATCCTTGATTTTACTATATTCATTATCAAAAGATACCTTAATATAATGTTAAAACAAATCAAGCTCTCTCAAGTATTCAACTAATTTCTTTAACTAGCTAATCACTTTATTACATGATTTTTTATGGGAATCATAGTTAATGAATAAGTACTTTAAATATTCCTCAAGTAGGACACAATTATTCATCACCATGGATACTGAATATGATTTTTAATTCATGCTGTGTTGGAGCATCTGACATCTCGAGTCAATGCATAGAATCTTCGGAATGGTGTCAACAAGCTTCTTCAGTGATTTAATGAATAAATCATGACCTGGGGATGATGATTCCGAATCTGAGACTTTTCATAGCGAATTATCTTTTTCTAGCTTGAAAAGATTCCTCTTCGAAGATCAACCAATTTTTTTATTTAAAATAACTCTAATAGGTGTATCCACAATAGCATGTTTCCCTTTATCAGTTCTCATAATATCTTCCTCATCTGGAGACTCCTGTTCTTGTCAGATAGCTGAACAATTCTATCTTAATCAATCTTCTCCTTCTCAGCTACTACCTTAGCATGTTCAAAGTGAATGAAATGATGATTATAACTTTCTTCCTCAGAGATTTTATTTACATCATCTTCAGATTTTTCATCTACAATGGGAGTATCAAGCATCAAATATTCGACTTATGATATCAGAAATTGAAAATTTCTTGGATGCACCTTCCTTCTCATGAAAGTCTTCAACTTTCTATATGAGGTCATATTTGTCAGCACTGCTTTCCTCTTCTTGGACTTCTTCCACAACTTCCTTTTCTACAACAAAACATCCCTTGAACTTTTTCTGAAGTGAGAAATTTCTTCCCTGGGGTCTCGGTAAGGTTACTACCAGGAAGTATTTCGGTACAGGGATATTATCAGATTCTATTTCAGTATCCCTCAGAAGGGATTGCATAATCTCAGAATCCGACATATTCTTCTTTTGCTTCTTTTCCTTAGTTTGTTTCTCAATATCATCAGTTGTCTTTTATTTTAATGTCTTGGCCTCTACAGTATCCAAGCCAGTCTTTGGTTATCCTTCCTTCTGGTTTTTATTGTCTTCCCTCCACACAGCTACAACCTTAACCAGATAAGATTTATGCTTCTTGGTATTTCGAGGTGTGGATTGGGTTCCTTTATCCTCTGGGGTTTTAAATTAAACTACTACTTCTTTCAACTTCCTCTTCTTTCCAACCATTTTTGATGGTTCGTGAAATTCTTGTTCCTTTGAAATGGATTCTTCTTCTTCCTCTGGTAAGTCATAATTCTATAGAATCTTTAGAGAAACAAACATTCATTCTCTTAAAATTATAATCACTTACCATCATGACTTTGCAATTCCTCGGATTGGAACTACAAGGGATTTTTAAATACTCAAGGGACCGTACAATCAACATAGAAGGAATTGTCAGATACATTATAATCTAATCTTTCATGTTCTCAGTCTTAATATTCTCTATCATAATGAATATATTCTCTATCATGTAGATATTCCTAAGATTCATTAGAAAATATTTGATATACAAGTCTCTCTTCTTCAATGTTTCCTTATCACCTTTTCTCAGAATGATAAAACCATGAACCCATAATTCTAGGATCTGATTATATGTAGAAAAATGATCAATCTTAAGATTCTTATCATCTAAAATTCTAAGACACTCTATAGCTTTCACCTTTAAAAAACTTCTTTGTAAATCCGATAATTTATGGGAACATAATTCAACTTCCACTTCATAAGACAACCCCACCAAGCTAGAAACCATGGTGTATGAAAGGGCATAGGTTTCTCCATAACTTTTGAAAGAAAATTTACTCATATCTTCTTCTATTAAAAATCTCATAGATTCATAAAATTCCACAAGAAGATCCGGATATACTACATCTATATCTCCTGGCATTGAAAAAAACGCCTTCCCATCCATTCTGACTAATGTTATTGGATATAATGGAATCCTACATGGAAAAGAAATTTAGATGGACCAACCTCTCTCTATAAATATGCCACTCCGAAATGGACTTGATAGTTGCAATTTCTTTAGAAGCAACTTCACCATACATTCGTAATTGAGCAAAATTTGAGAGGTTTCAGAACGAGATTTTGAATGGGGGTAGAGCTTTGGCACTCAAATGATTGAAATCTGATGTGGGATCACCTTCTGTGGGTCCCTTATAAAGGTGTTTATGAAAAGGTTTAACTTCCAAGGACATTCCAACGATCGAGAAATATTCTTATTAGATCAGACAATTGAAATGATAGGCACAAGGAATACTTGGTAGGATCCGATCTTTTGAGGTTTTTAAAGGAAAACATTCAGATTTAAGGGAACAAGAATCTGAAAAAAAAAATTAAACACAAAATAATATACCATCATGTAAATGATGATTATGAATACTTAAAAAAGAAATCATACCTTTAGAATTACTAGGATTATTATTCATATTGAGAAAAATTCTTCTTGAAGAAATTTAAATTCTGATAATTTTGATTATGAAAAGGAATAAAAATGATGGGAAAATCACCATTATGAAAATGAAAATTTCAAGTAAGAAAATTTTCATTACGACAATTTCATATACGAAAATAAAATTTCATTATGAAATACATGAATAACTTCATTATGAAAAACATGAAAAACAAAATACGAAAAACCAGAAAAACATCATTACGAATAAAATGAAAAACTTCATTATGAAAAAATTGAAAAACATAATTATGAAAAAACATGAAAAAAATCATTATGAAAAATATGAAAAACAAATTAGCAAATGTACTCCCCCTATGAAAAAGTAGTTTATTACTATAAAGATATTGATTTCAACAAGAAGTTAACAAGGAATATTACATTAAAGTTATCATTCCTAACTTCTGTTTAATGTATTCAAATCTATCAGAGGGTAATGATTATGTGATAATATCAGCAAGTTGATCTTGCGTTATGATAAGTTGAAGAATAATATTTTATTTTTTGTGTGTTATCCATAAGAAAGTGATTCCTAATATCAATTTTTTTTGTAAGATAGTGATGTGAAGGGTTTTTACTAAGGAAAATGTCACTTGTATTATAACACAAATTTTTTTTTGGTAAAACTCATACCATATTCTGTGAGTGTGTGTTGAATCCACAACACTTTAGCACAATAACTTCCACCTGATACATATTCATCTTCTGCAATGGAAAATGCTACTGAGTGTTACTTCTTGCATGACCAAGAAACTAATGAATCTCTTAAGAAATTACAAGTTCTAGATGTAGTTTTTCGATCCATTCTACATCCAACGAAGTCAGCATCTGAAAAACATTTCAATACAAAATCATTTCTAGAAGTATAGAAGAGTACTAAATCCATGGTTCCCCTTATGTAGTGAATAATTATTTTTATTTTCTTTAGATAATATTAATTAGGATTGGATTTATATCTAGTACAGATTGATACTGAAAACATTAATTCTGGACCACTAGATAACGTGTAAAGGGAAGTTCCTATCATACCTTTTAAAAATGATTGATCTACTGGTTTCCCACCTTCATCAAGATCAAGTGTGTTTGAGGTACCAATGTGAGTACTAAAACTCTTAGTGTTGTCATATCCATATTTTTTTAGAAGATCTTTAATATAATTATGTAGGGATATATTTATTCCTTCTGGTTTTTGAGAATTTTTAAAACCAATGAAAAATGTTAACTCACCCATCATACTCATTTCAAACTCAGATTTCATTAGTTCCGCAAAGGAATCAGTTAAGGATTGCTAAGTTGAAGCAAATATAATGTCATAAACATAAATTTGAACAATCAAAACGTTTTTTATATATTTAATTATAAAAAGGGTTTGATTTTCATTTCCCTTAACATAATTATTTTGATGCAAAAATCATGTAAGTCTATCAGACCAGGTTCGAGGGGATTTCTTAAGTCCATACAATGCTTTGGTAAGTCTAAAAACATGATTACGATGTTTTTTATCTTCAAAACCAAGAGGTTGTTCTACAAAAAATTCCTATTGAACATAATCGTTAAGGAAAGCACATTTCACATCCATTTGAAAATGTTTGAAATTGAATAATGCTGCAATGGAAAGTAAGAAATGAATATATTAAAGTCTAACTACTAAAGCATGGGTTTTTTCGCAGTCTATTCCCTCTTGTTGATTATAGCCTCTAGATACTATTGTAGCTTTATTTGTAACTATGAATCCATTTTCATCACACATATTTCTTAAAACCCATTTTACTCCAATAATAGAAGTTTCCTTAGGTCTTTCAACCAAGGTCCAGACTTTATTCCTTTGGAATTCATTTTTTTCATCTTCCATGGCTTTAATCCAATAATCACCACCAAAAGCCTCATCAATGCTTTTTGGTTCTAATTGGGATATAAATTCAAGATGTTATACTTCATTCTATAAGGATATTCTAGTCCTAATAGGTTGATTTAAATAACTAATGATACTATCACTGGTATTATTATTAAGAAACAACAGATTTGGGTTTTTTACAACTCTTTTCATCAACAGAGGGTAGAAAATATTCTCGGATAAATACTTTAGAAGTATCTTCTTTGAAATTTTCCTTATAAGAATGATCTTCTAACAAAATTTGATAATCGGTTTTTGAAAACACATCGAAAGATGTAGGTTGGGGTTGTTTGAAAACAAAAGTATCAGTCTCATCAAATTTGACATGTATTGTCTCTTCTACAGTACAAATGCTTCTATTGAAAACTATATAAGCCATAGAAGTTGTGGATTATCCTAAGAAAATTACTTCATCATATTTTGATGTGAATTTGTTTAGATTATATTTAATATTCAGAATGAATACTTTGCAACCAAAAACCTTTATGTAGGGAAGTCTTGGTTTTCTACCATTCCATAACTCATAAAGAGTTTCATTAAGAAAAGGTCTAATCACTACTCAATTTATAGTATAAAAAATGTACATACAGCTTCATCCCAAAAATGCTTGGCTATAGAATAATCAATCAACATGGTTCGTGTTATTTTTGAAAAAATTCTATTTCTTCTTTCAAAAACACCATTTTGTTGAGGAGTTCTTGGTGATGAAAAATTGTGAGTAATGCCTTTTCTACTACAAAAAGTTTCAAAATACGAAATTTGAAATTCTCCACCATGATCACTATAAATAGTTTTCAATGGAAGGTTTTTCTCATTTTTAACATGGTCTCTAAAACTTTTAAAATACGAGAAGCCTTTAAGATTCTTTTATAGTAAATAGACCCACATAAATCTAGTGTAATAATCAACTAAAACAAATACATAATACATTCCTCCAATGCTTCTAGTTTGTATAGGAACAAATAGATCCATATGAACTAACTGTAATGCATCAGTAGTTGAGACTTCAACGATTGATTTAAAACATGATTTATGTTTCTTGTCGTATTGAAAAGGGTCACAAACTTTTGAAAAATCAAATCTAAGCTCTGACATATCCTTAACTATTATTTTCATATACATTTTCCGTAGGTTCTTAAGGTTAAGGTTTCTAAACCTTTAATTCCACAACAAATAATGTTCATCCATTGCACCAAGTAATGGTAGATCTTGGATCTTATGGTCTTCTAACTATAGTGTGTATAAATTCTATTGCCTATAGGAAGGATGAATAAACACTTTCTTTGAATTGTGTACTAGGAAATTTTTATTACGAAAATTCACAAGGTAACCTTCATTACATAATTGGATTATGATAATGAGGTTGTTCTTAATACCTTTAACAAATAAAAAATTTTAAAACAATGTTTTTCCAAGAAGAACGATGTTACCATACCAATAATTTCTCCCTGCGCATTATCTCTGAATGTTACATTTTCTCTTTTCATCTTGATAATCTTTTCAAAATAGTTTTTTAACTAGTTATATGTTGGGAGAATCCACTATCTATGTACCAAGAATTACTATTGGAACTCTCTCTATCTTCCAGAAAACAAAATATTTATTCATTCAGAATCCAAATATTCGTTGATCTGGAAATTTTAGATAGAAAAATTTTAGGTACCCACATTTTCTTAGAAAAATAGGCTTTATGAAATCCTAAATATTGAGTTTTGTTTGAGGAAAATTCTTTTCCCAGTGTCCACCACACTGACACTTATTTCATAATGAGGCACTTTGAGGGACAAAATAATTATTGCTAAAAATCGGTTTAGAACTAGAATAACCAAAAACATAACTATTCCGTAGAGGTCGGATTGGAGAATACGTTTTATCAAAATTTTATTTTCCTAAGTTAATGATTGACAAACACTACCTCAAGGATAAAATTTTGGATTTTAGTTTTATAACCACGTTCTTGTCTTCAAAAGCACCTGATTTGGAACTAGAGTTAGGCTCAAAAACATTTTTCATAGAAATAATTTTTTATATATCATTAGAATATTTATTCTTCTCAAAATTTAATTCCTCCTTATTTTTTGAAATACTTTCAAAATAAATGATTTTCTTATCAAGATCTTTAGAGGGATATGATATTTCCTCAGTAAGAATAGTATTCCTAGAATTTTCCTTGTCATGACTTTTCAAGTGTTTTGAATTCTCAATTTCAAGGAGTTTGGAAAACCTATAAACTACTTCATAGGAAGGTAAAGTATTATCTTCATCAGAAGAAGATTTTTAATCCGATGATTCATAATATTTGTCATTACTATAACATTAATTTGATGAATCATTGGTCATTGATTCAACATTGTACCATAGCCATCAGGAAATGATTTTCAATAGGTAATTTGGCTATTTGAACAAGATTCTTCTGTGTGGAAGATTCGTCATATAAAGATTCATCTAAAGACTCACCACCATAGGAACTCTAGGTGTCATTAGCTTTTAAGAATTTTTTAGCTTTATCTTTATATTACTTCTTTTTGTGTCTCTTGGAATTCTTTTCCTTTATTTCCTTTCATTTGAGCATTGGAAAATCGGGCCTTATATGTCCAGATCTCTTGCATTCATAAGATGTGACTTATGAATCATTATTGTCTTTCATTTTCTTGTTCTTATATATGGAATTAATGTTTTTCTCTTCAACAATAGTTTTCATTCTTTGAGCAAGATTTTCTAAATTATTTTATAAAGATTCATTTCCACTAGATTTAGATTCGATAATAACATTCTTATATTTGGATCTAGTAACTCTCTCATGAGTTTTGGCATTCAAATGATTTGAAGTAGTTGTGAAAGAAAATCCTCCTTTTCAATTATTTTTTTTAAAATTATCTTCATCTCTATTTATTCTAGTCTCATGCTGAATAAGAGTTCCAAATAGCCCATCTAATGAAATATAGGATAGTTTTCGATTCTCATCAATTGTTATCCTCTTGGACTCCCACCCACCTGGAATGATGTCTATGATCTTATCTACAAGATCCTCATCATCCAAACCATTTTCTCCCATATACTATAGCTATTAACAATATTCATAAACCATTGTTTCACCTTACATATGGTTTCACCTTAAGGAAAATTACATCCATGTTATACAGCTGTAAAAATAGCCCTTGTTGTCTTTATAACATTAGGTGTACCAAAATTTGTAACATCAAGTTTCTTGTAGATACTGTTTTTAGCTTCACAATATGATATTTGAATATTGATGTTCATATTCATAGAACAATGCAAGGTATTGTGTACCTTATAATTCAGTTGATAATCATGCTTTTCTTGATTGGTGAAAGTATTTACTTCCTTGTCATGGATTTTATATCCTCTTGTAAGAATAAAAAATTATCAACTCCAGTATTGATAATGAATGTCTTCATGCAATCTCTCCAGTACACATAATCATTTCCATCATGAATAGGTTGTCTTTTTGGATTTAGGTTGTCAATAGTACCATTATTGATTCCTTCCATCTTAAAGAAAATATTTCCACAAAAACATGTTAATAGAAAAAGTTCATAAACATGGAAAATATTCCTCATCATGGAAAATAAAATGAGTGTGTTTCTAAGAAAAATATGAATCCAAAAATAATGAGTCCGAAAATATGATTCCGAAAAAAATAGAACAAGAATAGTTAACTTCTGAATCTAATCGTGAGATTAATTCAGATTGAACCAATCCTTTGATACAAATTGTTGAGATTGTGTGTGAATATTATATACTATATAATACAAAATGTAGGATTGAAATAAAATAGATACTGAATAAAGTATCTAATAATGCTAAACATACAAGAGGGTGTGGGGTGAATTTTACAATTTAAATAATTCCTTTGGAACTTTTGAAGATGGTTATGTTAAACAAGGTTAAACAAGGTAATTTAAAAAACATCTAGTTCAACACACGTGCTTGATTCAGGAAATAAGATTCTGAGAATGTGAATCTGGAATGATGGTTTCGGAAAATGATAATTAATGAACGTTTACAAAGATAAATATTCTACCTAAATGCATATATAATCTCACTAAATCAGAGTATATAAGTATTAAGAATTATAATATAGTTATACTTTTCTCAACAAACAAAATGCAGCAGGAAACTTGTAACAATACAAGTAACAAGTAGTAAATATTTTAACATAAATAGAAATGTATCCAACAACCTTGGATAAAGGTCCCTTGATTTATAATTTGATTAATGTCTACCATATCCACAACAGGGTAAACCCTCGACAGGAAGATCAGAGTCTATCTTGCTATCCCCGCAAGCCCTCAACTTCAAGGTAGTTGGAACCTATGTATTCTTATCCTCATAATCCCTCGATTGTACATAACAACAATCAGAGTTGCACAATGAAAATCTAAACAAGATGTTCAGCACACACAAAAAAATAAGAGTCTCTCTCTAGAAATCACTTCAACAGCATGTAATCTCTCGAGTCTTAGAATAGTGTTGAGCTCTTTAAAATGAGCTCCTATTTATAGGCATATCACCAACGATCGACTCTCTCATCCCACGGTCATATTTTCCTTGATTTTTGGAGGGACCTGTATACGTGTAACTCAAACAATAGTTAGTTATTAACTGAATGCACGATATCGTTTTATAACAAAAACAAGTGTATGAAAAACTATGGTTACATAATCAAAATCAATTATTCAGAGTGTATGAAAATAAAAGTTTGGAGTCTAATAAAAAATTCATTCGGTTTCTATAATACAAGGATATTTATATTTTGTATTCTAAGGAATTTAGAACCTATCCTCTATAGAATTCCAGAGTCTGAATTTCAAGGACATTCGGAATATTGATTCACAAGATTTAATAACTTGAACATACATTGTTCAGAGTCAGAGTTCATGATAATTCAGAGTTCATGAGAATTCGGAGTCAAAACTCACAAATATTTGAGTCATAATTCTTTAGAATTTGGAGTCAATACTCACAAAGTTTTGAGTCAGAATTCGCGAGATTTCGGAGTCAGAATCCACAATGTTCGGACTATGAATTCAGAGAACTCAGAGTCTGAATTCGGAGTCTAAAAACCGAATGCTCTTTATCTTAGTATTAAATTATTTCAAGGTTTTAGGTATGAAACTGAATTTTACACTTTGACAAGATAATGAAGAATGAAAAACGGGGTAAGGATAAATTTTCTGGGGGAACGAAAATTTTCTTTAGAGAAGTAAAACATTTGGTAGAATGAGATTTTCCTTATGATAAGGTGTTTGTGATTTGCAAAAAAAAGACAGAAATTTAATGTAATGTCATAAGGATAACTTCTTGACTTAACTATCTCCCCAAAAAATAGAGGAATGGAAAAGTCATAAGGAAAACCTTAATCGTTCAACAGAAGTTACATTTCAGACCTGTCTAATGTCTTTCAACCCGAGGAGGTTGAGATCAAAGGGGATGATTCATTCGAGGAGCATCCTATCTAGATTATGGATCACAGTATGATGGTTCTTCATGGATAGTCTATTACCTTAGTATGAGTGCTATGGTAGTATATTTTGGTGTAAGACGAGACTTGGGAGGGGGAGGCTGATATACGAGCATAGTGGCCGAAACTGTTTGGGGTTTCTTCTTTTATGCCACCATTCTATGGAAATTACGGGATGAATATCATTATGGGGGGATGTTTGTACGAACCTGGATCTTCTTTTCCGGTATGATTCCCTTTTCTAGTTGTTTTTGATTAAAATAGAAATTAAGGGGAAAAACATTTAATGTTGTGGAGGTTGTGCAGGGGCACACGGTTGGCACACGGTTGAACACGGTCTAAACAAACTGTGTAGCCAGCCCAAAAAATTGTGCACCCTTGACATTGGGCTCCGCAAGGATGGCGCACAGTTTATCAAACCGTGCGTGAAATCCGTGCGAAGTCCTTGAGTGAGATAGTGGGCTCCACACGGGCAGAACAAAGTTTTTCCATACTATGAAAGAAAGTCGTACGAAGTTTCTTGATGATATAGGAGAAACCACATGGTTGGTGCACGGTTTTCCAAACCGTGTCGGGTAACCGTGTGGCCACATAGGGTTTTCAACTCCTAGGCCACTCAGGATTTCCCATTCCTCTAACTTTCTTTATCCCACTCGTTGATCATGTGGGTGTTCCAATTTTCATTGGTCGGGGGAGATCCTTAGTTCATTTTGGAAGAAAATATAAGGGGTTTCTAGGAGAATCAAAGGAGGTTCTCTTCATGGTAAGTCCCTCTTTTGATTATTTGAGGTTTTGGATAGGGTTATCCCTCTTCCTCTCTTAGTTTCCTAGATATACAAGGGTTTCATGTAGATCTATGGTTTTTAATCCTTTGTGTGTTAAAGGTTGACCTTGTTGATGTTAGGGAAGGGTTTTGAGGTGGTTTCAGGGAAGCGTTCACCCGGTTTGGAGCACATTTGGGCAAAGAGGTCGATTTAGCCAAACCCTAAGAGGTAGGGGTTTTTGACTTTTGTTTTAATGTCTTTTAATTGTATGTGAAAAATTTCCAATACCCATGAATGGGGTGTCGTGAGTTTATCATTATAATGCCAGTTAATTTCCTACTTTGCTGATGTGTGCGAGTAGAGGTTATTTGTATGTAAATGGGGTTGATTGCTATGCTTTTGAGGTGTTTCCCTTGCAGGTTGTAATTACGACCATTTGGTTCTTAAACTAATATGATTCTTTGTTTGTTTCCTATGACTAGTATTGTAGGATGGTGTGACAATTATTCTGTTATGTTGTTGCACTATAGAATTCTATCCAAGAAGTTAATGAGGTTAACCTTAGCCATTATGTGCTGCTACACTTGTGTGACTTACACAGGGCCATGAGAACTATGTGTATAGACCATAAGAATAATTGACGTTGAGGGTTTCTCTAGAGTGTCTTTATAATTATGTGATGTGAGACCACAAGGGGAATTGATGTCGAGTAATTATCCAGAGTGTATGTAGTTTCTCGGCATCGACCACATGGAGAATTGATGTTGAGTGCTTCATCAGAGCCCCTTTAGTACGATACGAGACAATAGGGGGAATTAACAGTGAGTGCTTACCCGGAGAGTCTACGGTTCAGCTGAACCAGAGGTGTTAGACTGAGTGTACTGCCCAGAGGGTTGATTGTTCTTGATTTTTAGGACCATAGGGGATAGGTTGTGGGAACTTCCCAAAGGGTATCTTATTTTTTAGCTTCTTTCTTGCATTTGTTAGGTAGGACTATAGGGGATAGGATTTGAGTACTTCCCAGAGGGTTACCAATTGTTATTATCAACATTGTTTTGTAGTTTCTTGATATCTGAAACCGTGGATTGTTACTGATGAGTACATCCTTATTTACTGCTTTTTGTAGTTTTACCTGCCAAATATTCACTAACTATTAGGCACAGATCTTGTGGTGGTTTTCTACTGGGATTCATCTCACACCCTATTTGGGCCATGCTTTTGTGCCCAAACAGATTATATTGTTTCTTGTATAGACAAGGGAAAGTGCCCTTATACTTTATCTAGATGACTAGTTGTGGGATAGAGAGCATGGGACCAAGCAATGTATTGTGATGATAATGAGTTTATAACCTTTCTTTTGAACTTCGTTTAGTTCTGTATTTCAGAATTGTGGTTAATCTCACTACATTCATACGCATATGTATCATGCATCACTTTATATATGTTCTCTAGTTTAATGTATCAGTCTTTCGCTATTTTTTTTTGTATGAGATTATTACTGCTTATGCTCTTGTATGTATTGGTTCACATCCAATGTTTGTACCTACCAATGAGGGAATAGTTTTCCCACTATCAATCCCAAGGCCCTCGAAGCTAGTCGCCAGCCTCTAGTGTTTGGCGAAATGTGCTTGAGTCCATGTGACAAACTGGGTACGGGACGCCTCTCGATGGCTTCCAGAACTAGGACATTACAATAATAAACTATATCTAAATTCTAAAACCATGATAGGGATTGGATAACCGTTGGTGTACTACTAAATAAACACATTAGGACTCGAAATGGACTCCCTCAAAACCAAAAATGGAGAAAAGAACCTTACCTTAAAAACATCTTGTTTTGACCATCCTCTAACCGTCTTTCTTGAACATCATCATTGAAAATGTGGCAACACATAACCTCTATGAGGGAGTATCCCCACTAAGACTTCTCCACCTGCTACATCAAAAAATGACCTATCATATGAAACAAGAAACCTATATAATCAACCACCCTCAAGTCCAAGTGGAGGGATTCTGAATCCATTTTCTCCCTCAAAGAATCTATAGACTCCTGATAGAAATCCTTTTGAAACATCTTACAAAACACCATTTAAAAAACAATTCCTTTTTTCTAACATTTTTTGTGATCTCAAATTTTTTGTTATGATGAAAACCCTTATACCCCTTTTAATAGATATTGGTCATGCAGTGAAATGACATACCTTAAGATCTTATAATCTATACTATTGAAAAATGGCTCCTTGATAATGAAATGATTCCAATGATTCATCACTAAAACAACTGATACTAACAATTGTTCATGCATGGCATAGATATTATCACGGTGTGTATGTTCCTAGTATATTAAGAGATCACCTCCCTTTTTGGAATATAGACACATCCATGCCCCAAAAGGGAATCATCAGAACAAATCTCAATCAGCATACATTACTCTGAGAAATTGTGCACTATTGTACGGATCAATCTCCCATTTAGGTATTCAAAACATCAGAAAAATACATTATAAATATACATAATGTATAATTACTTGATTATGAAATCAATAGTGTAACAATTTATGATAAATTATTAATGATCCTTAAATAATTTCATGCATGATTGGGGATGCTAAAAACATATGCCAAAGTCTTTGGTGACAAAAAATTCTATGTGTCCACAAATACACCCTTCTAACAACACACAAGCCTAACGAAATTCTCCTCTATCAACTATATTTAGTTTATGGATATGTTTCCTATGATATAGTTATGTAGAATAACATAAAATAAAGCTCAGAGATGATTGAGATACTCCTCCTCTGGCATCGAGAAATCCAATACCTCATTGATGATCATGTTTGTGAAGTAGTTTAGGATTAAAAAAACATGGATTTCATGATTCCCACATATAAAACTATTTTATTATTCATAAAAAATAGTGTAATCACTAGAATAAGTTCATATATATGCATCTGAAGAATGTTTTTGGAGTATCATCATCCTTCACAATAAAATGGAGATATCCAGATCACACATCATACATAGAAAACCATCTTTCCACCCTTAACAATTCATAAAGGTTGTCTATCATTGGATGAAGGTAATGATTCTTGAATATTTCCTGACTCAACCACCAGTAGTCAATACTCAACATCATGGTATGGCCTTCCCTATTTTATAACAACATCAGAGAGCCCCATGGGGATATATAAGGTAATATGAAACTCTTCTATATAAATTAATCTATTTTAATCCTCGAATATAACAACTCAAAATTTTCTATCCCACAAATATATAAAAATGGTGTATATGCCCCATGCATCAAGTCTACAATGAACTCAACATGTAATAAATGGGGAAACCTAAAAAAACACGAGCGAAAAACATCTTAAAACACCCCAAATACCATAGAAATATCATTTAATCAAGAATACACTATTTCCGAGAACATTAAGGCACTATCATACATATGTGATCTATATGTTTTAAACACAAATTAAATCTCCACTCACAAATGAATACAATATGCAAGCTATCGTTATCTAAAAATATGAATCTCTTATAAAAGTAGTCGTTAATCACAATTACACATTATAAAAGTTGATATAGTCAATTTCATTGTATATATGCTTTTATAGAAAGAAAATATCTCTATAGTATTTATGATTCACTATCATTGGAAAACACCCCAATCACTCATAAAAAAATCTTGTTTGGCCTCTGAATTTCATAGTCAACACATGGGACATAGGAGGCCTCTATAGATATAGACCAAAGACACATAATAGATTGATTCTAAAAAATTATTAATAAGTTCATGACTCAATAAAATAACAAAAAATGGTATATGATAAAAAGATCAAAACATAAATGATCTCTTACTCATATGTTATTTCCACCTCTACTATCTACAACATTATATACCCTACTCCTTTACCTTCATTCTCATGGAAACCTCCATGAACAAACTCAAGTATAGGTCCATGAATATGAGGAACATCTAGATATTGACATCTACCTACTCTATCACCTATCAATAAAGAATAATTCCGGTTCCCATAAATTTGATGAAGTATCATTGGAAGATTTTTCAGAGGATGATGTTAAAAATTTCCACCTCCTCTAAATAGATCTTGATGAAAATATGGGAAATTATATTAATGATGACTAAAAAACATCTAGGTTATTTGTAATACATAATTTTCCCCTATAAATACATGAAACCACTGAAATAAAAATTCCATAATGGAATATATTGAGATAGACTCCCCTCTATTTGAATCCTCAAAGCCCATGGTGAATTAGACCTATCACAAAAAAAACTACTCATTGTGGTAGCCTACAAGATTATTTCTAATGGTTAACCTACTCATGAGTGAATATATTAATTGACCTATAAAAATATTGAAATATATAAATATGTATGAAATATAAAGGAGTATCTACATAATTGATTAATTTTCAGAGTGCCTCCCCTAGACAGATCACATGAGACTCATAATTTAGAATGGTATCTAAAAAAAACCTGATAGACACATGAACTTCATTTTATGATTCTATAAAAACATACTCCCCTACTAAAGTGATAGAAACTCTAACATCTTAACATCCATCATTGTTGAAAAATGGAACACAGATAAGAACACCCTATAAATGATGACTCCTAAAATATTTTCACACTCCTTATAATTTTGGTAAATCATCCACTAGTGACATACAACTGTCCACATATGACTAACTACCAATTGGACCCAGTACTCCCATGAGGCCCAGATCAAAATAAATATATACTCATGATCCTCTAAAAAAATTTCTCTATCATATCGAGAAAAACTACCCTCATACTTCCCAATATCATAGATTTCAAAATGACACAATATTCTGTTCCAATGATCATCCACATCTACCAGATCTACCCTCCAATGTTCAACAAGATCATTATGTTGAAAATTCACTTCCTAAACCAAATTCCAACATCCAACATAATCCATATATGAAATTTATATAAGGTCTCCCAATTGATGGTTTTATATAATTTTTTTAATATTTTTTTGAATTTTTAATATCTTCCACTAACCAAAAACACCTAATTAAGTGAATAAAACTAGTCAACCATGATTCACAGACATCTTATATAGCACTAACCTATAACAGGGTTTAAATCCAATGGTCATTAATTGCCTTTGGTGTCAATATATTGAAACAAGGGAGGCCCTAAATTCTCATGTCCAATATATTCTTCCTTGTCCGATGTCACACAATAAGATCAACTAAAAACATTTCCTACCAAACCATTAAATTTTCACTACACATAACTCTAAACTCTACAATATCGCTTAAAATCACTTGTGATGACACTATGTTATGACCAAATCCCTCCAAATATTAACCTCTAGTGCAAATAATGAGGGATTAAATATAATGACCAATTATTCCTACCTCTGGTAGGCCCCTTGTTGCAGACTACCATTGATGGTTTAAAATTTTCAATAAGGACTATTTCCATCTATAATATTTGTAGGATCAAGAGATAGATACTTTTTATTTAGTGAAATCCTTGATACAATATTGAAAATAAATCAAAATCATCAAATAATCCATGTATATGTTTAATGGATGTAGAAATAATACTCTAAATTAAATTCACAAAAGAAAATCTTTGGTAGTGACTTTAAAAAAACAAATGTATTATCTAGTAAAATCAATGGTGGTATGTGTACTCCTCTTGTAAAGTAGAAAATTATATTTAAATACATAGGGTTAGAATAGAACAATACTTGGTAAGATAACCAAATGACTTCATTCCCATGTGAATAGAGCATACGGATTTACGTAGGAGTAATTATAAAAACAAAAAACTCCTAAACAGGTGAACTATCCAATCAAATCCCCATAGTGGAATTCTAATTAAATAATGCATTCAATGTATAATAACATAATAGTAATCATATTAATGTTGGCTTCCACACAAAAAAATTCCTTTAGATTAGATACAATCACACCCCATCATTGTACATCTTAGCATCCCCATCTATTTATAACATCACAACCGACCATGAAAACCCATTTGAATCTAGCCATCACATAAAATATCAAAATAAGTCTAAAATTACATCACATAAAATCTATAATATATAATTGGACCATCAATTTTTTTTCAAGAACCATGAAAATAATACTTAAGAATCATGAACATGATGGACATAATACTTCTTACCTCCTCTTACAATGCAAGAACCCAAGAATAATCAATCTCATAACCGCATGAAACATAAATAAATTGAAAATTTTACCTATTTCAATAACATCCTATGTAGAAAATCATTTCTTATTAGAGAGACTAGGAAAGAGTTTTTAATCATCCATCCACCCATCCCACCATGATATTGGGAAAATCACCCACAAATATATTGGTATTGGTACATTGTTCTCGAAGCATGTGGGGTCATATATAAATTCACAAGGAACATAAATGGTTTATATATATATATATAAACACAGAAGCCCAAAAATTAATTTCATAATTTGATCACCAACTATCTCACAACATCATCACATCAGCTCCCAACCCCCAACACACTCATTTATACCTCTAAATGTATGACACCACGTGAAAATCCATATTTGAAATTGCATTTTCTTTATAAAATTAATATATTTTCTAGATTTTACATTAATAAAAAATATCATATGATCATCCATTTATTAAATATATCCTTACCACTTATTTTATAGTTGAAATCAACTATTTAAATTTCAATATTTACAATTAGTTATGTCATTAACTAGGAAATTCGCACCAAACACAACACACACAAATAAACTATAATCCATATCATCAAAACCAATCCCTTGTCAGAAAAATTCATATACACAACTAGTTCCACCTTTTCATGGCCACATTACAACTACATTCCTCCATATATGCCCCATAGAATGGCCACACACCCCATCAATTAATGATCCCACATCACAAAAATCTAACTCAATATATCTTCCACATGAACAAAAATAAAACATCAAATAAAAATTCACATATCATCATTGTTTTATTTATTAGATTTTAGAAAGGGTGTTTTATTCAATTACACTTGTTTATTTTTTGGGAATTCTCACATGAGCCATATATCCATGTGAAAATCATTAATTAACTTGATATAACTGGTTAACATTTTTATTCAATTTGGTATCACAAAAATATTACATAAAGGGATCTACAACACATATCAATTTAGAGAAATAATAGGCCCTGAATAACCACGATTTTTTGTGAAATTTTATGTCTATACAATGAAAATATTAACAAAAATATCAATGAAATATGAACAGAAAATACAAACACCCTCCACCTAAATTTTAATAAACCATTTTATTAACATTTATAGACTGCTGAAAAATATATTCAAATTGATAAAGACTAATCAAATATCCCATGCATGATACAGTAGATGAGAAATATAGTATCCCCAAACTTAAGAAAAACATTCTGATTTTGATGTTCAATGATGTAGTAAGAGGAAAGACACCATCAAACACCAAAATGGAAAATATAACACCTTAACAAATTGGAACACATCAACCACATAATACTCATATAATATACATATCAAACCCTATGTTTCCCTTAGATAATCCCCTCGCACCTGATGAAAAATATTGAAAATAATGGAAATAGTGGAATGAAAAGAGGGGAATTCTGGGAAACCAACATGGATCTATTCTCAAGTTTAGTGAAAAAAAACCACAAAATAGAGAAAAAATAATCCCCTTGTATGAAATTTAGTCACCAAATACATTATACTAACATTTTAAATGTTATTGGGTTTGATGGATACATTATACTCATCCTAAAAACAGAATACAATGACATATCTCTATCCCTAAAACTACATAACAAATAAAAATTCAAGAGACAATGACATTGAATGGAAAACTATTCAATATCATATCCAATCAAGGATCCTTCAAAGAACCCATGATAACTCAATGGTATTGATCTGAAAAAAATATAGTATATTATGGTGAAACTAAGGATTTTATGTTTTAGAACACAAATGCAATGATGAGGACTATGATACTACACATGTTTAAGGAACAAATTCTCCAAAATATTTCTGAATCATGAATTTCATCACTAATCCAATACAAAAAAATCACTTCCACGGACATATAACATAACACTACTACTCTATAGACCACTTCCCTAAATCACATCTTCTTAAAAAATCACTCACCATCATACCCCACATTTTCCCCATTACAAAACCCTTTCATATATTGGTATTGTTCAATAAAACCTCTCTTAGACAACATATACAATTATAGTGTTAGATACTATAGAATGACACCCCTTAAAACACAACCTAGAATATCGATGTTGGAGAACACATTTTATTGGTTTTCTCTTCTTCAAATCCCATACATACCCTCTATGCTCCTTTAGACATCCCATGGACACCTATAAAACTATACTTTTAACAATGTAATGATTTAGATTATATAAGATCATAAAAAATTCTCACATTAATTATAGTAATTTAAATATAATTATTTATAGAAAAATATCATCTAATATTTGGAAAAAACATTTAAAATAACTTATATAATTTTAAGAAGCTTCCCATGAAATATCTGACACGAAAAAAGTGAACATTTTTTGTAAAATTATCAATATTCAGATTAGATACCACACAAGAATACTATTTTCCATGAGAATTAATAGAAAAATTAAATGTTGGTCAAAACGAAGGTTTACAATTTAACTATGATGTGGTACACCACTTATGGATTTCTCTATACTAGGAACATAATCAAAACACGAATGGAAAAAATCATATGTCCATGAAACATTAACAATAAAACTCAACACACTATCTTGGGGGGATTACTCTCAAATGGGAATAAGTCTATTGAATAAAAGCACACAACAAGGTGGGGAATTATTATCATATAACATTATGTTGTAAAAAACATTACCTTAAAAAATGATGCATTTGAAAATAATATATATATATATATAGTGTGTGTAACCAGGGTATTCATATTAAGATAAAGTCTCATTATCCCATTAAACGCCACAGAAATTGCCATAGTAAACCGAATAAACTATGCAAATCAATCCAAAATTTATAAACACTATAAGAGGAATAACATTCAAAAATAGTTTCAACATAAATATTTAAATCAATGTAATATAAATTCATTACTGATAAAAAATTATATTGATAATGTCAATGGAATTAGATAGGTGTTCCCCCTATTGAAAAATTTTACATTTACCTTTTTCAGGTATAATGAATGTAATTCTTACAACATCCAAATTTCACCATATTACAATGTTTTTTAATTTTGTAGCATGATTTTAATTTTTCTACATAACTTTCATACATTATTTTTTTCATAGAAACATTATAATAACATTGAATAATTGATCATATAGTATATTGTAATTATAACATTCAGAACATATCATTCTTAACATGTGATGAATAGAATAGATTATCATCTTTATATAATAAATTATTTGAAATCTTATTTAAGATACAAGTAATAATATTTCATGTATACTACATAACCTTGGAATTATATACATTTTTATTCTCAATTTCATTAACTATAAAATATACTTTATTAACAAAATTTTATATCAAAACAGTTTAAAATTTTAATTCATTACATTAAGGACTTTTTTCCAGGATAGTTTTATTAAAAATTAAAAATATATGAAAAAACATAGAATAAAACTGTAAAATTCTTCTAAATAATTTTTTTGGAATTTTTATTATTAAATACCGTCCCAATTCATTACATAAAAAATTATTTTAAAATGAAATAATTTTTCATGAAGAAAATGTTGTTATTTTTTAAAACATTTTACCAAAAGAATATAATTTTCCCAAAATAAATAATAACTAGAAAATAGGCGAACTGACTAGTAAATTTTCCATATTGATTTATTTTTTCATCATTAAATGTAAACTATCAAACCAAAACAATAAAAAAACTAACTTTACCAAGAATCTTGTTAAAAAATTAATTTTTGTGATAAATTTAAAATATTCTATGAATGATTTACTACTTCGCTAATTTAACATTACATAATTTAATATATTTAAAGTTTACGTGATATCATTTAAAAATATAGATTTCAAACTGAAACAATCATGTATAATAATTAAACAATAGTTTTGAAAAAATAATTAATAGTATGAATAAATTTTTTTTTGTTGGTTAGAAAATCTTCTTTTTTCGAAGAACACTCTCATTAAAATGTATTCAAAATTATTTATTATACTAACCAGTAACTAGTGATTAATGTAATTACAATCAAGTGTTTCATATTTGTACCACACAATAATATATAAAAAATAAATCACATATATTTCCATAAATATATATTTTTCATGAATAGAAATGAATGATACCTATCAACCACACCATGATAATGTCCTTTTTGGGAAACATTGACTCACCCAAACAATATAAAAATATATTCCCTAAAATAAAAATACTTGATTAATGAAGTGAACCCTATATTAATATTTGTGAATTTATAGTAAAAATTAAAAATAAAATTTAAGGCCTTCTGGAAAAAAATCACATTAAATTACATGAATATCCTAAAAACTATCAGACATACAATAAAATAGAGCCCTACATTTATCCCAATACATAGAATATAAAAACATAATACTATAATAAAAATAAATACGGATGGAGATATACAATAACCACTTCTCATAGACAATTTCCTATATCACTAGGTCTTATAGATGAGTATATTGATTAAAATAAATGTGTACCAATTCCATAGCCCCCAAGAAAAAAAATCTCCAAGAAAATTAGCTGGAAAGAAGGGTTATAAAATAAAAATAATGATATAGAAATATCACCTTTAAAAAATTATTTAAAAATATCTTCCAAAATAGAGTTTTATATAAGTATATAAATAATATTAGAGACACTGTCTGAAGATTCCACATCTCCAGCTCAACACAAAGCCAAAAGAATGAGTTATTAAATCAATATCTCAAGTAAATTCTTATATATGATGGATTTCAACTATCGCATTAGAAAAATAAATTATTATAAGGATTAAATAATTTGTTTCAAATATATAAAATTATTCAAAACTTATTCATGAATGTGAAAAATATAATAATTAATGAATGATTATAAGTTGAGTCATTCAAAAATTATTTCTATAAATGGAATAATTAATACTTAGATGGGAAATGTAATGTTCTATAATACATTAAATAAAAGAATTTAGAAACATCCTAGTTGAGGGAAAGAATATCTTGTATTTATGAACCCCTTGTTGTAAGTGAATGAATCTTATCTGGGTATAAATCATGGTAATTTCCACATGTAATAGTTAACTCATCTTATTCCCTAAGAAAAAAGTCACCAATTCCAATATATTCCATTTCAATTCATTACATGAACTGAAAACCGAGTGCTCTAAATCAACATGAATGAACTAATTTCTATCATGTAATCCGCATTAAATCTTATTTATCATGGTCTGAAATGGATCCTTCACACTTTTATAAATTATAGAATTGTCAAAACTCAAAGGTCTTCCACGAAGAAATATCATCCTCTTCCTCAACACTATGGTAATTTTCTATTAAATATTTCAGGACATCGTTAGTGTGAACCTAGATAGGACATGTAAATGATTCCATTACTCAAAATGAAATAATATGAATGACTAATAACCCATGTCATTTATAATTTATGTTTAATTCATTGATTAATTTTTATCTTATTTTCTAATGTCCACCATATTTAATCAAAGATTCAAACATAAAAACAAAAAATTATATTACATGATATTTACGAAGGAATCCAACCCTAAAATTGTATTAATTCTCTTAGTATATTCTGTTAACAATAACTTCCTATTGTTTCATCTTATGGGCCCATAAAAATCATGTCATAGCCCGTCTCCATTTTTTAAAGAACACACAAATCCTTGATGGAGTTGTTTGTAAGACAACCCACGATTCATACACCTGTTTAACTAAAAAATACATCTCATATGTGAATTTTTATCTTTGTACGACTCCATAAAACATACTCCATCTATAGTCCCCACACATGGGCTATAAATAAATAAAGAGTTATAATAACCAAAAATACCACCTACATAGTCTATAGAATAGTGACTAGCATTAAGGGATTGTAAAAACACATTAGGGGGAATTAACCTCCTTATAATATTATATATAAGTAAAAGAATGATGAAACCCATAAACCAAATCCTATAAAAATTTATGATGATATCCCGATATAATATCTTAATGATATATAAAAATTAAAACATCTAAATAATAAGAAATAAATATGTGGCAGAAACCATGAAACTCCATCATCTCCTAAAAATCATTGATTAATTAATTGATAGTTGATTATCATCCATATAAATAATGATTTAAAAATAGTTTATATATATGAGGGGGTGATTATTACATGTTTATGTAGTAGGATCCTCCACGAGACAACATTTTCAAAATTTGAATAAATCATTTAAAAGAGAAGATAATAAATAAATGAAAGTAAATCGTTTGCTAAACATGTATATTATTAAATAATTATCATCACCATGGCCTACTTACTATAGAATTAATAAATTAATTAAATATTTATTGAAATCCCATAGAATAAATACTGTGATCCATGTTTGTTCCTCACAAACCACATTCTCATGAAAGGCCCAAAATCTTGTGTTGGCATTAGCGTTTATTTTCAAATCATCATCCACGCCATCCTATATATGAACAAGTATATTTATGAAATCCACTAAACCCAATTTATTTTCATTATACAACAATGTATATCATCGCACACATGTACACTCTTAGGATGTATGATCCATTATGGCTGGATAAAATTATATGATATACAAATGATATTACATCACACACTTAAATTTGTAGTAAAACTAAAATCCATCACAACCCTAGCATGAACGTACCCTATACAATAAGAAATTATATCCCCAGATATTCCAACTAATATCTATATCTTATGGATGATTGGTGATGTTTTAGTAGTATATAATTTTCACCATAGTTATACAAAATTCAAGGATATCACTCTACAAAGATTTTGGGTTTAATTTTACCTTTCAAGGAGGGTAGGATACCAATGGAAATAAAAAATATAGAATATTATTACAAAAAATACACTAATGGAAAAAATTTATCCTTATACTCATCTGTTGTTATTTTAAAAAGGGAACCCTATTTACCCCTAACATGTTCTATTTCAAAAAAATTAATAAGATAATCTTGTCAATATTAATTATTTTGTTAATTATTTGTGAATATTATTCTTTTTTTTTGTTTTTATGATTATTAAAATTGTTAGTTAATATTTTTCCATCATAAATAAAATTATTTTTTATATTTTTGATTATATAATCATCTATAATAATAATGAAATAACCCCATTTAATACACTAATCCACTGATAGATTCATTAATTAGTTAGGTACTCAATGAATTCTCCTAATTTTCCAAACTAAGGATCTTGTTATCATGAAAATATTCTAACCTCTTCAAGATGTAAGAATCTAATCATATAAATAACATCTCACTAGTTGAAATTAATAAAATAATTAAGATGAATTGATATTCACTTTTTTAAATCTATTATCTAAATTCATCCTAATATTCTATTGGCAATCCCACGTTATTGTGAATAAGTAAATATATCCACCCATCAACAACATCTACCATTACTGCTTCCCCGAAGTCCCATAAAATTTTTCATCCTATAGAAAATAATCAAAAACATCGAATGAAGCCATCTCATTACTCATAAAATCATCCAAGAACATAATTTTATCAATAATAATCATAAGATAATAAAAAAAATATTGATTTTATTCCGTATTAATTCTATAAACTCTTAAATAATTTAATATAAAAAAATTGAACTGTAATTTAACCATTTAAAGATGTCGTTGATGTAATTATATAATTCAATTTCATAATAAATTATTATGTACTCAAATATTATTATATGTAATTATTATTTTCCCTAATATATATAATCTCAATAATATGAATTACTGTTCATAAAACAATACATGTGATTTCATGTTTATTAATAATAGTTGTGACCATCACATAACTTCATTTTCTATAAAATTCATTGATTTCATGATTCTGAGATAATAAATTTATTCTGCAATAAACAATAATCCTTTATCATTCATTATGAAATTAAAAAATAATTTAAATATGTTATTTAATCTACATGTGATGTCTTCTTTATGGGAGAAAATATTAATTAGTAGAACTATAATTATATATTTTTATTAGTAATATAAATATCAGGTACGCAACTGTATATTAGGATCCTCTAAATACATAAGAAAATAATTATTAATATCATACTACATGATTAACATTTTGATACAATAAATACCAAAAAATAATTTATTAAAACTTCTATTAAAAATATTTAAATATAAAGAGAATTTTATATATATTATATAACAAATTATTAATTACATAAATTAATTTAATGATATGAATGTGATATTAAAAATTATTCATATACAATTACAAAATTTTCTTGTTAATAAATAATCATTATTTATTTTATTTATTAATATAAATGTATTTCTTAGTGTAAATAAAACCTATTTTTAAAAGTAAAATTAAATATGTAAATTTCACACATTCACTAATTAAAAGAGATTATTATGAACTAATACCACACTAAATAATCTTCATGGAAAGAAATATAATCAATATGGGATAGAAATAGTAATTCACACATGTCGAGAATGTGTCAAGAATACTCAATGGAATGAATAAGTCCCGATATATTTCAGTTGATTACACTAATTTTCCCTAGATTGATGGAAGATCCTAAAAAGAAATGATGTTAGGGATACCATCTATGTAAATCTTATAGAAGGTATATCTCTTGATATAACCAAAAAATTAAATCAGTTTTTGTAATCTAATCAATTATTAATTTAATTCCCATTAAAGACACATTTAATATATTCTAAAATATAGGAAATATTTCCAATGTCAATTGATATATTAAATACCAAATTGCCAGGCCTAAAATCAATATGAATAACGAAAATAAACTCATCATCTATATAATGGGTGAAACATTGGAATATTGAAGAAGAATATTCTACCTATATGCATGAAATAAACAATATAATATCCACTTTGCTATCCATATTTGTCAAATTCTACCTACACAAAACATTTAGGGATCAGGTTTTACATATATGTGAGACATATTATGACCAATAACCATACAATAAAAACACTATTACACAATTTTACTCTCACAAAATATATAATCCACACTCACATAACATCCAAATCCAATATGTGGATGTTTCAATAGATTGACCATATTGTTAAATAGTTTGAAATTTTCATAAATTACCCTTATGTGATCAATAAAAAATTCATTCAACCATTATTATTGTAATGAGGCAGGGATATGTTGATGACTGTGTTTAGAAAATATAAACATTCTATTTTAAAACAAATGTAATAATAAATAATTTATCAATTTATTTCATCCAAAATATTATAATGACATTAAATCATTTAAAAATATTATGAAACTACCTGAAAAATATTTAAATAATAATAAAAATATTAAATTATTTACATTATTTATAAATTATGCATTCAAATCATAATAAAATTAGTTAAATAATTTAAAAATATATTTTTTTAAAAATTATTTGTATTTTAAAATTCACCCCCAAACATTCAAACACAACTTAATGACAAATTCACACTTTATAAATTTCTAAGCCGTTATAAATCACCACATATTTATGAAAATTTTAATTTTTTAAAAATTATAAAATTTAAAAAGTTTCTGTAGTATCTTATTCTAAAACTTGACAACACTACCACATGAAAAGTTGGCCCTATTGTTCCCTTCATCTATTTTAAATTCAAACATTTCTAACTTTGTACCATTGTTTTTTATAAATCCTGGAATACAAAATACATTGAATTATATGGTTTTTATACTCTTCTTATAACATATCTCATAAGGAGGATAATCTGTCTTATATATCATAAATTTTTATTCTATATTTGAATAGGAATAAAGTCATTATATCTTTATAAAATATTATTTTGGCATTACTTACCACTATTATTATTCTAACCATCTAAAAAATTATTATATTTCTCTTCTCTACAACACCATTATATTAGGTAGGGTATGATGTAGTAATATCATTCATGGTTCAATGTTTTTTAATATTGGATTATAATGAAAAACATGAATGTTCAGTTATTTTATCATGTCTCAATTTCAAAATTATGCATTTATTTTTTTCATCATTTCTAATAAATATTTTAAACACATCAATAACTATTATTTTTTGATGAAAAATTTATTAGTCAATATAGTAGGATAAGAAATTAATAAGATTAAATTTATGTAATATCATATTGAGTTTTGACATATGGGATTACATAGATCATTTTTATTGATCTCTTGTGGTATAATAGAAAAAGACCATTTTCCCTTTCTAAAGTCACACCCAAAAAATTATTTTTTGTATTTTTATTGTGGATGTCTATAAAAACATTATGTAACAATCATATTTAATATTATTTGGAAATGATGGTTATTCCTCTTTTATAATTATAAACACTACTCATTTTCACCCAAACATCCAACATTGGATTGATGAATAACAAAAAATATATTCTCATTAACTACATTACCATGTCTAATCATATTTCGATCAGTTTTTAGAGATGCTCATGTTAATTTTCAAAACTACTTCATGACCAGAAAACTTATATCATACATATACATAATGGATTATGATTTAGCCCCATCAGATACAAAATATTAGCCAATATTATATTTTGATCTTCATGTTTATTCTATCAAATTAAATTTATTTTAAATGAACAATCATTACCAAAGATGATTGATCCTTGTTTTGGTTTTTAAAACATATAATAAATAGATAACAAATAATGTAGGATTAGAACCAATAATAAATAATGAATTAATAATGTATTTTTCTATCATTTGATACAGTACCTATAAATATTGACATTTTTCTTTTTATTTTTGTAAACATATTCCCTTTTTATCATAGGGTGTAATGACCTGAACAAAAAATATTGTATTTTATTAATAAAAGAAATAATAATTACATATAAAATTGATAATAACTTATGTATCCCAATTTTAAACTTATGTAATTAAGACATTAATTATGTGATTGACTATATTATGTACCCGTGAAAAATTTATGCTATAAGTTTTTGTAAATTAAAAATATTATGTAAAATAACAATATCATTCCCATCCAATGGAAATTTTTTATATTATACCATGATTTTTTTTCATCAGAATTTTTCATCATCTCTGTCAAAATATTTTATACAGGGTTACATTCTAGATAAATCAGTTCTATTAATCTTCTAAATAAACTATGGTAATGAAAATAGAATAGTCATGATATAAAATACATAGTAAGTGTACCATACTTCAATAGATATAATATAATAAAGAAATTTATAAATAATATGAAAATGGTGAATCATACTTAAATAATTTCATTTAATTAATCTGTTGATTTATATATATATCTATGGATAGTTATAATATAACAATTATGTGGAAATTAATAATAGGTTTTATAATAATATAATTAATAATGATGTACAACATAAAAATTATTAAAATTATTCATTCTATGTCATTATAAATTATTTACCAAGTATAAACTAACTAATAAATCTAGTTTGTCTCTTGAAAATTACTAATTATTCAAGGTGAAGTCCTACATTAGGCCTCAACAATCACTCAATTATTCAAATGGATTCATCATTTGAATAAAATAAATTTAACTAAAATACATATCCAAATTACCTTGATAATTAATAAATATTCATATTTGAATCAAATATACATAATTTAAATATTCCCTAGTACATTAAAACGTTCTCTTATTAGTAAAAAATATTATTTATAGATCTAAAATTAATATATATTAACAATGGTTTAATAAAAAAAATTAATTATCATTCCTAGGGAAAACAACTAATCTATTTTATGTATTGTAATTTATTACAAATGTATGGAGTACCAGTTATATTTCTAAGTCAATAAAAATGAAATCTAGAATAAATCAACGAAAATAAAAAATAATAATATATATAGAGACCATAAATTGATAAGGATTAAAATTTTAAAAGTAATTTCAAGTATTTTGGAATATATTAACTAAAATGGATGCGAAAAATTAAAAAAACATCCATAAGTTTTTTTTAAACAGATAAAAATAAATTTAAATTGAAATTGAAAACAATTCTTAATATATTTTAATATAAATTTTGTTAAATTATATTTCAAATAATTTAAAATAATTAAATAATGAAAATAACACCCTTATGTTGAAACATTTTAAGTGGAAGATAAAAATTTACATAATTAGAATGAATTAAAATATCTAAAATTTTATGAAAATTAAATTCTATACATTAAAAACAAAGTAGACTAATAAGATTTGATTAGAACTTCAAAGAACCATAAAAATAAGGAAAAAATAAAAAAAATTATGAATTATTTTAATTGTATGAAGTTATGTTCTAAGAGAAAATGATAAATAATGAATTCATTTATACTTTTATAAGAAATGTCAAAAATGATTTATATGAAAATGTTTGTAGTGACCCTAGACTAGATAGCCTATATCCAATGCCTAATATCAATTATAGTTGCTTGATTACAAGGAATCAAGACATTATGTAATGAGTGTTTGTTAGTCTTAGAAATCCAGATATATAAATGAGACTTTTATTATAAAATAATACGCAAATTACAACATATATTTTTATTCATTCTATAGAAATAATATAGAGGATTAAACTAACACATCTAATATATCCACACATATCATTCATTGTATTATTCTTAGACTCCTAGGGAGAGGGAGAATAAAAAATTACCTCAAAAGATAAATAAGGGAAATTTATTGAGGAAATAAAAATTAATCAAAAAAATAATAGTTATTTCGTGGTAAATAATTGTACACACATACCATGTAATCAAAAAACTGAGAAAGGGGGTGCTTAAATAATATGGAATGATAAAAAATTGAAAATCATGTTATTCAAATAACTAGATAATGAAAAAACAATACGTTAAGGTGAGAAACATAAAACACTTTACATATAGTCAATAAAATGACAATGGAATGCATCCATAGATTTTATCATGTGAAAGTCTCATGGATATTATATAATGACTCAAATTAATGAAATTTCATAATAATTGGATGTTATGTCTTAGGCACATGGAAACCTATACATTCGATATCCATCCTCTAGGTAGTTTAACTATAGATAGAAACCAATTTACTTTGTGAAACTTATTTGATTGATGAGGATATATCGATTCATTAAGGAATAATATATACTAGAATATCAAACAATCATTGCATTTCCCAATAATTCATCATATCAAATAATATACTTAACTAATAAACAATATTATTTATCAAATATCCATAATGAAAAAATAATTCATAATTACCAATATTTTCCCAAATAAACGAATAATTATCCAAGTAGGAACTGATTATAAAATGTAAAACTCTATAGGAAATATTAATATCTATTATAAATAAAATATATAATTTAGGTGAAACTAAATGTTCAATGATCATATGAGATTGAATATTTCAAAGAGAATAACTGTTTAATCAAGGGAGTACGTGTTAATACTATCATTAGACAATGAAATCAAAAAACAAAAAGAGGTATAAATAATATTATATCGATACACGAAATCCCATTTATAGTAAAAATAAGTTTTATAATCATTTATTAGAAGAAATATGATAATATTATCTTTTAAAAACATTCTTAAGGAAAATATTATTTTGTTGTGAAAAATGATAAAAATAATATTCTCTGAAAATCACTTTTGAAAATATATTCTATAAATATAATCCTTTTATACAACAAAATAATGATTCATTTAAATGCTGATAGGTAAATTCATACAATCCATATGAGGTATCAATTACATTACTTTTTAATGATTAAAAGTTAGAAAATTTCCCTGTTAATAATGTGACAAGAAGATTACATGGAAAAAAATTGTAAAATAAAAAAGGGTGAAAATGTCTTAACAAATTCATCATGAAATAATTTATGATAATAAATAATAAATCAAGGTTTTATATCAAAAGAGTGATACTGACTAAAGAGATAAATAATGTTTTGTTTTCGAAAAATTAATTTATAACCCATTTTGAGTATAAATGTGTGGGAAAATGGTACTATAAGTTACTAAATGTCATGAATAACTAGTGGATAAGAGAATTTAAAGGTTTATTAGAAAATTGTTAAATAATTATCTCAAATGGATATTTATATTAAAATTATACTGAAAAAATTGAGATTATATAGTTAACAATTAAATATATTATATTATTATAGTGAGAATAAATAAATGTTTATATTATATGTATCAACTATAAATCCATATATAAGAGAGGAAATATGTAAATACATATTCAAATTAATTATACAGATAATAATGGAATATTATCAAAAATAAAAAAGTGATATAACCCTCTGAAAATAAATTGGTTTGTGAAATCTCTTTTCCAGTTGGTATCTTTTAACTCAATTCCCCATAGATTAAATAAACCAAATTGAATGTCATAGTATAATGTAAAAACAATTAATCATGATATTAAATCAAAATATTCATGTGGGTGCACTATATATAAGAAATTAGTTTCAAAACATTTAACTAATTGTTTCAATAGAATGATAATAGTCACAGAAGAATGTGAGATTACAAATATAGTCATTTAAAAGGGTCATGAAATAATAATCACTAAACACTATGAAGTGTCCCGTAACACTGTAAAACATTTGGGTTATAATATTAATTTAGGAATAAAATTAAAGGAAACATTTAATATTATTAATATCAAGAGTTTAATGGTATTATATTTCAAACTGCTATACAAACACCAGAAAAGAGAAATTGGGCGGATGATAACAAATAAGTCTCAAACGAATTTAAATTTATGAAAAATCAATTACCTTGTGTTTCCAATTAGGTGACCATCATTTATCTTCATTTATAATAAACATATGGTAATTACTATTTTTTATTGATAACCTTTTCATTTTTTTCATAACACGTACTATAAATATTACTATGTTGCATAAGACTACCTAAACAGTTTATTTTACATCGCGTGTTTTAAAAACAATTCGTCTTATATATCAAAATAAGCATTGGTAGGTAAACTATGACAAATGAGGTCGTTATAAAACATCATCATAATAAAAATAATGAAATAATTATAACATTTATAAATAAATATTATTTTAAAACCAATAATTATGTTTTTTATTGAATTTTTTTTAATGCTATAATCATAGAGACGGTAGGCCATACGTACACATGAATAACCTTCTCATTTTTCAATTATTGTTATGGACTGAGGGAAAGTAGAATGATGTATTTATGAAATGGTAATTATATTGTTAATTTTATACTATTTAGTCATATATACTTATATATATAATTCTTGATAATTAAAACACTTCACATTCTGTTGAGGAGGCGGTTGTCGACACATCCAAAAATGGTATTATCACTTTTTTATTTGATTGAAAGAGTAAAAAGGTAAATGATATATTTATAAATTTTTATAAAGATTTAATTATGTTATAAATTTATTATAATTATATTTTTTGTCGCATTTTGTTTATTTAAATAATTATTTATATGCTCTATGTATAATGCGAATTTATCATATCACATTGAGGGGGGAGTAGTTCACACTTCCATGAATGATGTATTCAATTTAACGTAAAATTGAATTAATGAAAGGTATGTTTAATTAAAGTATTCAATAACTAAAAATAAATAAAAAATATCTTAAATATAATCTATAAATAGAGTTTCCATCATAATTTATATTATAAGAATGGTTAAAGTAAAAAATTAACAATCCTTGTTTCATGAGGCAGTAATTCTACGTAAACTGAAACAGTATGTTTGTTAACAAATAGATAAAAATGTGATCAATTTAAGGTAAAATTATTTAAATAATAACATCCTAGTATATTTAGGCTACTACTTATGTTGTATAATCATGGAATAAATATATTTTATAGGATGGAGAATGGAAATTAATCTTGTGAGACTGAAAGAAGATATTACATGTTAATTGGGTAACATCTTTTGTTTTGATCAAAAATAATTCCTTGGTGTGAATTCTACACAAATGGAGGATTCATGGTCTTGGGTAAGAATTTTGGGAAACTAAGTGGGATGATAATGGATGATCCGAAGTGGTTATAGTGTGTGAGTAATTTGGAGAGGTGGTGGCCTTTTATAAGGGAGGAAAATAACTCACATGGTATTTTTATGATAAGTTAGGAGTACCCATCTTTTTCAACAACAAAATTCTGCCAAAACCAAACAAAAACAATAATGGAAGGTTAATTTATTAATTACTTATATCATATATGTGTTGTAAAAGGGTCTAGGCCATTTGATCCCTTATGATAAAGGGTTAATCCTTTATGAACTGTACTTTTACCTTAATAATTGTAATCAATTGTAATTACATTAACTATTTTTGGGTCAAAAAAATATTCATATATTTGATATTAAAATTTATTTTAATTTCAAATATGTAATCAAATTTTCCAGATTCCAATCATATATGTGGTAGAAATTAATTTAAAATACATCCTACTAGCTGGATAACAATTTAGTTTTTTATGGAAAAAAAACTAGAATGATTGAAATGTTTTTAAAATAAATTAGAAATTTAATATGACTAAAATTAAATATATTTTTTCAATTTATATATATATATTTATAATTTTATTTTATTTTGACAAAATAAATAAATTAATGTTTCAAAATTTTGATTTAAAATTGGTTCACCATTTAAAGGCGGTAAAATTGATTTCATAAAAATATATCATTTTATGTATAAAATAACTTTTGTTATTATATTATGACTATTTAAAATAATGGATTGATATAAAAAATAATTATTGAATATATAATATATATTATATTAATATCACTTAGTAATGGTAATGAATTTATTTTGTCATGTAAAATAACTTTTTGAGAAAAAAAATAGTTTTATATAAAAATAGAAAATTTATATTAAATTGCTTCTTGTATTCATTTATAATTAATTTATAACCAATTAATTAGTTCTATATTAGAATAAAACATAATTTCCAAAAGTTATTTATTACTATTCATAACTACTAATTTATTGTTTATTGTATATCTTGTTGTATTCTAATAATATATTATTATTTGATAAAACTCTATCTTATCTGTAACTCAAGAGAAATAGGAAGGTCTCTCTTGAATGTATTGCATGCTAACTTGGTGTCAAAAAAAATTAAATGTATATAATATATTTTAAATAGTAAATCTATTATAATGTGTTAAGATATTATCTTGCATTATATTTTTTTTTGTTTTTTATACGCGTTATTGAATACAAGGTTCTTAGTTTATATTTTTATGGCGTCGCATTCTCCCCACCTTAATTAAATAACGCCATAGTAATTTAAACTCGATCGTTGTGATAGATTTATTTTAATTTCATATGATTGAAATTAGACATCATGATATGAGTTCATAATTTATCCCCTATAAAATATATAATTGAAATTATAATGATCAGATGGACTACAATGTAAGTATGTTTATATGTAAGAGAACATTATTTGTAAGTAAGGATACGTTATTAGTGGAAAATCATAAATATTTATATGGTTTATTTGAGTTCATCAGTAAAACATATGTGAATGGTCAATATAATGATTAGTTCTTCAAATCCATAAAACTATTATGATTTATAAGGCCATCTGTTTTACATAAATTAATGTATTATGAAAAAAAATTTTTGTAGATGATACTTTTCCTAATGTTCTGGAATTATTTTACTGCCTCTTTACACTTACTTTAGATACTCATATAAATAGAATTTGAACATCTGGATTTTCTTATATATATTTCTAAATTCATTCAAAAAATAATATTGATCAATGAAGCACAAGATTACATTTCTAAGGAATATTAGTTCCTATAAAATTGTGGCATGTCTATCTACATTTAATTAACTATAATACAAAACCAATATAGTAAATAGAATAATACCTAATCATAAAAAGTGATATTACGAGTTCATCATTAACATTAATTTTTCATAATATTTACCTAAAATCAATGAAACATTAACATGGACATTGCATAGGTCAATTGTTGGCATCAAACCCTTATCGTCCTTTATTCCTAGGTTCAAGACCCAATGACTTGTCGATTTTTAATGGTTGTCACCCGACATACATGTTGTATTTTTTTTAAAACCATATTAATTTTATTTTGAAAATAAATTTGATGGGCATTCATGAAATAAGGTAAATCACTAAAAATAGTTTTTAGTGTGGTTCTAAATACAACCTCAATTCATAAATACTTCATCAATTTCTTTCACATATGTCCTTTTGTGGTCATGGGGTTATCCATAATATCATAAGTAGGATTTTGAAATCATCAAAACTTATCTTTATTATAAAATAACATATGTTAATCCTTGGTTATTCATTGATAAAATCCTTCATTGTGATTTGTAAAAAATTTGATTTATCTTATGTGTATCCAACCACAGTGTAAAACAATGTGTGCAGTAAGGTCTGTTGTCACGTACTATGTTACTTCAAGTAAATCCTGGAACACCATGTCATATTTATTACTCATTGGTATATATGTTCCATAACAATATCAACTTTTATTATCCAGACATGGATTTTTTTCTAGGAAGACCCACATAATCTCCACCATAAAAAAATTCAAGGATGTTATTCTATACATATCATCAATTTCTACCTTAATATTATATTCTCTTATCTAGGTTTTCCTAAATCCAGTTCCCATAGGTTCTATTAATCTTCCATTGATTCCAAAAATAGTGATACGATCCCAAGTAGCATAGATCTAGTGTCTACTATTTATTACATTGGTATGATTACAAGGAATCAATACCTGAAGGACCATGAGTTTAGTATTTTTGGAAAACCATATATATGAAAGAGTCCATTATTATTTAATAATAAAATAATTACAACATATTTTTTCATCATTTAAAAGAAATAACTTCTAGGATAACTCTAATCAATCTTCTATATACCTAAATAACTTTTGGTATATGTTTTAAGGATTATTGGGGAATGGAAAAAAATAAGAGTGAGTTGAAATTCTTAGTAAGGGTAATATATAGTAAATGCATCAATGGATCAATGAAAATAATGATATTGGATTACAAATAAATAAACGCATATTCCTACTAATCAAAAAAATAATAAGGGATTACATTAATAATATGGAAAGGAAATAAATGGAAACTCATACCTTTCCAATAAATAGAGAAGTAAAAAATCAATAAGGAATGTTAATAAAATGAATATAGATTCCATTTATTTTTTAACATGTGAATGAAATGAATCCATTTTTTTCTTATGAATGAAACATGGATAATAAATAATGAATTAACATAAAACAAATTCTTCATTAATAGATTTCATGTTTCAGGCACATGAAAACATATACTATCATGGTCCATCCTCTAAATAGTTTAAATGATGGATATTATCTTGTTTAATAGGAATAACTTATTTTGTCTCATGAAATCCAATTTATTAATCTAGGAGATATATAATTTCCGGGGTCCACCTATCATTGGATGACCAGATAATTCTTCATATATAGTAATTAATTTAATTAATAATCAATGTGCCTGATCAAATATCCATATAGAATAAATAATATTGAATTATTAATATTTACCCAAATAATAAAATAATTATCAAAGTAGTTATTGTATGGAAAAATTTATATGGTTTTTGAAATAGTAATATCCTTGATAAATGAAATGGATAATTTAAGGGAAATTATATGTTCTATAATCATAGAATATTGATAATTCATGGGGAATAACATATAAACCAAGGGTTTAAATGATAATATTAACCTTTAAAAAATCATCTGAAGGAAGAACTAGGATTGTTTCAATAAACATATCCCATGTGGATTAAAAATACTCATTTTCCCCATCGACAAATAAAAATAGTGTAAAATGTTATTTTAAAAACAATTCTTGTAGAAAATAACATTTTAATAGTAAAAAACATTTGGATATTTTTTTTTGAAAATCAATTTTTAATATATTTTATTTTAATATTATACTTTTACACATGAAATCGAAGCATCAAGAAAATGATGGAATCTAAATCATTACATTCCAAATGGCATTATAAGAACATTCCTTTTGTATGGTTAATTCCTTTAAAAAATACTTGTTTAGAAAATGAAATGAATATTTTTTAGAATACAATGGTAAAACACTAAATGTAAAAAAGATTTTAACATGTAATAATGAAAATATTTTTGATTTTTTTTTTAAAAACATAGTTTTTATAAGAAAATAGGTTCTGTGAATAAAGAGTGAAATAATGTTGGGTTTTTTAAAATTCATTTTATAAAATATTCTGAGAACCAACGAGTTTAAAATTTTACAATAACTTAATAATGGTCTTTTATATGAAGAGGAGGATAAATTTTTTCTTTTTATTAGTTATTAATCAAATATAACACTTAAATGAAAATTTAAGTGTAAAAAAGACTAAAAATGATATTATAATGTATGGCCTTATAATTATTATAATTTTTTAGTGGGAATCAATCAATGACTAGATTATGTGTAGCAATTTTAAATCCACAACTAGATTTTCTTTAAAAAAAATAGATAGTATGATTAATTATACACATAATACTAAAACGTAAACAATAATGACTAAAATAACTCAATGAAATAAAATTGGGTTATGAAATTTCATTTCCACTTGGTAACATTTAACTCATGTCCCTATAGTTGAAATTATTAAATTTAAACTCAAATTATCATGTAGAAAAAATGAATCGAGAAATTATATGTCACAGTGGAATTATGTGCAACATATACAATAAATTAGGTTTAAAAAAAGATTATTTCAAGAGAAATTTAACCAACTTGATATTAAGTGATATTATAACGATAGTCAGTAAAAATGTTCATGAGTAGAATAATAATTAAATATTCCAAATATTCCTACACCACATTGAATCATTTGAGACATAATATCCATATAGTAATTACATTAAATCAAAAATATAATATCCTGAGAATAGAGTGTTTCATTATATTACATTTAAAATGAAATTATATAAACCATATAAAATAAACATCATGCATAATAAAAAATAAGACTCAGTGGAATTTAAATTCATATAAAATACCCTACCATGCCTTTTTGTTCGGGTGAAAATCCGCTAAATTAAACTATAAAAAAATTATGCTAATTATATAATTTTATGAGATCTTTTTTCTGGTCTATCCAAAATTATATTTCACTGATCAATATGTTGTAAACAACTACATAAATAATTATTTTTACATCTATTATTTTGAACAAATTCAGTTTATCTGTGAAAATAAAATTTAGTATGTAAACTAGGATACGTACAAGTCATTATAAAACATCTGAAAATTAATAATAATTAAAATATAAAAATATTTAAAAATCGATAATACTTTTTGAACTAATAATTAAATATGATTAATGTAAATTAATCAATATTACGATCATGGAGATGGTGGGGTGATGTTGTGTAGGAGTAGTGTTTTCATTTTTTAACTATTATTATGGAAAGAAGGTAAGTAGAACAATATATTTCTATGGTGATCTTTATATCATAAATACAATATTATTTTGTCATATATACTTATATATATATAATAATTTTAGTTTAATATTATTTAAGTTAGTTCAAGGAGGCGGTAGTCCACACGTCCACGAATGATGTTATATGTTTTTAGTGTTTGATAGTGTAACGATGAAAAAGAGATATATAAATATATATTGTATATTTATATAAATTTTATTATTTCTTGTATATATTATAATGTTTTTTATTTCACATATTTATAATTGAGAAAATCATTTATACATTCCATGTATAGTGTGGAAAAATCATAACACTTTTATGGGGAGGTTTTCCACACTTCCTCAAACGATGATATCAATTTAATATAAAATAGAATGTATAAAGGATTTTTGAAATAAATGGATAAATAAAGAAAAATGAAAAATGAAATATCATAAAAATATTAATTATAAATATATATTCTATCATAATTACCACCATGAGTGGTGGTAAAGAAAAAATTAACAAAAATAATTTCGTGAGACAGTAGTTTGTCGTACAATGAAAAGGTGTTATTTTTTCTTATTTTATGATGGTGTATGTGTAGTAAATAAAATTTAAATAACCCCACCATTATATAATTATAATAATGTATTTTTATATATGAATATATAAAAAACATACTTGTACTGGAGTGAATGGAAATGTTATATGGCGTCTTAAGAGAAGATATTACCTCATAATCTGGTATCCTCTTTTAGTTTGATCCAACAGGCTTCCTTGGTAGGTATTCCTCCCAAATTGAGGCTTCTAGGAGAAATTTCGGGATGTTGGTAAGATATGTGGGATGATATTAGAGAATCCTATGTGGTTTGAGATATGTGAGTAATGGGGATATGTACTGGCCTTTTATAAGGTAGGAAAATGACACACATAGTATTTTCCAAAAGAAGATAGTAATACCCATGTTTTTCTTAAAAAAATCATCAAAAACCAAAATAATAATGGAACTTTCATGGCCTATTTTTTATCCATGAAATGATATTTGTAAATGTTTCTAGGTAATTTGTACTATTATATTTAAGGTTTGTCCCTTTATTATGATTAATTTTATCATATTAATTGTAATTAATTTAAATTAATTTCAATAATAATTTTTTTGAAATTAGAAGTTCGTTTTATTAGATACAATAATTTATTATTATTCAAAATATCTAATCCATTTTTACAAATTCGAAAAATAGAAGTGGATTAAGTTAATTTAAAATTCGTCCCGCTTGCTAGAATATAATGTAGTTTTTAAAGTAAAAACATCAAGATGATTTATATACATTCATAATAAATTTCAATATTGAATTTATTACAATAACATTAATTATATTAGTTGATAAAAAATATTATCTAATTAAAATTTAGAATTAAATAAAATTATTATTTACCATTATAATTAAATTAGTTGAAAAATAGTCTTGACCTAAAATTCCATATTTTTTTCATTTCAATTAAAAATGAAATGTCCTAGTAAAATATAAAAAATTAAAACCAAACATAATTATTATGTCTCACTTTCAAATATTATATTAATTATTATATAATTGATGAATTAAGTGTAAAAATTCTGATCTGAAATGGGTTCTACGTTAAAAGGATGTAAATTTCCTTTATAAAAATAAAGGGTTTTATGTGTAAAATTGAGTTTGTTAATATATTATGTCTACCAAACCTAATGGATAAATATAAAAAAATATCTTATTGAATAATATATATATATATATATATATATATTACATTAATATCGCTCACAAATTTTATTTAATTTAACATATTAGTGTAAACCATATTTTTGAGAACAATTATTTTCTATAAATATATCATGTTTATATTCAATTGCTTATTATATTCATTTATAATTATTATTTAACCAATTATATAAATCTATATTTTTATAAACAGTAATTTTCAAAATTTAATTATTACTATTCATAAATCCTAAGTTAACTACTATTTTATATCTTGATATGATTTAACAATATATTATTATTTTTCTAAAATGCGATCATGCATGTAATGCTAGCCATCGAGGAAGGTATCTATTGCATGTAACACATGATAACTAGGAGTTTCATGCATTGAAAAATATATAATATATTTTAAATAATAAATATATTATAATGTGTGTGGATATTGTATTACCATATTTTCAGGGTGTCACGTGTCATACACGCTATCAAAAATGATGTTCTTACTTTAAATTTTTGTGATGTCATAATGCTAATAAGATTCCTTAAAAAAATTGAAAATAATGAAAATTTATATAAAAATAAATATTTTAACTCATTAATTTATATAATATAATATTCATGAATTAAAATGATTACAATTCATGTGGAGGAAAATGATTTCCGACCAAAAATGATAAAAATGAAGGAAATATCATATAATCATTCTTATGATATCCTTGATTACCAAGGATAATTTCTATTATTAAAACTTTTATATCCTATATATGACCATTAGATAATTAAAAAGTATATTTTTCAATTGAAAAGTGTAATATAATTACCACATATTAGATTCAAGAAAAATAACTCGATAAAATGTAATATGGAATCATAAATACTTACCTTGGATTTCCTCTTCACAAGACATGTTCTAATTTCATATATAATAATATTCTATATATTATTCATCTATTTGAAAACAATATATATATAATTTTATATTTCATTTACCCACAATAAATTAATAAAATAAATTAATTTTTCTAAAATTATCTATTTTTTATGCATATTTTTTATTTGGTTGTTATGATATTTGAAAAAAATTTACGGTTTCATCCCATAAAAAATTTTACTATTGTAATTTAAATTATAATAATATAATAAATATAGTTTTTATAACTATCCATATGGTAATTATAGAAAAAATTAAATATGTCATTCTTGGAGTTGGTGGCCCACACATACGTATGTGTGATATTTTCATTTTTAAATAGATGAAAAGATAATACGTTAAAAAATTAGTTATATTTATATAAACTTATTGAGGTCATAAATATACTATTTATCAATTAATTATCTCTATATTACCACCAATGTGAGGAATTGATGATTTATGAATTTCAAATCTTCGCAAAGGTAGTAGTCCACACATTTTTAAGATAGATGATTCTATTCTACCACAGATGGGTGTTATGGATATTCTACATTATTTCTGCTTTATAAAATCATTATTATAACAAAAATAAAATATTAAATTATAAAATGAATCAATATAACTCCCCATGATAGTTGGTGATGGGAAATATAATGCATTCGTTTAAGGAGGAGTTAATCCATTAATATATAGGAGTGAAATTTTATTTTAACATTTGATGGAAATGAGGTATAAAGTAGTTATTCCATCAACATAATAAAACATAATAACATAAAGGATATTTCTTTATTTATATAGTTATTTTTAGTATATATTTGTATATGTAGAAGACTAAATAAAACTAATAAAATTTATTTCTATGGATTATACAACCTCATTAGAGAGTCGACTCAGGAAAACATTTTCCGTGTTTTAGGACGATTCTATTGGGATGAAAAAAACCAATATGTTAGGTATTATGTGATGGAAAATTTAGAAAAATATTGGTTTATATTGTGGCAGAATTTTTTATGAATATATAATAATAGGATGTTTTAATTTATAAATGAATGTGGTGGATCTTTTGAAAATAATCCTACCTTTAAAACAATATAATTCTATTTTACAGGTAATATGGATCATCATTGAAATAATTTTTTATATAAGATATTATAATGTAGAAATAATCTCTTATATTAAATTTTTACTTTTTATGTGTTATTATATTCGTAATATCATTGTTTAAACCGAATTTTAATCATATTATCTTCTACATCAGGGAAAAAATTCCCTTTGTAGCTATTCATTATCACTAAAAATGAAATTATTATTAATAAATATTTTTATTGTGATTCATATAAGTATTTGTTAAATATTACATGATAAAATTTGAAGAGGTGGTCTATTTTAATTTTAATATAGTTATAAAAAACACAACAAATAATGCTTTATTGAAAAATGTCTCTTTAAGATTAAATATTATTTTACACCAACATAATTTATAGAATTTAATATCATTAAATTTAATTGATTATTAATAAAATATTAGAGTAATGTTCCATTATACCCACAAAAAAAATAAATGAACACTTATAATTAATTAATTCGAGAAAAGGATAAATAATAGTTCATTAATTAGATTAAAACATCACATAAAATTTAAAATTTCAATCGTATGTCTATATAATAATTTCTATTTTTATACGATTTTATTTTATTTGAAAATGTAAATTATTTCTAAAAAAATCTTTGAAAAACAATTAAATCATTCTTAAACAATAATGATGTCCTAAAAGTGATAGTATTTGTAAAAAAATATATTTTTACATGATTCACCCAAAAATAAACCTCATAGGGAAATTCCCAAATATTCTACTTAATATAATTTTCAACTTATCAAATAGAAAATTATGATAATTTATATAAAAATATTTTATGACATTAATTTACATTTTATGAAAATAATATATATAATGAGAAACAGTTTTTATCAAAAAAACACGTTTTTAACATTGATGTTTATTAATATTATTTTATATATATTATTTGTTAAATTATTTTTATGTTATTAGTAAATAGATAAAAGTCCTATAAAATTAATTTTTTAAATGTAGATCTATTTAAAAATATAACCTGGAAAATTCTCTTGTAATAAATTTAATTATTTCAATGATATAACATTAAATATATTCTTTTTCTAATCATCAGTCAAAAAAATATAAGTATATTAACTCATTGGTCTCATTCAATTTAAAAAATTTTAATTTAATTTTTTTCAACTCATTTTTCAGTAACCTATTTAAACCTATAAATAAATCAATCTTATGATTTATATGTATTCATTTTTATCAATTGAGATTCATTATAGTTTTTAAAATAAATTTTTTAATTTATCAATCAAAAAAGAATAGTTTTATTTAACTACAAATTTTCTACATATTATATAGTTTCCATTAATATATGAAATTATTTTTTTTTCTTTTCAGATATTAATAATAGAATTCATTTATTTATTGATCATATCAAATTTATCATAGAATGAATTTTTTGGAATTTTTTTAACTGATTTTTTTTAGTGTCTGATGAAAATACAGATTTCATTCAAAATAACATTTAATTTAAAGTATATAAAAATTAATATATTATTTTGGATTTATTTGGATTTTAAATTAATCCACCATTAACTAAAAATTTTCTCATTATTTATATATTAATTAGTAGTATAATTCACCTTGGTATAAAATCATATTTAGAATAAATTGGGATTTTTCCTTTCATTTTTTTGGAAATAATATATTTATATTAGAGATTTTTAACACTTTACTATATTTAATAATTTTCAATGAATTTCATATTCTTTTTAATGTGGTTAAAATTATTTTATTACACCAATTTCGTTTATAGTCATTATGAATATGATCCTTTTGTAAAACACTACCACCCGATAATGCATAAAAGTGTTAAGGTAGTGGTTAATTATAAGAAAAAAGTAATAAAGATAATAATAACCAGTTTAAATTTTATTAATGGAATTTATTTTTACATTTGAACATAATATATTTTAAATACTTCCATTTGGTGACACTTTCCTTTGATAGAGATCTAATTACTTGAGATTTTAATATATGTTTTCTTCTAATTAGATCAAATATTGTTGATATCTTGCTCCAAGAATGACACGAAAATAAAATTACACCTTGATATTTTTAGAAAACTAAATCTCTTTCATTTAACAAGTTTCTTTTAATATTAAACCCCAAATTTTATATAGTAACATTATATAATATTTTTCATTATATGTAAATAGAATTTAAAATAATCATGATTAAGTATTCTATTTAAGAATAACTATATTATTGTCATTTTAATTATTATTAAATTAGAAAAAAAATTATTATTTTTAATCAAATATTTTAATAAAATATAATATTAATTTATTAATTCTAGAATTTTTTACAATATTATGGAAATTAATAAATAAATAACATTTAATTCAGAATTTTTTTTCCTATAAATAAAATTAAAAATTATATTATAATATATAAAATGAAAATTAAATTATAAAATTATAATGTTAAATATGAAAAAATAAACTTAACTTTTCTATTTATAATTAAAAATATTATTTTAATATTAATTTTTTGGAGTTTTCTAAAAATGAACTTTTTATGTGAATAATGAAATTACTACTTTTATAAATTTCATGAATTTATTGAGATTATTAGTATATAAGTATGAATGGGAAATCAAAAAAAATATTTTATAAGTGAAAATATTAAATTAAATAATTTCTGTTTTATTTTATAAATCCATAATTTACATTTTTGAACATTAGATAAAAGGTTTAAAAATTTTGTGTCTAATAAATTATACATGATGAATTATAAAATTTGTATTTATTAATTTAATAATATTAAAGAAATTAAATGTAATTAATGATCTGAATAGTTATGTAGAAATTATTTAATAATTACTATTTTATTTTTGGGGTATAAAGGATAATAAACATTATGTAAATTCTAGTTCATGAAATAAAATATAAAATTGTATTAGTGGAAAATATAATTGTGATAAGTTAAAAACTTGTTAAAAAAAATTTGTATATTAGTGATTGAGGTAAATATGTACCTTATCCCCTAATATATTATTTCCAATAAAACATTTTTCCTTCCTTGAGAGTTATTTCAAAATATTTAAATGTTTTCTATAGGTTTAAAAAATTCATCCCTTTCCGGTTATAAAAAGGCACAACTCTTCTCATTTTCCCTTACACAAAAACCTATTTTTTGGGACCATACTCCACCCAACCCTATTCTCAAAATTCCTATAACCCTTAATGATTTTATGGTCTTCTCAAGAGTTCACCCCATAAAAGGTACATCTCCACAATTAAGAAATATAATCCAAATCTGAGGAGGTTAGAGAGTGTTCAACCAAAATGAAAAAAATAATGTTTTAATTTTCTCAATCATGATTAATTGAAAAAAATTACTTTTTACAGAAAATGTATTCTTTTACATCGTATTATATTGATTTATAATCCCATAATTATTTGATGATTTATGTATTTAAATTTTGTGGGATATAGTAAGTGAAACCATGTTCTTTTCATCAAATGGTTTTCCACTCAAGTGTCATCCCAATTATAAGGGTTTACATCTCAATTACCCATAATTGAATAGTTTTTTTAACATAATGGAATAATATTATTTTTTTATAATGCAACTAAATCTTCTTAGCTTCCTGTATTATAAGTATTTATTGACATTAAAAAATTAAATTCATTCATTCTCTTATCTATTATGGAAAATATATATATCTTCAATCAAATATAAGGGTTTTCAAAACTCAATTTTACAGTATGGATTATGTAGTTTTTCTATAATCTTAAACATATATTTTATATGGTATTACATATTTATACCTTTTAATATAATATAGAAACCTTGAACCCTGTAGCTTGGTGGTTTTTCTTTCTACCATTATGTTTCCAAAATACATATAGATTCAAACCCAAAGGACTGATCATTTTAGTAGTCTTCGTAGCCAAGGCGCATACATGATTCTTGTATTAAAATTGAATACAAACATAACGAAATAATTTGATGAATGAATAACATCATTCTATCTAATATATCCTTAAATATAATTCATAGAAATCTTCATTGAATCTTGTGGAAAGGGAAAAAAATAAAGGATGGCCCAAATTCCCAGTAAGGGTTATGTATAACCAATGTAATAATGTGTCAATATAAAAATGTAAAAAATTGAGAAAACATGCCATTATTATACCTGGATAAGGGAAAATCAATATGGATGAGAATATAACTGAGCACAAATTCCATTTAAATATATTTATATGGAAAAATTAGTATGGAAAAGTATAAAATTTAAAATATTTTATATTTAATAAAGGAATGAAAAATAATATGCATCAATGGATAATATTAACATAGAATTCCCTTATACTTTAAAAACAATATTTTGTATGAATTAAATTCTTAAATATTGTATTTCATGTTTTGAAGGTACCTGGAACCTTTATCATCAAGGCCTTTAACAATATTATTTAACACATAATGGGTAAAAACCAATTTAGCTAAATAGAGACATATAATTCAAAACATGAGACTACTGATGCATTGAGGGGATATCATTAACTAGGCCCCATAAATGTTTTTAAGTACTAATAAATCCTCATATATTAAATATTTTATTTCATTTATAGATAATGATTCTAAATAAATAACAATATTCAGTAAGGAATATAAATTTATCAATATTTCCCGATATAATAAAATAACTCTCAAAGTAAACAATATATCGTAAAATTTGTTATGTTGTTGATGTTGAACATATCCATGAGAAATAAATTGGGTATTTAAGGGAATTTTAAAAACCAATGATCATAGAAGAGTAAAAATTTCAAGGGACTATTATTGACTATGAAATTGAATCAAGGAAGTGATTTTCAATGAATTACTTGGTCAATATAATAATTAACAATCCATAGGAATAATATTTTTTATATTTAAATATAAAAATTGGAGTAATAATATTTGGTTATTATCATAGATGAAAAATAATACCATAAAAATATCATTAAAACCCTTTCTTGGTAAAATGAACTTTTTATTTTGAAAAATAAATTTATAAAAAATTATTTGAAAATAATACTTTAAAAAATTATCGTTAAAAACCATGAAAACATGAAATAAAATAATCAAATAATTTATGGTAGTATCGGGTGTTAATTTCATACATTCCATGAGGAACATTCCTTTTACACGATAAAAAGTATGGGAATTAACTTGTTTAAAAGAGAAAAGGTGATTACATTGAATACATTTTGGAAAAATTAAAATTGGGTAAATATGAATTTTAATAAATAATTTTTAAAAGGACCATAACTTATATTGAAATAATATTTGGTCAATTTGTTTTTGTAAGAAAGTTGATTTGTGATCAAATATAGATATGATGCCGGATTTTATTTAAACATTTTATAAGTAATGTAAACTTCCAATTAGGGAAAAAATAGTTCTATAAATTGAAATATATCAAGGAGAACTATAGGATAAAAACATAAATATTCTATTATTGAAATTATCATATAATTTCCATCAATTTAAAATCATGAAAAAACAATCTTTTTTGGGAACTGAGATTGATAAATAATCCGTTAATATTATAATAACATTCAACTGATAATGGATAAATGAATTTATTATGTGCATAAAATATAAATTTACAAAAAAAATATAAAATAATAGATGTTCATGTTTAATTAAAAAAATCATACAATATCGACAAATAATTATTATAACCCAATGAAAGGAAATTCAGTTCTGAGATTCATTACCACTTGGTAACATTTAATTCAAATAAACTTAAATGAAGAAATTCAAATTGAATCAAAATACAATTATTTATTATTTATTTACTATAATAAATTTCCATTGGTTATTATAGACACCAAATAAAACAATCTATGTGTGTAACATTATAATACACCACGCTGAATTAAATAAAGAAGGAAATCCATTACCTCATGATTTCCTTTTTGTTGTACGTGACTTAATATAACTTATAGTGGTTTTAAACATATTATTACATTAAAAATAAACCATATTAAAATTTATGATATCTTATATTATTCTATAATAACATCATACCTCCCTTTAGTTGACAATGATTCATTGTTTTCATTATTTATAGGTGCAAAATGCCTTTTTTCAAGTATGTTTTGAGATTTTTATTTTTTATTCCTTCTACAAGAATAAATATTTCATAATCTCAAATATTTAAAATTTTATTTAAATATATTATATATTAATAATATATTTAATTATAGTAATGAAAAAAAAACATTATTGGGAATCAAATACCCGACTAAGGGATATATTAGGTAATTTGTACGCATGAATATTAACTCAATTTTATTATCATGTTAAAATAATTAAATTTAAATGATATATATATATATAATCATAGTATAGTTTTTATTTTATATATATCACACACACACGCACAAATATATATATATATATGAAAACCATATTGAATATATTCAATTTAAGTCATGAATGAATCACATCCCTTAATGTGGTGGTTGTCTGCCATGAACTCAAGTGGAATTATCATATTAAAAAAAGGAAGGAATGTAGGTATGTGTGATATAATAATTACAAATAATTATTAAAAACATAAATATAATATATATATAATATATAAATGAAAAACAAATCATAATTACCATCCTTAAAAGGTGTTAATGGAAAAAATGTCATCCACTAACTACTCAGTATTCCTCTGTACACATGAATGATGATTTCTTAAACCATTCAATTAACATGTGTTATTTTTTTTGTCATAAAGATAAGAAAATATGTTAGTATATTTTTGAAACATTTTTTATTACATAAAATTGTAATAATACAAATTTAAGGATGTGAAGACGAAAATTAAAATAGGCTTCTAGAATAACATGACCTCTACGTCGAGTATCCTCCTAAGGATTTACCTATAACCATCAATGGTTTATCTTATAAACAAAATAAGTACTAAAGTTTTAGGTAACGAAATATTTAGTGTCATTTGGGATAGTAATAGTTGAACCACTATAGTTTATTGTGTATAATGGAGGGGATAATGGGGTGAAATTTGTAAGTTGGGTCAGGGGAAAAATTGTAATTTTTTAAAGAATAAATTCAATCCACATTTTTTTCATGTCATCAAGACCTATTGGCTCCCCATTATCTATCCAATAATGTATACAATATAAATATAGATACAAAACATGTATTGTTCACATTTCCAGTCATTGTTACAAAACATTTAACCACTATGTAAACTAGTTTATTCTGATTCGGGGTAATTTTTTTTAACTAATTAATTAAAAAAAATTATTCAAAAAAATTTGTTTTAATAAAAATAAAAAATAAATTTTTTTCATGCCAAATATGGATTTCAATTTTTCAAATTCCAATAAGTGAAAATTTAAATTCTGAATTTAAATTTTGTAGATAGGCTGAGAATGTTGGATTTTTAAGTTAAAATGATCAAATGTATTCAATTTTCTATATATAAATACATCTTTAAAATGATTCTAATGACTTAAAATTAATTAATATATGTAGATGAAAATTTGATTACTTTAAACCTAATTATTAATATAATTTATCATTAAAAAATATTTAAAACAAAAGGTAGTTTGTTACTATAATATAACACTTTCCACAAGTCAACAAAATTGAATTTTTTTCATATAAAATTTCAATATGTGTTAAAAATTAATTTTAGTTTTTTTCTCCAATCTTGTTTATGCGGTATTATATGAAAATAAATTTCCTCTAAAAAAATTTAATTTTCATTTAAATAATAAAATAGATAATGAATAACAATTTGTAATATATATAATTTGTTGTGACAATTAATTATATTGATATATTCTTCATAATATCATGGTTATTACAATCCTATTAAAAAATAATATCGATAGCTTACTGTCTTTCATTAAAACATAGTCTTTTGTGTATCCTATCGAATTTTATAAACTCATTAATATGTGTAACACATGAAAACTCATTATTTTGTGTATTGAATGATATATAATAGATTGAATTTATTTATAATATTAAATATTTTTTAATTTCACATAATGTATTATTCTGTTCAACGTTTGGTGTTTCGTGTCCCACAGACTATCCAATATGAGGTCAATATTTTAAAATTTGAACTTTTAACACATTCACCATATCAAATAAATTCTTTCATTGTAACATGAAATTTATTTTGGTAATATATGTTTTAATATTTGGGAATTATATTGTTTCAACCCCCATATAAAAGTAGGGTTAATACAATATTCTCTTAATATGAGAGATATGAATGTAAAATTATCATCTATAATAATATCTAACAGGGTTTCAACATATAATATTTTTAATGGAATAAGAAGATAGAGTCATAGATGAAAACAATAAATCATTATAATGAGTGATTAGGGTTGTTGATCAAAATAATGAAAATGATTAATAGAATGTCAAGGGCCTCAAATTGATGAATCTATGGTTATTAAAAAGAACTTCACATCAACATAAATTTAGTTAGCATGATTACATTTTTTTCTTCAATATAATATTCCTAATGTTGAGTAATTACATTACTATATAAGTATATAAAGAAATAAGCATACTATATATGTATATATTTACTAAGAATGGTTTCATCCTTTTATTATGAATTAATTTCTTACTCCATGAATTGAATATTACTAAATGATTTTTTATGCCCAATGAACTAAAAAATACTTTTAATAGACCATAATATCCATAAAAGAGTGAATATTATTTATACCTATTTATATTTTCTAAAAAAATATGGATAATATATTATTATTTAAACATCAAAAGTAATAATAACTAAACATTATTAATATTTATGGATATAATTTTTTAACAAAAAATGATGATATATTAATCAAGACATCATATAAGAATGTTGTAGCCATTGAACCCTAATTTTCTATTAGTCATGGTCTCAAGCCCCACTGCCTTTCCGGATGTTATGGGCTGTCTCCATATATGCGGGTTGTCAATTTTATAAAATATATAATTCCTATAAATTTTTTAAAAATCTGATTGAAATCTTGTAAATAGAAGAAATAATAAAATAACCATTTTATTATGGTTTTTTAAACAATCTATCTTTTTAAAAGTATAATATTCTTATTTTATTATTGTAACAATGTAATTCATAATCATATCAACCCTAAAGGATATAAGTACTTTTAAACAATGGTCTATAAAATTAAGATGGATTACTCATCAAATTCATTATCCAGTAATGAATATATATTCTTTAAATATTTGTAGAACTTCATTAATAATAACAGAATATCATTATTTAAAACATAAAAGATTTATTTATGTTATTAATCATTTTTTAAGTTAAAATAATTATCCCATGGGGGTATTTATAACTCATAAGTTATTTAATATACGATTTCATTTATAATCCTAAAATGTTTCATGGTAATTCAGACCAAAATACTATCTACCAATTTAATTTACCAAATAATTATTTAATGCCATGAAATAAATACTATATCTATTTCATATCAACATAGGATAATCATCTGTATTGGTTTTATCCTAGGTCATTAATATTCATTACCTCATCAAATTAGACAAAATTATTTCAAATGAAAATGTGAATTTCCTGATGCATATACTCATATATTGTAAAATCATGCGTGTAGTAAAGCTGCTTATAATGTACCATTTTTTATAGAATCAAGAATGATATTTTTTTTAGATTATTATCCATAGGTACATTTGTTTTAGAATCACAAGAACATGTAGTTTCTAGAAGGTGATGTATTTCACAAAAAACCCACATAATCTCCACCTTGTTAAAGAATTAGTATATAATTATATACATATAATCAATTTATATATTTGTGTCCACATCCCTAATTTATGTTTTCCAAAAAAATATTAATGGATTATACTAAGCCTGATCAAATACCAACTGTATCGACCCCTACCCCCACACCCCGAAGTCGGTGTCTTCAACCAATTAATTAGCATTAGATATATGAAATTTAATCCCAGGTGAATGATTATTTTAGTATTCATAGTAAACAAGATACATATAATAATATTGGGTGACAATTTAATAAAAAAAGTACAATTTTTTTCTCAAGAAAAAATTAGACCATATAGAATATCACTAAATACCATTCATAGTAAAATTCATGAAATTATGGGAAAATGTATCAAAACATGGGTGATATGAAATGATGAGTAAGGATTAATTATAGTGGAATAAATAATTAATTAATAAGAATAATCAATAGGTAATGGTAAATTACTGAGCACACATACCAATTAAATAACTAGATAATGAAAAATAAATATGGTGAGGGGAGATAACTAAACACACATTCCATTTATGTTACTGGATTTGGATAAAATATTTTGGGAAAATAAATAACGGAAAAATAATTCCATTTATTCAATAAATTGAAAATTAAATTCATCCATAGATTATATCATTGTAAAACTATCAGTGATAGTAATAAATAAATTCTAAATTATGCTAATTATTAAATATTAGATACATGTTTCCAATATAAAACGAATATTATTCATGGAAAACTTATATATGATGGTTTAAAAAGTACTAGTGAAAACCCCATTTATTTGAGTATATTTAACTAATTCATCCCATGATACAATTGATGTATTGAGGTGTTATCATTAACTAGGTCCCACCCATGCTGTAGGTCTAAATAATTCCTCATATATGGAATAATCAATTTAATTTTCAAATAATGTTCATTATAAAATATCATTATTGAGTAAAGAATAATAATTTATAAATATGTTCCAAAAAAATAGAATATATCTAAATGTAAATACCAAATTCAAAAACATTATTTTTTTGGTAAATGAAAATATCCATGTTAAATAATATAGATTTTTATGACATACATAATGTCAAATGATCCTATGAATGTGAACATTTCAAGGCAATTTTATTGACTATGATATTCAATTAAGGATGTAATAATAAATACATTTCATTTTAAAAATAAAAAACTATCTTGAGTATGAAAAAGGTGATATTAATATATACCCACTGAAGTAAGAGTAAATGTTTGATTTCATTGATGAATGGAAATACTATAAAATGATATATAAAATATACCTGATGAAAATATTCTATTATTTTTGATTTCTTTGAATTCCTTTTTCTTTACAAGTAATTTTAAAATAAATTTTCGTAAAAATGATCCTTATAAACATTCAAATGTTCCTTGTATTAAATTATGGTCACAGCAGCAGGAAATTCCAAACATGGTATAAAGAACATTACTTGTGGATGCTAAAAAAGATATATAAGATAGTTTTTCCAAAAGTGACAAGGATATTACTTATTAAACATTTTGTGTAAATAAAAAATTCTGTAAATATTTATTTTATTATTCATTTTAATAAAATTATTTATTTTTTTTGAAAAACTTTATAGTAGATACAGTTTTAGTAGATAATGGATATCCGACTGGTGTGAGAATTGAAGTCATATTTTATTGCAACATCGTCGTTCTAATTTTAAATACCAAAGAGTGGAGAAATGGTAATATCACTTGATTAATATCATGAATAATTTTTGGAGAGTAAAATGAAAAAATTTATTAAATAAATTATTATATAATTTCCATTAATGGAAATTGAAGAATATACAGTCTAAATTGTGGAAATGAGAATGTGAAATAAACACTTAAAACAATCATAAAATTGATTTGATAACGAGTTAACAAATCTATTTTGTGTATGAACTATAAATTTATTTAAAAAAGTGTAAATGAAATAATATATATAAAAAATTAATAAATCTCATAATCATAGAATAACAAAAAATAATTAATACCACACAATGAATAAAAATTATGTTTTGAAATAATTTTCCACCTGGTAAATTTTATTTCAAATATCCAAATAGGAAATAGTTATAATTGAGACATAAAATACCATGAATAATGAATTATTCATGGAAATACATGTCAAAGGGTATTTATATACACCACATAAAATATATTTTGAAAATAACATCACAATATCCCTCAATGAGTGAAAATGCGATGAAATACCTTACCCCAATATTTCTATTAGTTCATAAGAGATTTAATCTCTTATATATTGGTTCTAAAATTTTGATCAATTTATAATTGAACCATATTAATATATATGTTATCATATATGATAATTTTAACATCTTATCACCATTCATAAATAATATTTCATAATTTTCATTGTATTGGGATTTAATAGAATTGTGTTTGAGTATTTATTGACATCTTTTTTATTCTTATTTACAGAAATAGTGTTTAACATAAATATAAAATAAATGGTCGACAATATTTATTATAAGATAAAAAATACACAAAAAATGATATAAAAAATTAACCATGCTAAATGTTTCACCAATAACGGTATATAAAAAAGAAAATTTATCATTTACCTACTTCACATTCTGCCACACCATCCCCAAGTGGCTCATTTCCTCCAATAAATTAATTCATTAAATAAAAGGCATTGCCTTCCTAATGTGATTCATTAACCATCATATCAAAATTTCCATCTTCATTAATATTAACAACTTTTATGAATAGTCTATAAGGCCCCAGCCTTAAACCTTACTTAATCTTGAGTTACATCAAAAATACACGTTGAGGATCTTTTCAGGTTTAGATTTTTAAGGAATTAGATCATAAAACATGCATTACATTACACATTTAAACAAATTGGTTACATAAAAGTAAGTACTCATTTTTCCCATCAACAGAAACATATTTAAAATAAAACATGGATTCTTTCTTGACACTTCCTTGACACTATCTTCTCATCATGTAACTTTCTCTTGACCTGTGAAAAACATTTCAAAAACATGGGATGAGAATAAAAAGCTTAGTAAGGGATATAAAAGTACGAAATGAAATCATTTTTTCATGCATGAAATCATACTTTACTCATAAAAAATAATCACATATTTCATCAAATCATGAATAAATCATAGAAATCATAAGACATAAAAGTAACTTGACGCAATCATAAAATTCTTACGTAGAGATTAACCCTCATGGTTACGTTTTGAATACCCATCATAGTATATTCCTTAATTCTCTTTGGATAAACCTTAATGTTTAACTCCTTTACATTACCAAATGCATTGGAGAGCTATATCGGGCTCACCTGCCCTTAGTTTATCACGGAACCACCCATATTCATAAACAATTCCCAAGAACCATAACATAATCATAGCACATAACTTAATCATAATGGAAAGATAACAATCCCCATTTCAATAACAATATAACATTTTAAGATATTGGAATAATGAATCCAGTCTAAAAAGCCATTTTAAAAACCATTTAAAAAATAGATTTTTTAATCAAAGTGTCCCATACAACATTGAAGCATTTAAAACATTAATCCATTTATATACATATATATAAATCCTTGATACCATTTTGAAAACATTGATATTAATGAAAAATATTTATAAGAAAAAATCATTAAAACATTTAAAATGATATTTTAGTTAAAGGGTTTTTAAAAAAATGATAGACACTTGAATACAATATTTGAGGAATAACATTTAATCAGAACTTTATAATATCATGAGAATAAAGGGATTCATGATATAATATCCCAAAGGACAGTTTATACACCATATAAGAGTGAATTGGTGCATAACAACAATGAAGTCTCAATAGAAATGTAAAATGAGATAAAATCCCTTATAAAGAATGTATCCTTAAATTAAGGATAAATCCTTCTCATAATTATGTGTGACAAATTTAAATAAACCCAATATAAGTGGATATTAATTTTAAAACAATAAATGTTTATTTACACAAATTCAAAGGTTGACATATTCAATAACTACATGTTGAACCCAAAGAAATCAAAATTGGGTTAAGAAGTTCCCTGGGTAAAATTTGACAGCCTAACGACGTCATATTAAAGTTCATAAAATTAGTTGATGAGAAATAAAATGGTATCTCATCATTTGGAAATAAAATTGACATCAATAAGGATATAAGAGAACATATCCCAACATAAAAAGAAGTAAATTAAAAGACATAACAAAATAAGTCTTTTAAAAAGAGGAGTGTGAAAGGTTCCTTTACCGATTTGGGAAACTTTCGAAACGTACACCACATGAAATATGGGTCACACAATGAAGATGTAACTACCCATAAATTAGAGTATATTATACAAATAATACAATCATGGGAATTTCATACACCACATGCAATAAATAAGTGGCGAATAATGGGAATCTCATGGACTTGAATGTGAGATAATAAATCCCTTATGAAATTTCGGCAGCCTAACGGCGCCACTTAAAACTTCCAAAAAAATGATTGATGAGATAAAATAGGTTATCTAATCATATAAAAATAATATTACATTATTATGGATATAGATATCATACGCCAACATAAGAAAAAGTAACTTAAAAGAAATGACAAGAAAATATAATTTTGAAAATGAGACGAGTGAAGGAATCCTTTACAAATATTCGGCAGTCTAATGGCGCCACATAAAAATTATTAAAATAAATTGATTAGATAAAGAGAAGTTATCTCATCATATTAAAATAAAACAGACAGTATGGTGAATATAAAAGAACATCCTACAATATAATAACTTGGAGCATAAAGGAATGACATAAAAGAGAGTACTTAAAAATAAAGAGAGAGGTAGGATCCCTTACCTCGTATCCGACATGACTCGATCATTCTTTAATCTCCTGAATAATAAACTTGAGATAATTTATACATGATTCATAACCCTTCTCAAGTTCATTATTCCTTTTATATCACTTATTACCATGTCATGAACACTATGTAATTATTTAAGTTAGTAACAGTCGTTTTAACGATTATTGCTACTTGAGTCAAAAATAAAGTCTTTATAATTACAATTTTGTTAATGTGGTAAAATATCCATTATATCCAGAGTTATATTTATTATGTAGATATCATATATATAATATATATCCAATTTATACATGCATTTATAATATTACATATCATTTAGAGGTAAGAAATGTAATGCATCATTCATGGAGACGGTAAGCCGTACGTACGCATGAATGCTACTTCCATTTATATTTCATATTTAAAGGAATTAAAACATAATTATACATAATAGTATTATATATAAATTGTGATATAATATATAATATCATTAAATCTATCCTTTATATGTACCACATATGGTATTAACGAATCAAATCACTTTGAGGGGGCAGTAGTCCGCACTTTCGAAAATGAAGATATCGCGATTACCCATAATAGAAACCATAAAGGTATGACATAAATGAAAAATACAGAAGATTAAGGAAACAATAAACATAGTATATATCATATATAAATATAGTGACATCATAATGTCCACCTTTTATGGTGTTAAAATAATATTGAACAATCATCGTTTCGTGAGGCAGAAATTCACAATCCACAGAAACTGTATGTTCTTTAACCATTAGATGTAGGTGTGTGTAAGTTTAGCTCGAATCCTTCTTATAATTACATCATAATATATGTAATATACTGTTTTTGTTACAAAATAATTGAATAATAAGTGTTTAGGGGGTTGGAGAAGCAAAATAAAACAAAAGATCACAAGTGAAGACGTTACCTTAAAATCCGGTAACTCCCACTCTTTTGAACCAAAAGGGTTTCTTGAAGATCTTCCTGCCGAAGGTAAGCCTTATAGGATGAGAATATAGATCTTTAGAGACAAAATGATCTATGCTTGCCCGAGAAAAAGGCTCGAGAGGTGTGGGTAAGGAGGTAGAGGTGGGGGCCTTTTATAAGATGATAGGAGGGGCACTCTTGGAAAATTATGAAATGTTACTTTATTTTTCAAATGCGTTTTGGATTTTAAAGGTCCGAAATTGATTTATTTCTAGTATAAGGTGATAAGAGTTCGAAATGCACCCATACAATAGGTTTTTTACATGTTTAGGGCTTAGTGTTTACGTTATCTTTTCATTTTATTTAAATCATTAAATAATGAGGTATTCGCTGCATCATCATGATGTCATAAATAATATAATTTATTTAATTTATAAAAATTATAAAAAAATACTAGGATGTATTAAATCTTTTTATATTTCCAATTAATATTTATATTCAAATTTCTGACTTGTATAACCTTGTGTAAAAATTGTTTTATAAAAACAATACATGTTTTTGTCATTTTTACTTTTACTTTAAATAAAAGGCATAAATGTCATTATCTTACCCAAGTGGATCCATGGGGTCCCAAAAATAGACCCATGGGTTTTCTTGGTCGACTATGACTCATCAAATAGGGTTAGGACAAGTTTCAAGATAATTTCATTTTATTATAACATCATTTTTACCTTAAATCCCACTAATTACCTTTAATTGCGATTAATAAAACTTAAAAGTTACTTTTCATCAAAAACGATTTTTATCCGATTGAACCAAGTTATAATTAATAATGAAAATAATTTATATTGTATTTTTTGAAATTAAAATCACAAAAGTGGTAAAATTCCATTCAAATGAAAAATCAGTTTTTGTAACTACCACTTTGTGGTTTCACTATTCATCAAAAATTAAGGTTTTTCAGAAAAATTCCAAAAAGTCACCATAAGATATATTTGATATTCCGAATTCAAAACTGATGTATTTTTTACCAAATTTATAACAAATAATTTTCATTAATTAATTTTATAATTAAGTCCCGATGTCAAATCAAATAGCGAGTTTTTAAGAAACAATATCTATCAAAAGATTGACACTCGTTTATATCCAATCTCAATGTGATATTAATTACAATGACCACTATTGGATTAAATGGTAATAATATATTCTAATTTCACATTAAAACCAATTAAAAAGATAATATAACTATATAAATAAATTACATTAAAAATAGTTTTTGAATTAAAATACAACACTTTTCACTATTCATTAAAAATGAACATTATCAGAAAAATACCAGAAATTTATCCAAATTAAATTTCAATGACCCAATCATAAAGAATAAGTTTATTTTAAAAAATATATCTTATAAAATTGTCAGAAGATAGATTTAAAAATGGTTCTCCATCAAAAGGCGGTAAAACAATCTTTCAAAAATATTAGAGTATGTATTCTTAAAATTAGATTCATTTGGATTCTAAGCCTCTATCATTTATTGGATAAATGTAAAAATACTTAACAAACATATGTAATCATTTTATATTTATTTATGTTCATTTCCACCATTCCAACATCTAAGCATTAACTATTATAATATAGTTATATTATTAGTGTGTAACGTACGATTTCAATGAAACTCGTTGCTGCGTATTGGGTACGCCATCGAACATAGAAATCCCTTTAAATTAATATTAACATTTTATTCAAAAATATGGATAAATATAAAAATTTCATATTATTTATTTACCTAGAGTGTTACATCCTTCCACCTTTTGGGAATTACGTCCTATCAATTTTAAAATTGGGCTCGGAAACATCATTGAAAGTCACACATCAGAACAAGAGTCGGTAATACAATCACTTTAAAAGAAAGAAAGATAAGTACAGTGGTCACTCGAGTTAACCCATACTATGATTCCATGTAGGAAGACATGTATATGGAAGAAAAAGCAAAGGGTCATGTTCTGAGGGAGAGTGATAGAAAACATGTTTAGGAGAAGGTTAACCACAAGAAAATCACAAACTTGTGGTGGCTTAAACGGTATTCAATTCCCCAGTAGGAAAAGTTAATAAAAAACATTTTTGATTTAAGTTAATTTTCATTGAGGAATTTATTTTTGATCTTAAGGAAACATACTTACATGTCATGTTGACTTTCAACTTTTACTATATTTCTTACACAAACTCATAATTTTTCAAAAAGATGAGTATTCAGGAAGACTTGTTCGCATTAAGAGTACTATAATCAACATCTTTAGAATCACCCAATCCACCAAGTAGTACTATATATTTCCCATGTATTTATACCCTTACCAAAACCAAAATTGTTAGAACAAGATCAGATAAACCAGAAAAGGATAACCCATTATAAAAAAAAATCTATTCTTAATCTCCAAAATTTGTCCAACAAAACAAAAAGTTCAATGAGGACCATTTGATAAATAATATTTCCATAAAATACTTCAATGTAAACCAAACTAATATCAAAACCCAAATATTTGAAGGATTTAGTCACATAGTCATCCAAGTTAAAAATTAACACTTATCTCCAATTAACATCAGTTGCTCTAAAAGTGTAATATTGAAAAGTAATTAACCTAATCACATATCCTCCATGATAGGTTCATAATTTCCATAGATAACCCTAAAATAAACTTACTATTAATTCATAATGTAATATAACTAAAATGAATAAGTCATACTAACCAGGGACTTCACGATGTTAAGGGTAGGTGATAAATATCAGTCGCACTTTGGTTGTGTGTTCGATTCCCGCAGCTTTGTCCGATGCGACGGGTTGTCACACGGACTGCGTGTTGTCTTTTTTATAAAACTCCAAAATAACCCTAACTTATTTTAACCTCAAGATTTTCCTTATACCTCTCATTTTGATCCAAATTCATTATGATCTGTACATATTAATTCTTGAAGTCTTATTTACCCATTAAAAAATAAAACGATTCCCAAAATGAATAACAACATACCTTGATCATGGAGTCCATTCAGTTTCATCATTATATTGTTCACGTAGGTAGAAGTATCATGAATTACAACAATGATTTAGATATCCTTCAAAATAAATTTCTTCCTCCATCCAAATACACCTTGTATAATATGGGTCATATGGGTGTTCACAGAAAAAAAAATTGGAAAATAATCATGTATGACATATAATTCCAAAACATCTGATGAAACTTGATTTCTATAAAATACTCAGACAGAATTTTGGTTGTAACCTTCATCTATTGGTCCTTTTAAAATACCATAATTATGTGCTGAGAGACTATATTTTAAAAGAAAATATAAATAGGTTGTGCAAGGGGATCCTTCCTCCGCACCATTTTTAAATTCATAATATGCTTCAAATTCTTCTAATAAGGTAAAATATTTTAAAATACCTTGATAATATTTTCCTTTCATAAAAATATGAGAATATTGTTCAAATAGTATTTGTCTAAATAAAACCCATGATCCATGATGATAACGAGGTATAGTGGAGGTGTTTGATATCTCAAACAACTACTTGCAAGGGAGTTGTATTCTAGAAAAAGTTTCACCATCATCCGAACATGACTTTGCAATTATTATTGCAAGCATGTCATCAGGAAGAGATAGGAGTGTCATTTTAGATCCTCCTCCTTCAATTCATAACTGACATTACTTGACCTGAAAAAAGATATAAAACAAGGATTTAACTGAAATAATAGATATAGGGACTAACCATGTGTCTAACAAAAACTCCTAATCCATAAAGTTGTCTAAACCGACCTTTGATACCAATTATAAGGCCCCACCCTTAAAAGAATACTTAATCTTGAGTTACATCAAGAATACACGGTGAGGATATTTTCAGTTTTAGAGTTTTAGAAAATTAGATCATAAAACATGCATTACATTCCACATTTGAACAATGTGGTTACATAAAAGATAGTACTCATTTTTTCCATCAACAGAAACATATTTAAATTAAAACACGGATTCATTCTTGACACTTCCTTGACACTATCATCACATCATGTACCTTTCCCTTGACATGTGAAAAACATTTCAAAAACATGGGATCTGAATAAAAAGAACAGAAAGGTATATAAAAGTATGAAATTAATGCATTAGTCCATTCATGAAATCGTACTTTACACATAAAACATAATCACATACCTCATAAAATCTTTAATAAAAAATAGAAATCATAAGACATAAAGGTAACTTCAGGAAATCATAACATTTTTATGTAGGTAGTAACCCTCATGGTTATGTTTGGAATACCAATCACGGTATATTCCCTAAATCTCTTCGGAGAAACCTTAACGTTTAACTCCTTCACGTTATCCAATGAATTGGAGAGCTATATCGGGCTCTCCCGCCCATAGTTTATCACGAAACCACCCGTCTTCATAAAAAATGCCCAATAACCATAACCTAATCATAGAACATAACTTAATCATAAAGGAAATATAACATTCCCCATTGCAATAACAATATAACATTTTAAGATATTGAAATAATGAATCTATTCTAAAAAACCATTTTCAAAATCATTTAATAAAGAGATTTTTGAATCAAAGTCTCCCATACAACTTTGAAGCTTTTTAACATTTTAATCCATTAATATACATATAAATAAATCCTTTAAACCATTTTGAAAACATGGATATTAATAAGAAATATTTATTAGAATAAATCATTAAAACATTTAAAACGATATTTTAGGTAAAGGGTTTTTAACAAAATGAGAGACACTTGAATAAAATAATTGAGGTATAATATTTAATCAGAACATTATAATATCATGAGAATAAATGGATTCATGATATAATATTCCAAATGACAGTATATACACCATATAAGAGTGAATTGGTCCATAATAACAACGAAGTTTCAATAGAAATTTAAAATTAGATCAATTCCCTTATAATGAAGGTATCCTTTAATTAAGGGTAAATCAATCTCATAATTATGTGTGAAAAATATAAATAAACCCAATATAAGTGAATATTAAGTTTAAAACAATCAAAGGACATTCACACATATACAAAGGATGACATATTCACTAACTACATGTTGAACCTAAAGAAATCAAAATTGGGTTAAGAAGTTCCCTTGGTAAAATTCGACAGCCTAACGGCGTCACTTTAAAATTCATAAAATTAGTTGATGAGAAAGAAAATGGTATCTCATCACTTAGAAATAAAATTTAAATCAATAAGTATATATTAGAACATATCCCAGCATAAAAAGTTGTAAATTAAAAGACATAACAAAATAAGTCTCTTAAAAAGAGGAGTGTGAAAGGTTCCCTTACCGATTTGGGCAACTTTCGAAACGTACACCCCATGAAAGAAGGGTCAAACAATTAATATTTAAATAGCCATAAATGAAAGTATATTATATAAATAATACAATAATGGTAAGTACATACACCACATGCAATAAATAAGTGGAGAACAATGGGAATCCCATGGAATTGAAAGTGAGATAAGAAATCCCTTACGAAATTTCTGCAGCCTAACAGCACCACTTAAAAAATCCAAAAAAGGATTGATGTGATCAAATAGGATATCTCATCAAATGAAAATAATAGTAAAGTATTATGTATATAGATATAATTCCCCAAAATAAGAAAAATAAACTTAAAATACTTGACATGATAATAGAATTTTGAAAATGAGAAGAGTGAAAGAATCCTTTACAAAAATTCGGCAGCCTAATGGCGCCACTTTAACATTCTTAAAATGAATTGATGAGAGAAAGAGAGGGTATCTCATCGTATTAACATAAAAATTATAGTAGTATTAATATAAACGAACATCCTCCAACATAAGAACATGGATCATAAAGGAATGACATAAAAGAGAGTACTTGAAAAGAAAGAGATAGGTAGGATCCCTTACCTCGTATCCGACGTGACTCGATCGTTCTTTAATATCCAGAATAATCAACTTGAGTTAATTTATACCTGTTTAAGAACCTTTTACATGTTCATTATTCATTTTATATCACTTATTACCGTGTCATGAACACTATGTAATTATTTAAGTTAATAACGGTCGTTTTAATGATCATTGCTACTTGAGTCAAAAATAAACTCTTTATAAATACAAGTTTGTTCATGGGGTAAAATATCCTTTATATCCAGAATTATATTAATTATTTAGATATCATATATATCATATATATCCATGTTATACATGGATTTATAATATTAAATAACATTTAGAGGTAATAAATGAAATGCACCGTTCATGGAGACGGTAAGCCGTACGTACGCACGAACGCTACATCCATTTCTATTTCATATTTAATGAAATTAAAACATGATGATAAATAATAGTATTATAATTTTAGTATGGTATCATATATAATATCATTAAATCTATCCTTTATACGTACCACATATGGTATTAACGAATCAAATCACTTTGAAGGGGTGGTAGTCCGCACTCCCTAAAATGAAGATATTCCATTTACCCATAATGGAAACGATAAAGGTATGACATAAATAAAAAATACAGAAGATTAAGGATAACATAAACATATTATATATCATATATAAATATATTTACATCTTAATGGCCACCTTTTAAGGTGTTAAAAGAATATTGAACAATCATCGTTTCTTGAGGTAGAAATTCAACATCCACAAAAATAGTATGTTCTTTAACCATTAGATGTATGTGTCTGTAAGTGTAGTTAGAATACATTTTATTAAAACATCCTAGTATATGTAATATACTATTTTTGTTACAAAATAAATGAATAAAAAGAGTTTAGGGGGTTGGAGAATCAAAATAAAACAAAAGAGGACAAGTGAAGACGTTACCTTAAAATCGGGTAACTCCCATTGGTTTGAACAAAAAGTGTATCTTGAAGAGATTTCTGCCTAAGCTAAGGCTTCTAGGATGAGGATAGGTATTTTTAGAGACAAAATTATCAGATCTTGGCCGAGAAAAAGGATTGAGAGGTGTGGGTAAGGAGGTAGAGGTGGGGGCCTTTTATAAGAGGAGAGGAGGGGCACTCGTGGAAAAGTATAAAATGTTACTTTATTTTCAAATGCGTTTCAGATTTTAATGGTCCCACGTTGATGGATTTCTAGGATAAGGAGATAAGAGTTCTAAATAAAACCATCCAATAGGTTTTTGACATGTGTAGGTCTCATATTTTACATTATCTTTTCATTTTTTAAATCATTAAATAATGAGGTATTCGCTACATCATCATGATGTCATAAATAATTTAATTTATTTAATGTATAAAAATGATAAAAAAATACTATGATGTATGAAATAATTCTAGATTTACAATGAATCTTTATAGTAAAAAATATGACTTTTATAGCCCCATGTAAAAATTGTATTAATAAAACAATACATGTTTCTGTCATTTTTACTTTAACTTTAAATAAAAGGCATAAATGCCATTATCTTACCCAAGTGGCTCAATGGGGTCCCAAAAATCTACCCATGGGTTTCTTGGTCGACCATGACTCATCCAATAGGTTTAGAACAAGTGTATAGTTATTTTCATTTTATTTTAATATCATTTTTACCTTAAATCATGCTAATTACCTTTTATCGCGATTAATAAACCTTAAAAGTTACTTTTCATCAAAAAATATTTTCATCCCATTGAAAAAAATTTATTTAATAATTAAAATCATTTATATTAGATTTTGAAATTCTAATCACAGAAGTGGTAAAGATCCATTTAAATGAAAAATCAGTTTTTGTAACTACCACTTTGTGGTTTCACTATTCATAAAAAATTAACGTTTTTCATAAAAATACAAAAATTCACCCTATGATATATTTGATATTCTGAATTAAAAAATGTGGTTTTTTACCAATCTCATAACATAGAAGTTGCATTAGTTAATGTTATAATTAAATCCCACTATCAAATCAAATAGCGTGTTTTTAAGAAACAATATCTATCAAAAGATTGACATTCGTTTATGTCCAATCTCAAAGTGATATTAATTCCAGTGTCGACCATTGGATTAAATGGTAAAAATATTTTTTAAATTCACTTTAAAACCAATTAAAAATATAATCATACTATATAAATAAATTATATTAAAAATTGGTTTGAAATAAAATACAACACTTTACAATATTCATTAAAAAAGGAACATTATCAGAAAAATACATGAAATTTATCCAAAGTAAATTTCAATGTCCCAATCATAAAGACTATGTTTATTTTGACAAATATAGATTATAAAATTGTCAAAAGATATATTTAAAAATGGTTCTCCATCAAAAGTTGGTAAAACAATCTTTTAAAAATATTAGTGTATTTATTCTTAAAATTGGATTCATTTGGATTTTAAGCCTCTAACATTTATTGGATAAATGTAAAAATACTTAACAAACATATTTAATAATTTTTTAGTTATTTTTGTTCATTCACCCCATTAAAACGGCTAGGCGTTAACTATTATAATATTATTATATTATTAGTGTGCAACGTATGATTTCAAAGAAACACATTGTTGCGTATTGTGTTCGCCATCAAGCATAGAATTCCCTTTAAATTAATATTAACATTTTATTCACAAATAGAGACAAATATATAAATGTCATATTATTTATTTACATGGGGGGGTTACATGATCTTTTAATCATAAGGGACCAAATCCTATTCCCTTATTCATCAAGAAATGCTTTAGTGTTATGAGATATATTAATAAATTTATATAATGATAATTTATTTGAACAGGGGCCTATTACATCAAGATCCATCCTAGATTTTACAATTAGTTCAACTATACCATCTATGTAAATGTCCATTTCATACTAAAGACATACCTCAACCTGTTTTAACTGCTCTAGAAATACCTATGTAGGATAAATATATAGAGAATCCCTAATCTTCATGAATGTGACTATTTAAAAACCTAATTCATTAATATGTACAGAAAATAAATGAGATAAACTTGTTATTGGCTACTGAAATACACTTTTATAAGGATCTATAGAAGTTTAATATGATAAATCTCATTCATGAATGACTTTTACACACATTCCCTATTTTTAAAATAAATATCCACAATTATTTTCTTCTTAACATTTTAAGGCTGGAATCAATTATTTTATTGTCTTCATTCATCTATCTATCAATGGAATCCTAGATATGTATTTCATGATATGATTTCCCATGTTATTCCACTACATAATCTAATATATCCTCATCTTTACAATAATCTCAAGACCACTGCAACATTTAGAAATTTAAAGGATACATTTGGTCCCTACAGACAACCATCTTCAAATAATTTTCATCCAGATACTAATTTCTAGACTCATTCATAGAATCCTCACCAATTTTTGGGTTTATTAATGCATCCAAGACCAACAATAAACCCTACTTTAGAAAACTAGATAATGAATTACCACCATCATTATTCTATAACAATTGATTTTTTTCATTATAACAGAGTCCTTCTACTATGTGGGATGTTTGGGATTGGAAGAATCTAATTACAAAGCACCTGTATAGTGGTTTTCACATTCTCTTAAAGACCACATTTCAAAAAAATGACTCTTGAAAATTCATCATTTTGATGCCCAGTCAGTCCAAAATCCTCAATTTGGTTTGGATCCTTTTCCTACACATCTCTCATATTCATATCATCATCATGGGTTGAGAAATTTAACTTTTAAATATATGTTGTTCTGACATTATCATCTTACATTATTCTTGAATAATGGCCAAATCATACCATTTGAGTGTCACGATCCTAGTAGATATGAACTCATATAGAAGCATTTGGGTCATCAAGTATTTTCAAATTCCAAGAAATATAATGTAGGATGCACAGAAAAATTCATTTATACAAAAAAGTGATTATGATATTCACAATGTTCAAGTAATATGACCCTTCATGAATATATAATAGGAGGGGCTTCAAACAATTTGAGCATCTATTCCTTCATTATTGGATCCTTTAATGTAAATGATTATTATAAATCTCATATCCATGTGAGACTCATTTCATGTTAGAGAAGCTCTATATGTTGTTGATTCAATACAACATTTAATCCCAGTGATATGTGTTTTCACCATAGGGATTAATCATCCTTCAAAAAAAATGTTGTTATACATCACCAGTCTTTAATATATTTTGTTCAAATTCACCTCAATATGAATAGTGTATCCATTCTCGAAAAATCAACAAATAATTGAATCTCTATTAGAAGATAATGTTTGATAATCCTCATATTCCATTGAACAATCTTCATATAATCCTTCAACTGCATTGTCAACAACATGGAATGATCTACCATTTTCTCTCCCATCATTGAGGAGTTCCTCATGATCTTGCAAGTCACATGGAATGGTGATCCCTGAAGTAGGGCTTATCATACATTTCTTTCATTGCTGGGAGAGGTCATTGTTATCATCTTATCTCATCATTTTTGTTGTTATTACATCCATCATGATTTAATTATATAAATAATGTAAACCATGCGAGAAATATAATATATATTCTTCATATGTTTATTTATATTAATCCACAATAATTTTTTATAGGAAATTTAATACACCACACGTGGAGATGATCATTTGAACGCATGTATAAAATTTTTCCCATTTTATGGATGCATTGAAAGAAATAAAAATAAATTACATATATAATTTTATTCTTATATAATTATTATGTCATATATAAATAATATTCTTATTAAATTATTTCTTAATACATTCCTTTTAATTTATTAATGAATCATATCACTTCACGAGGTGGTAGTCTAACGTACAAATGAGCGACATTATCATATTCCCAAAAAACGAAGGGCACGATGTTGTGTCTAATATAATAATTGTAAAAGAATATTATCATCATAAATAAAGTAAATTTCGTACATAATTTTTATATCTATCACTATTCCTATCCATGATATGTTGTAATGGAAAATGAAAGGAAACATTTCACGAGGAAACAATATTCCATATAGAACAATGATGATTTCATAACAAATTTAATAGAAGTGTGTACATTTCCTAGTTACAACATTAACATAAGAAAATCTATATATGTTGTTAATAATATCATTATTATGTAATAAAGTTTTAATAATAATTTTGGGAGTTAGAGAATAAAATAAAATAAAAAAACTTTTATAAGGACATTGCCTCCTTTTCAAGTTTCCTCTTTCTCTTTTCCCTAAAACAATCAATTGATTTATATCAATCAACAATAAGGATTCAATTATTAGTTGTGGGATGTGGATGATTTATTTGGTCTGGTTTTATACTAAAAAATTTATTTCAATATTTTAATTGGAAAGGATAGGGGATAACCTTTTATAAGTAGGGTGAGAGGCACATTTCTAACTTTCTAAAAGAGTGAATTCCAAAAATGTATTTTCATGTCACCATACACTAATAATTATATATTATCTATAATATATGTTATATGTTATATATTCCCATAAAATGTATTTTGAACATGTTTTTGGTTATTATCAATCCATATATTCTATGTTTATCCACTTAGTAAACTCATTTTCTAAATAATAATTGTAATTATTTATTTCTTTTTTTAGAAATCATATCGGTCAAAAATTATGTTTAACACAATGAATAACATAAAATATTATTTTTCCAAATATGGAATCCATTTTTTCAATTGATTTTTATATAAGATAAATAATTCAATTAGAAATTAATTATATAGATGGGTCGATAATGAGGAATTTTATGGTGAAAATTATAATAATTTACAATATTTTTATTTAAAAAATGAATATGATAATCATTAAAATGAAAAAAAAATTGATTAATGTATATATTATTTAACTATTTTACGTTAAAACCTAATAAAAATATAATTTAATAAATGAATTATTTAAGAGAAGATTATGTTTTCGAAAAAAATCAATTATTTTTCACTATTCATAAATAAAATGTGACTTATAGGAAAAATGAAAAAATATTACCATTATGTATTTTTTAAAATCCTAATATATAATATTAAGTCTATATTTTAATAAAAAGAATCTTATATTTTGAAACATTAATTTTAAATTATGTTCGGTGAGTACAAATAAAACTTATTTTAGAATAATACAGTTTTCCCGAAAACATTTCTTTCACATTTAATCATGTCATTAGATAAATAATAAATGTGTGTCATATATACGTTTTATAAATTAAGTATATTATATTCATGAAACAATTCCAATTAATAGGTTTTATGTATCCTTTTAAATAATAATAATAATATATTATTATTATTGTTTGGAAGAACATGGCCTTGTGTGTAACAAAAATTATCATGGAAACTTGTTGTTGTGTGTAACTCAAGATAACCCACTATAAAATGAATTAAAATATATAGAATAGATTTAATTTATTTAAAAAATTTAAAATATAATAAATTATCACGATTTTATATTATTTTATAATCTTTTTTTATGTGTCATACATGCTATCAAATACAATATTCATATTTTAAAATTCTAGTGTATTACAATCTAACTACCTTAAACAGATTTCATTCTCACTTTTTAAAAAATATCTTGATAATATAGGGTTTTATATTTGGAAATTATTTATTTCAAAACACACATATAAGGACCTTTAATAAAATTACATCTTACTAAGTGAGATAGAGAACTATGAACGTCCTCTGAAAGAAAATATAACATGGTTTTGAAGTAAATGATCATTAGTGGGAAGTGATGGGATGAACATGTAGATAAAGTCTAAATAATTATATATTGTGAATGATGTAATAGGAAAAAATAGATGATTTTTAATGGATGTTTTGTTCAGTCAAATATATAAATTGGTGATGATTTAAAATACCATCAATTAAACATAAATATAGGTATTAAGAAATCATTTTTTATCAATATCACTTTCGACATGTGAGGTAATACATTAAATACATATTAATAAAATAAAAAATATGTACAAGATATTTCTCTATTTTATAAAAACATTTTTATACATTGTTTCCTCATTGATCCCATGGTATATGAAAATAATATCCATAAATAAATTTCTCAATCCTCATGTAATAAAATTTACTTTTAATGGATTGTATGTTTAGTAAAAGTATGAAATGTAATTATATCATTCACTAAATAATTTAAAAAAACAATATGTTTATTAAACGAATATCTAAACCTAAAAACTAATAATACCCATTATTAATTGATATTTAGTTTTCATAATTTTTAACTAAAAGCAATGACATGTTAACAAGGACATCATACAGGTATGTGATCGGTGTGAATGATTTATCACCTTCAGTGATGGGTTCATAAAAACCAACCATATCATTTTAGATTGATTGTCACACAACATGAGTGTTTTACTTTTTATAAGCTATATAATTCCAATAATGTTCCAAAAATTAAGATGTTCAACCTTGATATAAAAGTATTCAATAAATAACTTATTTTCTATGGTTATCAAGATAACCCCTTTTTACAAAGTCTAATAATCTTAAATAAAATTTATTACAATTATATTAAAAATCATATCAACCCTAACAGTTTTAAATACCATTGAACAAATTTCTAGAAAATTTAAAGGCATTATTCCACATATAAATTTCACACTAATACAAATAAATTATATAAATTTCTCCAAAATGTCTTTTATCATGGTCAAATCTTATTACATTAAACCTAAGATTGTTGTTTATGTAATTTATCATATTTTAAATATTTATATAATTATACCATGATGATATCTGTAACTCTTATGTTATTGAATATACCATTTCATCCAATATCCATTTATTTTTCAAGATAATTGAAACCATAATAAAACTTTTAAAATGATTCAAAAAAATTATTATTGAATCCCAATACATAAATATGTTTTCTATTTTACTTTAGAATAGGTCCTTACATGGTTTATGGTATATCCAAGGTCATTAATTTTCATTGTCTATTAAAATTTCTATTAATGTTTTGCGAGGAAAAGTTTAGATTATCATATGTATATTACCCATATGGGCCAAACCCGGTGCTCAGTAAGGACCATTTTGATGTTCCTGGTTATGATTAAGTCAAGCACATCAAACATTTTTCGGATTCATTTGTCCTAGTTACAACTGTGATAGATCCATCTCCAATGGTTGTATCTTGAGTATAATGTTTTGAAAGGGAAAACAACATAATCTCTCACTTACCAAAACATAAGGTTGTTTTTCTATACGTTTCATCATAGTCTATCTTATGATTATGTTCCCTAATATGTTTTTACAACATCTAGTTACCAATATTTCTAATAAAATTTTTCTTGATACCAACTATATTGATACCGACCCCATTAGACCAGATCTAGTGCTACTAACATTATATATGCATTGAATATGATGTATCATATCCCAATGGACAAATCAATTTAGCAAAATTACAAAACCAGATACATACATTAGTCATGTGTTACAATTTAATACTCAAATCACAATATAAATTTTTTGGAGAAATATTTTATCACATCTAAAATATATCATGATATTATTCATTTTAAACCTCCTAGAATCATATAGAAAATAAAAAAAATAACGGTAAGCTCAAATGTTTGGTATCAGTTAACTATAGAGGAAATAATAATGTATCAATTAACACTATCAATCTAGATTGGTAAATAAATAATCAATGATTTTATTTACATTAATAGATACTGAAAAAAATATGTAAATGAAAATAACTAATCAAAAATATTAATTAATAAACATTATAGGGGAAAATCAATATTTAAAGGTAAATAACTAAAAACACATGTCATTTTATCATTGAATTCAAAATTAAATTAACCCTGAGATAATACCATATTGGAAATCCCATTGATATTAATAAAAAAATTCAAAATTAATGTATTTATTAATTACTGGAGTGGATGTTTGTAGAGAACCGAATCTTGACATACAGAGAAATTACATTACTTTTGTGGAATACTTAATACATAACAAAAACAGACACACAAGGACTGTAATAGTTTAGTGTCTTTGGAAACTCGGAACGTAATATTCAAATAGTGGTGAAAGATATTCAACATCTCCCATAAAGATCTTCCCCCTTTGGTTTTCTTACCTAATAACTTTATTTAAATCCTGGGGAAAAGAAAACATATAAAATGTGAGCTCAAATTCTCAATAAGGGAAAGAATTGATAATATAAACCAAATCATAAACATTTGAACTTAAAAACATGAACATATTGTTTAAACATCAAAATCACGGGCAATTACATAAAACATGGCAGTACATAAGTCATAGATCATAAAGAAACATTAATCATGATAAAATAGCATGGGAATAAATCATGTGATTGTGGAAACCATTAATCACATGATATGATTTGCATAGTAGCAAAGGCATTGCTGCCAAGAAAATCTTAGTGGACAAAGCCCCTTTCTAAATGGGGTTCACTTCTCGTTCCAGTCCTGTATTATTGAACTGTATTATCTTACCATTCCAGCCATGTGTATCTCATGAGATATAAATTTGTACCCAATTCATTAGATGGATATATAGTTCCCACCCATCTCATATTGAAATCATTCTTACTTGTGCCACAAAATAAACATAAATCATTCATCATATCCCAAAAAATAAAATGCGATTCATAAACATCATCCCATCATAACATAATCCATATAAAACAAATAGATATCATTTCTTCATAAGAAGAATCAAATCAGGGAAATAATAGAGACATTGTACTTGAAACATAAACATATTAAATAATGTCATTTTAGATGGAAAATATTTTTGATAAAACACTTGAAATGAAATCTTGTGGAAAATATCCTTTATTCATCAAAATCATTTTATTTTCACAAAATGCCATGAAATTTTGAAATAATAGGGTTTTGATGAGAAAAATCATGCAATATTGTATAGTAAGCTTCATTAAAATGAGGCTTTATAAAATTGTAAAAAATGATTCACACCGTATAAGTTAAAAATAACATTCCCCTCGTAATTTTTTCAGAAAAGTCAAAAAGTAACTCATATGGTTAAAAAATGATTCCTTACATACCATTTATTAAAATTAAAAAATGGTTAAAAAAGACATTAAACATACATGAAACCATTTTTAGGAAACATGTACATGGATGAGAACTATAACCCCATTAAATACTTACAAATAAATAATCCCGGATAAGAAAGAGATTGGAATAGTTTTCTCGTACCTTACGTCTCATATGCTTTGTATCTATCAAAAACTATTGTATAATGATTTAAATAATGCCATTGACCTATTAAAATCATATTCATTGTTATGATAACATATATGGTTCACATATGACTTTATATTACCCGTTCTTTGTAAATTCCACGTTAAAGCAGCATTTTGGGAAAATCATTTCATTTATCGTATGTGTTTCGACATGTTGTTCTTGATATTATTACTTATATCCACATTTAAATAAGTAAAGAATGTAAAACATGATTTATATATATAATATATATTCAGAATATAAATATATATATATATATGATAGATCGATAAATGGAATGAAATACACCATTCATGGAGACGGTAGGCTGTACATACGCATGAACGCTGTTTTCGTTTCCTTATTGAATGGGATGGAATTAATTAGATGTTATATATATATATATACATAAATCCAGTATATTTATTATGTCATATATATCATTATTATTCATTATATATACTTTATAGTCATTCATGAATGGTTAACATGGAGAATGAATCTCATTACGTCGTGGAGATGGTAGTCCATACGTACGCACAAGCGATGATATCATTCCCATGATCGTGGAATGGAATTGAAGTGTGTGTATAATAATTCAGAATAAATATAACTTTAAAATAATCATTTATAGTTATTTATTTACACCATTATACCCATCCAAGTAAGGTGGTTGTTGAAAACAGATTACACCACATGTGGAGACGGTATTCCGTACGAATGCATGCACGGTGATTTCGTTGTCCATAGGATCGATAGAAGGTGAAATAAGGATGTTTAATATTTATAAAAACATATAAGTATATAATTAATACTTATGTTATTACTTTATAATGAGACAACTATTGAATAATAAGTAGAAGAAGAAAGAATCTTGAGAGAATTGGAAGAAGAGATTACCTCTTCTTCGACGCACCTCCTTTAAGCTTCCTCTTAAGGAAGTAGAGTTAGTCTTTTGAGAAGACCGGAACCACCAGAATGATTCAAGGGAAGTGGTGAACCTAAATGGGTAGGTTTTGGCCGAGAATCAAGGCTCAAAAGGGGGTGAAGAGAAGTGGGAAGGGGTGCCCTTTTATAACGGAGGAGAGGGGAACCTTAGGAAAACATAAAATATTATTTTATTATAAAGTCATATTCAGACTTTAATAGTTCCAAATTGAATTATTTCTAAGATAAGGTAAGGATGGGTCTAAATAATCTCAACCAATTTATTTTAGACATGTTTAGGTCACTATTTTAACCTTATCATTTACATTTAACTCTAAGTTAAATAATTTAACTTTAACTGTGTCTTCTTGTTTTCTTAAACTATATGGTAAATAAACTAACTATAAAAAGACAAACAAACCCGAAGTTGTTTATTATTAATATATAGAACCTTATCTAAGTCATTTGGCCGAACCTTTTATTTTTAAGAATAATATAACAATTAATAATAGATTATTTGTTTTAAAAACTATTTTATGTCAATTTTGACACTATTAGGTAATTAATTTTTGTAAAAATAATTACAGAATTATTAGTTCAAAAAAAGCTAATATAATCATACTAACAAGTCATATTAACCTAGAAAATTATTTGAATTCATAAAATGTCTCAAATTACATTTATTTCGGTATTTATAACATCAATTATGTTAATATTTCATTAATAAGGTAATTACGGCATCATCATTGTGTCATTAATAAATTAAATTATTTAATGTCTAAAAATTATAAATAAAATACCATTATGTTGGAAATATTTTTATATTTCTAATGAATATTTATAGTCGATTTTATCTTATGTATAACTCTAAATTAAAAATGTCTTAGTTATTAAACATTGATTATAACTATTTTAACTATTCTCTAAATAAAATGACATTAAATGTCCTAATATAATCCATGTGGGCCTAAATGGTCATATTTTATTCCTATGGTTATTTTTGGACGAATTACACTTATCCAATAGAATTAGAACAAGTGTTAGGGTAATAATAATATCATTTTTACCATTAATTACCCTATTTACTTTTAACCGTGGTTTAAAAAAGTAAAAAGATATTATTCATAAATATTATTTTAATCTCATTGAACCACATATTATTCCATTATATTAACCGTGTCTCTCGGATTTTTTAAATTCCACTCACAGATGTGGTAAACTTATGTTTTATGTGATTATCCAAATTTTCCTAGGAGGTGTGTAAAAGACGGTGAAAAGTTCACTTAAATTTTTATATATCTAAAATTATTATAAAATGATTCTAATAAATTATATTGGAATCATATAGGAATTATGTATCAATTTTGACCTATAATAAATTTAAATAAACTAAATACTTACTTAAATAAAAAGTCAGTTTTTAAATAGTATCCTAGTGTTTTCACTATTCATCAAATATTAAAAGTTCCCTAAAAATACCAAAACATCACCCTAGGATAATTTTGATATGCCGAATCCAAAAATGGAGTCCATTTGGGATGTTAAAATTTATAAAATTTCAAAAACTGTGTATTAATAGTCATAACGTTTAGTTTATATAGTATTTTAATAATATATCGTTGTTTAGTGAAACTCGATATTGCGTACAACACACGCTATCGTGGAAGGTCTCGATTGCGTGTAAAGTAAGCCAAGTTAGGGATGCGTGTAGTGAAAGATCCTTTTGGTGTAGTGTACAACAGAAGACATCAATGAAATTAAAAAGAATATTTTTCATAAAATCTCGGGGTGTTACATTCTACCCCCCTTAAAATAAATTTCTCCCTCAAAATTCGTCAGGGTTATAAATGGTTTACTACTTGAAAGTTTCTTTCATATAAACCCACATTGTAAAAAATTTATACAAAAAAGTGACTTTATAAACTAAAGTATAAATCGTAACAGTAACCCAAATTAACTAATAACTGGGTTTCCACAAAGGAGAACATAGGTGAAAATATGGATATGGAAGAGAAATATAAACTTAACCTTTTGATGAAGAGTGATAGAGGACATGGCTACAAAAAATCCAACAATCACAAAGCCATAAATTTGTGATGATCTAAGGTAACATCTGATTCATCATATATGAGAGTACTAGAACAACATTATTGGTTTCCAAGATCATTTCCTTAACATTGATGAACTTTTACATAAGGAAAAATACTTACTTGATTTTAGTGTTATATAATTGTTGGCCATTCCATGAAAATTTCCACTTTATCTCTATTTTAATAAATGAAGATGATTTTTTCATTCATGAAGTGTTAGAAGATAATGTGGCAGAATGATAAGTCATCCCATCAGTTTCTATCACAAAAAGGTTAGCATAAGTTATTATAAATACATTATTCCATCTATGGAAAGATTAATCGTATATGATTCCAAAAATGGACTTATAATTTATCTATCATACCGCTTAATAAAACAAAAATATTTTCTAGTAACCAGGGACTTCTTTTAGGCCAGTGGTATGTGAAAAAGGCCTGTCACACTTCAGTTGTTGGTTCGATTCCCACAGCCTTGTCCGACGCGATGGGTTGTCGCATGTCCTGCAGGTTGTCCGTTTTCTAAAACTACATTATTATAACATTCCATAAATTATATCAAAAAAAGTTTTATCCTTAAAAATTTCTATCTGATGTCCATCGTAATCCATTCCAACCTTTATGTTTATTAAAAATACTTTTGTCTAATCTTATAGTATAAAAAAATGATTCGTATAAATGTTATCAACCATGCATGTGAATACCGTCATTTATACCCCATATAAGATATATAATGTTGGGACCATTACAAACATTTGAGTACCTTAATCATGTATTCTCTTGAAAAAAGAATACCCATTGAACAATAGTGAAAACATGATTGCTGTCAAAATTTAACCCTGTCTATATACCAAAATCTCAAAATTTCGATATACTCAAACCATGATATCACTTTGTCCTTATATCAGTCATGATCTCATGAATAATATCAAACATTTCATTTTATCCTTATCCCTTCATTATGTGCATATCATCTTCTTTCCAAAAATATCTCAATCACATTCCGTGGTTACCAGTACCATATAATTATTGAAAACAAATACATAGATATTCCAAAATTCAACGATGTCATAAATGAGATTCCATGATTATATTTTGAAATCCCATTACATAAACACTTAATCATTACACAACATCATTGTCATACTCAACATCCCAAATAGGGATCCCATGCGACTTCCCTTTAACATTTTTCTTAAGTGGTTTCTCACATTGATCATCATTAACCCTTGGATTAGGGCACTGATTAGAATAATGCCCCATTTCCTTGCACTTGATGCATTGAAGTGTTGGTGGTGCGTTCCCTATAGTATTTTCTTTATTCACATCATTAGCAACGCTTTTTCTATTACTTCGACATTCAGATTCTTGATGACCTTCTTTTCCACACTTAAAACATTTTCTAGTCCCTTTATGACAATCTCCACCATACTTCTTTCTACACATTGAGCATAAAGAAACATTCAATTCTTTTCACCATGGTTCTAAAATTTCTCATTGAAATAGATCTTTAGTTTCTTGTCAAAACCATGAGATGGATATGTAACAACAACTTTTAGTTCTACCTTGACAGTACAACACACAATTTCTTCATAGATACTAAAGTATCTTATTGAAAATTCCCTTCGAAGACTTGGTTTTATGCCACTGAAGATTCAATCAACTTTACTTTCAGGTTGGATGATAAAGCCAGATACATACCTTGCAAGTCTTGTAAAATTAGCTTCGTATATACCAAAAGATTCATCATCCTTGTGATTAAGCTCAAGTAACTCTTTTTTCATCATTGTTCGAAGAATAAGAGGGATATACTTTCTGAAAAAACAAGTTCTTGAACCCATCCCATTCCATGGATTCAATTTCATCTTGGGGACTTGTATTCTTAATTAGATTACACCACTAGTCTACTTCACATTCTAAACAGTAAACAACAAGAATGAATTTTTCTTATTCTGAACAGTGAGGTATGGAATATATATTTTCAATTGTATTGATCCATTGTTCAACAACAAGTGGATCAGAAGTCCCACTGAAAGAAGGTGGATGTTGCCTCATGAAGGACTCAATAGAATATTGTTCCCTTATCTGCTCATTTGCATGTCCAGAATGATTCATAGTTTGTGTAAGTATAGAAATAAGATTTTGTACTCCATCTCCCATAACATTGGTTTGTTCCAGAGGAAAATAATTGCATTTTGCATTACATTGATCAACATAGTTCCTTTTGGTTCCATCCATCATCTAAATCCCAAAAAGAATAGTGTGAGAGGCAAAAATCATGCTAGGGAAAACACCATAATAAAGGGCGAGTACCTTCACTATATAACATATTAGGTATAATTCTATGAATGTTACCATAATCCTATAACTATAACCTATACTTATACTTAACCTTAGGGACATCCCTAGACATGCCTTAGAAATATATCTTGGGATCTCACTAAAGTTCTCGCATCCTAGTTTCCAAAGATTTCCTAAACCTTTCCTCTGATACCAATTGTAGAGACCCGAATCATGATGTACGTGGACATTACATTACTTTTGCGGAATAATTAATACATAAAATAAACAGACACACAAGGACTGTAATAGATTAGTGTCTTTGGAATCATGGAACGTAATATTCTAATCGTATTGAATGATCTTCAACATCTCCCATAAAGATCTTACCCTTTTGGTTTTCTTACCTAAAACATTATTTAAATCATTGGGAAAAGAAAACAAATAAAGGGTGAGCTCAAATACTTAGTAAGGGTAATCATGGATAAAATAAAACAAATCGTATACATTTGAACTTAAAAACATGAACATAATGTTCAAACATCAAAATCCTGGGCAATGACAGAAAACATGGCAGTACATAAGGCATAGATCATAAAGAAACACTAATCAAGATAAAATTGCTTGGGAATAAAACATGTGACTATGGAAACCATTAAGCACATGATCTGATTTCCATAGTATCCAAGACATTGCTGCCAAGTCCATCATATTGGGAAAAGTCCCTTTCTAAATCGAGATCACTCTCATTCTAGTCATGTATTACTGAACCTGATTTAATTACCATCCCATCCATGTCTATCTCAGGAGATATAAATATTTACCCAATGCATTGGAGGTAGATATAGGTCACACACATCTCATATTGAAATCATTCTTACTTGTACCACAAAATAAACATAAATCGTTCATCACAACCCAATGAATAAAATGGGTTTCATAAACATCATCCCATCATAACATAATCCATATAAAACAAATGCATATCATTTCATCATAAGAATAATCAAACCATGCAAATAATGGAGACATTATACTTGAAACATGAAAATATTAAATAATGTCATTTTAGATGGAAAATATTTTTGATAAACACTTGAAATGAAATCTTGAGGAATATATCCTTTCTTCTTCAAAATAATTTTCTTTTCACAAAATGCCATGTAATTTTAAAAGAAAAGGGTTTTTGGAGAAAAATCATGCAATCTTGTATAGGATGATTCATGAAAATGAGGCATTATGAAACCGTAAAAATCCGTTCATGCCGTATAAGTTAAAAATAACATTCTCCTCATACTTTTGTCGGAAAAGTCAAAAACTACCTCGTATGGTTAAAAAATGGTTCCTTACATACCATGTATTAAAATTCAAAATGGTTAAAAAGGAATTTAAACATACATGAAACAATTTTTAGGAAACATGGACAAGTATGATAACAATAACCCCAGTAAATACTTATGAATAAACAATCTCGGATAAAAATGAGATTGGAATAGTTATCCCTTACCTTACGTACGATATGCTTCGTATCTATCTGAAACTCCTGTATAATGATTTAAATAATTTCATTGACCTATTACAGAATCATATTAATTTTTATTATATCATATATTGTTCACTTATGACATTATATTACCTGTTCTTTGTAAATTCCATGTTAAATCAGCATTTTGGGTAAAATCGTTTCATTTATCGTACGTGTTTCGTCATGATGTTCATGATATTATTACTTATATTTTGATATAATTAATTAAATAATGTAAAACATGATTTATATATATAATATATATTCAGAATATACATATATATATATATATATGATAGATCTATAAATGGAATGAAATACACCGTTCATGGAGACGGTAGGCCGTGCGTACACATGAATGATGTTTTCATTTATTTATTGGATTGAATGGAATTATGTAGATGAAACATATATATATATAATTAAATATAGTATCATTATTATGTCATATATCTCATTATTATTCATTATATATACTTTATAATCATATATGAATGGTTAACATAGAGAATGAATCCCATTGCGTCATGGAGACGGTAGTCCGTACGCATGCACGAGCGATGATATCATTCCCATGATCATGGAATTGTTTTGAAGTGTATGTATAATATTTCATAATAAATATACATTTACAATAATCATGTATTGTTATTTATTTACACCATTATACCCATCCAAGTAAGGTGGTGGTTGAAAACAGATTACACCATGACATGGAGATGGTATTCCGTACGTACGCACGCGCGGTGATTTCGTTTTCCGCAGGATGGATAGAAGGAGAAATAAGGTTGTTTATTATTTATAATAACATATCAGTATATAATTAATACTTATGTTATTACTTTATAATGATAAAACTAATGAATAAGAAGTAGAAGAAGAAAGAAACTTGAGAGAATCGGAAGAAGAGATTACCTCTTCTTCGACGCACCTCTTTTAAGCTTCCTCTTAAGGAAGTTGAGTTGGTCTTTTGAGAAGACCAGAACCTCCAGAATGTTGCTAGGGAAGTGTAGAAGCGAAATGGGTAGGGTTTTTAAGAGTTTCAAGGCTCAAAAGGTTTTTAATAGAGGAGGGAAGGGGTTCCGTTTTATAAGGGTGGAGAGGGGCACCTTAGGAAAACATAAAATATTATTTTATTATAAAGTCATATTCAGTTATTAATAGATAAAAATTTATTTATTTAAAATACATGGTGGAGATGGTTCTAAATCCTCTCAACCAATAGATTTTAGACAAGTTTAGGTTACTATTTTAACCTTATCATTTAGATTTAACTCTAAGTTAAATAATTTAACTTTTACCGTGTCTTCTTGTTTTCTTACAATATATGGTTAATAAAATTACTATAACAAGAAACATGAACCCCATGTTGTCTATTATATATATATATATATAACCTTATATATGTCATTTTTCATAAACATATATTTTTAGGAATAAAATAACAATTAATAATATAATATTTTATTTAAAAACTATTTTATGTCAATTTTGACACTATTTGGTAATTGATTTTTGTGATAATCATTACAGCATGATTAGTTCAAAACAAAGTTACTTAAATCAATACTAACATGTCATATTAACAAATAAAATTATTTGAATTCATAAAATATCTCAAATTACATTTATTTGGTTATTTATAACATCAATTATGTTAATATTTCATTAATAAGGTAATTAGCGCATCATCATTGTGTCATAAATAAATCAAAATATTTAATGTCTAAAAATTAAAAATAAAATACCATTATGTAAGAAATATTTTCATCTTTCTAATTAATATTTATAGTCTAATTTATCTTATGTATAACCGTATATTAAAAAAATTTAGTTATTAAAGATTTATTTTAACTATTTTAACTATTCTTTAAATAAAATAATATTAAATGTCTTAATCTAATCCAAGTGGGAGTAAATGGTCATATTTTAATTATAAGGTTTTTTTTGGTCGAATTAAACTTATCCAATAGAATTAGAACATGTTTTATGGTTATAATAATATCATTTTTACCCTTAATTTCCCTATTTACTTTTAACGGTGGTCAAAAAAATAAAAAAGTTACTATTCACCAAAAATTATATTAATCTCATTGAAACACATTTGAGTCCTTGATATTACCCGTGTCTCTCGGATTTTTGAAATTCAACTCACAGATACAGTATAATTATGTTTAATGTGAATTTCCAAATTCTCCTAGGAGGTGGGTAAAAGAGGGTGAAAAGTTCAATACAATTTTTATACATCTAAAATTATTATAAAATGACTCCAATTAATTAAATTAGACTCATATAGGTACTATGTATCAATTTTGAAATAAAATAAATTTAAATAAACTAAATATTTGTTTAAATAAAATTTCGGTTTTTAAATAGTAACCTAGTGTTTTCACTATTCATCAAAAATTGAATGTTTCTAGAAAAATAAAGAAACATCACCCTAGGCTAAATTTGATATTCCAAATCCAAAAATGGAGTCCATTTCAAAATATAAAATTTAGAAAATTTCAAAAAGTGGGTATTACTATTCATAACGACTAGTTTATATAATATTATAATAACATATCGTTGTTTAGTGAAACTTGGTATTCTGTACAACACACGCTATCGTGGAAGGTCATGTTTGTGTGTAAAGCAAGACATGTTAGGGATATGTGTAGTGCATGATCCTTTTGGTGTATCATACAACACAAGACATCAATGAAATTAAAAAGAATATTTTTCATAAAATCTCGGGGTGTTACATTGTTTTCCAAGAACACAGAACCTTTGCCAAAGATACCTTTCAGAAGTCAATTCAAAACCTAATTGGAAAAAACCTATTCAGATGAATCTAGAAATTTATTCATCCCATGATATTAATAGTGCTTCGGGGGAATATAAATAGTAAAGCCCCACCTATTCCTTTAGGTACTTATAATTCCACATATATCAAAAAAAATTAATTCATTTTTTAAACAATGTGACTTTTCAAATAACAATATTATGTGATGTATACATATTTAACAATATTTCTCAAGATAATCAAATGTATCTTAATGGAAATAGTGTTCACAAAAACATTATATGGTTTAAAAAACAAACACACACATTATAATAAGTATGGATATTTAGGGGAAATTTAACGTCTAATATTCAAGGGAATGAAAATTTAATGTGGAGTTGTTGATTATAAAATTGAATCATGTAATTGAATGTCAACACATTCGTTAGTCAAAATAATCATAAAAGATTCATATTGAAGAATAATTTTGGTAATAATATGAACCCATTGAAGACAGAATAAAGGATTTTTGTAATTTATCGATAGAAATACCAAAAAAATATCTAAATACAATTTTGATGAAAATTTCCTTTATATTTTGATAATCATTTTGAAAATCATTTTCTTTAAAAATCACATGTAAATAAATTTTCCAGAAAAAGAACCTCATAAATACATAAAGTATGCATCAATGAAATGAACATGTTAGTGGGTTAAAGAACTGCTGACCTAGAATAATCCAAATTTTGTGTTCCAAAAAATGAGGGTTGATTGTCTGATGTGGGTAAGGGCATTGGTGGCTTTTTATAAGTTGGTTGGGGGTTGCACTTATAATTTTTTGGAATATTGAAATCCACCAAAGTTTTATTCATGTCACCAAACCCCAATAATTATCCTTACCAGATACTATAATGGAAATAGAGAAAAGTTTTCCATCCAATGGTTTTCATAATATTTTTGGTCATGTTTACACCATAATTTCTATTTTTACCCACTATGTAAACTCATTCACTCTTTAATTTAACTGACTAATTTTAATGTTTTTCACTATTTATTTCTATCAAAAATTATATTGACATTATATATAATTTTTTATTATAATGTTAAAAATATGAAATTAATTTTTTAAAAATAAATTAATATAAGTGGTCCAATTTCAAATAAAAATTAATCTCCCATACGACATGACAAAGCGTGTATTTAAAGTGTGAATGATAAAATATTTAAAATAATTTTATAAGAAAATTATTATTAAAAATTATTCTAATCAACATCATTTTATTAATAGATATACAATTTAATTATTTTCCCTTAAAATCCAATTAAAAATATAATTCAGCATTATAAAATATTTAGATGAAATTTTAATTTTCAATTAAAATTATTTATTTTTCACAATTCAATAAAAGATGAAGCTTCTTGTAAAAATATCTAAATCACATACTTATATAATATAGGCATAATGTTTTTAAAAATTACATTTATTTTTTAATAAAATATTTCTACCATTTGTGAAAACTATTTTTAAATTACATTGTCCAAGAACGATTATGTCCTCTTTTAAGAAAATCATGTTTTTTAAAACATTTCATTTTCATGTAAATGAGTCAATAGAAAACAAAAAAATTTGTGTAATATATATATATTCAAAATTTAGTTAAACATATTCATTCATACAATTCAAATAACCGAGTGATAATTATTATTTTAAATAATAAAATTAATATTATGATGTTGTTCCGTTCTAATTCTTCTTATGTGTAACATAAGAAATTGTAGAAACTCACTGTAGCGTTTAACAAAATATAAGCTAGTGTATCACGTAAAGAATGATATAGAATATATTGTATATATTTAATATATAAAATATATCATACAGTCTCATGATTATATATTTCTTTCTATTCATGATGTTATATTCTATAAAAAAATGAAATATGATATTTATATATTAAAATTTTAAGATGATACAATTTATTTTTTATTCAAATCATTTTTATTAATGAATACTCTTACTTCTTGAAAATTTAACTATGATATTAATAATTTCCATCCTTTAATATGATTTATTATCATCAAATATCACATTTTTCACTAGTCAACTACTTTTAACATAATATATAGAATACTAAGAATGATATATTTATTATTTCATTCATACATCCCCTTTCCCCATTTGAAAAAGTAAATTTTTATTCATTTTTACACTATGGGTTTATATAAATGTATTTTTTATAATATACTTTTGTTTTTCCCATCTGTTTTAAAAATAAATGGTTTCTTTCTCCAAATCAACACCTACTAAACATAATACATCATATCCTTTTTATTCAGATATTTATTTTTTACTCCAAAAAATTAATAATTTCCAAAATAATTCGCTTCCCCTTTTAAAAAATATTTTTAAATTTTACTCATAGATTCATCCCTAGAGATAATGATAAAAAATATATCTAAATATTCATCTATGATTTCACATCTAATTTCCTTTTATATTCGATGTTATTAACCTTAATTGTATTTATGTTTCATGATTTTCCCTCTAATAATTATTTATCTATTATTATTTTAAGGAATTATTATCATGATATGAAAAAAATCTAATTCATTATCTATTAAATTTTTTCATGTTTCATTTAATAGAATAAATGTTTGATTGCATCTACTATTACATGTTATAATCATTTATATGATATTTTTGACGACATCAACTATATTTATTCATTAAATAGACAAAGATCTAGTTCTATTGAATTAAGAATGAAACCACATTCTTCATTTGGATAATAGTGGCTTCATCAAATTATGAATGTTCTCATATATGGAACACATATTCATTTAGGTAACATTATGTTTTGTGTGGGCCTATAATTATATATCCCACCAAATCATTTTGAATAGAATTATATCACATGTGATGTTATGTGTGGAATTAAAGATTATTCATATTCTACCATAGAACATGTACGAACCCAGATCATTGTTTCAGGTATGTTTTTCCTTTTCTGGTCTTTTTTGAGAAAAAATGAGTTTCTAGAAATATTTGAAGTACACGCCATGTACTCCATTTTCGCGCCAGGTCGTGTGATTTCCATGTCCGACCAACAAAAATGGTTTGTAGGGGTGAATCGGTGGGCACTTAAAGCGGAGTACGGAAAAGTAGAGTACACACCGTGTACTCAAGAGGAACACGCAGTGTATTTTTTTCATTAAACGGACCGGGGTCGCGCCTAATCGATAGAACCATCTTCTTCTAGGTCATGTTTTACTGAGAAATGTCGTACGACCGTGGAAATTCTCAGAATCCCTGATCCTTCATCCATTTTTCGAATCAACCGCTGTCGATTGCGTTGGAACAACATCAGTGAGTTCTTCCTTCTCCTAGAGCCTCGTTTTCCTATTCCTCCTATTTCTTAAGTTATCATGGGTTAAACATTTTGTGCGTTTTCATAGATCTACACCGTTATGAGGAGAATCAAGCCTCGTGGTTCGTGTATATTGATCTTCTATGATCGAGGTCGGTGGTTTGTGCCTTACCTTTCGATGTCTTTGAGTTTTATGTACAAATTCCACCAATACCCATGAACGAGGTATTGCGTGTTTACCTTTTTTCCCCTATGGTTATTCCTTCCTTGCTTGTATGCTTGTGTAGAGGTAAATTGATCATGATTGTGGGTAATTTTCGTTCTTGGATGTTTTTCCCATGCTTTGTTCTTGTTACGACCCATAGGTCTTGTTAGCCTTTGGTTGTTGTACTTGTTTCCAGGCCTTGGGATCGTAGGATGGAATGATGTTGTTAACATGCTTGTTGCTCTGTAGACTATTTAGACATGTATCTCTATATGTGTACTTTAGTTATACATGTATCTCTATAGGTGTACTATGGCCTTATAGCATTGATATTCACTAACTGGCATGGGACTATGAGAACCTGGTGCTATAGACTATAAGGGATAGACTATGCAAGGTTCCCAGGAAGTCTTAGATATTATAGACTATATGGGGATAGACCTAGTGAGCTTCCTCAGAGAGTCTTGGACATTATATACTACATGGTATAGATTGAGTGAGCTTCTCAGAGATTCTTAGTTATTATAGACTATAGGAGGATAGACTGAGTGAGCTTACTCAGAGAGTCTTTACCTTGTTTGAATGTCTTTAAAACCTTAACCGTCTAGAGGAGGAATTGACCGAGTGAGCTTCCTTAGAGATTCTGTGGTATACGTAAGGCTATAGGAGGATTGACAGAGTGAGCTTCCTTAGATAGTCTCTACACCTTGGGGCCAAGAGGGTTCGATAGTGTGATCTCCCTTAGAGAGTCCCTGACTACCCTAGACTATAATGAGAATTGACCGAGTGAGCTTCCCTAGAGAGTCTTATAATTTGTTTATGACCAAACCAGAGGGGTTAGGATAAGTGCACTTCCCATAGGGTTGTGGTAATTCTTGGTTAGGACCAGAGGGGTTAGTTTTGAGTACTTCCCCGAGGGGTTCCTATTATGTTTAGCTGTTGGTTTCACTGCTGCTTGTGATTCTATGGATTGATTACTGTTGTGTATCATCCTGTTTACTACTTACTGATTTCTGTCTATTGTTGCCTCTACTGTTTTCTGGTTACTGTAATATTACCTTCCATATACTAAATGACTATTAGGCACAGATCATCGGGTGGTTGCCTACTAGGATATAGTCTCACACCCAGTTTGGGTCATGCTTTTGGGCCCAAAAATACTATATTGATGTAGGTAGAGACAAGGGAAAGCGCCCTTTGACTTCTTGTACATGATTTCTTGGAGCAGGAGATCACGGGACCAAGCTTTGGCTTATGATTCTGAAGAACTGTTTACATTCTTTTGTGTTTTTTTGGGTGATATTGTTTAGTTCATCATTGTGACTTGTTTGGATTCTTTCCTAGATATGTATCATGCATTATTACATATATATACATATGTGCTCCAGTTGTTAGCTGATTTAGTTTTCTGCAACATATTATTGTTAGTTATTTACTACTTCTACTCTTGCATGTTTATTTACATCTGTTGTGCACTCTTCCAATGAGGGAATAGTTTCCCCACTATCACACCTAAGGCCCTCTCTTCTAGTCGGAAGCCTCTGGCGTTTGGGGAAATGAGCATGAGGCCATGTGACCAACCGGGTATGGGGAACCTCTTGGTGGCTTCTGGAACCAAAACGTTACAAAGTGGTATTAGAGGAATTTGTTTCTCTTGATTTTATGTTTAGAGCCTTTAGCCTGGGATAGGATGGATACGGTACTTGGTAATAATCTATTCCTAGGAGTAGCTAACCCGTGCACAGGGAAAAGCCATTCTACCTTGTTTATTGCAGTTTTCTGGTTTTTAGATTTTAAAGTTGATATGATTTCACCTAGAGTGATTCAAATGACTTCTGTTGTTATTGTTGTTGCTTTTATGGTTCTATTTCTATCACAACCCAATTAGATAAGGGTATGCCATCTCATGCATCATATAGGCACTTTTTAGAAATCACATGCCATGCATTCCTGCCATGCCATCTTGGATGCATTAGCAATTGCATGCTATTGTGATAGACCTTTTGTAGATTATGCATGCTGTTTTGATAGATGATGTGATAGAATATCTTTTATTTAATAGAGGATTGGTTGCATTGTACCTTGCTTAGATGAATTCCATTTTTTTCATGAGTTGTTATGGGCCCTCTTGAATCAGTGATTGGCGAATCATTGACCTGTTTTCCATATATATGATTTTATTGGATTCCAAGCATTGATTCGTGTGGAGTATGGTGCCTCACAGATCGAAATTTGGCACCTCCATGCCTTGTTTTTTTGTGGTTCTGGGTTTCGATGCAGTTTCTGTACTACTTCCTGGAAAAACACAGAATACACGACGTGTACTTTAGGACTACACGTCGTGTAGTTTCAGACCGTGTCACTGACTGTGTGAGAAAGAACACGGGGTTGAGGGAATGTCTAGATAAACATGCCGTGTAGTTTTTATACACGATGTGTAGTATAGAACCGTGTACCTGGACGTGTCACTAACCACATGGGCCAGGGAAACTCGTGCAGGACACACCGTGTTGGTAAATAACACGCCGTGTAGTTTTTTTCCAGGTACCCGGCCATGTCACTAATAACACGGGTCGGTGTTACCTTCCCCGATACACGCCGTGTTTTTATGGAACACGCTATGTATAGGTCAGCCGTGTATCCGGCCGTGTGACTAACAACACGGGTCGCCGAAACCTTGTCCACTACACGCCATGTCCACAAGGAACACACCGTGTAGTCTCAGTTGAAGAAGACCATGTGGGTTCGCCGTGTAAAGAGACTCGGTCATGGGATAGAGATCAAGTAACACCATGTGTGGGAATAAAACGCCCTGTAGTTTTGGTTGTTACACAACCAGAGGTGGTAGGAGTACACGCCCATGTCTTTGGTTTAAGTGAACACGTCGTGTAGTTTTTATACGCGTCTTGTAGTCTTGTTTTGTAAACTTTAATGTTTCCTCCTCCTGTTCTTATTTTGTACTCTTGTGTTCTATGTCATTGATAATCGTGATCCGAGGTGTGCTTTTGATCATTTCAGAGCTATGCCTCTGAAACGTCCTCCGGTTATACGTCAGCTATCATACGGTGATCAGACAAAGGATACTGTCGACCAAATACCTCCTACATATCCTCCTGCTATGCTAGCCTTGGAACCTAAAGTAATACCCGTCGCAGGCACTGATGCATAGTTCACGGATGACTTCTTATAGATGATGCAGACCTTTCAAGGAGTGTCGCCTCCTACCCTGTGGATGGCCAAATTGACACAGGTCTTTCAGTAGAATCACCCTCCTACTTTCTCATGGGATGGAGGGCCCCAGGCTGCAGAGTCATGGTTAGAGGCCACACTGACAATCCTTGAACATCTGCAGATACCCCCAGAGAAAAGGGTAATGATCGCTACTTATATGTTCTGTGACACCGCCAAGGGTTGGTGGGAGGTGATCTCGTAGTCAGGGCGCTAGCAGTGTATTTCTTGGGATGAGTTCCACCACACCTTCTATGACTACTTTTACCCAGAGTCCTTGAGGGTCGACCAAGCTCTGCAGTTTATGAGTCTCCAGGAGGGTACACTATCTGTTATAGAGTTCTCATATCTCTTTACCTAGCTGCATCTTTTCACGTCGATTCCAACAAGTGATGAGTTGTTCCTTGCTAGGAAGTTCGAGCACAGTCTCAGGAAGAAGATCTGTTCCCAGGTGAATATCTTTTGGTTGACTTTGATATCCTCTATCGACATCTAGGCACTAGTAACTGAGTGCAACCTGAGGGATTCTGGAGCAGTAAGCCAGTGCGGTTCGACATCTAGATCAGGTGTTCCTCCTATGTATAGTAAGAAGATCTGTAGAGAGTCTTCTCGGCGAGATCATAGCAGGAAGAATATATCTTCGGGTAGCCAGGTCGTATGAAACCAGTGCGGTAGGAGTGGGCATACTAGGCCTCAGAGTCAGAGAGATATGATGGAGTGCCGATCCTGTGGCAAGATGTTCCATCTTCAAAGTTTTTGTCAGATCATCTCACCTTCACCTGGTGGTAGGGGTTCGTCTATGACCCCGCGTTCAGGAGATGCTTTGCCAGTTTTTCACCAGTCTGGGAAATGAAGTTATTCCAGCCATTTGGGCCGAGGTGGAGGTCGCGGTCGTGGTGGTTAGTCATGAGGTTACCAGTGACAGTAGAGTGGATCAGCTCAGATTGGTCAGCCAGGGGAACAGGGCCACTGTACAGGCCAGAATTTTTCCATGGAGTAGACCTACTAGGAGCAGGATCTTGGCCATTCTACAGTTTGAGGTACTATCCTAGTAGCCTAAGTTTTATATTCATCACTTTTAGATAATGGTTCTTCTCATAGTTTAATCTCTATTGCTGTTGTGGATAGCCTTGGGCTCTGAATCTTTTCGTTTGTCGACATGTTGACCCATGACACGCTGTTGGGAATGAGGACATCTAGCATTCGTCAGTGCAGAGAGTGTCCTCTTGAGTTTGCAGGGTGTCATTTCATATGGGACCTCTATGTCCTAGAGATGAGGGGCTATGACGTCATTCGCAGGATGGACTTATTGGTTTCCTTATAGGAATTTGTCGATTGCAATCATCGCAGGGTGAGTTTCGTATCACCAGAGGGTAGATCTTTCCATCATAGAGGTGAGTGGGATGCACAGGCGGGTAGATCTAGTCTAGAGCATCATGGGATAGGAGGAGTTATTTCCCAGATTCCTGTCTATATCTGGATGACTAGGGCTTCACAGTTATGCTTTCCTCCTGTGGTGGATCGTTTTAGGGATTTCTTTCCAAAATAATTTTCAGGTTTTCCTCTAGAGCGTGAGGTAATATTCTCAATTGAGCACGTGCTAGGAGCGGCACTAGTGACCATTACTCTTTATAGGATGGCTACAACTGAGTTGCTGGAGCTCAAGAAGGAGTTGGAAGAGTTGCATGAAATGGGTATCATCTGACCCAACACTTCTCCTTGGGGTTCACCTGTCTTGTTTGCGAAAAAGGCAGACGGCACCCTTCGGCTTTGTGTCGATTATTGGAAGCTGAAACTGTAACACCCGATACTTTTATGAGAAATATTTTATTATATATATAAATCATCAAAGTAACCTTTCACTACACATAACACAATCTTGGCTTGTTTTACACGCAATCGCAACCTACCTCGATAGCTTGCATCGTACGCAATACCGAGTTTCACTAAACAACGATATGCTATTCAAATATTATTAAAACTAGCCATTATGAATAATAATACCCACTTTTTGGAATTTTTTAAATTTCAACATTCAAAATGGACTACATTTTTGGATTCGGAATATAGAAATTAGCCAGGGGTGATATTTTGGTATTTTTATGAAAACATTCAATTTTTGCTGAATAGAGAAAACACTGGGTTACTATTTAAAAACTGAATTTTTATTTAAATAATTATTTATTTTATTTAAATTTATTTTAGTTAAAAATTGATACATAATACCTATATAAGTTCAATGCAATTCACTGGAGTCATTTTATAATAATTTTTTATATAAAAATTTTATTGAACTTTTCACCGTCTTTTACGCACCTCCTAGGAGAATTTCCAAATTCACATAAAACATAATTTTACCGCTTCTGTGAGTGGAATTTAGAAAATCCGAGATACACGGTTAATATAAAGGACTAAAATGTGGTTCAATGAGATGAAAATAATTTTTGGTGAATAGTAACTTTTTACCTTTTCTTACCACGGTTAAAAGTAAATAGGGTAACTAAGGGTAAAAATGATAATATTATTACCCTAACACAGGTCCTAATTCTATTGGATAAGTGTAATTCGATCATAAAAAACCTTAGGAATAAAATATGACAGTTTAGGCCCACTTTAATTTGATTAGGACATTTAATATTAATTTATTTAAAGAAGGGTTAAAATAGTTAAAATCATTGTTTAATAAGTAAATCATTTTTAATATAGGGTTATACATAAGATAAATTAGACTAATAATATTCATTATAAATCCTAAAATATTTCCTACATAATGGTATATTATTTTTAATTTTTAGACTTTAAATAATATAATTTATTTATGACACAATGATGATGCAGTAATTATATTATTAATGAAATATTAACATAGTTGATGTTATAAATACCCAAAAAAATGTAATTTGAGACTATTTATGAATTACAAAAATTTTATATGTTAATATGAAATTTTAGTATTGATTTAATTAACTTTTTTCAAACTAGTATTTCTGTTATAATTATCACAAAAATCAATTACAAAATACTGTCAAAATTGACATAAAATAGTTTTTATAAAAAATATTATATTATTAATTATTATTTTATTCATAAAAATCTAAGGTTTGGCCAAATGATTCTGATAAGGTTATATATATTAATAATAATCACTTTGGGGTTCTTATGTCTTGTTTTAGTATGTTTATTAACCTTATAGTGTAAGAAAACAAGAAGACATGGTAAAAGTTAAAGTATCTAACTTAAAGTAAAATCTAAATGATAAGGTTAAAATAGATACCTAAACTAATCTAAATTCTCTTAGATGAGAGGATTTAGACCCATACCCACCTTATCTTCTAAATAAATCAATTTGGATCTATTAAAAATCGAATTTTACTTTATAATAAAATAATGTTTTTAGTTTTTCCAAAGGTACCCCTCTCCTCCCTTATAAAAGGGAACCTCCTCCCTCTGTTGCTCACACCCCATTGAGCCTTCAAGCTCGTCCAACCCCTGAAAAATTCTCTTCTCCACTTTCCTATCAACATCCTAGAGGTCTTGTTCTTCTTCAAAGACAAATTTTAGTTCTATTTTTGGTGGTCTCAAAGAGGTGCTTCAAAGAAGAGGTAATGTCCTTTACTGATTCTTTCAACTTTATTTCTTCTTCCACTTATACTTTTTAGTTGATTAATTATGAAGAAATAAAATAAGTATCACTAATATACTGATATGTTATTATAATTATGAAACAACCCTATTTCACTATCTATCCATCCTACGAAAAACGAAATCACCGTGCGTGCGTATGTACAGAATACCGTCTCCACACCGTGGTGTAATCTATTTTCCACCAACACTTTACATGGATGATTATAATGGTGTAAATAATAACTATATATGATTATTGTAAAGTGATATTGATTCTAAAATATTATTCATACACTCCAATACAATTCCACAATCATGGGAACGATATCATCGCTCATGCATACGTACGGAATACCGTCTCCACGATGTGATGCGACTCATTCTACATGATTTTCATTGCATAATGATTACATAAATAAATTGAGTGAATAAATATGATATTTATTACACTAATACAATTCTTTAAATGAGGTATCTATGACATAAAAAGAAGAATAATAATTTATTCGACAAAACACGTATAAGAACAAAAAGCAATAAACACTCGAATAACAAGTAACAATGAAATATTACTAATAAGAAGCTAAGAATATTACCATATATGATATCATAAAAATATGTATGATTCTGGAATAAGTCAATGACATTATTTAAATCATTGTACTGGAGGTTCGGACACTTACGAAGCAAATCAGACCTAAGTTAAGGGACAATCTTGCAATCTCAATTTTTATTCGAGGTTGTTTATACTTCAGAATTTACTAGGGAATATTTATCATCCACATAAATGTTTCCTCAATATGTAATATTATTTCCATACAACTACAATTGTTTAAATCCAATTTTACCCTTCGATGATTTTTTAGTAAAATATATGAAAGGAATCTTCTATCGTTTTTCGTACAAGGTACTTTTTGACTTTCCCGAAAAAAGTTCAAGAAAAATGTTTTTTAACATATATGGCATGAATGGATTATTAATACATTAATTCCAAGACGATTCCTTTAAAATTTTTCAAGTTTATTTTTAATCAACATCTTTTAGTTTAAAATTAAATGACATGTTAAGAAAGGAAAAATGATTTTTAAGTAGAAAGGATATTTTTCATAAGAATGGAGTTCAAGTGCTGTATCAAAATTATTTTCCATCTAAGATAATATAGGGTTTTGTTTCTATACCTATTATTACATTGATTTTTTTATGTTGTGGTGGAATTATTTTTATTTATTACATTGTCTTATATGAATTGTTTTACGATGTCACGATGTTTAAGAATCCCATTTTTATAAATGGGTTATGTAATGATGTATGATTTATGATTTTGTGGCACAGATAAGAATGGTATCATTATGAGATGGGTGGTACCTATATATCCTTACAATGGATTGGGTAAAGATTTATATCTCATGAGATAGACAGGGCTGGAATGGCAGGTTAAACTAGTTCAGTGAAACAGGACTGAAATGAGGAGTGAACTCGGTTCAGAAATGAACTTTGTCCGCTAAGATAGTCTTGGATATGAGTCTTGACTAATAAGATATGATTATCTATGATTATTTTTGTATGCCACAAAGTTTCATGTTTTATGTTATGATTTTTGGGATTACATCTCACTACTATGATTTATCCCATGTTATGAAATTATGATCTCTTTTACAGGTTATGATTTCAAAAATGTTATGTTCTTATGAATATGATGTGATTGATATTTCCCATGTTTACCTTTACTGAGCATTTGTGCTCACCATTTTATATGTTTTTATTCCCTAGGTAAAGAATAAGGTTATTAAGTAGGATATTCCAAAAAGGGACTCTAGATATGAAGAAAAAAATTGGGAGACAATGTAGATGCTTTATGAACCATTTGTTTATGTTTCCCAGTTTCTAAAGACAATATACCTATACGGTCCATTCATGGTTTTGTTATATTTTGTAATAATTGTACTTAAATTTTGAAGTATTAACTATGTATGTAATTTATGGGTCATTATAGTTGGTATCAGAGAGAGTTTTGTCAACCTTTGGAAACTAGGATATGAAAGCCTTAGTAAAAAACCTAAGGATAAGTCTAAGCATAGAACAGATTCATAGTGCTTTAAAAATGGCCATGAAATACCTATTATAAGACCTTAACTATGAAATTTTATTCTTGATTATGTGTTTTTCCTATTATTATTAGTGTTTCTCGCACTATTCTTCTTGGTTTTAGTCAATGGCTGGAACCCGAAGGAACTGTGTTAATGCGGAATGCGACAGACAATGCAATGATTTTCCTCCGGAGGAGCCAAACGTTATGGGAGATGGAATGAAAAATCATGTAGCCATTCTCACACAACTTTCTCAAGCTATGAATCATGCATGACTTCGAAACGGGCAAAGGAAGGAGAAACATTCTGTTGAATCCTTCATGAGGCAGTGTCCACCCTCATTCAGCGGGTCTACTGATCCATTAGTGGCGGATCAATGGATCAGTACCACTGAAATGATATTTTCAGTTCTTCAATGTTCTGAACATGATAAATTCATCTAATTAGTGTATCGTTTGGAAGGAGATGTTGATCAATGGTGTAATATTATTAAGAATATGAGGAAAATGGATGAAATTGAGTCCATGGAATGGGACGAGTTCAAGAACTTATTTTTCAATAAGTACATCCCTTGTATTCTTCGAACAAAGATGGAGAAGGAGTTTCTTAAACTAAAGAAAAAGTATGATGAATCTGTTGGTACCTATGAATCAAATTTTACAAGACTTTAAAGGTACGCTTCTGTTATTATTATCCAACCTGAGATTAAGATCGATCGATTCTATAGTGGCTTAAAACCAAGTATTCGAATGGAGTTATCCATAAGGGACATCAATATCTATGATAAAATCGTTCGATGTGCTATCAATGTTGAGATGGAGACTAGAGTAACCCATCAGTCATATGGGTTTGATAAGAATAGGAAAATGGAATTCAAAGGAAAACCTAAAGAGCACACTGAATAGAAAATGGGTTTTCCCTTATTCTCAAAGTGTGGAAAGAAACAAGGAGGTAGTTGTCTTAAAGTTAAGAGTAAATGTTTCAAATGTGGAAAGGAAGGTCATCGGGCATTTGAATTCGCAATGATGGGAAGAAGATTTCTAGTGATGCGAACAATGAAATGGCTACACAGAGTGAACCTCTAACACTTCAATGTTACAAGTGCAAGGAAATGTGGAATTATGCTAATCAATTCCCTAATCCAAGGGTTTTTTATGATGATCGATGTCAAAAAAAAATCTTAAGGCTAAAGACAACGGAATGTCACATGCAATTTCTCTCATCGATGTGGAGTACGATAACAAAGTGGTGAAAGTTACACTTACCATCCACTCTAAAGTATCAAATGTTTTATTTGATTCTATATCCACCCACTCTTTTATTTCTGAATAATTTTCTTAGGGTATCACCATATTACCTCAACAAATATATGTTGTGTTAGTTGTGACAACCCCGAATGGAACAACGGTCACATCAAAAGTTTATAATTCTTCTTTGATTGAAGTTTGTGGGAAAGTGCTTCTTGCAAATCTTGTGATCCTTCCAATAGTGGAATTTGATGTGATTCTTGGCATGGATTGGCTTTCTATATATGGATCTCATATCAATTTCCAATGAAGGGAATTCACATTTCATATTCCAGATCAATCTATGATCGTCTGTCGATGCAAGGATGAATGGAACCTTCCAGTGTAAATTTCTTTCATATTATGGGTATTGATTCCACTAAATGAGGGTTCTTTATCTCAAATGGTTGGAGAGAAACTCATTATTAAGAATATTCCCATTTTACGAGAGTTTGATGACGTCTTTCCAGGGGAATTTCTGGGTCTTCCACCAAATCATGAAGTCGATTTTTCAAATGAACTCGTAATAGGTGCTTTGCCTATTTCAAAGACACCTTATATAATGGCCCCAAATGAGTTGCAGGAATTGATGAAGCAGCTCAAAGATAATCATGATAAGGGATTCATACACCCCAGTGCATCACCTTGGGGAGCACCTGTTCTGTTTGTTAAGAAGAAAGATGGATCAATGAGACTCTACATTGATTATCGAGAACTTAACAAGATCACTATCAAGAATAAATATCCTCTCCCATGCATTGATGACTTATTTGACCAACTACGCGGAGCTCAATAATTTTCCAAGATTGATCTTTGTTAAGGGTATAATCAATTACGGTTCAAAAGAGAGGATATACCAAAGGCGAATTTTTGTACAAGGTATGGAAACTTGGAAATTATAGTGATTCCATTTGGTCTTAATAATTCCCCTGCTATCTTCATGGATCTGATGAATAGAGTCTTTAGAGACTATCTTGATTAGTTTGTGGTAGTCTTTATAGACGATATTCTTGACTATTCAAATTGTAAGGAAGAACATGAAGATCACTTGAGAATTATTTTGAAGACCCTGAGAAAGGAGAAGCTTTATTCCAAATTTACCAAGTGTGAATTTTGGATTCAAAAAGTTTCATTTTTGGGTCACATAATATCAAAAGAGGGGATATATGTGGATCCAGTAAAAACATAGGTTATCGAAATATAGTCGAGACCAACAACTGTAACTGAGATCCGAAGTTTTCATGGTTTGGCTGGATAGTGTTGACGTTTTGTGAATGATTTTTCACGATTATCTAATCCACTCACCAAGTTGACTCGGAAAGGAGTTAAGATTGTTTGGATGGTGGAATGGGAAGAGAATTTCAAGGAGTTAAGAATAATGTTATCTAGTGCACATGCGCTCACACTACGTTGTAGTGGAGAAAGTTTTGTGATCTACAATTATGCATACAAGAAGGGATTGGGGTGTGTTCTCATGAAAAACGATATGATGATTGTTTATGCCTAACGAAAGTTGAAAATCCATGAGCAAAATTACCCTACTCATGATTTAGAGTTAACTGCGGTAATCTTTGCATTAAAGATTTGGTGTCATTATCTATATGGAGAAAGATGTGATATTTATACTCATCATAAAAGTTTAAATTATTTTTTCACAAAAAAGGAGCTGAATATGCGCCAAAGAAGATGGTTGGAGCTGATTAAGGATTACAACTGCTTAATTCATTACCACCCTGGGAAAGAAAACAAGGTGGTAGATGCATTATGTCGACAAGACCATGCTAGCATATCCATGATGAGGATCACAAAATATCAAATATTTATGGATTTACAAAGGATGGATCTTGAAATTATAATGGAAGGGGAAAAATCATATCATTCTCAAATGAATGTTCAACCATATATACATGTGATGATTAAAGGGGCACATAAAGAAGATGTAGAGTTACAAAAGATGGTGAGAAATGTTCCTGAATTCATCCTTGATTGTGATGGAATAATAAGGTTTAGGAATCAGGTTTGTGTTCCTCCCATCCCAAAATTATAGAAGGAGAAGTTGGATGAGGCTCATAGTTCTTCATTATCAATTCATCCTGGAAGCACGAAGATGTATAGGGACCTGAAAGAGTACTTCTGGTGTGATGGCATGAAAAGTGATGTTTCTGAATATGTATCTCGATGCTTGGTTTGTCATCAAGATAAAGCTGAGAGACAGACGTCAAAGGGGATGTTACAACCATTACCCATACCAGAATGGAAATGGGAAAACATAACTATGGACTTTGCAACTGGACTTCCTAAAACATCCAAAGGCAATAATGCTATCTTGTTCATAGTTGATCGTGTTACAAAGTCGGCACACTTCATCGCTATTAGAGAAGATTTCTCTCTGGATCAGCTTTCCATGATATATGTGAAGGATGTGGTAAGATTCCATGGAGTACCACTTTCTATTATATCTGATCGGGATCCGAGGATAACCTCGAAATTCTGTCGAAGACTTCAGTATACTCTAGATACAAAGTTGAGTTTAAGCACTTCATATCATCCTCAGACAGACGGTCAGTCTGAGAGGACAATCCAAACTCTAAAAGATATGTTGAGAGCTTGCACTATGGATTTCAAAGGTGGTTGGGATCAACACCTAACCTTGGTGGAATTTTCTTATAATAATAGCTTTCATTCAAGTATTAAGATGGATCCTTATGAAGCTATTTATGGAATGAAATGCAGGACTCCAACTTGCTGGGATGAAGTTGGGGAAAGAAAGCTATTAGGACCTGATCCTGTTGATGAGATTGCAGAAAAGGTCAGATCTATTCAAAAACACATAAGAGTAGCTCAGAGTCGACAAAAAAAGTAATGCCAATAACCGAAGAAAATACCTAGAGTATTAAGTGGGTGATAAAGTGTTCTTACAAGTATCTCCTTGGAAGAGTGTAATGATATTAGGAAAGAAGGGAAAGTTGAGCCCTAGTTTTATTGCTCCTTTCGAAATATTGGATCGGGTTGGGAAGGTTGCTTACCGATTGGCGCTTCCACCGAATCTCTCTCAAATTCACGATGTGTTCCTTGTATCTCTCCTAAGAATGTAAATTCCTGATCCTTCACATGTACTCAGCTCAGAAGTTGTACTGCTGGAGCAAGATCGTTCTTATGAAGAACAGCCGATAGAGATTCTGGACCGTAGAGAAAAAGTCTTACGGAACAAGACCACTCACTTGATGGAAGTTTTATGGAGGAACCACCAATAATAAGAAGCTACATAGGAGCTTGAGGATATGATGAGGGAGAGGTATCCTTATCTGTTGGTTATAAAGTGATGAATTTTGAGGGAGAAATTCATTTTAAGGGGGGTAGAATGTAACACCCGAGACTTTTATGAGAAAAATTTTGTTTTTATGTTATATAAATCATCAAATGAATCTTTCACTACACACAAAACTAGCTTGGCTTGCTTTACATGCAATTGAAACCTTCCTCGATAGCTTGTGTCATACGCAAAACCGAGTTTCACTAAACAACGATATGCTATTAAAATATTATTAAAACTAGACGTTATAAATAGTAATATCCACTTTTTGGAATTTGGTAAATTTCATCTTTCAAAATGGACTACATTTTTGGATTCGAAATATCAAAATTATCCTAGGGTTAAATTTTGGTATTTTTCTGAATACTTTCAATTTTTTATGAATAGTGAAAACACTGGGTTACTATTTACAAACCAAATTTTTATTTAAATAATTATTTATATTATATCAATTTATTTTAGGTCAAAATTGATACATAATACCTATATAAGTTCAATTTAATTCATTAAAGTCATTTTATAAAAATTTTAGATATATAAAAATTTTATTGTACTTTTCACCGTCTTTTACCCACCTCCTAGGAAAATTTTCAAATTCACCTAAAACATAATTTTACCACTTCTGTGAGTGGAATTTCAAAAATCCGAGACACACTGTTAATATGAAGAACTAATATGTGGTTGAATGAGATGAAAATATTTTTTGGTGAATAGTAACGTTTTACCTTTTTTTACCACGGTTAAAAGTAAATAGGGTAATTAAGGGTAACAATGATATTATTATTACCCTAAAACATGTACTAATATTATTAGATAAGTGTAATTCGTCCAAAAACTACCTTAGGAATAAAATATGACCATTTAGGCCCACTTGGATTGTATTAGGACATTTAATATTAATTTATTTAAAGAAGGGTTAAAATAGTTAAAATCAACGTTTAATAAGTAAATCATTTTTAATATAGGGTTATACATAAGATAAATTCGACTATAATTATTAATTAGAAATATAAAAAGTTTTAATACATAATTTTAATTTATTTGTAATTTTTAGTGTTTAAATAATATAATTTATTTATGACACAATGATGATGCAGTAATTATATTATTAATTAAATATTGACATAATTGATGTTATAAATACACAAATAAATTTAATTTTATACTTTTTATGAATTCTAATAATTTTATATGTTAATATGACATGTTAGTATTGATTTAATTAACTTTGTTTGAACTAATATTTCTGTTATGATTTTCACAAAAATCAATTACCAAATAGTGTCAAAATTGACATAAAATAGTTTTTAAAACAAATATTATATTATTAATTGTTATTTTATTCCTAAAAATCTAAGGCTCTGAAAAATGACTAAGATAAGGTTTTATATATTAATAGTAAACAAATTGAGGTTCTTTTGGCTTGTTATAGTATGTTTATTAACCTTATAGTGTAAGAAAACAAGAAGACACGATAAAAGTTAAATTATCTATCTTAAAGTTAAATCTAAATGATAAGGTTAAAATAGATACCTAAACTTCTCTAAATTCTATTGGATGAGATACTTTCGACACATACCCACCTTAAATTTGAAATAAATCAATTTTGAGCTATTAAAACCCGAATATTACATTATAATAAAATAATTTTTTTAGTTTTTCCAAAGGTGCCCCTCTCCTCCCTTATAAAAGGGAACCTCCTACCTCTCTTCCTCACACCACTTTGAGCCTTCATGCTCGTCCAAACACTGCCAAATTCTCCTCTCCACTTCCCTAGAAACATCCTAGAGGTCTTTGTCTTCTTCAAAGACCAATTTTAGTTCCATAAGAGGAGGTCTCAAAGATGCGCTTCAAAGAAGAAGTAATGTCTGTTACCGATTCTTTCAACTTTATTTCTTCTTCCACTTATTATTATTTAGTTTTTTAATTATTAAGTAATAAAATCAGTATCACTAATATACTTATATATTATTCTAATTATTAAACATCCCTATTTCACCATCTATCAATCCTACAGAAAATGAAATCACCGCGCGTGTGTACGTACGGAATATCGTCTCCACGCCATGGTGTAATCTATTTTCCACCACCACCTTACATGGATGGGTATAATGGTGTAAATAATAACAATATATGATTATTATAAAGTAATATTTATTATGAAATATAATACATATACTCCAATACAATTCCACGATCATGGGAACGATATCATCGCTCGTGCGTACGTAGGGAATACAGTCTCCACGATGTGATGCGACTCGTTCTACATTATTTTCATTGCATAATGATTACCTAAATGAATTGAGTGAATAAATATGATATTTATTACACTAATACCATTCTGTAAATGAGGTATCTATAACATAAAAATAATAATAATAATTTATTCGACAAAACACGCATAAGAACAAAAAGCAATAAACACCCGAATAATACGTAACAACGAAATATTACTAATAATGTGCTAACAATATGACCATATATGATATAATAAAAATAAGTATGATTCTGGAATAAGTCAATGACATTATTTAAATCATTATACAAGAGTTTCGGACACTTACTAAGCAAATCGGACCTAAAGTAAGGGACAATCTCGCAATCTCAATTTTTATCCGAGATTGTTGATACATCAGAATTTATTGGGGGATATTTATCATCCACATCCATCTTTACTCAATATGTAATATTATTTCCATCCACCTACAATTTTTTAAATCCAATTTTACCCTTCGGTTAGTTTTTATTAAAAGATATGAAAGGAATCTTTTGACGTTTTTCGTATGAGGTACTTTTTGACTTTTCCGAAAAAAGTACGAGAAGAATGTTTTTTAACTTATACGACATGAATGAATTTTTAAAACATTAATTCCAAGAAGATTCATTTAAAAGTTTTCAAGTTTATTTTTAATCAACTTATTTTAGTTTAAAATTTAATCACATGTTAAGAAATGAAAAAAAAATTGAAGTAAAAAGGATATTTTCCTCAAGAATGGAGTTCAAGTGCTGTATCAAAATTATTTTCCATCTAAGATAATATAGGGTTATATTTATATCCCTATTATTACATTGATTTGATTATTTTGTGATGGAATTATTTTTATGAATTCATTTGTCTTATATGAATTGTATTATGATGTCACAATGTTTAAGAATTGCATTTTTATTACATGGGTTATGCAATGATGTATGATTTATGATTTTCTGGCACACATAAGAATGGTATCATTATGAGATGTGTGGGACCTATATATCCCTCCAATGCATTGGGTAAAGATTTATATCTCATGAGATAGTCATGGATGGAATGTCAGGTTAAACTGGTTCAGTGAAACAGGACTGAAACGACGAGTGAACTCGGTTCAGAAATGGACTTTGTCCGCTAAGATAGTCTTGGATATGAGTCTTGACTACTATGAAATGATTCTCTATGATTATGTGTGTATGGGACAAAGTTTCATGTTTTATGTTATGATTATTGGGATTACATTTCACCACTATGATTTATCCCATGATATGAAATTATGATCTATTTTGCAGGTTAAGATTTCCAAAATGTTATGTTCTTATGAATATGATGTGATTTATATTTCTTTTGTTTACCCTTACCTAGCCTTTGAGGTCATCCTTTTGTATGTTTTCTTTCCCCAGGATAGGAATAAGGTTATTAAGTAGGATATTCTAAAAAGGGACTCTAGATATGATGAAATAAATGGGAGACAATGTAGATTCTTTATGAACCAGTTGATTATGATTCCCAGTTTCTAAAGACACTATTCCTATACTGTCCATTCATTGTTTTGTTATATTTTGTAATAAGTGTAAATCAATTTTGAAGTATTAACAATGTATGTAATGTATGGGTCGTTATAGAACCAGTTGACAGTCAAGAACCGATATCCCTTTCTTAGGATAGATGACCTCTTTGATCATCTTTGAGGAGCCCCGGAGTTCTCAAAGATCGATTTGGGGTCCAGTTATCATCATTTTCCTGTTAGACCATCATATATACATTTTACAGCCATCAAGAGCTGGTATGGTCTATACATGTATACAGTCATGTCGTTCGGTCTCACAAACGCACCAGCAATTTTTATGACACTGTTGAACTGAGTGTTCCATCCATACATAGATTCTTTTATGGTGGTTTTCATGGATGACATCTTGGTTTACTCTCACACTCGACACGACCATGTCGTACATCTTGAGATCGTTCTGAGTACCATGAGAGGAAATCAGTTATATCCTAAGCTCTCTAAATTCTACTTTTGGATGGATCATATTCAAATATAGGGTCACTTCATCTCAGAGACATGAGTATTAGTGGACCCAGAGAAAGTGAGAGCTGTAGTTTCCTAGGAGTAGCCGAAGAATGTCTTTGAGGTGCGGAGTATTCTAGGGCTAGTTGGATACTGTAGGATTTCCATACAAGAATTTTCATTCTTAGCAGCACCATAGGTAGGTCTGACTAAGAAGGGGCCAAATATTTTGTATTCAGATTCCAATGAGTCAGCTTTTCAGTTATGAATGGGAGGTTGACGTCAACACCGATACTAGATTTTCTAGAGCTGGGAAAGGGATATACTGTTTACTGTGATGCTTCAGGTATTGGGAAGGGAGTTGTGCTTATGTAGGGAGATAGAGTCGTTGCTTATGAGTCTCGACAGTTGAGTCCACACGAGAGTAACTACCCAACACTCGATATGGATTTGGAAGCTGTTGTTCATGCCTTACACTGTTGGATGCACTAACTTTTGGGAGAGAAATTTTTAGTTTTCACAGACCACAAGAGTCTCAAGTATATCATCACCCAACATGATCTGAATCTAAGACAGCACTGGTGGGTTGAGTATCTTCAGTCTTTTGACTTAAACCTCGCCTATATGTTGGGAAAGGGAAACGCAGTGGCTGATGCGTTGAGTAGGAGAACTCAGACTTAGGATGTTCAGGAGGCCAGTAGTGTGTGGAAGATTATGGCTCTATTCTATGAGATGCACATGGAGGTTCATGACATGCAGGGACAAATTTTCCTATCTTCTGTAGCTGTTACATATACACTTTTTGATCGGGTATGGATTAGGCAGCTATCAGACATAGAAGGATTAGTCCTGCAAGAGAGTGTGTCAGGAGAGAACCCTCTTTCTAGATGGACTATGGGAATGGATGAGATCTTTCATTTCCAGGGACACATATGGGTTCCAGTAGACATATGTGAGTAGCTGATGCGGGATTTTCATTCCTTATTTTGGGTAGTTCATCCTGGCGTCACCTAGATGTATCGTGATCTACACCACCAGTACTGGTGGCCAGGTATGAAGATAGATGTTTCTGGTTTTGTCATGATATGTTCTACTAATCAGCAGGTGAATGAAGATCATCAACGACCAGTAGGGCTTTTACAGCAGTTACCCATTCCCGAGTGGAAATGTAACGATGTCGTGATGGACTTTTTGACTGGGTTACCAAGGTCCCCTCAAGGGAGTGATGTTGTTGGGGTTGTCATACACAGTTTTACGAAGGTTTCTCACTTCTTTCCGATCATAGTGACCTTCATTGTTGATGAGTCGGGATGGTTGTACATCCAAGAGATTGTACGTCTATATGGAGTCCCACACACCATTATTTTAGACAGTGATGCACACATTACTTCTCAGTTCTGGCAGAGACTTCATAAGTCTCTGGGTACACAGTTAATTTTGAGTACAACATACCATCCTGAGACTGATGTCTAGTCCGAGCATATGATCCAGGTGCTTGAGGATATGCTCTATGCTTGCATTCTAGACTTGGGAGGTTCTTGGGGATTTAATATACCTCTTATGGAGTTTTCCTACAAAAACAGTTTCCAGGATACTATTCAAATGGTGCCTTATGAGGCATTCTACGGTAGGCCATGCTAATCACCTTTATGCTGGCTGGAGGCCGGAGAGGCAGCTTTACTGAGTCATCATCTTGTTCAGGAGACCATAGAGAAGATAGAGTTGATTCGGAAGAGGATGGATACAACATAGTCTCGGCAGAAGTCTTATGTTGATTAGCGGAGACGACCTCTAGAGTTTGAGGTCAAGGATAAGGTTTTCCAACATGTAGCACCGAGGTTGGGACACAAGAGGATTCTAATATTGGGTAAGCTTTCACCACTGTACGTCGGGCCGTATGTGGTGTTGGAGAGAGTTGGGCCGGTTTCCTATTCGTTGCAGTTACCTCAGAGGTATTGGGATATTCACGACGTCTTCCACGTTTCTCACCTCCGACATTACTTTTCGGACCCGTCTCATGTCTTTCAACCCGAGGAGGTTGAGCTTGAAGCGGATGCGTCGTTTGAAGAGCATTACATCCAGATTGTCTATAACAGTACGAAGGTTCTTTGTGGTCGGTCTGTTCAACTAGTATGGGTGCAATGGCAACACAGACGAGTACTGGATGAGACTTGGTAGCGGGAGGCTGATGTACAATCGCAGGGGATGGGGATGTTCATGGTTTCTTCTTCTACGCCTCTCTAGGGAAATTGGGGGATGAATTTCTTTAAGGGGGGAAGCTTGTAAGATCTCAGATCATCATTTCAGGAATGTATTTCCTTTTCTTGTCTTTTTAGAGAAAAAAAATAGTTTCTGTAAATTTTTTATGTACATGTCGTGTACTTTATGACTACACACCATGTACTCCCTTGTCGGGCTAGGCCTTATTCTGTCCATGTCCGGGTCACACACACGGTGTGTAGGGGTGAATTAGAGGCCGCTTAAAGTGGAGTACGGAAAATTAGAGTACACGCGATGTACTAAATAAGTGCACGCTGTGTATTTTATTTTTTTCATTAAGCGGACCGGGGTCACGCCATATCGACAGAACCGTCTTCTTCTAGGTCTCATTCTACCGAGATATGCCGTATGGCTGCGGAACTTCTTTGAATCACCAAGCCTTCATCCACTCTTAGAATCGACCGCCGTCGATTGCATTGGAACGGTAGCGTTGAGTTCATCCTTCTCCTAGAGCCTCGTTTTCCAATTCCACCTCTTTCTTATGATATCATGGGTTAAACTTTTTGTGTGTTTTCATAGATTTGCACCATTTAGAGAATAATCATGCCTCGCAGTTCAAGTATATCGATCTCTTAGGATCAAGGTAGGTGTTTTGCCTTGCCTTTTGATGTCTTTGAGTTTTATGTGCAAATTCCACCAATACCCATGAACGGGGTATTGCGTGTTTACCTTTTTTCCCTTTTCGTTATTATGTCCTTGCTTGAAAGCTTGTGTAGAGGTAAATTGATCATGCTTGTTGGTAATTTTCATGCTTGGATGTTTTTCAAATGCTTTGTTATTGTTACGACCTTTGGGTCTTGTTAGCCTTTGGCCATTGTACTTGTTTCCATGCCTTATCATCATAGGAAGGAATGATGCTGTTAACATGCTTGTTTCTCTGTAGAATATTTAGCCACGTAGCTCTATAGGTGTAGTTTGGTTAGCCATGTAGCTCTATAGGTGTACTCTGGACTTATAGCATTAATATGCATTGACTGGCACTGAACTGTGAGAACTCGGTGCTATAGAATATAAGGGATAGACCGAGTGAGCTTCCCAAGATGTCATAGATATAATAGACTATAAGGGGATAGACCAAGTGAGATTCCTTAGAGAGACTTGGAAATTATAGAATATAGGGGATATACCGAGTGAGATTCACAGAGAGTCTTAGTTATTATACACTATAGGTGGATAGACTAATAGAGATTCCTCATAGAGTCTTTACCTTGTTTGAATGTCCACAAAACCATCCCAGACTAGAGGAGGAAATGACCGAGTGAGTTTCCTCAGAGAGTCTATGGTATACCTAAGGCTATAATAGGATTGACCGAGTGAGCTTCCTCAGAGAGTCTCTAGACATTTGGGCCAAGAGAGTTAGACCACGTGATCTCCCTCAGAGAGTCCCTGACTACCGTAGACTATAAAGGGGAATTGACTGAGTGAGCTTCCACAGAGAGTCTTATAATTTCGTATGACCAAACCAGAGGGGTTAGGCTGAGTGCACTACCTAGAGGGTTGTGATACTTCTTGGATAGGATCAGAGGGTTTTTTGGTTTTGATTACCTCCTAGATGGGTTCTTGTTATGTTTAGATATTTTTTTCACTACTGCTTGTTGTTCTGTGGATTGATTAATATTGTGTATCATATTATTTACTACTTACTGATTTCCGCATGTTGTTTCTACTACTGTTTACTTCTTATTGCACTATTACCTACCATATACTCACTGACTGTTAGGCATAGATCTTCTGGTGGTTGCCTACTAGGATTTAGTCTCACACCCTATTTGGGTCCTGCTTTTGGGCTCAAACAGACTATGTTGTTGTAGTTATAGTCAAGGGAAAGCTAACTTTTACTTCTGGTACTTGATTTTGTGGAGTAAGAGAGCATGGGACCATGCTTTGTCTTGTGATGCTGAGGAGCTGTTTACTTTCTTTTATACTTGTTTTGGTACTATTGTTTTGTTCATCATTGTGACTTGTAAGGCTGCATTCCTAGATATGTATCATGCATCATCTCATATATATTCATATGTGCCCCAATTGTTTTCTGATTTAGTTTTCTGCTGTGTATTATTGTTATTTATTTACTGCTTTCACTCCTACATGTTTATTTACTTCCGATGTGTACTTTTCCAATGAGGGAACAGTTTCCCCACTATCACACCCAAGGCCCTCACTGCTAGTCGGTAGCCTCTAGCATTTTGGAAAATGCGCTTGAGGCCATGTGACCAACCAGGTATGGGGCACCTCTGGGTGGCTTCCTGAACTGGGAAGTTACAGAACTCTATGTATTATGTAATTATGGTATTTGGTATAGACCATAAATTATGTAAATAATGTAATTTAAAATATTTTGGTCAAAATATTTATTTTCCATGGTACTTTGATATCACTTACCTTTGACTAAATACATAATCTATAGTTATTTGGATCAGGATCAATGGATTATTAGATATAAATTATATTTTTTTGTTGTCTTACATTCTCATATGCATATTCCCTTCTTATACACATTTATGATCTTATTTTTTTATCTTGTATTCTTCCCTTTTAATTTCTGCTCACCCCAACTAATGTTTCCTTTTTTATGGGTAATGATGTAAAATAACACTTGTGGTATGATTTTACTATTATACTATATGATAAATGAATTTGAGATGTTTAAGACTTGTTTTGGAATAGTCAATCACTTATAAAGTGAGATGTAATATCTTTGGTTTAAATTGCATGGGGTTTTAAGAAATTTGTTTTCCTATATCTCTAAAACTATAACCAAATATGATCTTTAATATATAATTTAATATAAATTTTTTGATGTGTCATGTAATTATATTGTGTCAATTATAGTTTAATATAAATGTCATATAATATATTTATATGTTCTAAATATTTATAATTGTATTAATCCTCAGACATATAAAAGATAACCTTCAATCATAACTCATTCTCACACATTGATCAATTTTAATCAACAAAACCCATCAAAAAGACGTTATTAGTATCCCTCTTCATGTCCAAGAGGTTATGGTTTCATGAAAATATCTATCTATTAAGGATTAATGATTGATTGAATGGACGTTTTTTCTTTTATGTGGTATACATATTAACGAAATATTTCATATTAATTTCTTTTTATATGCTTATAAAATCCTGATAAACCAAGATAATATAATAATATCTATATTTTACATTTACTAAAATGTTATTTTGATGAAAAACTCTTTTTCATATACCTTTTCATCCTATGGGAAACGTTAACATTTCTTGTCCTTTTGTGTATACTACTAACTCCATGATTAAATGTGTTCCATTTTTCATTTATGGATCATGTTTATTTTATGATAACATGTTTTTTGGGAGTGAAAATGTGAAGAAATATATATTTCAGGTTTAGAATTATCATGAATTGTAAAATTCACTTTTCCCCTAGAAAAATATTGATAATTATTTGACCACAGTGTTAGTCATTGTATTTGGTGTCAACTGTAGGATATGAGTTATATGGAATTATAAATTTTTCAAATTCTTCAAAAATAATTAGTATTTAATATTTATTTAATGAAAATAAATTATCCATAAATATTAAATTTGTGATATCTTTTGAAGGGTGAATCTTATTCATATTCTATATATATGCTAGTGTTTAGAATAGTGGGGGGTAACACACATGTTATATAGTATTTTAATTTGAAGGGTATAGTTTCATATCACTTTTGAATTTATTTTCCTCTTTTCTTATAATTTTATTTATCCATATTCCATTATCCTTCTAAATTTTGAAAACCAATCATCACTATGGGATATTCCCATCACTAAAAAAATTATGGGATATATGATAGGGAGAGATATATGGTGAGGGAGAGCGAAGGATAGTAGTGTTTACATATAGCTCAGTATGAGTCAAGTCATCATATGAAAAATATACTATAGTGATATGTATTAGGATTATTCCAATTCATCTCAGCAATAGTAATTTTTTATATTATTTTTGTAAATAACTATAAATTTACATATTTATTTTCTTTATTCTTGATATTTATTTCTTCGTACACAATAGAGTTCTATTTGGGATTATTTACTGTAAAATTGGGGTTTTAGGAGCATCAATGATCAATTTGAGAATGTTCTTGAAACCAAATGTTATGTTATCTCGTTATCTTGTCACCTAATGAAATTTTATTTGAGATTATTTTATGAAAAATTGGGGTTTTTGGAGTATCAAAAGTTATTTTGGGATAGAAAACGAGATAACATAACATGTGCATTCAATAAAATTATCAATATGTTCATCCTATTTAGTGATGGTAGATTTTTATAACAATATCAAAATTACTCTAGGTACATTTCATATATTATGATATGGACATATGGTTGGGTACTTTGGAAAAAAAACATCTTGTAAGGGGGACATTGTCATGTCATGTCTCATTTCTAGAACCCATGTATATCATTGTTCCATAGTAGTAATGAACATGAACTTATTAATACGGAATGATTCATCTAAGGATCTAAATTGGGGTCTTAAGTGATATAGATAGAGTATTTCATGATTTTTTGACATCACCGTGGATGCCTAGTGTAATATGAGATATGGTTTTTGAGACACAAAATGAAAACCTAGCTTGGTGGGATTTGACCATGGGTATCTATGGAATCTATATATTCCATTGCTTCTTAGGATTAATTTCCATTAAATCATATAAGCACATAATATTTTGGGATTTTTATGATCACTAATGTTATAATTTTTATGATGAGATTCCAATGTCGCCCCTAAGATCCATCAATTCATTTCTTATAAAATTATAAATTCCTGAATGTGTTGAACATGATTCTTGGGATTGAGGTGATTAGAAATGTGATATTTGTAATGAAATATTACAAAATAATTTCCTTGGATAATCGTGATTCAGATTTGACCCATTATTTATAAATGGAGTTTGGACTGATTCACTGGACCCCAAGAATTTGGTTGTTGAACTATTCATGTTGAGTTATAGGTCATTTAAAACTGATGATTGTGTATTCTTCCAATACATGGTAAGATACAATATTTATAAATATGCATGGTATTTGAGACATACTAATAGATATACTAACACCTGATAATGTATGCATACTCAATTGATGTCTCTAACCAAAGGATTGATTTTGTATTTTTTGTTTTATATATTATTTTAGTAATCTTGGGATAATCTTGGAATATTGTATGAGAATTATCAATTAAAAGTAGGTGATAAGGTAACCAATATAGTTCCATAATGAGTTTCAGTTCATACCCCCATACATGAACCATGATGTCGGTGTATAAAGTATGTCTTATATTGGATGAGCTTGGATACATGGATGATAGGTCAGAGGTCCTCTGTTTCATTGACCAGTGGAGATTCTTGTTTGGATTCTTATGATCATGATGGAGAATCATGATATATCTTTGGAGATAGGGTATATAGCATGGATATGAGTGATAATAGAGCCTTTGTCTTTAATTTCTCTTGTCGTATAATATATGTGTCTGACTAAGTGGAATAATATCAGTTATATATTGGTAATGGTTATTTATGACTTACTTTATTTCAGTCATTATAAATTTTGATTATATTTATTTCTTCTAATTCAGTGAATTATTTGGATGCGATATTTATTATTTTTTAAATATGTTTTCAAAATAAGAAAAATAGTGTATATTCTCCCAACTATACCTCATAAGACCCATACATCTTGTCGGAATTCTATGGAATACAAGACGGAATACTAGAGGTAATGTAGTGAAAAGGATTGGGGAACCCATCCACTAGCCTCTAGCACATGACATTTGTTTTATAATAATTTTTATTCACATTCTATATTTGAATATTACCATTTTTTAGATTTATGTTGTGGACTATTGACGATATGTTTGATATTATTTTGAATTCATGTGATAGACATGATATTTAGGGTTTATGATTTATTCTATATTTATTTATATTCACTCAATGAAATGAATCTAATAAATGAATTATGATCTTGTCGTGTTGAGGAAATAGTCCTCCCATCACTAATGATTTGACAAGTATGATCCATAGGACTTGTATTCCTTCATATTTATTATTTTTATCCATAATTTTATTATAAATTGTTTAAATTTTTATAATTTCTCAAATGACATATTCTTATAATTACCGGCAGAATTCTACATAGCATGGCTAGACATTATAAAAATTTCCTTCTGATGGTAGATTATATAGATATTTGGTGAGATAATAGTGACTATGATGAAACAAACTCTTAGTGTATCAGAAATTAAATTACCCTGATAGGTAAATGTTTGAATTTGATTCCATTTAATGAAACCCATTGTGGATCATTTTCATATTCCTTTGGTAAAATAATTTTTTATTAAAGTATATTTATAACATTCTCATATATAGTGGAATATAATTTTACATATTTGAGCATGTTTTGTGTTTACATTGAAACATATCATCTTAATGATATCCTTTTTTAGGGAATGATTCAACTATAAAGATGAGTTTCTTTATTTAGTCAGATGTTATTTGGGTGGATTCATAGTTGGAATTAATTCATGGTTAGGCTGATAGTATTAGAATGGTATTACATTTGTTCATATATGCCCATTGAGAGGGTGTTTCTATTGTCAGATTCCATGGTTTATTTATATGCAATCATGATTGATATTGTTTGACAAACAAACATTCATGAGACTGTAAATTGTTTATATTAGGGTGACCTAGAGATATTTATATTTGACTCTGGGGTTAGTGAGTTAAGTTTTCCCAATAATTGAGGGAAACCTGTTTGTGGGTTCATCTTTGGTTTTTAGTTTCCGTAAAGGTGGTAGATATCAGTATATTATATCATCATATGTCGATGCACATAGAGTTCCCCATAATTTATTTTATGGGAATTATGATTCCAAAGATTTATATTTTCTTAGAAGTAATGTTATTGGAAGTAATACTCAATGTGTGTAACCATGAGTGCCTTAATATTGAGTCGAGAGTGTTAGGAAATGACTTGTTAAGTGTATGGTTATATTTGTAATGAGTACATTACTATTAATTGAGAGAGAAAGGGTATTCATATTACAAGAAAAAAAACAGATTGTTTCTAAGTATTTGTTTTTTTGGGAACTGATATATGATATATTTTTGGTGATGGGTGTTGAGGCTTAAATATCTTGTTTGAAGTGACATAAATGATGTGAATGGTTAGTAGTTCATCCACATTAAAAAATATCCATGAATGATGGTTCATTTTAATAGGATAGTTGATGATTTGTTCATTCATAGTCACTTTTAAATAGGCAATATTGTGGCATCTTTTAAAAACCCTAGTTTTAAAAGATAAAATTCATATTAGTATCATATATTAAATGCAACACCAATCATAGGAGATAATGTCGTATCATGAGATATAAAAGGTTTAAAATTGTATTAAATTGTGTATATAAAGAACAATAAAAATCCATGAAGAGAATGTAACACCCCAAGAAAATATTATTTTTTAAATTAAATTAATCCTTTTGCTTTCGTTCACTACACACAACCCAATTAATTAATAAAATTGTTTGATATCATACATAATTGATTACATTGAGCATCAAAAAACTGTGGAATATTACTTAAATATACTAATTATAACATATTTCTTAAATTGGTGGGTATAAATAGGATTAACCAAATTATGATATATGTATATATATATAATGTATATACTCAATATAAATTAATTCATCAATTCTTCTGAAATAGGTACATACTTTATAGAAAATTTATTTTATTATTCAGAAATAAGTTTTCCTTAAAAATATTTTTATTGAGAAAATATTATACTGAAACTAAAAACAAGATATATATTTAATTTTACAAATGAAATATAATTTTTTAATTCATAATATCAAAAAAAGATAGGATTGTTTTTTAATTTTTTTAAAAACATTTATTTTGTGGTGAATAATGAAATATATCAGTTTTATTCAAAACTATATTTTTATTTCAACTATGTACAAATTTGAGTTATATATAAAAATAAAATAAAATTAAAATTAGTAAGACAATTTTATTATATTCTAATAATTTTCATTGGAATCAATTTCTTTATTGAATTTTGTATACAAACATTTTTATACATAAAAAGAAAATTTTTTAGAAAAAAAAGTTTTCCATTATGGTTTTCTGTTTAAATTTTTAATTAAATTCATCCACATTTTTTATGTATTTTACCAAATTGATTCCATATTTATATTTATGATTTTAAAATTTATTAAATAGTTTCCTTTTTTGGATCAAAATTAATATAAAAACATAGTAATTATTTTTACCATAGTAAAAGGTAAATCTTACAATTAATGCTAGAAATAAATATATGAGGAATATAAAATTAACCTTACAATTTTCTTAATATTATATTATGATTCCATTTCTTCCATAAACATATAATATTTGTTTTTAGGTAATTATCTGGCCATTTTCTAATGTTATGACATTTATAGTATTTTAATTCCTGAAAATTTAAAACATGTCACACACATTTTTTTAAATAATTATAAAATATGTATTATTGGATATCAAAATGATATGAGGAAATATACATATTATTTTGAAATAAAATATATTTATCTTACATGTGGTAATTCACCACTATTTGTTTGGAAGAATTAATTATCTTAAAATTTTATACAATACTAACATGGTAATTATTCAATTAATGGAAATAATGATATTTAAATTATTAAAACTAAAATATATTGATATGAAGAATATAAACCAAGAATTTAAATTATGAAAATAAAATTTTAGGTATATAATAATTTTTTGAATTATAATTTTTGTACTTAAATTATTAATGTAAATTAAATAAATAGTACTAAAAAATACAGTGTTGATATTTTATAATAAAAAATATTTTAATAAATGATATAAAATTTTAAAAAGATTATATTCATCCAAATTAATGGTATAAGGTTAATGAAATATGAAATTTTATATTTAGGGTAATTTTTGGATTTTATATTAAAAATATTGAACCATAGAAGGTCAATTATTTTAAATGTATGACAACCATCAAAATGATTATGGTGATTTTAAAATATAATGATAAGGGTGAAAAGGTATAAAAACATTTTCAAACTTTTTTGTAAGAAATTACGACCACATATGATCACATTATCTTATATAAATATATATATATGGTTTGTTTCATTTTTTCATAATAATTAATTTATATTAATTTTTTAATTTATTAAATTCCATGAAAGCCCTTCCCCTCAATTAAAAAATGGAACCACTTAAATTTTTTTATGCCACATTGTTCCATATATCTCAACAAAATATTGACCTAACTTTTTATAATTTAATATAAACATTTTTGATATACCAGACCTTCAAAAATATAGATCTTATATTCCATAGGTAATGATTTACGTCATTCCATAGAAGAATAAGTAATCATCATTTCCAACTCTTTCAAATTTATTTCATTTTATACATTCTCTTAGTGTGTTTCAAAAATTCTAAAATGAAAAAATATTACCTTAAATATAACAATATAATATTATGATGTTTTGAAAACAATCATTCGTATATTTTCTATCCCACTAAAATAAAAAACTTTGCTCTGGTATACATGAAACTAACTTTCTGCACATGGCGAGGTAATTATTTTTTCATCACCACTTTACATAGATGATTTTTAATATATTAAAAACGAATAAATATGACATATATTACTTAAATTATAATCGTAAAAATGTTAATTATTATTTATATTACTTTATTATAATTTTTTTAAAAGTTAATATAGCATTCAAGCATACGTACGACATAACATCTTCGTGAATGGTGTAATTAATTTTTATATCCCTATATATAAGAGATGACATTGAATATATATTATATTTATTCAAATTATAATACTCAATAGATTATAGAACCATGATTAATATACAAGTACAATAATAGTGAATCAAAACATACATGGAATACAAAGCAGTTAACCCCCCAGAAAATGATAATAGTAAACTAATCATTAATAAATATTTAATAAATTGTTATAAAATGATGAGATATGTAATTATAGATAATTTAATATAATTATAATAAATAAAAATTTAATATCAATATTTTTAGGGAATATTTTATGAATATCATACATGAGGTAAATGATTTTCATCTAACATTTACTTCTATTAGAAATATGTGATATTCACTAAATTTTTATTATTTATGGTATATATACTACCCCAATAAAATGGTATATAATTAATATATTTTAGTTTATGGTTTTAATGTTTCATTTGAATATGTTTAATTCATGGATCTTATATTACAAAATGAACACAATTTGTAAATAATTATTTCACAATTTCTTCAAAACTTGGGAATGTTTATTTTTATTTCACCTAAAATGAATATATCTCTGCCATTACATTTTTTTTCAAATAATGATTCTGAAAATTTGATTAATATTCGTATATTATTTTATAATTTCCATATCATCTATGTTATACTTTTTATAAAAATAATTATATACAAATTTACTTGGATTTTAATAATAATGTAATATTGACCATTCTAACAACCGTGTGAAAATCATTATTTATCTTACACAGTGTGAATATATTTTACCATTTTCATGATAGATAAAAGATATTTATATTAAAGTACATGATTAAATGTATGTTTTCAACATTTTTTTTATATTGTACATTGATATTTTTTTGTTTTCCAAAATTCTTTATATTAAATAATGGTATTTTCCTCCAAAAATATTACAGTAAAATCATTAAATTATTTTCATCTATTTCAAAATATTTTATATAATATTATATAAATGATATAAAGTAATGATACCATTCATCATATTTCATTTGATTGGTTTTCATTGGTTTGACAACGGATGTATTTGTTTTCTATATGACTAGTTCTTCCAATACATTTTCTTATTGATTTTTTAAGACATGATGATCTAGTTGCATTATATATTCATATAAGGAAGTTATTGGACATCATAAGTGATTGAAAAGGAATACAATATCACCATGATGAAGTAGTTAGTCTAATGAGACAAATGATCTTGTGTTTCAGATGAGGTCAAACCCATTTATTTAGATGTCATAGAAAAATGAATTTTGGGTATTTTAAAATGTTAGGGAAAAGTTGTTGAAACTATGTTTCATACTTTTTGAATTATATATTCCATCATTAGGAATTTATTTATTAATTTCCATGTGATTATTATATTATCTATAATATCCATGGATATGTTTGGAAATTATGATTTTATTTAAATTACTTATTTAATCATCCTTTTTCATGCAGCATTATTCTCATGTTTTTAAAATGGAATTATTATATATAAATTTCTATTCCATATTTTTTATGAATATTTATTCACAATATATTTTTTGTTGTATATATATTCTTACTATTTATATATTATCATCCCTTTCCTATGATTTTTTTCCAAGAATCTAGGTTGTATATTGTGATTAATATGAAGAGATATTTTAAAGGGAATATTGAGGTACTCATTGAAGATTCTATGTTGTAATAGAAGTTTTCAATTGTATGTGAAACCAATTAAAGTAACTAGTTTACCATGATGACTATATTATTCGGTCTATTGGGATTTGATTACTAGTACATAGAAATATTGTAACAATGTATACAAATACTCTAGGATTCTAGGATCAGGGTCTTTATCGTAGGTATCAAATGGAGATTAAAATAATCATTATGAACTAGATTTAGGAATACATATATTATGGAATATAACTATATAATATACATTGATAATAACGGTAGAGGAACATTAAAATGATTTTGTAAGATAGATATTATGTGTTACATATTTGAAATATAACATTCTCAATATATTAAATGTGGATGTGGTACTAGAAATGATTTACCTACGCAAAATAACACTATGAAATTACTATACATCTTGACTACATAATTTCCTAGAGTGATACAATGTTCCTTACATCGTACATGTTCAAGAAATATGAAGGGACATTTTTTGGTTTATTCATATTTTCATTAAAAACCATCCTGAATAATTAGAATAGACGATTCCCCTGAATAACATACGATGAAAAGATTGTGACATATAAGGGAAAAAAATTCATGATATTGAGATCCTATAAGTAATGTTTTATGACTCTGTGATTTCCCACTATGACTAATTTTTCTCACATTCGTTTTTTCCAGTATTATTCAATAGAATGAAAAAAGTAATTTTATTAACATTCAATGTGATAGGTAATCTATTGATGATAAACCATATTTTATTATTAATAGGGTGAAAGAAAATTTTCATTATACATATTAAGATATTAAGATATATGATTAAAAACTTGTGCCTTATCCAACTCTCAGAATAAAAAAATTATATAATTAAAAATTAACTAATGGAGTGAATAATGGATACCATGGTAAAAATAATGATAAATTTAATTCATGTAAAAAATTTGGAATTATACCATCATGATAGTGTCTAAAAGAAACCAAAATACGTTTTACATGGAGAATCAAAGGACTCCTAGTAACTAATTATTGAGAAAAATTAAAATTTATATTAATATGAAGGATAATAATAATGGTTTCCATAAATTATTCAAGAAAATTATATATCTTAATATTGGACTGTATTGGATTTATGAAAATTAATTTTTTAGGGGGGAAGATAATCAATTGAACTAAAACTGTTTTATGAGTAATTGTTATATTTCCTGTGATGGTGAATCCAAAAATGAAAGATGAAAGGAAGAGGGTGTTGAGGAATAATATGATGAATCATAGTTAATGATTTAATAATGATGAGGAATTATTAATTTTAATTTTTTTATATTAATGAATTATGTAATATAGGTTTTTTATCAATGAAGTTCTAGTTATAAGAATTATTAAATTTATAAATATATTATTGCAGTATGATTTTATTAAAAATATGAGAGAATGGGTTGAATCTAGCAGATTAACAGGAAATTTAATTTAGTGTTAGGAGGATATTTATGAAAGAAAACATGATCGATGGATGATAACTCTTAATATGTTATTGATTGATAGAAAAAATTATATTTATAATTTCATGGGATTTCATTGGAAACAATGAAATTGGTTAGTGATTTGATAGTATTATTTCTTTGATAGTGTTTACAACATGTTAAAAATTAAATATTGAATTAAATTAACCTTGGATTTTATTTTTGGAATAATTCATGTTTTCAATACGTTTTTAAGGTCCTCATTGTATTAACATATTTGTTATGTGATATTAGATGGTATATTATGTTATTTGGGGAATCTAATGTTAAGTTGATTTTGGAAATATAGTTACCATATTTCAAAATTTTCAGACATTTAATTTTGATAGACATATATTATATGTGTATTAATGTTAAATATTTATGAATTTGATTATGCTTGACTTTGGATATTTTTTGATAACTTTTGTAACCATTATTATCATTGAATATATATAAAGATAGGTTGAATAAATTGTCGTTATTTTGTTGATCTATTGACATATGAAATGTTAATTTTAGTTATTCCTGAATAAGCATTCCTATTGGATGTTATTTTCGTGGAGTATGACATGAAGTTTTAATTGATCAAAGCTCATGAAAAAGATGATATTGTGCCTATAAACAAAAAAGATATCAAGTCAATATGTTTCATTATATTGTTTAGCAGTAATTTTAATTGATTTCCTCGTGGATATGAAGATGATATTCAAATAGAAATGTTATTATGTTACCTTCATGTCCAAGAATCGATCACATTTTGACTCATCTTAGATTTATGGTTTTTTTGTTTAATTTCTTCTGATCATTCACTTTCTTTAGATCAATGTACTTTATCATCCTCCATCATTATTAAGGAATTACACATTTATTTCATTCCCATATATAAGAATCCCATATATGTTATCTTACATTTAAACCTCATAATGTGATAATATTTGATGCCCTACATACGATCCATTATCTCTAATCAAGAGAATGGTTTATTAGTCATTCTCATGATGTGGGTTTTAAAAAGTTATTTATCATATGAAAAAATTTTGATTATTGAGGGAATGGGTTAATATATAGGGCATAATTTATATATATAAGGGGGTATAATGTACAACCCTAATATATTAAAATATTAACATCTTATTCAAAAATATATATAACATGAAAAGTCAAGATTATTATAGAATGTGTGTCCCAATATTTAAAAAGGCACATCATACTCAATATCATAGATGAAACACAACAACAAAAATTGAAGAGAATGTAAAAAAAAATTAATGGGGTAATTTCATGAAATAATTTTTCCCTTTTATACGTTTTTGTAAGCACAACCCTGATATTTAAATAGATCCTTATCTTCTATAGTGTAATCCCCACGAATCATTTAACTTCAATGAATAATTGATATTATTGAATTATGAACATTATAACATAGATATTAAACATGTAGGTATTGTTATTATTTAAGGAATTATTATATACATACATAATGGGCCTACAATGAAAAAATTCAATGATTAATTATTATTACATAAGTAATCAATGTTTAGAAAAGTTATGTTATGTTTCAGAAATATGCATTCTTCAGAAAAAATTTTTATTGATATACTATTATAAATAAAATATATAATGTATGTAAATTATACATTAGGAAAATAATATAATTATTTATAGCCATCACTAAAAAATTTTATTTTCGAAAATATTTCCTTTTTTTAAATGATTTATTTTCTTGTGAATAATGAGCAATTTTAATTGAAGTCAATTTTTTTAGAACATTTAAAATTTATATTTTATTTAAAAATTGTATAATTATTATTTAAATTATATTTTTTTATGAAAAATAAAATTATGTTCATTTTAATCAATTTTATTCTTGAATTTCATCTAAAAAAAATTTCAGGAGTATTTTCATGAAAAAATATTTCATATTTTGTTTTTTCTATTGCATTTAAAAATAAATTATGCCACATCAATTATTATAATTTTTCAAAAAAATATATTGGGATTACATATAGATATTAAATATTTCACTTTTAATTTCTTCAATCACTCTAGTAACCTTAACAATTTGTGTATCCACGGTAAAGTGGAATTAAGGTAATTAAACATAAATATTAATTGATATAGACTAATATATCACCATAAAACATTCATAAATATTATTTTGTTATCCCATTTCATCCAAACATATCCACTATTCTGTTATATATAATTTTATCATCGTTTGAAAGAGATTATTAAAATTATAATATTAAATTTCATGAAAAGTCATATATGTTACACACATATTATTACTATAAATTATATTTTTAACATGTATTTATCTAGTGGATAAATTTGAATAAATAAAAATATTATAAGTCTTATGAATTTAAAATAATAAATTATTTTTTTTACAATTCTGTGGAAAAATAATTATATATAATGCTGGAAAAAAAGTGATGGTAAAATTATTTAATAAATGGAAGAAACAAAGATAGGAAATTTAAAATAATTAAAATAATTTTAGATAACTAAACTTAATGAATAATATTTTAGATAAAAATTACTTGTTTTGGATATACGAAAATTTTAGGTTTTTATTTTTAAGTGTATGATTTATATTTTTATGTGAATTTAACGAATACTTCTAAAAATTAAAAGTCTTTATATATTATAATAAATAATTTTATATAAAATGTTATCATGTCCTTAAAATTTATATATTTTGAATCATTAAAGTAATATTGTTAAGTAGATATATCATTTTCCATTTACAGGTCTTTGGTAATTTTATTGTATCGTTATTTTCCCATAGAGAGTACAAACATTTAATTTTATTGAAATATTCAATTGGGTTAATAGGGGGTTAAAAAAATATAAAGAGTGAAAATATAACCAATACTTGACAAATTTTTTTAGAAGAATCTATTTTCACTTATATTCAGCTTATATTATAATTTTTTCAACTAGTAACACTTTTTTACATGAAAAATATTTTACTTAATTAAATATTTTAATAAATTTAAAATATAAAACTCCAATAAATTTTTACATTTAAACCCATTATTCATATATTTACACCACTTTGAGCCATATATCTCTACCAAAAGCATACCATTACTCTTATCAACACACATATATTGTTCTTGAGGTCCTAAAACTTCATAAATATTAATCATAGGCCCCTTAAGATGGGATCTAAATGTAATACACCATTGAAGATGTAATCATTTGTACCATTTTTTATGTTTATTTCTTCTTATAATTAGCCTAATATTTTATATAAAATGTAAAATAATATACCCTATATCATAAATAAACTGAGTTGTTATTATGATTATGTTACACCCGTGTTCAACCTATTTTTCATCCTATGAAAATGGAATACATCACTCGTGTTTATGTACAACATACTGTCTCCATGTAGTAGTGTCATTTTTTTCACCCCCACAATACATGAATTTTTTAAAAATGGAACTAATGAGTAAATATTATATTCATTACATATCTATTATTATAAAAAGATTAATTTATATTTATATTTCTTTCTTTCTATCTTTCAAAATGTGAAAACAATGTTCATGAAAATGTACAACCTACTATATCCATGAATAATGTAACTCTTTTTTTATATCTCAATATATTATATACTACTATATTCATATTAAATATATATTATAACTATACCATTAGTACTATTCTAAATATTATGGGACCATAATAAAAGTAAAATGATCTAAACTATGGTATCAAATAATACATGATAAATGATATATCAAAAATATTTATTATAAAAAAATTATCAATAACAAAAGGGTAATACATTTTTGTTAAAAAATAATATATAGAATTATATATATTTTCATATAATAATAATAAATATAAATTTATTATACAATATGATAAAATAATATACAAGGCATGTTAGATTTGATGTATGTTTTTCTCACCGCACTCTTACTTCTATGAGACATATTCTATATTCACCACATATTACATTTGTGTGGGGTATACACAAAACTATTTATATATTTTATCATGAATATATTTATATAAATTGTATTTAAATTTTCATTTGATGTAATTTCATTAATAGGTCTTATGATTCAAAAGAAACCCAAGTTATAAGAGTTTATTTCAAAATCTCATCACTGTTCATAATTCATTATATATTTGAATCAAATGAGAAATATATTTCTACTGGTCCATTTTTTCTGAATATGCTTCAAAATATTTATTATTTTTATTATGTTATTGTTTAAAGTCATTATTACACTCATTTTTACTATTTTTAATAAATGTTTTAAGAGGAATCATCCAATCATTTTATGAATATGAAACCCTTTAAATTTTTAAAAATAGTGTGAAATGAATTTAGCTAACCATATAATTAATGTAGGGAGTTTTTCATTTATAATTACTATAAAATATTTTGATGATTTCTTTTCTAATTAGTAGGGTTTTTTAAATGGGAATTACTTATTTATTATGTGCACATTTTTTATATTTTGGAAATTATTTTGAAACTATAATGGAATTTTCTGCAAACAATATTATATTAATATCATTAATTTATTTTCATATATTTAATTATTTTTTAATGAATCATATGATTGGGAAATAATCTAATGATACTATTCATCGTCTTTCTTTTTTCGGTTTCTCATTAGTCTGACTGGTTAATGTATTGATATTTTACTTTACTAGTTAATCCCATACAGATAGTTATTGATGTTATTATAGAATATTGATTGAGTTGTATTATTTATTCATATGAGAAATGAATTGAAATAATTAATTAATGGGTGGTTCCCAATATATCCCCATAATGCATTGTTATATATTTTGTGAAAATTTACCTTGGGTTCTGGCTAGACCCTTAAAACTTTATTCAGATTTCATGGATCAATTCTTTTATACTATTATCAAATGTCTTGGAATAGGCCCTAATAATTTTTTTACGATGCAAATTATTATCAATTTCATTTTTATGATATATGTTATTATTTTCTATGTGAATAATTGATTAGTTGGAATATCCATGGATAATTAATGATCTAATGTGATAGTCTATAGGAGTTATTTTTCAATCCTTTATTAATATAATAGTTTGGATATGTTATTGTTTAATTATCTTATATCACTGCAACTTACATTATCAGTATTCCTTATTCTCACTTATTCATGTGATCATTTTTTTAAAAATACCCTTACTGAACATATGATATCGCCCCTTTATTACGATTCATTTATCCAAAGATTCAAAGAAGATTTTTTGGATTGATATATTGGGATATGATGATGGTTTTTAGGGAGTAGTAATTGAATATATTATTGGGTATTTCATGTTTTTATGATTAATGATGAACTCATGTATGTATCATGTTTACCATGACTACTAAACTATTTTATACTTATTAATGATGTTTTTTATATCTTGTTCAAATGTAAAATATAACCTCTATCAAATTGATTCTATGGTTGAGGTATTTTCTGTCCTTATTATAAGATATTTAGTATAAACATTGAGAAATATATTTAAAAAAAGATATTATAGAGAATATATAACAATAAAATATATTTAGGATATTTATAGATGAAAACCCTAAAACATTTTTAATATAGAGATAATTTACCTTTTTAAATAATATATTCATGTCTAGATTATAAATGTGGATGTGTTTCTATAACAGATGTACCTATGACTAATAACTCTAAAAAAGATTCATCGACTATGACTCAATCATCATATGTAAAACAATAATAGGCCTTATAGAACACATTTTATGACACTGATTCGGGATATGTTTGGGTTTATTCACATTTTCATTATGATCCATTATGACTAATTTGAATAGATGATGACCATGATTAATCTAGTTTAAATCTAAGACAATTTACATTGAAAATAAATTATACATGTTTTTAAATCCATTAAATTATTCCTCATTACTATGTTAGTTCCCTCTATGATTAGTATTTCTCAAAGTATGAATTTTGTTTTGTTACATGGATGAAACTATACGGATATGGGATAAAGATGAATGTAATAGACAATGTTTTGATGAAAACCCAACTTGGGTGATTGTTGGGGTGAAGGATATTGTGGTATGTGAAACATATTTTCACGGTTTATTATTAATAAATCACACCTTAACCAAGTCAAGGACTTATCATGTTATAGAAGGATAAATTCCACTAATTTCATTAGTAATGGAGACCATAGAGGAAGGATGTCTCAATTTCATCTATTTCATAAATGTGGGTAGAGACACCTCGGAGGGTATCAAAAAATAAATGGAAACTTTTTTATGTATTTATAATAATGAAATTAATATTTTAATTGATGTGGAATAAGAAAAATATTTGTTGAATTGAAGGATAAGATATGGGTATCCCTATGCTATTATTGATAGTTTAAAGATTAAAATGTCGAAAAAATTAGAATTTTGAAAATAAAGGTATTATTATGAATGAACATGAATATAGTCATCAAGGATGTATGGGTACTGGTAATTTTGTTGATGATAAAGATACTAAAAATGTCATATAAAATAATGTGGGTAGTAAAGAATGAAATGATGATTTATAGTAAGTTGTTTAAGAATGTTTTTAAATAATTAAAGTGACTAATTTTGTATTCATGGATCAAGTTATAGGATCATTTTTTTAATTTAATAATGTTAACATGATTTATGAAATGTTTATTGAGTGTATTTATGTAATATTTAGTTACGGATTTCAGACCAAAAGTTGAATAGTTTAAAACACATGGAAAATTAAATCAATGTGAATTTGAACTTTTTAAAGAACACATAATAAAGATAATTTAATAATTGTAATGTTAATTATGTTGAGATAATAAGTAAAAATTTAGTTTTAAGGGATAGTATTAGTGATCATCAAATTGGAAGGTGATTTGACAGTTTTTATGTTATGTTAATGGAGTTTAATACCTATTTGAATTTATGGAATATGTAAAAAATTATCAGATATTATTTCAAATCACGTTTCTATTCAATAAAGGTTTTAGATTATAGTTATATTAACATATTTGATTCGAGGCATTATGATAGGTGATATCTTGTTTTTTAAATTTAATATTATTATGAATCTATAAATTTAGTAAACTTCCTTAAAATGTTTTGGATATTTAATTTAGACAGAAATATGATGGATGAGTCAAAATGTTATCTAGTTTTTTAATGGATTTTTTTGAAATTTGGATTTTGTTTTGTGAATTTTGATAACGATTTTGGTCTTGTGAAATATGTAAAAATAAGTGGAATGACTTGTCACTATTTTATTAAGATAATCATATGTTAAATATTAATTTTAGTGATTCTAGAATAAAAAATTCATATTAGATAATTATTTCAAAGCATAAGATAATAAGTAGGAATTGATTAAAGAACATCTGAAATATTAATTTATTGTCTATTATGAAGAACCATATCATGTCACTATATTCCACTATATTAATGGTCAAAAACATAAGTGAATTTTTTAAATATAGGAATAATAAATTGAATGAAAATCTTATTTCTATATTTTATGATGATGAAAACATTATTGGATTTATCATTGGTTAATAGTGTTGTAATTTTTTATGTTATCTTTATTATTAATATTCCTATAATCAATGACTTATATCATCCTCCATCATTAAATGATCATTATGAAATTATTCAATGTGTATATATTTAATTCAAAAGTATATTTACCTTGTTTGAAACCAAGTTATATGATTATTTAGATGACCTTCATACTTCACTTTACCTCTGATCTGGATGATATTTTATTTATCTTTGATGTGATGTGGGATTTCAGGAAGTGTATTTTCAGATACCAAACACTTGATAATTGAGATCAAGATTAAATTTAGAGGGAAAAATTTATTTATGTGGGGTGGAATGTGACACACAAGGATTATAAAATTGAAATATCATATTCAATAGTTTATATGACATGAAAACCCAATCATATTAGAGTACATAACATCAATAAGTTTTAAAAAGAGAAACATGAAATTAAATAGTTTATATCACATGAAAATTCAGTTATATAAGAAAATGTGACACCTAAATATTTTATGTTATATTTATTAAAATTATTTTAATCTCATTAATAGATTTGAGTATATAATACCTTGACATTATAAATGAACACCATGTTCCATAGTTTACTCTACACACATCACCATGCTTTAGTGGAAAAAAATATTATTTTAATAAGAATCTTATAAAAATGTATTTTAATGGGTTGTTGTAAATGTTAATAACCAAATTAAGAAATATATATATATAATGTACTGACATTGTACAAAATAATTCATTAATCCTTTTGAAATGATTAATAAATTAGTAATAATGTTATATTATGCTTTCAGAATTTTTTTATTACAAAAATGATTTTTTATGAAAATATTATAATTAATTACTAGAATGTATATAAATTTTATTTTATAAAAATAATATCATTTTCTAAATATGCATATCATAATTATCTTATTGTAATTTTTATGGATTTTTCTATTTAATTATCCAGTGAATAGTGAAAACGCTAGTTTTTAGTGATAATTATTTTTTTCAACAAATTGATAATATAAGATTTATTTTAAAATGGTTTTAATGTATAATTGGTGATAAGATATTACTATTAATTAAAATATGTTTACTAATTTAATTTCATGGTTTAATTTCATATAAACACATTTTTATACATAAATATGGGATTTTCCTAAAACCATTTTTTCCATAAGGGTATTCTATTTTATATTGAAATTAAATTCTTCCACATATTTATTTCAACTTCTAGATAAATTATTACATATTATCATTAAGGATGCCCATATTTAGTAAATATTAAATTTTATTTTCTTACATTATTAACAGTAACCATTGTAATTTTGGTTACCAAAGTAATAATATTAATAGGGTAATTAATGTTAAAAATAATATTATAAAGAAAAAAATAATAGTAAAACAATAGATTATATTATTTAATTATTAAATTTCATCCATAATAATCATATATTCGGAAATATAAAATTGTATGGCTATTTGTATGATATTATGACCATTATAATATTGTTTTACATGAAAAGTAAAATATATTAAACTATATCTTGTAATAATTATAATATTATTAATCTGTGGTTATGAAAAGGATACGTTCAATATAAATAATATTTTTCAATATATAGGATTAATATTTTGTAATAGAATTTTTGTATAAATTTTATTGAACAAATAATTATATTAAATGCTTATATAATAAAGATTTAGTAATCATTAAATTATTTGAAACATCAAATGGAAGATACATAAAATATTATACATAATGTAAATTTTGTTAAATATTTTCATCTATGAATTTAATTTATTTTCAAGAAAATTTTATTGATATATATATATATATATATATTTCAATTTAATGTGTTGTATTTATATTATAATTTTAATGTATTGAACAGTTAAAAAATTGAAAATACATATATTTTATAAATAATTAAATTTTATTAAATGATTATAAAATCCTAAAAAGATTATATTTGGAAACATTAATGGGTTAAGTTTAATTAAATCACTTATTATTAATTAATAGGTCTATTGCTATTTTATAGTGACATTACAGAAACTTATAAAGTAAAAAAGATTAATAGTACAGTAATTGTTAATAACCTTTATTAGGTGTGAAATATAAATAATATGGGTGAAAACATTACAATATTTAATATAAATATTAGTTTTTAAAAAATCTATCATCATTTACTCACCATGATGTCTCATAGTATCAAACTTTATACACATAGTCATGTCTTATAATTTCTATTAATATAATATTTTAAGAAATTTCGTGAATGTATCTTAACATAATTATAAAATGGAACCCTTCTTTCACATATTTACTCAAAATTTATCCATCAAAAATGACCAAATAATAACCATTCCACTTTTAAACATTATTTTCTATTTTTCATATATTTATTATGTTCCTAAAAAAATTATATTGTCCCAAAATTAAACATTAAATACTCTTGAGTTATGTCATGAATTAAGATGGAGAATCTTATTTGGTTTAAAGCATTAGAATATTAGGCATTAACTATTACATAAAAAAGTATCAAAAAATCATTCACAGTTCCTATAATATCTTTTTCTTCCATAAGATAAAAACATCTAAAAACATGGTTACTTTTCTTATTTAATCATCATTAATTTTTCCTTACTCCATCCTTGACTCTATTCACCCATAAATCCTCTAAAAATATTTAAAAACATGGGATGATTATAATAATATCAGTAGGGGAAAAAATAAAATAGAACCATTATTCTAGATGAAATCTGATAACCCATTCAATGTTCTTTTCGAGGATAAAGAACCTTCACAGGAAGAACCCTCATACTTTTTTCACAACAAAAAAAACTAAACCAATATAAATAAATTAAAACGGAATTAAGTGACATAAATAATAATATAAATTTATCCACATCAAACATCTTCCAACTGGAACAAAAAAATAGGTGAATTCCAAATTAGAGATCTATAATGGTGATCTACCATCGTATAATCTATATCGGGCTCACCCAGCAGCCCTAATGGAGATCAACTCTTCACATAAGCTATGTCGGGCACAAAAAAGGAGCTATAGTGGGGCTCAACCCTTTAAATAAGCTACATCAGGCACATCAGTGAGAAATAATGGGGATCAAACCTTTGAATAAGTTGTACCAAGATCACCCATTTCAAATAACTCTCATTTACCATTTCCTAAATAAAACAAGTTCTTTTTAAAAACCCTTGTAGAATTATTCTTCTAATCCCATATTAAAATAAAATTATCGTTTAAGAACGCTTTTCCAATACCATGGTCCCCAAACAAAAGAATAAGGTATTTATTTTCATTTTAAAGTACATTAAGGCTTCTGGAGGAAGGTAAATATAAAATAAAATGTATTGCAGCATAGAAGTCAGTGTCCCCATATATGTTAAAAAACAATTTGTTTTTCATTTTGTAAAAAATTTAAAATGCTTCATATAAAAAGATTCTTTTTTAGAACATTGAATCAAACTCAAAATTCACATAAAATTTCTTATATAATTAATTTATATGCATATAAATAAACATGTAATTTAATACCATGAAGAAAAATATTTGATAACTAAAACATTAAATATTCAGGTTATCCCAAATCACATTGATCATTTAAATATTAATCTCCATGATTTAATAAATAACATTATTATTAAGAATACAAGTATATGAATTGCCATAGTGGCTATATATACACCTTATAAAGGAATAATAGTGCATATTATCAAGAATGTCTCAATGAGAGGAGATTGAGATGAAGTCCCATACCATGAGTCCAGATTGTCTTCTTCATTATTTAATTTCCCGAATAATAAATATAGGATAATTTATACTTTATTATAAAAAAATTAAATATTATTATTTATTTTATATCACTTATTACAATGTTATAGAAATTATTTAATTATATGAGTATATATCGGTCATTTTGTCGATGTTCTGTATTTGAGTCAAAATGATCTAGTTTTGAAAGAAATTATACCTATAAACATAATTCAATTATTTAGAGAATATTATTCATTTTTTAAAGATCATATATATCTAGTATATATTAATTTTAATATGTTAAATTACAATTTGACATAAGAAATGTGATTCACCATTCATGAAGATGATAGGTTGTACGTACGCATAAACACAACATTCATTTATTTTTCAGATTAAAGAAATTAAAAATAAAAGATACATAGATATATTATAATTCCCATATAATATGTATGTTGTAAATCTTACATAAGGTCATTAAATCCATCATTTATATGTTCTATTATGTCATTAATGATTCATATCACATTGATGGTGTGGTAGTACACACTTCTTGAAATGAAATTATCATTTTAAAACATAATGGAAATCGTAAAGGTGTGACATAAATAAAAATTATAGAATCATGGAGGCATTATGAATATTATATATATATAATGTAAATAATGATCCATCATAATGGATACCATTATGAACTATTAGGATAAAATTGAACAATCATCATTTCGTGAGGTTATAGTTCGCAGTACACAGAAATAGAATCTTCTATATCAATTAAGTGGAGGGGTGTGTATGATTACTTCAAAAAACTAGAATAAAAATTTACACTTATATTGATAATACTTTTATTTTTATAAAATAATTCAATAATGATATGATTGGGCGTTGGATGAGAAAAATAAATTAAAGGAGGTTGAGAGAATACATTAGCTATAAATCGGTTAACTCCTTTTGATTTTAGCCAAAAGCATTAATTGAATTTATTTCATCCCAAGGTATGGATTCTACGAGGATGGTAGGACTGTTGGGAAATTATTTGGGAAGATCTTTGAAAAGACAAGTGTCTTTAGAGGTGTGAGTAAGTGGGTAGAGGTGGTGTGCTTTTATAAGAGGGAGGATGGGTACTTTAGGAATGTTTGAAATACTAATTTATTATAAAATGAATTTTGAATTATAATTGTTCCAAGTGATATATTTAGAGGATAATATAAGGATTTGTATAAATCCTCTAAACCAATAGGTTTTAGAGATGTTTAAGTCAGAAAATAAACCATTTCTTTTAGCTTTATCCATTACTGAAAAAAAAACTCTTACCATATCTTTTTGTGTTTTCAAAATATATTGTTACTATTGTTACTATAAAATAACAAGAGAACCACAAGGGGATAATAAACAAAATTTTAAACATTATTAAATTAATTTGTATGAATCGTCGATATTTAGTAATATTAAATCATTTAATAAAATTATAATTTTTTTAAACACTCATTTAAGTCAATTTTGACAGTATTTAGAAATTGAATTTTTCTGAAGTAATAATAAATTTATTCATTCAATACAATGGAATTAAATCATACCTTACATGTAAATTACATCCATAAATTTTTTATGACCTCAAAATGTTCAAATTACATTTTTTTATTCTTATAATATCATTTAGTTTAATATTTCATTAATATGTTAATCGCTGCATCATTATTGTATCATAAATACAGTTATTTTTTAATGTATAACCAGTATAAATAAAATAACATGATCTAGGAATTATTTCAATAATTCTAATTAATTTTTTTTGATTAAGATATCATATATTTATAATAAATCAGAGTTTTTTTAGTTAGGAGATACATGTTTATGTTTTATTTCCCTTTTCATTAAATTAAGTATTATAAAATGTAATTATCACACCCATGTGGCTTCTTGGGGTCCTAAAGTCGAGACAATGATGCTCATGGTCGGAAATATCTCATCTAATTTGATTATAACTTCATATAATGGTGATTTATAGTATTATAATAGTATTTTTACCAATTTTAGCTTATATACCCTTTAACATAGGTAAATAAAAATAATTATTGAAATTTTTATTGATAATGGAAAAAAATAAATTTTCATATTTACATAATTCAGAATCTATTGATTCAAAATATGGATTCTAGTTTTATAAATTCAAAACATTGAATTATCAGACATTAATTTAAAATTAAATCCCTTTGTCAAAACTAAAAATTGTTTAAAAAAATTAAAAAATATTAAACTATTGATATGTATTTATGTCCAATTTAAATGTGAAATTACTTCCAATGACCAAAATTTTATTTAATAATAAAAACATAATCCAATAATTCTTTAAAAATATTTTAAAGGATAACTTTACTATACTAATAAATTTTTATGTCCATATTCTAAATAATATGTTTATAATGTCACAAAGAACATATAAATTTGTCAAAAAAATTATTTTAAAATGGGTTCTCCTTAAAAAGGAAGTAAAAATAATTCTAAAAAATATTAGAGTTATTTATTATTAAAATAAGATTTATAAATGTAAAAACATTTAAAAACATGGGTTATAATAATATAGTTGTTTCTGTTCATTCGCCCCTATAAATTTTCAAGGTGTTAAAAACCATTTAAAATAATAATAAAAATAATGTATTATTTTTTATATAAATCAATTTTGTTGGTGACGTAAAATATATAAGAAACCTGTTGTTATGGGTTTTGTATTATATGACACATTGTGTCGCATTTAAAGTAAAAATAATATATAATTTCTAAATATTAATACGTATGGAAAATATTATTATATAATTACCTGATATGCTAGATCCTTCTCTCCTTATGGAAATTGCATCATCCCAATTTTAATTTTAGGATTGGTAACTAATATTTTACATTACAAAATAACTTTATTGAAATCTTATATTTGAAAACGAGTCAATAAAACCTCTACCTTGAAGTAAATAATGTGTAGTAAAAAGGTAACCTGAGATATCATATTCTAAGGTTCCCTATATAAACATCATGTACATGAAATATAAAACAAAATCTCAAATACTAATAGAGTGTGATAGAGAACAATTTCATTAGAAGGTTATCCAACACAAAACCATAATTATTTGATGGGTCAAATGACCTATTACAAAAGTTAAATAATTATGTTTGTTTAATATCCTTTTGATAGAGTTGAGGAAATAATTTACTTCACATAATATGAATAAAAAATAAACATAATTACTTGATGTATTTCAACTTTATAAGAACAATTTCATCCTCATAATATTACCAGAATATGATATACATTTTGAAGTCTAAAATTAATTATAAAAATCAAAAAAAACCATAATGGATATCTATATCATAAAGCGAAGGTCCAAAAGTAGTGTAACACTTCAGAATTTAAAAAATATACATACATAAACATAACCTTGAAAACATATCTCCCAAAATGACCTTAATAACTTATTATAACAACACATAAAACCTTAGTAGGAGTGTTCAAAACCATGAACTTATTATTATCTGTTTAAAAATACCAATCTTTCTGGAGCTTCCATCACTTCACTAGATGTCTCCACATAAACTCTAATAGTTGCAAATGATTTACCCAATCCTTTTTTTATTATCACACTGGTTTCATCTATGTTTAATTAACATCAAACAATTATTTTCATAAGGTCCCATCTCATGGAAACTAATAGATCTTACTATATACTGGATATCTATTATCTTATTATTGGACTATTTAGGACCCTTATCTTTATATTTTCAAACTTTGTGAGCAATACTACCACATCGGTAACACTTTCTGGATCATAAAAAATATTCCCCAAAATGTATTTTTCCACACTTGAGAGCAGTTTTGGGCTTAACTCTAGAATTATTAGTTGGTTAATTCTCCATTTATATGTACCCTGTCCATTTCATGCTCTTATAATCATGTGTAAGATATATTTTATCAAACTCCATTTCAACCTTCTTAGCACATCGAAACAATTTTTCATAACATTTAAATTCTGTAGGGGAAAAAACTCTTCTAATACTATATTTACATACTGAGTAAAATATATTTATTTTTCTATAAATGTCATGAATAAAATTTGGAACATAGATGTTGAATATTGGGATGTTTTCATCATATGCAGAAACTGAACCATGATCCTTTTTCTTTAATTCCATAAATTGGTTGTCCATACTAAGACGAAAAACCTTAGAAAAATATTTCACAAGGAAAATATCCTAAAATCCTACCTATTCCATGGCATCACTATCACTTTCCAATCTAGTATTAGTAACTAATTACCATTGTCGATCAACTTCACATTCGAAACAATAGATGTAAAGAGTGTCCTTTTGATGTTTTGAACATCGCATGCCATCAAATATTTTTTCTAGGGTATTGATCCATCACTTATCTACCAATGGGTTAAGTGATCCATTGAATGATGTGCAATATTACCTCACCAATTGTTCCACTACTGACATATTCTTTTGTGGTTGATCATGATGATATCATGCATGGATAATACTTCAATTTATATCCTGGTTCAACTACTCCGTCATTGAAACAAACTATTCAGTTCCAATAATCACCACCTAATTTTGATGATTTGAAAGGTTGTTTTCCACTTTTCCGTCCCATTACATATTTCATATTTCATCTATGGAAAATAATTCTGAATAGACAAATATTAGATAAAATAAAAAGGTTATATTAAAATAATAACTAATTTTAACTCGACTATAAATTTAAATCCATTCAATGAAACACATTTACACTATATTAACCACTATAGTTATATAAACTGGCCTCTGATACCAACGAAAAAGCCGCATCCTTAAACAATACAACATCTTCAGTTAATTCAGGATTTGAAATTTAGAATCATTTTTGGGTTAAAGATTTAGGGAATTATTCTATAACTATTACATAAAAATATATAAATAAAAAGTGGACACTTCCAACAATATTCTTTTCTTCCAAATTATATAAAATTTTAAAAATATAATTGTTTCTTTTCATGTTAAATCATCATAACATTTCCTTGATTCTATCATGTACACTATTCTACTTTAAATCATATGAGAACATTTAAAAACAAGCAATGAACACAAAAATATTAGTAAGGGGAAGTAAAATAAATAAAACCCATTATTCTAGTTAAAACATGATAAACCATTCTATGTTTATTGAGTGGATGAAACAAATAATTTTTAGATGAATAAAAATCATACAATATTCTCGACGAAAAACATTGAAATAAAAAGCGTGTAATTAGAAATCATTTAAGTGACTTGGAGTATCATGTTAATAAAACACTTTTAATCATCTTCCAATTCAAAAAATAATATTTTTGAATTCTAAATTGAAGAATTATAATGAGTATCACCTTTCATAAAATCTATATCGAGCTCACATGTATGTCATAATGGTGCTTAACCCTTTCTATAAACAATGTCGGGCTCTCACATGAACTATAATGTAGATCAAGCCTTCATATATGCTATACCGAGATCATCCATAAGATATAAATGGGCTCAAACCATCGCATATTCTACGTCAGGCTCACCCGTTTCATATAATTCTCATATACCATTTCATGAATAAAACATGTTCACTCAAAAACACCTTCTTGAAATCTTATTCTAATCCAATTTTAAAAAGGCATCAGTATAAAAATATTTTATTTATGAACCCATTTTCAATACCATGATTCCCAAATAATGGAATAAGGGATATATTTTCATTTTAAAAGTCATTAATTATTATGTAGAAAGAAAAATTTAAAATAACTGTTACAATAGTAGAGAAGTCATTGTCGCCATATACATTAAAAAACATTCCTTTTTTCTTTTTTTAATGAATGTGAAATTATTAATATAAAAAGGCACATTTGGAAAATTTGAATTAAAACAATGATTGACATAAAATTTCTTATATATTCCTTTTATTCCCATATAAATAAATCTGATATTTAGTATCATCAAGAAATATATTTGATAATTAATGATTTAAATGTTCAATGTCTCACATACCACATTTAACATTTAAATATTTATGACCTTTATTTAATAAATAAAATTAATATAGATAAAATATGGAAATGAAATTTCACAGTGGTTGTACGTACACCATATAAAAGAATAGAGGTGCATATTATCAAGAAATTCCTCAATGGAAGAAGATTAAGATGATGTCCCTTACCTTGAGTTTGACATGTCTCATACATTAATTAATTTCATGAATTATAAAAATAGGTTAATTTATAAATTCATTATAAGCTTTTTAAATTTTATTATTAATTTCAATCACTTTTTACGATGTTATTGAAATTAATTTTTTTTGAGTTTATAACGGACGTTTTATTGGTGTTCTGTATTAGAGTCAAAAATGAACTTTTATTGATGCATATTATTCATCTATTCATAAGTCCATTATCTAAATAATATTATCAGTGAAAAAAATATAATATATATCAAGTAAATTATTATTTATAATAGTCCATAACATTTGGGGATAATAAATCAAATTTCTTGTTCATAAAGAGAGTAGGTTGTGTGTAATCATGAATGCTACATTCATTTCATTTTCATATTAATGTAATTTAATCAAAAAGATACATGGGTATATTATTATTCCTATATAATATATAATTTATATATGTTAAATAATTTAATTAACACCATCCTTTATATTTTCCATACATGTCAGTAACTAGTCATATCCCTTTGAGGGGGCAGTAGTCTCCCCTTTCTCAACTAAAATTATCATATTTACACCTTATTTCAATCATAAAGGTATATTGTAAATAAAACCTATATAAGAATAGGTAGAATATAAATATAATATACATAAAATATACATATATTTAAAAAATAATGTCCACCATTATAGGTGGTAGGAGAAAATTTAATAACCATCGTTTTGTGAGGAAATATTTTTTTGATCAAAGAAACAATATGTTCTATATTCATTAGATGTAGGTGTGTGTAATTGTTGGTAAAAAAAATAGAAAAAACATTCTATTATATTAAGGATATGGGTTTTGTTATTAAATAATTTAAAAATTATATTTATTGTAGTTGGATGGGGAAACTAAATGAAAGGATCTTGAGGGAAGATATAACCTCTAAATCCGCAACTCCTTCGGATTTTAGCCAAAATTCTTTCTTGAATTTATTCATTCCTAATGTAAGGAATATAAAAGGAAGGTAAATATTTTATTGGATTATTTGAGCATAATATTTACCATCCATGGGGTTTGATAGTTTTGAGTATGAGAGTATAGATGGTGTCCATTTATAAGAGGGAGGAGGGGTACTTTCAAAATGTCTTGAAATATTATACTGTTATAAATTTATTTTTGAAATATAATAGTTAAAAAGATATAAATTTTGATGATAATATGAGGATAAGTATAAATATTCTCAACCAATATTATTTATACAATTTTACACCACAAAATGTAACTTATATTTTACCATTAACCATTTGTTATAAACATTAATTCAAAGCATGTCTTCTTGTATTTTCATAATATATGGTTACAATAGCTGCTATAAATTTCCAGGAGAACCACATGTGGATCATTAATATCATTTCTGACATTATATTAGTCATTTTGAAAAAATTTAAATATTAATGAAAATTATATCAATTAATAAAATAGTATTTGTTTTAAAAATTCATTTTTGTCAATTTTGACACTATTTTTAATTTTTTTTAAGTCATAAAAAATTTATTCCATCGAAGAATAGAAATTAAATCATTCCTCACTTTTCAATTTTTTCCAAATTCTTTTTCATAAAAATGATCAAATTACTTTTATTTCTATTTTTATAATGTCGATTATTTGAATATTTAATTAAGAATTTAATCTTTCCATAATCACTGTGTCATAAATATAATTATCAATTTAATGTCTAAAAATAATAAATAAAATAACAGGACGTAAGAAATATTTTCATATTTTTTATTACTATTTATAGTTTAATATTTTATTTATATAAAACATATTAAATTTTTTTTGTTAGGATATACATGTTCATGTTATATTACACTTTTCGTTAAATTTAATATTATAAAAGGACATCGTCACACCCAGGTAAATCCATGGGGTCCTATATTCAACTTAAAGATGATCATGGTATAAGAAAACTCATAATATATAATTATAACCTTTTTTAGGGATAATTTATATTATTATTATAATATTTTTCCAGTTTTTAACGGTTTTACCCGTATATAAAAATAATTATTAATGTTACTATTAAAAATGTCCAAAAAATAAAAGTTTAAAATAAAAATGGTTTAGACCTAATGATCCCAAATATGGGTTCCTATTTTCAAAATTCAAAACATATATTTGGAATAAATTAATTTAAAATTAATTCTTGTTGTCAAAACCAGAAAAAGGGGTTTTATGAAATAAAATCTATCGAAATAATGATATGTATTTATGTCTAATTTAAATGGGAAATTATAAAAAATGACCATAATTTTATTAAATAATAATAAAATAATCCAATTTAAACTAATAAATATTAAATTATTAAATTAACTATATAAATAAATTAGACGAAAAGGAATTTTTTAATTAAAATGAAGTATTTTTTAGTAATCATTAAAACACAAATTTTATTTGAAAAATATGAATAATTCATCCAAAGTAAATTTTTATTCCCCAATTCTAAATATTTTTTTTATTTCATATATAACATACAAAATTTCCAAAATCATGATTTATAAAAGGGTTCCCTATCAAATAAGTGGTCAAACTACATTTAGAAAAATATTAGAATATTTTATGCCTAAATTTTAATTTATAATTGTAAAAACATTTGACAAACATGATTAATAGTTAAATAGTTATTTATGTTAATTATATATAAAAAATGACATGGATTTAACTACCATTTAATATAATAAAAATAATAATGTATTATTTGTTTCATAACTCTGTCTTGTGTGCGATATAAGATTTCAGAGAAACCTGTTGTTGCATTTTGAGTATTCTATCGCACATGGTCTCCCCATTAATATAAATTCAATATCTAAAAAGTACAGATTAATAGTAATGGAAAAATATTATTATATAATTACATTATATTTAAAAAAATACTAGGTCCCTTAATAAGATATCTATATGGAATCTACCATGGAACAGGTAATCATCTTTACATAATATTTCAACTTTATTTATTCTTCTACTTACTCCTACTGTTGTATAGAAAATTTAAAATAATAAATTAATATTGTTAAATATATAGATTTTTTTTATTATGGGATAGCAATATTCCATCTAATTTATAGCATCTAAAAAGAGAAAATATTGTTAATGTGTATGTACAACTTACCATCTCCACATAATACTATAATTTGATTTTCAGCAACACCATATATTGATGGTAAAATATATGGAAATAATTTGTATACATATTATTAATGATATAATTTTTTTTTCTAAAATTATTAATTATTACTCATATCTATTTCTATCCATCCATCTAAATGTGAAAACCACGTTCAAGCATACACACGACCTATCGTCTATGTCAATGGTGTAAATTATTTTTCAATATCTATCATTTATGGATTCCTATAAATATATTTATCTTGAATATATATGATATTTATACATTGAGTAATATTATTGAGATTAATTACAATATTAAAATTAAATGGGCATACAGTACCAAATCCAAGCATACTTGAAAATAAAGAAGTTAACATCGGAAATAATGATAATTGTAAGATGATGGCTAATAAATGGGTATGAAAATATTATAAATGTATAATAAAAGAAATTTTCCATGTTTTAATATAATTATAATAAATTTAAATTTATTAAAAATGATGTTAAATTCACTCATTGGGAATTTTGAATCTAAGGTAACGGTTTCTCATCTAACTTTTAAATCTATGAGACATATCCCATATTCATCACATTCTTCTTTTGTTTAGTTTATATACATATGCATTGATATATTATATCATGAATCTCTTTGAATTCATGAAATAGTATTTTTATATTTAATTTAATTCTCACATGTGTCTTAGGATTAAAAATAAACTCAAGTTCTGAGTGTTTATTTCAAAATCACATCATTAATAAAGAGTCTTTATTTTTAGCTATCATGTGATACATATTTCTCATCCATGACCTTCTTTTATAAAAATGTTTTCATTTGTTTTATTATAATTCAATTTTAATAAAATAAATTATTATCCATTTTTTATTTTTTTAAAAAAATTTAAATGGAATCTTCCTATTGTTTTCTCACGGAGGTAATTTTTTAATTTTCATACAAAATTATTGAAGGAATGTTTTCTTACCACACATATAATGGATAAATTTTTTCACTACTAATAATTCTCAATTATTTAAATCCATCTTTAAATATTATAAATTTTATTTTCGTATATTTAATTTCTCTATTATGTGCACAGTTTTTATATTTTAATTATTATATAAAAAATAAATTTGTATTTTCTTAAAGAAATATTATAGTTATATCTTTAAAATATTTACATATACTATAATATACATTATTTAATATTATGATAAATATTTATTCTAATGATACCATTAATAATATTTATTTTGATGGTTTCTGATATTTTCCATGGGGAATGTATGAATATTTTGTATACCCAGTTTTTCTTATAGTTATAATTTATTTGTTAATTAATTTTGATTCAGTTTTATTATTTGTTTTTACGATGAACTTATTTGACTTATTATATGGTGGGGAGTCCCTCTATTGCTCCTTAATGCATTTGTAGGTCTCAAAAGCCCAAATAGATCAGTTTTTGGATTAGGCCTTACACAATTATTCATTTTTAATGGTAGAAGGACGTGAGGGTAATTTCATATGTCTGGGATAATGAAATTATGATATGTTTTATATGTACTAAATTATAGATTCAATAATTATGAATTGAGTTAATTATATCAGATTTATTGTTCTATTTGGTAATATATCCATGGATAAGTTCTGATCTCATGTTATTATTTTTATAGATTATTTTATAATCGTTTATAACATTATTGTTTTTCACATATTATTGTTTAAATGGAATGGGATTATGTTATATAACTTAATAAAATTATTATTATATATTCATTTGTACACATACCCTTAATGAGAATCTGAGCCACCCGTTTCTTATGTTTTTTATTCCTAGGATACTGGGTTTTTTGAGATATGACATGGAGGGATATAAAAAAATGATTAATTTTGTACAAAAATAATATAATGGGTTTTATATCACGTTTTCAATTATAATGTAAAATTAATATATTAGTCTAGACTACCAAGACTATTAAACCGTTTTCTTCTTAGGGATGTGATTTCTAGTATTCAGTGACAATTTAATAATGTATCCAATGTGTCTTAAAAACTATTTTTTATTATTTACTTTGATGTAATTGGTTTGTTGGAATATCCATGTTTTGTTATGTCATAAGGAAATTCGTTATGTATAAAACCAGTTGGACCATGTCAAGATCGGTTGTGTTTGTCTGGGTGCTGAGTAAAAAACTAGTGTTGTATCCATGGTGGACCTACTGATGTTGTCACTCATGGAGTGGTGTAAGGAAATCCAAAAGGGTTTTAGTTCAATATAGTCCATGAGGAGTTGAAATATTATATAAATTGACTCATTGGGCTTATAATTGTCAATTCATGGTGAGATATGGATTGGTGGTCGATGTTTTCTCTTGGGCACTCTTGTGCGTGTTGTTGCACCACATCTCATTATAATGTTTAGTGATCTATATTGAATGTTCTAGGTATTTTGGACTTTTGTTTCATTAGATGAAAAATATAATCATATAGAGGTGAGTATCAAATCAGTTGTGGTTGAAATAATCACATGTTTGGTGAGTTGTGAATATATTAGGACATGATGGTACATAGTTGAGATAGTGTTTGTTGGGATGATTAATCAATTTAAATCACTGAATATTATTTCCCATATAATCATTGTGGGGATGAAAAGTGTTATGTTGGGATTCTGTAAGACCCCATGTTTATCATGTATTGAAAATGTTTAGAAATTTGAATTTCTTTTAATATCATGAATAATAAAATGGTAGAAGAAGATCACATATTAATTTTTTACATCATGTTTATTCCTTAAATAGTTATTTTAATCTATGATGTATGTTTATATAAATTATATACAATTTGAGTTTTGATGAAATAATTAATATAATATATCATACAGATAAAATGTTATTTTATTGGTATTTTTTTCATATTTATATCTTTTGATAGGTTCTTTAGAATAATATTTCATCAACATAGTTGACTATGGAATGGGGGTTATGACTAGGAATGCTATGCACTAACATTGTTCAGTATAGTTAGTCTGGGGTAAAATTTTATTTTTTCATATATTTTAATTTACTTGGTTTTCATATTTACTTTTTACATTTAAAATACATTGTTTTTTATATATCACATACCTCTATAGAATGCCCTACATCAATATTATGAGAGGAGATGGTGAGGGAGAGGGATGGAGGGTGGGGCCTTTTGGATGGAGGTGTAGTCCTTGAGTAGGGATGATGTTAGATCATCAATTGGTAGTTTTTGGGCATGGATATAAGTTAGTAAGTGGTGGATTATGATCATAGGTTGGGCATATTTATGATATTTACAAAAATAGTGATATAATTAAAAATTTCCAGTTTTAATTTTTTTTGTTGGGGACCTGTTCAGGGTTTATATAGAGTTATTTTAGGATACATGGGGGGTTTCCAGAGGGTAAAAGGGGTATCTAATTCCAGAAATCCTCAAGAATTATTCATATTGATGGAATATTGAGTTTTTAAGGACTAAAAATCTTTTACTCTGAGTACACACCTAGGTGTTTGATATGTCTAATCTGTCAGGTACTTAGGAAGACACCCCCTGTCAGGGGAACATAGTCATGTATTAGTTTTTTTAGACCACATATATGCAAAAACCATGTAGTAGAGATCCGAAAATACATGGGGGTACCTAATCAATTTTAATTTATATATCCAAGGTGGTGATTTTGGAGTACAAGTCTTATACTCGTTGTACACAATGTGCACTTTTCCATTACATCCTATTTGATAGGTTTCAGTGATTTTGTAACCTGAAGCTATAATTGGAAAAAATGAAGAGTTCATTATGTGTATTTTGTAGAAGAATGTTATAGTGGAACCATTAGATAATTTTTAGGTATTATAAGTTTAAACTAAGGGATACAAATCTCTGAAAATGTTGTCTTCCCTCTAATAAATGAAATAATAGATCTCCGTGGAGAGACATGTGATGAAACCCATATGAGGATTGTGAGAATAGATAGAGTATTAGGAATGGTACATAAATGTTAAATTTTGGTTCTTGACCTTTTCAATCCTTAGTTAGTGATAATGGGATTAAAATCAAAGAGATTTATATTTGGGGTGTTCAGGTCAGCTTAGAGTGGATTGTAGTGAGGATTAGATTGAGGACACCTAATTTTCTAGAATACCATGAAAATTAAATTAATAATATTTCATTTGATTATAATTATGAAATGAAAACATATGAATTGAATGGAATATAACATCCAGTGAAATTTTGAAAAATTTAATTTTTAATTAAATTTAATTTCATTGATATATTTTGATGCTCAGAACAAATTTTTTGAATGAAATCTGACACACTATTAAAATACTATTATTTGATCAATAAAATTATATCCCAGATGTTGAATTAGAGGCTATAAATAGTACTAAATAAATTATTTAAATTATAATGGTTACCCTTATATAAAATATGTAAAATTTATATCTTTTTATTATAGGTTAAATTAGAACCATTGTAAAGAAAATGAAAATTTTTCTAAAAAATGATATTTTTCTAAAAGGTGGTTTAGTCATACTATTCACATGTAATTTAAAATTAATTTTTAATATATTTTTAAAATTTATATTAAAAAATAATATTCATTTTTCAAATTATTATGCATAAATTTTCATTGAGGGATATTTTTTTATTTTCCAAAAAGCTACATTTTTTGATGAATAGTGAAAAAATAATGATTGTTAATTGAGAAATACCTTTTCATTTAGATTTTTAAAATTTGTAAAAATTATATTTAATATTTTTTAAAATATAAAATATTTTCATTTTATATCAATTAATCTAATTTAGGTCACTATAATCATCTTAATATTGAATTTTGATATAAAAACATTATAGACGTCAGACCATTCTCTCTTCAAAAAGTTGTTTCCTCATCACATTGATGAGATTTGTTTTTAATTAACTTGTACTAATTCAATAAATTCATTTTTATAGAAATTAATTCCTTATTATTAATTTTAATTATTTATATTATTTAATAGGTTGAACTAAATCTTTTACCAAAATACATAATAAAAACATAGGAAATTATATAATATGGTAAAAGAAAAAACTGATTTAGCAGGGTTTGATTAAAAATGATAAGGATAAAAATGACCTAAAACATTTATAAATTATATTATATGACCATATTTCCACCCAATAATGTCTATGTATCGATGATACTTCATTTTGGACAATTTGGATATGTGAAAAATGTGGCTTCCATTTTTATATTCAAAATATTACAAGAGTGTCACACACATCACTTATAAAAGGCCACCCCTCTCCTCTAATATTTACACATCAAACACCTTTTTGTTCATGAATTACCTTAATAAATAACTTCCAAAAATTCCATATCTCCACTTATATGCATTATTTTTTACATAAATCTTACCTATGATAGATTTTCTTTTAACTAAAAGGTGGATACCTTAAAATGATGTAACATTCTTCGACATGTGATTTTGTATTGTATTTTTCTATACATCTTTAAATTATTATTAAACCATTATGATATAATAATATTAGTATATTGTGTATAATTATATTCTATTCGGTTTTGTTCTTTACTTATAAATGTCTCAACATCCATTTAATGGGTTACAAAATCATCACTCGTGTCTACAATTGACTAAATCATTGCAAAGAGTTGACATTTTTTTTCAATTAACACATTTAACCGTTGGGAGTGATGATTAATATAAAGTATATATATGATATTTATGATATTATCATACTTCTTGAGTCATTATATCAGAAATAACTATTTTACATTCCATTACGTAGGGGATATGATAATGTCACTAGTGTATACGGCAAACTATCGCCTCATGAAGCAATGTGGTTCATTATTCACTTATTCATTAAATGTAAGATTATAAGGATAAATTTTATTAATATATGTAATATTCCTGATATAATTATGTAATTGATAAAAAATTATTAATCTAAAAATATAATATATAACATTCTATCCGACATTTTCAGTCATAGAAAGTTGATAACGTAGATCGTGTACGTATAGACTAGGACCATCACAAAGCGATGTGATTCTCTCTTCATCACCATGAAACAAGGATGTTATATATAACTATATTGATATGAATTTTTTTTAGACATTATTATCATTATGTAATAAAAAAATATTAGTTAATAACTTTTCAAAATGGTTATTCATATATGGAAATGGTACTCATGTGTACGTACGACCTATCATCACCAAGATTGTAATTTAGTTGATTTCTAAAAAAAAATACTTCATGATTGTATTTAAATTTATATTTTATGCGAAAAAATAAAAATTATTTCATGTTTATTATTCTTTAAATTGTTAAATAATGTCCTATTTGAACATAGTCAACCTACAAATTTCCTTTTTAACACATAACACAAATATCGTTGAATCATCCATTGTTAACGTAATTTATTATGTAATTATATAAAACATTGTAATAAGTAAAATAAAATGTATTTTAAAATTTTTAAATTTTGTCAATACTTTTAAAAATTTATCATATTTTTATTACATGGGATGATTAAAAAACCGTATGTGATGATTATAATTCAATATAATGTTATATTGTATCAGTTTTCCTTCTAAATATTTATGCCATATTCCCCACATAATTATGTTGTTTGATATATATATATATATATATATATCAATTTTTAATATTATTTCACGAAGGAATCTATCTTCGATGAATATTTTATTTCAATTTATGTTTTTTCTTTCATGGGGCTTATTATTCAAAATTTACCAATGTTGTAATGGTTTATTTCAGAATTTCACCATTACTCTAAATTATTTATGATTAAGTTTCCATTGAAGGAGTTATTAGATTAAAATATATTAACAGATATCAATTTTATTATCATTTAGTTATTCGTAAAAATTTTCATGTAATATTACTATCATTCCTCTCATTGATACGTAAAATTACGGTGAAAAATATTTTAAAAGAAATTACTCCATTTTTATATTCGATAATAAATCATTTTTCATTAAAACCCATTTTTCATAAAAATGTTTTCAATTTTTTTCAATATTATTCCAATTATTTAATAATTATATTTTCTCATAGTTTTACCTTTTTACAAAATTTTTATATGAATCTTTATGTTTTTTTCAAAACAATTTTCATTAGTATATGATTTTAAATGTTAATGAAATCCCTGTTTTAATATATACATAATGAACAATGTTTTATAATGCTTTGATCAAGAAAATTATTTGATGATTATTTTACATGTTTTACAAATATACTAACAAAGGTATCTAAAACTATTTTGTATACATTTATCATAAAAAATACATTAAAAGTGAAGGTTATTTTTCAAAAAAAATGTTACTAAAGATCAATTTTTTGTATTCTTACTCGTAAAAAACAATAACACATTAAATAACTTTTTTTCCACATGGGATTTTACAGATTGATACAATCATTATTCTTTATGTGGATGGTTTTTGATCAAATTCACTAAGGATATATATTTTTTACCATTTACCATATTGCTCAATATAGTTTGTGATTATGATTATTGATTGGGGAATGTATTTATATTTAATTATGAAAGATTATATTAGAATATATATGTACATTTTGTTTCTCCCCATTCAAATGAAAAATGAGTTGGAAATTATAATTGATGGTAGAGTCCAACTTTGGAAACTCTATTTATTAGTAGGTCTCGTGAGATAAACTAGATTTCCTTTTTCTATGGACTTATGAATGAATATAAATTTCATGGAACAAGGAATAAATTTTATTTCATATTTTTGAATAATGACATAATGGAATTTATTTATGATTAAGTCTCCATTGAAGGAGTTATTAGATTAAAATATATTAACAGATATCAATTTTATTATCATTTAGTTATTCGTAAAAATTTTCATGTAATATTACTATCATTCCTCTCATTGATACGTAAAATTATTGTGAAAAATATTTTAAAAGAAATTACTCCATTTTTTTATTCGATAATAAATCATTTTTCATTAAAACCCATTTTTAATAAAAATGTTTTCAATTTTTTTCAATATTATTCCAATTATTTAATAATTATATTTTCTCATAGTTTTACCTTTTTACAAAAAATTTATATGATTCTTTATGTTTTTTTCAAAACAATTTTCATTAGTATATGATTTTAAATGTTAATGAAATCCCTGTTTTAATATATACATAATGAATAATGTTTTATAATACTTTGATCAAGAAAATTATATGATGATTATTTTACATGTTTTAAAAATATACTAACAAAGGTATTTAAAACTATTTTGTATACATTTATCATAAAAAATACATTAAAAGTGAAGGTTATTTTTCAAAAAAAATGTTACTAAAGATCAATTTTTTGTATTTTTACTCGTAAAAAACAATAACCCTTTAAATAAATTTTGTTCCACATGGGATTTTACAGACTGATACAATCATTATTCTTTATGTGGATGGTTTTTTGATCAAATTCACTAAGGATATAAATTTTTTACCATTTACAATATTTCTCAATATAGTTTGTTATTATGATTATTGATTGGGTAATGTATTTATATTTAATTATGAAAGATTATATTAGAATATATATGTACATTTTGTTTCTCCCCATTCAAATGAAAAATGAGTTGGAAATTATAATTGATGGTAGAGTCCAACTTTGGAAACTCGATTTATTAGTAGGTCTCATGAGACAAACTAGATTTCCTTTTTTTATGGACTTATGAATGAATATAAATTTCATGGAACAAGGAAAAAAATTTATTTCATATTTTTGAATAATGATATAATGTAATGTTTTAGATGTCTATCATTATTCATTCCATATATTTAAATTCATTTATATATATATAATTTGAATATTTGATTAGTATGAATATCCATGGTCAAGATTCATGCTCATATGATAATTTATAAGGAAAATTTTGATCTTGAATTATTCCTAAAAAATTATTTACATGTTATTATTTAAAAATAATTTTTATTAGTTATATGACATTCTATAGATATTATTCATTATTCATCCATAGAATCTACTATGTGCATACATTACTGATCATCTAATATCACTCATTTCATATGTTTTATTTTGCCTAGGATAGAAAGATGTGTTTTTTGATTGATATGTAGGGTTATGATAAGGGGAATAATTATTTCCTCCAAGTAAATACATTTTATATTTTTTTATAAATTGAAAAAATAATTTTTACAATGTATCTAGAATGAAAATACTAATAAACTATTTGCTCCTTCGAAAAGTTATTCCACATATCTAAAGCTAGTGTAATAAATTGGACACCATCTCTAGGTTACAAGGGTTTGGGTGAAAAAGATCATATCATATGATTTTTATTAGAAACATTAGGAACTATATTTATGAAATAATATAGTATATAACAGAACCCAATGATAAAATTTGAGGATGGGTATAGAATATATTTAAAATATTTATAAGTAATATATCATGTAGTTTTTTCATAGAAAAAACATCACTACCTGTAAACTATAATAGGATGTGGTTTTGGAAAAGATGTTCCTTGGGGTAATAAATCTAAAAAGGGTAAATTGGGCATGAACCAATTTTCACATATTGCATGATAGTAGGTGTTATTATGTTTCTAGTTTGACACTCTTGTGGGATTTTGGTAAGAAAATTCACACATTAAACACAAATAATTTTTAAGGTGTTAAAAATATAAATATTTATAATGAACCCATGTTTATTTATATGATATATATATACATAAATATTTAAATTTATATAATGCATTTCACAAGTTTTAGAAATATACATTATGATTCACAACATTATGAAATTATCTAGTGTATACCAATGTTTAGAAATATAACCTAATGGATTGAATGGGAACTGTACCAATGAATGTATATGTTGGAATTTCCGTCCATGGAAATATAATGAGGATATAATTAGAGGTGTGACAAGAGCTGATTAAATTATAATAATATTAGAGAAGATGCCTCCAGTTATGAGTAATAACCTTCCCTAAATCGGGCAGGAATCTGATCCTCCACACTGTGTAACAATATTATATCTATTAATTAATTAGAAACCTCCACTATTAAATTAGAAAAGAAAACATTTTTTAACTATTCAATGGAAATGTTCCTTAAAAAATATTCTCCCTATGGGAAGTAGTGAAAGGGGTGAATTTATCATAGATAGTTTATATCTCTCAGGAAATGCTAGTCAATGGGATTCATTGATTCAAAACTCTAAATATAAAGAATAAATAGATAATATCAAATGAAGTGAGATTAATGTACTCTTATTGGAAAATTATTTTCATAGATATTAATTAGAGGATATATAAATATAGTTCTTGTGTATAATACAAAATGATGTAGAAAAAATTATAATGTGTAAATTGAACATTAAAATGTTATAATGGTATTTTACAAACCATGTTCATAATCCAAAGTGTATGAAGGAATGTTTACTTGATATCCTTATGATAATATTTAAATGGGTGATAGTCTTCCAAAAATTATCATCATCTGAAGAAAAATGTATCATTTGTTATAAAAATAGTGAATAAATATAAAATTTATTTCTATTATGGGATGAAAATGAATAATGGGATAATGGAGAAAATATAGATATAGGTAATAAGGAAAGGATGTATTTTCCAACATTCACCTATTGTGAAATGAAACACCCAAGAACATTCATAATGAGAAATGGAGTTTTCTTAATGTGTGGATATTAAGGGTATCATGCATTTGATTATAATTAAAATAAATTTTTTTTCAAAAATTAATGGTTTAGAAGTAAGGAGGTTTATTAATATGCAATGGAATAGCTCAATCATCAACAAAATATACCTCAAAATTAAGAAATTGACCATATTCAATCCTATACTATTACTATAGACATAGTGTAATATTTAATGTTATTATGTATGGATTGAAAAGTTATTTCATTTGAGTATATAATCAATGATATAATTGTAATAAAAATTGGAAAAATTGTAAGGATTATACTGAAGAGTTTGTTCATTGATGAGTTGGAAGAATTTTAAAAAAAATAATGATGTCTAAGAAAATTTATTTAGTGTAAATGTTTTATTCTTGGATATTAAATCACTGAATGAAATATATCCCTTAAAATGTTCATGATGTTGGATAACGATGTTGGGATAAAGTGATGACTGATATGGATATTATAGATCAGTTTGTAATAACTACCACATATCATATTAATAATTTTTAACAAAGTTATTTAAAATTGATGGATTTAATAGTATTTCTAAATTTCTGAAATATATCCTGTAATTTCATTTTTATTTAAGAAATATGGAATAATTCACATTTTCAAAATGTTTTTATAGTCATTCATATTAGTATAATATTTTAATAGAATACTTTATGAAGGTATTATAATGTTTTTATGTGGCTATTAAGAGTTAATTTATGTTTTTAGTGGAATAAATGATATGTTAATTATGGAAATTTAGTGAGAACATATATAATTTTTTGGAAATTAATATTTTGTAAGTGTTACTAGTTTTACCATATATGACATGGTTTCACATGTATATTGTATGATGTTTTAGAGATTAATATTTCACTTCAACATATGAATATTTATAAATATTTTATGAATTAATCAATAAATTTTGTGATAATGATATCTAGATATGGAAAGGATTACTTGTCCTTCTATTAAAATCATATAATCTGTTATATGTTAATTTTAGTGATTCTGTCATAAAAATATTTAAACCTGGATATTCATTTATTAACAAATCATTTGAGTTTTAAGTGAATCACAAACAAAAGATAAGCTTTTTCGAATTAAATGGAGATATATAAACTATGTACATTTTCATACATTCTGAGTCTTGATGCTAAAAGAATTACTCAATAATTGGGAATGGATATTGTAATAAAATGATATAATATTACAATTATTTATGATGATAAGAAAAAAAAATTTCAAATCACTTATGTTTATAGTTTTTTAGGTTTTATTATCAAATTATCATTCTATTTCTTTTTTTAAATGGCATATAGCGCTCTCTACAAATATTTAAAATGTTCATCTGAGTTCATATCTTTATTTTCCTCCAATGATGTTTTATCTAGAAACATTGTTTTCTGTAATTACATATTACCTTAATACTACCATATCTAAATTATATAGAGGTTTTTTATTTATTATTATTAGGATTTAAATTTTAAACAAATATAATGTTCAAATATTAATCCCTTTATTATTGAGATTGCAATCAACTTGTGAGGATGCAATTGTATTAATGTGGGTAGAATATAACACCCTCAAATTATGAAAAATTTCATTTTATTATATAGTATATATAAAAAGAAACAACAAATTAATATGTAATATAACCTGCCAATAATTTACATTATATTTATTTATTTATTCCATAAAATCTTTTAGATATCTATAAATTCATGCAACATTAGGATTGAATGAATCACAATACACTATTAAAATATTTTTTTAATTATTATCATAATAACGCAGTCGTTCAATTTTATGTTATGAATATAAAAAAAAGATTAGAAACATTATATTATATAAATATGTATACAATAAATAAAATAGATAAATAATTATTAGAGTTAAAATTATATCACATTTATTTAAAAAGAAATGTTTTATGAAAAACTATACTTTTCTAAAAGGTGATTTATATTTCGTTTCAGAAATAATATATATATATTTATAATACTTACCAATTATATGAAATATATTTAATAAATTATTATAAATTTTTTAATCATATTTAAAAATCTCTTAGGCTTAATTATTTAAATTTTTCTAAAAAGATCCATTTTACTGAATAGTGGAAAATATTTTTTTATTTGAAAAATACATTTTATGTAAATTTGTTTTAATGATAAATTACATGTTAAATTGGATTTATGGTAAATTTAAATAATTTTTACATATAATTTATTATAATATATGTAATGTGAATCAAATTGATATTGAATTAAGATATAAAAGCGCTATTTAATTTTTGGACATTTTTTCTTCGAAATCCCACTTTCTCAGTTAGTCTTCTAGAATAATTTTAAAATAAAATTTCCAAAATATGTGAATTTAAATTGGATAAAATGGACTGAATATATATAGATATATATATAAATTATGTCATAAGTTAATTTAAAATTTATTCTTTACCATAATTAATAGTAATGATAGTAAAATTTATTTACCATGGGTATGGTAAATAATTATTTATCTAGGGATAAAATAAAAATATATGGGTTAAAGTTTCCCAATAAAACTTCTATAAAATACATTTTATCGAAAATTCATTACTCAATCATATATGTGGATCTATAATAAAACTTTTTTTGGCTTTTGGAATGTGAGAAATGTTGGTACACTTTTCACTTCTTATAAATTACAGATGTACCAGTAACCACACTTGTCAAAGGACACCCCTCTCCTTTCTAATTAACACATCAAAACCATTTTCGTTCATCCAATAACTTCAGAAATAATTTCACAAATTACATCATACATTCAAGTTGTTTTATTTCTTTATAAAAATCATACATAATAAGTCCTTTAGTGAATAATTATGGAGGATACTTGAAGAAGAGTTAATGTTATTCAAAAAGAATATTTATTTCATTTTCCCTCCACCTCATTAAATTTATATTAAAAATTGATTATGTTATAAAAAAAGTATATTAAATTTATTTAAAAATATTATTTTATGGTTATGTTCCACATTCATCTCCACATCCATCAAATGGGTTACAACATCGTAACTAATGTGTACAATAGTGTACTGACTCCGGAACTAATTTTTACATTTCTCAATTACCATATCACACGGTTCTGTATGATGATCTATATAATGTATATATATGATATTTATATGATTATAATACATATTTAGTAATTATACATAATATATATATATATAATTTCCATTTCATTTTTTATATGATAATGTCACCTATTTGTATGGAAGAGTAGTCCATTGTGAAGGGATATGATTCAATATTCACTAAAGATTTTCATGGGTGGGGATATAGATAAATTGGATGAATATATATTTTATAAAGTAAATAATAAATATATTCATGAAACATTAATCAGTCTGAAAATATAATATATTGTTTTCTTCTTACATTTTCTCCCACTTAATGGGGATGAAATCGTTCATGAACGTGTGAACTACCACCATCATCAAGAGATGATAGTATATTTTAATCAACACACCACATGTCTGATATATATAATTAGGCATTAAAAAATTTATAGTATTTATTAAATTTTCATAAATAAGGTAGGATAAAATATTACATATCCTATTTTAATAATTATTATTGAAGAATGGTACTCTAACTCGGGCATACATATGAGTTTACATCTCCCTAATGTTAAAATTATTAATTTTTCAACACCATATGTCATTAGTTTTTTTTAAAGTATAATTGTTTTTATAAATATGATAAATTTTTTATCACTATCATTCTGTATGTGTTTCAATAATTACTACTTTGGCCATAGCGTACGTAACAAATACATTTTTGACACCAATGTTCAATATCATCGAAACATCTAACATAAAAATAATTGATTGAAAAATCTTATTTAAAAAGTTAATAAGATAAGTAAAGGAAAAAATAAAAATTATTCCTTTTATAAAAGGTAAATAATTGACATAATTATATTTTTCTAGAAGAGAAACAATGTTTGTGATGAGTCAGACTCAATATAATTGTTTTTAATATAACTTTTTCATTTGTGAGACATATTCTATATTCACCAATTATTTCTTATGCGTAGTGTATGTTCTAATATAGTGTATTTAAAATAATGAATTAATTTATCTTCATGGAATTTTTATATTCATTTTATGTTATTTCATTAATGGTTCCTAGAATTGAAATGTTACGAAAATGGTAAGGGTTTATTTCACGGTCTCTTTACTATTCAGGATTTCTTAAATCCTCTCGTATGGGTATTATATGAAATATATAAATATATATATATATATATATATATTAAATTATCACTCTTTTAGTTCCAATTAGTTATTTATTACATTTTTTAGTAATACTATAATTATTCATCTCTTTGGTTCTTAAAATTATTATTAATCCCTTTTGAAGAAAATATAATAATATTTCTCTCTTGGATCAATAATTGTTTTTCTTGAACCACTTATTTTATATAAATTCATTCAAAAGAATTTTTATCCAATTAAAAATAATTTTTTTTAAATAAATAATTACCTTTTTAAAAAATTTACAGGGATATTCTTATCATTTTGAAAGTAATTCTAATTTGGCTTATACTGAAAATGTTAAAGGAATCAATTTTTTATACGTGTATGACTTGAATATAGTTTTCCACCATCATAAAAAATAATTTTTTTATGATTATTGGAAAAAATTCAATGTTTATCAATAAATGATGTGTTTTTAAATTATTTTGTGAATATTTAGTTTTCAAATCATTTATTTAGTGAAAGAGTTTTTTTTATAAAAAAATTAATAATATTTTTATTCTACTTATAATCTTCATTGAAATCAACATGTTATACATCATATAATCTGATATTGATATGTTGAATTGATATCATTATTATTCAATATTTTTATGGTTTATTGTCATTTTAACTAGCGATTTACAATTTTTTACCATTCACCATATTACATAGGATGATTTATGATTTTGTTATAGATAGGGTAATGTATTTACATTTATTTGGTTTCCCTATACAAGAGGTGTTATGTGCAATTTGATTCACCTATTTAATATGAGGAATCAATTTTACTATTTATGTGACAGGAAGGGCATGTAATTTCCACTTGAAGCATTGGGAGGTATCAAGAAACAAACTAGTTTAGATTTTCTCTATGGAATTACATATTTATATATATGTCTTGGAAGAAGGCCTCAACATTATTAAATGCATTCGAAAAAGTACATGATGGTATGTATTATATATACAACATTACACATTCCATCGTTATTATATCAAGAAAGGTGCGAGGGTCGGGCTATTCCCGGCCCCCCAAATTTATTAGAAAGAAAAAAGCCACATAACAGACAAGGGAGGGGAGGGGTCGATCGACCCACACCCAAAAGCCCCTTACAACCCACACCAAAAAAAGAAAAACATAGAAAGAAAAAGACTCAAAAACAAACACAGCAGCAGCACATCACATCCAGTACCAGCATCCGGCAGCACCACAACCAAACATCACAGCTAACCAGCAGCATCCAACCATCCAAACCAGCCATCCCTAGCAACCAAACACCTTCAAAATTCAAAAAATACCGCCAACCACGTCTCGAGCCACGCACCCCGTCACGCCTCGAGAAAAGACCCATATCACGTCTGACCAAACGCATCACCACAGCCCTTCTGTCATCTCGATCCACGTGCATGCCTCGAAGCGTACACCCATCGCATCAGACGCAGATCCAGCCGCCTCCCAAACGCCGGCGAGCCAACCTCTCCGTCAACACACCGGAGACAGCGATAACAATCACGCCGTCATCCCAAATCCAATTTCAGAACGACGTCGAGCCCATCCATCAGAGACCGTCGTCGCTGAACAAAAACCATCATCACCTTCTCCATCAACAACGAGTGCCGCAACCCACCAGCCCAGAAACCGGTCGAAAACACCATTCCACCACAAAAATCAAACAGGACAATGAAAATCAGCGAAGAAACCCCACTTCATCCGCCTCAATTGATATTCCATGTTATTATTTGATTAGTTCTATTATCATTGGTTAACCTCAAGAACTTCTGATTATTTATATAGAATTATTTGATCGTCATTTATTCCATACATATTTATATTAAGTAATTGATTATGTGGAGTTTTTTTAGTTAGTTACCTTTCCATATTCATTATGGCTTATTTATTCATAGAATTCGTTTTTTACTTACTCATACTGAGAATCTAAGCTCCATCCTTTCTTATATCTTATTTTATCTAGGACATAATGAAGGGTTTTGTGATTGGTATGTAGGGACACGCTAAGGGGGATAATCTAGTTATAGAAAAAAATATTTTTTGTATTTTATGTTTTTTATTATAATAAAAACTTCATGTAATTATCTAGTTTACCATGAATACTAAACTATTAAATCATTGGGTACATGATTAATTATATCATATTCTAATATAAATAATGTAGAATCCAGCTTTCGGTTTTTGGGGTTTGTGGTGCTACACATGGGATGGGTTCCCTTTTTTATTGTGAGTCTATGAGATGATAGTTACTGGGTCATGGGATATGATACCATTGGTAGATGGGAATTTTACTAAGAGACTAGTATTTGACTGAGGATCGAAAGAGTGATTATTATTCTTATGTACTGACCATAAGGATCCCAATGGGGGATAAACCAAATATCTCATGACCTCATGTATCCCGAGTGTAGTGTATTTTATGTTGTGATGATTAGTGGACCCATATTGGGTTCCCTCTATGAGATGAAAATGGTCGATTATATATGGTTATTAGTATATATGGTAGTGAGTGTCACCTTGGAACCATTACTGAACATGTATGCCCCAAGGTGATGAATATTAAGTGTATTATTGAAGGTTCTCACCAAACCCCAAGATTTTTTTATTCATTAAAATATTTAATGGTTATTATAGCTATGGATTCCCATTAAAACTTCATTAGACATGGGAAATGGGCCTAATGTTATGTGATGGTATAGTGTGGATTCACAACGTTGCTTTATAGGATCTTGTGTATCAGTGTTATGTAATATGATGGTGACCATGGCGATTCCCAGATGTGATTTGTATGATCTGAATTTGGGATTAGTATAATATTAATGGGAGATGGAATGGTTATTTTATATCGTCATGGAATCATAGTGTTACAATGGATCAAGTTGTTGTGTAACACCCCAAAACCCGAACCTTTTGTATTCATATGTAATGATTAATTTTTTCTGAATAACTGAACAACCATGTTTCTCGTGAGAAGGTAATAATATGGTTTTAATTTATATTAGAATTCAACCGAGTAAAACACACAAGTGGATACAAGACATTTCATTTAAATAAAAACACCGTGGTGTTTATAATATACCGAGATCTAAAGAGTAATCATGCTAACCAAAAATACTTATTAAGAACCCTATCATAATTATAGGGAGACAACGTAAAATATCAAGAACCCTAAGGAAATAATATGGGTCCTTGGAATTTTCCATAATTAACATTAGAAGGTAAAAAGCCACCGCAACCACACTAATCCCCAATGGAATGATGTGAACCATCATCATCGATCAACTAGAGTTTTAGGAAACCCTAAGTCTTGGATTTATAAGACACTAATGTGACCATTTCCTTTTGAAACCATGGAACTCTAATGACTAAAATATATTCGTTGGCCTCATTGGACAATTAATTAAAAACTTATAAGTATATTCTATTCCATCATGTAATTATGTTATAAATTGAAAAATAATAAAACTACTCCTAACCAGGAACCTTAAAAAGGTCATATAAGAATTTTTTTTAGTTATACATTGTTTTTTTTAGATGTAAGAAGGAATTCAAAACATGTTGCAAAAAATGAAAGCATTTTGTAAATATTTTCATTCATTGTTTCTATGTTATGATTAATTTATTTCAATTATGCTATATTCTTTATTAACATTGTTTTTAAAACTATTAGTATAAAAGAATTTATGTGGTTATACCAAATTTAAATTCATTTTAAAGCTTCAGTGCTATAAAATTGCCCTAGAAATATTATTAGACAAGTTATAGTTGAGTGTTCGTTAATCTATCATCAAGCTTAAATAAAAAGTTCTGTTTGAAAAAGGAAATTTTTATAAATTATTATTTACCTTAAGACATTATATACATACATATATATATATATATATTCTTTTAAGGTTATGTTTTTGTAAAAAAAATTGGGCCTGTTAGGGTGAGCTGATTATGGTTGGGCCATTGGACGTAGCTCACACGTAGTGGTTAAGCCTAGCCCTCAGCCCATGCCTGGGCCAGCCCAAGCTCGGGCATAGGTCTCCCGAGGGGTGCACAGGATCATGGGCACACAGGAGTGCATGAGTGCGCAACATAGGTGCAAGGCTGCAGTGAGCATGGGTTGACTGAGGCATGTGGGGGGGGAAGCCCGTATATAGGGCCCACAGTGTGTGTGTTGTGTGTTTTTTGAGCAGACGATGGGAGGATCAGGCTTATAATGGAAGCGAAATCAGCTCATTGATGTGATGTGGGAAGCTTTTTTTCCTACGAAATTTGATCATGGCCATTGGAACATGATACGTGCAATCTATGCCATTGATCCCGACCCATTGGTCCATCTTCAGCAACCATGGCGCATCATTGGTTTTTTGTGGTCTGTTCGATATGGCGCGATCTAATAATTGTCATTAAATGATTATAAAAATTCCACATCAGTCTCATGTCGTCCGATCAGACTCAGATTTAATCCGAGTCGTCCTTTCTTTTATAAACCACGGACACATCCCAGTCTGTGATACCAAGAAAGATCTGATCCTAGTTGTTGAAATCCCTCCCAGTTTTCTACTCAAATTGTATTCTTCTTCCCCACGGAATTCCAAAAACTAGTCATTTTATACCCAATTTCTTACAATTTTTCTTCTCCCGTGACAGCCACTGGTCTCCCTCCACGCAGTTTCCTCAAGGGTTGTCTATTAGTTCTTTTTTTAAGGCTAGTTGTGCCTCGGATCCAAATAACCTTGTTTTACAAAAAATATATATATATTTTGTAGGTTTAGTTTATAAAAAAAATATAAGAGGCATCTGAAGAACCTCCCGGTTTCTTTCACCCAAGCCTCCAGCAGACCTCAACAAGCCCTCAGAGTTTTCTAGAATCTCCTAACCTCCTCATCGACCTCATACTAAGGTAAGGGATTATACTTTTTCTTGATATCATTTTTAAGTATTATGAATATATATATATTTTTGAAACAATATACATCATCATATGGTTAGAAATTAATTCTTTAAAGTTGCAGGATCTTAAGTTACAATCTATTGATAACCCTAAACATGGAAGTCCCATGATAATTTTTTTTATTTATTTTACCATAATTAAATAAAATTATATATATATATATGTTTTGAATATACGAACATGTATATATTCATACCCACATGTATATGTACACATATAGTTTTCCATCATAACCCTATTCTAGTTTTGTAAAAGTGTTTTTCAATGTTTAACCAACAAAGAGGTACTCATTTGGGTTGTCAAATGAAAAGTTAATATACTTAATTATATATATATATATATACATATGGTTTATATATACATATATCATCTATAAGTGAATTCAATTTTTTCAATGTTTAAAAATTGTATGTGTAAATGTTTTCTAAGGTTGAAAATTATACATGGGTGTGTTTAGTATAAAATTTTAAATATATAAAAAACATATAAACAATTAGTATATATTTGGAAATGTACACATAATTTAGTATATTTTTTTTATTCTAGTAAAGATGATTTAAAAAAATTAAATAAATTCATCGATGTGAATATAGATTTTGGTTTTAGTGGATTTATAATATTAAGCAAAACATTAGTTTTTAAATATGTATGTCTTATGTCAAACTCGTTTAATTTAAAGAACCTTTAATGATATTATCCTTGTTATAATTTTATATGTCAAACCCTTTTTACCCATTATTTGATATGCTTCAGTAATTGTCTCTTGTGGAAAGAATGTGGAATAAACCATGAATTCCTTCAATAAAATTAAATGACTAAATTTTCAATGTAATATATTATATTCTGTATATTTGGATTAAACGGATTCATTTTCCATTTTATTTATAGTGGTACTGAATGATTCATGCATCTGACAAAATGACATCAATATTAATTTAAAATGGGCATTTAAGACAATACATATTAATTTCATAAATCATGGATTTTGAAAATTAAGGAATTATAATTTTTTGTGGTAACCCCATCCATTCATTACTTTCATGTTTTAAATTAATATCACATGCGCAAAGAATGTTTACTATTTTATGCATGTTATTGGGAAAAATGTGGTTTAAATAAGAAATGTCATATTTTGGTTAAGTCTATTTATAATTCCTTTTATCAGTTCATTAACTGAGCATGAATAATGAACATGTACTGTGACACATTAAGAGATTGTTACTATGGAGGAGTTATAATGTTGTTAATTTATGTGATAATCAAAAAACTCGCTTTTCATAATAATTTACGAGATAATTATTTTATTATTCAATGTGGTATATGACACTTTAAATTAACTGAAATGATAATCCAAGTAATTATGAATATTTTAAATGATAAGTGATTTAATAAATCAATGTGGTAGGTTCACATTGATTTAATATGTATGGGGAATTAATTGGACCTATTATGTGATGTTTGGGGACCGCTACATCTCCTCGATGCATCGGTAGGTCTCATGAGATAGCTAGCAGCAGATTTGGCCAATGCCTTTCCAATTTATGAGTTATGGATTTTGGCCGAGACCTTAATCATTAGACGTCTTCGCACAAGGCCTTAACATAACCCGGTATATGCACATTCCCCATTATGACTATGAAAACTAATTAAAAAGAAGAATATTCGTCTAGTAGAATATTCCTGGTTAAAGAGATTAATATTATGTGAATTCCTGGAGTATAAGAATGGTATATTATTTATACAATATTCAGAGATTTTATGGATAGTGTATGTTTCACTAGAGTAAAAGTTTAAATTGATGTTATTATTTTATGTGCACCTTTGATCAAGCATTACACAAAGTTATTAATTCTGTACTTGCATTTTAACATGAAATGTCATTTAGTTATTATACTGAATGAGCATTTCCATAATTGAATTATGATGATGTTAGTATGTTTTAAATTTTCCACTTATATCCCTTAGACAATTGTCTGAGTATGATTAATGTGTTACAAAATATTAAAGGAAATGTTTTTTGGAAATTAAAAATAATGGTTTTAAAAGTTATTTTGATTATAGTATGTTATTTTTAAACCCCTTACTGGGAATTCATATGATAACCCTGTGTTTTTAAATAAAAGTTTTCAGGTAACCACTTTTAGAAAATGAAACATTTCAGCAGTAGTTGGTTTCTCATAGCCTGAACTAAATTCAATCCTTTATTTGGAACTGGCCCCAGGTTCTCAAGAGCTGAGGCGTGATAGTTGGAATCAATGTATTTGATTTGGATAACTCTAGAAAACAATCATTGAACATTGAAAATTTACTTAATAACAACTAAGAACAATGTTTTCTTAATTTCAGATTAAAAATGAGGGTACATACATTGTGTCTCATCCCAAGGTGGCCTTGTCAACCATAATTCCCATAGTTAACAAAGAAAATTTTATAAACTATGCCCATATCTGTATGTCATGCATAAATCTCTATGACTTATCCAATTCTCCTCATGTACTTCAACTCCACCGAAGAGCAGGTCTGTATTACATCTTTATGATGGAAACCCAGTTTCCATTCTACACAAGGTGGGGAAAATACTACGAGGGACTTTTTAGATGCTTCACTACTACAAAAGGCTTCATATCCCTCAAATCCTTCCAAGAAGCAGTGGCAGCAGGAGACCTCTGAGTGTAATATATGTTTCAAGTCCTATATTATGGTCAACTTATTCAGGTAATGGACTTTTACATCCTTGAATACAAAGCCTCCCATTCTATGTACAAACAACAAGTACATGTAGATGTCTCTCAGTTTTACACCACACATGTCAGACTCTAGAGATAACACAAGTGCTCCCATGATATCAAACCATATTTCTCGGGTTTCATATGGTTCAAGGAAATTGAATATTTTGAATTAGTGTTGGGGATTCGTGTATTTGGAAACTGGGGAAACCATTAGACCTATTTTATTTTATGTACCAATAGTTATATAAGAACATAACTTGTTGTCTCTTATTTTTGTTATACTTTCATCTGTTATACTTTTGAATGAGTATCACTATGTGAAAATACATAATAAATTTTTAGATGGAAGGAAAAAATCATTATTTATCTCTTCCTGTTGAGGTATTGGAGATTATTGTGATCAAAACCTATGAAGTGGAGTACCTACCTCTCTCAAACTTCATAAAAGTGTTCTAGAAACAATATGAAGTGACAAATTGTCCAGACATTCTCCACACCTTTCAAGGTAATACTTCCATTTAATATTTCATAACCATGACACAATAGGCCGTGTATATGTGAAGAGGAAAATACCACAAAGGGATTTTGATATGTTTAACCCTAGGCCAAAACTACACGGACAATTTATGTTTTCAAGAGGTTTCTTTGGAGGGAAACCTTTGTGCGGCCAATGTGTTCCAACTCCTCAGTTTTAGCCTGTACAACAACATCTACGACTTGGATGTTCTTAGTAGAGAAATAGTACGATGAGTTCATCGACTGATTGTCCATTTGGACATTTCCAAACTTTATACTATTCAATCCTTCCTCTGGAATCCCAAGTGTTCGATGCAAGAGTTCAACCCCTTCTGTCTGAGGTGTGTCTGGATGAGAGAACTAGAGGAGTTGAGCATCAATTTGGGTTTTCCACTGAATGCACTTGAGGATGCTCTACGATGGGGGATCTAGTGGACGCATCAGATAGATTTATTTTTTTGGTAATCAAAAAAATTTCAAGGACGTAATTCCTCTAAAGGGGAATGATATAACACCCCAAAACCCAAACCTTATGTATTGATAAGTTATGTTTAATTTTGTCTGAATAACTGAACAAACTTATTTCCCATGAGAAGGTTATAATATGGTTTTAATTAATATTAGAATGCAACTGAATAATATATATAATTGGATAGAATAATTTTCATTTAAATAAAATCATGGTAGCGTTTACAATATATCGAGATCAATATAGTATTCATGCTAACAAAAAATACATATTAAGAACCCTATCAGAATTAGAGGGAGACTGTAACACCCAAGATTTTTATGAGTAATATTTTGTTTTTATGTTATATATATATATCATCAAAGGAATCTTTCACTACACACTAGCTTGACTTACTTTACATGCAATGGCGACCTTCCTCAATAGCTTGCGTTGTACGCAATACCGAGTTTCACTAAACAATGATATGCTATTAAAATATTATTAAAACTAGCCGTTATGAATAGTAATAACCACTTTTTGAAATTTTATAAATTTTATTTTTCAAAATGGACTTCATTTTTGGATTCGGAATACTGAAATTAGCCTAGGGTGAAATTTTGGTATTTTTCGGAAAACTTTCAATTTTTGATGAATAGTGAAACCACTAAGTGGTAGGTTAAAAACTGAATTTTGCATAAAACATAATTTTACTGCTTCTGTGAATAGAATTTCAAAAATACGACAGACACGGTTGATATCAGTAAGTAAAATGTGGTTCAATGAGATAAAAATAATTTTTGGGTGAATAGTAACTTTTTACTTTTTTTACCGCGGTTAATAGTAAATAGGGTAACTAAGGGTAAATATGATATTAATATTACCCTAACACATGTATTAATTCAATTGGATTAGTGTAATTCGACCAAAAACAACCTTATGAATATAATATGACCATTTAGGTCCACTTGGATTAGATTATGACATTTAATATTATTTTATTTAATGAATGGTTAAAATAGTTAAAATCAAAGTTTAATAACTAAAACATTTTTAATATGGGGTTATACATAAGATAAACTAGACTATAAATATTCATTAGAAAGATAATAAGCTTTCCTACATAATGAGATTTTATTTATAAATTTTAGACTTTAAATAAATTAATTTATTTATGACACAACGATGATGCAGTAATTACCCTTTTAAGGAAATGTTAACATAATTGATGTTATAAATACTCAAATAAATGTAATTTGAGACTTTTTATAAATTCCAATAATTTTCTAGGTTACTATGATATATTAGTGTCGATTTAATCAACTTGGTTCGAACATATAATTCTGTTAGTACTTTCACAAAAATCATATATCAAATAGTGACAAAATTGACACAAAATAGTGTTTAAATCAAATATTATATTATTAATTGTTATTTTATTCCTAAAAATCTAACGATCGGAAAAATGACTTAGATAAGGATATATATATTAATAATAAACAACTTGGGGTTCGTTTGAAATGTTATAGTAAGTTTATTAACCATATAGTGTAAGAAAACAAAAAGACACGGTAAAAGTTAAATTATTTAACTTAGAGTTAAATCTAATTGATAAGGTTAAAATAATAACCTAAACTTGTCTAAATCCTATTGGTTGATAGTATTTAGACCCATCCCCACTTTAGCTTCGAAATAAGACCCTTTGGAACCATTATAAACCGATTTTGACATTAATATAAAATAATATTTTGAGATATTCCAAAGGTGCCCCTCTCCTCCCTTATAAAAGGGAACCTCCTCCCCCTCCACCTCACACCAATTTGAGCACTCAAGCTCGGCCAACACCTGCCAAAATCCCTTCTCCACTTCCCTAGAATAATCCTGGACGTCCTGGTCTTCTTCAAAGACCAATCTCAGTTCCCTAAGTGGAGGATTCAAAGAGGCGTTTCAAAGAAGAGGTAATATCAATTACCAATCTTTTCAATTTCTTTCTTCTTCAACATCTTCTTCTTTAGTTGTTTCATGATTAAGTAATAACATCAGTATTACTTACATACTTATATGTTATTATAAATATGAAACAACCCTAATTCACCTTCTATCCATCCTACGGGAAAATGAATTCACCGCACGTGCGTACGTACGGAATACCGTCTCCACGCCATGGTGTAATCTATTCTCCACCATCACCTTACAAGGATGGGTATAATGGTGTACTGAGTAACAATATATGATTATTATAAAGTGATATTGATACTGAAATATTATAAATACACTTAAATACAATTCCACAATCATGGGAACAATATCATCGCTCGTGCGTACGTACGGAATACCGTCTCCACGATGTGATGCGACTCTTTCTACATGATCATCCATACATAGTAATTATATAAATGAATTGAATGAATAAATATGATATATGTTACACTAATACCTTTCTGGATATAAGGTATCTATAACCATAAAAGAATAATAAGAATTTATTCGGCAAAACACATATAAGAATAAAAGGCAATAAAGACTGAGTAACAAGTAACAATGAAATATTACTAATAAGAAGCTAAGAATATGACCATATATGATATCATATCAATATGTATGATTCTGTAATAAGTCAATAACATTATTTAAACCATTATACAGGAGCTTCGGACACGTACAAAGCAAATCGGACCTAAGGTAAGGGGAAATATCACAATCTCATTTTTATCCAAGACTGTTTATACTTTGGTATTTACTGGGGTGTATTTTATCATCCACATCCATGTTCCCTCAATATGTAATATTGATTCCATCCACTTAAAATAGTTTAAATCCAATTTTACCCTTCGGTGAGTTTTTAGTAAAGAATATTAACGGAATCTTTTGTCGTTTTTTTGTACGAGGTACTTTTTGACTTTTCCGACAAAAGTACGAAAAATGTTTTTTTTAACTTATACGGCATGAATGGATTTTTAAAACATTAATTCAAAGAAGCTTCCTTTACAAGTTTTCAAGTTTATTCAACTTCTTTTAGTTTATAATTGTATGACATGTTTTGAAAAGAAAGGTGTTTTTGAAGAAGAAATGGTATTTTCCTCAAGAATGGAGTTCAAATGTTTTATCAAAATTATTTTCCATCTAATATAATATAGGGTTCTGTTTTTATCCCTATTATTACATTGATTTGATTATGTTGTGAGGGAATTATTTTTATGAAGTCATTTACCTTATATGATTTGTTTTATGATGTCATGATGATTCAAGAATCCAATTTTTATTACATGTGTTATGCGATGATGTATGATTTATGATTGTGTGGAACACATAAAAAGGATTCATTATAAGATGGGTGGGACCTATATCTCCCTCCAATGCATTGGGTAAAGATTTATATCTCATGAGATAGACATGGCTGGAACAGAAGGTTATTTCGGTTTAGTGATACAGGACTGAAACGAGGAGTGAACTCGATTCAGAAATGGACTTTGTCCGCTAAGATAGTCTTGGCAATGAGTCATGACTAACAAGAAATGATTTTCCATTATTATGTGTGCATGCCACAAAGTTTCATGTTTTATGTTATGATTATGGGGATCTCATTTTCACTTCTATGATTTATTCCATGTTAAGATATTATGATCTCTTTTGCAGGTTATGATTTTCAAAAAGATATGATATGATTTTTATTTCCTTTATTTTCCCTTGCTGAGCATTAGAGCTCAACCTTTTATGTTTTCTTTTCCCCAGGTCAGGAAGATGGATATTAAGTAGAATATGCTAAAAGGGACCCTAGATATGATGAAATAAATGGGAGACACTGTAGAAGATTTATGAACCAGTTGTTTATGTTTCCCAGTTTCTAAAGACACTATACTTATTCGGTCCTTTGTGGTTTTTTCATAAGTTGTAATAAGTGTGCTTCAATTTTGAAGTATTAATAATGTATGTAAAGTATGGGTCGTTGTAGTTGGTATCAGAGGAAATGTATAGTCAACCTTTGGAAACTAGGATGTGAAAGCCTTAGTAAGAACCCCAAGGATAAGTCTAAGCATAGAACACAATCTTAGTGTTTTAGAAATGGCCATGAATAACCTAGGATAAGACCTTAAGCATGAAATTTTTATTCTTGAATTATGTGGATTTCCTATTATAATTAGTGTTTCTCACACTATTCTTCTTGGTTTTAGTCAATGGCTGGAACCCGAAGGAAACGTGTTAATGCGGAATGTGATGGGCAATGCAATGAGTGTCCCCCTGAGCAACCAAACGATATGGGAGATGGAATGCAAAATCTTGTAGCCATGCTCACACAACTTTCTCAAGCTATGAATCATGCAGGACTTCCAAACGAGCAAAGGAAGGAGAAACATTCTGTTGAATCCTTCATGAGGCAGCGTCCACCTTCTTTCAGCGGGTCTACTGATCCATTAGTTGCTGAACAATGGATTAGCACTACTGAAAAGATATTTTCAGTTCTTCAATTTTCTGAACATAATAAAGTCATCCTAGCAGTTTATCGTTTGGAAGGAGATGCTGATCAATGGTGGAATCTTATTATGAATAAGAGTCAAAGGGATGAAATTGAGTCCATTGAATGGGACGAGTTCCGGAATTTATTTTTCAATAAGTACTTCCCTCGTATTCTCCGAACAAATATGAAGAAAGAGTTTCTTGAACTGAAGCAAAGGGATGATGAATCTATTGGTACCTATGAAGAAAATTTTACATGACTTGCAAGGTACGCTTCTGGTATTATTATCCTACCTGAGAGTAAGATCGATATATTCTTTAGTGGCTTAAAACCATGTCTTCGAAGGGCATTAGCCATAAGGGACTTCAATAGCTACGACGAAATCGTTCGATGTGCTCTCAAAGTTGAGATGGAGATTGTAGTAACCCATCAGTCATATGGGTATGTTAAGAAGAGAAAAATGGAATTTGAAGGAAAATCTAAAGATCAAACTGAAAAGAAGATGAGCTTTCCCTTATGCTCAAAGTGTGGAATGAAACATGGAGGGAGTTGTCTTAAAGGGACAAGTAAATGATTCAAATGTGGAAAGGAAGGTCATTGGCCATTTGAATGCCGTGATAATGGGAAGAAGATGTCTAATGATGCAAACAAAAGAAGGGATACACAGAATGAACCTACTATACTTCAATTTTTCAAGTGCAGGGAGTTGGGGCATTATGCCAATCAATGCCCAAATCCAAGGGTTGATGATGATGGTCGACGTCAACAAAATCTTAAGGCTAAAGACAAAGTGAAGTCACATGCAATTTCTATCAGCGTTGTGGAGTACGATAATTAAGTGGTGAAAGGTACACTTACCATCCACTCTAATGTAGAAAATGTTTTATTTGATTCTGGATCCACCCACTCTTTTATTTCTGAAGAATTTTATATGGGTATCACCGTATTACCTCAACAATTAGATGTTGAGTTAGCTGTGACAACACCTAATGGCACATCAATCGCATCAAAAGTTTATAATTCTTCTCCGATCGAAGTTTGTGGGAAAGTTCTTCCTGCAAATCTGGTGGTCCTTCCTTTAGTGGAATTCGATGTGATTCTTGTCATGGATTGGCTTTCTTTATACGGAGCTCATATCAATTGCCAAAGAAGGGAAGTCACAATTCATATTCCAGATCAATCTATGATCTTCTATCAATGCAAGGATGAACATAACCTTCCAGTGGAAATTTCTGCCATTTTATGGGTATCGATTTTACTAAATTAAGGTTATTTATCTTAAATGGTTGGTGAGAAACTCGCGATTAAGAATATTCCAATTGTACGGGAGTTTGATGATGTCTTTCCGGAGGAATTACCGGGTCTTCCACCAAATCGTGAAGTTGAGTTTTCAATAGAACTCGTACTGGGTGCTTTGCCTATTTCAAAGACACCTTATAGAATGGCCCCAATTGAGTTGTCGGAATTGAAGAAGCAACTCCAAGAGAATCTTGATAAGGGATTCATATGCCCTAGTGCGTCACCTTGGGGAGCACCTGTTCTATTGGTTAAGAAGAAAGATGGATCAATGAGACTCTGCATTGATTATCGAGAACTTAAAAAGATCACTATAAAGAACAAATATCCTCTCCCATGCATTGATGACTTATTTGACCAACTACGTGGAGCTCAATACTTTTCCAAGATTGATCTTCGTTCAGGGTATCATCAATTAAGGGTCAAAAGGGAGGATATACCAAAGACGACTTTCCGTACAAGGTATGGACACTATGAATTTATAGTGATTCCATTTGGTCTTACTAATGCCTCTGCTATCTTCATGGATCTAATGAATAGAGTCTTTAGAGACTATCATGATCAATTTGTTGTAGTCTTTATAGACGATATTATTGTCTATTCAAAGAGCAAGGAAGAGCATGAAGATCACTTGAGAATTATATTGAAGTCCCTGAGAAAGGAGAAGCTTTATGCCAAATTTACCAAGTGTGAATTTTGGCTTCAAAAAGTTGCATTTTTGGGTCACATAATCTCAAAAGAGGGGATATCTGTGGATCCAGCAAAAACAGAGGTTAACGAAAGATGGTCGAGACCAACAACAGTAACTAAGATCCGAATTTTTCATGGTTTGGCTGGAAATTATCGACGTTTTTTAAAAGATTTTTCACGATTATCTAATCCACTCACCAAGTTGACTCGGAAAGGAGTTAAGTTTGTCTAGACTGAAGAATGTGAAGAGAATTTCAAGGAGTTGAAAAGAAGGTTACCCAGTGCACCTGTGCTCACACTGCCTTGTAGTGGAGAAAGTTTTGTGATCTACAGTGATGCATCCAAGAAGGGATTGGGGTGTGTTCTTATGAAAATTGATATGGTGATAGCTTATGCCTCACGACAGTTGAAAATCCATGAGCAAAATTACCCAACACATGATTTGGAGTTAGCTGTGGTAATATTTTCATTAAAGATTTGGAGGCATTACCTTTATGGTGAAAGGTGTGATATTTATACTAATCATAAAAGTTTAAAGTATATTTTCACACAAAAGGAGATGAATATGCGTCAAAGAAGATGGTTGGAACTGATTAAGGATTATGACTGCTCAATCCATTACCACCCTGGGAAAACAAACAAGGTGGCAGATGCATTAGGTCGACAAGACCATGCTAGTTTATCCATGATGAGGATCACAAAAGATCCAATATTTATGGATTTACAAAGGATGGATCTTGGAATTATAATAGAAGGGGAAAAAATTATCTTTCTCAAATGAATGTTCAACCATCTATACATATGAAGATTAAAGAGGCACAGAAAGAAGATGTCGAGTTACAAAAAAAGGTGAGAAATGTTCCTGAATTCAACCTTGATTGTGATGGGATAATAAGGTTCAGGAATCGGGTTTGTGTTCCTCCCATCCCCTAATTAAAGAAGGAGATGCTGGATGAGGCTCATAGTTGTTCATTCTCTATTCATCCTGGAAGCACGAAGATGTATAGGGACCTGAAAGACTACTTCTGGTGGGATGGAATGAAAATAGATGTTGTTGAATATGTCTCTTGATTCTTGGTTTGTCAACAAGTTAAAGTTTAGAGACAGAAGTCTAAGGGGATGTTACAACCATTACCCATACCGGAATGGAAATGGGAAAACATCACTATGGACTTTGTCACAGGACTTCCTAAAACATCTGAAGGCAATAATGCTATCTGGGTAATAGTTGATCATCTTACAAAGTCTGCACACTTCATTGCTATTAGAGAGGATTTCTCTCTAGATTAGCTTGCCAGGATATATGTAAAGGAAGTGGTAAGATTTCATGGAGTACCACTTTCTATTATATCTGATCGGGATCCGAGATTTACCTCGAAGTTCTAGAAAAGTCTTTAGCATACTCTATATACAGAGATGAGTTTCAGCACTGCTTATCGTCCTCATACAGACGGTCAGTCTGAGAGAAAAATTCAAACCCTAGAAGATATGTTGAGAGCTTGCTCTATGGATTTCAAAGGAGGTTGGGATCAACACCTACCATTGGTGGAATTTTCTTATAATAATAGTTTTCACTCTAGTATTCAGATGGCTCCTTATGAAGCTCTCTATGGAAAGAAATACAGGACTCCAACTTGATGGGATGAAGTTGGGGAAAGAAATCTATTTGGACCTGATCTCATTGATAAAATGGCAGAAAAGGTCACATCTATTCAACAACACATAAGAGCAGCTCAGAGTCGACAGAAAAGTTATTCCGACAACCGAAGAAAAGACCTAGAGTTTGAAGTTGGTGATAAAGTGTTCTTACGAATATCTCCCTGGAAGAGGATTATGAGATTTGTAAAGAAGGGGAAGTTTGGCCCTAGATATATCGGTCCTTTCGAAATACTGGATCGTGTTGGAAAGGTATCTTACCGATTGGCGCTTCCACCGAATCTCTCTCAAGTTCTCGATGTGTTCCATGTATCTCTCTTGAGAAAGTACATACCTGATCCTTCACATGTACTCAGCTCAGAAGTTGTACCGCTGGAGCAAGATCTTTCTTATGAAGAACAACCGATAGAGATTCTGAATTGTAGCGAAAAAGTCCTATGAAACAAGACCACTCGATTGGTGAATGTCTTATGGAGGAACCACCAACTTGAAGAAGCTACATGGGAGCTTGAGGATATGATGAGGGAGAAGTATCCTCATCTGTTTGTTACAAAGTGATGAATTTCGAGGGCGGAATTCTTTTTAAGGGGGGTAGAATGTAACACCCGAGATTTTTATGAGTAATATTTTTTTTCTGTTATATATATATCATCAAAGGAATCTTTCACTACACACTAGCTTGACTTACTTTACACGCAATCTTGACCTTCCTCGATAGCTTGCATTTTACGCAATACCGAGTTTCACTAAACAATGATATGCTATTAAAATATTATTAAAACTAGCCGTTATGAATAGTAATAACAACTTTTTGAAATTATATAAATTTTATTTTTTTAAATGTACTTCATTTTTGGATTCGGAATACCGAAATTAGCCTAGGGTGAAATTTTGGTATTTTTCTGAAAACTTTCAATTTTTGATGAATAGTGAAACCACTAAGTGGTAGGTTAAAAACTAAATTTTGAAAAAAACTTAATTTTACTGCTTCTGTGAATGGAATTTCAAAAATCCGATAGACACGGTTGATATCAGAAAGTAAAATGTGGTTCAATGAGATAAAAATAATTTTTTGGTGAATAGTAACTTTTTACTTTTTTTACCGCGGTTAATAGTAAATAGGGTAACTAAGGGTAAATATGATATTACTATTACCCTAACACACGTCCTAATTCTATTGGATAAGTGTAATTCGACCAAAAACAACTTTATGAATATAATATGACCATTTAGGTCCACTTGGATTAGATTATGACATTTAATATTATTTTATTTAATGAATAGCTAAAATAGTTAAAATCAAAGTTTAATAACTAAAACATTTTTAATATGGGGTAATACATAAGATAAATTCGACTATAAATATTCATTAGAAATATAAAAAGCTTTCCTATATAATGATATTTTATTTATAATTTTTAGACTTTAAATATATTAATTTATTTATGACACAACGATGATGCAGTAATTACCCTTTTAAGGAAATGTTAAGATAATTGTTGTTATAAATACTCAAATAAATGTAATTTGAGACTTTTTATGAATTCCAATAATTTTATAGGTTAATATGATATATTAGTTATGATTTAATCAACTTGGTTCGAACATATAATTCTGTTATGACTTTCACAAAAATCATATATCAAATAGTGACAAAATTGACACAAAATAGTTTTTAAATCAAATATTATATTATTAATTGTTATTTTATTCCTATAAATCTAATGTTCGGACAAATGACTTAGATAAGAATATATATATTATTAATAAACAATTTGGGGTTCGTTTGGCATGTTATAGTAAGTGTATTATCCATATAGTGTAAGAAAACAAAAAGACAGGGTAAAAGTTAAATTATTTAACTTAGAGTTAAATCTAATTGATAAGGTTAAAATAATAACCTAAACTTGTCTAACTCCTATTGGTTGATATTATTTCGACCCATACCCACTTTATCTTCGAAATAAGACCCTTTGGAACCATTATAAACCGATTTTGACTTTAATATAAAATAATATTTTGAGATATTCCTAAGGTGCCCTTCTCCTCCCTTATAAAAGGGCACCTCCTCCCCCTCCTCCTCACACCAATTTGAGCACTCAAGCTCGGCCAACCCCTGACAAAATCCCTTCTCCACTTTGCTAGAATAATCCTAGAGGTCCTGGTCTTCTTCAAAGTCCAATCTTAGTTCCCTAAGTGGAGGATTCAAAGAGGCGTTTCAAAGAAGAGGTAATATCCATTACCAATCTTTTCAATTTCTTTCTTCTTCAACTTCTTATTCTTTAGTTGTTTCATGATTAAGTAATAACATAATTATTACTTACATACTTATATGTTATTATAAATATGAAACAACCCTAATTCACCTTCTATCCATCCTATGGAAAAATGAAATCACCGCGCGTGCGTACGTACGGAATACCATCTCCACGCCGTGGTGTAATCTATTTTCCACCATCACCATAAAAGGATGGGTATAATGTTGTAATTAGTAACTATATATGATTAATATAAATTGATACTGATACTGAAATATTATAAATACACTTAAATACAATTCCACGATCATGGGAACAATATCATCACTCGTGTGTACGTACGGAATATCGTCTCCACGATGTGATGCGACTCGTTCTACATGATCATCATTACATAGAAATTATATAAATGAATTGAATTAATAAATATGATATATGTTACACTAATACCATTCTAGATATAAGGTATCTATAACCTTAAAGGAAGAATAAGAATTTATTCGGCAAAACACGCATAAGAACAAAAGGCAATAAAGACCCGAGTAACAAGTAACAATGAAATATTACTAATAAGTAGCTAATAATATGACCATATATGATATCGTATCAATATTTATGATTTTTTAATAATTCAATAACATTATTTAAACCATTATACAGGAGCTTCGAACACGTACAAAGCAAATCGGACCTAATGTAAGGGGAAATATCACAATCTCATTTTTATCCGAGATTGTTTATACATTGGTATTTACTGGGGTGTATTTTATCATCCACATACATGTTCCCTCAATATGTAATATTGTTTCCATCCTCTTACAATAGTTTAAATCCAATTTTACCCTTAGGTGAGTTTTTAGTAAAGAATATTAAAGGAATCTTTTGTCGTTTTTTTGTACGAGGTACTTTTTGACTTTTCCGACAAAAGTACGAAGAATGTTTTTTTTAACTTATACGGCATGAATGGATTTTTAAAACATTAATTCCAAGAAGCTTACTTTACAAGTTTTCAAGTTTATTCAACTTCTTTTAGTTTATAATTGTATGACATGTTAAGAAAAGAAAAGTGTTTTTGAAGAAGAAAGGATATTTTCCTCAAGAATGGAGTTCAAATGTTTTATCAAAATTATTTTCCATCTAATATAATATAGGGTTCTGTTTTTAACCCTATTATTAAATTGATTTGATTATGTTGTGAGGGAATTATTTTTATGGAGTCATTTACCTTATATGATTTGTTTTATGATGTCATGATGTTTCAAGAATCCCATTTTTATTACATGTGTTATGCGATGATGTATTATTTATGATTATGTGGCACACGTAAGAAAGGATTAATTATAAGATGGGTGGGACCTATATCTCCCTCCAATGCATTGGGTAAAGATTTATATCTCATGAGATAGACATGGCTGGAACAGAAGGTTATTTCGGTTTAGTGATACAGGACTGAAACGAGGAGTGAACTCGATTCAGAAATGGACTTTGTCCGCTAAGATAGTCTTGGAAATGAGTCATGACTTACAAGAAATGATTTTCCATTATTATGTGTGCATGCCACAAAGTTTTAAGTTTTATGTTATGATTATGGGGATCTCATTTTCACTTCTATGATTTATTCCATGTTAAGATATTATGATCTCTTTTGCAGGTTATGATTTTCAAAAAGATATGATATGATTTTTATTTCCTTTATTTGCCTTTGCTGAGAATTAGAGATCAACCTTTTATGTTTTCTTTTCCCCAGGTCAGGAAGATGGATATTAAGTAGAATATGCTAAAAGGGACCCTAGATATGATGAAATAAATGGGAGACACTGTAGAAGATTTATGAACCAGTTGTTTATGTTTCCCAGTTTCTAAAGACACTATACTTATTCGGTCCTTTGTGGTTTTTTCATAAGTTGTAATAAGTGTGCTTCAATTTTGAAATATTAATAATGTATGTAAAGTATGGGTCGTTATAGTTGGTATCAGAGGAAATGTATAGTCAACCTTTGGAAACTTGGATGTGAAAGCCTTAGTAAGAACCCTAAGGATAAGTCTAAGCATAGAACACAATCTTAGTGTTTTAGAAATGGCCATGAATAACCTAGGATAAGACCTTAAGCGTGAAAATTTTATTCTTGAATTATGTGGATTTCCTATTATAATTAGTGTTTCTCACACTATTCTTCTTGGTTTTAGTCAATGGCTGGAACCCGAAGGAACCGTGTTAATGCGGAATGTGATGGGCAATGCAATGATTGTCCCCCTGAGCAACCAAACGATATGGGAGATGGAATGAAAAATCTTGTAGCCATGCTCACACAACATTCTCAAGCTATGAATCATGCAAGACTTCCAAACGAGCAAAGGAAGGAGCAACATTCTGTTGAATCCTTCATGAGGCAGCGTCCACCTTCTTTCAGCGGGTCTACTGATCCATTAGTTGCTGAACAATGGATTAGCACTACTGAAAAGATATTTTCAGTTCTTCAGTGTTCTGAACATGATAAAGTCATCCTAGCAGTTTATCGTTTAGAAGGAGATGCTGATCAATGGTGGAATCTTATTATGAATAAGAGTCAAAGGGATGAAATTGAGTCCATTGAATGGGACGAGTTCCGGAAATTATTTTTCAATAAGTACTTCCCTCGTATTCTCCGAACAAATATGGAGAAAGAGTTTCTTGAACTGAAGCAAAGGGATGATGAATCTGTTGGTACCTATGAAGAAAATTTTACATGACTTGCAAGGTACGCTTCTGGTATTATTATCCAACCTGAGAGTAAGATCGATCTATTCTTTAGTGGCATAAAACCATGTCTTCGAAGGGCATTAGCCATAAGGGACTTCAATAGCTACGAGGAAATCGTTCGATGTGCTCTCAAAGTTGAGATGGAAATTTTAGTAACCCATCAGTCATATGGGTTTGATAAGAAGAGAAAAATTGAATTCAAAGAAAAATCTAAAGATCAAACTGAAAATAAGATGAGCTTTCCCTTATGCTCAAAGTGTGGAAAGAAACATGGAGGGAGTTGTCTTAAAGGGACAAGTAAATGATTCAAATGTGGAAAGGAAGGTCATTGGCCATTTGAATGTCGTGATAATGGGAAGAAGATGTCTAATGATGAAAACAAAAGAACGGATACACAGAATGAACCTACTATACTTCAATGTTTCAAGTGCAGGGAGATGGGGCGTTATGCCAATCAATGCCCAAATCCAAGGGTTGATGATGATGGTCGACGTCAACAAAATCTTAAGGCTAAAGACAAAGTAAAGTCACATGCAATTTCTATCAGTGTTGTGGAGTACGATAACGAAGGGGTGAAAGGTACACTTACCATCCACTCTAATGTATCAAATGTTTTATTTGATTCTGGATCCACCCACTCTTTTATTTCTGAAGAATTTTATATGGGTATCACCATATTACCTCAACAATTAGATGTTGAGTTAGCTGTGACAACACCTAATGGCACATCAATCGCATCAAAAGTTTGTAATTCTTCTCCGATCGAAGTTTGTGGGAAAGTTCTTCCTGCAAATCTGGTGGTCCTTCCTTTAGTGGAATTCGATGTGATTCTTGGCATGGATTGGCTTTCTTTATATGGAGATCATATCAATTGCCAAAGAAGGGAAGTCACATTTCATATTCCAGATCAATCTATGATCGTCTATCAATGCAAGGATGAACATAACCTTCCAGTGGAAATTTCTTCCATTTTATGGGTATTGATTTTACTAAATTAAGGTTATTTATCTTAAATGGTTGGTGAGAAAATCGCGACTAAGAATATTCCCATTGTACAGGAGTTTGATGATGACTTTCCGGAGGAATTACTGGGTCTTCCACCAAATCGTGAAGTTGAGTTTTCAATAGAACTCGTACAGGGTGCTTTGCCTATTTCAAATACACCTTATAGAATGGCCCCAATTGAGTTGTAGGAATTGAAGAAGCAAATCCAAGAGAATCTTGGTAAGGGATTCATATGCCCTAGTGCGTCACCTTGGGGAGCACCTGTTCTATTTGTTAAGAAGAAAGATGGATCAATGAGACTCTGCATTGATTATCGAGAACTTAAAAAGATCACTATAAAGAACAAATATCCTCTCCCATGCATTGATGACTTATTTGACCAACTACGTGGAGCTCAATACTTTTCCAAGATTGATCTTCGTTCAGGGTATCATCAATTAAGGGTCAAAAGGGAGGATATACCAAAGACGACTTTCCATACAAGGTATGGACACTATGAATTTATAGTGATTCCATTTGGTCTTACTAATGCCTCTGCTATCTTCATGGATCTAATGAATAGAGTCTTTAGAGACTATCTTGATCAATTTGTTGTAGTCTTTATAGACGATATTCTTGTCTATTCAAAGAGCAAGGAAGAGCATGAAGATCACTTGAGAATTATATTGAAGACCCTGAGAAAGGAGAAGCTTTATGCCAAATTTACCAAGTGTGAATTTTGGCTTCAAAAAGTTGCATTTTTGGGTCACATAATCTCAAAAGAGGGGATATCTGTGGATCCAGCAAAAACATAGGTTATCGAAAGATGGTCGAGACCAACAACAGTAACTGAGATCCGAATTTTTCATGGTTTGGCTGGAAATTATCGACGTTTTGTAAAAGATTTTTCACGATTATCTAATCCACTCACCAAGTTGACTCGGAAAGGAGTTAAGTTTGTCTAGACTGAAGAATGTGAAGAGAATTTCAAGGAGTTGAAAAGAAGGTTACACAGTGCACCTGTGCTCACACTTCCTTGTAGTGGAGAAAGGTTTGTGATCTACAGTGATGCATCCAAGAAGGGATTGGGGTGTGTTCTTATGCAAATTGATATGGTGGTAGCTTATGCCTCACGACAGTTGAAAATACATGAGCAAAATTACCCAACACATGATTTGGAGTTATCTGTGGTAATATTTGCATTAAAGATTTGGAGGCATTACCTTTATGGTGAAAGGTGTGATATTTATACTAATTATAAAAGTTTAAAGTATATTTTCACACAAAAGTAGCTGAATATGCGTCAAAGAAGATGGTTGGAACAGATTAAGGATTATGACTGCTCAATCCATTACCACCCTGGGAATGCAAACAAGGTGGAAGATGCATTAAGTCGACAAGACCATGCAAGTTTATCCATGATGAGGATCACAAAAGATCCAATATTTATGGATTTACAAAGGATGGATCTTGGAATTATAATAGAAGGGGAAAAAAATTATCTTTCTCAAATGAATGTTCAACCATCTATACATATGAAGATTAAAGAGGCACAGAAAGAAGATGTCGAGTTACAAAAAAAGGTGAGAAATGTTCCTGAATTCAACCTTGATTGTGATGGGATAATAAAGTTCAGGAATCGGGTTTGTGTTCCTCCCATCCCCTAATTAAAGAAGGAGATGTTGGATGGGGCTCATAGTTCTTCATTCTCTATTCATCCTGTAAGCACGAAGATGTATAGGGACCTGAAAGAGTACTTCTGGTGGGATGGCATGAAAAGAGATGTTGTTGAATATGTCTCTCGATGCTTGGTTTGTCAACAAGTTAAAGTTGAGAGACAGAAGTCTAAGGGGATGTTACAACCATTACCCATACCGGAATGGAAATGGGAAAACATCACTATGGACTTTGTCACAGGACTTCCTAAAACATCCTAAGGAAATAATGCTATCTGGGTCATAGTTGATCATCTTACAAAGTCTGCACACTTCATTGCTATTAGAGAGGATTTCTCTCTAGATCAGCTTGCCAGGATATATGTAAAGGAAGTGGTAAGATTTCATGGAGTACCACTTTCTATTATATCTGATCGGGATCCGAGATTTACCTCGAAGTTCTGGCAAAGTCTTTAGCATACTCTATATACAGAGATGAGTTTCAGCACTGCTTATCATCCTCATACAGACGGTCAGTCTGAGAGAACAATTCAAACCCTAGAAGACATGTTGAGAGCTTGCTCTATGGATTTCAAAGGAGGTTGGGATCAACACCTACCATTGGTGGAATTTTCTTATAATAATAGTTTTCACTCTAGTATTCAGATGGCTCCTTATGAAGATCTCTATGGAAAGAAATACAGGACTCCAACTTGTTGGGATGAAGTTGGGGAAAGAAATCTATTTGGACCTGATCTCGTTGATGAAATGGCAGAAAAGGTCACATCTATTCAACAACACATAAGAGCAGCTCAGAGTCGACAGAAAAGTTATTCCGACAACCGAAGAAAAGACCTAGAGTTTGAAGTGGGTGATAAAGTGTTCTTACGAATATCTCCCTGGAAGAGGGTTATGAGATTTGGAAAGAAGGGGAAGTTTGGCCCTAGATATATCGGTCCTTTCGAAATACTGGATCGTGTTGGAATGGTAGCTTACCGATTGGAGCTTCCACCGAATCTCTCTCAAGTTCTCGATGTGTTCCATGTATCTCTCCTGAGAAAGTACATACATGATCCTTCACATGTACTCAGCTCAGAAGTTGTACCGCTGGAGCAAGATCTTTCTTATGAAGAACAACCAATAGAGATTCTGAATCGTAGCGAAAAAGTCCTATGAAACAAGACCACTCGATTGGCATGATCACAAAAGATCAAGTCTCAAAAGACCGATTAGTTTAGTAGACTTGGAAACACTAGATACATTCGTAAACATTACATTACATCATAAAGTGAAAAACTAATAACAAAGTCTTCATAGTCCAAACTCATATCCTTTTCTGACTATCCCTGCAGGTCATTCATATAATACTTCTTCACATCCTGGAAAATATTAAAACATTGAAAGGGGTGAGATCAGATGCTCAGTAAGGATAACAATATTGCAGAAGCTTTCATAAATAAACATCAACATTTAAGGCAATTTCTAACTAAAACAAAAGCCTTTTAAATATGAACTTCGACATAATATGACAAAAGTAAAACGAGATAATTCCATTCACTTCTTCACATGGATATTCTACTGGTCGAATAATCACATGCAATATCAAAAACCACTTTCATAATGAGGGAATGTATAATGCCAGACATTCTGAAACATTTCGTCAAGGCCTCATCCAAGACGTCTAAAATGATTAAGGCCTCGGCCAAAACCATAAATCAAATTGGGAAAGGGCCTCGGCCAATTCCACGTCTAGTTGTCTCATGAGACCTACCGATGCATCGAGGAGCTATAGCGGGCTCCACCCGTCACTTATTAAGTCCAATACATTCCTCATATGAATAGGTTTAAACATATCATAAACCATAACATAATCGTATCACGTAAAACATGCATAAAGGAAACATAACATTTCCACATTTCAATCACAAGATATCAATACAACACATTGTTATAATAAAAATGCTTTCAAAACCATTTTCAATACCAAAATAAAAGAAAGTTAAAACTTTGTATTTATTTTTCATTTAAAAAAAGATGGCTTATAAAGGAAGCCGAAACTCAAATAATGGTCACGGCGGTGGAGAAGTCGTTGTCGCCGCATAAGTACGGAAAGAAAAACATTCCCTTTTGTCATTTAGCAAAACTCTTTGTATAAAAAGATTCCATTTGAATAACCGTAAAAGTCAAAGGGGTTTATACACCGTATAAAAGAAAATTGTGTATAAAACCAAATATGCCTCAATGAAAGGGGATTGAGACGAAGTCCTTAAAAAGATCATTTTTAAAATAAAATAGATCTATTAAGTGTATTCACTATAGGTACACATGAAGAAAGTAAAAATACAAGATAGGACATAATAATATCATGACATAATTTGAAAGTAGGAGATTAACCCAAAGAATGGAAATTGGGTTAAGAAGTTCCGTTACAATGATCATTTTTTTAAATAAAATAGATATATTATGTGTATTAATTATATTTACACATAAAGAAAGTATAAATACCAGATAAGACATAATAATATCATGACATAATTTGAAAGTAGAAGATTAACCCAAAGAATGGAAGTTGGGTTAAGAAATTCCCTTACCTCGTGTCCGACTTGACTCAACCGTTCTTTAACCTCCTGAATAATAAACTAGAGTTAATATATAAATTATTAAGAACCATTTTTAATTTCATTATCCTTTTTATATCACTTATTACAATGTTATGAACATTATGTAATTATTTAAGTTTATAACGGTCGTTTTGTCGATCTTTGTTACTTGAGTCAACAATAAATTTCTTATAATTACAAGTTGGTTATGTGGTAGAATATCCATTATCTCCAGAATTATACTCATGATTTAGATGTCATATATATCATATATATCCAGTATATACATTCATTTATAATATTACGTAACATTTAGAGGTAAGAAATGAAATGCACCGTTCATGGAGACGGTAAGTCGTACATACGCATGAACGCTACTTTCATTTCTATTTCGTATTTAATGGAACGAATTAATAATGATATAAGTGTATAATATAATTCCAGTATAATATAGTGTATAATACCATTTAATCCATCCTTTATACATCCCACATATGGAATTAACGATTCAAATCACTTTGAGGGGGCGGTAGTCCACACTTCCTAAAATGAAATTATCGCGTTTTACCCATAATGGAAATCATAAAGTATGCCATAAATTAGAAATACAGAAGCATAAGTAAAAAATAAACATATTATATATCATATATAAAAATAGTGACATCTTAATGGCCACCTTTGAAGGTGTTATATGAGTGTTGAACAATCATCGTTTCGTGAGGCACAAATTCGCCATCCCCAGAAACCGTATGTTCTTTAACCATTAGATGTAGGTGTGTGTAAGTGTAGCTCGAATCCTTCTTATAACAACATCCTAGTATATTTAGGATACTGTTGTTGTTACAAAAGAAATGAATAAAAAGAGTTTAGGGGGTTGGAGAAGAAAAATAAAACAAAACAACATTAGAGAACACATTACCTCAAAATCGGGTAACTCTTTTTGATTTGAGCCAAAGGCTTCCTTGAAAAGTGTTCTTCCCAAAGTGATGCCTCTAGGAGTAAGAGGGGGATGTTGGGAGAGTATTTGGGCAGAGGTTTGCCGAGCCAAATGGCTTGAAATTGTGAATTAGGTGGGAGAGGTGGGGGCCTTTTATAAGTGGAGAGGAGGGGCACTTTTGGAAAGATTGAAATGTTACATTATTACACAATGCTTTTCGGATTCTAAAGGTCCCAAACTTATATAATTAGAGGCTAAGGTGATAAGGTTTCGGAATATATTCATCCAATAGGCTTTGGACAAGTTTATGCCTTGGATTTTGCATTATCTTCTCATTTTATTTAAATCGTTAAATAATGAGGTCATCGCTACATCATAATGATGTCATAAATAATTAAATTTATTTAATGTCTAAAAATTATAATAAAAATACTATGATGTAGGAAATATTTTTAGCTTTCGAATGAATATTTATAATCAAAATTTGGACTTGTGTAACCCCACGTAAAAATTGTTTTAGTAAAACATTTTATGTTTGTGTCATTTTTTACTTTAACATTAAATAAAAGGTGTTTATGTCATTTTCTAACTAAAGTGGCTCCATGGGGTCCCCAAGTTGACCCATGGGTTGTCTTGGTCGGCCATGACTCATCCAATAGGAGTAGGAAATGTTTCATTCTCATCTCATATTATTAAAACATTATTTTTACCTTAAACTACACTAATTACCTCTAATCGCGATTAAGAACTTAAAAGTTACTATTCACCAAAAATTATTCTAATCTTATTGAACCACATTTTACTTCTTAATAACAACCATGTATGTCGGATTTTTTGAAAATCAAATCACAGAAGTGGTAATATTTCATTTAAATGAAAAATCAGTTATTTAACTACCACTTAGTGGTTTCACTATTCATCAAAAATTGACGTTTTCAGAACAAAGACAAAATTTCACCCTAAGCTATAATTGATATTACAAATTCAAAAATGATGTCTATTTTACAAAATTCCAAACATATAAGTTGCATTAATTAATTTTATTATTAATTCCCGTTGTTACAACAAATAGCGTGTTTTTAAGAAACAATTTATATCAAAATATTGGCAATTGTTTATGTCCAATTTCAATGTTAAATTAATTCTAATGACCACCATTGGATAAAATTGTAAAAATATATTCTAATTATACTTTAAAACCACTAAATAGTATAATTTATCACTATAAATTATTTTGATTAAATGTTGTTTTTAAGTATTTTTCACTATTCATAAAAAATTAGAAGTTCTCAGAAAAATACCAAAAATTCAACATAGGCTAATTTCGATATTACGAATACAAAAATGAAGTCCATTTTGAAATATAAGATTTCTATAATTTTAAAAAGTGGTTATTACTATTCATAACGGCTACTTTGATTAGTCACGGTGTTTTAGAACTCGAACTTGCGTACAATGCAAGCTACTACATTATTGAAAGAGAGGCGTATCGTGGAAGCTCGGGGTGTTACATTCTCCACTCCTTCAATAAATTGCGTCTTCGCAATTTGATATTTTTCTTTGAAAATAAAAGGTTGAAAAGTGAAAATACCTTTTAGGAAAACCCACATCGGAAATAAGGTTAATAAATATATAACAATAAAAGAAGGCAGGATAAGTACAAAGGTCACCCGATATAGCCCATTCAAGGATTCTATGAAAATATGGATATGGAAGAAAAACAAACCATCAAGGTCTGATGGAGAGTTATAGAAAACAGGATTAGGAGAAAGTTTAACCACAAGAAAATCACAAACTTGTGATTGGTTAAACGGTCATTGAATCCCCAGTTGGAAAAGATAACCGACAACATTTTTTATTTAAGTTACCTTTTATAATGTTGAGGAATTTATTTAGGAGATTTACTAAGAACGTAAGGGAATATACATAATCGTTATGTATACTTTCATTCGATAATATATTTTTACCACAAACCAAACTTTTACTCCAAATGGTAACGGAACTCAAAAATATTCTATTTATCCTAATTGTATAAGGTTCTAAATGTTAACACATACCATTTAGATTAGTAAAACTATTTTGTAATAACCAGGGACTTCCTGTAGGCTAGTGGTAGGAAATAAAGGCTTGTCGCACTATGGTTGTGGGTTCGATTCCTGCAGCTTTGTCCGACGCGATGGGTTATTCCCCACCCTGCAGGTTGTCCTTTTCCTAAAAATATAGTACTATACTATTCCAAAAATAATCTTCATAAATGTTTTAACCTTAAACAATACTATCCAAAGTTCAACTTAATCCACTCCAACCTTTATAGTGATCCAAAATATCTTCGTCCAGACTTTCTCTAAAAGGTCTCTAAATTCCAAAATCAATTGTAACATCAGATTCCCCAAACAAAGAAAAGTTTCTCTTATTGTCACATACTAAAAATATGATTACCTTAATCATATTAAAACCTTACTGAAATCAACAAGTACTGCAGTACAATCCATATATATATCACATTATTCTTATAACCAGAATATAATCCTTGAGTCGAAAAGCACCAATACATTAATTATTCTGCTTCAACTGTAGTCACAGCATAAGATTGGCCTTGATCCCTTGGCCTTTTCTGAGGTAAGTTTCCTTGACTCTTAGGACATTCATTTGCATAATGACGCATTTCTCTACAATTGTAGCATTCTACTTTGACTGCCTCATTCTTTCCCTTGCAATCACGAGCCTGGTGACCCTTTTCTCCACATTTATAACAAACTCCCATTCCTTTTAGGCAAGTACCAGCGTGATTCTTCCCACAATTTTCACATAATGGAAAATCCTTCTTTCCCTTTTTCCCTTTATCTGTCTCTTGTTCCACCGTTCTCTTCTTCTCTTGCTTTACTTTGTTGTCATAAGACTTAGAGAATTCATTTTCTGTCTTGATAGCACACGAGACAATATCTTCATATGATGAGAAGGATTGTGATACTAAAGCTCGACGGAGAAATGGTTTTAACCCATCAAGGAAACGATCAATATTACTCCTTGGGTTACGTATATAATCGGCAGCATGCCTCGCTAACCTTGTAAAGTTAGCCTCATACTTTGCGACATTCTCATCCTTCTTCTGCCTCAAACTCAGAAATTGCCTTTCCATATCTGCTCGATGGTCACGAGGAAAGTATTTTTCTAAGAAAAGCTCTTTGAACTCCCTCCATTCCATATTCGATACGTCATCATCTTCCTTTGTGTTTTGAATCAGCGACCACCACTGATCGGCATCTCCAGTGAGGTGGTAAACTTCCATGACAACCTTCTCCTTTTCACTACTCCCCAAGGCATGGAATATTTTCTCTAAGGAATTTATGAATTGCTCAGCTACTATAGGATTTGTACTCCCATTGAAGGTTGGTGGTTGTTGCCTCATGAAGCGGTCTAACATTGATCCTCCACGTTGCGGATCAGGGTGCTCCATACGAGTAAGGTTATTATTCATAACCTGCGTGAGTTGTCCCAGTACGGTGAGAAGCTGATAAGCACCAGTTGTATCTCCAGATCCACAATAATTATCTTGAGCAGGAGGGAAATCCCTACATGGAGTTCGTGCATTGATACAGTTCCCATTCCTTCCACTAGGAGCCATTTCTACACAATGGCATAAACTGGATTAGTTTATGAATCAAAATATATAATTCCATACTTGTTAAACACTTTACATAAATTGAACTATTTATGGATATAATCCATAATCAAAAAAAGAAATGTTTTCTTTAAGGAAGTATGTACTCATAACCTTTCATAGTGGTTTGTAAATAAAATGAGAATTATCCTAAGCATATCCCCCGGGAGTGTCGTAACCAAGAGTGCAGTAAGGCCCATTGTCGTGCACCAGTTCCCGTTCGAGTCTAGCTCAAAGCGGTGTTTTCGGGTTTTACCCCTAGGTACATCTGTGCCAGAGCCGCCTCTACCTGCTCGTATCCAGACAGGGATGTATTGCTCGGAAAACTCATAACATCTCTACAGTACCATAATTCTAGGAAGTTCTTCTATACTAATCCTCAAAGTCTATCTTAGGTCTACGTGCTCTAATCAAAGTTTATCTAAATCTAGCTTTCAAGGTTAGTACTAAACTGCCTCTGATACCAACTGTAACGCCCCGACCCCAGCTACCCAGAGTCGGTGCATTACTTCGTAACATTGTCATGATCACAAAAGATCAAGTCTCGAAAGACTGATTAGTTTAGTAGCCTTGGAAACACTAGATACATTCGTAAACGTTATAGTACATCATAAAGTGAAAAAATAATAACAAAGTCTTCATAGTCCAAACTCATATCCTCTTCTGACTATCCCTACATGTCATTCATATAATACTTCTTCACATCCTGGAAAATATTAAAACATTGAAAGGGGTGAGCTCAGATGCTCAGTAAGGATAACAATATTGCGGAAGCTTTCATAAATAAACATCAACATTTAAGGCAATGTCTAACTAAAACAAAACCCTTTTAAATATGAACTTCAACATAATATGACAAAAGTAAAATGAGATAATTCCATTCACTTCTTCACATGGATATTCTACTGGTCGAATAATCACATGCAATATCAAAAACCACTTTCATAATGAGGGAATGTATAATGCCAGACATTCTGAAACATTTCGTCAAGGCCTCAGCCAAGACGTCTATAATGATTAAGGCCTCGGCCAAAACCATAAATCAAATTGGGAAAGGGCCTCGTCCAATTCCACGTCTAGTTGTCTCATGAGACCTACCGATGCATCGAGGAGCTATAGCAGGCTCCACCCGTCACTTATTATGTCCAATACATTCCTCATATGAATATGTTTAAACATATCATAAACCATAACATAATCGTATCACGTAAAACATGCATAAAGGAAACATAACATTTCCACATTTCAATCACAAGATATCAATACAACACATTGTTATAATAAAAATTCTTTCAAAACCATTTTCAATACCAAAATAAAATAAAGTTAAAACATTGTATTTATTTTTCATTAAAAAAAAGATGGATTATAGAGGAAGCCGAAACTCAAATAATGGTCACGGCGGCGGAGAAGTCGTTGTCTCCGCATAAGTACGGAAAGAAAAACATTCCCTTTTGTCATTTAGCAAAACGCTTTGTATAAAAAGATTCCTTTTGAATAACCGTAAAAGTCAAAGGGGTTTATACACCGTATAAAAGAAAATTGTGTATAAAACCAAATATGCCTCAATGAAAGGGGATTGAGACGAAGTCCTTAAAAAGATCATTTTTTAAAATAAAATAGATCTATTATGTGTATTCACTATAGGTACACATGAAGAAAGTAAAAATACAATATAGGACATAATAATATCATGACATAATTTGAAAGTAGGAGATTAACCCAAAGAATGGAAATTGGGTTAAGAAGTTCACATACAATGATCATTTTTTTAAATAAAATAGATATATTATGTGTATTAATTATATTTACAAATAAAGAAAGTATAAATACCAGATAATACATAATAATATCATGACATAATTTTAAATTAGGAGATTAACCCAAAGAATGGAAGTTGGGTTAAGAAATTCCCTTACCTCGTGTCCGACTTGACTCAACCGTTCTTTAACCTCCTGAATAATAAACTAGAGTTAATATATAACTTATTAAGAACCATTTTTAATTTCATTATCCTTTTTATATCACTTATTACAATGTTATGAACATTATGTAATTATTTAAGTTAATAACGGTCCTTTTTTCGATCTTTGTTACTTGAGTCAACAATAAATTTCTTATAATTACAAGTTGTTTATGTGGTAGAATATCCATTATCTCCAGAATTATACTCATGATTTAGATGTCATATATATCATATATATCCAGTATATACATTCATTTATAATATTACGTAACATTTAGAGGTAAGAAATGAAATGCACCGTTCATGGAGACGGTAAGCCGTACGTACGCATGAACGCTACTTTCATTTCTATTTCGTATTTAATGGAACTAAATAATAATGATATAAGTGTATAATATAATTCCAGTATAATATAGTGTATAATACCATTTACTCCATCCTTTATACATCCCACATATGGCATTAACGATTAAAATCACTTTGAGGGGGCGGTAGTCCGCACTTCCTAAAATGAAATTATCGCGTTTTACCCATAATGGAAATCATAAAGTATGCCATAAATGAGAAATACAGAATAATAAGTAAAACATAAACATATTATATATCATATATAAAAATAGTGACATCTTAATGTCCACCTTTGAAGGTGTTATATGAGTGTTCAACAATCATCGTTTCGTGAGGCAGAAATTTGCCATCCCCAGAAACCGTATGTTCTTTAACCATTAGATGTAGGTGTGTGTGTAAGTGTATATCGAATCCTTCTTATAAAAAAATCCTAGTATATTTAGGATACTGGTGTGGTTACAAAATAAATGAATAAAAAGAGATTAGGGGGTTGGAGAAGAAAAATAAAACCAAATAACATTAGAGAAGACATTACCTCAAAATCGGGTAACTCTTTTTGATTTGAGCCAAAGGCTTCCTTGAGAAGAGTTCTGCCCAAAGTGAGGCTTCTAGGAGTAAGAGGGGGATTTTGGGAGAGTATTTGGGCATATTTTGGCCGAGCCAAATGGCTTGAAAGTGTAAATGAGGTGGGAGAGGTGGGGGGCTTTTATAAGTGGAGAGGAGGGGCACTTTTGGAAAGATTGAAATGTTACATTATTACACAATGCTTTTCGGATTCTAATGGTCCCAAACTTATATAATTAGAGGCTAAGGTGATAAGGTTTATAAATATCTTCATCCAATATTCTTTGGACAAGTGTAAGCCTTGGATTTTGCATTATCTTCTCATTTTATTTAAATCGTTAAATAATGAGGTCATCGCTGCATCATAATGATGTCATAAATAATTTAATTTATGTAATGTCTAAAAATTATAATAAATCTTCTATGATTTAGGAAATCTTTTTATATTTCTAATGAATATTTATAATCAAAATTTGGACTTGTGTAACTCCACGTAAAAATTGTTTTAGTAAAACATTTTATGTTTGTGTCATTTTTTACTTTAACATTAAATAAAAGGTGTTTATGTCATTTTCTAACTAAAGTGGATCCATGGGGTCACCATGTTGACCCATGGGTTGTCTTGGTCGGCCATGACTCATACAATAGGAGTAGGACAAGTGTCATGCTCATCTCATATTATTAAAACATTATTTTTACCTTAAACTACACTAATTACCTCTAATCGCGATTAAGAACTTAAAAGTTACTATTCACCAAAAATTATTTTAATCTTATTGAACCACATTTTACTTCTTAATGACAACCATGTATGTCGGATTTTTGAAAATCAAATCACAGAAGTGGTAATATTTCATTTAAATGAAAAATCAGTTATTTAACTACCACTAAGTGGTTTCACTATTCATCAAAAATTGAAGTTTTTCAGAACAAAGCCAAAATTTCACCCTAAACTATAATTGATATTCCGAATTCAAAAATGATGTCTATGTTACAAAATTCCAAACATATAAGTTGCATTAATTAATTTTATTATTAATTCCCGCTGTTACAACAAATAGCGTGTTTTTAAGAAACAATTTATATCAAAAGATTGGCAATTGTTTATGTCCAATTTCAATGTTAAATTAATTCTAATGACCACCATTGGATAAAATTGTAAAAATATATTATAATTATACTTTAAAACCACTAAATAGTATACTTTATCACTATAAATTATTTTGATTAAAAGTTGTTTTTAAGTATTTTTCACTATTCATAAAAAATTAGAAGTTCTCAGAAAAATACCAAAAATTCAACATAGGCTAATTTCGATATTACGAATACAAAAATGAAGTCCATTTTGAAATATAAGATTTCTATAATTTTAAAAAGTGGTTATTACTATTCATAACGGCTACTTTGATTAGTCACGGTGTTTTAGAACTCGAACATGCGTACAATGCAAGCTACTGCATTATTGAAAGAGAGGCGTATCGTGGAAGCTCGGGGTGTTACAATGGCCTTGTTGAAAAATTAAATAAAAACTTATAAGTATATTCTATTCCACCATTTAATTACATTATAAATTGAAAAAATATAAAACCACTCATAACCATGAACATTAAGAAGTGCAGAGATGAATGTTTTGATTTTACATTGGTGTTTTTGGGATGTAATAATAAATTCAAAACATGTTGCAATTAATTAAAATATATTTTAAATGTTTTTATTCATTGTTTTTATGTTATGTTTAATTTCATTTAATTAAACTATATTCTTTATTTACATAGTTTTGACTACTATTGGTACAAAAGATTTTATGTGGTTAAATTGAATTTCAATTCATGTAAAATCGTTAGTACTATAATATAGCTCTAGAAATATTATTAAACAAGGTATAGTTAAGTGTTCATTAATCCTTCATCAATTTTAAATAAGAATTCATGTTTCAAAAAGAAAATTTTTATAGAGTATTATTTGCCGTAGGTCTACATATATATATATATATATATATATATATTCTTTTAAGGTTAAGTATTTGTTAAAAAAATTGGTCCCTCTAGGTTCTGCCTTTTATGGCTGGGCCAAGGGAGGCAGCTCATGATTGGTGGCTGAGCCTAGCCCTCAGCCCAATCCTGGGATAGCCCGAGCTTGGTCATATGTTTCCCGAGGGGCACAGAGAACCATGGGTGCATAGAAGTGCATGAGTTTCCAGCACGGGTGCAAGGTCGTGGTGAGCATGGGTAGGCTGAGGCCTACGTGGGGGAGGGATGAGCCCGTGTATATGGACCCCTTTGTGTGTGTTGTGTGTTTTCAGACCAGACTATGGGAGGCTCTGGATTATAAGTGAGGTGAAAAATGCTCTCTGATTCAATATGGGAAGCATTTTTCTAATGCAAAATGTGATCATGGACATTGGATCATGAAGCGCGTGATCTAGGCAGTTGATCCTGACCTCGTGTTCGATCTTCAGCAACTACGATGTATCACCAAGTTTTTGAGGTCCGTTCGATCAAGAGCGATCAAACCGTGGCCTTTCAATTTTTTTAAAAATGTTTCATCAGTCTCGTGTCGTCCTATTAGACTCGGATTTAATATGAGCCATCCATATTTTTATAAACCATGGACACATCCCAGCACTTGATACCAAGCTAGATTTGATCCTGGCCATTGAAATCCCTCCCGGTTTTCTACTCAAATTTTTTTCTTCTTCCATGTGGTGTGCCATGAACTAGTCACCCTATCCCCTATTTCTTAATATTTTTCTTCCCCCGTGACATATGTTGCTCTCCCTCTTTCACACGGTTCCACAAGGGCTGTCTATTAGTTAATTTTTTAAGGCCACATGGGACTCAAGTCCCATGAAACTTATTTTAATATTTATATATATATATATATATTATAGGTTTAGTATATAAAAAACATTTGAGGCATCCGAGGAACCTCCTGATTCCTTGTGACCAAGCCTCCAGCAGACCTCAACGAGCCCTCAGAGTTTTCCAGCGTCAGCCGAGCTCCTTTTCATCCTAAAGCTATGGTAAGGGATTAGCCTTTTTCTAGCTTTCAGTTTTATGTTTTATGAATATATATACATATATAAACTTTTAAAACAATATACATCATCATATGGTTAGAAATTAATTCTTTAACGTTGCAGGATCTTGAGTTACCATGTATTAATAACCCTAAGCATGGACATCCCAAGCAAATTTATTTATTTTGTTTCTTTTTCCTTAAACACATATAATATTATATATATATATATATATGCTTGGAATATATGAACAGGTATATTTTCATACCCACATATATATGTAGACATATAGTTTTCCATATTAACCCTATTCTAGTTTTCTAAAAGTGTTTTTCAATGTTTAAGAAATGAAGAAGTACTCATTTTGGTTATGAAATTCAAAGTTCATATACTTAATTCAATATATATATATATATATAAATATATATATATGGTTTATAGCTACATATACCATCTATAAGTCAATTCTGGTTATTTAAAGGTTAAAAGTTATATGTGTAAATATTTTCTAAGGTGAAAATATATACTTGTGTATTTTTAGTATGAATTTTTAATTATAAAACAAATGGATAAACATTTATAATATATTTGTACATGTACACATAATTAAATATAGTTTTATTCTATGCTTATAAAGATAATTTAAAACTATAAAATAAATTCATGGAATTGAATATAGTTTTGGGTTCAAGTGGATTTATAATATTAAGCAAAACATTAGTTTTTAAATATGTATGTCTTGTGTCAAATTTTCATTATTTAATAAACCATTAATGATATTAGCCTTGATATAATTTTATATGTCAAACCCTTATTATCCATTATTTGATATGATTCAGTAGTTGTCTCATGTTCAAATAATGTGTAATAAACCTTGAATATCTTAGATAATCTAAAACGGCTACATTTTCAATGTATTCTATTATATTATGTATATTTGGATAAAATGGCTTCATATACCTTTTTATTTATCGTGGTACTCAATGATTCATGTAAAGACCCAGAAATTTCAAGGAAAATTTTTTTTCTTATATTTTCTTTCGGATTTTTCAAGAACTCAATTTTTGATGGCACCTGATTCCGAGGCCCAGTGTGCCCGGAATTAATTTCCGAAGTTTAGCTCGGGTACGTTCAGTGAACGAACGAGCGGGGTTTTCTAACTTTTGAACCGGTTCTTGGAATCTAATTCTGAGGGCACCGATGGAATCGCAGCGCTGGTATTTACTTAGAAACTTCTTTTCTGGAGTTGCGTTTGCTCGGGTGTAGTTTTTTATTTTTGGGATTAAGTTAAGAAAAAAAATAAAGTTGTGCAAAAAATTTATTTTATTTCACTTAAATCCACTAAAAATCCACTTAAGCTATGTTAAGCGTATAAGGTGGAACCCAAAATATCCTACCCACATGGTAGGATTTTTTGAGGTGGGGCCTGCTCGAGCCACACCGTTTCTTTTCCTCTAAGTAACGCACCCGCAACCCCCCCCCCCCTCTTTAATGAAAGTCAACCGTGCGTTTTTCTGGTTATGAAACACCTCATTAATTGGGAAGTTAAATCATTACAATTAATTCGTTGAATTAATTGTTCATTTCTTTTCATTTTAAATTCAAACGTGTCATGTGCGTTAATAAAATAAGATAACTCTTATTTTATTTCTGTTGGAAGTTGTGGCGTGGAGAGGATTTGGAGGAAAGCGTTCTTCTTCGACGAAGAACGTGAAGAACGAGAAGAATGCTCCGACCTCCGATGAAGAACTGCAAACCCTCGGAGACTGACGATGCGACACCGTGTACCGCGACGTCAATGACGCTTCATCTGTGACGCTCTTTCCGCGACGTTTCTTCCGCAATGATCCTCTTCTTCCGTGACGGTTAATTCCGCGACAAACTCACGTTCGACGACAACGCTTGAGGTTGGGAATTATGTTTGATAATGATTTTATTCCTTTTAATCATTCATTCTAAAGAAAACAAAGAACACGGATCCACTTATTTTCTAGTTGATCCACGAACGTTTTCCCTGCAGTTTGGGAATATTTTGTTGTGGGAAATGTTGGGGGCTTAATTTTTATTATTGATCGTGATCTCATCTGTCGTCTTTCTTGGATTCATTTTGGGTAGCCTGTTATCATACTAACGGGGGGAGGTCGGACCGCAAGAACACGACTGACCCTCCTTCCCCCCTTGTTGTTTGAGTTTGTTTTGGCATGAGAAAGGCAGTGCGGTGCCATTGCACCACGTGAAAACGAGAAGAGAGAACGCGGCGAAGAAGCGTTGTGCCGTCGCGCCGCGCCGTTGGGGCCGAACGAAACCACGGGCGGAGTCGGGCCCGAGGAGGCGATTTGAAGACCCTGCATTTTGTTGTCGAAGTTTGGATCAAAGGATGATGGTGAGGCGGTCTGCGAAGGCATTTTGAAGGCTTTGCAGCGAAGGTCCGTTCCTGGGATGATCTCTGGCGAAGACCGCAGGCGAATCGGACCACCGTAGCGCGTCCGGTGGTCTGCGGAAACCCCCACAGGTGCGCCACGCCGGTGCGGCAGTGCCGGCGGTCGGGGGTGGCAGCGCTCGGCAGGCCGCCGGAAGAATCTGCAGTGGCTGAAGCAGCGGCGGCGACCGAGGGTCCCTCAACCGCGCGAGACTGGGGAATGCGGGAGGCGGCAGCGCGCTGCGTCCGGTGACACGAAGCGGCACCCAGCGCGAGGGGACCAAGGCTCCTTGGGCGCGACCACTCGGCCAGCGCCGGGCTGCCCAGGCCGGTTGGGCCGGGCTGCACCCATCAGGGTCGGACTCGGACCCAGGTTGGGTCGACATGGTTCGGGCTGACCTCGAGGGGGTTGGGTCGGGTCGCTCCGGGCCCAGAACCCCCATTGTCGGACCCCTCACGGTTTTTCGCTCCTATCTTGAGCTGTAGACCTCCGATCGACCTACCGTCAGTGGCGATGTGACCCTTGGATCAGGAATGATGTTTCTTTATATTACACTCAAGGTTTCGGTATATTACACTCAATGTTTCAGAGAGCATTGGGTTCGGCCGGGTTGGTTCGGATACGAAACCAACCGGGCCGTCAGAGCGGAAACGCTTATATCTTGAGCTCCGGACGTCCGATTGACGTGTTGTCGACTTTGATGGATTCCTCTAAGTGAGAAGGATCTTTTGGCTTACTCCTCTTGAGGTTTAGATGTCGTCGGAGTTTGGTCGGGTTGGTTCCCTCATGAAACCAACCGGGCCTCTAGAACGAAAAAGCCAATAACTCACAGACCGGGCGTCCGATTGACGCGCCGTCTGTCTCATTGATTTCCTCTTGATGAGATGGAAATTTTGGCATACTTCGCCCATGTTTTGGTTGCTGTTGGATAGTGGTCGGGTTGGATTGTACCCGAAATCCAATCGGGCCCCTAGAACCGAAAAGCTGATAACTTTCAGACTGGACGTCTGTTTGACGAACCGTTAGCGGCGTTGGTGATCACGTGGAAAAACGGTCACTATGAGTTTACCCTATGAGACTTCCGGGTATAGTTGAGATACAGCCGGATTGGTTCGCACACGAAACCGACCGGGCCCCAGGGACGAAAAGGCTAGTAACACACAGACCAGGTGTCCGATTGACACGTCGTCTATTGCCTTGAGACCCCTGTGACGAGGCGTTCCTTTGAGATACTTATTTATGTAACTTTGTGATACTTGGAGTATCGACCTATAGCTCTTGGAGCGGACTCTCCCGGAGACGAGCGTGCGGAGTATGGAGACCGTGTAGCCGGCTGAGACCAGACGACTGCTTGATCGATCTACTCGGTGTGTTTGGGATAGCCCAGTGGGGAGCGCTTGGTTGTAGCGGCAGACCCACGGCGGAGGAGTGCTTGGTTGTAGTGGCAGACCTGCGGTACTCAACAGAAGGAGTACCTCTGGAGGCTATGAGGGGGAGCGCTTGGTTGTAGAGGCAGACCCACGGCGGAGGAGCTCTTGGTTTTAGCGGCAGACCCATGGTACACAACATAAGGAGTACCTGTGGAGGCTACGATGGGGAGCGCTTGGTTGTAGCGGTAGACCCATGGTGGGAAGTGCGTGGTTGTAGCAGCAAGCCCACAGTACTCGACAGGAGGAGTACCTCAACAGTCTTAGGTTAGTGAGCAGTACCTCGGAGTCGTGACAGGACCACTGTACACACCAGAGAGGGGTCTCTTCAGCAGTTACGGTTTTGATAATGAAAATCATGGTTTGAGCTGAGACTTTTGACCTTTGTGATTACCTCATGATTGAGATGGGTCACTTGATAACTTAGGTATTTTTACGGGCATATACATGGGTAGTGTTTATCCATTGATTTCATGATCTTGGTGTTTTTCTCATGATTGAGATGGGTCACTTGATAACTTAGGTATATGTGTGGGCATATACCTGGGTGGTGGTTATCCATTGATTTCATAATCCTTGTATTATTCATGATTGAGATGAGTTACTCGATAATGTAATTATATGTATTGGCATATACCTAAGTAGAGTTTATCTATTGATATCTTCTTTGTGGTTATCCTTGTTGGTTTTTTGAGACCATGAGGGTCTCGGGGTCCTTACTGAGTATCTATATACTCACCCCTGCACGGGCTATGCCCGTACCTCATTGTGTTGGTGGCAGGCGACGGGCAGAGCTGACGGAATCCGAGTGTTCAAGGACTGAACGGTACCCGGAGGTGGACCACATAACGAGTCAGTATCCAGAGGTGAACTTCGCGATGAGACGACACACGAAGGAGGTTGACGGGAGAGAGAGTTGTGGAGGCTATATGTACCTACCCTTCAGGTAGGATCCGTGGTGGACGATTCAGGAGCTGCGATGTCTGTACCTACGCTTCAGGTAGGATCCGAGGACGACGACCCACGAGCTGCGCTGTCTGTACCTACCCTTTAGGTAGGATCCAAGGATGATGACCCAGGATCTGCTTCCTTTCTTCCAGTTGTTGTCTTTTTCTGTTGTACATTGTTCAGTTGTAGCTGTACTTCAGCTGGGTTTGTATTCTGGCCCATTTACTTTTCAGCACTTCTTTTTTTTGTACTTAGTGTTTTACTTCCGCTTGTGATCTGTGGTGTTTGTTTTCTTTTATAAAGGCAATTCCTTCCCAGTTATCGGGATTTATGCCTTTGGTGCTAGTCCCCAGCCCCTGGCCTATGGAAGGCGGGCTTGGGGTAGTCACGGCATGGGCCCCAAGGACGGGTCGTGAAAAATTGGTATCAGAGGAGTTGGTTTTACCACAGAACTTATAACTCTGATATTTTCTTTTTGTGAATCAATAGTGTTAAGAGTACTAAGTGTGGTTTTCAGTTCATGGAGTCTAGTGTTGGTGCGGGCGGCCGACGTATCCATACACCAGGACCCTGACAACTGATTTCCGACATTGTGCACGAAAACACTGATTGCGTGTGTGTTTCCAGAAGTTTTTAAATGTTAGCTCAAACCAGGTAAGTTCACCAGGTATAATCATTTGACCGTGTCATGTTGTTTCTTTCAGGATGACTTTTCTCAGACGACCAGCTAGAGCCCAGAGGGATGTGCGTACTGACAGCCTGTCGAGCGAAGAGGCTTCGGTATAGGGCCGTCTTGCAGTTGAGGCACCAGTGGAGGCACCAGCGGTACTACCATACGTTGAGCCACTGATGCCACAAGCCCCAGCAGTAGGTGATGCACGCCACTTGGACGCGCTGCACGAGTTCCAGCGCCAGAGGCCACCCAGGTTCTAGGGAGAGACGGACCCGCAGGCGGATGAGGATTTGCTGGAGGCTGTGGTGAGAGTCCTTAGGCTAGTGGGGACACCGACACACTTCATGGTTATCTTTGCTGCCAGCCTTCTTCAGGCAGCAGCAGGCAGGTGGTGGTGCCACTTGTTCCAGTTTTGTGACGGGATGGCCTTCACATGGGAAGACTTCGAGACCTTCTTCATTGTTGAGTTTGTGCCAGTAGCTCTACACCCCGAGCGTGTACAAGAGCTTCTGCCCTTTCTGTAAGGTTTTCGATCAGTAACTGATTCTTCTATAGGCAGTAGACCGATGATGCAGAGGTCCAGGAGGACCAGACCAACAGTTGGGCGATCTCGGGTTTTAGGATCGGTGGTGCGGGGCACCCGGGGTGGGGTCAGAGCCAGGTGTGCCAAAAACAGACAGTGTTACTGCGGCGACAGGAAGGGTCACCTAGCACGTGACTGTACGACCCCCCACACAGTTGACCCGCGGGTGTTGGAGGAGCCACTGAGACAGAAGCAGCAGCTAGTGCTTGAGCAACAGCTGAGCATTGGACAAGGAAGTAGAGCTCCGAAAGCAGGTGGATAGGAAAGGAAATAGTGGATACGTCCCTTGTACTTCTAGTTCCATTTTTCTATTGTATTCGTGTATTTCTACTATGAGCTGCAATAATAAAAAGGCAATTATCTTTGAGATTTTGCTTTCATGTCATTTTTTTGGTTGATACTGAGTGGTCCCAGTTAAAACTGTTGACTTGACCCTCACTTTATAGATTTCTACTGGAGGAGACCCAGTTACCTCACTCTGATGCCGACAGTTTGACTCGACCCTTTGAAAAGAGAGTGACAGTTGGATATCATAGTAGTTACGTTGAGGCCTTACGACGTCATCCATGGCATGAATGCATCATTCATGTCAAGATTGAATGTATTAGGAAATGGGCATGGTTAACCCAGGGGATGAGACTGAGTTTCTCTTTTCGGAAAAGGATAAATTTTAGCAGCTCATTCAGATCGTGGGCAAGGAAGGTGAAAATCATCTAGGGGTGGATGAAGACTGCACCATGCAGTAAGAAACGGGAAACCGGCACTAGTCTTAGAGACTCGAGCGTGTTAAATGTTTCAAGACGTGGAAGATTTTAAGGAGAGATGAGTCTGAGAAGAAGCGGACGTGGAGGTAGAGCTAGGAGAGAAGCATGATGTGGTGTACTTTTTAACATGCTACAACCACCCGCCTTATTTGTCCTTGCTAGGCTCAAGGAGTAGGAGGGAGGAGGAAGAGTGTAGCTGCATGCGGTCAAGGAGTGTGAACCAGTGGCTCTAAAAATGATTCAAGGGACAGTTTGTATCCACTACTAGCTGTCGTAGTAACCGACGTCGATATGAATCATTCCTTGCTTTCACAAATCTTGTTCCAGAACTAGAGTTTCTGGTAAGCTGTGGACTTAACCCTCACGTCTGTAGATACCTTGGGAGGAGACTCGATAATCACACTTACGCCGATGGTTTGGTTAGACCCTCAAGGCGAGAGTTTCGGTTGGAATCTCTTGGTGGCAGCATCGAGGCCTTACGATGTTGGTTTGAGTATGGACTGGGCATTCACAGTTCATACACAAATTGACGGTATTGGGCAACAAGGTTGTGGTTTAACTACGACGTCGGAATGGATTTTCCTTGGTCGGAGAAAAAGGAAACCCTAGGTAACACAGGGTAACTCATGCACAGGATGGTGCGACCGATCACTCTTGAGTCAGTCAACCTTACCCTCATGGCAACCATCGTTTTGAGTTCCATATTTAACAGGAATTGGAGACCTGTGGAGTTCGAGGATGACGATCACGTCCTTATACGGGTCTCACCTCGATGAGGTTTAGAGAGTTGTGTCCAAGGCGGCAAGTTATCTATGAGGTTCAGCAGACCTTCTTAGGTCCTCAGTTGGGCAGGCGGGGTGGTTTACTGCTTGACCCATCCACCTCAGTTGCACCAGGTGCACGACGACTTCCACGTATCTCAACTGAGGAGATACGTGCTCGACCCTTCTCATGTCATCGACCATGAGCAGGACGATGGTGATGGGGTGAATTTCATGAAGGTTCTAGTGGAAATCGAGGATCGACAGGAGCGGATCTTATGAGGATGGTCTATTCCTCAGGTGTGCTTTCACTGGTAGTACGGAAACCTCCAGGTGAGCACATGGGAGCATAAGGCTCAGATGCGTTCTCTGTACCGCTTTTGTGACCCTAGTTTGTGTTGAAGCTTTACTGGGACATAAATCCTTGAGGGGGGAGTAATGTAAAGACTCGGAAATTTCAAGGAAAATATTTTTTCTTAAATTTTCTTTGGGATTTTACAAGAACGCTGTTTCTGACGGCGCCTGATTCCGAGGCCCAGTGTGCCCAGAATTAATTTCCGAAGTTCAGCTCGGGTACTTTCAGTGAACAAACGAGCGGGTTTTCTCTATCTTTTGAACTGGTGCTCGGAATCAAATTCTGAGGGCACCGATGGAATCGCAGTGCCGGTATTTGCTTAGAAATTCCTTTTCCGGAGTTGCGTTTTCTCGGGTGTGGTTTTTAATTTTTGGGGTTATGTTAAGAAATAAAATAAAGTGGTGCGACAACTTTATATTATTTCACTTAAAGCCACTTAAAATCCACTTAATCTAAGTTAAGTGGATAGGGTGGAACCCAAAATATCCTACCCACATGGTAGGATATTTGTGAGGTGGGGCCCACACGAGCCCCACCGTTTCTTTTCCTCTAAGTAACGCACCCACAACCCCCCCCTCTTTAATAAAAGTCAACCGTGTATTTTTCTGGTTAAGAAACGCCTCATTAATTGGGAAGTTAAATAGTTACAATTAATTCATTGAATTAATTGTTAGTTTATTTTCTTTTAAAATTAAAACATGTCATGTGCGTTAATAAAATAAGATAACTCTTATTTTATTTCAGTTAGAACTTGTGGCATGGAGAGGATTTGGAGGAAAGTGTTCTTCTTCAACGAAGAACGCGAAGAACGCGAAGAATGCGAAGAACGCTCCGACCTCCGACGAAGAACACCAAACCCTCAGAGACCAACGATGCGACGCCATGTACCGTGACGGCAACGATGCTTCTTCCGCGACGCTCCTTCCGTGACGTTTCTTTCGTGACAATCCTCTTCTTCCGCGATGGTTAATTCCCCAACGAAATCGCGTTCGATGACAATGCTTGAGGTAGGGAATTACGTTTGAGAATGATTTTATTCCCTTGATTCATTCATTCTAGAGAAAACAAAGAACACGGATCAACTTATTATCTAGTTGATCCGCAAACGTTATCCCTTCGGGTTGGGAATATTTTGTTGCTGGAAATTGTGGGGGCTTAATTTTTATTGTTGATTGTGATTTCATCTGTCGCCTTTCTTGGTTTCATTTTGGGCCGCCTGTTATCATACTAACGGGGGTAGGTCAGACCACACAAACATGGACGACCCTCCTTCCCCCTTGTTGTTTGAGTTTGTTGCGGCATGTGAAAGGAACCGCGATGCGATTTCCCTACACGGAAAACGAGAAGAAAGAACACGGTGAAGAAGCGCGGCGCCGTCGCGCCGCGCCGTTGGGGACGAATGAAACCGCTGGCGGAGTCGGGGCCGAGGAGGCGATTTGAAGACCCCGTGATTTTTTATCGAAGTTTGGATCAACGGACGATGGTGAGGCAGGCCGAGAAGGCATTTTGAAGGCTTTGCAGCGAAGGTCGTGTCCCGGGATGATCTCTGGCGAAGACTGCATGCGAATCGGACACCAGAGCGCGTCCGGTGGTCCGCGGAAGCCCCCACCGGCGCGCCATGTCAGCGCGGCGGCACCGGTGGTCAGGGGCAATGGCGCCCAGCGCGCCGCTTGAAGAATCCACCCCAGCTGGAGCCGCAGCGGCGACCAAGGGTCCCACAGGCACGCGGGACTGGGGAACGCGGGACGCGGCAGCGCGCCACGTCCGGTGACACGAAGTGGCCCCCAGCGCGAGGGGACCGCGGCTCCTTCGGTGCGACCGCTCGGCCAGCGCCGAGCCGCCCAGGCCGTCCGGGCCGGTCCGCGCCGGCCAGGTCGTGCCCAACCGGGTCGGGACGACCCAGGGAGGTTGGGCCGTGTCGGTCCGGGCCCAGAGCCCCCATTTCGGACCCCTCATGGTTTTTCTCTCATATCTTGAGCTGTAGACCCTTGATGAACGTACTGTCAGCGGAGATGCAACCCTTGGATTGAGACAGTCGTTTCAGTATATTACACTCAGGTTTTCTAATAACTATGGGTTCGTCCGGGTTGGTTCGGATACGAAAACAACCGGGACCTCAGAGCGGAAACACTTATATCTTGAGCTCCGGACGTCCGATTGACGTTCCGTCGACTTTGATGGATTCCTCTAAGTGAGACGGATCTTTTGGCTTACTCCACTCGAAGTATGGATGTCTTCGTAGTGCGGTCGGGTTGGTTCACTAATGAAACCAACCGGGCCCCAGGAACGAAAAATCCAATAACTCACAGACCGGGAGTCCGATAGACGCGCTGTCTGTCTCGTTGATTTCCTCTTGATGAGACGGAACTTTTGGAATACTTCGCCTGAGTTTTGGTTGCTATTGGATAGTGTCTGGGTTGGATTGTACCTGAAATCCAACCGGGCCCCTGGAACGGAAAAGTTGATAACTTTCAGACTGGACGTTCATTTGACGAACCGTCAACGGCGTTGGTGATCACGTGGAGAAATGGTCACTATTAGTATACCCTATGAGAGTTCGGGGTATAGTTGAGATACAGCCGGATTGGTTCGCACATGAAACCAACTGGGCCCCGGGGATGAAAAGGCTAGTAACACACAGACCGAGCATCCGATTGACGTGCCGTCTATTATGTTGAGACCCCTGTGACGAGGCGTTCCTTTGAGATACTTCTTCGTGGAACTTTGTGATACTTGGAGTATCGACCTATAGCTCATGGAGCAGAACCTCCTGGAGATGATCGTGCGGAGAATGGAGATCGTGTAGCCGGGTGAGACCTGACGACTACTTGACCGATCAATTCGGTGTGTTTCAGATAGCCCAGTGGGGACCGCTTGGTTTTAGCAGCAGAACCACGGCGGAGGAGCGCTTGGCTGTAGCGGCAGACCCGCAGTACCCAACAGAAAGAGTACCTCTGGAGGCTATGAGGGGGACTGCTTGGTTGTGGCGGCAGACCCACGGCGGAGGAGCGCTTGGTTGTAGCGGTAGACCCGCGGTACTCAACAGAAGGAGTACCTCTGGAGGCCACGAGGGGGAGTGCTTGGTTGTATAGGAAGACCCATGGTGGGAAGCTCTTGGTTGTAGAAGCAGGCCCATAGTACTCGACAGGAGGAGTACCTCAGCAGTCTTAGGATAGTGAGCAGTACCTCGGAGTTGTGACAGGACCAATGTACACTCCAGAGACGGGGCTCTTCAGCAGTTACGGTTTCGATAATGAAAATCCTGGTTTGAGATGAGACTTTTGACCTCTATGTTTACCTCATGATTGAGATGGGTAACTTGATAACTTAGGTATATGTATGGGCATATACCTAGGTAGTGGTTATCCATTGATTTCATGATCTTGGTGTTTTCCTCATGACTGAGATTGGTCACTTGATAACATAGGTATATGTGTGGGTATATACCTGAGTGGTGGTTATCAATTGATTTCTTAATCCTTGTATTCCTCATGATTGAGATGAGTTACTTGATAACTTAGGTATATGTTTGGGCATATACCTAAGTAGAGGATATCTGTTGAGATATTCTTTGTTGTTATCCTTTTTGGTTTTTGTGAGACCTTGAGGGTCTTGGGGTCCCTACTAAGTATTGTTATACTCACCCCTGCACGGGCTATGCCCGCACCTCGTTGTGTTGGTTGCAGACGGCGGGCAGAGCTAACGGAGGCCGAGTGTTCGAGGACTGAACGATACCCGGAGGTGGACCACACGACGAGTCAGTATCCAGAGGTGGATTTCGCGACGAGATGACACACGGAGGAGGTTGATGGGCGAGAGCGGTGTGGAGGCTATCTCTACCACCCCTTCAGGTAGGATCTATGGTGGATGATCCAGGAGCTGCGTTGTCTGTACCTACCCTTCAGGTAGGATCCGAGGACGACGTCCCAGGAGATACGCTGTCTATACCTAACCTTCAGGTAGGATCCGAGGACGACAACCCAGGAGCTGCTTCCTTTATTCCAGTTGTTGTCTTTTTCTGTTGTACTTTGTTCAGTTGTAGCTGTACTTCAGTTGGGTTTGTATTCTGGCCCATTTACTTTTCAGCCCCTCCTTTTCTTTTGTACTTAGTGTTTTATTTCCTCTTGTGCTCTATGGTGTTTGTTTGCTTTTATAAAGGAAATGCCTTCCCAGTTATCGGGATTTACGCCTTTCGTGATAGTCACCAGCCCCTGGCCTATGGAAGGTGGGCTTGGGGTAGTCACGGCACGGGCCCCGAGGATGGGTCATGATAATTCATGCATGTGTAAAGATGGAATCTATCTTAATTTAAAATTGATCCTTTTAAACTATAAATATTCATTTTTATAAATCATGGATTTTGGAAATTAAGAAAATGTCATTTTATGAGGTAACCCCATCTATTCATTACTTTAGTGTTTTAAATTAATATCACATGCACAAATAGTGTTTACTATTTTATGCATGTCGTTGGGAAAATTATCGTTTAAATAATACATGTCATATTACGGTTAAGTCTATTTCCAATTATTTTTATCAGTGGATGAATTGAGCATGAATAATGAACATGTATTGTGAAGAATTAAAAGATTGTTACAATGGAGGAGTTGTAAAGTTGTTATTTTATTTGATACTAAAACAAATCATTTTTCATGATATTTTGCGAGATACTCATTTTATTATTCAAATTCGTATGGGACACTTTGAATAAACTGAAATGAGAAACGAAGTAATTCTGAGTATTTGATGTGATAAGTGATCTAATAAATCGAAGTGGTATGTACACATTGATTTAAGATGTATTAGGAATGCATTGGACTTATTTTGTGACGGGTGGGTTCTGTTATAGCCCCTCGATGCATCGGTAGGTCTCATGAGACAACCTGTAGCGGATTTGGGGGAGGCCTTTCCAATTTATGAGTTATGGATTTTGGTAGAGGCTTTAATCATTAGACGTCTTGGCATGAGGCCTTGACCCAGTCCGACATATGCACTATTCTCATAATCACTATGAAAATTAATTAACCAGAGGAATATTTGTCTAGTAGAATATTCCCTATTAAAGAGAGTATGATTTTGAGATTTCAAAGAGTATATGTATGGCCTATTATTTGTGCAATATTCAGTGATTTTATTTCTAGTGTATGTTTCACAAGAGTAAAAGATGAAATTGATGTTATTATTTTAAGAGCAACTCTGATCATGCATTACACATAGTTAATAATTCTGAACATTCATTTTAACATGAAATTCCTTTTACTTATGATATTGAATCGTAATTTCCTTAATTAAAATATGATGGTCTTAGTATGTTTTAAATTGTGCAGTTATGTCTCTTAGACAATTGTCTTAGTATGTTTAATGTGTTACAACATTTTGAAGGAATTTTTTATGGAAATTCTATAGAATGTTGTCAAAAGTTACTTTGATTATTGTATGTTAATTTTAAACCCATTATTGGGATTCTTATACTCACCCTATATTTTTAATTAAAATTTTTTAGGTAACAACTTTTAGCATATGAAACATTTCTACAGTAGCTGGTTTCTCAAAGCCCGAACCGAATTCGATCTTCTGTGTGGCGCTGGCCCCAGGTGCTCGGGATCTGGGGTGTGACAAGTTGAGCCATTTAAATAATTATCAAGATTTTAGTACTTGACTAATTGATTGAATTAGATCCCTTAAAATACATCCTTCACTAGGATCTCTAGCCTTTAATTGATTCTAAATGTATGTTTCTGTTATTTTATTTATAATTACTATTATTATTATGAGATTCCTAGAATAACACTTGTATTTGGCGATTCAATCCTAATGAAATAACTCAAATCTGATCTACATTAATAGGATAATAGGAATGTAGTATATTTGAATGGTGGCATGGGGATGCAATCTGACATATAGATTTCCCAATATACTGAATAATCATATATTAGAAATTTATTACCAATGGATTTTCTAGGGATTCCCTAGATTACATTGATTTTTTCATTGATCCACTAATGATGTTTTATAGGTTTTGTGAGCATAATGATTTTTATTCCTAGGATACACCCAAGTATCTAATATTTATATAGAAGAATATTCATCTATACATAATCAATGATACCCTAACATTGGATAATGAATTAATAGTCTATTGATACAGTGGACCTTTGAGTCAATGGTAGTTTTTTATTCTAATTTTAGTTATTCTCATCTGGGAAGGGAATATTTCATTTTCATAATTATTTAACAATAGGTTATGGGATACTCATAGAGGGTGTCTTAATAAGATTCACATATCACCCCATGTATATACACCTCTATAAGCATTTAGAAATTATGATATATTTATAATTGAGCATATATTAATGATAGGAAGTCCATATGACCATGCATGCTTGACTGAGTGGAACTACACATGTTGAGTCTTATTATTGGATTTTATAATCACATTATGTTTTTATGCATCAGTATTGAATATTGGACGGAGTTTTAGTTGATCATTTTTAAATTTTCTCTTTTCCATATTTCATTCATATTTTTTCCATTGTGAAATTATTTTTTGTAGATATGACATTGTATTATGGGTCTTATAACATTTCATTCATTTTCATTTTCATATTTGTTACTTCTTCTTCTTCTATTTTATTGTCATATATGGGGATTGGTTATTATTATATATGTTTTCTAAAACTCTTATATAGGGGTTTTAGTTTCTCCATGATATCTATTATGACCCACACTACTAGATGGTAGACTCTTTTTTATAAAAATGTTCCCCTCGGGTTGTATGGAAAACCAAGTTAATGAGCCCATTGAGTTTCATGTGGTCCAACACATTCCCTAAAAGGGTAAAATGAATCATAATGTAAAAATATGTGATATTTAAGAAAATATTTTGATTATATAATAATTTTATATTGCATTCATTCTTACCCTTAAATTATTTGGAAAATAATAATATTGCATGTCCACACTTGAAGACTACTGCAATCACGATGCGATGGGATCTATTTTTTGCATCAACTGAAATATTATTGTCCTTAGAATGGAAGAAATGATTAAATATGAATTTTATATCATTTTTAAATATCTTTTAAATTTTAATATTATTTATGATATTTCATCATCACCTATTATATAAATTTAAATTTCATTCATGTGTACGTACGTAAGATCGTGTTAATGAAAGGATGTGTTTCATTTTTAATGATCCCCGTAAATTTTTCCAATCAATGATCTATTTAAAATACATATATATCATAAATATAACATGTTAAATATTATGGAGGTAATTTAATAGTATATCATTTGATAATGGTCAAAAAACTAATTTATTTTTTATTTTATAAAACAAATGGATGAATTAATTTCAATGTGAACTAAAATATATATGTAGACAAACAAAAAATTTTAACAAATGAAATAAATGTGATAATGATAATGGAATAATATTGAAAATGGATCATAATAATCTAAATAACTATTAAAATTTTCTTATTATGGTGTTCAATAATTTATAACGATTGACGGTATGTAACATAATAGATTTTATTTTAAAAATGTTCTTTTAATGATTTCCTTCCAACTCTTTTCATTTCTTGTCAATGGTCTCTAAAATATATAAATAATGTTCTTAATTATTATCCATAATTTGTTAATGTTTATATTTTTAAATATTTTACATTCAATTAAAATTATAATAAGGAAAAAAATTCATCATCTTCATTATAGATTATTATAATTTTTATAAAAAGTTGAAAAAAGAATGTTTCTTTAACAAATACATCATGAACGCCATTCACATCCATCATAGACATTATTACTTGTCATTATTCCTCTATATGATAAAATAGTTATTCAATCAATATATAATTCCCTATATTATGATGATTTTTTCACTTTAATCACTTTCAATGTAAAATGATATTTCCCCTTATTATTATTTGAAAATGGAAATCATTTTATGTTTTTTTTAAGTGATTTTTTGAATGGTTTTTTATAAAAGTGAATAAATATAATTATATTTAAATGAATTAATATATTATAATTTAAATCATGTTGGTTGATCCTAATATTTCTCCTGATTATGGGTGAACATGATATAGCTCTCTGATTATTTGGGTAATTATTTTGTCTTTGATGGTAAAAATGAGGGAGAATACGACATTGGATACTCTTAAATAAGTAACATTGATTATGTAATTCATAAATTAGTTTAAATGAGTTAATATATGTTATTAATATGTGTCTATATGTTAAACATACAATTCAATCAAAAGGGTTTTATGGAAAATTTCAATTTCATTAAGTAATGAATGTTTACCAACCATTAAAACAGAAATGATTAGTTTTCAATGAAATGATACATAAATTATAATGTAGAATAATATTTTTTCATTGTTTTAATATTATTAATAATGGGTTCCCAAATGTTTTTATAAATTTAATGTGTATTTTCAATTGTTGGATTTTTTTACACGCTTAATATTTTATTTACAAATTGGATCATTATCTCTAGGGTTTTCTTCATTCCAATAGACATTGAGATTATATTATTTTTATTTACCTTAATATATTTTTTAACCAAATTTTATTTTTTAAAAAATATCTAAGGATAATTAGAATCCTGTATAAAGATTAAATATTGATCTTTTGGTTCGTCATTATAAAAATTCGTTGTATGAAACTATTGTGTATATTAATATCCCCAGTTTTCGGGGAAAATGTACACTATGTGGATGTTATAATTTTTTTATGTAATTTTATTTTGTAAATTTATAAAAATGAAATCCAAAAACATTAAGTGAATATTAATAATGAAAAATAAATTCTTTTAAACTCATATTTATGTGTATTTAATCTAATAAGTCAATATACAAAGTATTAGATCCATGTTTATATTCCTTTGGTGTTTTGAATAATGTTAATAGATAGTTGGGAGAGATCCGGATTTATTTTTATATTAGCTTGATAAGGAATTTTTAAATTTCAATTATGTTTCATTCAATTAATCTGTGTTATTAATGTGTTTCCATTAATGTAACAGGGATAATGCAGTTGAAATTCATAATGATGATAATAAACACACATGCAACACCAAAGAATGAATTATATAGTACGAGCATGTAATTCTAATTAAACTATGGGATAATGTGCATTGATTTGTTCAGTAATGTGAATAAAACCAAAATTAAAAATTTTTATAATTTTTATTGGTAAAATTGTTTTTCTTTTTTAAATCATCATTCCAAAATTAGTTTTGGTTTATTTTTTTAAATTGTTTATAAATATTTGGTTTTTTATTAAATGGTGAATGATTTATATTTTTCATATACTATTATATTAGGTGATTTATTATCATATAAGAATGACCTGGATGCTTATGAAACCTTTTTATAGAACAAATTATATTTCTTAAATAATATACTTTATTTCAACGTAAATGTTTGAACATTGAAATATATTTTTTCAATTTTATAAGTTTATATAATGTTTTTATTCAAATGAATTATATTGTTATTCATCTATATTAATAAATTATTTAATATGTTATTTTAGTTTTTATGTTTCAAAAGTAAATTACATAAAATCTTTTTTTTCATAATCCAATTAAAATAAAATGAATCCACATTTTATTTGATTATTTAGTAGTATAATTTTTAGAATAAAACATACATTTTTCTAGACTCGATTTTCGTTAATTTTAAAAACATATATTAACCATAATTTTTACTAAATACATAAATATATTCACATAAAATGAATTCCATATTTATAATTATAATAATTCAGCATAAATATAAATATAAAAAAATTTCCATAGTGAGTAGAGACCATGGTAGAACCCTTCCACCTTGGTGATGGGTAGAATGATTTTAAATGGTTAAAAAAAGTCATATAGAATCATTGTTAAAAGAAAAACAATGAATTATAATTTTTATTGTTTTTTATTGAAAAAAAAATCATATCAAGATCTACGTTAATTTAGATCCACTTTAATATAGTAATATATATATTATATATAAAATTCATGTAATTTAATGGTTTCCACCACCTTTCTTCTTATAGGGACCCCCTCCTCAATTTTCCCAATGTAACAAGCCACTTAAATGAAAGGTGACCTTCAAAATATCATTAAAAAAAATATTTTTATCATCCTTGATACCATGTTCCCCCAAAGTACCACTTATAGGCTTCTTAATTTGTAATCTTAATGTGATTACTCAATGAAGAGATATAGGATTTTTAGATGTTTTTCACGTTCCGTTCTAATTTAAACTACTTCAAATAGGTAATAAAAATAATATACTAAAATAATTTTATATATTAACCATAATTAGTTTTTTTATGTGAATGGTATATCAAGTATATATTTCTATTCAATCCTATGTATTATAAAAACATTACTTGTTTTTGTATAGTAATTATCATCTCCTCATATGATTCTAATTCGTTTATCATCACCACCTAAGTAAAATGTTTATAAATATGTAATTATGAACATATATATATATATATATATTATATATGTTGCATAATTATGATTCAAGAATTAGAAATACTTATTTACCTTCAAACCCTTCAATTAATGGAAAAATTATAATGTTTCTCGACCATATATGTGGACTACCATCTACATGAAGTGATGTGATAATTTCAGCACCACCATGAATTTATGATTATATATTTTTAAATAGTGAATATAAATTATATTGACAAAATAAAAAGATTTGATATTTGTGGAAAATTTGATTATACATTTGAACATTTTCCACAAACAAATGTCGTATTAGAAAAATTGACCAGAAAAGCTTAAGTGGACAAAATCAGAATTCATTTTACATGAAATTTATTTTAAAATATTTTGAAAGGAATATAAAAATAAAATATTAATGAAAATGTATATTAGGAATGGATAAATTAAATTTAACTTCATTTTTTATTTTTTTTATAGTGAATATGACTAACCCAAAAAACAGGGTAATTGATAATCATATCAATTCTACTAAATTAGGAAATTTATTATATTATGAACAAAATGAGTTATATATGTTGTATATAGATACATTATGACTTCTTTTATATTTAATTTTATTTAATTAATGGTATTTAATGTTTCAATTTTTTTTAAACTTTTTGGTGTTTTAATTCTAAATTTATTCAATTCATAATGAATTATAATGCAATATCACTCTTATTCAATATTTTTATTATTAAATTAATATTGGGACAATTATATTCTATTTCACATATTAAATACCATATATTTTATCTCCTATATACATTTTAGTTATTTCCATATTTTCCATTTAAATATTCATCCCATTGGTACTGAAAAATAGATGAATGAATTTAAGAAATTATGACATATTTACTTCAATTTTCACAGGAAAAATTATCTTCTTTGTCCATGTCTATAGTTTCTTTTGGAGATTTTATCTATATTTTCAGGATTAATAAATTTAATTTTATAAAAAATTTTAAATGATATCAATTGGTCTAAAAGAAATTATTTTTAATTTATAAAAACATAATTTTTTTCTTTTTAAAAATAAAAAATGAATGTACTATTTAACTTTTCCTAATTGAATGTATTTTAATTACTCAATTACCACAATTAAATATTTATATTCTTCTATATTTTCACATCTTTTTTGAAGAATAAATTTGTTCCATTGTTATGTAATATTTATGTATTTATATATAGATATATTTGAACTATTTTCTATAATATGGAAAATAATTATGAAAATGACAAATTATTTTTTTATAAAAAATATATAAAATCATAAATAAATGATAATTTAAGTTTCAATTACACATTTATTTATAATTTTTTTAAAAAATTCCTTTATTTCAATCCTTTGTTGAATGAATTAATTTTATTCTATAATACATTACCCATTAATTGTTTATCACTTATTTAGTGACCTTTCAACAAATTTGGATCATGATCAATATAACATATTATAATTAATTAGATATTTTTTCCCTTTCAAGTCCATATTTTCTATTAAATAAGTATGTTCTATATAATTTCAACTAATTTTATATTATATTTAATATATACCATTTCATTATATGATATTATTTGAAGGAATATTATGAATTGTGTTTTCATTTTTAAAAAAAATATTGATGATTCATAATATTGATTCCATATACATTGTTATTGAATCAAAACAATTTTTTATTTCATTTAATACTTTTTATTTTTTATATGTTGAATTCATTAGAGATTTCTAATAAAATATTAGATTGAGTAATTAATATCTTCCTCTTGAAATAACTGGACTCAGAAGATATAAAAAATGGAGTCCTGGAAATTTGTATAATTAGTGTATACATAATCAAATATAGGAACATTGTTAGAAAGAATCCTCAAAATAATGATTCCTGGTAATGTAGAATAAGGCCACGGTGATAAAATGTTGAACAACCCCCATTTTTCATTACATTTAATGAAAATTTTGTTATTAATATCAATATTTTTACTTTTATTCAAAGATGTATTTCATTATTTTATAATTGTTAAAATGAATGTTCATTGATTATTCATTCATATATACTATTTTTATATATTTACCCATGATTTATTTTATTGAATTATTTAACTTTCATAGAATCTAATATCACAAATAATTAATTATTCCTTTACCCAATATATGAATACGAAATCATTGAATGGTCTTCATGGATTCAATAATTTGTTTCATTGGATGTTTCATTTTTCATGTATATCATAGAAACCATATTTTATCTACTCTAAAAGGATTTATTATAACACCCTACCCATATAAACCTGATGTCCGTGCATTAATTTATTATATTGGAATGATTATATGAAATTAGATCCTAATAGACTAATTATATTAGATGCTTATAAAGACCATATTACATATATGATACCCAGAGCACATTGGGAATGTTAGAAAATTCAGCATGATAAATAATATTATCAAATAAATTGAATCCCTTGGAAGTTAATTCATAGTTTTCTTATCATAATCTGGTTAAAAAAAGACATAATAATGGTGGTCTTAAATACTCATTGAGGGTTACACGAATTAATAAAAAGATAATGGAACTGTAAAAAATATGAAAATTAGATTCCATTAATAACATAGGGATTAAAATGAGTCCATAGGTTCTATTATGGTGAAAATATCATAGAATGTAATAAATTAGTAATGAATGAAGAAAATTATTTTTTAGTTGATGCCATGTTCCTTGAATATGAAAAATTATACCATCATGAAATTTTATGTCTGTTGTTAGAAACCCATGTGATTCTATATGGAAACAAACACAAAGGGTTTTCCGCAAACTATTATGTATCATGGGAATGGTTGATGAATCGTGGAGCTATATTAGGCCTAACCTATCACATGAAGTACAAATAATTCTTCATATGTTTATTTAATTGAATAAAATTTTTCTTCATAATTATCTGTATTGAGTAGAAGATAGAGAATCACCACTATTCTCTGTGTTAAAACAACTTTCAAAATAAGAATCGTTTGTAAAATGGTATACAACTAAGATAATAATCAATTCCAATGTAAATGATTATGAATATTAAATAGAAATATAATTTAAAATGAAAATTGATCTCAAATGGTATGTATATCTACCACATAAGAATTATTAGGTTAATAATACCAAGTAATTTTTAACAAAAAAGAAATCGAAACAATGTCCCTTACCACATTGTAGTCAATCATATCATACGGAAAAAAATTAATAATCATCAAATTAATGATTTAATACACTAAATATAATGAAAATAATTATATTATAAATCAAACTGAAGGATAAATACACTACATACATGATATTAATGTAAAACAATGAAAATATCATGTAATTAATAGTGGGAAGAGAATCCCCTTACCATAATTATGTCTAAATATATACTGAACATTACTTTAATGCCATGAATAGTAAAATTAGATTCAATAATTAAGATTTAAAGATACTTATATACAAATAATTGATTTATAATGTCATCATTAAGTTCATTTTTTTCCAATTATATGGGTTAAGAGATTCAATTTCATCATTTTGGGGTGAAAGTTTTCTTAGTTTTGATGAACAGCTCGCTTGTATAGGAGTAAAAAATTTCTTCTAAAATGAAAATTGAAATCTAAAATTGATGTTATGAGTTATTTATGATAATACATTGGGTTAAATGATCATATAATTATTTAGGTTGTTTTGGAAAGGATGAATAATTATATAAAATTTTAATGATAAAAGATTGGATTAATATGAAGGTCACTCGATCACTATGAACTCATTTTATTTTATAATTTAATACCTATTGTAAAAAATGATTCCAAAAAATTAAATATGATATATTAAATATATTATGATCTGATTCAACCATAAAAATGGTTTCATGACCATAATTGAAAATATTAAAATAAATTGAAAACCATTCATCATTGATTGTGACAAATTAACACATCTCAGAGGGTATTTTCAATTATACTATAAGAGGAGGGGGAATGTGAGATGATGATGAAGCTTTCGAAGATAATGATAAAATTATAGTATATGTTAGGTACCTTAATTGTCATATCATTTTGATGAGGATAGGTGAGGTGAGGGAAAAAATAAAGAAACATCCTAAAGAAGTTTAATGGAAATGGAAGAGAGGTTTACCTCGTGATTACTCATTGAGAATCTCGTTAAGGACTTTGTTTTTTGCCTTTTGTTGAGACCATCAGGTATTGTACGTGGGGGGAGGCATTTGGAAGTATATTTTTTAGAACATAGGCAAGGCACAATGCTTGAGAGGTGTGATTGGTTGAGGTGGCGAGGGTTGGGTTTTATGGTGGACAAGAGGGGGTTTTGCATTATTTTAATCATTACATTATTATTTTTCCTCATGAATATAAATAGTATAAATTCATGTGAATAATAATTGTAACTTGTGCATGTGTACTCGAAACACATGTTATTACCTCAGCATGACATCATCTGTGACTCAATAAATCATTTATTTACTATTTTTCATAAATTATCATATATTACTATTCACAAAAGTTGAATTATTTCACAAAAAAATATAAAAAATTAACCCTAACCATTTATAAAAATCATTATTCCAAAAATGAACACAATTTTTGGAATCTAATTTTCTAAGTATAAAAAATGTAATTTTTAATATAAATAACATTTAATTAGAAAAAATATTGTTTTTAATATAATAACCGGTCTTATAATATATTGAAATTTTAACTATGGTCTTGTTAAATAATCTGAAAACCATAGGATAACTAAATATTTAATTAGGAATACATTTAATTAAAATTAAATTTATTTTAGATCAATTTATTTCTTTATAATTATAATTAAGTATTTATTACTCACAAAAATGCCCACACTTAATTGTTAAAATATTAACTCCAATTTATAAGTTTCCTACATTTCATTTACTTATAGGGGTGAGGTCACTATTCATAATAGTATATTAATATTAATATAGTTCATATTACTAATAATAATGGTATGTTACTATTTTTAAGGGTAGGTTACTATTCTAAAAAAATATGATGACCCTGTCAGACTTTAAATATCATATTGATAAAAACAATGTATGTCTATTTTTCAAAAATTTTAAAACAGATGTAGAAAAACTAAGTTTAATGTCTAGTTTATAAATAGATTATAAAAACATAGTGTTGTTTCACAGTGACTTAGTCTTATAAGTGTATAATCAATCTAATGAATTGAAATTATTGTAAGAAGAACATTTCATAAAATATTGGGGGTGTTATATTCTTTCCTCCTTCAAAAATGTCATCCTAATTTTTTTTCATGTACAAGGACCTCTATAAAAATGTGGTTGTTTCTCCTTCATAACATCATTAGGTTCTGACATTTATTCCTGTATTTTTTTGGTTTCTCAAAATACGTTTTACCAATCCATTTGTCTTATTTATCGATACATACTCTCGAGTATCCAAAATCTCAATAAGCTCTTCAGTGTAAAATAAACTTTGTTCCAGATCTATTTCATAAATGGTGAGTACATGTATTGGATCTGACATGAACTTGTTTAACAGGGATGTGTGCAGCACATCATGAACATTGGAGTGTCTTGGATGCATTTCAAAATTTTAAGCTACATCTCTAATACATTCATAAATTTTTAATTGTATAATTTACCTATGGCTTAGCATCCTTTTTAAATAGAACATTAAGACCCAATTTCGTTGATATACATTAATAAATACATGGCCTCCCACATGGAATTCCAATGAATTTCTCTGTTTATTTGTATAACTATTTTTCCTACATTGGGATGCTTTAATATATGAATGAATTTTCATTACCTAAGTAATAATTCTCTAATATGTTTTAGGACTATATGTTTTATCTCACTTAGTTCACCCCATCAAGTTGGAGTTTGAATTCTCATACCACACAATTCTTCGTATAGATCTATTTTAAAATGAGAATGGAAAATATTATTATAAGAAAATTTTAGAAATGGTAATTATAGATCCCACATACCATGAATGTCAAGTGAGCATGACCTAAACATGTCTTCCTATTTTTTAATATTCCTTTTATATGATCTTCCATTTTGGGGTTGATAAGAATTAATCATATGAAGCGTAGTATCCAAATAATTCTAAAGACTTTCCCAGAATTTTGATTAAAATCGCAGATCTCAATGAGACACAATCATTAAAATTGAATCATTAATTCTTAAAATATCATTAATATAGAGTCTTGTCAAGATCTCACATGGTAAATCCTCTCTTATAAAAAAATAAAGCTGTCGATTTTATATAAAACCAACAATTACCAAAATTTCATCAATCATTCTGGGATTCCCTAGTAGTCCTATGACAAATTCCATCATAATATTATCGCATTTCCACACATGTATAGGAAGAGGTTTCATGACTCTATTGGGGTGTTTTATTTCATCCATCACCTACTGACTATATAGGAATCTTGATATATAATCATAAAGTTATCTTTTCATATTATCCCATCACATATGTTTTTTTCTATCACTATACATGTTTTTTCCACCTGGGTGTATAGGAAGAATTGAGTTATGAGCATCAAAAAACAGTTCCATTTTTAGATCAGGTATCGATGGAACACATAAACTCTCCCCAAATATAATTACTCTATACTCATACATGAATTATTCAAATCAACCATCCTTAATATCTTTTATTTTCTTTTGAAGCATCTCATTATCTGATTGAGATCTTTTTATCTTCTCAAAAAATGATAGTTTGGTTATCAATTTAAAAAGGAATGATGTGTCCTCTTCCTTAAAAATTACCATATCTATATTTACTATATCCAAGAATATAATATCTCTCTAAATCCTCATTTGGGTTAGCATTCCTTGATCTTTCCAACATAAGGAATCTTACACCTTATTAGCCTATCATGGGTGGTTGTGTGTTGAACAATCATAATCATTGGGTAACTTGTTCCATCTCCATTGCCTCATTTTGTGTTCTTTATATATAAAAATCTATTTCAAAATATTTTGATACATATATGTAACACCAAAAATATTCCTCAACATGTTTATTTTTAAAAAAATTCAATATATTTTCATTTATGCTACAACAAGATAAGCTTTGACTAAAACCAATATCGTCTTAGCTTGCAATACATGCTACACCAAGTTTGAGGGTGACATGACCTATTAAACTGGCCATTTAAAAAATGGATATGAATATTATTAACCCCATTTTTAATTTTTAATATGTCCCATTTAATTTTAACATTCATCATACGCGTTTCTATAACATAATATAAGGATGAATTCTGGTTTTCGGAGAAATGATGTATTTTTTAAAAAAATGTAGCTATTCCACCATTCCATCGGGAAAACATTTTTAAATATAATATTTGCAAATTTTATATATAAAATTTCAAAATATTAAATTCTTCCTTATAATCGGGACAGAAAAAATTATTCTAGATACATTTTTGGTGTTTTTCTAATAAATTATATATTTTAAGGAATAGTGGGAAATACTAAATTTAAATTCAAAACTTCCTTTTCATCCAATATATATATATATATATATATTATTGTTTTAATTGTTTTTAATATGTATTTGGATTATCTTTCTATCATTTATTCTTATTTTGGTCATTGGAATTAATTTCACATTAATATTGGACATAAACACATGTCAATCTTTAGATAGTTTTTTACATCATAAAAACATTATTTTACGTTTTGACAATGGGAAATAATTTTCAATTAATATATTCAAATTATGTGCTATTAATTTGGGAAAATATATTCAATATTTTAAATCATATGTTCTAAATTTTGAAAATATATTCCATTTATTTATGGTCTTTTTGAATAGAAACCGCCATAATTATTTCTATTAATCGTGGTTAAAGGGTAAATCAGGTTAATTAGTGTAAAAAATAATATAATAAAAATATTAAACTATCCTAACACATATCCTAATCTTATTGTATGATATAAGGCCGACCATAAGAATCATTATGTCGATTTTAGGATCACATGGATCCCCTTGAGTGTGATAATGACCTTTTATGATGTGTAATTTAATAAAAAGGGAAATATAATATTAACGTGTATCTCCAAACTAAAACAATATTAATTTTGATTATATAAATGATATATTTAACTATAATAGTCATTTGTAAGATAAAAATATTTCCTTCATCATGGTAATTTATTTATTTTTTTAAACATTAAATAAATAAATATATTTACAACACAATGATAATACAATGGCAACATTATTAGTGAATGATTAAAATAAAAGATAATCTAATTTAAAATTAAATTTTATTTGAGTTTTTTGATATCACCCAAGAATTTTTTAAACAACATTAACATGTTTGGGATGAGTTAATTATTTATTTCTTAGTAATCATTGTTTTATGAATTAAATAGAAATCATTTTCTAAATAGGTCAAAATTAACCTAAATGAATTTTTAAAACAGACACAATATTATTAAATGACATAATAGTTATCAAATTATAAGATTTCCCCAAAATGGATTATATTGTGTTTAAAATGTCACTAATTATCCACTTTAGGTTCTATTGTCATTTAATAGTAATTATTAATCATATATTATAAAAATACTAGGAGACATGGTAAGCGTTAACATATTTAACTATGAGTTAAAGCCAAAGGATAATGTTAAATTATTGACATTAACATTAATAAAAATTATAGTATAAATAGTATTTATATTCATAATCATATTTTCCCTGAGATAAATAACTTTTGTTCCATTATAATCCAAAAATAAATTTATTATAATTTAATTTTTCAAGATATTCTTAAAGTGTCCCTCACCTGTCCTATAAAAGGGAACTTCTCCTTGCCTTTTATTTGCACCTGCAAATCCCATTAGCTCAGAAAAAACCCTCCCAAACCACTTAAAAACATCCCTAACATCGTCCTAGTTTCAATAAAATGGTAATAAAACCATCCAAATGTGTCCTTTTAGGAAAATTAAAAGGAGACAGTTGGGGAAGAGGGAATTATTTTATCCATTGTTTCGATGATATTTTCTTATTCTACTTACTCTTCCTTAGATGTTACCATACTAATAAAAGAAATCAAACATATAATATATATTGACATTTATTTATGATTATGTTAAAACTATATTTCTCCTTTTACAAATCCTATGAAAAACAATATCACCATGCGGGCTTATGTACGACTTACCATCACTACATCATGGGGTAAACTATTTTTTATCAAATACACTATTTTTAATGTTATAAAGATGAATATAAATTACATAAATAATAATTATATCATGATATAACTTCTTAAATATTCATATTCCATCAAATTACATACCATTTAACAATTAAAGAAATGATATCATCACTCGTGCATACGTTTGGCTTATGATCTCCATGACGCGATGTGACTCATCTTCCATGTTCACCATCAATGATTGATTGTAAAAAAATATTATGAATAATTATGAAATATATGACATAATATGGATACTGTAATATATATATATATATATATATACATATATATAATTTACATACATCCATTCAATACGATACGAAAAAAGAATCAATGTTCGTGCATACTTATAACCTATCGTCTTCATGAACGGTGTATTACATTTCATATATCTATCTATAATAAATATTTATTTTATAAATATTTATTATATATAAATAATATTATACATTATAGAAGTAGTTAAATCGTGATCTATGTAATATGATAAAGAATAACAAGTCAAAACACATGCAAGAAACAAAGAGAATATTACCTAAAATGTTGCATTAACTTGGAATTGTTAATAAATGCGTAATATAAAATCATATAATAATAATTTATGATATAATAAATATTTTTTAATTATTATATAAGTTAATAATATGGTTAAAACATTATACAGGGGTTTTGGTCACGTATGGAGAATATAGAACCTATGGTAAGGGTTAATTTCACTTTATCATTATTTTTCGCAGTTGATGATGCATAATTATCTACTAGGACACCTTTATCATCCACGTTTGAATTCCTAAGAATGTTTTAATAAATCTTATTTCAATTATACTATATATAATTTATTCCATTTTTACACATGTTTTAATTTTTATAAAACATTTGAAAGTAATCATTCAGTTGTTTTCCAAACAAGGTACATTATTCCCTTTCGAAAAATTAATGATTTTTTTAAATTATATGGTGTGAGATGATATTTTATGCTATTATGAAGCCATAACATATAGAATATTTTCCTATAATATTACGATGTTTTTTTAATTTAAATTTTCTCTTTTATAATTACACTTGCATTTAAATGATAAAATATCCATATTGTAATAAAGGTATTATGATATGTTTAATGTGGATGTTATTTTTTATACCATTCATGTTTTATGGTTAAATTAATTACAATTCATATGCTAGTTTAAATATGAATGTTAATTTTATGTATCACCCTTTTCATAGGAGGAATGAATTTTAATTATTAAGTGATAGGCAAGGCCTGATATAGCCCATTGTTGCATTAGTAGGTCATAGTAATTAGACTAGTATCTTGGAATAAGGCCTTGACATAATATTTGTGTATAGTCTTAGCACAAGGATTTGATGTAGTGGTTTTGATTCCAATAACTATGCATTATCTTATTATGCGATAATTTATTTATTTTACATGTGATTATACATCATGTTGAATATCCTTGTGAATGTTTAAATGTAATTATTTGATTCATTCTTACTATATTGCACTGAAGATAATATTTTATAAGGATTTTGTTTTATTTTTTCCCTTTCCTTAATATATCATGATAATTTTTTATAACATCAACTATATGATTTATCATTACTAAGAATCTTAACTCACATTAATCTTATGTTTTATTTTCTCAGTATTCCAAAAAAGTGTTTTATGATTGATATGGAGGTATAAGATAGGGTAATAATGGTGTTCTCAATGGATTATCTATAGTGTGTTTTAATGTAGGAATTGTAATGTGATGTTTATGTAGGTAATATCGTTTCCAAGACTTATAAAATAATAGGTCCTTCAATAATTTATTCCTTTTAATCATGATGATGTATTAAAATATTTCACAGGCTCCAGGATTCTGGGGTTAGGCCATTATGGTTGGTATCAGAGGAAGTTTTCCAACAACTTTCGAAATAGATTTATAAATCATATATTAGGGATCATAACCATAAGATAAATTTTGAAGATAAGTATAGTATATCCCACTATAATTTTGATAATGATCATGTATAACCATGGAATAAAACTAAGATGTTATATATTGAAATTACATTCACATGATTATGTGGTATTCTTCAATGATATGGGTTTTTCACCCTCATATTTTTGGTCTTAGTTAACGGATGGGATCAAAATGAAATGGATTAACATTTTGTTTGATTAAAATATGGTGATTTGGAGAAAAAAATTAGATAATGACTAGAGAGAATGATATTGTGATTATGAAAATGTAGCTACCACGATATGTGTTTAACAATGAGATCCTCGATGTCTTTCCAGACAAATTGTGTAAGAGGAATATGAACATTTATAAATGTAAAACTTTTATGAAGAATCTAGGAAAGATGATTTGGCTTCATGCATATCTTGAGGAAGGGAAGAATATGCTTTATTAACACCTCAAATAGAGGGGAATATGTTATCTCTGTGGGAAAATGGGCCATTGATTGACCTATTTTTATGGAGTTGAATATATCTTATATTGGGATCATTGGAATTACACGACTCAACGCATAGAAATAAGAATCATCTTTTAATCCATGGATACATCTATTCAATGAAAACCATTAATTTTGATGGATTGATGTATTTATGTATTTAGATATATCAATTATGAATATTGAATTATATAATTAGTATTAAATTTATGTTGTTCTCAAAGTATTGTGAAGAATATTTTGAATAGTTATAATGGAAATGAAAATTAATTTCATATTATATTTAAATAACAAGTTATTAAGGTAAAGATAACCCTTAATATGTTTCTTATGTTAAGATAATGATTTTTAGATAATGATTGTAATATTTGAATAATTAAATTGGATGATTCTATTTTCTTGAGAACTAATTATGGATATTTTGACAAGGGGGTTACACAATCATGGATGAAGTATAAACTATTGTGGTACTTAAAGAGTAATTAACTATGTTTTTGAACAAGCAAACATGCATGTTTTCAATAAGGATATCTAATAATTCTAGTTTTTACCTATACTTAAGATAATACAAGGAAAAGGTTTTCAAATATTCGTAATGTGACAATGAATCACTTCCCTATGAGATATAGGAGATAAATGGTCAGAATATTTTTTCACATCTTTCTAAAGTTTTAGATTTTCAATTTTTTGAATGATGGTAATGTAATCAATTTATGGATAGTATAATTTATACTCCGGTTGATGTTTTCTAGACTACTGTATTATCTAACTGTAGGTGGACTTATGAATATGTGGTAACCACTTTTAACATTGTTTGTTGATAAAGAAGGAATGACCTATCATTCTATTTATTTTTTTTCATGATCTTCCAACACTCCTACAATGAAAAATTCAACAATATTTTTTGAATAATAAATGAAGTGGAGATTGTTAATGGCATGGCCAATGGTGAGAATGTAATAAAACCAATAAGCTATTTCATCTAATGTTCTTTAACTTTAGGGAAGGTAACTTGATAACCAAATTTTTGTTTCTAATACATTTTTTTATGATGAATCAAATGGCCCCTTGGATAATCACAGATTTTTTCCACTATGATTTTTATCCTTTTCCTAATAATTTTCTCTATCGATCTCCTTCAGAACATTATCTTTAATTTTGTCCTCTATATCCATATTTTACAACATAGAATCCTAGTTTATTTTATCATTTATAACCTTCATAATTTTATTTCACTATTTTAAAGTTGACATTTTATCATTCAATATTTTAGATGTGGGATTCTAGTAATGAGAATTTTAATAATTTCAAAAGATTTATTTGTATTCTACACCATGATAAGCTTGAATTACACAAAATATCGTCTTAGCATTCACTACAAGAAAACACTGAGTTCAAACGCACCATGACCTATAAAACTATTCATTTAAAAAGAAGTTAAGACTAGTATTATAAAAATTGAATTATATATATACCATATAATTTGACGATTCATATTACGTTTTTTAGAGTCATAATATATGTACAATTTCATTTTTTCTGAAAAACGAAGAATTTCTTTCAAAAAAATGTATTTTTCCACCATTTCATGGATAGACCTTTTCTAAATCCAATATTTAACACTTTTATATATTAAATTTGAAGAAATTAGATTCTTCTTTTTAAGATGCATATAAAAATTTAGTTTGGATTAATTTTTTGGTATTTTTTAGGCAAAATCATTATTTTAATTAATAATGGGAAATACCGCATTTTAATTCAACAATACTTTTACATATAATTTATCTATATAGTTATATTGTCATTCTAATTCTTTTTAAATTGTAATAGGATTATTTTTTTGTCATTTAATAAAAGTTTGTTCATTGGATGAAATTTCACATTGAAATTGGACATAAACTAATTCCAATCTTTTGATAGTTTTTACTTCATAAAAACCATCTTTCGGTTTCGAAAACAGAAATTAATTTAAAATTATTTTCTCCCAATTATGTGTTTTTAATTTGGAAAAATGGATTTCATATTTTTAATCAGAAGTTACAAATTTTGTAAATAGGTACCTATTATTTTTGGACATTACAAATCGTAACATCAGTAATTATTTTTATTTACCATGGTTAAAAGGTAAATTAGTTTAATAAGAGTAAAAATAAAATTAAAACAATGTAAATAATATCTTATCCCATAAAAAATCCAATTGGATGATATAGGTCCAACCATGAGCATTATTAGGTCTATTTTAGTACCACATGGATACACTTGTCTGTGATAATGACCTTTAATATTTTTTTATTTAATGAAAAGTGAAATATAATATAAATATATATTTCCTTAATGAAATAGTTTTAATTTTCTTATATAAATGATATTTTCAACTATGAAAATTAATTAGAAAAGTAAAATTAATTCTTATATCATTTTATTTTATTTATCATTTTTAAAAAATTTATAAATAAATGTATTTATGACATAATGATGATGCAATGATTACCTTATTAATGATTTATTTAAATATATGATTTATAATTATTAAAATATATGTAGTATTAGATTTTTTATTCCATAAATATACTTTTTGGATACAAATAAAATTTTATGCATGGGTTACTTATTATTATTTTTTGATGTATTCAAGTTTTTATGACATTATGAAAAAATCAATTACTAAATAGTGTCAAAATTGACATAAATGAAATTTTAAAAAATAAATTATTTTATTAAATGATATAATAGTAAAAAAATATAATATTTTTTCAAATTTCATATAAATTGGTAAAAATTTTATTTATGATCTACTTGATATTCTCATTTAATTTTATACTAACTATATCAAACATATAGTATACAAATATTAGAAGACAATGTAAGATTTAACTTATTTAACCAAGGTTTAATGCCAAAAGATAATTTTTAATTATAATATGAACTTATTTAAATCCTATTTAATGAGATTATTTATACCCATACACATATTATACTTGAATTAAATCACATTGGTTCCATTAGAATTTGATATAAATTTATAATAAATTAATATTTCAAAACATTGCAAAATTGTCACTCACATCTCCTATTAATGGGAAATTCCCCTTCTCTATTATTCACAAATCCAAATCCAATTTTCTCAGTCCAAACCTACCCAAAACATCTAAAAACATACCCCACATAATCATAGTGGCCACAATTTGGGCAGAAAACAAACATATGGAGTCTTTTTGTGAAATTCAAAAGCATACATTCGAAGAAGAGGTAATCATTTTATCCATCCATTCAAAGTTATTTTCTTCCTCTACTTCCTCATCCAAGGTTTTTACCATACTAAAATAATAAATCCACAATATATTATATTATTATATTTAGTTATGATTATTGGTAATCTTTATTCCTCCTTAACCATCCTATGAAAAACATTATAACCATGTGTTCTCACTTACAGCTTAACATCTCCACGCTTTAGTGTTTATTGTTTTCATATATACATTATTTAGATGGATATAATAAAGAATATAAACTAATTTAATAATAATTATAATATTATATTATTTATTTAAAATTCATATTTTATCCAATTCCATACCATTTAACTACTAATTAAATGATACATTTAGTCGTGTGTACACACGACATACCGTCTCCACGACACGATGAGACTCATCTTCCATGTTCACCATCCATGAATGATTGTAAAAATATATATATTATGAATATTCCTGAAATATTTGACATAATAAGGAAAATAAAATAATATATATATTTATATATTTGTATATATATTTTATTCATTTAATTCCATTCAATACGATAATAAAACAGAAATGACGTTAAGGCGTACATACGACTTATTGTCTCTATGGACGGTGTGTTCTGTTTCACATATATATCTATAATATATATTTGTAATATCAATTTATATAATATATAAACGATTTTAATCAAAATTTTATGTAATTAAATCCAAATATATATAATATGATCAAAAATAACATGTCAAAACACGTAAGAGAAACAAAGCGATTGTTACCTGAAATGTTGAATTAACATGAAATTATTAATAAATGGGAAATATAAAGTCATTAAGTTAATATATATGATATAATAAATATTATTTTTATTATTCAAAAAGATATAATATGATTAAAATCATTATACAAGAGTTTTAGACATGTTCGGTGATGATTGGGCCGAAAGTAAGGGTTAATTTCACAATGCCAATATTATTTGAGGGTGTTGATGTGTAAGTAGCTATTGGTACATCATTATCATCTATGTACATGTTTCTAAAAAGGTTTTTACAATTTTTTTACTATTATCCAATGGATGGTTATTTTCATTTCAACCCATGTTTTACTTTTTATAAAATAGCATGAAAGGAATTTTTTAGTCATTTTCTATACATGGTAAAATATCCACATATCAAAAAATTAAGGAATGAATGTTTTTTCTATCTAATATGGCACAAGTGGTTATTTTACAATTTAAAAAAAGCTTAATATTTTGAATTGTTCTATAAAATATTATAAGTTTATATTTAAATTTAAAATTTTCTTTTATAATTAAATTGGCATTTGAATGATTACAAAGTAAAAAAGGAATAATTCCCTAAAAGTGTGTTAATGATTTTATTAGATTACATTATTCTGTGCCAACATCTATTATTGGACTTTACGCTCAATTGAAGTTGATTTATTATGATAATGTATCTCATATTGTATGTATGTTTTTATGATATTCTTAGTATAGAAGTGATATTGTATATTCAATTCAGGGTTTATGTTTATGTATTAACATTAAGTATATTAGTTTTAATAAAAATATTATGTTATGTTTCACCATTTCAATATGAGGAATGCATTGGACTTATTAAGTGACAGGTGGGGATATTTATATCCACTAGATGCATCCGTAGATCTCATAAAACAAACTGCTGCCTTTGAATAAGGCCTTGACAGAATATTTTGGTATTTTCAATGTCGGAGTCCTTGACGTTGTGGAAATTAAGTCCAACATTATTCATTACATGGTTATGAGATTAGTTATTGATTTTATAGGTAATTATTCATATAGTAAAATATCCATTTTATTGTTTAAATTGAATTATTTTTTATATTATTTTTGTATTATTTTTAATATAATTTTTTAAACCGCATGTGTTTTAGTTTTTCTCCTTGCCTTAATAACTTATGCTTATTTTTTATAGCATCAGCTATATTGTTTATCCTTACTAAGCATCTTAGCTCACCCCTTTATTATGATTTGTTATTATAGGATTCCAAAAGGTAATTTATGAATGATTTGCAGGGATAATCAAGTGGGATAAAGTAGTTCTCAAAATATTATCTATAATATTTTTTTATAAAATTTTAATGTAATGTTAATGTGTGTAATAAATTTTCAAAGACATATAAATAGACTGGTACATCGAGATTTGATTCCTTGTAATCATAAAAATGTTTTAATATAATTCACGAACTCCAGGATTTTGGGATCTGAGAAATACAATTTATATCACATATTTCACCATAGAGGTAGTGTCTCTCTTTTTTTAGAGAAAATATTACATCTACTAACTCAAGGTCACAAATTGGCTAAATTTTCTGTTGAGTTTTCAAATTCCATGATAAATAAGAAAAAACTTTATCCTTTTTTATAAGAAAACATCCTATTCCATTTTTTGATGTATCACTGTATTTCACAAACCCGTCATTTTCAGATGGATGAGTCAAAATTGGAGCATTGTAAAATCTTCTTTTCAATTATTTAAAAAAATTTGTACATTCTTTTTTCCACACAAACAAAGCCTTTTTACATTACATCTTGGTTAATGGGTTATCCAATGAGGGAAAATTCATAACAAAACTCCAATATTAACTCAATAAGACAATAAAACATTGAACCAAAGTTATTTTTGTTTCAATATGAAATTCTTGAATTGCATTTGAATTCATAGTATCAAATGAGATTCCATATTTAGAGAAAATATCGTTAGGAAATGAAATATTATGAACCCATAAATCACAATTACTAAATTTCCCATATAACTATTTTCTTCTAAGAGTCATCAAAACATCATGTAAGTACTTCTCATTATCCTCATATATATTTGAATATATCATGATTTAATCAATAAAAACAACAGAAATAATGTTGATATTACATAAAAAATACTATTCACTAGATCCATTAAAATGGAGGTTGTTATAGTCTGTCAAAATGGAATTACTGTAAATTCATATTTTTCATACGTGGTTCAAAAGGCTATTTTTGGGATATCTTTTTTCCTCACGCATAATTGACGATATTTAGATCGATGTTCAGTCTTTAAAAAATATTGAGCTCCTTGATGTTGATCAAATAAAGAATTAATACATGGATTTGGATACATTTTATTTATTATAATAGAATTTATTTCTCTAGATTCAATACAAAATATCATGGTCCATATTTCTTCTCTACATGGAGTACTGAGGATCCTCATAGAGAAACACTATGGAAAATAAATCCCTTATTAGTCAATTCCTCATGAAATTTCTTAATTTTCACTAATTAAAAATTTCCCATTCTATAATGATTTTTTGAAATATATATTTCACAATAATTAAATGAATAATGAACTAATATTCACACTCTAGAAGATGTCCATGTAAATCCTCCATAAAAACATAAACGTATTCTTTCACAATATTTGCATCCTCAATACAAATATTTATTCCATCACCCCTGGAAATTGCGTTCTATTTCACTATATGAATTTCATTTAGTAGAGCAACTAGAGGTGGATCTAAAAAAGAATTATATGGTTTGGATTTTTCACTAATGTTAAGTGATTATATGCCATTCTAAAAAAATGTAGCCTCATTCTATTTTCAATAGATTTTCAAATTATAATTCGAATACTAATCTACAATGAGGATTATATCAAAGAAAATAATGGGTATGATGATAAAAGTAGCAGATAATGAATTTTTATATTCCATAATGTGGATTTCTTGACACATATTTGTTGAGATGATACTCACTTTAAGATATTTGAGAGAAATGTCATTTATTAAATCAAATTGTAAATGTATAATTTTCTTTGAAAATTGGGAAAATATAAAATAATGTGATTTTGAACAATCAAATAATGAATTGTTAAAGATTTACTAAACTATTAAACTACCTTCCACCAAATCATTAGAAATTTCAACCTCAATAATTGTGATCAAATTAACCAGACATTTCTCCCTTGGAATTTTTTGAGGATGGTGCCTTGATGCTTAGGAAACTCAGTTTCTTAGTGTCCCATATCTCTAAAGTTGTTTCATTATTCTTCATTTACTTGTTTATTCCTCTTTTATTCATTATATAGACGAACCATTTGTCCAAACTTATGTTGAACTCCATTGACATGCAATCATTTTATAGGATGATTCTTTCTACAGTTCTAGAAAAAATGGGAATTTTTTCATTCCATTCTTCTTCTTTGGAACTTCACTCTCTACATGGTTATCAGAACACCCATTCTAATATTGTTTTTTCTTGATCAAATTTGACCTATCACATTCCTTCTATGTTTTAATGTAACTTTATACAATTTATTTATATTAAGAAAATCTTTGAGAAGTCATTTCCCTTTGAAGACTTTTCGTAATACCGTAAAATAAATTATCAATCTTGTTTTATAAGTCACATATGTAATCTATGAAAAACCTGGCTAGTATTATAAATGTATATTCATAATCTGCAACACTAGATTATCCCCATTTCGTTACACTAAGGAATTTCATCTTCATTTCTGTCCTTTACCACGAGGGAAGTATTTGTCGATGAATAATTCCATAAATATTATATGTTCAATATCTATTATTTGTTATTCTCTCATGATATTCTGGATCAAGGACCACCATTTATCATCATATCACTTGAAACAATATACATCGATTACACCCTTAACATTTTCATCGCATATTAATATAATAAATATCTTTCTACGGGACTTGATTCACTTCTCATCTTCCACTAGATTAGTAGCCCCTCTAAAAGAACGAGGCTTCAACCACATGAAATGATCCAACATATGTGCAGTATGCTTATTCGTCACAACCTAAGTATCTTATCCTGGTATGGTCATGATCTGATCAGCTACAACACCAACTGTGCTGACTTGTTCATTAGGTAAATACCTACATTTTTCTTGAGTATTGATTCCCATTCTTCTATTTTGCACCATCACTAAAAAATGACATACATTAAATTATGTTATGAATCCTAAGGTATAATTTTCAAATTAGTAAAACACATAACATAAATTGAAAATTTATGAGTAGTTAATCTTAGAACATTAAACACGGTTTCATTGAAGAAATATTTACATTTAAACTCATGATACTTGTCTGTAAAAAATATGAATAATCTTAAGAAAACCCCTTCGGATTTCTAAATTAGGTGGATAGAAAGGCATATCGTCATGTACTAGGTTACCTAAAGTCAGGCACAAAACACCTTGTCAGATTTGTTACACCAAGGTACATTTGTGCTAGAACAACATCCAGTTGTAGTATCCAAAAAGGGATATATTTATGGGAATAATGAAATAATATCTACTTTAATAGAATTCTAGGATGTTATTTTATGATTATCCTCAAAGACTCAATTAGTGTCATGTCTTCAAAACAATGTGTAAAAAAACTAGCTTCCGAGGATGATTCTAAACTTTCTCTAATACCAACTGTAACACCCCAACCCTATAAACCTAGAGCATTTTTCATTATTTTAACCATTAGTTTGTTATTTTACATCATTACTAATAATGGTCAGGATTATCATGAATAAAAATATTAATTAGTGAAGTTGAATTCTAGCCAAGGGTTATTACATCTGTTTTACATCATCCATGACTCAATAAATCATGAATTTAGCATATATATTAAATTATCATATTTTACTAATCACTTAAAATTCAAATAATTCAGAAAAAACAAAAAAAATCACCCTAACATTTTATAATGTTTAGAATCTAAAAATTAACTCCATTAAATGAAAATAAATTCCTAAATATGATAAATTTAATATTTATTTAAAATTACCATTTGTGGAAAAAATACATTTTTAAAAATTATTACAAATTCTATAATACCTTGAAAAATTAAATATGGTCTTATTAAATTATCCTAAAATAATAGAAAAAAATATGTATTATGGAAGAAATTTTACGAAAATGAAATTTATTTAAAATAAATTATTTATTTTAAAATATTATTTAAATATTTATTACTCACAAAAATAACAACAGTTAGTTATTACAATATTCATTGTCATTGATAAGGTTCCAAAATTTTAATTATACTTACATGGGTGAGGTTACTATTCATAAGGGTACATTACTATTCATAAGGGTTATAAAACTATCCATAAAGGTAGGATACTATTCCTGATACTTTTCTATAAAAAAATATGAATAATCTTAAGAAAACCCTTTCGAATTGCAAAATTAGGTGGATAGAAGGCATGTCGTCATGTACTAGGTTACCTGAAGTCAGGCACAAAACACCTTGTCAGATTTGTTACACCAAGGTACATTTGTGCTAGAACAACATCCAGTTGTAGTATCCAAAAAGGGATATATTTATGGGAAGAATGAAATAATACCTACTTTAACAGAATTCTAGGGTGTTATTTTATGATTATCCTCAAAGTCTAAATTAGTTTCATGTCTTCTAAACAATGTGTAAAAAATTTAGCTTCCAAGGATGATTCTCAACATTCTCTAATACCAACTGTAACACCCTGACCCTATAAACCTACAGCATGTGAATTATTTTATTATATTTTCATTATTTTCATTTATGTACTTTTAGATGGGTTAAGGGATTCAATTTCATCATTTGCGAGGGAATGTTTTCTTCGTTTTCATGATCAGTTCTCTTGTATAAGAGAATGGAGGTTTGTGTAAAATTTAAATTGAAATCTAGAATTGAATATATGAGTAATTAAATATCATCTCAAATGATAATGATCCTATAAACCCTTTGGTGATTTTGGAAGAGGTTGAATCATTATATAAAATTTTAATTTTTTACGCCTTGATTATTTTGGGGGGTTTTCGATCACCACGAACTTGTTCTATTTTAAAATTTATTACCATGTGAAAAACTGGTTGCAAAACAATATGTAGGATATAATTCATAAATTATAATCTGGTTCATCTATAAAAATTTTTGATGACCAGAACTGAAAATGGTAATAGAAATTTAAAAGCCTTCATCATTGAATGTGATAAATAAACATATATTATATGATGTTTTCATTTTTACAATAAGAGGTTGTGGAAAAATTGAGATGATGTTAAAATATCCCATTAGAATAACAAATTTCGTGAATATGTAAGGTACTAGAATCAACATTTCATTTGAATGAGGGGATGTTAATAGAGAGAAAAATTATAATGGATTTTGTAAAAGAAGTTGAAAGGGATAAGAAGAGAGGGTTGCCTCTTGAGTACTCCTCCATGAGAATCTATTTAATTACATTGGTTATTCACTTTTTGTTTGAACAAAAGGTCTCAGATGTGGTTGAGGTTTTGGGAAGTGTATTTGAAATTAAATAAGAAAGGCTCAATTGTTGGGAGGTATGATAGGAAGAGGGGTGTGGGTGGTTTTTATAGTGGAGGAGAGGATGGTTTTTTCATTATTTTAATCATTAGTTTATTATTTTACATCATTACTAATAATGGTCAGGATTATCATGAATAAAAATATTAATTAGTGAAGTTGAAATCTATTCAAGGGTGCTTACATATGTTTTACATCATCCATGACTCAATAAATCAGGAATTTAGCATATATATTAAATTATCATATTTTACTATTAACACATAATTCAAATAATTCAGAAAAATAAAAAAAAACCACCCTAACATTTTACAATGTTTAGAATCTAAAAATGAACTCCATTAAATGAAAATGAGTTCCTAAATATGAGACATTTAATATTTATTTAAAAACACCATTTGTGGAAAAAAATAAATTTTAAAAAATTATAACAAATTCTATAATACATTGAAAAATTAAATATGGTCTTATTAAATTATCCTAAAATAATAGAAAAACATATGTATTATGGAATAAATATTACATAAATGCAATTTATTTAAAATAAATTATTTATTTTAATATATTATTTAAATATTTATTACTCACAAAAATACCAACACTTAGTTATTACAATATTCATTTCCATTTATAAGGTTCCAAAATTTTATTTATACTTTGATGGGTGAGGTTACTATTCATAAGGGTGATTTACTATTCATAAGGGTGATAAAACTATCCATAATGGTAGGATACTGTTCATAAGGGTAGGTTAATATTCACTAAAAATCATTTGATCATATCAAACTCTAAATATAACACTAATCAAAATAGACAATGCCCATTTTTCAAAATAGAGAACACATAGGTGGAAAAATTATGTTTAATGTATAGGTTATAACTAAATTATAACAACATAGTGTTGCTCAGAGTGACTCTGTGTTATGTGCATATAAGCTAACTAATTAATTGAAATTATTGTTAGAAGAATGTACTATAAAATATCATGGTTTCATATTTCACAACATGTTTATCTTGTGTTTTATAATACCTTGTATCTCACCCTAATGTAATGTTGTAATCCTTCTCTCTATGTTTCAATAGTCAGGTTAATATAATTGGTATCGAAGGAAGTCTTGTAGAACCCTTGTGTGGTGGATTTTAGAAAAATATATCATGGTTAAAATTCTAATAAACCCCAAGAATAATTAGTTAATTATACTTTTTTAATTAGATCTCAATAATCTTGGGTTTATGAGGAAATTATCAGTTTTTCGTTGTATTTATATAGAACCAAGATTAATAAGGTTAAATCATAAAAACAACCATTTGTAATTTATAGACATCCAAAATGCAATAGTAAATACAGTTTCTGTTGGAGCTATGATGATCATATATATTGTGTAAAAGGACCCAGGTTAAGAAAAAAATTCGGATAAGGAGAAATATTATTTTCCATATCATGATTCTCCTATATTGGACTGGTTGAAGATATACAAGAACACATAATTTTATTTATCTAACAACCCTTCCATTATTTAGTTTTGGATTATGATTTTTGAAATGATATTTATTGATTTTGGATGTAATGAAAAATGATACATTATTTTTCCAATATATTGTTTAAATGGGGGATTTTACCAATTATGGCAACTTCCATAGAATACTAAAGAATATTATATAATAAAAAAATTGAATGGATAATTTATTAATTGATATTCTTTAAGAAATACTTCACTAAATCTAAACAATCTAAAATTGAGTGAAATATCCTCAACATATAAAATAAATAATTATAAAATACAACGGCTAATGAGACTAACATTATGATATTATAAATGTGTGTAACTGGTGAAACAGATAATATGAAAATTAATATTTAAAATTTGATTATATTCTTAATTATAATCTTTAATGGGAATCAATTTTCAAAATATTATCTTCATATGATGATATTAAATCACGTTCCATAAATAGATGGAATGATTTTTTCGTGGTCTTATATCTTTAATATAATTGGATAATAGATTTTATTTTTCTTTTTCATTAAGGAAAAATGAATATTTCATGAAATAAGAGGGGAACGATGTCATTTTCACCATATTATAATTATATAATGAAATATCCAGGTAAATGGTTTAAGGTAAAGGGAGTTCATTATGATTTTGTAAATATTGAAAAAATAGATCTTGAATTGAAGGAAAATAAGAAATCCAATAATATCAACAACTTCTATTATCGGGAGATGAGGAATTAATCACGTAATTAACCCATGTATCATGGGAACAAACTACAGGAAAGGGCAAGAGGGATTTCCAAGCGTATGCAATTCATATATCTAATATTTATTTTCTTAATGATATAGTGTTTGTAACATTGATCATAAACAAAAATTTAGCTAAAAGTTTATTTTATTTTGGATCTTTTCACTATTTTTTAACTTCTATGTCTTCCAAGAAAATAAAATCATTCCCTATAACCCAAATAGGGGAGACTTCAGTCAAAATATCATGTGTAAGTATTATTTCAATAAGTATATTTTAGTCTGTCTTCACTATAATGAATATACATACACTATTGTAAACATGGTTTTTATGCACATGGTCAACGTTGATATAATAATTGGTTTGGCTTGCCTTTTAAATTGTAATTAAAAAATTGTGTTTCTAAAACATATGATAATGATTCATGATGTGCAATAATTTTTCGCTATATAGGAGACTAAATAGTCTATATCATGTGTGGATCAAGCTATTATATCTCTCACAAATGAAATTATTCAATAATACGTTATGATTTGATGTTTGGATGGAAAATATATGCATAAAATAGAGGATTTAACTATTTTGCATGACAATATAGATGCGTTTTGTAATGTGTTTATTTGAAACCAACATGATCTTAATGGTGTAATTTGAATTTAATTCATTCTTGATTCTAAAAACTATATCTAGTATTCCATATAGAATCGACATATTTTAATATTGTAATTGAGGAAATGACTACAAGATATGTGTAATAAGGGATTCATTCACTATTTTATTTCACCCTTGTATCCTTAATTCATATTGGTAGGTAGAAGGATCTGTCTATGAAGTTATATATTCAATGTGGAGAAATAAATTTCATTACTATAAATAACAAATATAATCTACAACACATTGATGGTTTATTTAATTGGTTTTGAGTTTAGATGGGTGGTATTTCATATACAACATTTCTCTTAATCTATAGACTTTATAAGTTTATAGTATTGACTAGCGTGATGACTAATACATCTTTTATTTTTATAAACATTATGAAAAATGTTTTCAATATTTATCTTTTTAATATTTTTATATCATTGAATGATATGTGGGTATAAAAAATTTCAATAATGATTACCTAATCCATATGAGATTCATTCGTCAAACTCATAGAGGTAACGAACTATATGGAGAATTTAGTAAGTTCTAATTCTAGCATCATGAAATTTCTTTTCATGGTAATATTGTCCTTAATTATTGACCAATAAATTGGCCTTAAAATATCAATGACATCAATGATGGTCCTATATCGATGAACAATGTCAAGATACAATGTTTCTATAGAATAGAATGATATTTCTGGTTTATTGTTCATTTTTTCCATTTAGGGGTTCTAGTAACCATGTTCACATATATAAGGGTTATGTTTGTATGAGAATAAAATGAATTTTTTAGGAACTAATGTATGTCCTGGTAAATCCATCAACATTTACTTTACCATTAAATAGTGGTAATTTTCATATATATATATTGATGCATTGAAGAGACTGATTGGATGCATCCTTTTTTAATATGATAGTGTCTTTTCTTCAAAATAAATATTGTGAATAATAAATTAAAAAATCATCCAACTGCAAATATTGAGTTGGAAACATTATAATTTTCCATGATTTTTTGGAGCATTATATATTTAGTGAATAAAGTGAGTTATATAGGAATCCCATAAGTATGAAAATAATATTCTAAAAAATATCTCAATAATATACAAAGGAGATAGACAAATAAATTCAAGGATTGTGTTTTCTGAAAACACTACAACCCTAGGAAAGAATATAATGATGATAATTCATTAATTATTAAATAAATAAAGTCTTGTATTAAATAATGATAGTAAATGATCACACTTTACATAATTTACTCATATTGGAAATAATAAAAATGGATTTTGGGATACAAAACACCTCTTAGTAGTGATTTTCCAACACTATATACTAGAGAATATATAAGGCCCCATTTTGGTAATTGGATTTTACAATGAAAAGTTAAAGTCTTGAATAAGGGTAATATGGATGTCTTTGTTTATAAATAATCTATGATGAAATTCAATAATAGATTTTTTTGTTTCATCCATACCTAAGATGAAAATGGAATCATTGGACAAAAACCATAGATAATATTTCTGTATATAACCTAGTACATCAAAAATAAATAAGGTTATAGAGTAATTTTGTTTTGAGATAATATAATGTGGGAAATATTTATTTTGTTTCATGATTCCTAGCTTATTTATAGTCAAAGGATTATAATAATCATCCTAAAGGGGACATTAAACCACTCTCTATTCCAATGTGGATGTAGGAAAATATTATAATATTCATCCAAGTTATATTTCTAGAAATTTATAAAATAATTTATTTAATATGGTTTATTTTTTTTAACCTTACCAATTCATCAAACATTAATTCTATAAGGGATGGTCTACCTCTAGAGTCTGAAACAAGACTCTATATCAAGGAATTTTTTAGACATCATTGTGCACCTCTTTCATTTTTATTTGATCACGACTTAGTATTCACATAAAAATCCTGATAAGTATTAATTTGTATCTCAATAAATATCTATATTTGAGATTTTATTATCATTCAAATATATATATATAGATATAATAAAAGGATTATTCAGAAATTAGAAGTAATGTTGAGTCCATTATAACATGACATTCATTGTATGTGGGTTCAGTATTTTCCTGTGGTAGAATTTGTTGGAACCACTTTGTGTATAAGGTGGTATTTGTTGTCCATAGTTTTCAATGAAGATAAAAATGAAGGAGAACAAGAAGTACTCCAATGAAATGGAGGAATGTCAATTCAGATGATTGTTGTACTGATCATAAGTTCAAAGAACATGTGTCAAAGGTGACACATTGGTTACAACAATGATGAATGTGAGGTATAATCCATCTGATGATGACTAAAAAAGAATGGGGTTTTGCTGAAGACCATGAAATTCCTCATGATTGCATGATAACCATGCAATATTATTCTTGAAGAATTGAATCTAATATTTTGCATGTAGTAGATAATTACGGTGGAAGAAGAAGACAATGTGCAATGGATTGGAATTCTGAGATGGCCATGTGGAGATTGAAATTATGAGATGGCCATGTACATCACATTGTCTCAGAAGACGATGATGCTAAATTTGTTCCTTCAAAGAATACATATCACGATATTGGAGTTTGTGATGAATGCAGAAGAGTTGCTGAAGGATTCAAATCACTGAGAAGAAGTGTTTTTGAGGTGACTGTTCTTGTTGACAAAGAAAACAAACACCATAAAAATTTGTTGACAAATGAGATTCCATGGTGGCATGTCGAGTTCCATGGATGTGGTTAATGATCCATGTTTTATTAAAGAACATCGACAAAGGAATGGATGATCTCGAGGCAGTACAAAAATAGCAGATACAAGGTCCCGCCGTTTCCTAGTGTTTGCCAAATTTTTGGGCCTGAAAATTGACAAATGGAGAAATTTTTTTTTGGAAAAGGGACTTGCACGTCGTGTACTTGATGTAGAGGAAACCTGTGCGCCAGATGATTTTCAAGATCAGAACATAGAAAATGGAAAAGGAAAGAGGGTCGCGCAAGTATTGGTTTGGTCGCGCAAGTGACTTGCTCGCTGTGAACGGACTTGCGCGCTGGTACCTTAGTGGATTGCAATGTTGCGCGTCGTTTGACCATTATGTTTTGATCATCAAAATATGGAAAAGTAAATAGGGGCGCCCAAGATTGGAAGTTGGTCGCGCAAGTGTCTAGTAGGAAGGAAGTGTTGCGCGCCGAGACATGCGCGATGAGGGGTGACTTGCGCGCCACCATGCAGGTTGACCAGTTTTCCTATAAATAGTGGACCACCCCTCCTCATCTTTGAGGAGCTCAACCCTTAGAGAAAATCAGATCTCTTATCACACAGGTGTAAGAGTCATGCAAGTAGTGAGTGGTCGCACAAGTGGTTTGGATAGACTTTCGCTCCATCTCTTAGAATTTGCGCGTTGGTTGATCGTTGCGCGCCCAAGGTGATGTGGACGAGAAAGGAAGTGAGTCGCGCAGGTTTCATGTTCAATAAGGAAATTTCATGCTTGTGCTTTGGTGTCACTTGTGCGCCAGTTTGGAGTTTCGCGCCGAAGACTTGCGCGCTGTATTGGTACTTGCGTGCCGTATTGAGACTTTCACGTCAGGCTTGAAAAGCAGCGCCATGTGTTGTTGGAGCGTGCCCTCCTTTCTGGAGCTGCATGAGAGCTGAAAGATTAGCTGATACTTTCGGTGCAAAGTGAGATTAAATAGGAAATATAAATGATAAATGCTTGATCTCATGCATACATTGAGAACTGAATCTAACAATGCAAAGTAAGCTGAGATTCACTTAATGAGCAATCACATCAGTGGTTGTGATTTAGGAAAATGAAGACAGGAGGATCTAGTGTATTAGTCATTGCACTAAAGAAGATGGTTTGAACTGAAAAGAGCATCAACTCTGAACCCTGATGCAAGCATAGTCTCATGCTGAATAGAAGACAAAGACATCAATGCAAATCTATTGAACATACCTTCACGTATATAACCTAAAAAGGACTTCACTAACGTGAGTGAGCTAGGGGGAGTCAACGGGAGTGACCCAAGGGACGCAGTGAGCAATCCATGAACCTTTGTAAAGGTAGTAATCCTAGGATAGAGTGACTGTGCTCGGACCATTGTAATAAAAAACTAGTAAAGATTAGTGGAATGAGGTACGACCGGAAACTTGTCGGCGTATGCTCCTTGGACGTATCCCTTAGTGGTGAACCAAGTAAAATTGCGGTGTTATCTCTTTGCATGTGAATGTTTTATTACAGATCATATCCATCATACAGGTTCAAGTAGTTCCTACCAACGTGAGAAAAAGATCCACAACTTTAGGAAGAAAAATTTGACACCCAGATTCACCCCTCCCCTCTCAGGGTGTCCTGGGGTCCTGCACATACTATCAGATGCAGGTTAACATATGTTAGATATTCACCGGTAATTCTATTGAGAATATGATTTGAGTTACTTTCTTAAATTCAACCATGAAGAGTAGTTTTGATGATGTTTTAGAGCATAAATCTATATCAACCAAGACATCGACAAATAGGAAAAAGATAGAGAAGAAGCTGATGAAGAAGACCCTCATGACCAATGAGGATATTGTGTCATGTTCTCCATGCCATTCCAATAATAGAGAAACATCAGGCTTGGATAGTATCGAGAAGGTGGATCAAAATTCATCTAGAGGAAACGATGACACCACTAATTCAAGATTTCATGAAAAACTCAAAGCATATCTGCATGATATTACTGAAGAAAGGGTGGCTATTATTTTTATCCTATTCCAATCTATGTAGGTTGAGATCACTCGATTAGAAAGGGAATCTGACAATATCGAAAATGGGTCGGAAAGAAAAGGTCTGGAAAGTATGAAGCTCACCAAATAGGTTAAAGTCATTGAAGAAAATGAGGAAGTCAATAAGTCTCTAAAAGAAAACATCCATGCACTTGAAGTTGAGCTGGAAAATAGAAAAGAAGTCAAGAGTTTGTGTTCGGAAGAAACTTCCATGAAATTCATAGAACTTGACTTGTTGTTACAAAACAATGTTATGATGCATGAAGATGGGGTTGAAATATTGTAGAAGACTTGTGAAGAGAAGATGATCATGATTGAAGATCAGAAGATCATCCTCAATATTGAGAGTCAAAAATTGGAATCCCCATTGACCAAGATTGAGAAAACACATATTAAGACGTCACAAAAGAATGAAATGAGTGATGCTTGTACTCAATGTTTGTTGGAGGAATCTAAAGCTAAAATTCCTACAACATGTGACAATAATATTATGTAAACTCTTGATTATCCACATCACGAATCAGTTGTTGCTAGTACTCAATGATCACTGGAGGATTATATTTTCAAAAAAACTCCAACATGTGATAAGATGATCATGTCATCATTAATTGATCTATCGCAAGCAACTTAGGAAGTGAAGGTACCATCCAAACCATCTTGTACATAGGATTATAAATTCGTTCCCACAATCAGTGAAGGCTAGAAGAAAAATTCTATACAATTATGGATGAGGAAAGATGAGAAGAATAAACCTGCCACCATGGCTAGGTTGGATGGGAAGAGAAATGAGGAATTTGGTTCCTCAAATAGAGCAGAAAAGATTAAGAAGATGGCCCAACATCCTCATAAAGAAGATAAAAAGAAGAAAATATTTGTGGGTCAATGTTGGTTCTACGACAAATTTGGGCTTTATGCACTGGATTGTGGGTACAATCCCTTTAATGGAAAAGCACAAAGAAACCCAATATCAAAAGGAATAAATCCATAGAAGAAGAAGCAACATATGCAGGTACAGAAGCATCTGTTTACAACAAACAGATTTGGAATTCTTGATAACATATGTGATGTATGCAGCGATAGTGGTTATAAGAATTGTGCATGCCTAAGTCAACAGATATCTACAGCTGATATGAACAGTAGACCTCCGATTCCATCTAAGTATGAAGTGAGTACATCCGGAAGAAATCATAAGAATAGTGCGAACACACATTTCCCAATGAGGATCTCAAGAAGGGAATCTGAGATGACCCAGGATCTTAGATCCATTAAATTGAAAGGTCATTCATCCAAAAGAGAAACTGATTGGGATGAAACTTAGATGAACCCATGTGGAAGATCCAAACCTGATACAACAGTTCCGAATGACATATAGGTCATCTGGCCCGAAGATTTGAAAATAATGAGGAAACATGAAGATGAAAAGGCCAAGGATAGTGCTAAAGGAAAAGAAAAACTTTCTTGTGATGAAGACAAAGTGTGGGACAAATTACAAACCAAGAGTAACACACATGTCAAAGATGTTCTGTGTGAGAGATGTAAGAAATCTGGTCACATTTAAAAAGGTTTCCTAACCATAATACCAGAGCAATAATCAAACATTAATGTGAGTAAGAATGTATCATTCATGATGGATGTAAAGAAGAACGATTCCCCATACAAAGTAGAAGAAAATGTGAAGAAAGCCATGCCACATCAACAGATGTCAGAACATATATTCAAATGTGCTGGCATGAAGACTGGGGTGAACAGAGGAACTTGGTTGATAAAATATCCTCAACCATGCAGCTCATGTTGATGAAGCAAGGTGGAACCTCCATATTCCCTTAATCATTTGTGTATTGTATTTGTGCTAATAATGTAGGGAATTGAAGGGGAAGAATGCTCTCAGGGGGAGAACCTGAGAAGTAGTGAATGCTGTCAACTCTTTACAGCTATGCTAAAGATGTTTCCATCCTTGGATGATTCTACAATTGATATTAAATGATTAATATGGTGACATATCACTCTTGATGATGATTATGAAGAGTGTTTCACTTGAGGGGGAGAAAAATGAAGAAGCTTCCAAAAACACTCTATCAATCAATATCTACTCTAGCGGGACTCAAATGCATTTACTTTGTGAATTTATTGAAGAACATGTCAATGGAAAAGGTATTCCATTTCTCAATCTATATCCCTTGGTTACTCAAATAAAAGATCATTCCACAAAGGGTGAGTAACTGAATTTATCGGTGACATAAGAAGAATGGATGTGCCCCAAGGTCACTTATCCTGCCGATAGCACTTGAATTTTTTTGATCTGTTTTCTGATGTGAGTGCAGGAGTTTCAGGTTGATTATTCCCTATCACATTTTATTTTCACCTACCTAAAATAAAAGTGGTAAACCCTTGAAGACAATTTACATTTTTCTCATCTCATACGGTATAATGATCTGTGAATTATGGACAACCTTGTTGTCTAAATCAAATCCACTTTTTTTCTATATCGATCATTTCTCAAGTAGACGTAGTGTGAAATGATTAATGAAACATTGATTAAGTATGGATTGATACCCTACCTACCACGAGCTTTGTATTTTTTTCAATAAGGGGGAGAGAACATGAAATGAATGTTTGAAAATAATAGTTGACTGAGGAAAAGATTCTCATTTTGACATTGACGAATTAATTTCAGAAGATGTATAAGGTATTGACAACAAAATACAAAGGGGAAGATTGTTGGAACCACTTTGTGTATAAGGTTGTATTTTTTTGTCAATAGTTGTCAACGAATATCAAAATGAAGGGGATCATGAAGTACTCCAATGAAATGGATGAATGACAATTCAGACGGTCGTTGTGCTAATTATAAGTTCAAATAACATGTGTCAAAGGTGACACATTTTTTACAACAATGAAGAATGTGAGGTATAATCCATCTGAGGATGAATAATGAAGAATGGGGTTTTGAGGATTAAAATTCAATTCTTCATGATTGCATGAGAAACATACAAGAGACTTCTTGATGAATTGAATCATATATTTTTCATGAAGTATATAATGACATTTGAAAGAAGACAATGTGCAGGGGATTGGAATTCTGAGATGGCCATGTGGAGATTGAAATTTTGAGATGGCCATGCACATATCATTGTCACAGAAGATGATGATGCTAATGTTGTTCCTTCAAAGATTACATATCATGATAGTGGAGTTTGTGATGAAAGCCGAAGAGTTGTTGAAGGATTCATATCACCGAGAAGAAGTGTTTTTGGGGTGATTGTTCTTGTGGACAAAGAAAAGAAACGACATAAAATTTTTTTGACAAAGGAGATTCCATGGTGGTATGTCGAGTTCAAGGGTTGTGGTTAATGATCCATGTTTTATTCAAGAACATTGACAATGGAATGGATGATCTGGAGGCGGTACAAAAATAGCAGATACATAGTCACGCCATTTCCCAGTGTTTGCCAAATTTTTGGGCCTGAAAATCGACAAATGGATAAAAGTGTTTTCGGCAAAGAGGCTTGCGCGCCGTGTACTTTATGAAATAGAAAAATGCGCGCCATATGATTTTGAAGATCATAACATGGAAAAATTGCAAGGTAAAGAGGGTTACGCAAGTATTGGTTTGGTCGCGCAAGTGACTTGTGCACCGTGAAAGGACTTGTGCGTCGGTAGCTTAGAGGATTGGTCAGTTGCGCACCATTTGACCATCATGTTTTGATCATCAAAAAATGGTAAAGTAAATAGGGTTTCCCAAGATTGGATGTTGGTCGAGCAAGTGTCTAGGAGGATGGAAGGTTTTCACGCCGAGACTTGCGCGTCGAGGGGTGACTTGCGCGCCGTTGCGCAGGTTGACCAGTTTGCCTATAAATAGAGGACCACCCCTCCACATCTCTGAGGAGCTCAACCCTTAGTGAAAATCTGAGCACTCATCACGCAGGTGTAGGAGTCGCGCAAGCGGTTTGGAGGGACTTGGGCGCCAACTCTTATATGTTGCTCGCCGGTTGATGGTTGCACGCCCAAGGTGATTTGGGTGAGAAAAGAAGTGAGTCGCGCATGTTTGAAGTCAAGAAGGCAGTGTCGCGCAGTTGCTTTATTCACACTTTAATGCCAGTTTGGACTTGTGTGCCGAAGACTTGTGCGCCATATTGGGAATTGTGCACCGTATTGAGACTTGCATGCCGGGCTTGAAAAGGAGCACCAGGTGTTGTTGGAGCGTGACCGCCTTCCTAGAGCTACACGAGAGCTGAAAGATTGCATGATACATTTAGTGCAATGTGACATTAAAGTGGAAATTTAAATGATAAATTTATGATCTCATGCATAAATGGAGAACTGATTCTGACAATGCCAAGTATGCTCAGCTTCACTTATTGAGAAATCAAAATAGTGGTTGTGATTCAGGCAAACGAAGACAAGAGGATCTAGTGTATTAGTCATTGAACTAAAGAAGAAGGTTTGAACTAAACAGAGCATCAACTCGGAACCCTGATACAAGCAAAGTATCGTGCTGAACAGGAGACAAAGAATTCAATGAAAATCTATTGAAGATACCTTCACGTCTATAAACTGATTGGGATTTCACTAATGGAAGTGAGCCAGGGTGAGTCAACGGGAGTGACCTGAGGGATGCATTGAGATATCCCTGAACCTTTGTAAAGGCAGTGAGCCTGGGACAGAGTGACTATGCCCGAACCAGTGTATTCCAAAACTAGTTAAGATTAGTGGGATTTTCTACAACCGAAAAATTTTCGATGTATCCTCCTTGGGCGTAGCCCTTAATGGTGAACCAAGTAAAATTGTTGTGTTATCTCTTTGCATGTGAATGCTTCATTGCTAGTCATATTCATTATAAAGGTTTAAATAGTTCCTACCAACATGGGAACAAGATCCAAAACATTAAGAATAAAAAGGTGACACCCTGATTCACCCCTCCCCTCTCAGGGTATCCTGGGGTCCTGGTGAATTTTATTAAAATAATATATTCCATTAATTATTTAAAATCTCAGCATATAGAGAATTGTATATTAAAATATTTCATACAAAATATTTTTTGTTTGAAATTTATAAAGGGATTTTAAAAAATAAAAATTATGATAAGGAGACAATGAAAACAGTGACATGCATTTAGAGTAAGGTCAAGGCTATTTGGTGCACGAATAAGTGTTATTCTGATAAACAGAAGAATTATCTAGAATTATTTTAGGGGAAAAAATTTATAGAATTATACCTCCTTTGAAATGAGTTATATGTTTTTAGAAGAAATGGAAATTGTTCTTGATGGTTATCCATAATTTTGAGACATTAGAATAAATTAGAGTTTTGTATAATTTTTTAGTAGTGCCCTTAGCCTCCCAAAAGATGTTAATGTCATAAAAATACAATTATTAAATAATTATATTCCAGAACTATTTCTTATTCTCACATATATAGAAATTTATTTAGTGTCTGATCTATCTTATTGTGAATAGTTTATGTATATCCTTATGTTTTTTGAACATGTAATGCGAAAAAAATTTGATTGTAAAGGTGCTATAACAATATCATAATGTGGAAAACTGATGATTTTATGATTCAAAAATTCCATCAAATATAACTGAAGTTAAAATACATTAAATTCACTGATAAATTATTTAAAATGGGAATGAATGAGAAAACTGAATATTGTTTATATTATAAATGGTTTTCTTTTGAAAGAAACTATTGGGTAATTCATATATATTTTATCATGAATTTGATTAAAACATAATATAAAAAAATTAAGAAATTTATTTTATTTTTTAATTCAACATATAAATTGGTGATTTTCTGATAATTATCAAATTAGATTATTTTTTGGGTGAATAGTAAAAAATCATGAATTTAAAAATATTTTGACTTTCATGACATTATTCAGAACTAATAATGACATGAAAGATTTTTAAACTCTCTTTATATATGGAATATATTTTTTAAGAAGTAATTTAAATAATTTTAAAATATATTTTTGAACATCAAAATAATTTTTTTACATTTTGAAAATATATGTAATTTTTTTTATTAAAAAAATATTTTTTTATTGATTTTAATATTTTATACACAAGTTTTATTAAGACATAGTACTATTTTAAATTTAATTTAATATCCTTTAATTTAACATAATCCAATTAATGATACTTGATTTAAAATTGTAATTTATTTTTATTATAATCACTTGTATACATAAAACATTCTATTTAAAAAATTAATAATTTTAATAATTTTTTCATTCATTTCTTAAATGTAATTTTTCATCTTCTTGAAATTGAATCTTGTAAAATTAATTTCATATTATAAATATGAATAATTATTATTTTCTAATATGGTAATCATAATTTTCAACCCAAATTGATAACAACCAAGGTAAATATTTATCACCATAGATATTGGTAAAATGGGCCAAGAGGGTTAAATAAATTGGACCGGGCTTCAATATAACACAAAAGATGTATTAAATCTCATTTATTGGATGAATTTATAACATAAAATAATCATAATCATTTATATAAAAAAATTTAGGAAGATGACTTCATTAAAAAATATATTATATTATAAGGTATCGAATTTTTAAAATTTTCTCTCTGACCTCACTTATAATGGGGAACATCCTCTCCCACCATATTCAAACATATATTTCCACATATCTCAACTAATACCTACCAATAACCTTGTGATTATTTATTTCTAAACTAATAGTTATTTGTATCCACAGAACACCACATAACGAAGGTCTATGATATAATATAATTGGAATTAAAATAGAATATTTTAATTGATCATTCCGATCTTTTCAATGTTCAATTCTTCTTAATCAAACATAAAATAATCACTATAAAATATAACATAATTACAAACTAATATTTAGTACGCATGTATTTTTAACCATAATGATAAATAAATTTTATGTCTCCTTTATTTCCTTTTTAAAATTAAAATTTTGCTCATCCGTAAATACGACCTATCATCTCATCGTAGTCAGACAATATGTTTTTCAACACCCCTCCCCCAAATTGTAAGGCTATAAGGATGTCATTAATAAATAAATATAATATTAATTATTAAATTATTATTCTTAAATATAATATATTATGTTTTTTCTTTAATAATTAAACTAATTTAAAATGATTACAAAGCTCACATGTAGGTGCGAACTACCAGCAACAAAAGGTGATACAATAATAATTTCTATTACCTCAATGCATGGATTACTATAAAATTATATATAATGAAAAATATTATATATGAAAAATAATTATAATTATGGATATTATGGAACATTTTCTTTATCAAAATAAATCATAGTCTACATGAATAAGTAGTTTTGTAGAAATTGACTGAACCACATTATGATAACGAAAGGAGAAAGAACGATATAATACATGGATTTCAAATGATAATAAATTAACAAAATATAATATTGTTGAAATTTTTTCATAATAATGTGTTAAATAAAATTAAATTAACTATTATAGAGGATATATTTCACATTTCCAACAAGGAAGTAGAATTTTTGTTTTTTCTTCTCAATAATATCCATCTGAGACATATCATACATTATGAATCTTAGATATTTTATATAAAGAACATATGTGAAATTGGAAATATTATATAATGAATGAAAATTAATTCAAGGTATTTGACATTTAGATTTATGATTTCTAAAATTAAGGGTTTTCATTCAATTCTTATTATGTTCATAAAGGTTTTCATTATAGTCATGCCCTTAATCATGATATTTCATGTTTAAATTTATATTGAAATAATTATATTACCATTTAATTTTTGAACCCCAACTACTATATTTTACTCAAGTCATTTCAATGGTTCTAATGTTTCTATTATTTATTTTTCTTTATTATGATTTCAAAGACTGAAATAATATTTTTAAAACAGGGTTAAACTATTTCATCTATTAGATCATGAATACTTTCATTATAGACAATATTATAAAAATTGTTTTTGAGGGTGTTATATTTCTATTAGTGTTCGATAAATTTATTTATTTAAATACCTTTGACATTATTTTCAATGGTTTAAATTGAATATTTATAGTTTTTTGTTAATATTTTTTTAATTTTTATTAAAGTGGGAAAGGGATGTAATTTTTCAAATAACTAGTGTTAATAGATTTTCCCACCGCTATGGCTATTCAGTTGTTCTAGTTTCATATAATGGTTTACATGTTTTTTTAATATATTTTTTCCATTAAAACACAAAATTTTAGTTTTCATTTTATAATAAAAACAAATTATTTTCTAAAATGTAAAAAAAGTGTAATGTTTTATGGAATTTAAAATAATAAATTATTAGTAGTGTAATGACCCACGTTAAATTTAAATTTTTTTTAGAGTGAATGGATCATTTAAAGAATAGGAATATATGTTAGAGATTTATACATTTGGGAGTATTTATAAAAATTATTTAGGAAGTGGTTCTATGATCATATGAAAGTAGGGTTCTCAATAGATCAATGAAAGTGGTCGGGAGGTGGCCGGAAGGCTACTACATTTCATTAACACCCACCTGTTAACCGGTTGTCCCCAATAGTTAGTTGGTGGTCTTGATAGATCTAGTGGGTTATTTTTAGGTGAAATAGCTATTTCATGCCATTCTGCATGCCTATTTTTAGTTAGGGACCACCCTGCCTTTTTCAGTTTGGGTGACTCTCATTTTTGGAAGGGAATAGGGATTTCAAGAAAGAAATTTTGAGAATATATCCTTTTATTTTCTCTCATTTTATCACAATTCAAGGGGTAGTTTTAGGGTTTTTGAGTTGGTGATTCTATTTAATATCTTTTTGTTTCATCCTTTTTTGATTCCCTCTTAATATATCATTGTTTACCTTTATTGTTTTATCGGATTTGTGTTTTGAGTCCACTAGAGCATGGTGATATCATCCAAGGGTTAGGTTTCTTTTACAACTCTTTTGATGAGGATATCCCAATACATTTTATTCACACAATGAAAAGTGGTTTTGGTGTATGAATTCTTCTTAATGAATTTAATTTTGAAATTTAATTTATTAAATTTAAATTTATGATTGAATTGGTGTTCTTTATTGGGATTACACTGAAAATTGAGTTTTTTGGTGAGTGACGAATCTTACATATTAGGTTTGACATGGTTTAGGTGTGATAATGTTTTCTAATGTGTAATTATGTGATTATAACTAATTAGATAAAATTTTAAAAATTATTTATAATTATGGAAAAACAAGTATTGTGGCTACTTTTTACAAGATAAATTATCGATAGTGGGGACAATGCGCTATTATATTTGATGATACTGGAGAAGGTGTGTACAATTTTGGTGAGATCATGGACAAGGCTAGATAAATCATTGTAAGGGGGTAACTCGGCAATTGGGGTATGTACCCCTTAAATCCAAAATCATATTTAAGTTTATACATGAGGTTTAATTATTTCATAAACACATGTTTTTGTGAAGAGTGTATAAGGGTTGTAGTTGGGGTTTGGCTTAGTGGTAAGCACACTGTAATACTACATAAAAAATGGTGGTTCAATACCCATTGGGCTCAGGGTACTGTAGCAGTACAGTATTGGTATAGTAGCATATGCAGTACTGTGGATCGGTGGGTACTGTAGCGGCGGCATGGCACTAAAGTGTCTACAGGGCACTGTAGTGGCGGTGGTACTGTGAGGTACTGTAGAAAATGGGTCACTATTCACAGAATGGTAATTGGACCAAAAATTTGGGCCTACATGATATGTAATGAGCTACAATAAAACATGGCCTTCGTGCTATGTAATAGGTCTTCCTATACCCAATTAAAAGAGGTATTTTCTTTGCTTTATTAAAAAAACGAGGCTTCAGCGCCAACATTTTTAAAAAAAAAAAATCAATGTATAACTGATATTGTGGTCCATCAGTGAGGGGACAAGGTATCTTATCCCTCCCATTATGAGAATAATTTCTCTTCAGAACATGTATGATTTGGTATCGTTAAGAGACATGGTCACCATGGAGTTGAGGGTGTATATAGAGATGAAAATTGAACATGGAAATTTATTACAATATGTTTTTAGATGGAGATAGACTAATATTATTTAACTAATTCTAGTATGTAGGCGTGGATGACTTCAGGCCAACTGATTATAGGAGATGTTGTCATATGTCATGTAGGTGAAGGGAACTCCCTCTATGGGTTTGAGCTGAGTCTTGGTGTATGAGGTAATTGGTATATGTTGAAAGATATTGTTTATTGAGATTAAAAGTGGTTTAAAACCTGATGGCTTTTTATCATCCCAAGGTAGTGCCACTGGGAGTTCATATGAACTTCATCATGGTTGGAATGGGACTTGGAGTCTATGTTGGGATGAGCATTCAATTAGTGATGAAAATATTGGGTGATGGTAATGAGGTGGTATCTATGAGTATAGATATAGATTATAATAGAGGAACAATTTTATATCCACAGGGGAAAGATGTTTTGAGCCTATGAAATTTCATGTGCTTTTTAAATTAATATTATATTTGATAGTGTACAAGAAATGAATAAATGAGCTGAATCAAACCACCAATGTTATTAAAACAACATTAATCAAACAATTATATTTCTAGGTATGAATAGGTCTACCCAATCTATAGTATTCATATATGTATATGGACAATAGAACACCCATAGAGGAGAGGGGTGAATCTGAGGGTCAACATTTTTTTATATTGAACGATCTTGTTCCCATTTTGTATAAACCTGTTAAACCGATTTGATAAGAAAGTACTGAGAACTAACAATCACCTGGAACAAAAATACATATTAATTTTACTTCCGTCACCATGAATGTCAATGTAAAAGGATCATACATCCATAGGTTGTCAATCATACCAAAGTATACTAATCCTTACTAGACATAGAGTTAAAATGTTTATAATAATCAATCTATTCTAGGCACACTTCCTTTATAAGTTTTTCGGTATATCACAATGAATCCCTTGGATCACTACCATGGAATCCCCTTGGTCACTATATTTGGGAGAATCTAATATTAGTTTAACAAAATGAAGGTCGGTTTAATGGTTTGGAATTAAATAACGCATCCTCGCTTACAAATAGATCCTCTATTAAAGTCTGTTTTCATCCTCAAATGTATATCAGTTTTCTCCACAAAGGTATTTTATAAAAATTGCTTTTAAAAAATATTTTATTCACTTTTTAGGTTTCCATGGTTGTTCTGCATACCACCTTACCTCCTCCATGAACTAGGTAGCAACTATCATTTGTTGATCACCTCTCCACGAACTGTCTCTATGTTCTGCCTCCAAATAACTTCTTCAGCATAGCACATGCACATAATACGTTTGCATAATGACTCTTCCTTTCTGCGTACTTCCTACTCCACAAACATCCCATATTTCTTAACGTACTTCACTTCTCTTCCACATACCATGAGAGATTATTCTGTGTACTGCACTCTCTTTTATAGACTATTTTCTCCTCAAAAATCACCTCTTCATATGTAAGTGTTTCTTCCCAAGAACCACTCTTGACTTCTACAAAAATCACTACATTCCTCTGGATTTGTAAATATATGTTCCCTCTTTTTAGAAAAAGAGATTACCGCTCCTTATATATGAAAAATAGACTTGAAAAATCATATCTTCCATGGTTTACCAAATCATAACTTTTGGCACCGCCACCAATATATACCACTATTGTCCCGTGAACTGAAGATATCCCACAAACCTCCAACATTCTGTGTACTTCATGCCTTCACCATGATCCATCGCTGAAAACAATTATTGGTTTTCTAATATATGTTTCATAACATTGCCACTATCTTGTATGCAGTCTTTGAACTATTCATATACATGGTACATGGTCCATTCATTGGTCTACGAGATTCCCTTCATTTTATTAATTTATTTACTATTCTTTATGTTGTTCACTTTTATGAGCAAATTCCCAATTTTGAGGCCCATAATTATTGATAACATTGGAAAATAGTTCCAACATCAATATTGTTATCATTCTCATTCATTATACCACATTCCTTGGTTAGTCGATGTTAAAACCATTGAGGATTGACAAAAAACACAAACTATAAAAAATATTTTGGCAAAGAATATTTTTTTTGTTCCTACATTCTCCCCATTTTGTTTTTTTTTGGGATATTCACATATAAATTCAATGATTCACCTGTAACAATCAAAACCTGATACGTGATAATCCAATAATCCAATGAACTATGTCTACGTATGCAATTATTGGTGTTGAAAACAGGTGCATGAAATGGGTTCTCATGTATTTTGAATCAAAATTTCCGAATTGTAACATATTTTGAATTTATCTATTATCCAACTTCCAACAACTAACAAAATTAATGAATTTATCATTAAATTTATCCATTATCCCATATAGGAAATAAACCTAAATAATCAAATTTTGAATTTTAAATCATCATGAACACTACCCTAGAACACATATCCCATATAATCCTAAAATACATTAGTGAACATTGTAATATAGTTAGCACGATTGGGGAGAGGGGATGTTCAAAACCTCCTCATTCATAGGATTGTGGGTGAACACTGAGGTTCAATAGTCACTTCTCAAACACATGTGTCGGCAATGTCTTGGTTCATTATGTTAGAAACTTAATCATCAATTACAAATAACCCATTTTAATCATTCCTTCCTCCACTTTTTCATAGGTGAATTGATATCATATTTCAATGTGTTTAGTAAGAGAATACGTAACATGATTCTTCATAAGATCTACCACACTCTTTCTATCATATAGAATCACCATTGGGTGTTTCACATCATTTCAAATATTAAATAGTTTTTTCTTCATCCAATGATGTTGAGTAAAAGCCTTTTTAACAGAGATATATTCACCTACAAAAATACCACAATATTCATAACTATTAATAATGCTCCAACAGTTGTTGATTTCTAATCCACCATATTAGCAGCTCAGTCTACATCATAAAATTATGAATGATCAATATCTTTTCTTGTAGAAAATTATAATCCATAATTGAGTGTACCTTCGATGTATATCATGATTCGTTTCACTACTTCCAGAAATTATTCCTTTTTATTACATTGAAATAAAGATAAAAAGAATTTTTCAAAGATAATATATGGTCATGTCATACTTAATTTAAATAAGATTTGAATGATTCTCCTATACATTTTGGGATCTCCATATGTCTCATATTCATTCCTTTTCGGTTTTATCCCAATATTAATCAGAGTCTACATTTGTTTGGGATCCAGAATATTGAATTTATTTAGGGCAGTCTTGCATACTTTAGATGAGAAAATCTAGTGTATCCTTTCCTCTAAATCACTTGAATCCCTATGAAGTATTTGATTTCTCTAATCATAGAAAATTCAAATTCTATTCTCATGTGATTAGAAAATTCATCCACTAATCCATACCTTTTCCCTCCTAATATAATATCTTATACATGCACTAGAACCATGAACTAATCTTTCTAATAATTCATTACATAAATATTGTGATCCATTTATACTAATTTAAATTATAGAGTATTTAAATAAGAAGTTAGTCAATATTTCCATGTCTATGGTGCATATTTATGTCTATATAAATCCTTCATTATTTTTCAAACCATTATTTTGTCATTACCAAGTAGAAATACAACTCGTTGTTCAATGTGGACTTATTCTTCAAGAAAACCCTTTAGTAAAGCTATCATGACATCCATTTAATAAACTTTATAACCTTTTTGAATTTCAATGGAAAGAAATATTCTGATTAACTCCATTCTAGCCCCTAGAGCATGTTTTTATTCAACATCCCCACATTGAATCTGTGAAAAGACATTACACACCAGTCATGCCATATTTTTTTTTATCACATTTCCATGTATCGGAAATTTATTTTCGATAATCCAGATTGTACCAATCCAAATGTGGGTTACGAGTCACATAACTAGATCTCATGAATGGTTCTTATCAATATGATCCAACTCTTCATTCCTAGCATTAACCCATGATTTATCCTTTTTAGATTCATCAAATTATTAAGGTTTCACAACTGAATGGAATGAAAATTGTGCATTATTCCTTATTCTCCTTGTCTGCATGGTTTCTTATATTCCACGATCATGTTGGATTAATAAATTTATACTCATTGATTTCTCCCATGGGGTTCAGATTAATATTTTTCACTCATGATTTCCACTTATGATTCTTCTTCTGATTCATCATCATAATTTGATTCTTGAGTATTTTTCATGCCTTACACTACTTCTATGTTTGATTCAATTCCATGTCTACCTTCATCCTCATCATAAACCACATTATCAGACGAATTTCTTGAGACATTCATTTTATTATTTTCAATGACCATCACCTAACATCATTGAAATTTTTTACCAAGACGTTTATTGAAATATTTTAGGCTTTAATAATCATTGAACATCCGAGGTATATTCCATCATCTATATCAACATCATACATGCATTTATTTCTATCATTATTTCGGATAAATCATTTTCTTCTGAAAAAAATGAATATACTTAGAAGAGATATTACTTCCATGACCCAACTCATATGGTGTTATGGATTCCTCATATAAGGCCCTGATTAGTTTTGAATATAAAATATAGCATGACCAAACATATTCTAGTAATATCGAGATATATGACTCTCAATCAACATAGTTCTGGACATACTATTCACCTGCAAGTTCCAATGCTCAACAAATCCATTTTAATATGGGGATATCATAGTCACCAGATGTTTAATTCCATGTTTCTCTTGGTAATATTGAATTTCAATTTATGTGTACTCTCCTCCATTGACAGACATCATAAGATTGTTTTTATGTCCATTATCATTCTCAGCTATTCGACGATATGTTATCATGCCTTCAAGAAGATGTCTTTTCCTATGTATAACCATCGCAAATAAAATTCTACTATAATAATTAATAAATAGGTTAAAGTACCCCTATATATATTTTCTAGTGAAATTTATCAGACCACATATGTATATATGAATGAGTTTAAGATTATTCCATGAACTTTTATGCATTGGATGATATGAACTACACACCAACACTACTCGAATGCAATCATCACATGACTTCACCTGTTCATGATTCAAATTTGGGATATACAATGAAATATATTTTTTATATATCATTTCCATTCCTTTTGGATTGATGTCACTAAACTTCTGGTTCCATAAGTTGTTCACTTCTTCATCTGTGATGAATGTAATTTTCTCAATACTATCATCCTGATGCAAGTTGTCAATTGTTCTACATCCCTTCATCATATAATTGTTTGTTCTTCATTTTGTAGTGAACCGATATTGATTGAATGCTTACATATGTTCTGAGTCACATAGTTTGATCAAACATAGGATATTGTGATGCAACCCATCCACATAAAGAACACCAGTCTTCTTCAACTCTCCATTGGATAGTCTTTTACTTCCACAACCTTTGATCTTTAAAGAACCAATACTACTAAATCCCATTTTTCCATCGAACTTCTTCTTGATATTCGTTGATAGGCCGGTATTTCCAATCATATGGGATATGCATCCATTATCAATAATAAATGTGTTGCAGTTCTTGGAAGCTTTGGGAGTTACTTCTTCAAGGTTAGGTTTTTAAATTTTCAGTTTCTCCTTCTATTAGATATTATATTGTGTAAAGGAAAATTGTGGCCATTCAAATCTTTCTTCCATGTGAGTTGGTTCTTCATAGTCATATTCTTCTTCTAGTGGGTAATTATTCTTTGTAATAGGATCAAAGTATAAATGGTACGTTTTTACTTGTCTCATGTATGAATCATTGTTTCCATTCCACTGCCTACAATCAATATCTTTATAGATTATGTTGGAACACTAAATAAAATATCGATAAAAACACTCTATTATATAGGATATATGATGTGAATTCAATATCCTTTGTTGACTTCCTAGATCTTCCCCATTCAAGTATCTCTATTACTCTTCATTATATGATATCATGTGTCCCAGATAGCTACAAAATTGATATTTAATAAGTATGAATGTCTTTTCACTTATGTTCCTTATCATGTAAATTTGGTTAGTAGGTTATATTTACTACCTATAATATCAGGATTCCTGAGAATGGTTTTTAGTTCTCCTTTTTGTTTGAATTGATGGTTTCTTCTTTATAACATCAAGTGACTATTGAATAAGTCCAACATTCATCTTTCCATTATTTTGACTCATTCTATTTCCAGTGTTCGATGTTTCACCATCACAACTAATTACACTATTACCCATGCACCCAGGTTATTATTCCATCAAAATATTTTTAACTCCATGAGAAACACAACTAACACTCTCCAGCAAGTCAACATAAACTAATTTTATAAGCCATATATTCTTCTTTGTTTCTTTTGATATTGATTCACTTTCGAGTTAACTCATTATAGTAACAAATTCATACTATAGTCTATTAAAATTCATAGCCTTATCTACCAGTCTATATGTAAGTTCATTGATGACAGTTCCCTATTATTCAATTCTAAGTTTTAGTTCCACTATATTTTTTCTACTCCCAACGATTTATTTCTATACGTTAAATACTTCTTCCATTTGTACAATTTAATCTTCAATATAATAAAAATATTATAATGATTCTTCCATAATAATTCTCCCATTATTGTTCCTTGTACATTCTTCCTAAAGCATACCCAAATAATCCTTGTGTTGAAATTTGTGAATGACAGTGGTGGTAAACTGACTATCTTCATCATTATATTTTGATGGTTCTGTTTTATCAGTTGTATCCGTCATTGAATCATGGTTTTCAAAATTAAATTTCTCTATCTATTCATTAACTAATTCATTTTCATCATCATCTTATTCAATGAAAAAACTATTTCATTGTAATTTCAATCCATATTTGAAGTTGCTCATTTTGAAAAACCTGTTCTGAGGCTTCTAAATGTCTCCACTTTCACTTTCGTCATTATGAATCATTCTTGGGAACCAAGAGGCAATGTGCCCAACTCTCACATAATGAAAACAATCTAGAGGTAACATTCCATCAAATTTCCAAGTTCCCTTCTTGATTTTTTTGGTATAAAAGGAATTAATTTCTTTTTCCTCATTATATTCTTCAAAAATATCAACTTAAATTTCAGTTTTTCCATGGTTTTGAATTCCATTTATTTCTTTACAGGAGTCATTGTATCTTTATATTTGACTCTAATTTCATAAGTTACTAGAATACTCAGTAAATCATCCAAATAAATATTTTATTGTTCTATGTCTTCAAGTGATATCCCTTTTTCTATTTAAAGAGGTTGAAATCCTCTCTTGATTTTAATTACAAAATCTGTATCTTTGATTTCATCTCCAGTGCTCATTTTCCTCCAAAAACATCAATAATTTAAATAAAAAGTGCATCTTCATTTTCTTTTTTATTCATGTTTATATTGTTGAACCTTTTGTGTAAAACATAGAGTTTATCATCTTTTACATTGTTTCCTCCTTCATATATGTCAACAAATTTTTCCCACATAAACAATGCTGATGTACAACTCATGAAATTTAGATATATTGTATCATAAAGAGTTATAGTGAGATAATTCTATTCTTGGTCATATCCATCAAGAAAATTCCATTTCTCTCTCATTCATAGACATCCCAGTTGGATTAGTGACCTCTATTACTTATTAGGTCACAAAAATCACTTCCCTACCCATATATGATAGGAGAGATCTCTTCTTATTTTTCCCGATCTGATTTTTTCTTCAATCAAATAGAGGTGATCCCCTGACATTTATGGTATTCTCCATTGTAGAAATGAATGGAATATTTAACACTAGAAATCTTTACCCTCTGATAAGATTTTAATGACCCCAGAACACACTGAGAGTGGGATGAATAGGGGACAAGTTTTTCTTTTAAACTAGTTTGTCTTGTTCCAAATTTTGTAAGAACATTTAATCCTATCTGATAATAATGTACAGAGAACCAAAAAATCAAAGGCCAAAAAAATTCACCACTATTTCACTTGGTTCGTAAGGAAGGGAATCATCAAAGGACCCTATGATGATAGGTTTTCCATCGAATCAACGTCAAATAATATTCACTATTTTTGGAGTAAATTTTTTGCACATTCACTTTTTTCTAGGCACACTACCTTTAAATGATTTTAGGGATATCACACTTAATCCCAAAACTCACTTCCATTGACTCCCCCTTGGTCACTACGCTAGGAAGAATCTAAACTCATTTTACCAAATTGAAGGTTCCTTCATTGGATTTTCATTTAACAACTTATCCATATCTATAAATTGATGATTGCTTCATTTCTTGTTTTCAACCACCGATATATAACAGTTATCACAGTAGTGGTGGGTTATAATAATTGATTTCTTAAACATATTTTGTCACATTATAGGATTCCTTGAGTGTTATGTATACCACCATACCTCCTTCACATAATACGTAGAAGATATTGTCCGTAGATTCCCTCTTCGAAAACTATATTTGTATTCCACCTCAGTAAACTTCTTCTATGTATTGTGTCAACATACTGCATCTTCATACTGAATCTTCTCGGCCGCATACTTCCCTTCTCCAAGTACAACCCAGCTTTCTCTACATGCCTTCCACCATCGCGTACTGTGAGAGTTTCCTTTGTGAACTACACCCTCTTCCGTGGACTATTTTCCCCTCCAGAAATCACATCTTCTAATATGGGGTAGTCTTTCAATGAACCACCTTGGAAATCTCCAAACATGCCAAAACTTGTAAAGATTTTTTAATCATTGTTCCACATTAATTAACCAATGGGATTAATGACCCTTATCTAGGACAAATGGATCCGAAAATTCCTCAAATCCAATATTAATGAAATCATTTTTTGGTACGTCCTCCACTGTGTACCACTATTGTTGGGTGAACAACATCTATCTTGCAAACATACATTATTCCGCATACTACAAAAATTCACCATGAACCATCGCTAAAAACCATTATCTATTTCGTGAACCACTCTGTATACCATTCTAGTTTTCTAATACACAGCCAGTGAACCATTCCTAGACAGGGTATGAGGACCATGTCTCAGGATACACAATTCCCTTCCTTTTCCAATATCCATCACCATTCCTCCTTCCATTTAATACTATAATAAAATTACTAATTTTAAAGCTAAAAATTTTGGCAAACAATATGAGACAGCACCACCTTTAATATTACATTCAACCTCAATTGTAATACTACATTTCATGCAAACTCCTGGATGAACCCAATGTGGATCAACCAAAAATAGAATCCATACTCCATTTTTAAGATAGAACGAACATGGTTCCAATATTATATATCCTACCAAATAAAACATTCTTATTTAGTTCTTTTGAAATGACAACATGATATTTTGAAATTTTATTATATGCGTTCAAAAATATATTTTCATCAATGATGATTATCACTGTTTTTTAAGGATAAAAAATATAAATAATTTTTTAAATATTTTGATATAATATTTTTTGAAAAATGATATCAATTTTTTAAAAAAATATATCAAAATAAAAAAATAGTGAAATTTTATAATTTCTTTGAAAAGATTTAATTATTCATGAATATTGAAAAACACAATTTTTTTTAAAAAATGTCAATTGTTTAATTTAAAAGGTCTTGTAATGATTATATATTTATATCAATGAATAATAATACTTATTTAATTATATATAATAAATTTAGAAAAATTTTAATCACTATTACACTTTTATTTTTTTATGAGCTCATTTATTTTCCCTAAAAATGCATTTTCTTAAAAATGGTGTTTCATTGAATTTTATGTATTAATATTAAAATAATTTAAATACAATTTTATAAATATAATAACTAAATAAGGATTCCATATTTGTAGTCAGGAGTTCCAAATTTTTAAAATATTTCCCTTTAATATTTGTTCATTATAAATAGTAATAGTAATTAATATTTCTCACCTCGCTATGGGTAAAATGGGACAAATAGTGATAAAATCTTGGTATAAGGCCCCAAAATATCCCAAACATAAGATATAATATAATTTTAGAATTTTATTTATTATATTTCCATATATGATTCAAATATGGAAAAATCATTCCAATTTTAATTTATTATAACAATAATACCAATTTATGAAGAGGATGACGTCAATAATCTCACCCTATTTAATTTAATTTTTCTAAAATTTATTGAAATGGATAGTATCAACTAATTTTTGATGATATTTGTTTATTTGAAACATATAGTATAGTTATTATCATGAATTTTTTTTGGTGATGAAATAGTTATCTTAACTTCTTATACACTACTAACGTAGTGCTTGTCTATGGAATAGAAAAAATAATCTAAAAGATTTAAAACATTAAAAGAGAAACTATTTGGGAGAGTTATAGTTTATTAAAGGATTTAATAAATAAACATAAAACATTTGGAATTTGTTAAATGTTTATATTATAATTCCCTTAATATCTTTTTTTCAATAATGAAAATTATATGAATATTTAAAAATATGAAAAATATTGCTATTTTTCATTAATTTTTTTTAATTGATTTAAATTCATAAAAATAACTGTTTGTCTATTTAATAGAATATTATTTCTAATATTAAACTTTTTAAACATATTTTTTTAATTTTCCTTTAACATTAACATTCATGACACTTATGTTTTAAAAAACACGATACTATGTTAATCATCAGAATTGTTAATGAGGATTAAAAAAGATGTTATGGTGAAAACATCACCATAAATTGTAAAACGTTTATTATATGATTGTATATAGACTCTTCCTCATCCTATGATATAAATATATTGTTTTGGTTCCTTTTTTTGAAATTTTATTTATATTTATTTTATTCTTTAAATAATTCCAAATCTGGCCCTCCCCTCACCTCTAAAAGGGATCCTCTATTCCTCCCTTACTCACATCTTTTTAGATAAATAGTTATCGAATTAACAACCAATTATTCTACCAAAAATCAATACACATGCCTCATATAACATTGTATCACCAAAATTCAATACATATAAGTCTTAAGGTTTAAATCAAATAGGTTATCCTAGGATAATGTATAAATCCTAAACCACATAATTCATGTTTATTTATTATTACAACTATATAAAACATTATTTAACCACAATGAAATAAAAAAATCTGAATGTTATATACGATGAAATTTTATTATGAGTATGCTTCATCCCTTCATCAACTCCATTTATGTCTTATGGGATATAAAAACGTCATTAGCATGTTCTAGTGGATTACTATCTCCATGGTGTAACATGATTCATTTTCTTTCTCCCACAATAAAAGATGTTTGTAATATTGTAATTAATGAATATATATGATAATAATTACATAATTATAAATCATTAATAATAATGTAAATAATTTTTTCAAAACCTTCAATTAATTTTCAAATGATGATGCCATTTATGGGAACACCTGGATTACCACATATACGAAGTGATGTGATTCGTTTCTCATGTATACATTCAATGGATTGTTATAATATTTTTTATTACATAAAAAATAATTATTTAATGATTATAATTTTTTATATTGTAGAACATTTACCCCTTTGTTCATGGTCAACCTACAAATGTTGTCATTTTCTTTTTTTAATAGAACAACCAAAAAAATTGGACTAAAACATAACTGATCGTGTAACTAAATAAGTCACAAATTTAAATAAAAGATAAGGTATAATAATTATGTAATAATCATGAAAAATTTTCCAAAAACTAATTAATTAACATAACTTTATTATTCTACATGGAAATTATTGTATGTGAAGATTTATACATGATGTAATGAACAATATAAATTACAAACCCATTTTAATGATGTAATGATTTATTTTTTGAAATGTTTTTATCAGGGTATAAATAATGAAATTTTTTAAGGAATAATATAAATTGATATACATTAATTATAAATTAAATTATATTTGTATATATCATTAGTTTCTTTTCAAAAATTCATAAGTTATCTCGTTACATATTTAATATAGAATGATTTGACTTTAATTAAAAATGCTAGAAAGGATTGTTATATTTTAAAAAATACTACATCAAATCCTTTTCCATCCCCCTACATAGGTCATTCTCTTTTTTTATTTCATTCTCACCATCCATTTGTATTCAATCAAATTCACTTTTTTCCTTTTTTAAGTTTATTTTGTTTAAAAATGAGTTTTTAAAAGGAATATAAATTTTAACATCTAAAAATCTACTGCATATGGGTTCTGAAATGGGTTTTCAATGGTTTGTTAATTAAATTGTACAAAATTATAATTTTTTATTCATGACATGGTACTTGATCTTTAAATATCTTGAATGGAAATGTCGACTAAAAATATATGATTTGTTTACCTAATATATATTTTCTATGCACTAAGTAATGTTCATTTCCTTCAAATTCATGGATTTTGGAGTTTGGGGGGATATTTCTCCTAAATATTAAATTCGTATCCAATAATTAATGACATGGATTATGAATATTATTCTCCATATTTCTTAAAATATTTTATGTTTTTATTGTTTTAATGGATTTCATTAATCAAAAAGGTTTCTTATATGGGTTTGTTTTATTTTATATTCTCATTAAATTTTGTGATAATAGAAAACATCTAATGGGTTTTAATTTTTTAACTAAACTAGAAAATTTATTATTTTTCTCTCCCTTACTAAATTTTTTTTTATCATACCATGGTCATAAATTATATTTCATCATTATCAAGGATGAGGTGAAAATCTAATAATCTATGACTTCTAGATGTAGAAGATAGATTGAATGAAGATATAATATATTTATAAAGAAAATATTTTGTATGAAAGATGAATAATATTTGTATATCTCCACATTAAGATATTTATCCCTAATTATATATAACACTAAAATGTTAATATCATTGAAATTATAGTTTTTGCATTACTAAAAACTATTGATATTATAATTTTTTAATTCTAGTTATTTATAGTTGGTATTAGAATATGGATTAAAAAATTTTTTATATTAGGATGTTTTTATGTGAGGGAAAATTAATATATATGCATATCTTCCTCAATTAATAAACTTAAGGTTTTCCATATGTTATATGGAATAAAAACCAATTGTATGAATTATATAAATAGATTTTTTATGAATAAGAGTATATTGAGAGAAAATAAAGATAATACATCCCTTGGGTAGAGTAAATGCTTTTTTGAGAATGATATTTGAAGAATAATGAATTAATATTATATGGATTTAAATAAAAAGTTATTGAAAACATTTTGGGTTAGGATTATCTATTATGGTTATTCCATTATTGTTAATTAGGATAAAATTATTTATGGGTGTTGGGACTATATGATTTTTCATATAGATAACATTGTTAATGGAAATTGATTTAGTGACTATGTAATTAATTTTATTGTTAAGGATGTTATCTATTTTGTGGAAAATATCATATTTATAAAAATAGAAATACGTTGGGAAATATGGTATTTATATTACAGGAATAATGATTGAATTCTATTTTTTAATTATGTATTATTTTATTCTATTTTTATGATGATTCTGGTATTTTATAGAAAAAAGATAATTTATTAGAGATAATATGACTGGTTCAAATTCAGTTTTGGGTATATGAATTTTTGAGAGATGAATGTTGTTTAGAGATAAATATTAATTTGAACCTGTATGAATAAGTGATAAAAGTGATTGTATTAAAGGGTTATAGTAGTAATGAAAAGTGTTATTTATTTTAGGGTGGTAATTTATCAAATGATATAAGTTAAACCATGGATTTTATACTTGGATTACGCATATTAATGTTTTATTCCTACATATAATGTTTTCTAAATTTTGGGTATTATATTACCATATAATAAAAATTAAAATTTTTTTAAGGTTGGAATGAATATTTTTATATCCTTTAATATAACATGTAGACAATTCAATGTTTATTATATTTTTTGGGATCCTATTTTTATAGTAATCATTTGAAGTAAATGATAATATAAAAGAGGTGTCATTTTGAAGAAGATAATAAAAGGATGAAATTTCATTTATGGAATTGATGAAACATAATATATTCCATTAAATTACTAGTCTTGTTAGTAATTTAATTATTCATGTATAAGGATTTTTAAAAAAATATTTTGTTCTATTACTTTCATTTTCTAAATAATAGGTGGTCTTTTTCATACCTCATTGATATATTGTTTTCTGAAATTGACATTCTCATGATAATTATCTTCCTTCTGATCAATGATCCCAGTAACACTCCATTATTATATTTAAATTAATATTTTACTCCCAATGCATATTTCCAAATTTCACTAAGGTTCTCCAATTTGGAATCTTTGGATACATTCTACATAATATGACCATCATTTATCTCTTTGCCTTTTTTGAAATTTTTATCAACATTTTTTATAATAAAGGATCTCAATAAATGAATTTTATGATATCAAACACATGATTACAAATGAAATGTATAATTTTTTATTAATAAATTTATTAAGGTGGTTTAGAATGTCATATCTTTATATTTTATAATAATATTATGTTTTATAGAGTAAAAGAAAAACAAAAATAAATATTTAATGATGAAATGTTTTATACCCATTCTAACCTATATATTTATTTGGAAGGTATGAATAATATTTAAAAATATAAGATATATATATCTACTACTCACATATAATAAAAATTTCTTGAGTCTTTCTTAGGTAATAAATTCTCAATTTCCAGTAATGACATTACATTTTTAAAAAATATACGTTTTCATCAAAATTTATTTTCATTGTCTCTTGTGTGAAAAAATTATAATTAAATTCTTGTATATTATAAGAATTTTTTTTCTAAAAATGATAGCATTTTTAAAATTAAATATAAAAGTTTCCATAGGATAAAATTATTGGATATTCCTAAAATGATTGATTTTTTAATGAATTTGTGATAAATACATATTTTTGTGAATCTTCCATTTAATTCAATTTAAAAGATACACTATGTTATTAATTTTATGTCAATAGAACATAAAAATAATTAATTATATAAATTTTAATTAATTATATTTCAATCATCATTATGGATTTATTTTATATATGTTTGATTTTTGTCTTAAAACACATTTTTCAAAAAACAATATTTTATTTCCATATAAGTATTAATATTAATGTTAATTTATTCCACATATATAAATTTATTAATGAAAAATTAATTAAATATTATTAATCATGTGGTCATAAAATAGAAACTATGTCCCTTTGATTTTTTTATCATTGTGAATTGTTACTATAGTAAATATTTCACACCATTGAAACCCTAAAACGGTTAAAAATGTTAAAAATAACTGATAAGGCATAAAAATAACCGTAACATATGTATTAATTTTCTTTTTTTTTGTGTTATTAATCCATGGAAACCAAATATTCAAAATGGTTCAATTTCATTCCACCTTCCATTTTTTATATTATTTATATTATTTTTGGTAAATGATACATTCAAAAATGAAAAACTCTTATTTTTTCAATATATATGATTTGTAATAAATTGGTAAAAACAAATTTTGTTATTTATAAATGATTCCATGAAATATAATTTTTTTTCATGGTTGTGTATTTTTAATTTTTTATCATTTAATAGTTACCTTAAATGCGTGCACAGTTCAAACAGAGCATTGTGATATTAGAAGAAACATAATGTAAAAGATTTTTAAAAAACAAAAAGTTATATTTGTGGTTGTTATTGTGTCAAAATAATTTTATAGATCTATATAGGATATGTGGTTTCTGATAAATTTTTTTATTATTATAAAATTAAAATAATAATGTAATTAATGTAAACTTCGATAAATACTTCCAAAAATGATATTATTGAAATTTTATATTAGAAATAATTTATAAAATTATATAAAATAAATAAAAATCATTTCATTATAATAATAAAATGTATATGTTTTACAATATAAAACTGGGCCAATTTATGAACTTATTTTTATTTTCTATTAAATATTTTGACTCATATAGTGTTAAAAATATTGATACTATTAAAATCGCCAAAAGGGTTGATAGATGTTAAAAGATATAAATAAGGGATAAGACACCACTAAATAATGTAAAAAATCATTATATATGTTCATTTGTACACATTATTATCTAAATAACGTAAAAACTATCAATTTTCTTCAATTTTCCATTCAAAATTATTTTATATTATTGTAATACTTTATGTAATTCCAATAGTGCCGCTCCCTTCACTTATAAACGGGAACTTCCTATCATATATTACTTATAACTTTTGAATACTCTAGTTCTTGGAATACCAACCAAATTCTCACCCCAAATTCACTACCCTTGTCCTACATATCTTTTCCCTGCCATCATAACAAACATATAATTCCTAACATATAATAAAAAGTGGTTATTTGATGATAATATACAAATTATTACTCACCTACAACATGTTTATTTTCATATTCCACCCCCTTCAAATATTATTTATCCAGGATGAAATAATAAAATTGGTATATTAAAATTACGAAAATGATTTTATGATTATATTTTGACACGTTTTCACCAATTTTTCCACCCTAGAGGAAATAAAAACATCACTCATGTAAACATATCGATGACTACCTACACAAATGTAATTTATGTTATTTTTCATTACCATTACTCAAAAAAATTTATAATGATTTATTTAACTTTTATATTTAATATTCATCACAGGATATTCATTTTGGATAGTTAATATATCATATTATTTATTCCCCTCCTTCAGTTGTAAATTTATTATGGCGTTCATGTGTATGTGCGGAATACCACATCCATGGAACAATGTGATTTGTTTATTTTTTACATCATTAAGAGATTTTTATTAAAAAAATTAATTAGTAAAAATTATTATTATTTAATTTAATAATTTAAAAGATTATGAAATAATGAACCTTTTGACCATGGTCTCCTTACTAAAAATAGATAGATTGTGAGACAAATGTCCAAAAAACGTCTGATGTAATCATTATTGACTATGTACCTAAATAAAATATGATAAAAAATGAAATAAAAAGGAGTAAAATAATATAATAAAAATTATAATGGTTATAAATAAATTAACTAATTAGAATTATTTTAATCTTTAAGATGAAAAAGAACCTAGGTGATGATTTAGCCTCAAGGTAGGGGATCTTTTTACTTAAAATCATATTTTATGTGTTTTAATTATTTATTTTCAAAATATCATCCCTTGATGTACATGTTTATACTTTTTTTATTGACTTAATTTTTTGGATAAATATTAATTATATGTTAAATATTATTCCACTTTATAATTTTCTATAAATTTTTATTAAATCATATTTTACTTATTCGGTCTTGAAAATTATGAAATTACTTGTAAAAATAAATATGTAATTTTTTATTCTATCATATATCATATAAATGTATTTTTATAACACCAAAAATTTTATTTTGTTTTCCATTATTTCTAATATTATATTTTCTCTTCAAATAAAAACCCATGTACCCTTTGATCATGTAATTATAGTTTCAAAATTGGTTTTTAGAGGAGAGTGTATTTTTATATATGGAAATGTTAATTTTTAATTGTTAAAAAATATTTTCAAAGGTATTATTATGAAAATGATAAGGACAAAAATGTTTTACTTCTGATATAGTACTTGAGAAAAATTAGTTTTCAAGGTTGTGCTTGATAAGTCATATACGATGATTGAGCCCGATGCAGCTTCTATGATGGCTGAGCCTAATATAGCTCTCCAATGCGTTGTGTAATGTTACTTTTAATCGTAGGAATGAATAATGATGTTATTTGGGGGATTTGTCTTATATATATATATATATCTTGAAATATATTTTTTATGAAATTGGTTATGAATATAATATATTATATCACCTAAAAGGGATTCTATTTTCATTTAATTGTTTTAATGATTTCCTTAGGTAATAACAAAATTTATCTTATAGGTAAATTTTATTTCATATTCAAAAAAAATTGTAATAACCAAAAATATTTAATTGGTTTTTTATTTTTAATTGAACTAAGATATTTCATAACTTTATGTCCCATGATGATATTTAAATTTTATCACTCCCTCTTTTGAACTGATTTTTCATAGGGATTATGTATGAGTATAAATGATAATAAAGATATTATATATATATATATATATATGTTACCTTCAAAAAATCAAACAATTTTTTATAAATAAATTAAATAGTGGGATAAATAATTAATTATTTGAATATTATTATTTGAAATACATTTTCATATTTCTATAATATTAAAAAACATAATAATAATTGAAATGAAAAAATATGGATTCTTTACTAAAAAACTCAATATCATGTTCTAGTTTATGGTTGAATTTTATATTTGTCAAATTGGGAAAAAGGTAAGGACGAGTCCTAGATGTGGTGAGCTAGTGAAATTTGTGATTGGAATAAACCCTATGTGTAGTGCTTGATGGTACTTTCCTAGAAGAGGCACTGGATGGGATTGAAATCACCAGTGTCTATGATATGGGATGATGTTCTATGAGACCATTCAAGGGAGGATTTATTCTGTGGATGATTGTATCATTTCCTTTAAATATATGGGAATCAACATCGACATGTGTGCTTTAGGATATTTTCATTCTCTAAAATGATTATGTGGGGATTGACTAATGGGATAGAAATCTATACCGTATGTTGGGTTGGATCGGTGGATGATAATTCGTTATTTATTGGGTAACAATTCATTGACCATTCCAGATGTGTATTGGTTTGGTGTATATACATTAAAAATTTCATTTCATGCTCATGGATTGAGGACCACACTAGGTGATAGTTCATTGAATAAAAGAATAGAAATGGACCACTATAGAGATATAATTGTTGGGATGATTATTTTTTATGTTTTATCATGCTCAATGTTTATCGGAATTGGGAGGCGGTTTTTGACCCCATCCATCTGTAAGCATGAAGGTATAGGTCAAAAAATTTGTTTGATGTAAAAAGGTGAATGGTGGATTCAAGAAATGAGTAGAAATAGTTTTTATTAGTTTCATGGAGACATATTTACAACATGGTGACCAGATGTGTCACGACCTGTCCTCGGGGCCCGTTCCGTGACTAGCCCAAGCCCGCCTTCCATAGGCCAGGGGATGGCGACTAGCACCCAAGGCGTAAATCCCAATAAAAAGGGAAGGCTTTGCCTTTATATAAGTAAATGAACACAACAGATTACACAAGGTGAAGTAAAAACTATGTAAACTAAGTACAAAAGTAAGTGGTGGAATGTAAATGGGATAGAATACAAACCCAAATGAAAGTACAATACAATAGAAATGAATGAACAGCTGCAATAAAGTAAACCAGCAACCACTGAGTCATCCTCTGAATATCCCACCTGATGGGTGGGTACAAATGATCTCCTCTGCTCCTCGGGTCTGGTCGTCCGCTCCATGTACATCCCGCCAAGTGGTCCACCTCCAGGTAATGTCCCACTCCACAAGACTCCACCTCGATCAGTGTTGTCTTTCATCTGCATACAACACAACGTAGTGCAGGCATAGCCCGTCCATGTGTGAGTTTACAATACTCAGTAGGGACCCCAAGAACCCTAATGGTCTCCCAGAATCCAGAAAGAATAAACCAAAAAGGAAAGATACAAACAAAAAGTATCACCCAACTATACTTCTGTATATTCCCTTACATATATATAAGTCATCAATTCCAGTTCAACTCCAAAACATGAGCCCATGTACAACCCAGTCCACACAAGAAAGCATAACCTGGTCCACATAGGAAAGTATGTCAATCACATTGATGATAATGACTGAAAGTCAAGACTCAGCTCACACAGGTATACTACTCACGAAGATGGGTAAAGATGATATATGTATCCTCTAAATCATATCCCCTGCCGAACCAACGTATGATCCAAGTACAGAAGTCGTCGCTACCGAAACCACGTTGGATCCATGTACAGTAACCATCGATGCCGAACCCATGTAGGATCCAAGTACAATCATCAACACTGTCGAACCCACGGAGGATCTAAGTACATTCCTCCTCGCTTCTGAACCCACGTAGGATCCATGTACAGTCGTCATCATCGTCGCAGTTGCAGCAATCTCTATGGTTCCCGCACACAGCACACTCGATTCCGGGAGGGTCCGCTCCATGAGGAAAGGGGTTCGATACATCAACTTCATGAAGTCTATAGTGGATGTATCACGAAGTTCCGTCTCATCAATAGGAACTCAATGCAATAGACGGCGCGTCAATCAGACACCTGGTCTAAGAGACATTGGCTTTTCCGTCCAAGGGTCCCGGTTATAAATATGCCCGTTTCTAAACCAGATGATATACAAATTCATTTGAAACTCACTTATAGTATCGCAAAAGACCATCTCAATGAAAGAGTCCCAGTGCTGTAGATGGTGCATTGATCAGATGCGCGATCCTTAAGTTATTCACGTTTAAGTGAATAACGGACCCGGTCCGTTAGGCCCGATGGGCTGACGGATCGGGTCGATTCGGTTTCGGTGGTACCGACCCGACAATGGAGTCAGACCGACCCAGTGAGTTGTGCGGCCTGGCCTGAAGTTGTGTGGCCCGGCCGGGCGCGGCCCGGCTGGGCGTGCTGCCCGAGAAGCTCTGCCGAATGCCGAGAGGGTTCCTAGGTGGGGCTCCACCTCCCCCCCACCATGGTTGTCCGCACTGGCGACGCCAAGCGGTGTCGCCCTTCCCCAAACCGGCCGGCTAGACCGGCCGGCCTTCTATGCATGGGGGCCGTATGGGCGGGCCACTGGTCTTCCATTGCGGCGCCCTCCTGTCACTGTGGTCCAGCTCTGCCCGTTCGGCTAATGGGCGACTGGTTCCTCAGTGTGGCCCCTCCCTAGTGTCGCAGTTCGCATCCGCCCAGCCGGTCGACGGGTCGGCCGGTTCTACTGCCCAAGAGGCCCGAGATGTGGGCTATGGTTCCTCCCGCACAGCCGGCATGACGGAGCCGGATTCCTTCTCCATGTTCTTGTCTTGGCATGACGGCGCCATGTTTCCTTTATCTCCGATTGCCAATTCCAAAAGAAAATGTTCCAGCGGAGGATCATCGGGCTGTGTTCATTCGACCTGCGTCTTCCACAGTAGGCAGTAACACATTTCCAAGAATTCACGAGGTTCATGAAACACAATGGAAATTTTATTTTCAATAAAATTGAATCAAATCACCCTACCTCAAAAAAAAGTTCGTGGTTGTCAAGGGCCATGGATGACGGCGTCGTTTCCGTCGTCGTCGGTGTGCACCCGAGGAAGTGGCGTCTCCTCTTTTATCATGGAGAGAAGAATAGAAGGCGCCCCATTGCTAGCGATTTCCCACGTCAGTGTCTCCTCCCTTGCCACAGAGGAGGAAGATGATGAAGAACCACAGTCGTCGATTTGATGTTCTTCATCGGTGAGTTGGCGTTCTCCAACAAAGTAGGAATCCCCTTTCTTCTTCACAAGAGTTCTCTCCCCAAATCCCCACACAACAATCCAACCAAAATAAAATAAGGTAACCCCTTATTTTAAATAAACATTCCATGCATTTCAAAATAAAAATTTATAAAAATTAATTAATTAATAAAGAGTTTCAATTAATTAATTAATGTGTGTGTTTGCATGAGTTTATGTGGGGAAGTGGAAAGGTAACAAAATTTAAAAGGGAGGTTCCATGTAATTAACATGGGAGTTCCAATGGATTAAGGAGTTATGGAATGTGAAGGGTTGGGGCTCATGTGGGCCCCAAATCACAATTATTCTTACATGGGTAGTATGGAGCTTGTGGGTCCCACTCCAACTCCCCGATGTAGGATATAAACACCTTAGATATAAAAATAAAATTGTCCCAGAATTTTATTTACTTCTCATTTAATCCACAAATTTTAACTTCTCCTCCAGAGAAAACGCATCTAAAGTAAAATACCTCTTATGAAATTACCAGCGCTGTGAGTTAATTAGTTCCCTCAAATTTCAATTTGGAGTAACGGTTCCAAATATAGATAAACCCACATGTTCGTTCACTAAACGTACCTGAGCTAAACGTTAAAAATTGATTCTGGGCACACTAGACCTTGGAATCAAGTGCCGTCAGAAGCCACAGACTCGTAAAATTTCATAGTATTTATGAAAATAATTCCCTTTAAATTTATATGTCTTTACATTACTCCATCCTCATGGCTTTATATCCACGTAAATCTACATAATAAACTAGGGAAACAAATAAGGGTACTATGCACACATCGGAGCCTCTCGCTCCCATGAGCTCTCCAGGAGGTTCCCATGCTGCCAACGAATGAGCACTAGAGGAATTGACTGTCCACATAGGACCCACTCTAGTCGATCCTCAATCTCCACTGGGACCTCCGCAAATGTAGCTCCGTCATCGATGTCTAGCTCCCCATGATCAATGATGTGGGTCGGGTCGTGCACGTATCTCCTCACCTGAGATACGTGTAAAACATCATGCACCCGGTGCAACTGAGGTGGAAGGGCCAGGCGATAAGCCACCTCGCCTACCCTACTAAGAACCTAGAATGGTCCGATGAAGCGTGGAGATAACTTTCCACCCCATCCGAATATCTGCAATCCACGTCGAGGTGACACCCGTAAGAAAATGTGGTCGCCATCCTTGAACTCCAGTGGTATCCGCCTCATATCAACATAGGACTTATGTCTGTTCTGTGTAGTCCTCATCTGCTCCTGGATGATCTCAACCTTCTTTGTCATAGCCTGAACCATCTCTGGTTCTACGAGTACTGACTCCCCAGGGTCAGTCCAACACAAAGGTGATCTACATGGTTGGCCGTACAATGACTCAAATGGTGACATACCGATTGTGGAGTGGTAGCTGTTGTTGTATGCAAACTCTAGTAAGGGTAGGTGATCCTCCCAGCTGCGACCAAAGTCAAGGACACTTTCACGGAGCTTGTCCTCGAGTGTCTAAATGGTCCTCTCCGTCTGGCCATCTATTTGAGGATTAAAGGCTGTGCAAAGGCATAACTGCATTCCAAATTCATCCTGCAACCCCGTACAATGCTGGGAAGTAAAGGATTCATATCGATTAGAGACGATAGACGATGGAACACCATGAATCCATATGATCTCCTGAATGTAGAGGCGTCCCAAGCTCTCCATTGATCCATGCTCTCTGATAGGTAGGAAGTGGGAGACTTGGTGAGTCGATCGACAATGACCCAGATGTAGTCATGTCCTCTAGAAGTATGTAGAACCCCAGTCATGAAATCCATAGATATCCCAACCCACATCTACTTTGGGACCACTATGGGTTGCACCAAGCCTGCCGAGACATAGTGGTTCACCTTCACCTGCTTTCTGGTGAGGCATCGTGAAACGAACTCTACCACAACTTTCTTAATATCTAGTCACCAGTGTTGTCTTCTGATGTCACGACCCATCCTCAGGTCCTGTGTCTTGACTACCCCAAGCCCGCCATCCATAGGCTAGTGGCTGGCGACTAGAACCAAAGGCATAAATCCCAATAAAAATGGAAGGCATTCCCTTTACGAAACAAAAGCACACACAAACAGAGTACAAGCAGAAGATCCACGAATTAAAGCAATATAACAAACTTACTGAAGGTACGAGGGGCCGGAAATACAAGCCCAAAAGAAAGATACTGCTACAACAGATAGTAAAGTACAACTCAAAGCACAATAGATGAAAGGTTACAAGAAACTCCTAGATCGCTTTCTGGGTTCCTACCTGCAGGGTAGGTACAGATGTCCTCCTCAGCACTCCATGTATGTTCATCTCCTCTGGGTACCGACTCGTCGTGAGATCCACCTCTGGGTACCGGCTCGTCGTGAGATCCACCTCTGAGTACCGTCCAGCTCTACAAGCCTCAACCACGATCAGTGATGTCCGTTGTCTGCAACCAACAAAATGAGGTGTAGGCAAATCTCGTGCAGGGGTGAGTATACAATACTTAGTAGGGACCCCGAGACCCTCATGGTCTCACTAAATCCAACAAGTATAATCACAAAGAATGTTCTCAATATATAACCCTTACCTATGTATATACCCATACTTATACATAAGTTACCAAGTAACCCATCTCATCCACGAGGTATCACACAGATAAGAATTCGACGGATAACCACTACATAGGTATATTCCCATACATATACGTAAGTTATCTAATAAACCACCTCAATCATGAGGAAAAAACAAAGGACAATGACTCTGTTCAAACAAGGATTTTCATTAACGAAACCGTAACTGCTGAAGAGCTCCGTCTCTGTCGAGTACATTGATCCTCTCACGACTCTGAGTTACTGCTCACTAACCTTAGACTGCTTAAGTACTCCTCCTGTCAATTACCGCGTGTCTGCCACCTCATAATGTAGTGCTCCTCCGCCATGTGTCTGCCACCTCACACAGTAGTGCTCCCCCTCATAGCCTACAGAGGTACTCCTCCTATCGAGTACCACGGGTCTTCCACCTCACAATGCAGTGCTCCTCCGCCATGGGTCTTCCACCTCACAAATTAGTGCTCCCCACTAGCCTATGAAATTCACTCCGAATCAAATCGAACAAGCAGTCATCAGGTCTCAGCCAACTACACGGTCTCTGTACTCCGTACGCTCGTCTCCGGGAGGGTCTCCTCCATGAGCTACAGGTCGATACTCCAAGTATCACAACGTCCCATTATGAAGTATCTCAAAGGACCGACTCGTCATAGAGGTCTCAACACAACAGACGACGAGTTAATCAGACGCCCGGTCTGTGAGTTATTAGCCTTTCCGTTATAGGGGCCCAGTTGGTTTCGTGTATGAACCAACCCTACCGTATCTCAACTTTACCCCGAACCCATATAGGGTATACTCATAGGGACTGTTTCTCAATGTGATCACCAACGTTGTTGATGATTCATTAAACGGACGCCCGGTCTGAAAGTTATTGGTTGTTCCGTTCAAGGGGCCCAGTTGTATTTCAGGTACATTACAACACATCCATACTCCAACTACGTACAAACCTCAAGAGGTGTAAGCCAAAAGGATAATCTCACTAATAGGAATCCAACAATGTCGACAGCACGTCAATCAGACATCCGGAGCTCAAGTTATAGGCGTTTCCGCTCCGAGGGCCCGAATGGTTTTGTGTTCGAACCAACCCGTCCATACGAAAAGTTCTCCAAAACCTTGAGTATAATATACCAAAACGACAGTCGTGATCCAAGGACCATGTCGCAACCGACAGTGCAACTATCAGAAGTCCATATCACAAGTTACGGACATTTGAACAAATCTTCCTGCCTTTAGGGGGTTTGGGCCCGGACCGACTCGGCCCAAGTCCCCCTAGCTTGCCCCGAACCGGGTCGACTCGGCTCGGGTCCGGGTCCAGCCACCTAGGTCGCGACCCTGCCCTGCCGGCTCGGCGCAGCCCGGCTCGGCCCGGTGCAGCTGGTCCAGCCTGGGCGGCTCGGCGCTGGCCGAGCGAACTAGCAAGGGGGGGGGGGGTGCTGGCCCCCTTGATTGAAGACCCCCCACCCCACGGGTCCTGCCTTCCATGCGTCGGTGGCTGGTGGTTCTGGCTGTCAATCCCTGCACCACCGCGGCCTTAAGTTGCGGCCTTGTCCGACCAGCGAGGCGCGATGGCACTGCTCCCCTTCGCAGTGGCCCTGCTCCGGTCGCGGCCTCTTCGTGGTTCTCTGTCGCGACGCGACGGCGCTGTGCCCCTCCACCGTGGCCCAACTCCGGCCGCGGCTTATTTTGGCCCCAACGACACGACACGACGGCGCCACGCTCCTTTTCCACGTTCCTCCTCTTTCCCACGCGGTGTCGTTGCACCGCGCCTCCTACGTTCGAGTCGCAACGAGTATATCAACAATAGGGGGAGGAGAGTCAGCCGTGATCGTGCGGTCCGACCCCCTCTCATTAATTCGATATCATGCGGCTATGTTTTTGACGTTGGACGGCATAGAATATTCACGAACAAAACCAAACCTCTACTTTTTTTCCCGCAATCAAATACACCCAACCCGAAAACATATTCCTTCGCGGATCAACTTAATATTGAGTTGATTCGCGTTCCTTGTTTAAAAAGGAAACATCCATGGGAAAAGATATCATTCTCAAATTTATTCCCTACCTTAACAACGGTGGAAAAAGTCAGCATCGCGGTTGACGGTGTCATGAGAAAAAGATAAATTGGCGACGTTGAAGTATATCTAAAGATGTGGTGTCCTACCTCTTGTCTCGGAGAAAAGAAAAAGAATCATGTCGACCGTTCTTCATCGAGGAGGCAGTCGTTCTTCGTCGATGAAGGAAGCTCACCTCAAATTCCCCCAAAATATTTTCCAAAAAAAATATTTCATTAAGTCTCTTTCCATTAAAATATCTCCAAGCAAATAAAAAAGTCAAAAGGTGTGACAAGGATAATTAATAAGGTTATTAAATCCCCTTTAGTTGGCTCATTAAGTTAGGGAGGTGGAGAGGCTCCAATTTAATAAGGGATGTTTCCAAGACATTTAACAAGGGAGGATTTAAGAGGCTAAGGGGGAGTTATGGGGAGGTGAGGATTTAGGGGTTTGTGTGGGTCCCACTACACTAACCCTCTAATTGGAGGTTAGGTGGGTGTTGGCTCCACCTCTAACTCCCCTTTTTTAGGATTAAAAACCACATTCCTTAAATAAAATTTGTACACAACAAATTTTATCTATTTTATTCAAAATCATCATTTATTAAACCTCAACCCGCACAAAACACAACTACAGCAAAGGACCCCTAAGCAATTATCGGCGTTGTGAGTTCATCAGTGCCCTCAGATTTCAATTCCGAGCACCGGTTCAAAATATAGAAAAACTCGCTCATTCGTTCACTGAACGTACTCGAGATAATCATCGGAAATTGATTCCGGGCACACCAGGCCTCAGAATCAGGTGTCGTCAGAAACTGCGCACTCGTAAAATTCCAAATAAATTAAGAAAAAAAATTCCTTGGAATTTCCGGGTCTTTAAATTACACCCACCTCAGGGATTTACATACCCGTGAATCTACAACAAAAACTAGGGAAACAAAAGTGGTACTGAGCACGCATCTGAGCCTTCCACTCTCATGTGCTCTCCTGGAGGTCCCCGTTCTGCCAGTGAAAGCGCACCTGAGGAATAAACCATTCACATGGGACCCGCTCCAATCGATCCTCGTTATCCACTAGAACCTCTGTGAATGTCAACCCATCATCAATGTCCAACCCCCCCCCCCCTTGGTCGATGATGTGTGAAGGATCATACACGTATCTCCTCACCTGAGGTATGTGGATGATATCATGCACCCGGTGCAACTGAGGTGGAAAGGTCAAGCGGTAAACCACCTCTCCTACCCTACTAAGGACCTAGAAAGTTCCATTGAATCTCTGAGATAACTTTCCTCCCCAGCCACATCTCTGTAAACCTCATCGAGGTGAGACCCTTATAAGAACATGGTCTCCATCCTTGAACTCTAGAGGCCTCCATTTCCTGATTAGAACTGAAACTAGAAACTCCTGCTGCCACGAGGGTAAGTTTGGTCGACCAAAGAGTGATCGGCCACACCCTCCTTTGCATGATTTTATCCTGTTCTGCCTGGGGTTTCCTTTTCGCCGACCAAGGAAAACCCATCCCGACGTTGTAGATAGACCACAACCTTTTTTCCTATTTCTGTCAATTTGTGTATGAAAGTTGATTGCCCAGTCCATACCCAAACATACGTCGTAAGGCCTCGATGCTACCACCATGAAGTTCCAGCCGAAACTCTCGCCTCAAGGGCCATATCACACCATCAGAATAAGTGTGATTATCTAGTCTCCTCACAAATGTATCTCCAGATGTGAGGGTCATTTCAATGGCTTAACTAGAAACTTTAGGTCTGGGACAAGATTCGTGGAAGGAAGGGATGATTTGTATCAATTTCTTGTTGTTACTTCAGCTAGTAGAAGACATAGTCTGTACATCAAATCATCCTTAGAGCCTTTCGGTCACACTCCTTGACTGCATGCAGCTACTCTTTCCCCCGCCCTCCAGCTCCCTGAGACTAGCGGGGATTATAAAGGCGTGTGGTTGCAACATGTCAAAACGTTCACCACACCATGCTTCTCTCCTATCTTTTCTTCCACGTCTTCCTCCATAAAGAGTCGTCTATCCTTTTTAATTTCTCTACATTAAACATTTTACATGACCAAGTCTCCGAGACTGGTGCCAGTTTCCTGCATTCCCACTGCTAACCTTCACATACTGCATCCATTCAGCAAAAGAATTCTCAACCACAAAGGTTCTTTTTAGCACCCTAGAATAAGTTGAAATGCATAGGGAAAAGGTGTTGGATTGGATTTCCTTAAATATACCTCGCTAGGATGTCTGAGCCCTGAAGCACTGATCGCATCGAATTCATCGAGTAACAGGAATGGTTCTTTACACCCTGATGAATTCTTAGCTACCGACATGTCATCCTGCCGAAGCTGTATAAGCTCTAGAAAACTCTCAGCCACCTTCTCAAGCCAGTCCTCAGCCTCCTGTGAGTCGGGATCACCTCGGATTTTGAGGGTATCGGAGTTTGGAACACGTTTAAGGAAGTACGTCTATACGTGTCACCTACCGGTACCGCTGGTTGTAACTGCTAACCAACAGGTAGTGATGTATCGCTAAAACACTACCTGAAGGCACTATCTCAGGCATCGGTCGACATACCGAATCCTCAACACTATGCAGACATTACTTATGGTCACTCACTAGAAAAAACTAGTAGACAAGTCCACCATCCACTCTACTGATGTCTCAGCTAGGAGGAAAACTCTATCAATCGCCTCCACCCAGTCCTCTGCTGTTTAGGAATCTGCCTCACCTCGTAACCTCAGAGGCCTCTACTACTAGAATTCATGCAACGTGCTCTGCTGGCATACACCGTCTGCTAGTATGTATAGTGGCATCTGCTTCTCAATAGGTGGTTGTTCTGCTGGTACACCACCCGAGGGTGCCAATACAGTAAAAAGGGCCGCACACCGGAGCCTCATTTCTCGGTGGGCCGTCATGGTGCACTATATCAGAACTACAACTGATTGTCTGCATGGAGACATCCTAAACAAATGCGGCACGATCAACGATTTATACCTGGTGAGATGACCTGGTTCGATTTGTCTTTAAATCTCATGGAAACACACACACAATCAGTGTTTTCGTGCACAATGTCGGAAATCAGTAGTCAAGGTCCTAGTGTATGGATACGTCGGCCGCCACACCAACACTGGACTCCCTGAACTGAAGACCACACTCGGTACCCTTAACACTATTGCTTCACAGAAATTAAAGATCAGAGTCCTGAGTTCTGAAGTAGACCTGACTCCTCTGATACCAATTTTTGACGACCCGTCCTCAGGGCCCGTGTCGTGACTACCCCTATTCCTCCTTCTATATGCCAGGAGCTGCAAACTAGCACCAAAGGCGTAAATCCCAATAAAAAGGGAAGGCATTGCCTATACGAAACGAAAGAACACACAAACAGAGTACACAAAAAAAGCTAAACTTACTAAAGCAGTATAACAAATGTGCGGAAAGTACGAGGGGCCAGAAATACAAGCCCAAAAGAAAGATACTGCTACAACTGAAGGTAAAGTACGACTCAAAGGACAACAGGTGAAAGGTGACAAGTAGCTCCTAGATCATCCTCCGGGTTCCTGCCTGAAGGGTAGGTACAGATTTCCTCCTAAGCACTCCACATCTGTCTTTCTCCTCTGGGTACCGAATCATCGTGACATCCACTTCTGGGTACCGACTCGTCATGAGATCCACCTCTGGGAACTGGCTCGTCATGAGATCCACCTACGAATACCGTCCAGCTCTACAAGCCTCTAGCATGATCAGTGATGTACGTAGTCTGCAACCAACACAACGAGGTGCGTTCAAAGCCCATGTAGGGGTGAGTATGTGATACTCAGTAGGGTCCCCAAGACCCTCAAGGTCTCACTAAATCCAATAAGGATAATCACAAAGAAATTTCTCCACAGATAACCCTTACTTAGTTATAAGCCCATAATTATACCTATGTTACCAAGTAACCCATCTCATCCACGAGGTATCACACATATATGAAGTCGATGGATATCCACTACTTAGGTATATGCCCATACATATACGTATGTTATCTAGTAACCCATCTCAATCATGAGGAAAACACAAAGGTCAATGAGTCAGATGAAACCAGGATTTTCATTAATGAAACAAAACTGCTGATGAGATTCATCCCTGTCGAGTACAGTGATCCTGTCACTACTCAGAGGTACTTCACACTAACCTTAAACTGCTGAAGTACTCCTCCAGTCGAGTACCGCGGGTCTGCCACCTCACAAAGTAGTTCTCCTCCGCCATGGGTCTGCCACCTCACATAGTATTGCTCTCCCTCATAGCCTACAGAGGTACTCCTCCTGTCGAGTACCGCAGGACTGCCACCTCACAAAGTAGTGCTCCTCCGCCATGGGTCATCCACCTCACAATGTAGTTCTCTCCAATGGGCTATGCAAGTCACTCTGAATCAAATCGGACAAGAAGTCATTAGGTCTCAGCCAGCTACACGGTCTCCGTACTCCGTACACTCGTCTCTAGGAGGGTCCGCCCCATGAGCTACAGGTAGATACTCCACATATCACAAATTACCACGAAAATGTATCTCAAAGGGCCGCCTCATCATAGGGGTCTCAACGAAACAGATGACGCGTCAATCAGACGCTCGGTCTGTGAGTTATTAGACTTTTCATCTCAGGGGCCCGGTTGGTTTCGTGTACGAACCAACCCGACCGTATCTCAACTATACCCCGAACCATATAGTGTATACTCATAGGGACCTTTTCTCAATGTGATCAACAATGTCGCTGATAGTTCATCAAACGGACGTCCGGTCTAAAAGTTATCGTCTTTTCTGTTCAAGGGGCCCGGTTGGATTTCCAGTACAATCCAACTCGACCATACTCCAACTACATCCAAACCTCAAGCAGAGTAAGCCAAATCGTCCATCTCACTAAGAGTAATCCAACAAAGTTGACGGCATGTCAATCGGATGTCCGGAGCTCATGTTATAGGCGTTTCCGCTCTGAGGTCCCGGTTGGTTTTGTGTTCGAACCATCCCGGCCATACACAAAGTTCACCGAAACCTTGAGTGTAAAATACCGAAAAGACCACCACGATCCAAGGATCATGTCTCAAGTGACAGTGCGCCCATCAGAGGTCCATAGCCCATGTTACGAGCATTTAAAGGAATCTTCCCGCCTTTAGGGGGATTTGGGCCCGGACCGACCCGACCCAAGACCCCCTAGGTTGGCCCGAACAGGGTCGACCCGAAACGGGTCCAGGTCTGGCCCGCTAGGACGTGGCTTGGCCCGGTGAGGCCGGCCTAGCCCGGTGTGGCCTGTTCTCCCTGGGCGGCATGGCGCTGGCTGAGCGGACGCGCAAAGGGGGGGGGGGGGGGGGCGCTGCCCCACATTGATTGAAGAAATGAACCCCCCCCCCCAAGGGGTCCCACCTCCTTGCCATCCGGGGGTTACGACCCCCATATTTCTGATATGGTTGGCCGAGTTGGCCGGCCGGTGTGCCGCCTCAGGACCCCCCCCCCCACCGGGTCCCGCCTTCCATGCACCGGCGGGCGGCGGTTCCGACCGCCGCTCCCTGCACCACCGCTGTCTTAAGCTGCGGCATTGTATGACCAGCACGGTGCGACGTTGATGCGCCCCTCCTCAGTGGCCCCGCTCCGGCAACGACATATTCGTGGTTTTCCGGCGTGGCGTGACGGCGCTGCGCCCCTCCGCCGCGGCCGGTCTCCGGCTGTGGCTTCTTTCGGCCCCAACAGCGGGGTGCGACGGCGCCGCGCTCCTTCGATGTGTTCCTTCTCATTCCCGCACGGTTCCATTGCACCACGCCGCCTTCGTTCGAGCCACAACGTGTATATCAACAAAAGGGGGAGGAGATTCGGCCGTGTTCGTGTGGTCAGGCCCCCCTCCCGTTAATTCGATATCAAGCGGCTAAGGATTTGACGCTGGACGACAATGAATATTCACGAATAAAACCAAACCCCTACATTTTCCCCGCAATAAAATATTCCCAACCCGCAAACATATTCTTTCGTGGATCAACATAATATTGAGTTGATCAACATTCCTTGTTTAAAAAGGAATCATCCATGGGAAATGATATTGTTCTCAAATTTATTCCCTACCTCAACAACGGTGGAAAAAGTCGGCGTCGCGGATGACGACGTCGCGGGGAAAAGATTCGTTGCTGACGCTAAAGTATATCCAATGATGTGGTGTCCTCTCTATTGTCTCATAGAAAAGAAAAAGAATTTCATTGACCGTTCTTATTCGAGGAGGCATTCATTCTTCATCGATGAAGGAAGCACCCCTCAAATTCTCCCAAAATATTTTCCAAATAAAATATTTCTTTAAGTCAGCTTCCTTTAAAAGAGCTCCATTAAAATCAAAAAGTCAAAAGGTGTGACAAGGATAATTAATCAGGTTATTAAATCCCCATTAGATGTCTCAATATGTTTGGGAGGTTGAGAGGCTCCTCTTTAAGAAGGGATGTTTCCAAGAAATTTAATAGGGGAGGATTTAAGAGAAAAAGGGGGAGTTATGGGGAGGTGAGCAGTTAAGGGTTCATGTGGGTCCCACTACACTAACCGTCCAATTGGAGGTTAGGTGGGTGTGGGATCCACCTCTAACTCCCCCTTTGTAGGATTAAAAACCACATTCCGTAAATAAAATTTGTACACAACATATTTTATCTATTTGATTCAAAATACCCATTTATTAAACCTCAACCCACACAAAACGCAACTATGGAAAAGGTCCCCCTGAGCAATTAACGGCATTGCGAGTACATCAGTGCCCTCAGATTTCAATTCTGTGCTCCAGTTCAAAAGATAGTAAAACCTGCTCATTTTCTCACTGAACATATGTGAGCTAATCTTCGAAAATTGATTCTGGGCACACCGGGCCTCCGAATTAGGTGCCGTCAGAAACTATGCACTCATAAAATTTCAATCAAATTAAGAAAAAAGATTCCTAGAAATTTACGGCTATTTAAATAAGAGATCCAGGTACATCTTCACTACTCCTGGATGTACATAAAAAGGGAAGTGTGAAACACCCTCAACACCTCCTCCTATAATGCAACTGCTACCATGGTACGTCCCCTAAAGAGGATGACATGCTCTCCTCCTACAGAAAATCCATCAGGTGCTTTTCCTGTGGATATTTGTGCACATCGTGTCTCACAGTCAGCGTCCCCACACTCTTCCTCTTTAACCTGCTGATGTAGTGAAGGGGTGACTGTGAGTGTCTGTAGAAAGGCTGCTCCATATCTATACACGAAGGATATCTGCAACACGGCTAGTTGCTCCATCACCTCTCAAGGCATCTAAATGCCCAATCTTCATGCTGAGAGCATAATCTACTACATTACCCTTCCTAGGAGTATAGAATATCTCAAAGTCATAGTCTTGGAGGAACCCAAGACATCACCACTGTCTCAGGTTCAGGTTCTTCTACGAGAAAATGTACCTGAGACTATGGTGGTCAGAGTAGACTATAAATCTCTCTACCATCAGATAATGTCACCACATCATCATGGCAAAGACCACTGCTGCTAACTCCAGGTCATGGGTAGCGTAGTTCTACTCGTGCTACCTCAACTATCATGAACCATAAGCGATCACTACCCACTCCCGCATCATGAAACACCCATTTCTGGTCCCTAATTCATTATAGTAAACTACGTACCCTATTCCCTCTACGAGTAGCATCAAGATGGGTGCACAGGTCAATCAATGTCTCAGCTCCTCGAAGATCTGCTGACATATATCTGACCACATGAAGGGTTTACCCTTCTTTGTCAAAACTGAATGTGGTGCTGCATCTCTAGAGAAGTCTGGCACAAATATCCGATAGTACCTATCCAGAACTAAGAAACTATGCCCCTCCGTCACACTCCTGGGTGGTTCCCAAGAAAGTATTTCCTCTATCTTCGCAGGATCCACCGCAACTCCCACCTCAGAAATGACATTCCCCAAGAAGTGGACCTCTCGAATCCAGAATTGACACTTCGAGAGCTTACCATAAAGCTGGTGCTCTCAGATTGTGTCCAGCACAACCCGCAAGTGGTAGGCGTGATCCTCCTCAGTAGTCGAGTAAATGAGTATGTCGCCGATGAAGACTACGACAAATCGATCAAGGTAAGGCTAGAAGATCCTGTTCCTGAGACTCATGAACACTGCTAGAGCATTGGTTATGCCGAAAGGAATAACAAAGAACTCATAGTGGTCATACCGACACCTGAAGGTTGTCTTCTGCACATCCTCATCTCGAACGCTGAGCTGATGATAGCCTGACCTGAGGTCTCTCTTCGAGAACCATCGTGCTCCCTTAAGCTGATCAAAGAGGTCTTCAATACTCGAGAATGGATAATTGTTCCATAAGGTCACTTGATTCAGGCGACGGTAGTTGACACATAGTCGTAAGCTCCCATCAACCTTATTGCTGAATAAAATCAGAGAAGCCCAGGGTGAAAAACTGGGTCGGATGAATCCCTTTCCCTGCAAATCCTCCAACTGTACTCGCAGCACAAGAAGCTCGGCGGGAGCCATCCGATATGCTGGAGTAGGTATAGGGGATGTCATGGGGTACAGGTCAATGTAGAAATCTACATCTCTCCGAGGAGGTAGTCCTGGAACGTAGTCATGAAAAACGACCGCATACTGATCCACCACAACAGAAAAACTCAGACTCCGCACATCAACTGCTCCGAGGATGAGACTAGCCAATTGATGTGTGATCGGATGCCCTCTTCTCTGTGTAAGTCTATCATATGATGTAAATTCTCCCTTCTCGCCGGTGAAGGTGAACCTTCTTCCATCTGTGCAGACACACTGCACTTTGCGCCTAATACATTCGGTCTGAGCATGAACTATAGATAACCAATCCATGGCCAAGATGACATTGTAAGGCCTCGAAACCACTACAAGAAGATCCCAACCGAAGATCTCACCTCATAGAATAAGCTCACACTACCAGCACCAGTGTGTAATCGTCATGTCTTCTCTCAGAGGAGTCTATAGCAGTAAGGATCAAGCCAACGGCTCTGTCGGAATCTCCGAGCTCCGAACAAGGGAAGCAGCAATAAACGAATGACTCGCCTATGTGTCTATAAGAACTATATTAAGGGAGTAGTAGACACAGATAGTACCTCGAATCATCTCAGGTGCACCATGGTCATAGGCCTCGACTGCCTGGAGCTGAGCCTGCCCCTGTGTACCAACTCCCTTTGGCCGGGGCGATCCTCCAGGTGGTGGTGGTGGTAGAGCCTCAAAGCGTCGTCCACCACCTGTTTCTTGGCCAGCTCCTCTGCCTTGTCCGCCAGCTCCCTGCGAACCAGCCTGGTTGAACCTTTGCCTCTTACTGGGTGGTTCCTCAATCGTCTGATGCTCCTCTACATTGCGGGTCGGGCAGTCACAAGCTATGTGACCCTGCCCTCCGCATGCATAGCACTGCCTACCTCTCGTATGACTGGCTCTGTTGTGTGTTCCCCGCACCTCCGATCCAGTGTCCTAAGGATGCCCACCTGATTTTCTAGTCTTCTTGGACCTCTGTGTCATCTGTAACTACCAGCTGTAGAAGAATCTGCAACGTGTTGCCCTGCGGTAGGCCTCGCTGCTGGCGTAGGCTCAGTAAAGAAGCTCTCTACAAGACGGGTCCGCTCCATTACTCCTACCTGCGTCGGATTGCTGAGGGAGATCATCGAAGCCCTGATCTTATTCCTTAGTCCATGCTCAAAGGTTTGGGACTAGAATAATGGGTCACATACCATGTCCGTGGAGTAGCTCAAGAGGTCGGTAAACCTCACCGAATACTGGGCTATGGTCATGCTGCCCTGCCGCAGCGGTAGTAACACATGGATGCGCACCGCACAGAGTGCGGATGGAACGAACTCTGAGCGGAAGAGGCTCTGGAAGTCCATCCATAGTAGAGATGCCTTGTCGTACACCTAGAGAATTAGGCTCCGCCATCTACCTACTTCTGCATGCAAGAGACTCACGACAAGGATCAATATAAGATCTGCTGGTGTCCCCACCAATATGAAGACTTAGACGATAGCATCCAGACAATCATCGGCTGCCTGAGGGTCCGTCTCTCCATGGAACATGGGAGGTCTCTATCACTGAAACTCATACAGCGCACTCAGGCGGCATGCACTCTCCACTGTTGGTGCTGGTCGTATCGGTGGCCCAGTGGGTAGAGGTATCGCGGGTGCCTCCGTTGTAATGGGGCCCGACACAGAGGCCTCGTCGCTCGGTGGGATGCCATCTCGCACGTGGCTCGGAACCCTAGATAGCTACCATCATGGGGAAATCCAGAAAGGTAACAGGTGTTCCATAGTTAGTACAGTATACCTGGTGAGATGAAATAAAGTAATCACCAATAAAACCTTTGAAACACACATGTAATCAATATTTTTGTGCACTGAGTCGGAAATCAGAATTCATGGTCCTGCAGTATGGATATGTCAGTCACCGGCCCAACACTGGACTCCTGGGACTGATAACCACACTCAATACCCTTAACACTATTGCTTCAAAGGAAGAAATTATCAGAGTCATATATTCTGCGGTAGAACCGACTCCTCTGATACCAATTTGTCTCGACCCGTCCTCGAGGCCCTTGCCATGAGTATCCCAAACCCCCCTTCCATAGGCTAGGAGTTGACGACTAGCACCCTAGGTGTAAATCCAGATAAAAAGAGAATTAATTGACTTTATATAAGTAAACTAACACAACAGAGTAAGAAAACTAAAGTAAACACTATGCAAACTGAGTACAAAAGCAAGTGCTGGAATGTAAATGGGCCAGAATACAAACCCAACTCAAATTACAATACAACAGAAAATAAAGAACAGATGTAGTAGAGTAAACCGATAACAAATGATTCGTTCTCCGGATATCCCACCTGAAGGGTGGGTACAAATGATCTCCTCATATCCTCAGGTATGGTCGTCTTCTCTTTGTACATCTCGCCAAGTGGTCCATCTCCAGGTACTATCCCACTCCACAATATTCCACCTCGATCAGTGTTGTATGTCTTATGCATCCAACACAACATAGTGAAGGCATAGCCCATGCCTGGGAGAGTATACAATACTCAGTAGGGATCCCGATACCTCTGAAGGTCTACCAGAATCCTCAAAGGATAAACCACAACGGATAGATACAAACACCAAGTATCAACCAAATCCACTTAGGTATATTCCCATACATATACCTAAGTCATCAATTCTAGTTTGTCTCCATCTCACGAGCACAAGTACATCCCAGTCCACACAGGAAAGTAAAACATAGTCCACACATGAATTTAAGTCAATCACATTGATAATAATGACTGAAATTCAAGACTCAGCTCACACATGTTTACTACACACGAAGAGGGGTGGAGATGATAGATGTAGCCTCTGAATCATCTCCCATTCCGAACCCACGTAGGATCCATGTACAGAATTCATCGCTGCCAAACCCGCGTAGGATCCATGTATAGTAACCATCACTGCCGAACCCACGTAGGATCCAAGTACAGTCGTCATCGCTGCCGAACCCACGGAAGATCCATGTACAGTCGTCCTCGCTACCAAACCTAGGTAGGATCCATGTTCAGTCGTCATCATCGTCGCAGTTGCAGCCACCTCTAGGGTTCTTGTACACAGCATGCTCGATTCTAGGAGGGTTAGCTCCACAAGCCAAGGGGGTCGATACATCAACTTTCAAGAAGTATAGAGGAGATGTATCATGAAGTTCCGTCTCATCAATAGGAACTCAACACAACAGATGGTGCGTCAATCAGACACCTGTTCTGAGAGATATTGGCTTTTCTATCCCAGGGGCCCGGATAGAAATATGCTCATTTCTAAACTGGATGATATCCAAAATCATTTGAAAATCACTTAGAGTATCGCAAAATTATTGTATCATCGATAGAGTCCCAGTTCCGTAGACGGTGTGTCGATCGGACGCGAGGACCATAAGTTATTCACATTTAAGTGAATAATGGGCCCAGTCCGTTAGGCCCAATGGGATGAAAGATCGAGTCGACTCAGTTTTGGAGGATCTGAAACGGAAGAGGGGTCGGATCGGCAAGGTGAGTTGCGCGGCCTGGCTCGAAGTGGTACAGCCCGGTCCGGCGGGGCGCGGCCCGACCCAGCGGGGCGCGGCTTGGCCCGACTTGGCGCGACCCAGTTCCACCCGGCCCAGCACGCCCCCCCGGTTGTCCGCACCAGTGACGCCAAGCGACACTGCCCTTCCTCAAACCGGACGTCTCGACCGGAATGCCTTCTGCGCATGCGGCCCACATGGGCGGGCAGCAAGTCTTCCAGCACAGTGCCCTTCTGGCGTCACGGTCCAGCTCTGCCCGGTCGGCCGACGGGTAGCCCAGATACTCAGCACGGTGCCTTCCTGGTACCGTAGTTCACTTACTCCCAGCTAGCCAATGGGCCGGACGGTTCTTCCACCGAAGTAGGACGAGATGCAGTCCACGGTTCCTCACGCATAGCCGGTATGACGGCACTGGCTTCCTTCGCCATGATCCCGTCATGGTGCGACAACGTCATGTTTCCTCCGCCTGTGGTTTCAAATTCCAAAAGAAAAAGTTCCAGCGGAAGGTCATTGGGCCGTGTTCGTTCGGCCCATGCCCTCCGCGTTAGCGGTAGCACACATCCAAGTATTCACGAGGTTCACAAAACACAACGACATTTTTATTTTCAATACAATTGAATCGAATCACCCTACCTCGAAAAGAATTCCGCGGTTGTCAAGCGTCATGGATGACGACGTCATTTCCGTCGTCGTCGGTGTGCTCACGAGGAAGTGGCATCTCCAATTTTATCATGGATAGAAGAATATAAGGCACCCCATTGTTAGAGAGTTCCCACGTCAGTGTATCCTCTATTGCAACAGAGGAGGAAGAGGATGATGAACTGTGGTCACCGAGTTGATGTTCATCATCGGTGAGTTTGTGTTCTTCAAAAAAGTAGGAATCCCCTTTATGCTTCACAAGTGTTCTCTCCCCAAATCCCTACACATCAAGCCAACCAAAATAAAATAAGGCCACCCCATATTTTAATTGAACATGCCATGCATTTGAAAATACAAATTTCAAACACTTAATTAATTAATGAAAGAGTTTAAATAATTTAATTAAGGTGTGTGTCGGAAGGAGTTTTAGTGGGGAAGTGGAAATGTTAAAAAAAATTAAAAGGGAGTTTCCATGTAATTAACTTGGGAGTTAAAAGTGGTTATGGAGTTATGGAATGTGAAGGGTTGGGGCTCATGTGGGACCCACCTCAAAATTATCCTCACATGGGATGTTAAGAGCTTGTGGTTCCCTCCCCAACTCCCCCATGTAGGATATAACCACCATAGATATAAAAATAAAATTGTCCCACAATTTTATGTACTTCTCATTTAATCCACAAATATTAACTTCTCCTCCCGAGAAAATTCATCTATGGTAAAAGTCCTCTTAACCAATTACCGGCACTGCGAGTTCATCGGTTCCATCAGATTTCAATTCTGAGCACTAGTTCAAAATATAGAAAAAACTCGCTCGTTCATTCGCTGAACGTACCCGAGCTAAACTTCGGAAATTGATTTCGGGCACACCAGGCCTCAGAATCAAGTTCCGTCAAAAGACACAAACTCATAAAATTCCAATGTATTTATGAAAAATATTTCCCTTTAAATTTTTGGGTCTTTAAATGAGGGGTTTGTGTACCACATCTTGTGTCTTGGTGGCCATGTTAGTGCACGATGATATATAAGTAATGTTGACTGTATTTTATTTTCTATTAATTACACATGAATATGACATCATACTCTATAGGTCCATACTGATATAATAATGATTTTATACTAATGCCCTAGATGCGGATCTTTATCTAAATATATAAATTATGCTTATATATCAAGCTAGGGAACATGTCGTATTAACGATCCTGCAGGGGAATCCTAATGGTTTTTTGAGATAGAGCGACATTCAAGATTCATCAATTCATAGACCATCAACATTGTCATTTTAAATATTGGGTATCCTATAATACCTACCCATAAAAATATAGGATATTACCCACTAGGTTAATTTATCAAACTAATCACATCTAAACATGTGAATACAAGATTTTGTAACTTGTTTTTTCCTCACTAAAAAACACCTTTTAAACCATCCTAGACGTTCACCCATCTCGATAACTACTCTAATAAAAGTACGCATAACATTGGATATCTCTGTAGTTACTATATCAAAAATAATGGTTGAAACTGTTGAAAATTTTATTATAATTTAGTAATTTTAATTCCCACATTTCTAGGGGTGTAAAGCAATCCATATCATTAATTAATAACTCCCTCTTTGTTGACCCCAAAAATTACACCTAGGAAGTGTCTTGGATCATCCTACTAGGTATTTCTTATGATACCATTTGCCATGTAATGGCCATTGTCATTTCGTGAACATAGTCATTTGACCACTCAGGTCTCATGTAATACCATTATTCAATTCCTATCACTTCATGTTCTATTTACCATAGGGGTTACTTCTTTAACCACTAACATTCCCCTCCAATAAAAAAATCCAATGTCGTTTTACCTAAATAAAAAAACATTGAGAAATATCCCATGAAGTCAACCATATAGTTCACTACTCCCTATTGAGAATGACTAACAACATAGTAAAAATATGGTAGGTTCTTGAAACAAATGGTTCACCTATTGGCATGGCGAATAACATTTATCCATTTTATGTCTCAGTTTAAATGGGAGTTATAATCAATGAGGCCCAATGATAATTGTATTTATAATTTTCATGTGTTGTATTCATTTCCATTTTTTATTTGGTAACATCTCTTTGGGGGATGAAGTCAATATTTTATATGAAATTCTCATCATTATTGTATGTAGTTAATTTTTTTTATTACATTATTTTCTTGTCGTTTATTTATTTATTTTTTCAAATTATACATATTCATGGGTATTATCTACCCATTATATATATTAGTCCTTCACTCAGACTTGTTCAGGGATGGGGAATTAAAAAATTATAATATATCATAGTCCTATTTTATGATTTTGGTTAATGTAAGATATGTTTCCTAGGGATATGTCAAGGTATCTGATGGATACCAAACATGTTCATTGAGAACACATGTTCTACTAGAAACTTTAGGTTAGCAACATATTCGAATTTTATTATCTATTTTTGTTGTTATTATTTGATGATATCAATGTGGATTATGAACATTTATTTAGAGGTTTATGATTTTTATTTAAAATATATCATTTTGGTAAGACACATATGCTTTTATCATATCTCTTTGGAAACAGTTCATATACATGAATTATGATAGATACATTGAAATCACATGAAATACATTTCATATCATATGTTTCTGAAGAGAGTTTTATGATTCTTATTGTGTAAAAAATAACACATATATTTCTTTTTCATATAACTCCATTGAGTAATTATACTCAATTGTTATTCATGTAATTAGTTTCGATATTAGTTTTTTTTGATCCTATGAATAGGGTTCCATGATAATGGAAATGATGAAACTTCATCAAATGATACATTGAGACTATATATGAGCCATTTATTATTCTTTCCAACTCAGTAATGACTTGATGTGTGTAGTAATTCACTAAAAGATATTTGATGATATGAATGAGTTTCTATGGGGATTTGGAATCCTTTAGTGGTTTGTGTAATGATATGTGAAATAATTTCTTGTTGGTATCATTAATGGGTTTTCAACCCATGATTGATTCAGTGTCTAACCTAGTGGATTAGATACACCACAACTACTATGGTGGTATCATTGTTAGGCACACATAGTTCAGATATGATGAATGTGTTGTGCATGGTTGGGTGGTGATCCATGGAATATAAGATTCATTGGGTTATTAGTAGAGATTGACTTTTGTTTGTGTAATAGTCAACATGATAAGAATGTGAGAAAATTATAAAAGGTACATGGATAACAAGAGTGGTGATGGGTTTTGGGATCAGTTTTAATTTGGATGTGCATCCATTTGGTTTGGTTGAGACTAGGTTGGATAGAAGGGAATAAATTGTGAGATGTTTATTGGAGGTTCAGTCTTCTCTACTGGAGACTAGTGTTTGTGTGGCCTTTCAGTTTGGGGTTTTAGTTTGTGATTGACGGTGTGTGTGTGTGTCTGTGCATGATGAAAATATCTTGTTGGTTATTATATTTGTGAATGGGATATATGTTGGTCCATTTAGAATGGTTAAAGTTATGGAATATCCTGATTAGTGATGGTGGTGGTGCTGAGGTGGTTTAAATTTTGATTCACACTCAGGGTGAGGTGACCAGTTTGTTTGAGGGTACATATATGGTCATAGAGGCCGAAGTCATTTATTTTTGATAGTTAAGATATATACCTTTGAGGAGAGGGGAGATTTTAGAGATGGAACAATGTACCATGGTGTGATTGATCATATCATGTTATCTGAAATGAGTTATCATGAGGGTGGATCAAGACGAGTGATGAACATGGTGTGTTGGAACCCATTTACAAAGAGTGAAAATAGAGTGATATAGGGGAAATAGTATTGTTTGGAGACAACTAAAATATTATTTTCAGATGAAAAACCATTATTGGGTGAGTTCAATTATGTTATAAATAATTTTTCATTGAATTGTGAATGGGATGTGGTTTTCTTGGGAGTTTTTTCTTATGTGTGACCTAGATGGGAATTACCCTTTGTTGTTTGTGGTTGAGAATGGTGGATGGTCCATGAATTTCCAAAAGTTGATTATTCAATGATGATAATGATGCTATATGGTCAGTAGTAAGATATCAGTTGAACGTTTGGGGACCTTGTGTTGAAAGGCTCATTGAGACGATACCGGTTGAGGATGGTCGAGATGGAATTGGGCTTTTGGTGTTTGGGAAATCTTTATTATGGTGGGTTCCTTGAAAAATAACATCTTTAGAGTGTTTTTATAGTATTTTTCGGACTTGGTATATTGGAATTAGGCTAGGTTGGTATTTTTTTCCTTGAGATTGAGTTAGATCAGTTTCCACTAATGCTTGATATTTGAGCTTCGATGTTGGAGGGGGTTGTTGGTGGTTTGGCCCTTTAAATACAATATGATTTAGTTTCGATATTTTGTGATATTTTTTGGAAACTAATATTGTGTCTTTTGGTGTATTATGTCATTATTGGTCTTGGGTTTTTAAATGTGTCATCATATGTGGCTGAGTTTTTTGGAAAAGTCAGTTGAAGGACAAAGTGTAATTTTTGAGTGTTTTTTTGATGTAGTGAGAATACAGTAGTGGATATTTTGACTTTTACAATGGAAAGTTTTTGACAAATTACCCTAAAAAAATGGCATTTGTTAAGGGAGTCTATCACAAATGAATCATCGCAAATACTAGCATCAAAAAAATGGTATTTGCGAAGCACCACACCAAAAAAAATTATTGTAATGGGTAAGAAGCCCTTTGAAAAGGTTTTTTGTTTTTCATAAAATAGGGCATTTGCGTTGGTCTACCACAATTAATTTAATTTTAAATAGATATTTTATCGGTCACACATACTTATATTTTAAAAAATATAACCCAAAAAATAATATAACTAAAATAATTAACGAATATAAAAAAATTAAAATAATTTTAAATACATAAAAAAATTAAATATAATTTAACATATAAACACATATTTAAAACTAATAGAAAATAATAAAAAGGTAAAAAATTTCATACAAATGAAAAAATAAAAAGTATTAAAAAATATAATTATTTACAAAATTAACAAGTAACAATAATTCTATAAAAAATATATATCATTAAAGGTATTTGAATTTTTTTCACATCACTAAAAAGTACATATAATTTAATATATTGATACATATATAAAATATGATATGTATATAAAAAATTAGAATAATTAAAAAAGTAAAAATCGTTTAAAAATTAATTAATTTACAAATAATTCCAAAAATTACAAAAAAAAAATAATATATATGAAAATTCAAAATTCATTATAATTATTTTAAAATAAAATAAAACAATAAAAAAATTTAAATTTAATAAAATAGAAAGGAAATAATTTAGAATAATTATACATATTTATAAATATTACAAATAATAACAAATAAAAAGCAATTAATAAAATTAGATATAACTGAATATTTTAAAAACATTCGAAAAATTTCAATATTTAGAAATAAATAAAAACATTAAAAAAATTAAACCCTTAAAAAAATATAAAAATCCCAAAAAAATAAAAAAAAATAACATAGATTACAAATATAATTTTTTTTAATAATTAAAAAAATAAAAAAGTTAAATAATATTAAAAAAAAATATTATAATTTAATATAATATATAATCATATATTATAAATTCCTATGAAGGATTATATCAATAGATTTCTAATTTTCAGGTCATAACAATAACAAATTTGAGGGTTAACATTGTCCAAATAAAAATAAAATTGGTTAATATAGGGTTTGAACACCCATACAAATGTCAAATAAGGAATATATATATATATATACACATATATACGCACAAACCAAAGTACATTTATCAAATAGGGAATAAGAAGTTTTCTTCATTCCTAAATGGTAAATAAAGCATGAAAATCAGATAAAATTATACCTAGGGTTTTCCAGAAATTAATCCTGTAATAAAATGAATAAAAACCAAAAATATTAAGAACATATATAGAAGAAATTTATACCATAGAGAAATGGATATATATCAATAAAAAATCTATTTCAATGAAGTTCCTTTGAGTGGCATGAACCCAAAAATAAATAATGTGTTATAAATTGTATAAAAGCCGAAAATAATAAAAAAATACTAAAAAACGAATTGAAATAAATTATGGTGACTCAATTACCATTCAAAATGGATTAATAAATTGAATAAATTCCTAAATAATAGACTGTTAATGATAACCAAATAAAATAAAAAACATAATTGTTTCATAATTAAATCATGTAATAAAATAAATGGTCCCAAAATTTTAAAAAAAGCTTCATGAGGAATTCACACCAAAGATATTTGAACCAAGACCTATTAAAAGTCAGTGGAATGGAGTGTGACAATGATGAATGGATAAGGTTGAACCATGGTGGTACTATGTTATAGATTAGTATGAGATGGAGAAATAAGGGAGGAAACAGAATAAAGGTTCATATAGGTTGAATGAGATAATTTATTATGATGAATTATTTGAAATGGTATTATTTTGGTCACAAATACTTATTTAATAAAAAGTATTTAATAGGGTAATTAATTAACATTTACTAGAAATCCCATTCAATGATAATTTATGACATATTTAGGAGTCCATTACAATGGTGGTCAATACTATGTTTGGCAAAATGTAGCTGGAAAACGTACCAAAATATTTGTTGTAGAGAAATTATTCATTCCAAAATAATGATGATTCCAAAATAAATTATATTTTTATTGAACGTATTTCACCCCTAGAGACAAATTTAGATGATTCAATTTCCCATCATAAATAATTGAATTTCTAGTATTTTTAGAACTATTTTGGGAATGTAAAGTGTGATATAATAGGGGTGGTTTCAGGACTATACAAGAAACTAATGTATCCATGCATGGTGTCGATATAAAATAGAAAAATTAATTTGGAATTTGAGAAATTCATGAGGTGATTAATTAAAATTTGGATGAATGAGGACGGTTAGAAGATATTAGGTGATGGTTTATACACTTCTCTTTTTAGGAGGATTTTGGTTAGAGTGAATTACAACCCATTTCATTACACGATGGGAATTTAGTTGGGAAATTAAATTTTCAATTTTATGAATGTGTTTTCATGAGAACAGGTGTTTGGGTTAGAGGTATGAATGTTTTGACGTCTTAGAAAATAATTCAGGGTCTAGATCAAGCCTGGATGGTAGAGGGGTGCCCAGGTGATTAATGAAGGAGAATGAGATATATAGGGACCCACAATTGAACATTAAAAAATATTGAGTTTTATGTCAAAAAATCCATTCTCTTATATTTGAGAACCATTTTAGTTCTATAGTTTTTGTTAATTAGGTCATATATCATAAATAATAAACTATTAGTTTCAATTTGAAAACATTTTCTATGTATCATAGTTTCCCATTATAAATTATATATAAAAATGAAAAATGATTTTGTGTAATGGAAAACATTCATGACTTTTAATGTGAAATATTTGATTCCTATAAACATCCTTAGACCCTATGAATTTTTTTTAAAACTAGTATGAGTTCAAAATTCACATTATGGTACATAAAAAAAATAAATTATCCTTGTAAAAAACTAGAAAACCCATGAAGTATTTTACCATTAAACATTGTTCTTTAATCCACGTAAATTAATAATTTTCATATGAAAACCACAAAAAATAATAAAATAAAATCATTAATCCCTAGAAATAAAATGTTCAATAAAAGTAAAACATATAGTATCACATTTATTACAAATTTTAATCCCATTTCATAAGTATCAAGGGAAAAGACAAATTCATAAAAGAAACCCTTCAATAACTCCCTCCTTTTTTCATATTAATACAAGAAACATAACCCAAAGAATTTAATCTCTATTTGGGTGAACCCATCTTATAATCATTTTCGGGTCCTCCCTATGCTATCTGGTTATAACCATCATATAATTTTTATCACATGCACAAATTCCTATTATAATTCTAATGTTCCATATCGTGAATAAACTAGTTTTTTATTTCAATTGTTCACAATAAATCATTATTAAAATATTTTAGACTCATATGAAAATACATTTTGAATATCAAATTAGAATTTTCAGTTAAAAACCTTTTTCAATGCCAATATAAATAATCATCTAATTAAATGAAAAAAAATTTGATTCAATTATAAATAACGGTTATTTTTTATTAATACATGAACTATTGTAAGGTAATAACAATATAAAATTATTTAAATCGAAATATGCAAACTCATTAATTTCATATAAATTAAAATAAGACATTACATTATTTCATTTACAAATGAAACCAAACATTTCATTCATAAATTCCTTATTTTAGAAAAGCGAATGCAAAAAAATATGTCATAAAATTCACATTTACATATAATTACATTCATAAACTATTTTTATAAATCTTGAAATAGAAGAGAAAGAGTTTCTTAAGAAACCATTAAAAGGTAATTTTATTTAAAATACACATTTGAAAAAATTTGAATTTGAATCCCTATTAAATAATAACATTGTAAAAGAATATTGTTGCATAACATCATAATATGCCTCATGGAAAGGAGATTGAGATGATATCTATTACCTTGAGTTAGGTTTTTCTTTATAATTCTTTATAATCATAAATGATAAACTAATGTAAAAATTTTACATTCATAATAACACTTTTGAAGGTTATTATTTATTTTATTTATTTTATTATTATTTTATGTACGATTAATTATCATAATTATATTTCAGTAATTTGTTTTGATGATATTTTCTTATATAAAAAAATAACATAGGTAGATTACAATGGTTAAAGTGGTTATTATTACATGATCCGAAATTGTAATAATGTAATAATTATTATGTCTATATATCAATTATATTTAAAAAACCAATAACGAATGATGGTTATGTAATAGGAATTACTTCATGATCATGGAGTACGTGGGTTATATGCATGCATGTATAGTGTTTCCATTAATCAATAGATATTATTAAAAGAAGGAATGTATTATTTTATATTTATAAAATGTTAATAATATCTATAATATCATATTATTTCCTTAAATATAATTATATATATTATCTATGTGACTTACTGATGAAAATGAGTTGGATCAGTTAGTCAAGACTGTAGTCCAAATGTACAACAAAATAACATTATCATTTTTCAATGTAGGAAAAAAATGATATATTATAATTTTAAAATTATTAATATATCCTGAATATAATAAGTATTTAATTTATATCATATATATTAATTAACATTATCCTTATTAATTTTTAGGTAAATCATTTGTGAGAAACGAATTATAATGCTTAGTGGGAATGTTTTCTATCGTACAGTCGAGGGATGATATCATATATTTAATGAAATGGTATGTAATACTGTATATATGATATCATAAATCCACATGTAAAAATATTATATATATATATATATATATATAATTTTATTTTAATACATCACTGTAAAATGTAGTGATATGTAAAAATGGATAACAAATGACATTGCTTCATGAGGAGGTAGTCTTTTGTATAGAAGAATTATGATTTTGGATCACATTTGATTGAAAATGTTATTATTTAAGATTATTATATAAAAATAATAACATTTAATTATATTTATGTATTTATTTTTGTATATTATTATAATTTATGTATTTTTGGTGGTGGTGAATTAGAAATAAAATAAAGACACTTGGTAAAGCATGTTGCATCATCCTCATAGAACATCCTTAGGTAAGTAAAACAAGTATTTATAGGATGGATTTATGATCAAAATAAGATATATATGTCATGGTGAGGAATATTAAGAAGTTATTTATTTATTTATTTTCTGATCCAAAGGGATTTTATAGTGCGAGGATGAGAGAATAGTGGGTGGCCTTTTGTGAGTGAGGTGACTTGTATGATTGTAAATTTCTAAAATAAAATGGTGTACCCAAATTTTTCTCATCATAAAAGGATCCAAAATGAATTATTATTACAACATAGACATTATAAGCTCGATATATGGCCATCCAATATATTTTTATCTACATTATATGTACATTTAGTCCATATCATTTTAGTTTAACCCCTGCTAAATTAGTTTTCACCATAACTATGATAATTAATATCAATAGTTTTCACTATACGTTATTGTCAAAAATTATATTAAAATATATAAAGAATTTAAATTATTTGGATTCAAAATAGGATATCCATTTTTAATTAATTAAATCAATATATTTGAAAATTTTAGATCAATATTAATACCACAAAAGTGATGAAAAAGTGAGTTTTCAAGAAATTTATTTCCCAAGAAGAAGATGTGGTTATATTAACTCAATGGTTGAAAGTAATAATTTCATAAGTAAATATTAATATATATAAATATATAATACGTAAATTAACATTAATAAACCCCTCATTAGTTATTTTTTTAAATAAATAAAAATGGGAACATTATCCACTTTAAAATAGTTTTCATAAATAAAACTATTTTTTAAACTGAATAAAAATATTATACCAAAATCCAATGGAAAGTTGATTAAAAATTAATTAAGGTGATTAAATATAAATAAATATAAATTATTTTAAATTAAATAATATTAAATAATATATTAATATTAAATTAATTAATATTTTAAAATGATACCACTTTTTACAAAAAAATGACTATCCAATAAAAAATATTATTATAAAAAAATCCCAAAATTTAACCAAAAGTGAATTTTGATATTCTGATTCAAAAATTGATATTAATTATTTGGAATAAAAATAACAATATTTATTAATTTTACATTAATGTAACACCTTATAATAGGATTATTAAATTAAAACTATTTCATTTTTTATTTAAAATAATGTACGTAGTATTTTTAATATAAATATAACTATATTAAAAATATGAATATGATTAATCATATATTTATCTAAACATTTACAATATTACCCCATTTTGTATATTTTTTCGAAAAATGTTATTCAAATATTATCCAAGTGGGGATATTTTACCCCCATACCATTTTTAGATTCTCATGTTGCTGCTTTGATCGTATGGTTTTTTTGAGCAACCCTAACATGTGAAATCACATTATTTAAAAAATGATATCTATGGTCAAGGATCTGATGAGTTTGATCCCCGTATGAAATATTTTCTTCTAATTGGAGTACATCATGACTTAAATCATGAGATGAATCAATTACATTTTTTTAATATTGAAACATTAAAATCATTGTATATCTGGGATAAACTCAAGAGAAAAGACACTAGGATTGAAACTAACCAATACATATATCAAATTTTTTATATTCCAATGAAACATATATATAGATTTCCTTTTTTTACCAAAATTCATAACTCTTTTATAAATATAAACAATAATAAATCTATAATCCACTACCTTTACTAAAATATCTTTCCTTCATCCATTTTTATAACTTTTATACCCACCCAGATTCGTCCTCATATGATGTTGTATCATCTGGACATTCTCAACTATATTCTCTACAAAAAATAGTCCCATAATACTTCTATCTCATATTTCAACCCAAAAATCGTGATTTCTATAGTGTTTCCTGAATAATTATTCAAAAGTTTCAATCTGTATACTAGAATGAAAATTATTATACTATGAAAAATCAACCAACGAATGATGTTAATTCAAGAATCCCCAATAATCCATTGAACAAGAATGAATGATATCTTCTATGTAACGAATATTCCAAATAGAAAAACATATTTTTGATAATGAAAAATTGTACTAAATTTAATCAATACCCAAAAAATATATGTTATTTTCCTAAAATTATATTTAAAACTGGTTTTATAGTATTATACAACAATGAGAGGAATAATATATAATATGTCTATGTCATTTAGATGTTATTGATAAATCTTATATAAATTAAAAGTATCCAGAATGGGAATAAAATGGGAATATTTATTTAATACATAAATAATAACCCAAATCAAATTTCAACCTTAGGAATTATTGGGTAATGCCACCTTGAAATTCGTGGACATATTTTCCCATTTTCAATCTAGCACTAGAGAATGTAAAATCATTACCTTAGATAATATTAAATCTTCATTGGCCTATTTAAAATTCCAAAATATTATGGTAAAGGATGAAATATCTCTTTTCATACCATCCCACCAACAATACAACTGATGGTCTTTTTATATCATACTACAAACCAAATTAATGAAATGTGGAGAAATATGAGATTTAAATAAAAACATTTTCTTCAACAGGGAAATTTGTGTAACACGTTATATTTTACTAAATGTGAAAACACCATATACATTAATATCAAACACATGAAACATACAATTCTTAATAGATTCTACATTTCCCTATAAATCATCATCCATTTTCTTATTGATTAATTTTTTATGACAATGTTGATTATACTGAAACTTGAAACGAAATAGATAATGTCCCTACATACAAAATGTAATGTCCCAAAATAAAAAAAAAATTACCAAAGGGTAATGTTATGAAAATTAAATGGTTAATATTGTGTTATCTCTTTGAATCAAATCATTTTAAACATTTTATTGTTTTCCTTTAATGGTCATTAATGTCGGCATAATGATCATTCATTATTTACACCCATATTCTTTATCACATGCTTAATTATATCTGATAGAATAAATACATAAAATTTTTCATATCAATCTATAATTCATAAATTAGCCAATATAAACGATGCCTCCAAATTTTTAAATAAAAAATAATATAAACAAATTAAAAGTCATGTTTATGTTAATTCAACTGATGAGGATTCAATGGATGTAAATTATATATAATCCCCGGATAATTATATATCAACAAACATCAAATTCATTTAAATTATGAATCATTATTGATAAAAAATCATCATTATTGGAAGGATGGGAAAAACTAGACCATTCAGCTATAATTATTTTAGATCCTAAGAATAATCATAACATTATTTTATCCAGATCAATTTAAATAATATTTGAGTTCCCATAGTTAATGGGCTGTGGAAATGAGAAAACAATTAAAAAACCACCAATGGTATCCCACTAATCTATTAAAATAAATAATCTCGGTAATATTTTTGGATTTTTTCCATTCTATCAAAAATATAGAATGATCAAAATTTATTCCATATTTAGTACTAATATATCAATTGAAACTAATTTATTGCAAGGAAAAACTATAGATACTGAATTTTCTATATAGTATTTTTGGTTTCATGTTTGGAAGGATTATCCATAGATGATTTTCCCATTCCTCCTAACTTTATAAATAAGAAAAAAATTAATCAATAAGGAAAAATACGTAACCAAGAACCTATGTATTAATATATCCAAAAGGCACATATATATATTAGGATCAATTGACAACCCAAATCACATAACATCAAAATCACAAATCCCCAATATAGTTCAAAATGTATTCACAAGAATGTTATTATGCTTCAACATTAGATGATGGTACCTGAACCTTAGTCTAGCCAATAAAAAATACTAAATTCACTATATATGATTAAATAAATTAACAATATAAGGAGAATTTTATTTTTTCTTAAAATTGATGTTTTTGAAGGCTCTATAGTCGATGAAAAGTCTAATTTAACCACCTATCATTAATAAAAATGATCACCCCATGTTTAAAGGCGAGTGAAAATGAATATTTTTTCAATAAACTCCATTATTTTTTTCCATTTAAAATTCACAACTATAGACAAATGATAATGGTGATTTGAAATATGTTGAGAATCATTAAATAATTCAATAGATAACTTGTCATCCTAATCAAGGATTGCAATCAGAAAATCATTAAGAAATACATCCATGTATTCAATCAATAAAAAAATAACTAATTAGATATATTTATATTTATAACAATATGATTTAGGTAATATTAAGTTTCATATATAATTATTCTCTTTAAATACTATTATGATATCAAATGCTTGAGTTCATTAGGAAAAAACATTCATAGCTGTAGAATATATCTTTTCCTTGTAAACTGAAATCCAATATAGACCAAAAATGATTTCAAACTGTAAAATGGCATGTTCAACAAGATTTATAGCATATTCTATCACAAAAAATACAATTAATATTTTTATAAATCATAGTTACTTGGATTTTTCTGCCCATTTTGTTCACCAATATGTATATCTTATTTTTATATTCTATTATAACTATTATACTATAAAATTATTTAGAAATAGAATAATTTAATGATAATGAATCAATGTGGGTATTGGAAAAATTAGAATAAAAATGTTTCATACATGTTCCAACTTCTTTTTGGGTTACAAAATTAACTATGCTAGTATCAAATTACTTTTATAAATAGTTATATTTTAAATCCTCATAATTTCCATCCTATGAAATTATTATAGTTACACAACTCATCGAAAAAAATGCTTCAATATTTGATGGTTATTGGTTACCCAATTCATTGATTTTTATGGAATATTATATTTTTATTCGTGATTTCATTGAATAAATGAACCATGTCTCAAACACTTTATATATCAAATAAAAGTTTCCTTGAAATTTCCTTCACACCACATAGAACATTTTATGTGCTTACATTCAATTTTATTAGATGGTTTATTATCCATTTCCAACCATATTTTCCTTTTTAAACTATTTTCTTGTTGTGGATAAAATATGTCAGTGAACTCCATTTTATTGTTTTGAGCACAAAAAACCCCTTTCTCATAACATTTAAATTATTTAACATCCGATTATCTTCAAAAACTGACTTTTTAACCTGATTAAATACACATTTTACTATCAGTGTCCCCAAAAAAAATTCATACTTAGAAAATGTAGAGAAGTTTTATTCATGTTAAGCTACAGAATCGTCATATTTTTTCAAGTAATTATAGAAGATTCTTCCCATCTACTTTCAAAAAAACTTGGAAAAATATTTCTCAATTAAAATATGAATAATTATTTTAAATTCCTTGTTATTAATGTCATCATTCTCTGTAGTATTCTTAACCAAAAAACATCATTGATCAACTATAAAATCTAAATAATTAAAGAAAAGGGATATAATTTTGACATTTGAACATCCCATAACATCAAATATATTCTCCATGTTCTTCATCTATCCATTCGATACCACATGGCTAGATTATTCTTCGAATGATATGGTATGTTATCTTATGAAATCTTAAATCACTAATTTGTTCTTATTTGAGAGATTTGGATACTCCTATGAATTGAAACTGTCATCATTAATATCATAATTTAATAGAGATGTCACTATAACAAACTACTGATGTATTATGTCTACCAAATTATTATATTGATTTTAATGGATATTTCACAGTCATTCCCTTTCCAATATTTATTCCTTATTTCCTTTATGGAAAACCATTCGAAATAAACATAATTTTGATGAATCAATATATAAATCTTTATATAATTCAGCAATTAATCATAACTATAATGAAAAATACACTATGTTTATTATGTTATGATTATCAAAAAATATATTTCAATCTCAAATTACTACTAATAAAAAAATTAGGTATCGAACATAAGTATTAAAAATTAATTAGTTTTATGTCAAAAATTTCATCTCCTATATTTGTTGATATTTTCTGGTTTAGTCTTTTATACAAATATTTTATAACTCAAAAATTAAAACCATAAATTAGAAAGTGGAATATTATTAACAGTATAAAATTTTCCATTATATAAAACCTTTAAAATTTATAATAATTCAATTTTCATCAAAAATAATCACAATGTTTAACATGACTTCTTTCTTTCCCTTTCACATTTTTAATCCCATTTATTTTTTTTAAATGTGATATTATCAGAAAAACTCATATTCCATGACATAAATGAAATAAAAAATGTTAGTCTAGTGGAAATATTAAATACACATGAAATTTTTCTCCTTTATTAATGTTAATTATTCCAAACAACAAACCATTTTCAAAAAAAATAACAATCTTTTTTCTCAATAAAAATCATTAAAACCCATATATTGAAAATATAATAACATTTTTGAAATAATAATGCAACAAATTGATAGAATATTTTTATATCTCGTAATTTGTACCTAGAGACTACTTAAATACATTAGAGAAACCCATTGGTAACACTATCATTATTTCATATAATGATTTTTAAAATTAACTAGTGCATTGGAGTAGTATCATGGCACACCCAAAGTATAAGGTATATCAGGAACACCAGGTGCTATTTGAATTCACCCATATTATAGGTTGATCAGGATTACCCATTTCTATTATATTTCCCATGATCCATATCTTGAATAATAAATATTTATTCTTTCAATTATCCATCAAAAAATCTTTTTAAATCTATGTTAAAATCATATGAAAATCACTTTTGGATATCAAAGAAACCTTTTCCTTTAAAACTTATCTTTCCATACCACAAAAATTCAATTAGAAATAATTTCCAACACCAAAATACCAATAAAATTAAAATTTCTGTTTTCTTTGAAAAATACAGAAAATAATTAAATGGAATAAAATCTTTCATCTATGGATACTTTGTCATGATATTTTATTATATATATATATATTAAAATAAAACATTCCTTTTATAATTTATAATGAATTTAAAATATTACATTCATGTATTCCTTAATGATGAAAAAATGAAACAAAAAAATATTAAAAAATATAAATTTCCAATTTTTATATAATAATATTCATCAAATATATTTATAAACAATTACAAGACATATATTGTGAGTTTTAAAGAAAATATTAAACGAATTTTTTTATTAAATGGAAAAATTGGAAACATTTCTATCATATGTCCCATAATATAATGAACTAAAAAAATCAAATATCATGATAATATATAAATTTGAGTTATAAATTATAAATTTGGTTGTATATAAAGCTTATAATAGAATACAGACGATTAACATCAAAATATGCCTCAATGAATGATGATTGGGACAAAATATTGTACCACGAGTCTGATTTGACATGCTCATTATTTATCTTCCTAAATAATAAATTTATATAAAATTTTTAAATTATAAATGACCCTTTTAATGTTTAATATTTATATTACTTTAGTGAATATTTTTTTATAATTTCATTTTCAAATATGTTAGGTTAAATTTTCTGATTATATATGACTTATATGATCTAAAATGAATTTGGAATATTTACTATGGTCACAGTTGTCATTATTTCAACATCTTTGAGAAAGAAATCATGAAATTATTATCCTATTTATACATAAATTATATTTTTTAAAATCAATATAGGATTATAGTTAAAAAATAAACTATTTTACAAACTTAGAGACAGTATGTCGTTTGTTGCATGAGTAATAATTCCAATTTTTAATTTTTATTTTAGAAAGAATAAATTTATTATTTTATCATTCTTGAATAGTAATAAAATCATAAAACCATATTATTTTCATTAAATAATCATATATATATATCATCCATGATAAATAGTGTTGAGAAACAGTCACATAACTCTATAGAGGTTTAGACAACACATTCAAATAATAGACAATAGTATTTTTCAATGTAAGAATGAAAATGATATATTATATTTTCCTAATGATAAATATTTCATGAATGTAATAATAATTTTATCTATATCAATATATACATTAATTTTATCTTTATAAACTTCTGTGGTTTATAAATATGGGTTTTCTAGGCCCAAGATTATCTGTACATTTAGATTACTATACCATGTTTACAATGAGTTATACATTATCAACAGGTAACATTTTACTATTTATATTTATTTTTCCTCTATTTAAATTGTTATTTACCTAAATTATTTGTTGTTTCAAAATGTTATAGAAGATCCAATGCTATAATTATAACCATAAGATACTATGACTATAATATTAATCATTTATCATATAGTCTATATACATCATATTTCCTATCCATTGTTCATATATAAATATCACGTGTGGAAGGATCATAAGAATTTGGACTCATTATCATGAAGTTTTAACATAGTGTTATCTAGTTTGTGGGATCATAATGCAAAATATTCATATAGGAAAACAACATGTCTCAGGTTTAATGGGATGTTCAAATCTAAAAACATGATTATAGGTCTCCTAACACGAGATCAATATCAATGTGTTTTATTTTATCTTGTACATCGATGTTGGGACATATTAAATTGATGTTGTCTCATGGTAAATTGTGTTCGGGGTGTCATTACTGGTATTGAATTGATCTAATTTTCTACAAATAATTTCTCTCATTCATATTGGGGAAGTGATAAATTTTTCCGTGTATATCATGATGGATATATATTCATAAATCATTTGAAAAAGTAGTCGAATGTTATTTATTCTGGTTAGGTCAATAAATAATAAAGCCGGTGAAATAAAAAAATTGTGTATCATTATATTTTTGATATCTCAAGACAATGATTATATTTAATAGTTTCTATTCATTGGATGGTTTTCATTTTTATGACTATTCCATATCATATTATGGGATATGATGGGTTTGTAGACTCCACTCTTGGTCTATGAATAGTATTCACTACTGTCAAGATTAAAACATGGAGTGGAACAAATAATAGTGTATTTAAATATAAATCCTATTTTGGGGAATATGTATATAGGACATGGTTTCCCCCATCTGATCTGAGAGGTTTCAAATTGTTAATGATAAATGGAAAATAAATTAATAAACTATTATTTGATTATAGAATAATTCGGTTGAAGTTATTTATTAAAAGTTTTCCCTTGGAATTTATGTTTACAAGAAAAATATAATATGAATAAATATTATTTTAATATTTTTGTTTCATTTAAAATTAGATGGAATCTCATGTTGACTTAATAAATATGGATGGTCATGAAATATATTTATTATTTATTACATGGAGGTTAAATAACATAAATCAAATTTATAGTTGAATTTGACCTTCATAATGTGTAATTTTTTATCTAGTGAGGATTTAATTAACTAGTGCTAGAGAACCCTATTATGGTTTTTGTGCGTCCAATAACATATGTGGTAGAAATAGAATCACTCAATAACTATTTATTCATTTGTAATCAGAGTTTCTATCACCTACAACATTCTATAGAGATAGTGTCTCACTCAGTGTGACTAATTATAGATCACATTCTTAGGATCATCAAGATGAGATATATTGGATTGTTATGACACAAAAGGATTCTTCTGTGCATCATGATAGCATTCAAAATTTGATTAATGGAGTGTTTGCAGATTCGTAGAGAATGTATGGAAAATCTTTTGGCCTTTGGCTTCATAAATTTAATGAAATGTTATCCAGTGACCTGATATAGTTGAATTCTCCCTCAAATCAAATATTGTACTACATTATTTACTTTTTCTGTTAAATACACATGAGATCCTACATCTCCTAATGGTTCTAGTATCTCTCAAGGGGACAAGATTCATTTCTCTCATGATGAGAATTTTTAAATCTCAGATCAACCAATTCCTACTACATTCCCTTGTACCATAAATTAATATCAGATAATATACATAAATTTTATGATCCAATAAATTTATTTTTAATTTTTTTAATTTATATGATTTAAATACAATTCTGAATGAACAAACCACACATCAAACCAATTTCGAGAAACCATATTATGAAAATCATTAATTCTAATACAGATCGAATGAAATTTGAAGGCTATAAACTTTCAATAACAAACATATATATATATATAATGTTATTTTACAAAAATCATGTTGGTTATGTTATTTTTTTGTTAATCCAAACATTGGCTAGAAATACAGTTCCTTCCTTGAGTGTAAATTATGGAAGGTTTATTTTTTACAGGTTTTTAGAAATCATAATTTTTAAAAACAATATAATTATTATAATATAATATTAATATAATTATTATGATCCATAAATATCAGAGATATTTTATTTGAATCCGATTTTAGTATTTAAGAAAAACATCATATCCCAATTCTAAGGGCTTATGGATGGAATGAATTTTATATAAACAAGACTATTGAGAAAAATAATTAAAGGAATCCAATCTGGAGGGACTTCCGATGCACATTGGACCCCCAATCGGATATCTAGTCAGTGTACCATCACCTCCTAGGCCATCCTCATAATCCTCCAAGAAGATGAAATCATTCATCTATAGAAGGTCCCAACCACTATAATCCCTATCACTATAATCCACAACCAAAATTCCCTAACCTTGCTCATTTTCCTTTGGTACTATGGTTTCCCTCCCATGAATCTTATTTTCCAAAATAATTGATAAAAATATCTTCATAGTGGAATTACCAATAACACAATCCTACATCGAGTCTAGATGTTTTCAACTTGAATGACACACAAAACTAAAATACAATACCTTATACTTTCAATACCACCATCTCCAATTCAACTAGAGCCTAATTTGGGGGGTTGGGTTCCCCTATCAGACTCTACTTACAGGATTTAATGATGTCCGTGATGTGGTCTATCTTCCTTGATGGATCATCCCCCATAGAACCACCAAGGGTTACAAAACCCCCAATCATTCTCCATGATACTTTCTAGATCTGTGCAACCAACTACATATATTGTCCATGCCTCCATTGCATCGTGTTATCCTCTTGGGTGGCCCTAGTACATTTAGGTCACCTATGGGACACCAAATGTTTTATGTGACATTCAAATCAAGAACCTGAAGGGTACATGAAATCCTTATATGGGTATTTGAATATATAAGAAGATCATACTAATGTTGAATGGGTCATAGAAGGTCTTCCTAGCACACAACACCCCTCCAAAAGAGATGTTCAGCATGGAAGGAGACTACGCAATATTGGTCATATCCGCTTTATCCCTTCATGTAGTTTTGGGGTATTAATAATTTCTTTCGTACTGAAAAATTAATATAATTAATATTTTATTCACAATAATAAAGAGTTTTTATTCGACAAATTTATTTTATTTTTTGAAGAATACATATATTAATATGCAGACCAAATGTAAAAAAGTTATATGAAATTAATTATTAAATTTAATTTTTTGAAACTACCTCATACCTAAATTTTTACGTTTAATTTTTTCACACATAATTTTTAACCATTGTCCCTTCATGAGTGGTGAAATTTTTTTTGACTAGGATATTTTATTTTATTATTTATTACTTCACTTAGAATCGAATAATAATTCATTATTTTTATAAATGATAAATGAATCCCAATTTTTTCAATACGTATATGTTCATGAACTTCCATAATTATTTGTATATAAATTTTCATTTATAAGACCCAAAAACTCCACATGATCACATTTTTATTTTTCAGTTGACATTAAATGTCACGAATCATGACATGTTGAGGAAAAATATAGACCAGAAGTGGATACACTTGACTTTCGATGATCAACATCATATGTCATGAATCGAATCAGTTATTATTACCATGGGTAATTTATAATCCATTATACTTAAATGGATAAAAAATATTTTATTCTAAAGACCATACAGTTAATATATTTCTTTTTTTATTTTGTACTATTTTATGTATGTTCATGATTACTATAAAACCCCATAAAAAATAATAAAATGCATAATGTATATGGATGTGATAAATGATTTTCTACTAATGTATTATGGTGAGTTATACAACATGCTTTTAACATATTAATAGAAATAGATTAAATTCATTAGAGTATATAAAACCCCTATAAGAATTATTATCTTTCTAATTCCTTTGATCATTTTATATATAACACAAATAGATGTTTAGGGTACCCGTCAACCAGTGACGAGGGTGCCTAAGATAACCACGATGTTCAAATGAAGGTGACACGTTGACATAACTAATGTTAGAAGTAAATAAGTAGACAATGATAGCCACTTCATATTCACTCATTGAGTAAATAAACATTTTAATATTAGAAACCGAGACTTCAATCAACATATCAAGGATTCTTAAGTGTATATAATCGGCCAACTTAGTTTATGACTTGGAACACTATGAGTAGTGTTTTGGCCATATTTTATTAACTATAAGGGAAGGATTCAGTGACCACTTCCATGAGAATATTTATGTGATAGATTATTCTAATACTATAATAGAGTTTTTATATAGTTTGATAAAATAGTATATGAAATTTAATGATTTAAATAATTGGTTATTTCTAGTATTTAATCAAGGTAAAATAAATAATCTACTATAATTTTTTATTGAAATGTTTCATGAAATATTCCAAGTACACCATGATAGTTAATAGAAAAATAACATGTGAAGATATGAATGGGATTTTTGAACAGATGTATAGGATCATTCAAAATATAATATATAAGAAATTCAAGGTGTTTTGGTCCCCAATATCGGTAGAGATACCTCACAATAAAGGGTGTAAAAATGAGTATTTGAGGCTCGTGCATGATATATACAATGGTTACTACATATTTATGTAAACAAAAGCTTGGGTCAATTTTGGATACAACATGAGTACATGGTTGATTTCACATGTAGTCTGATCTTATATAATCATGCAAGGGTAATATGAATCATGTTATGAATGAGTGTTGATTACACTGGAATTATGTAAATATGAAATGGGGGTCTTGATCTTTCAAAAAAATTAAATTATTATATAATTTTCACTAATACATATTAGAGTATTTTAGGACTAAAAAATGGATAGTAAATAGATAAAATGTTTCATTAACTATTCGGTACATATTTCAAAGATAAATAAAAACCTAATGAAATTATATGTATATATAGTGAACAAGTTGAAAAGAAAGGAGATTTGGAAAATTGGAAGTGTGAAATAAAAATAAACTTCAAAAAATCATTAAAATAATGGATGTTGGGTTTTACGATGTTATTTTATCTATATATCATGAAATAAAGTAATAGATGTTTAAAAGAAATGAACTAAATTGAAGAAGGAAATAATATATTTTTTTGGGTATATAATGATAATTTTTGTATTTTTTGAAATATCGGCCTTTTATTGAATACTATATTCCTATGACATATGTGTATTGAGGGACATTAATCATGTTTTATTGAAATGTTACAATATGAATGGTGTGTTCTCCATGTGAATGATAATGGATGGTTCTTATGTATGTGTTGAGAAATTTGTAACTTCTATTCCCAAACAGTAGAATGAATGATTTTTTCCTTCAAATTTGCCCATGTATTTTAACTGAATAAAATGTATATATTTCTCCATAGGAGTGGGTATGGACCTTAGTCAAGAATTATTTTCTCTAAATATATTTAGTGGTTCTCAAATATTGGATGAATTTTTGTTCATCTTGTAATATTATGTCTCACCGTCCTATAATATGACGATGGATCAATTATTTCAATGTTACTATGTTGTCGAAAATCCAATAGATGAATATTTCTGAGTTTATCACTGGCCTAATTGTGGTCCAGATAGGTGATGGTTTTCTAGATTTAGATTCTTATATCCAAAAACAAGAATGTACATTGAATGCTTCTATACAAATGTGTTGACTTCTTCACGACATGTGACAGAGGGTGGTGTTGGTGTATTAGTTCCTTGAAACCCATTGCTCAAAATTTCGAGGATGATATCATACATAGGGATTTTGGTATCTGAAATTCATCATACTCATGGAACTAATGGATCGATTACATATGAGGGTGGTGTTATGGGATGTATGGGACGGGAGTCTAGTGCAAGTTTAAATACGGATGTTTTTAATTTATTTAATTGTTTTAAAGGCTTGTAGAATGTGGAGTCACCATAGGTATATATTGAATGAGTTTTTATCTTTATTAATGGGGAATGAGAATATATTTTTTCCAATTTTTAGGATATTGAGATATTTTTTTCCCATATAATTGATGTTACATGGTAAGTCTCACAAGTTATTGTAGATTTTCATGATGTTCTGAATACAATTTTGTGTCTGTGATCCAAGAAACTTATTCAACATGAAACTCCAAGTAATATTCATCTCAAAAACTTATTATTTAAATTTAATAAAAAATGGTAAGTGTATGATGGTCCTGGTATATAGATAACATACATGAAAATATATAAAAGAATAAGTTCAAGTCAATAACATTTCGGGATATCAAACAAATCGAAACTGTGAAATACTCCCAACCAAAGTCAAAATATGAGTAGGAATCACTATGAGTTATGGTGATAGGGTTGTGATAGAGGAAGTGAAAAAAAGGAAATATATCCACTGTAAATTTTATATTTCAAAATTTATGGAAACAATACCTTTCAAAGAGTATTTAAAAATTCCAAAAAACAATCATCCAGATCTGCATGTAAGGAAATGAAAAGTGGGAGTAATATACGACTGTGGGAATCACCTATTGTAGAAGGTGATAGGAATATTTCAAGTATGTTGGGATAGAAATATTTATGTTAGGGAAATAAGGCTCCATAAGAAGAATTTTTGAGAATAACAAGGACCAAATGTGGTACAGAGCCTCAAACAGAATGGTAGTCAAAGTGGAAGGCACTTATAGGGAATGTTTCTATCCTTTTCAAAACTCTATAAAGGAAATGATATATTAATATTTAAATATAAAATATTAATAGGAGTGCTTAAATATTATACATGAGAGATTAATTAGAGGTGAAACTAATGAAGACAAAAAAAAATGCATCAAAAAACAGGACCACGTTTTAGAGTGAGGATTCAAAGATAAAAAGATCAATGTGCAGGAATATATTCTAGCCAGGGAAATGGTAGAAGATCATCTTAAAGATATTATTAATAATGAACCATATATGAAGGTTAGTAAATTTAACTGGCATATTTAAATAGTGGTTGGTTTTAATATTATTAGTCTATAAATTAACAATTTTCGGGGTTCCATCTGTGGTTAACTCCTTTGTTTTTTACTTGTTTTAGTTTACCAATTTTTCATCAAGTGTTATTTTGAACAGAAATATATATATTCATGTCATGTAAAAAATTATTTATTATTACCAAAAAAAGTTATCTCACATGTTTTTTTATAAAAATAGTAAATTATTACATTTTAGGAATGAATGTTTTTTCTGGAGAATAATAACCACTCAAAAGTTTAGTACTTATTGTATAATTGTTAATAATGGATGAATTTAAAAATTACGATTTATAAACCCATTTTAGCATGTTAATAATTTCACAAAATAAAATCAATATTTTTCAAGGATATATATAGCATGGTTTTAGAATCATTGGGTTTAAAGACAAAATTTATTGTGGAAATAATTACATACTCTTTTTTTGAAAAAATAAACAAGTAGAAATAAAAGTAACCGATAGAGCATACAAAACAAGATGAGCTAGAAGGATTGAATTATTACAAGGGTAATATAGTGGTAAAGATACTAAATTAGATTAATTGAAGTTTTTGTGAATGAATTTCAATTTGAGTAATATTATTTCCATGGTCATAAGAAGTTATTTCCATCAAGCTAGTGTCTGGAACAATATCATGACCCAACATTAATCAATCCCTATTATATAGTGTCATCAAATTTTAATATGAACATTACCTTATCTAAAATAAATAAAATATAATAATTTGGAGTATTGATGATGATTAATAAATGTTAACAATGAAAAATAAAATTTATCATATATAAATTCATAAATTAACATTTTCTTGCACACCTTGGAGACATGATTTATGTAAAGGGGAATAAATTTTAATAATCAATAATTTTAGAGACATCATTTTTTTGAGACCTGATTTTAAAATGATTACATTATTACAAAACCATATAAGATATATAATTAAAAATTAATATCATATGATTTATATTGTAATTTAAACCAATTATTTCATAGGAGAATTTGTTTATATAAGAAAATTTTGTTGAGAAAATAAAGAAATTGCGTTAAGAAAATGTAAATTCTCATCTAACAAAAATATTCTAAATGATCACAATGATATTTCTAAATTCCCAATTATAGAAAATATATAATCAAATTATATACTATATTTCTATAAAAAGGTACACATCTGTACTTGAGACAATTAGAGAAATATTGAATTGGGATTAGTCAATTCTAAAAATTCCTAGGTATTTCACATAATAATAGTCTCTACAAGATGTTAGGATGATGAATTTTCAAAGAGACACATACTCTGTAGGAGGGTTATAACATAGTAATGATTTTATATTCAACATGACCTATGATAAATAATAAATTAAGGATAATAATTACTAAATTAATGAAATATGTGGAAAATATTTATTATTGAAAAATCAATTAAAATATAATAATGGATTCCTCATATCATAGAAAAGGGTCTTATTAATTTTTAATTTTTTTTTTGTATTTGAGGTGAAATGATATAGGGATAGTACACACATTTTACAAATGAGGATCGATTGGTCATAAAAATAATCATCAATAAATCTATTGTAATTTTTTCATGTCATATCAACTTTTTTTGATCATTTTGTTGATAAATGGATGTCATGACCACCAATCATGGAAGTTGTCTCTTTGATTCAACTAAAATGGAATGGTGACATTATATAATTCCAATTTGGGAAACATATTATTGAAATTTAGTTTATGTTTAATGTGGGAAATAATATCATAGAATATTCATTTGGAATAAATGTTTTCCATATATCTAGAAGTGGTTAGTCATAGTTTTATGCACTTCCTTGCAAAATATGTTAGATAATAAATGAAAAAGAAATTTCTTATAGTTAGTTAGGATTAAAATAAAATTTTCTCTCTAGAGATTGACTTAATGATGCATCCTACTATCTATAGAATAAGATCTAATAAGGTGTGTCTAATGCTTTCTTAGAAAAATAAAAAATTTAAAAAAAATTGAAAATAAATATTATAATATAGGTTTGTTAAATTCAAGAGACTATCATTACCAATGCCACATTGAATAAATATCTCTATAAAGACATGCACTGGATATAAGTGGAGATTAATGTACTAAGTTGAATTCAATATAATTCTATGATTGAAAAAAAATGTATTAAATTATGTTTATAGAAAATTATATTTACATTAAATATATTATTATTGGAAAATACCAGTTACATCGAAGAGAAATATATGGGACGACGTTAGATCTAAAAAATTTCACATAATGATGTATAATGGATATTTACTCAATATGTTATGAGGGAGGGGTAATAGTTTTATTGGGATTAAAACTATTCTTACTTGGATTTTTGAGATATAATATAAAATTTACGATCGGTTTTTGAGTCAGATAATCTCATATAAAATAATTGAAGCTATACCAACAAATAACGAGTACATTGTGGATTCTGATGCAGATAAAGAAGCATTTCATAATATAAGATGAATTTTTCTAGCTCCTAGAGTTACAACAAGTAAATATAATTTTATAAAATGATAATATCTGATTATTATAATACTAGTACTATACGTGATTTATGATTTATATCGTAGAAAAAAGTGTACATACTCAATGTTAATAACCCTTTAGGATTTTGAATTTAGGTGGAAATTTAATAGATAAATGAATAGACATGTTGTGGAATCATAGAAGGATTATGTCTAAAGTCATAACTCAGAAAAATCAAGATCTTATATTGTGAGAGATAGAAAAAATGGATATAAATTTTGCAATAGTTCAGGTGGGAGTGTTGCGAAATTTTTTTCCCTGGACCCACCATTATTATTACTTTTAGATTACAATTCAATGTATACTGTGAGTTATTCCAACTGAAAATAATACATTCTAGTGTTTATATTTTTTATTCCAATTTATAACTTGTTGTTTTTATAGATTTTGTGGTTTATCACAAGGTTCTAGGAGTTCATAGGATATAAAGAGAAACATGAGATAATTTGACGTGAAACATAAATATATGTCTTATCCTCCATATAAATAATAGTTTCTAGACATTGTTAATGTTTGACTATCTAGGGATGGGGGATCATAAGCATTGAGACTTATTCTCCTGAAGTTCAGAACTAGTTATTCCAAATTAGTGAGTTCATGAGGACAAAACTTCTAATAGGAACACCACATATTGAGTGTGTCATTCAACATACAAATATATAAAAATGTGTATTGGACTCCAGAAATTAGATATTTTCCAATCTCTTCTATTTGATCATGTACTTTGATGGATGTAAAAAACATGCCTTTAAATTCATGGAGAGATATTTTTTTGAGTGATTCATTGGTGGTTTCAAGTTATCTTAGTGGTCAATCTAGAGTTTGTCCCTTCGGAGTCGAGGAAATGATATCCCATGTCTAGTTGATTAGGATGGTATTATTTCCATATATATTTTACCATGATAGTTGAATTTATGCTCATTCAAATAGATCTATGAATAATTAATTAATGAAGGATTATGACACAATTTTACATCCTGATTTATGATATATCGTGACCCAATGGGATTATATTATACAGTTCATGCTCATATGAAGCTTGTATTTGATACTTATATTCCATATCCGTTCAGTGGACTTGGTGGGTGTATAGACACCGCTCAATGTCTATAAATAATATTAAATATTTTCAATGTTATGTCCAACATGGTTACACATAATATCATATTCATGAATCATCTTTATTATTATGAATAGATATATATGACATTAAGAGAACTGCTTCTAGATCTGGGAGTTATCCAAGTACCAACAATCATAAAATTTTAAATAAATTCAATATTATTGGATCCTCAATTAATTTTGCTGAATTTATTTATTAATATTATTCATGAGGTATTTAAAGAATATAATAAAAATACTATAGAAATTAATATTATATATATATTAAATGTATATTAAATATTATCAAGAATTATGAGTTAAGTATATCATATAGTTTTTATATTGTATATATTAAAGAGGTATTAAAGTATAAATTATGTTAATGACACGGTTAGCACTTCATAATGTAACATTATTAAGTATTTATGGGCCATTAATTTTTAGTGGTCAGGAACCCTATTTGGGTATTTGAGCCTCCAAATATATATATTGAAGAGAGATATGCAATCATTAAATATTCATTAATTTAGAATGGTATATTATCATTAACACTGTATTCAATAGATATAATGTGTCTTCCTGAGATACTGATCAATGAATTCCTTTGACAAATCAATGGGACGAGTTTGAGGTGATCCCCATGATAGTGAATGATTCATTGAAGCTTCATTCTTACACCATCATTTATACTCATTGTGAGTGTGTAAATTATAGGGTCATGTCTTGATTGTCTTTATTGTATCATCTTTAGATACATTATGAAAAGATCACTCATGACTTATTTTATTTGAATGCGCACCTAAATAAAATAGTTACCCACTTATTTATTTTTGGAACATATTAAATTCTTGTGTGTTCTTCAAAACATTACCAGGAATCATATCACTTGATAACACCTATTTCATCAAACATGTGATTAATATATTTAATTCGTCGGTCCACCAAACTCTAATATGACCCTAATATCCTCACCATGTATGTAATAATTTAAAACTAACAATATTTATTTGTGATGAATTATTATACCATACCCATGAGAAGTGTTATCATACGCCCAACAGAATAGAATTTAAAATAGTATAAAGGATATAAGGAATAAACAATTATAAGTATAATAAATTCCCACATACACATGCATATATATATAAATATATATTAAATTAAACCTTTTAATAATCATCGAGAGGTGACCACAGATAATGAATGACAGCAGGACATGTGGTGGCAGTTTGTACTCAACACAAATAATGTTGTTCTATCCCATTAGATGGAAGTAAAAAATAGATTTTGGTCATTCCACTAACATAGTAAAATTGATGCATATGTTATATTTTTAATTATATAATAATAATAGAATAATATTTAATGTAGTTTCAAGGGTAAATAAAACAATGATTCTCAGTAAATCATGACCCCTCTTCATTAGAAAACCTCCTTAGATAAGCACAAAAACCCTTCATAAGATGGAATTTTGATCAAAATTAGGGTAATAAGTCATATATATAGAGGTTTGGGTGGTATTTTATTATGTATTGTCTGAGAAAATAGGCATTTGGGGTAAAAGGATGAGAGGGGATGAATATACATTTATATTTTATTTGAGTGGTACACTTATAAATTTTGAATATTAAAATCTGTACCAGTGTTTTTCACATGTCAGAGGGTTCAAAAATATTTCATTATCAAACCTTAAATAAGATATGTTTGATTTATTTGTGTATGACATATTTTTTCCTTATTTTCAATTAATTTTAATGGTTATCTATTTAGTATAACCTCTTAGTATATATGTTTTCACCATAAATGTGATATTTAATTTTTTATTTTTCATTGTTAATTACAGAAATAAATATGATGAACATATCATAGGATATATATTAGTCTGATTCAATATATGGATTAAATTTTATAATATTCATTTCAATTAGGATTAAAATTTTAATTTAAATTTAATCTCTCGAATGCAATAATAAAATTAGATATTATAAGTTTATTTTGTTAGAAAAATATGATTCTATATTAACTGAATGATCAAAAAATAATATTTTTATAAATATAAGTTTTTATTTATCAATATTTAATCCATAAATTGAATTTAAATCCCTACAAATTTATTATTTTTTGAATAATTTAAAAATGATAATCATTATTCACTTCAAATGACTATTTTTAAATATGATGTTTTTAAAAAATATAAACCCAAAAATAATGTTGATTAAAGACTAATTAAGTGGATTAAATATAAAAAAACTAATACTTAAGTGACAGAAAACAATTATAAAAGCATAATGGTAATTTTAAATTTCTTACATTATTGAAAATAATTTTTTTTTCAAAAAATGTTATTGTTTACTATTTATAGAAAACTAAATAATTTATGAAAATTCAAAAAAAAAATATGTATGTTCTCAAATGATGGATTAAAAAAGAAATTAATTTTTCCAAATTAGTATTCTATATGTTTTAAAATAATATTTTATGTAAAACCTTATAACAAAGTTTTTAACTAATCTATTTACATTATTATTCTTATAAATCTAAATATTTCTGAAATTAATATAACTATATTAATAAAAACTAAATTGAATAATTAAATAATTACATATGTTTTATTTGGGGGTTTTTGGAGGAATTATGAAGTTTTATTGAAACCACCTACTATCTTATGCGTTTGATAGAAATACATGGTTCTTCCTACATGCACCGGCTAATATGTGGCTTAGTACCTAGTATCTTCTAGAGATAGTTGATTACTTATGAAACCCAACTAATAGTTAGTAGCTACTCGATTTTATTATTTAATTAGGGGTTCATGAATGTTTTTATAGTTTGGTTTTCTTCGGATTCTCTTCTTGATGGGGTATTAGGAATGCCCATTCTAGGATGAATATTCCCCCATTTTCTCTCCTTAGATTTTCATTTGAGAATAAATGTTTTTTGGAATTTTGAGAAGATATTTCAGCATAATAACATATAGTTAACTTTAATTTTACACCCCCTCCCTTAAATTCCCTTTTATTTCCTTCTGTTTTGTTTATTTAATGAGGGTCAATTCCACTAGATCATTATATAATCAATCACAAGTGTTGGGTATTTTTCTGTACTCATGATGATGCCTTCCTGAGATGTTATCTACACACCATCAGCTGTAGATTTAGTTTAGGTATGAATTTTTATGAATTTAATTAGGAAATTAAATTTAATATATTCAAATTTATGATTTAATTTGTGTTGGGTGATGGATATTACTCTATGAATGTTGTAAAGGGTTTGCGGTAGGGCTTCCATTAGAGGATGTTCATGTGTTTAGCATGATAATGATTTATTGTAAGTAAATCATAAATTATTACCAATTATTAAATTTAAATACTTAATTTTATTTAATTGTAATTAGGTATTTTCCTTTTCTTATATGATATATTATTGGGATCGTGGACAGTTCGTTTTTGTATTTGATGAGTTTTGAGGAGGGAAAAGAGTGCATGGTGAGTTCTTTGATGAGGATTTATGGAACCTGAAAAGGTTATAAATCTAGTATGTAGGTATGTTATCCCATTTATATAAATTATAAAGAATTTATTTAATTATAGGATTATTCCTATATAAATTGATAGGTATGATAATAGGTCATACGTGTCACTTCAGTCGTTATGTTAGTCAAAAAAGTCACTTGGGCCTCTTATGATGATAACATGTTCTCTTATACAAATGGATGATTTGGGGTAACATGGTGAATTGTGATCCATCTAATATGGGTCTCATTAAATATTAAATGATACCTTCAGATGGTCCTGATGTCCGTGTTGAGATATAGAGGTCATTGGATTTGTTATAGAGAGTTAATTTGTTGGAATGGGTGTGTTGGGGACAGATTATGATGTGTGAGACTGGAATACATCTCATGGGTTGTGGGAACCCCATAGTCTAGCTAGAGGTGAGTATTTTTGTACATGGGTACTGGTATAATGTTTTGATAACATAAAATTAGGATTCCAATAGATTTATCACTTAATGAATAATGATGGTCCATGGGTAACGTGACCTAGAGTGTCTCAGAAATATAGGGAGTTCAGACTATGCCTTGGGGTATGGGATGGAGTTATACATTAGTTAGTTATGTCACTATTGGGTGACATATTACAGGTGTTATTTATGATTATAGATGATGATAGTACTTGAAGAAAAAGTTGACATCATGAAGGGTAAGATGTGGTGTGTTGGGGTATAAGAGGCTCTTCAAGGGGATATGAATTGATATACTGAGCAAGAAATATATTTAATAGGTTTCATCCATTTTTTTGTCATTAAAAAAATATCCTTTAGAATCCATTAGTTGGGATTCTTTATATGTCCTTCCTTCAATATATTTGGATTTTTTGTGGTACTAATGGTCCTCCTAGGTGTTTGTAGTTCTGTGTTAGTGTTATAGTCATTATATCCTTATATGATTCAATTGGTGAATTATTTTGACCATATTTTTCAAGTATTAGGCCATGGATCATGGTATAAAGCCTTATTGTGGTTTCATAGCCTCTATATTGTATATGTTTACAAGAAAGTGGGATATACCTCCCTATTTTCTACGGTAATTGTTCAGAGGATGATTATTCCCAAATTTGTAATTACTTTTTTGATGACCTTTCTATATGTTGAATGTGTTGGTGTGTAACCATTGGACTATTCTATATGACTTATGTGATGATGACTATAATGGGAGTTTGGTCATAAAATAAAGGATGACATATGGACCACCCTACAGTGATATGTTATGGGTCATAGATTTCGGAAATTTCTCATACCCATTGTTTTTGGTTATTTGGTTATGGTATTGGGTACGTCACTACGCATAGTCAATGGGTATGGTTCAGGCATCAGCATGACTATACAAGGTGATGGGGGATTATGTAATGTTAGTTATTTAGGATTTGTAATGTTCTTTGTTGTATGGATTATTTTTGATTTAATGGTAGGCATGTGTACTTAATTATATGTCATGGTGGCCAAGTTATCACATGAAGAATCAGTGAGGATGTCTATTGAATTTATTTTTGTCATGAATTTACACTCATATGAAAGTGTGTGCCATGGGATCTTGGTGATAACCTAATAATATTATGCTCACACCCTATATTCGAATCTAAATGAATATTTAGACATTATATCTACACTTAATTTCATGACAGTTGACATATAGATGATCAGGTTATGGAATATTGATGTTTTCTGTTGTAAGTGTTTGGGAGCCTGATGATGCTTATAGTTCTGGATTCTTTGTGTTTTTTTTGGAATTTATTTTTTTATTTGTGGTCGTCCTTGTGTTGGATTAGTTTTATTTTTTATGACCACACCATTATTATTGTTTATGGTTTGTTGGATTAATATTTATACTATTATGTGCATTATATTTGGATATTTCCACTTTTAATATCATTTTTCATGAGAATTGTATCCCTATTGTATGTTTTGGACTTTTCCACTTTCAGTAACCTATGGATTATGGGGGTGAAATCTTGATACCACATATCAATCTAGATCGGATAAGTTATAGGTTAGGGAGTTACAAAGAACTTTAATAAAATGTCCTTTTTAAATATTTATTTCCATTCTACTCTCTAATTATCTGAATAATTTACATTATTTCAAACAATAATTTCGTATGAATTGATGATATTAAGTAATAAAATATTGATTTATTGATTATACATTATATTTTATAATTCAAATTGTTGTGATCATGTTTTTATCTCTCTCCATTATTGACTTGATGAAATTTTTCCCCTTCATGTCCATATATTCAGTATCATTGTAGAATTTAGTATCTTTTATACTTATTTGATATTTTCTTTAAAAAATATCATTTTATTATAAAATACGTGTTGACGAAATATTATTAATATTTTAATTTCATTTTCATGAGAAAAATTGATTTCCCATATTCATGATATTACAAAGAAAATAATGGATTACAAAATAACTTTTATTGTATTATATTGTTTATTTAATATATACCAATTTAATTACTAATATTTATGTGATATATTGTGCATAATAATTGATATCCCCTTGATACATTGACAAAACCCATTATACAATCCAATTGACATACCTTATTCGTTTATTATTCTATGTATTCCATCAAAAATAAAGGGTGTGTCTTGGAAAATCCTTGAGGGTATGATCTATATTTTCATACAAGAAGGTCTTCAAGGAAAGATCATGAATTTTTTGAACTGTAAATTCACTTTAGTGAGAATTATGTTATCATTACACAGGTGTTTACATTTATTCATTCATATATTCAATGATTTATTTATTTAGTAAATTTAATAGTTATTAATTATTTTATCTTACATATTATTATGCCAGATTTACTCACGATCACTTATTTTTTATGGTTTCCCATTCCATGAATCTGAGCATTTCATTCATTATATTTTCCATTACCTAATATTTGATGAATCTATTTTGGAATGATCCTCAAGGATATAATAATTTTTTCATGCTATGTTTTATTTTTCGATTTTAATATTAAAATAACATATGTCTCATGTCTACTAAGAAATAAAACTTATAAATCATTTATATTGTGATCCTTTAATCAAGTATCATTGAAAAAAAAGTTATCACATGAACATGGTTACAAGAGTTAGGTAATTGGATTGCATATCATGTGACTTAAATTATTCTACTAGAATGGTGTTTTTCTTTATTAACTCATTTAACTCAAGATATATATAGTGTCACCCATGAAAAATAAAAAACGAATCCTACATAGAGGAACATGAATATAGTGGATAATTTCAGAATACATAAATAATCATATATTGATGGATCCTGATACTGGGAGGTTTTTAATGCATCAATAACATCATTACAGATTATATTGAATGTTTTATGATGTATAAAACCTTATAAGTTAATTCATGATTTTTTTTTCATTTTTATGGTGAATAAAATTGTTGGTGATATCTAATTACAAATACTAAATAAATTTATTATATTGAATACATTTAGTTGTCAATATCTATGTGAACATCCCAACCCTAGTTTCCTAGATCTGATGTCATTCTTCTAAACATTAGCATAATAAACAAGGAAGTAACATCCCAAAGGACTGAATAGTTTTGTTGTTTGGGAAACCAGATAAAATCATAAATTTTAAATTACAAAACATACTGATATAAAATATATAAATTCAATTTTAAATATCCATAACTCAAAGATTATCCCTTCAAATCATTCATAATATTCATCTCTGCATTCTAGGGAAAATTAATTCATAAAAAATGGGTGAGATATGAATCTCAGTAATGGTGTGTTTAATAAATTAAGAAAATATAGTCAATATTTCATGGTGAATGACATAAAAGACATGTCATTAGAGCATAAACTAGGGCATAATATAAAACTAAAAAAACTAAATAAATAATTCTATAAAAATAATTATATGAGAATGAAGAATAACCAAGTATATTATACTAGTCAAATATTCACATGGATTATAAATTACTAATATAAAAAATGAGGGAATTCATAATTAGAAACATTTAAAATATACCATTGAGGCATAATATGATAAATATAAAAATGAATTATTATGGCCCCATCCAATACCATATATGAAAATGGGAAATGCCTCAGCCAAGCCTATATATGTTTTTTATCATGATACTTACCGATTCATCAAGGGGTTATAGTCATCCCCACCTATCACATTATATGTCAAATAAATTCTTCATTTGTATGTAATTATACGAAAACAACATATATATATATATATATGATATTTAAATAACATCTCCCAATATATAACTATAATAACTAACCATTCTATATTTTATAGGGAATCATATCATGATAGTAAATCCATAAACAAATTGATCATAAACCATTTTAAAAAAAATACCATACTCGGTAATAATAAGTGATAAATCTCAAAAAATAATAAAATTCCTAAAAGATGTCAAAAATAGTAAAAATTACTATAATGAAAACATAGAGAAATTCTTAATAGAAATTACCCTTTTACAATCCAAAGTGGAGTTCTTTTGGAAAATTCATTTTTATTTTCCATAATTTATAATATAAATCAAAAAAAATAAATAATATATTATTTCATGAAACATTTAGTGATATTAAAAAAATAATGGTGTCTTAAAATATAATATTTATGGTACATGAATATGGGTATTAAATCAAGATTTTATATTTAATTAGGGTTGCATATCATGATGAATTGAGATGGGGTCCTTGTAAACCATGTAATTCCCAAAAAATATAGACGAACTGATATGGATACATGTGTTTGGAATTTCAAAATATAAATTAGTTAAAATATATTAAAATAATGAATAATAAAAATTCTGTATTGATGGAGTATAGATAACTCGAATGAATTTGGATGTTTAGGTAACAAGTCCTTACCTTAAGTCTGAAAGTATACTCCACTTATAATTAATTTCATGGATAATAAATTTAATTTCATTAAAAAAATATAGAAACATTTATTGATGAATATTTTTTATTATAGTATTATTATGTTCATATATGATCTTGGTAAAGAGTTATTGTTTTTAATTTCATATTTTGGGAGCATTCGTTTCCTTGGTTTTCAGGATCGATTTACTTGTACATCAGTATAATGGTTCATATAAAATGGGTACAATTCCATAAAATTATATTTATATTTCATTACTGAAAATCATGAATATTTAATGGTATTATATATTATTTATATTCATGATATAAGGCTAATTCATTATATATAACTTTAAAGATAATCATTTAGATCATTTTGGAAGGTTATCAATTGTCACAAAATATTTGTTTCCTATTAATTAATATGTGGTATATATAATAGTCCCATAATTATAAAAAAAATTATAATATGTATAGTAAAATATTTTTTATCTATAATGTGGTTTTTATGACTATCCTTGAAAATGGTGACGGAAAATGAAAACATTTCATCCTTGAAGGTGATAAAACAACACCTCACTAACAACAATTCAATTTTTACAATAAAATAGAGAGAAGAAGAGGATTGATGATGGATTATTCCATAATAATAATAAAATTATTGTATATGTAAGTTACAAGAGTTATTTTTTTATTTTTATGTGGGTATGTCGAGATATAATAAGAAATGAAAATAAGAGGAAAATTTATTAATGTAAAAAGAAAGAGGTTTTTACTTCTTGATTTTCTCCTCCTTGAGAAGTCCATTATGGAAAACGTTTTGGCGTTTTAGTGAGAACAAGAGAATCTCGATATTGCGGATGGTCTTGGTAATATCAATAGGTAAAAATTTGAAATTTCTAAAATCATAGAATTTTTTAGGAGTAGGGGTGGTGAGGTTGGTATTTATAGTAGAGGTGAACAATGTTTTTAAATAATTTATTCGTTACATTTTTATTTTGGATCAATTATGTGAATATATTGCGAATTATCAAACAATTTATGAGAATATATAGGGATATTTCATTATTATGGACATACATCATACATAAATCACCTATTACTCAATAATTCATTTATTTTACATTTATCTTAAATTATCATATTTTGTTAATCCCCAACAAATAAATTATTTTATAAAAATCCGAAAAAAATCACGTTAAACATTTTCCAATGTCAAAAAATTATTAAATGAACTCCATTTTATGAAAATAGTTTTTTAAATATGAAAAATTAAATTTTAAAATAAATTCATCATTTTCTTAATAAATAGATATCTTAAAATTATAAATGATTTTATAACACTTTAAAAAATGAACAATGGTATCATAAAATAATATAAAAATCGTCATACCATATAATAGTAGTATATGGATCTATTTTATCAAAATAAATTTTCTTTTAAATAATTATATTATTTATAAAATTGTAATTATATTTTTATGACTTACAAAAATTCAAACACTTAAATAATAATTTTTAAAATATTTATTTATATATACTATGATATAATTATATCATAATTTCGTTTATAAGCTTCCAATATTTTATATATACTTTAATTGGTGAGCTTACTATTCATTTTGTTGATTTACTATTTGGAAGGGTTATATTACTATTCCAAATGTTAGTATACTATTTTATAGGTATAGGTTCCTTAACATTTATAAATACCTCATATTACATTAATTATTATTTTATAATTTTAATAACTTGTTCTCTAATTGATTTTAAGTGATTTATACTCTATGAAATGGTCGAAAGAGGGAAAATTTCATTAATAGTTTTTTTTTGGACATTTTTTTCTTGCCCTCATACAAAAATTTCATTTTTGAAATATCTAGAATGACGCATCATAAAATCATTTGGGTAGTTATTCATCATAACATCCTTTGTTTCCCATGTCACCTAATTAAATTTATAATTTTTTCAAAGTACCTTTTCTAGTTGGGTCGTCCAATTCCACATCACATGTTCTTTTTTATCGTAATTCTAAATAGGCTCTTCATAGTAATGAAAATCAGGTTCCAATTATATTACATTGGGAATTAGTACATGTGTTGGGTATGGAATTTACTTCATTAAGAAATGATATGTGCAACATAATGTGGACTTTATGAATTCTAGTCAATAATGGAAAATTATAATCCACATATCCAACTATCTTCAGGATTTTAGAAGTTCTAATGTACCTTGGGAATAGTATCCCTTTCTTCATAAATCTTATGACACCCTTCCATGAAGATACTTTCAATAAAACAAGATCTCCCTCCTAACATTAATAATCCCTCCATCGATTATCATCATAGTTTAATTTTTTCTATCGATCTTATATGATGTATGTTTCAATATTATTAATTATTTTTTTTTGTTTCATCCACATGATTTGGGCTTACAATCTTCCTTTCCCCAACATCGTCCCAAAATATTGGTGTACAACATGTATTTCTATATAATGATTTATATTATTCCATTTGAATACTTAAATGGAAACTATTGTTGTAGTAATATTATACCAAATGACAAAAATTTTCCTATATTCCATTAATGTCAAGTGAGCATGATATCAACATACCTTATAATGATTGAATTGTCCATTTAGGTAGAACATATGTTTTAGGGTGATAATAATTTCTCAAATGATACTTAGTATCCAATACATTTTGAATGATTTCTAGAATTTATATATAAATATGGGATTCTGATCAGATAAAATTAAAAGATGATCTGCATGATGTAAAACAACATCATTAATATAGTTTCATGAAAGGTGATCCAATATAAAATATTCCTTTATAGATAGGATATGTTCGGATTTATTAATTCAAACAATAATTACCCATATTTAAACATTCTTTATTGGATTTTTTTGTAATCCAGTGGAAAAATCCAAAATCATTTCATCCCATTTTTTATGTAGGAATTAGTATAGGTTTTATGAATCCTATAAGATGTTTTCTTTTATCCTTCACCTATTTGAAGACTAAACCACCTGATACATAATCTTCAAGTTCTTCTTCATAGTTTCCCACTAGAAATGTTACATTATAAAACAACACATATTAGTGATACCATGGTGTATAGATAAATTTGAGCTATAGATATTATCCAATAATTTCCATATTATCTATTGTATTGAAGTAACACATATCCTCTTCCGAAATATTATAATTTAATACTTATAAACAATGTATGTGAAATTACAATCATTCACTTCCTTAGTTCACCTTTAATGATTCTCATCATCAGAATCAGAATATTGTTTCCTTCCAAATAATTAGGTTTTGAAAGAAAACATCAAAAGTAATAATATTTCACCTTCCTTGATAATTCCCATATCCACCTTTACTATATCCATGTACAGATGATTATTTTCAATCATCAATTTCATTATAACTCCAAGATCTTTTATGAAAATGGAATCTTCCTCCTTATTCACCAACCTAGTGTAGTATTTCATTGAACAACCATAATCCTTGAGTATTGATATCAATTTCCATTTCATCTTTTTGAGTTATTGCAGTGACAATAAATATTTGAAATACTTTTGATTTGTATTTATCTCAAATATAAATCCATTAAGATAGTGTATCAATATTTTTATTCAAGCTATTAGAGATACATACTCAATTTCATGAGTTGTATTGTTTAGTTCATGAGTTTTTCACATCCTCGATGCATACGAAATAAATCCACCATTCTACAAAATGACACAACCAAGTATTTTCTTTGACGAATCACTGTAAATAAAAATCCACCATTTTCTAATAGTTGAGTTGGGATTGGAGCATTCACTAATCTATTTTACAATTATTCACATTATTTTGTCCATACAATCATAACCATTTTGTGTGTATTATTGGTTAATGGGTTAACTATTCAGGATAAATTATGAATGAAATAATGATGGTAACATTATAAACCAATGAAACTACATACCTCATTTTTGTTCGTTTGTGTAGTCCACTCTAGAAGATACTTTTTCTAACCATGGCCATCTAAGATTTCAACCAATGTGATGATATGGAAAATAAAAGGAAATGATTGCATCTAAAATTCATAATTGTTAAACATCTCAATTAATTCATTTCATTTATGAGTCATCAAAATAATCCACAAGTGATTCTCATTGTATTCATAGATTTTTGAGTACACCAACATTTCTGCAATCAATACCACAACAATGTCATCAAGATATTCCTTGAAAACATTGTTTATTAGATACATGAATATAGAGTGTTCATTACTCAATCCAAATTGCATTACTATAAAAACATAATATCCATACCTCATAAGAATTGATTTCTTTGTAATATCATCATTCATTATACATAGTTGAAGGTATCTGGAACAATGTTCAATCATTAATAAATATTGATCTCGTTGAAGTTGATCAAATAAATCATCAGTATGAGGTAGAGGATATGTGTTCTTTATCATAACAACATTATTTTCTCTATAATAAATGATCAAATGAATATATCCATCTCTATGATAGAAAAATTGAAAAGTAGATTGCCATGGATAAATAGTACGGTGAATAAATCCTTGGTCCCTCAATTCGTCTAGTTGATTCTCCAGGACAACTAATTCCACAGTGTCCATTCTAGAGGGAGTCTTTGATAAAGGGATTGTACTAGAAACTAATCAACATATCACTCAACTTCATGATCTGTAGTATGTCTAGATAAATCCTCTGGAAATACATCAATATATGATTCAAAATAGTTACATATTGGTACAATCCTTTTTTTTATTTTCATTAAAATCATCTTTTTGGGTATGTGGGAACCATACAAAGTGAGCCATGCATATCTAAGGTCCACTTAAGCCACAACCCACAACCGTCTTATTCAAAATTAAATAATCATTCCTTCTAATTTAAAATGTTGAAATTAAAAAACCATCCATTTCACCCTCGAAATACGAGTTAACCCACTTTGAACCATGAACCACGAACCACCATCCACCACAAGGGAGCATTTTATGTCGCTGCCATCCATCAGTGTTATCACCATCGCCGACCTCACCACCGTAGAAGAAACGCCCCATCATCGACATCATCTAGACTTCCACAATAGTCACTATACCAACATCACACTAGTCGCTGGAAAAAACCAATATGACACCATCATCTTTTTCCTCATCTATTCGATACAGTTGTCACCGACTTCACTAAAAATCACCACCAGATCTAGAAAAAAATCCACATAATCACCGATCAAACAACCCAACGGAACACTAAAACCCATAAACAACACCATATGACTCCACTAAATCTCCTTCATGCTACAAGTGACCAAACCTAAATTGAAGCCGCCGACAGAATAGATACCACAAATAAGAACGAAAACCAAAAAATATGAAACAGAACTGGATATGAAACCCAAAAAAGGAAACATCACAACAGCCTATTCGTTTGACCTAACAACCTTGAGTAACCATAACACCAACTCCAACCTAGAGAGCAGCGATGGAACCCCTAGTCAGAGAAGGTTTGAGTATCCAGGACTAAAACAAAGCATCCAAAAGGATCGACACCAGTATTCTTATAAACCCACAGTCTACCACACCACAAATCCCAAATATATGACACTAACACCAACCCAAATCTGACCACGAGAGGCACAATGTAACTTGATGCTAGAGTAGGGTACGACTTCAAAGGACATCCACAACACGTACCTTCATTGGAAGAGAAAAAGCCACAGAGAAAGCCTGGAACGGCTAGTTTTAGAGAAGAGGACGAAGCTGAAAATGCATGGGAGAAGCCAGGAGTTGAGGGTGTGTCCGACAACAAAGGATAGAATCTGAGAAAAGGATAAAAAATTATAGAGTAGAGGATAAACTGAGCACAAAGAGAACTCTCCACATAGATTACTCTCCTATAAGTCCCAAAAAATAGTAACATATTCAATTTTAATATTTCATTCCACGTCCCTAGATGATGATTTATATTCCTCCCTTAGAATTTAATATAGAAGAGTTACTGAAGGGAGATCAATATAAGACTCAGATACTGAGGTTTCTACTCTATAGATAAGGGATTCTATATCTTCATCTCCAATCAAAATTTATTAATTTTTTAATATATTTTTTCATCTCATTTTGAAAAAAAATCTATACTAAGGATTATATCAAACCAATCATTAGATTGAAGATAAGGTTTGTAACTAAATCATGTTTATGTGTCATTAAAGGGGTTTGGTCGAACCAACTTTGTTGCAACGACACTTTCCTTAGATGTTTTGAATGACATCTTATTTTTTAAATCAAAAGGAAATATCTAATTTTAATTGGAATCAAAGAACATATTAATTAATATGATGATGCAAATCAACTAAATAATTGTTTAAGTTAGAGGTAATAATTAATTCACTTCCCACCACATCATTATAAATTTCAACATCATTACTTGTGATTGAATAATTGTGGCCTTACTCCAAGGGCCTTTTTCTAAGGCCAGATTCCATGAATCTTTATAAAATCATTAACATAGTGTCCCAAATACCTACAATTATATAATTTAACATTTATATCTTGTTTATTTCTCCTTATGTCATTAGCATGATGGTAATTCTATCCCCTCTTATAGAAAACTACTTTACCATTTAATAATACACTTGGTTGATCCCTTCCACATGTATTTCTTGTTGTAAAATTATCCTTTTATTCTTCCCTTTTACAATTATTTCCTTCACCACCCCATTCATATGTTTTATTCGATAAATGTCATGAGACATAGAGAATGATTTATATTTCATGATAAATCAAGATATTATATCTTCGTATGATGATTAGTTTTTGGAGACCATTTTCCTTTGGATTAATGGTTTTGAACCACCAATGAATTGATCATTCTTTCTCCTTGGATTTCATATGAGGTCTACAGAATTACATTCATACTTTTTAATATTGAAATTATATGTTTCATCGTTTTCATCATCTTTTTATTTTAGAACCAATAATTTGAACTCCATATCTGCTCGTTGTTCAAGAGGAAAATATTTTTCTCATAAAATTTCATTAAAATCCAAACATTCTATATTTAAAGTATTATCCTCTTCAATTGTTTTATGTATTAATTGACACTATTTAACTTCATCTTATTGTAGATGATAAACTTTCATTGAAACCTTCTTCATTCTCTTACATCTCGAAACAAAAAATATATTTTCTATGGAATGTATCCACCGCACCGCTATAAATGGGGTTGTAGTCCTACTGAATGATGTATGATGTTGTCACATAATGTGGTACAACAATTATCATCCACATTTTAGATCAGGATTCTCTATATGGGTGATGATATTCATCATATCCAAAGTTATCCATCCTAGTATATTTATAATTTTCTGAGCTCGAGTCACAACTCTAGTACCAAAATCATTATCATTCATTGGAGGGAAATCCATAAATGGGATACGAGTGTTGATATGGTTTCCATTCCCTCCCCTAGGAATTATTTAAAATTAATGTAACACACTAAATTAGGTAAATAATAATAATGTATAATTTCAAAATAGCAACACACTGAACTTAAAATTAATATTTATGGATAACTAATCTCATAATCATATACATGGTTTGTTTGGGGACACATTTACATAAAAAAAATTATAATGGATTATAAATAAAATGTGAATTATCAAAAGATTATCCCATAGGTGTGTAAGATTGTGTGTGTATGTAGTCTCATTTTCATGTACCAGGTAACTCCATTTTAGGCCACACATACCACATTGGAGTAATGACACCTATGTACATATGTTGTATAACCACATCCTCTTGTAGTATCCAGAAAATGATATATAGATAGGATGAATAAGATAATATCCATATTTCCAAAATTATGGGATTTTATTATATAGTCATCCTCAATGTATATATTAGGAATATATTCTTTAGTGTATGTTTTATAAATATTGTTTTCAAGGATTCTAATAATCATATTCTCATACCAATTTTAATGACCCTGACCCCTGTTTCCCAGAGTTAGTGCCTTACTTAACTATATTGGCATAGTAAACATGGAAGTTACATCATGAAGGACAGAATATATTAGTAGTTTTGTAAACTAGATACTAACATAAATATTAAATTTTAACAAGAATAGAATTATAATATTTAAATTACTTTGTAAACATCCATATCTCGTAGATTACCCTCAGATATCATTCATAATATTCATCTTCACATCTTGGGAAAAAATAAAACCTATGAAATGGATGGGATCTGATGCTCAGAAATGGTATGCAATAAAAAAATTTACAATGTAAATAATAAGGCTTGTTGAATGATTTAAAACACATGTTTTAGATCGTAATGTTTAGAATAATATGGAAAGAATAAAAGATGATAAATAATTCCATAAAAATAATCACATGAGAATGAAGATTAACTAGAAATATTATACTAGTAAAATATTAAAATGGGTTATGAATTATTAAATAATAACGATGTAATTCATTATTTAAATCAACTAAAATAAAGCACTCAATCCTTAGATAAGAAATATGAAAATAATTTGTTTTGGCATCATCCAATACCACATTTAAAAATGGGAAAGGCTTCAACAATGTCCATATCTATTTTTCCTCATAAGACACGCTTATACATTTAGGGGGTATAGAAGAACACAACCATTACCTACAAAATATAATGGATTTCTCATATTAATGGGGTTAAAATTTAACAACATATATATATAAAATGTTAAATAACATTCCCCAATCAGTTATCAAAATCACTAACCATTCTATGAAGAATTGGTAATGGAATCAAGATAGTAAACAGATAGTCAGACTGATCATACACCATTTAATAAAATATGGTAAGTGATAATTAGAAGATTTAAATTTCCATAAAGCATAAAATTCAATTGAGTTGTTGAAATAGATAAATATACCATAATAAAAACATGTAGGAATCCTAGAAAGAAATACCCCTTTAACATTACAATGAATAGTTCTTTTGGAAAGTCCATTTTATTTACCATAATTCTTTTTATAAAATGAGAAAAGAAAACAAATATTTTTTCAGGAAAAAATATTTATTTTTGAAAACTAATTTCCTCTTAAATGATATAATGGCTGGTACATGAAAATGTGTAATAAATCACAATATTTCCTGTAACCAGGCATGCTTATCAGGAAATATTTAGATTATGGCCTTGTCAAACATGTATTTACCACAAATTAATGATGAAATGATCTGTATACATGAGTTTAGAATGTGAGAATATAAATTAGATTAAATATATAATTGGAATAAATAATTTTCCTCATGTATACATTGAGAAATCATAATTCGAATTAAAATGGTTGTTCATGGAGAAAACCCCTCCTTTATGCCTGAATGCTTATTTCACTTCGACTTAACATCCTTGATAATAAAATAAAATTAATATATTAAATACTAAATAACCTTTTATAAATTAATTTTATTTATTTTAGTATTATTATGTTAATTTATTATATTTTTTATGAGTTATAATCTTTACTTTCATCATTTGAGAGAATTCATTTTCTTGGTTCTCAGGATCTATATTTTGTATATGATTATGAATGTTAATGTAAAATATTTATAATTAACAAAAATTAAAATTATACTTTATTTTTAGACATACAGAATGTTTAATGGACTTATATATTATTTTTTACATGATATGAGGATCATTTATATTATATAAATTTAATGATTATCGTTTGAATCATTTTGGATGTTTTTTGGTCGTAATGAAATTGTATTGTATTATCAATTAATATCATGTATATATACTTGAGATAGAATAATAAATACCATATAATATGTATAATAATTAATTTCTTAACCAGAAATTATGGTTTAATGACTATCCTTGAATATGGTGATTGAAAATTAAAACTTGTCACTCTTGATGGAGATAAAAAAACACCTCATGGAAGATGATTTCATATTTAAAATAAAAGAGAGAGAGATGAAGGGGAATGATGATGGATTATTCCATTATCATAATAAAATTATAGAATATTTAAGGTAATGGAGTATATTTCATTTCAAATTAGGTGAGGTGATGTATATAATCAGAAAACAAAATAACACGATAATAAATTAAAGAAAAATAGAAAGGTGTTTTTACCACTCAATTTTCTTCTTATTGAGAACCTACATAGGGAAAAGGTTTGGGTATTTTGATGAGAATGAGAGGTCATAATCATGGGTTAAGGGATTGGTAATAGGTTTGTGTATAAAATTTGCAGGTCTAGAATCTTGGAAGGTGTGATGTGAAGGGTTGGTGAGGGTTGGTATTTATAGTGGAGGAGAGGGGTGTTTTTGGAATATTTTATTCATTTATTTAGTACTTTTACTCATGAAAATGAATAGATTTATAATTATAACGAAAATTAATAAAATAATGAACTATCATTTGAGAATATCAGTATAAATCAGTGATACATCACCAATGACTCAATTATTTTTGTATTTAACAATTACAACAAATTAGAGTATTTTACTATTCAACATTAATTCAAGTATTTTTGAAAAAATTACCAAAATTCAAATTAAAAATTTTTCAATGTGTTGAACTCAAAAATGATATCCATTTCATGGATATATTTTTTATATAAGTGATAATTATATTTTATTTAAAATTATCATTTACTAGAAAAATATATTTTTTAAAATTGCAATTGATTTTATAACACTTTGAAAAATTAACTACAGTCTCATAAAATATTCTTAAAATAACAAGACAACAAAATTTTATAATATTAATATATTATATGGAATTAAATTTTCTTTTAAATAATTATATAAATTATAAAATTGTAATTAAATATTTTTGACCTACAAAAATACAAACTCTTAATTAATAATTTTTAAAATCATTATTTAATTATAAAATGATTTAATTATGTCATACAACCATTTATAAGATTTATATAATTTATTTATACTTTTGGAAGATATTTTATGATTAATTTGGTTGATTTACTTCAAATAAGGGCCATTTTACTCTTTTAAAAGGTAATGTTACTATTTCATCAGAATAGGTTCATTAATATTTAGAAATACATAGTTTTTATTTCAATTTTTATTTTTATGCTCTATTTTTTTCTATAATTGATTTAATGTGATTAATACTATGAGAGATAATCATAATAAGGGAAATATAATCGATTGAATTATGGGTTGTTAAAATTTAAGGATCATTTTATAGAAATTTTTTTCTTATAGTTCAATAACATCAAATTAAAATGAACTTTGTAGAGTTAAATCAAAAGGATGAAGGATAAATGGCCACTTATAAAGAATATTTTTCAATAAAATATAGGTATGAACTACTTTTTTTCAGGACCATAGTACAAATATTGTATGATTATAACTACAACTAAAAAAAATTAATTACAATTGGATTATATTGTATTTATGTTTTTCAATATATTTTCATTGTGTTGATAAATTTTTGGAGTTTTTCAAAATAAGTAACTTCTCAACAACATGGCTAAGAAGCATTCAAGGTGGAAAGTAGTGTGGAATTGCTTAACAATGTAATATTGTATTAGGCACCTCAAATGTTCCATATGTTGTATAATTTATTTTATATAATTTTTATATGATTTTAAATGTTTGGTTAATATGTTAAGATATGTTTTTTATCATGACTATAATGAAATAAATTTTGATTAGAATATTAGTGAAAACCAGATAATTTTATAGTAGTAAGTTGTTTTAATTACCCGGTGATGAGACTTTATTCTAACACATTTATGAATTTATTTACTCATGTTAGAATTAATCAATATATGAAATAGTAATGCATCAAAATATACTTTAAATTAATAACTATTGACGTGGGATACTCAAAAAAGCGTGGATTGGTAAATTAAATGAATATATAGGTTATTCCAATTCATTTTTTGACTTTAAATCTATACATTCTTTTATATCAGCGATGCCAGGAAATAAAATAGAAATTATATTTAAAGAAATGTAGTATAATTTCATGGTAAAAACATATGGTGTAAAATAAAATAAATCAAAATTTATAAAGACATGAATATTATAATATATTAATTTATACTTTCTATAAATTTTATTTTAATATTGTAGATCAACATGATATTCCTTGTATAGATTATCATTCAATTTATCTTTCACTTGATAATTATAAGAAATTAATTGTTCAAATTTATAATGTGATATTATTAAATAAATATTAGGATTTATTGTCTTATCATCTTCCTAGAGTTATTTATAAAATAAAGGTTGAATTTAATATTGATTTAGTTTCTTTTTCTAATTTTATTCAACAAGATTCTTATAGAATAATAACAATAAAAATCATGTAATTTCAAATTAAATGACATGATATTCATTATAAGGGTATCATCCACCAAATCAAAATCATCGTGCATTGATCCTATTATATTTTTCGAAAGGAGTATGGTTCCATGTGACATTTAATTGAACATAGGGCCCTCAACAACATAATTATTAGGAAAAGTATTTTTTTTCCCTTATATCAATGATTTTTTTACTATCTATATGGTGGTAATTATTTTTAAATGATTCATCTCTTCTATCAGTATCACTATTAGAATGTTGAGGATGAAGTTAATATAAGGACAGTGTTTCACACTATTTATGGACATTTTTAGTCTGTGGTTATTCATATTTTATTATTTAATTCACCCACTCTATTTACCTATTATATGAATCTAGTATTTCAAGTCTATTTTGATATATTTGAAGTAGTTTTAATTGATTATATTATTGATTATTAAAAAATGTAACGATAATGTAAGTGTTAAATTCATTTGAAAAAGGAATGTTGTGAATGTTTTTAGTAATTCAAGATTACAGTTTTTTATTCTCTATTATTATCATCTCATGTAATAAATTGTAGAGTTTTTATTTATAGCAGTTATTATATGAAAGGACATTGTTTTTCCTTAGTGTGTGGTGATTGGGTAATTTTACATGCTTCATATCAATTAAAATCCAAGGCCATAATTTCACTAGATATGATATTGAGCTTCTAATAGCTAATTTTCCTTTATATATTGTATGTAATCTTTTATATGGGTTTAAATGTGAATTATATGTAAACAATATAAGAATATAGAATATATATTCACTCAAAAAATTTTGAACATGAGGAAGATAAGATGATTGTAACTGAGAAATGATTCTAATTTCATTATTTACTTACTTATATGTTAAGAAAACAATGTATAAAATCAGATGATTCAAAATGATAATTTATTATTAACCATCTAAGCACTATAATAGGATATTTTGGTTAATTAATTTATGGTATGTCCTAGAAATTGCACAAACTATAAATCCATTACATTTTTATGGGATTCATTAAATTCATCTTTGTAAAATATAAGTATTCATTATTAAAAATAATATTGTGATTTCATGAAATGGTTGAATTGGTAATGAATGGTAATATTCCGGGATTTAACAATGAAAAATATGGGTTACGAGATTTGTAAATAGGTTGTGTGTGCCAAAAGATTCCTACTTGAATATAGAAATGTTATGTGATATTCATCTCTCTATGTTATTTATTTATCCTAGAATCACTATGAATGATATATTCCTTTGGTAATGTTTAATGTATTATGTAATGAATCATGATATTGATGAATTTCTAAAAAAATACAACTCAATATTTTTATTTTGACTAAAAAACCGAATGGAATGATTTATCATTTTCTAATTCCAAGATAAAAATTAATGATTATATCTATTTTTTTGGTGTGATGCCTGAAGAAATGTCGATGAAATTATGTGATTTTAGTAAATATTTATATTTTGACTAAATCTATTAATTTTCTTCATATTCAATACATAATGTCATTAAATAAAATTCCAATCTTGATCCCAATGACATGGTTAAATTTAATGGATTCCATATCTCTTTTGTATTAGATTTTTATAATAGAATTATGTCATAATAATAAAAAAGATATCAGATTTCATTAGAAACTTCATTGAATAGTAATAAAAAATTTAATCCTAAATATGATTGAGTGTATTAAAAAAATAATGATTTTAGAAGATATAATTTGGGATTTAACATTATCTTGCTAGCGATTTTGTTATCAAAATATTTCATTGGAAAAATTTTCACAGTGTAACAATTTTAAATCATTTATATAGATCGTTCATTTTGTAGTGATATATGGAAGGAGGTATTAAAATCAATCAAGTTAAGAGGAATTTAGTTAAACTTGGTTTTATATACTAGATTTTTTGGAATAAATATATCAGAATGTGACGATGATTTATCACTATATGTGGAACTCTTAGATTTGGTTTTATGTTTATGCATACAATCGATGTAATGATCTCAGATTTCATATAGGGGTTCATGTGTTTATAATTGTATTTCTTTGGAAATGTGATATGAATTAGCAAGAACGAAAAATGAATTTCATGGTATATTGGTCCATATCAAATTCTATAAAATGTGGGGTATTTTTTATTAAGATTTTTTTACCTATAATTTTATCTCAGGTATATGATGTTTTTCATTTTTTTAAGTAAATATGTACCTAATGAGCCTAAAATATTGATCCAAGATTTATTTTAGTGGCAGGAACATATTTCTTATCAGATAAGTAATTTTTATATTCTATATTTCATATTTTTGGACATTCGAAATTACGTGATTTGCTACGTTATTATTCTATGGAAGAATCCCTTGATCAAGGAAGCAATATGGTCACCACAAAAATCTATGAGGGATAAACACCCGCAATTATTTATTTATTGATTATGATAGTGAATATGACATTTATTTAATGGGGAATATTTTAAAAACATAAATAATCCAATAAATTAATATATCATACAAATTATATATATATATATATCAATATTTATCCATTCATTTGTATCATAATTTTTAAATTGACATTATATAATTTTTCGATTAAAAATAATTGTTTTATCTATGTATTTATTTATCCCATAAATTACATGGTTTGTATAAAAAGAATTTTTTTTAAATTTTATAAATTGAAAAATATAGAAAGTAATTAATTTTTGGATTCATCATATTAAATTTATCACTGGTGGAATTAATTCAATTTTTATGAAAATATAGAATTGTTGGAGAATAGTAGAAAACACTAATTTTTATTAAAACATTTATTTAATTTCTTGTGAACAAAATTTAAAATTATATTTTTAATTTAAAAAATATACTCCCATTCCACTAAAAATGATACAATTGAAGACATATTATTAAACATTATAGGTTATTTTTTTATAAAATATGTTATAATATTCAAAATGGAATTTTCCTTAGAACTATTTTCATTGTGGTTTTGATATTTATAATAATATTAATTTTTGTCATTTTGGGAAAGTCAGTATTTTATGTTTTATTAAATATTATGAATCAAAAGGATAAAATTTTTCTATAATATAAATATCATTCTTATTCATTATTAATAGTTACGCAGTTAAAATATTGTCAATATATAATGGATAAATGAGTTAATGACATGTTAGAATAAATATATAAGGTTTAAAATGTGATAATAAATGGAATAAATTTTATTTAGGAGTATATATTTACTATTCATCATCATAGATTAAAAATGTGTCTATTTGATTCCACTTTACTTTGATAATGACAATTAATGTATTTCAAAGTCATTGGTATTTATAAGTATGGAAATTCTCTCACTTATAAAAGTAGAACTCATATTATCACTCATTCAATGACAATGATACATTTATCTCAACCAATACCTACCCAATTATTTTAAAACCTCCCTACCACAACCTATATAATCTAGTCTCACTAAAAGTCCAATATATGAAGACATGGTTTTGGATTCATGGGGGGTTTCTAAAGTGGAGGTAAAATTTGAAATAGATTGTGTCATGTCTATCTCTTCTTATACCAGTATAAAATATTATTAACCATAATAATGTAATATAATAATTACCATCCATATGGATATATTTTATTTTATTGACATAAAATCCCATTATCATCTCACTTTCCATCATATGAGAAATGAAATATTTTCTCATATCTACATGTGTATTTCCACATATATGGAGCAATGGGTTTCATTTTCCATCATCGAAACATAAAGATGGATAAAATAATGGATCAAATAAACATAGATTATATTTTTTATATATTTATCATTATTTGAAGATATTATAATAAAAATATATTAATATCTCATCAATTTTAAAATGAAAATATTCCTCTTTCATACGTCAGGACTACTACTCTCACATTGCAATATGATACATTTTTCATTTATTTTATTACAAAGTTAGCTGTAAATTTGAAAAAAAATTAATTAATACAACACTTATAACATAAATATAGTTCTAAAAATGAGAAAATTATTTTACAATTTTTTTCTACATAGTATAAAAATTACACTATCATTTATGTGTACCTAAAGACAACTTTCCTCATGAAATAATGTGATTCATTTTTTTAGACCTCCTTACATGGATAGTATCCACTATATAATATAACAATAAATTTTATATTTATAAATTTTAAATTATTATATAAGTAAAGGAACCATATCCCCTTCGACCATGGGTAATAAACCAATATATTTTTTTGGTTGTAAACCAAACAATCCCAATACATACAACATGAACATAACCATTTTAGTAACAAAATAAAATATAGTAACTAAATAAATAAATTTAATAAATATAATGGAATAAACATAAAAATTTATTGTTAATAGTTTTAATAACTAATAGAATTTTAATATTAAAAATCAGGAGAATGTAACATGTTATACTGGGCTTAATGTAAGAGAGTTTTGTATAATAAAATATTATTTATCTTTTCCTTCATAGCCTTTTTAATCCATCTCTAGGATTATTTAAATGTATGATGAATTATATTAGTTTTGAATAAAAGGATGATATAGGACACAATAAAATATATTTGAGTTTATTTAAAATGGATTCAAGTAGAACCATTTTAATGTATCTTATATGTGTTCTTTGAAACATTTTGAAAAATGAAAAATGCATGTTTTTTCATTATATATGGATTTTCCATCATTTTAAACCGCCGTAATCATTGTTTTTATCAATATTATTAAACAATTGAACATGGTTTTTCAATGTATATGATATTATATATGTTCTGAAAGATTATACTTTTTAAAATTTATAGTGAAAAATATTATTTATTTTTTTTATTATAAAAATGATTAAAGAGTTTTCTTTATGGGATCAAGTGAATTACTATGGGGTTTTTTTATTAAGAAAAAAATTATATCAAAAAATAATTGGGAAAAAATAATTATGAATAATATTTTATGATGAATGAGTCTAATAAAGCTCATATAAAAAGGAGAGCCCAATATTACTCTCTAATGAATTCAGAATTTATTTAATCCTTAATGTAAAAAATGATCTATAATATAAGTTCTTTTACTCCTTTGGATTTATACAAAAAATTATTTGTTAAAACAATTGTTAAACATGAGTACAAATAATTTTTGAACATGATATCCTATGATAACAATATAATTATTTTAAATTTTTTTTAAATAAAAAACATTATATTACGAGGTACGGAAATTTTATGGACATCTAACAGAAAAAAGTTTATCTTTCAGGAAATTTTTTAATGTGTTCCCACATGACTCAACATCCATTCAGGATATTAATTTTTTTAATAATGTATTCTCATAATTTTAAATTGAGAAAATATTTATTTTGATATATGGAAATGGATCATTTATGAGATCAATTTTTTGTTTGAAAAAAGATAATAATTTTCTAGGTTTCCATTTTTTCACTAGACTAAAGGGGATCCATTATTTTATATACATTAATTATCTTTCAATGATCACCACAAATTCTCAAAACAATATTCCAATTTTCTTCAGATTTTTGGGAGAAATACAAATGGAATATTTTATGCATAAGGATAACTAATATAGAATAAAATCTGTCTTGGATGATACATGAATATAAATTTAAAAACCTATTTTTATAGATAAAAATGTTAACTCTAGGGAATTGTTTACTTTTTTATTTAATTGTTTTATGTAATTATCATAAAATAGAAACCCAAAATATCATGGTAAAATAAAAAATTGAAATCATTTCGTTTATCATAACATTAATGATTTCATATATTAACATTTCTTCAAATGTTTTAGTTTAATGTTTCATGTAACATAATATATTTAACAATTTATTATTTAAAGAAAAATAGAAATAAAAAATATCAATTAGATATATTTTTCCCACTTTAAATATTTGAAATTTTTCTTAAAATTTTTTCAAATAATGATTTAGCCATTATCTTATGTATATATATATATATATGATAAATAACATCTATGTTTCTACTAGGAAAAATTGAATTTACTAAATTATATTTTTCCAAAACCATCTGTGTATCATTTAAACCATCGTAATATGTTTCCAAAAGAAAACATGGATATCTTGTTGTTATTTTCAACACTGGAGATGACCTGGTAATCTAATTTTTTATTTGGATAAATTATTTTACAATTAAGATATATAATATGAAGAAAGATATTAACTTTATTTTTTTCATTCAATAAAAAAAATAATTCTCAATATTTATTTTGTGGTTTCTTCCTCCTCTACGACATCTCATAATATATATGATAAATAACTAGGTTGAATTTATTTTTAATAAATATCAAAAATTAGTATTTAAAAGATAAAATCATGTATAAAATGAATGAAAATGTATCCTTCATAGTCATAGTTATTTACTAAATCATATATGGTTAGGATAATTAGGATAATACTCAATATCAATAAACAACCCGGTGTGGAATTAAATCACTAATTAAAAAGACAAAAAAATTAAACATGTATTTCAATATTAGATATTTAATAATTAATAGAATCCTAAAACTCCTCAAAATAAGAATGACCAACTTCAGGACCTATACATCAAAAATATATAATTTTATATTCATTAAAAGACAACATTTTAACTAAAATTTTATAAATGCTCAATAATCAAAAAAATCTCATTTATATATTATAAACAATAAATTACTCAAAACCACTTATCTATTAAATAAAATAATCAATATAAAAACAATTGTATTCCCAAAAAAATTACTCATATATGTTTTTTTTCATTCATACTACTCAAGTTACATTAATAAAAAATTAATGAATCCCCCTATTTACCATTAGTCAAATACAAATTTGATAAAAATATATTCAATTCCTTAATAATAATGGATTATCTAAATAATTAGACAATTCATTAATCGAAGAGTTTAAAACATGATGTGTAGTTATTATCCTTTGTTTTTCACAAAGTGAATACTTATTAAATACTCATCTAAGATATTTTTGAATATTACCACTTTGTGCATCTAGAACAAGGCCTATGTCTACTTTTTTATATCTAGAGAGGATCATTATTTCAGGGAAAACATAGATTCATTAATTTATTAATGTTTAATTATGTTTAAAATATTTAAACATATAACTATAGTACTCATAGATATATTATAATTTTAATACTTAAAAAATAAAACTAAATAAAAATTTATATTTCCTCAATATGAAATCAAAAAATAGTAAATATTTTTCTCTTGGTTAACGATCTCCAAAAATACCATTATTCACATTATATTTCCATCCCAAAAAAACATAAAAAGTTATTCTATGAATTTAATCTTATGACCAAATTTAAATTTATTAACCCTTGATGGTACCTAAAACACATAAAATATCCTCATTATAGAATATAATAAGCTCTAAAGTTATATAAATCCATCTTTAATAACTATAATAATGACTATAATCATAACTCATTGATCCAATCCTAAAAAGAAAAACTTTTTATAAATCGTAATGTGTTATAATAAGAGTGAACCAATATAAAAAATATATATTCAAATCATCATATAAATGACTACCTCACCTAAAAACCTATGAAATTTGTAATATTTTTTACTTATAAAATTAGGGAAAATTTATATAGAATAACACATACCATTCTCACACAATTATAAATTTATTCTCTACATATAGATTTCATAATTCTAAAATAATTATTCCAAATATCCCATAAAATAATACTCAAATTGTACCATCCCATATATATCATATATAATGACACATTATTAATATTCATAGGCATTACATCACTTTTTGAAAAAAATAAATAATAATAATAATATATTCCCAAAGATTGTATTAGTCAATTTCCTTTGGAAACATGGAAACATGAACAGTAGTATAAAAGGGAGAAACATTATCTCTCGCTAGGATCATACTAACTTTTAACCTTCTTAGAGACATCATACATAATAAATATTTTTATATCCAGGGAAAGGAAACATAAAAATTGGTGATCTTAGATGTTATATATGGGTAAACAAGGGAAATATGTATGTGAAAACATGAGAATAAGAGTATGAGAACTCGAAAAAAACATTTTAAGATCATACTATACATAATAAAGTTCATTAAAATGAATCATGTCATAAATATTGATAGTTTGTATGACATGAATAATAAGGAAATAAATAATAGTCTATAAAATCCTATCTTATGAATGAAATAAGGTTTTTTGGAAAACACATGCACATATAATATGGTTTCTGTAGTAGCCATAGATTTATATGAATATTAATCTAAGTAGTATTAGTTCACTCCTAATACCATCTTTATAGTCATGGTTCACTCCCATGGTAATATTAGTAGCATGATTTCACTCCTCATACCATCTTGGTTTTCATGGTTCTATCTCATTTCCATCATAAAGTCAAGGCTCACTCCCAAGACCTATCTCTTGAGTAATAAATAATAACTCAATACATTGTATGGAGATATAGGTCTGATCGATCACATAATCAAATCATAGATACATGTTAATCAAAATCATAATCAGTTGTATCATAAATAATGAAATGAAATGGGTTTCATATAGATGAAATATTATCATAATATGTGAAAAAAGAAATAGGTTTCAAAATCATTTTAAGAAAATATAACATATGAAAATAAGTAGGTTTCATAACCATATAACTCGTCCAAAAAAGTGAGATACATAAACATCATGTCCTCAATTCGTAAACCATTCAAGGTAATAAAATTAATGAAACATTAAATTTTTTTTCTAGAAATGCTTTAGTAACACCAAATGATATCATATTATATGGGAAAAAATTTTGAATAATCTTTTAAAAACACTTTTGGGGTATGTTATCTCTTCTCCTTTGAATAATTTTTATTAAATCATAAAATATTTTCAAAATTATTATACATGATAAATATTATAAAAACATATAAATAATTATTTAAAATTATTTGGAAACCATTTATTTGAATATAACTTGTAAAAACATATTATTTTAAATTATCCTTTTAAACAGACAAAATAAGAAACAAATAAATAATGGTGGGTAAATCTATATTGGTCATATGAGGTAAAAATAACATTCGTTTTGCAAGGTAAAAATTCAATAAAACAAATTTTTTTTGAAAGATACAAGAACATTACTTCCAAATAACATGATAAAGATACAAAATGGAAACATTTTCTTTTACTGGACATATGATATTAGTATAAAATTCATGGAATCCCATTTTGGAATTCAGGGTTTTGAATGAACAATTATTTCTCAACAATGAGAGAAGTAAGATCATATTCACTAAAAAAATACTTAATTATCTTTAGTGAAAAAGATCATAAAATGGTAATAACACGTGAATAAATCCTGAATATCCAGAAGATATAAAAATTCATTATTTTCACATAACATGGATAAGGATATTTAATTGAGGAAAACAAGATCATAAACATTCTCAAAAATCGAATAGATTTTATTAATAAAGTATTATTATAAGGTCAAATTGAATCTTACTCCCATTGTGGAAAAATAAAATTATATGTAGATTTAAAATATCATGAAACTATGTAGATTTATTTTATATCATTTCATTGTAATTTATGCACCCCATATAAAATTTTGGTTTATAACGTTCCATTTGACTCAATGATAGAAAAGTGATAAAAAATTAAATTGTAGAATTGGTGAATTAGTAAACATAAACCCCATAAAAGAAAGATAATAAATAGTTTATGTGAATACCCATATATTTTTTTATAATAGTCATATAATACATTCATGGTCATTATATAACCACACAAAATAATTAGGCATTGAAAAAGGCATGTATCTCATGAAAATAAAGATTGAGTGAAATTCCCTAATGTAGTGTTTTCACACTCTTCATACTTGTACAAACGTACTATATAATAAATTAATGGTTATTATAAATACTTGGATAAAGATTATTTTTAAACCTAATTCCATATATTCTCTTATTGTAACCTTATATTACCCTCTTGTTAAAATTTTATCTTAACGTTTCACTTCGGGTAATATTCTCTAGGTTCTTGGCATGGGTCTTAATTTTTTATATCTTTGGGTCCATAAACATATATGATGATTTCAATAATTTAAACCATGATATATGTATGTACATATCATATATATTAAATAAATATTTATTATAATAATCTCTAGATTATAGAAGTATGAAATTGAATACACCTTTATAGGATATGGTACACCATAGGTACACATGAACATTATTTCTTTTTAATTATTGTATTAGAGGAAAATGAGTATATAAAATATTAATATGTATATAATTATTATAATATAATTATTATACCATATATTTTGTATAATTTCAGTATACCAATCCATAAAATATTCATTGTAGTGTTTGAACAAATCACATTGTTTTGAGGGGATGGTAGTCCACACCTGCTCAAACAATATTATCATATTTCCAAAAAATTAAAAGTATAAAAATATGTTTTGTACAATTATTGAATAAGATTAGTAAAATAATAAATATAATATATAACATATATTGAAAAATTATCATAATTTTCACCATGTGAGGTGGTAAATAGAAAAAATGAAATACAATCGTTTCGTAAGGAGGGAGTTCGCCGTAAACATAAACGCAATGTTCGTTACCCATTATATGAATGTGTGTTTACGTGTAGGATAAAACCATAATATGAAAACATCATTAAATATTTAAGATGATTTTTATATAAGCCCGAAATAATTTAAATTTGGGGGTGGGGAAATAAAATAAAATAAAAGATCTTGAGGATGGATGATACCACTTATTCAGGTGACTCCTTTCAGTTTTCACCAAAAGGATTCATTGGATGGATTTAATCATGAATAGAGGCATAATTGAGGAACGAATAAATGTTTAGGATATAATTTGGTATATCTTGGAAGAGAATAAGTGGAACGAGTGGTGTCTATATGTTTGAGGATGGAAGGAATTTTACAAGTGGTGGAGGAGTGTCATTTTCTAAACATGAAAAAGGGAAACCCAACCCATTGTTTATTATTTAATGTTGATCCAATAATCTACCCAATTAATTAAAAGGATACATAGGGTCTAAATAATATAATAAAATTTATTTTATACATGATTATAGGCCATTTTGGCCCTTATGGATATGGTTTAGTCCCATATTAATCTTAATTTTACATTAATCATTGTAATTAATTTTAATTATTTCACTATTATTTTATGTCAACAACAAAGCGGAACTTTTTAGAAAATTTAATTAATTTGTTTAAATATATGGAATTAATATTTCCTAATTTCAAAAAATGATGTATAAAAATTTATTTTTATTATATTATCATAGCTTGGATGACAAATTATATTTTTAATGAAAAAGCATTCCAAAATGTTCTAGGCAGTTTGAAAAAAATTTAATATGAAATAGATTTAAATTAGCTTAATTTTGAAATTGAATAAAATTTTATGTAATTATACAATTAAATAAATTAAAAATATTATTTATCCTTTTAAATATATTAGATGAAAAAGAAGTTTTGAGTTATATATCACAATTTTCACTGTTCATTAAAAAATGAAACATCATACAAAAATTTACAAAAAGCACCCAAACATAATTTTTAATTTTATAATTCAAAAATTATGTATACATTGACATTTAAATTTTTTACAATTTCATAAATTTATATTTAAAAAATGGTCCCCATTAAAAAGAGGTTAAATTAGCTTAATAAATATATAGATTTTTATGTGTAAAATTTGGTTTGTACATATCTTATGACTATAAAATTTATTTTATTAATATAAAAAATATTTGACTTATTATATAATTTATATATTAAATTAAAAATGCTTACTAATTTTATTTTTTTAATTTATTTAGATAAAATATATTTATGATCATAAACATAGTTTTCTATAACAATATCCCCATTATATTCAATTGGTTAATTGTAACTAATGAATTCATTTTATATTTGTGTAAAAAATATCATTTCATAATTTAAATAATGTTATTCATAATAAATATCTTAATTAAGTGGTTATTTCATAATGTATTAGACAGTGATATTATAACAATATATTTTTTTTTGTAAAACACGGTCTTGCGTGTTACAAAAGTCATCGATCAATGTCAGTATTGCGTATAACGTATGACAACCTTAGTATTACTAGTGTAGAAAGATAACCATTAAATTGAATGTAGTGAATGATAAACATGGAATTTAATTTAATTACATACATAATTATAACTTTGATATATAAATACTATTTTCATTATTCTGTGAAATAAATAATATCAAAAAGATTAAATTAAATTGAAAAAATATTTAACAAAATCTAGGGGTGTTAAATTATCCCCCTCATTACATAAATTTTTCCCTTGATATTACTATGGATTATAATGGTTTTATTAAATTAACATTCCATTCATAGAAACCCACCTCATAAAAATATCTAAAAAATTATCCTTAAAAATAATGATTGAAACATAACGGTTACATAAAATTACATAAAACTATGTTTCCACATAGGAGAATATGTTTGTGATGTGAAAACATGGACATGTAAGAGAAATATATCCATCATGTTCTAATAGATATTGAAAGAGAACAAGGTTTAGAAATTGTTATAAATCACAAATCTAAAAATCTGTGATGAACTAAGGTACTGTTTGATTAATTAGAAATAGAGGTACTCAGATTTTATTTTTTAAGAATTTTTCACCTACAGTTGAATATTTTCTATTAAAATATATATGTGTGTGATTTCAGGACAAAATCACCCCTTTTTTATTATATATCCACTTCACAAAATCCTCTAAAAAGTAAGGTCAATTTTACATGCATGAAGCAGTAATAGATCATGAGATCCATGATATTTCATCCCATCAGTCATTACTAATCATCAACATAATGTTTTTATAATAAGTTATCCAATATTTATATGTCCTAATGTGGTGAGATAATACATTATCCTAACCAACTTCATCCATATTTAATAAAATATTTACATACATTTTTATCCATTTGGAAAGATTAAATTCTATACCCTTAATAAGAAAGTCACAAAATCAGCTTTACATTGATCCCCCATATATCCAAAAGATTCTCTTGGTTGTCACCTTTCAAACATGTGAATAAAATTATCATATATTCTCTTCAATCATGGTAACAACCTAAATTACCATAAATACATATTATAAACACCAATGTCTCTGAATTTCAAATTATATTAGATATATTCCATAAATCCAAAAAACAAAATAAACTTGTTGAGAAAACTACTTTTTAAGAAGACCTTAATTATTTCCAAGGTAATATGTACTATATAATTAACTTAATCTTATACAAAATATATTTTTCAAAAAAAATTATCCTAAACTAAGTACCATTTTAATGTTTATCCTCTCATTATAAAAAATATCACCTTTTGATTAAATCACTTTTCATGTCTGTTGAAAACATTCAACATAATCTTTGAAAATACATAATAGAAATCATTAACTGATAAATCCACACATATTTCACCATTAATACTGCATAATTATTGAATCCAAATATATATAAACTTTTATAATTTCACTTTATCTATATGTTATCATAATTATACCACATGCGATTACATAAAACCTCTTTCATTTCACATTTCCTATATAGTCTCATCATTAGAAGTAATACAAACATTACACGTACCACCATAATGATTATATTTATTTAAATTCTATATATGATATTTATTTTCATAATTACCATTAATTAAACACTTAATGAATTTAAAAATTGATGATTTATTACTGGTGCCAATATTTTAGTCTATTTGGTTAGTATAACCCTTCATTTTTCCTTTGTGGTTACTTGCTTTGTGTCATTATTTTCCACAGTAAAAACACCATATTCTTCTTCTAAGACATTCACATAGGTCATTCTTTACATATTCATTACCCAAAGGAAATATAATCTTTATTTAACTATGGTTTCCATTACTTAAACTCTCAGCGTACCCGTTCTTTCTCTTCATTGGAAAGTTTATGATATATTTAAGGCAGACATTGTTGAGCATTTTCCTTGGAACTAATTAAGCATTATCACAAAAACATTAACTCTAGTGGTTACCCATATTTTAATTCTCATTTGTATATTGTAAATCACATTATACAATAATAAATATCTTTCAAATTTTATCCACTCTCCAAAAGTAGAAAATATTGAATAAGAAACTATTATCCCAGTGTGGAAGCCCAAAATCATGAAATGTTGCATATATGATGTCTAAATTATGAAACATTCCTTAATCGATGATGCCTTATATCTGTATTATGTTATTAATAAAAAAAATATATTTTAGTCCTAAATTATAGTTCCTGAATAGTTTGTGAATTCCCAAAGCATATCTCCTGAGAGTTTCAAACCAGTTGTACAGCAAGTCCCACTATCATGTACCTGATTACCCAGAGTCAAGCATGGGATATTTGTTGTAGTTGTTACCCATAGGTAAATTTTTTCTATATCCACATAATGTTTTAGTATGCAATCATGGATGTATATATATTCATTCACTCACTCTACCAATTACCATAATCACACTCCATTTTCAAGTACATCTCCTAATACATATACTTATCCTTATTCCATAGAGTTCTCACTTTGGTTTTCACATCATAGATTTAAAATTTCAACTAAAAATGGATATAATACCAAATATAATTACCCATTAATAACACGTATATAGACATTACATAAGTTTTGGGGAATCCATAAAACATTATAAAAATAGACACAAAAGACCATATTTTTCAAGTGACATTGGAAACTAGTAAACTTGAACATTGGTACATATGTAGGCTACAATATCTACCACCGGGTTCTACTTGACAACTAAAATCATAGAAATGTTATAAATAATAAATATATTTATATCCTAGGTAAGGAAACATAAAAATGGATGAGATCAGATACTCGTTAAGGGTAAAAAAGGGATAGATGTATGCATAATCATCAGTATAGAAGTTTGAGCACATGATGAAAACATATGATGACCATACCATTAATATCGAAGATAAAAAACTTTAATCATGACATACATCATGAAAATTTGTAATTCGTGAATAATTAGGAAATAAATAACATATTCCATGAAATCCTAATATATAAATAAAACATAGGTTTCTGAAAATCATATAATAATATAATATGAATACATTGTAGCCAAGGAATCACTTATAATTCCATCATAGTAGTATGGGTTCACTCCCCATACCAACATGATCATCCTGATCCACTCCCACTGAAATCTTAGTAGCACGAGTTCACACCTCATACCAACTCGGTAGTCATGGATCAATCCCATGGAAATCTTAGTAGCCAATGTTCACTCCCAATACCATATTATTATAACTCATGTGAAATAAATATTTACCCAATTCATTGGAGGTGGATATTGTTTCTAGATATTTCATATTTAAATTATACATACATGTTCAAGAAAATCAAAATCAATCATTTCATAACCCATGAAATGAAAAGGGATTTATTAAAATGAAATCATACCTTATCCTATGGAAAAAGAAACAGGTTTCATAATCATTTCATCAAAATATAACTTATGAAAATAATATAGTTTCATAAGCCTATAGACTGAGTAAATAATAGGTTTTTATAAGAATTATGTAATCAAAAAATCAACCATTTTGAGATAGAATATGAATGGAACCATTCGATAATTTTCCATAATGGAATGTGTAACACCAATAGATGTCATATTAGATGAAAAATATTTTTAAAAGATCTTTTAAAAATACATTTCAGAAGAACATTATCCTTTCTCATTTGTAAAATGATTCAGAAAACATAAATTTCTTTGAAAACCGCTTTCCTTGAAAAGTACATTGAAAATATATAATGAAATCATGAAAATAAATTGAAAAAAATTTATTTAATATTTTTTTTAAAATAATTTTCATACAAAATAACCAATTAAACATTAAAAGAAATATTCATATAAATAATGGTATGTAAATTCATACATGATCTATGTGGTAAAAATAACATTCTTTTTGTATGTTAAAAAGGATAGAAAAATGATTTCAATGGAAAGAGACAAGAATATAACTATGAAATCATTAGAAGGAAAAAAGGTAAAAAATATCTTTTAATGGTCATGTGAGATTAGTATAATATTCTTGGAATCTCATTTTCAAAATAATATTTTTGAATGAGTAGAGATATCCAACAAAAGATAGATGTAATGTCATATTTTCTTAAAAAAGGATACAAAATTTTCTTAAGTACCAAAGTGTAGAAAATCATACTAATAAAGGATAACATAATGACTATATAATATATTATAAAACTCATGAGTGTACTTGAAATATGTATCATAAGATTTCATTATTTAAAACATGATCATAAATAATATCGATAAGCATTGAAATTGTTTCAATAAACTCTAACAACGGGGTAACATTAAATCATACTATAGTTGATGGAAAATGAAATTACACGGAGAATTAATATATCATTAAAATAAGGATAATAATTGTATATCATATGAAATTTAGTTTATATACAACATATAAAAATATAGGTGTATAACATGATGTGTGTCTAAAAGAAGCAAAATTGAAACAAATTTCTTATACCGATTTGGAATCATTTGATACATAAACCCCATGATACAAATATCATAAAATGAATATTTAAATACCAATATATTTAATTATAATAGGAAAAGAATACATTCATGTGAAGTATATAATCCACACAAAATAACTGAGCAATGAATAAGTCCTGAACTCTCTGAAATAAAGAGTTAGATGAAATTCCCTTACCTTTTTTCTCGACACTCTTCATAAACATACAAGCATAATCTATAATAAATTTATGGTTATTATAAATATTTTTAATAATAATATTTTTATATATACTACCAAATGCAGATATATTATTAACTTATAAGACCATGTTGTTAACAATTCAATGTTACATTTTCACATCGGGTAATATCTGTTTTGTTTATTACATGTATCTTAATTTGTTATATCTTTTGGTTATTTTTCTTATATGATGATTTATATATTTTAAACCATGATATATATATATATATATCAATTCTATTATCTTTATTTTTATTATTATAATATATAAGATAAAAAATCATGAAATGGGATACATCATTCGTGGACATGGTTTGTTATACTAATGCATGAATGTCGAATCCATTTTATTTTCAAATTGGAAGAAGGAGAGTACATGACATATTATATATATGTATATGAATATATAAATATTCCATTAAAATTATTATATCATATAAATCATATATTTTCACTAAAAATATCTTTAATGCATTCCTTGTTGTATCTAAATGAATCATATCGCTTTGAGGGAGCAGTTTTCTACATTACCTCAATGAAAATTATTATACATAAAAAAGGGAACGTATAAATATATGTTTTATAAAATTATTATAAAATATTAAATATTTAATAAATATAATATATAAAATATATAAAAAATTTTCCATCATAACTTCTACAATGATATGTGATAAAATAAAAATTAACTATCATTGTTTCATGAGACGGTAGTTCTCTGTACACGTAAACAGAATGTTTGTTACCCAATACAAGGAAGTGTGTCTAATGATAGAATAACCCATTAAAATAAAAAAATAATATTATATTTGGGATACTTATTTTTTTATATGAGTATTAAATGAGGATATTTTATGGGTTGGAGAAAATAATAAAAGAAAGGTTCTTGAAGAAGGATGTTACCTCTTATTCGGGTAACTCCTTTTGGTTTGCACCAATGTTCTTACATCGATGTATTTCTACCAAAAGGGACTATTAAATGTTGAAAGATCACATTTTTTGGAGATAATGTTTTATATAATTGATGAAATTAAGTTTCTTGAGAGGTTTGGGGATGTGGGAGGTGAGGAGGTTTTTTTATTGAGGAGGTGGATTGCCATTTGTTGTAAAAATTTGGAAAATAGAAGACCCACCCATGGTTTTAATAAAATGTGGATCCAATAATGAAAAACATTAGGTAAAATTGATTATAGGTCCCAAATATGGCCATTAAATGGATTATGTAAATTCTTATTTGTCATTTTGCATCATAAGGTTATGGTTTAATCCCATAATAAAATTAATTTAACCTTAATCATTGTAAATAATTTAATTTAAATACCCTAATATTTTTAGACGAAAATATGTTTCATTTTTTATGAATTATAATTAAAGTTGATTCTAAATGTAGAATTAATTTTCCCACATTCCAATCACATAACTTCTAGAAATTAGTTTTAATATAATCTGGCAGACGGGATGATAGTATATGAATTTAAATTTAAAATGTTCAAAATATTTGTAGGTTTTTATAAACAATTTCAATGGGAATTTGATTATAATGAAATAAAATTGATAAATTGATAAATAAATTTTCTTATTATAAATTAAAATATTGTATAAATATAATTTATTCTTTTAAATAAATTACACGAAGAAGAAGTTTTTAGTAAAATATTAATATTTTTCACTAACCATTACAAAAAGAAAAATTACATGAAAAAATCCTAAAATTTACCTTAATATAATTTTTATGTTTTTCATTAAATAATTAATTTTATTTTTATGTATAAAATTTATAAAAGTGTAAAAATTTATATTTAAAATATATTTGCCATTATAAGGAATTAAAATTACTATAATAAAAATATATGTCTTTTGGGTAAATTGGATTTGATTTCTATCTTATTCTCATAAAATTTATTATATCAATGTAAAAACTATTTTACTAAATATCTAATACATATTACGTTAATATCACTTACTTGTTATTATTAATTTAACTTATTAACATAGTATATCCTTTTAAGCTTAAATATAGTTTTCTGTAGAAATATTCTCCTTATATTTAATGGGTTCATAAATACCAATTAATTTATTTTATGTTTGTATAATAAATTGTACTTCATAACTTACGTAATACTATTAATAATTTGTTTAATTTATTTTTATAATTATTAATTTATTAGAGAATAATTTTTTAATAATATATTGTTTTTGGGCAAAACTCAGTCTTGCGTGTTACAGAAGTCATCTAGGAAATTTAGTCTTGCGTATAATGCAAGATAACCTCACAGTTCTCTGTAGAGAAAGAATACCTTTATGAGGTCATTAGAGCATGATTAACATGGTAATTCATATAATTCAAACCAAATGCAGTGCATTGATATATAAAAAGTATTTTAAATGCTTTAAGAAATGAAAAATATCAAAAAGAATATATTAATTCAATGAAATGTTTCACAAAATCTCAGGGCCTTATATCATATGTATTACTCTTATTCATAACATCCATGAATTGAAACATAATAATGGGTATATTATACACACTATAATGGTTGTTTAAAATTATATCATTCATTGATCAAACATATAATGAATATTAACTCAATAATTAATGAAAATTAAATAATTAAATATAACGAATTGCATGGTCTTTATATAAATAAACATATGGAAACATAAAATTAAAATTAAAATAATTAATAGATTTCATAATTAAGTAATTTATAATGAAATATAGCATTGTATTATCCTAAATTTAACATAATAAAAACGATTTTTAAAAATAAGTTTGTATTATGATTATGTGAAAATGCTATTTTTTATTAAGAATCAATTAATATATGATTTTATGTTAATTTAGTAGGGTAAATTCCATGTTAATAGCATGGAATATTTTATGTAATATTTTCATACGAAAGCACAGAGATAGTCTGGGATTCCAAGGCCCATAAGGACTCGATGGAGACAGAATAAAAATATTAAATTTATTATAAAATGAATGTGTATTTTTCCATTTCTTTTAATATCCCTAGAACATTAATTTTTTGGGAAATATGAGACCAGATTGAGGTCCAATATGGGTGGTTTAACCTATGTGAGACATAAAATTTGATTTCATATGGATTTTGGTGTGATTTCATAGAAGGGTAACTTATTTAATATTTTTATTACAATTTTTCAAAAATAAATTAATATCTCCCAAGGAGTGCATCATAAAATAAATTTGAGAGCATCAGTCTGATTGGGATGCATGGTTTACCCAAGGCATGACACAATGATTTTTCACAATATGATTAATTTAGATATCTCATTAGAATAATTTATTTATTCTGTTGTTATATTATAATTAATTTAATATTAAAAAACATGAAACACAATTCATCTTACCCAACAATAACTAACAAATCAATTTTTCTGGGAAAGGATGAATCAAAACCATCTATTTTTTTCATTTTTGACTGTTTCAACCATAGACACATTAATGTGTTTTTTAAAACAATATATTTGGGATCAAAGAGGATTTAAATAAATATTCTTAGATTAGGATAAGAAAAATTTATCGGTATTGAAATAACCATATGTTTCTACATTCATTCATGCATGGTTCCATTGAATCAATGTAGTCCTGAATCTCACATATTCCTGATCAGTGAAACTAATTATATCTCCACCATTTATGAAATTCTTCTCTTGCATGGAAGTAACCCTATATTATCCACCATTCTACATGATACACCTAATTATATATAAGAGTTTGGTTTATATGTTATTTTATTTTATTGATTATACCATTTTGTTTCATCTGTATCATATTGTAATTAAATTATAAATTAATAAAATTCAAAAACCCAGTAAAAAAATAGGATTTCATATTATTATCTAATTATAATTTTCTGAAAATTATAATTTTTCATTTTAATAAAAATTTAACAACATGTAATTGTGAGATTATCAAAGGGAATTTTCTTTAAAAAAGTACACTATAACGGATAGATTATAAATGGATATGTTATGGAAAAACTAATATCAAAAGATAATCTCTTTTATTTATCAAGGGATAAATTTTTAAAACATAACAATGATAATTACATTGAATTATTAATGGATAATTATTTAGGTTATGAAATATTCATAGAGGATATCTCAAATATGAGCTACATTTTTACTCATGTTTTTTAGGAATGAAATTATATTTTTAGGGCCTTGAAATTAATTTGGTAAACTATGTGTACCTGGTATATTATTTAGTTCTACCAAATGACTTGATAGCTGTATATTACACATTATTTTTAAAAATACCATATTTTAGAATTTTATATCTTTTGTTATGTTTTAATAAAACTCAATTACCATTGAAAAATTAATTAAATTATAAAATCATAATTTAATGATTTTAAAATGATAATAATTAAAATTATAAAATGATAATTGTGATATTATAAAATGGTGTTTATTATAATTATAAAATGTTAATTACTATATTATCAAATGATAATTTGTATAATAAATGTTCGCAATTGATAAGAACATGGATTTAATGACACAAAATTTATTGATCTACATGTTAATAACCACATATAATTAAAAATTAATAATTATTAAAATTATAAAAAATATAATTATAATTTTATCAGTGGATAATTAATAAATATTCAGTCTATAATTATAAAAATGATTGTTTATACTAAATTTTATGAAAATAATTTTAAAGTATCATTTTTAAAAATAATTAAAAATAATTATAAAACATAATTTTTGATAAATAATTTGCGGGAAAATATAATTGATAATTTATAATACGTTACTAGAGGATAACTAGAAAAGTATAATTTATAATAAATTATCAAGATATTATCATAAAAGTATAATATATGTTAAATTATCAAAATATAATTATAAGAGGATAATTTATGAGAAATTATAAATGGATAATTAATCTTATGATGATTGTGTACAGCACATGCCCTATCCAATAATGACAATGCAGTAATTATACATTACAGTGAAATTACCCTTACAAGAAATGTTATAATTAATTTAAATAAAATCAAATATTTCAACCCTTTGAATCATTAATGTATATAGATCTTTGACATTTCAATGTTTATTATTATAATGATTTGAATTTGTTTTATTTATTATTAAGATTTCCACTCCACCTATCAAACCACATATAGTGACTTATCCTTACCTTAAACATTGGAAACCTTTTAGGTAGTATTTCCTTTACATTTTGGGGATTTGTTTTTCAGATTTTTACTTAATATAATTTCTATGTATAAATATTTGATGATTGTGATGGATTATGATCATGATGGGTCTATATATCCTTGCGAACCGTATGTGACACATGATCACTTGTATTGTCGTGATAACTTACTTATGATGGTGCGTGATGATTTCTTTTGTATCCCACAATGTTATGTGTTCTTTTGTGGAAGTTTATGTGGGTCACAATGTAGGTAAACCATTATAACATGTTTATATCTTATAGGAGGGGTGTACATGACTTATGATGATGGTGATTATGTACTTATGCATGGTGTAAGGATTCTATGATTCCCTATAAATTCTGTGCAATGAACTTGATTTCTAATAAATTAAATTGGGTTTGTTCTTTATACATAGTGAATTACGTTTAGCCCTTGATTCCTATGTAATTCACCAAAAATGAATTATTTGATTCCTAGAGTATTTTGAGTTAAAAAATAACCTGATGTCAAAAATAATGAATCTATATACTCATTCGTAATCATTTATTCTTCAATTATCTTTATTGTTTTTCTGCATTGAGTCGAGGAATGTATGGTCGACGGTATGTATAATCTTGAATAGGTAACAACATATCAGTTTTAGATTTTATTTTTTTACTTTTTATGAATTTATTATTATAATTGAATGAACTATTATTATTGAGAAATACTGTCTGAGTATATGTTGGTGGTGTCCTACTCATTCTTGTACTCACACCCTAGTTAGGAATTTGGGTGCGCTTGAAGATTTTAAGAGGAAGCCGGTGAAGGGAAATGGCCCCATGGGGGTAGATGAGTTGAGTATTATGGATATAGTAGTGGATAAGGATGAAAATATGATAGACCTATATATTATCATTTACAAATCTAATATATTTATAATCTATGGAATATAATTCTATTTTTAAGAGATACATTATTTATTTTTCATGTATTACATTCATTGAGTAATTCTACATGATAACTATGATTATTTATTTTAATATTTATTTATTTATTATCTATTAACATGATACTGATGGTATTGCCTCCCCAATATTATAATCTGACCCTCGATAAAAATTAAAAGCATCTCACATAAAAGAATGTGTGCATAAGGTCATGTTAAACACTGGATCAAACTTCTTATCATGGAATGGGATGTTACCGAATTGCATTGTAAGAATGGATTCACTAATATTTTCTCCTATTTTTCATGGAATGGGATTATATAAACAGAATATAGGATGTTTGGTACATGGGTAAATGAACTAAGATAGCTCATGGCCAGCACTGTATAGTGGGCCTTTGAGTTTCCATTACGGAAAAATTAATTGTGTTCTATTTTAATTAAATTTATTTGGGGTAATACAATTGATATTGATATATGATTTATGGAATTTACTATGAATTTAGAAATCATGGGTAGGATGATAGTTTCTGATTCCATATATATACTTAATGATGTGATGAATTTATTTTCTTAATTGAATTTATTTATTTGTGCTATCTATTGTACATAAGATCTCCTTATGAGATATAAAGGTGTTTTTATGTGTTGTGTGATATATAATTTAAGAAATTATTTAATAGAACATTGAATATAGTTGTGACACAATATATATATATATTATGACTATGAATAATGTGAATGAATGAAGTACATAGATACTACTTTGATGTGTATACCATGTAATTTATACTAAAATCAAAATTTTCTTTTTGGAGTTATGATCCATCATGTTATAGAAAATGTTTCTTTGATGTAGTCTTGCGGGAATATGTGTGATGAAGGACTAAATAATTACAAGTGGGAGGATTTTTCATAATTACCACTGGTTATATATGATAATATATATAAGTATTATTATTCACCTACAATGTGGTTTGGGAAATAGGTCCACTTTATCTATAATACTATCACTTAATATCTAAACTAGGCCTAGTAGTCAACATCATGAGTTGAAAATGTCATTACACTAAATTCAAATACTCTATATCCTATAAAGGATCCATAGTTCTTCAAGATATTGTGAAATGTGTAGAAGTAATTTAGATAATATTTTACATTATAGAGACTCTAAAGGATCGACATTCTAATATGATATTGAGCTCAATTTGGTAGTGAATCAATTTCAACATTCAATATCATATGTCACAAACAGAGGTGAATGTGAATAGGGTTCAACTACAAAAGTGATGTAATTTATAAAATCATAATTTTTCAATATTCACATAGAAATTAACATTTTGGAAAATATTCCAAAACAAAACATATCATAATTTGAACATAGTAAATTTTAAAAAAAAATATTCATATTTAAATTATAATATTTTTTATTATATGTTTTAAAAATAATCTTATACAAACTTATGTGTATTATGTTATAGTTTCATTATAATTTAAATATTACATAAAATAATTGATGATCTGGTGTTTTGCGGGTGGTAATAAAAATGATGATTGGGAACTTGTGTTGTTATACCAATAAAACAATATAATTAATGTATTGGCAGTATCCATATCATAAAATTTATATTCTTATTTTTATACTACACTCTTATGTCATATATGTATAGAAATTTCACTAACTGGTGGAAAAATATTATATAATGATTCACACACTTATTAGTCTAATCATAAATTATATAGATGATTATTTACTTTACTTTCCCATTTTTTTATTACACTGGGTAAGACCATATTGACAGTGATCATTGAAAAATAGTGTGATTTTTAGTGCTCATGATTGATGCATAATCCTATTATTTTAAAAGTTTTTTGATGAATCATCTATTATATTATGAAAATTTACTTTTCCTTGATTTATTATTGATGATCTATTTAAATTTTAGAATGATTTTATAACATTATTTTCATGGACCATGACTATGATCTCATAACCACATGCTTATCTTATGGGAATTTTTCATTATTGTTGTAACCTCTTATGTTCACCCTTACTAAGAAACTGAGGTCGTCCAATTTTATATTTACATTCAATGTGTTATAAATAAGTGTAATATATATTATATGTAAATAATTATAACATGCGATATGAATGATTATGGAAGATTTTGGAAAATATCTCAAAAATATATTAACTATGTATTTATATTTCTAAGACACCAAACCTTTAGGCTCTCAAACTTGTATGATTTTTTTATGAGTTTTATTATAAATTTAAAATATATAAATGTTTAGATGGTTCATCACACATTTAATCAATTACTGTCATCAATGTATGCGGTTTAAACAACATATCCGGGGGTAAGTGTAAGGGGATTTTTAGTGTATATCATAGTCAGGATTAAATATGTTGGGAAATTAGTCTAGATATTTTTAGGATTATGATATGATTAAATTAGTAACAACATTGTGGATAAGTGTAAAAATGGGAAAAAACCAAAATCATTGTTAAAGTGTATACTATTTTGATTCATATAAATTATATCATTTTGGATATAAATATGTGGATATCGGATGTAAAACTGATTATATAAGGGTTAATAACCCTAAAAGGGTTTTTTAGTATTAAATCATTCTTTACAAGGTGCATTATGAGGCGAACTAATTACACCCCTGATTTGACTCTATGGATGGATATTCATGGATTGATGTAAAGGATCTTTAGGAATCATTATGAATTATTTAAAAGAAATTTTTGGATATAAGATATAACTTTTTTTAGAGAACCTAATTGGAATATGACTTTGGATTACATATATTGAAACAAAAATAGTTTTTTGCATGTATATGAACATACTTTATGAATAACTTCTTATAATTCTATACTAACCTTTTGTGTAATTATGATTTCTCTTATAACCAACTATTATTTTATATATTATAAAGTCTAAGAAGATCAGATATCATGTTATTTTTGGGTATGATGGTAAATATTGTGGTTATTCCAAAAATTCTATCCAATATTATGATTAACCATTTCAACCATGTTAATATTTCAAATTCACTATATAATTAAAAAAATTTATTCTAAGGATGTTAAATTTATAATGTGACAAACCATCATCTTCATGATGTGGGAAGGAATAACAAGATACAGAGACCTTTGATAATCAAGATGAAGGATAGAGATTGAACCTTAGGTCCCACCTCCAAAAGGCATTCGGGTGGTGACCAACCCCAAGGGTATAGAAAAATATCATCAAAATGGGAGGAATTATACTTTTTATAGTTACCTAGATCAGAAGATAATATCTATCAATCTAAAACAACCCTTATACACATATATATGAGAAAAAAAGTCCATACCTCATGCATGATTAAAGTGAAAATTTTAAAAATACATGAAAACATCAAAGTATGTACCAAAAAAATATGCAGTGACACAAAAATCGTCCTTAATGTCCAAGCTAGTAAGGTCTAACATGGTTCGTGTAATCTCCCTGGAAACCTGAAAATAGTTTTTATATATGTAGGGTGAGCATACATGTATAATTAGTCAAGAAAACCAAAGTCACCCATTAAAAAGTGAGAGAAGTCTACTAATTCTCTAGTGAGAAAAGTGCGGAAACTCAAAAGAAAATAATATGGTATACTGTCCACCCCAAACTCACCAAATAACACTCACCAAAAAACAGATATCATGTAAAGTAGAGTAGTAATCACATCAATTTTTTGGTACGCCACACCACTTCTCGTGGGTTAATTGGTCATCTCTAATGGAAAATGTCCTCAAACAACGACGCTTTACCCAATTCCCCAATGTCGCAGCCTTCCGGCACACACCTAGGAAAAAAACAACATCACGTTTCACCTGCAGACAATTGGTCGTCAAACCACACATCATCCTACCTAAATGGTCTTATACTACCAATGCCTAGAATAGGGAGTAAAAAGGATCCAATAACCATCCATTCATCCTCCCATTAGGCTGTTCAGAAATGACACCCTCCCCCATAATAATAGGGGTGTTATGAATTTAGTTCTCAATAAGGGTGAGGTGTGTATAGAAATCACAAGTAACTACAACTTATACATATAGGTAAATAAACAGTCACCCTTTCCTATGGGTATAAACACAATCAACCTACCCACAAAAAACAACCCTTGCTGCTACCCCTACAGGCACATCCACAGAAACATCCATAAAATAAATTAAGCCCACCCATTTCATTTAACCACATATCATTACTTATTAGGAATTTCACTTGATTTATTCCAAAAATACCTAGGAAACTACCAACAACATCCATCACCAAATCATTCTGAAACACACACAAAACACAACCAAATTGCAATCTTATTCCCAAACACTTCTAAACAGCCATAACACAACTTAGTTTTAGTCCCATAGCACTACAAGTTCATCCATTACACTATCAAAAATTATATAAACATGAGATTACATCACACCTCATCCACCACCACATACACAAATCCCACTACAACCACCACCAAATGCACAGCCCTGTGACACACACATACTACACCATACTCACAAAGCAAACACCTATGTCCACCCCTACTCAAAAAAACCATACTCAGTAACATACAACCTATATAATGCACAAAACCCAAACAAACCCATCCATAAAAAATACCTACATAAATTCAAGAAGATCATATTTATATTTGATCAACATGATTCTTTAATTCCACATTCATAATTTTATGATTTTCACAACACATGTTTAGTAATGGGGTTTACATTATATTTAACTAGGTTTACATGGTTAAATATATTATATGTTTATAGTCATTTTAATAGAGTATCATAAATATGTATAATGAATCATGGTTCCATGAACAAAGAACAACAATGACCATGTTTTTAAGAAGTGTAAAACCCATACAATTCCCATTAAAGTCCAATGATAATAAATAAAATAAGTGATAATCATCATATTCTATCTTCTCATTCATGTCTAAAGTAAAAAAAGTATAATTTTATTGTAACACCCATAATAATTTGTTTGAACTATGGTCAAAATCTGATATGAGTATACCCACCCCACATGATCCACTGAGATGTAGAGATGAAGGAAAATACCTACATAGAATAGTAGACAATCAATAATTCATCCTTATAAAAAAAGTGTGTCGATCAATTAGTAAGAAACAAATCTAAGGAAAAATATATCCATGTCTACAATAGAAAATTGACACATCTGGGAAACAGAGGTTCATGTCTCATGAATAGAAAACAAAAACACATAGGTAAGGGAAGATCATGGCTTAGAAGAGCCTGATCCTATATCAATGGAAGAATAGTTTTGAAATTAATTAAAATGGTATCATGGTAAATATTATTCATTTCGACTTTTATAATATCCATAAAGTTCTACAGTATTACTTATATAATTAATATCTTTTGAAATTCATTTAGAAACACTAAATCATGGACTTATACACAATTTATGTCAAATAAAACATAAGAGGGGTAAAACTAGACAAAATGGAAAATGATGTAAATGACTCATCGATGGGTGATTCATCGACAAGAATCACCAATAGTGACTTACCGATAGTGAGTCACTAACGTGACCTACTGACAGAGAGTCACTGATGTGACCCACCAATTCCTGACTCAATGACCCGAGTCACCGACGCCAGACCTACCGGTGCCTTGATCTACCAATGCCCTAATCTACATACATACTGACCTACTGATTCCCTCAGTCACCAACACTCGGCTACACACACTATCCTACTGACCAAAATCTACCAATGTTGAGCTACACACTCTAACCTACCAAATCTATGATACCAATATGAGCTACCGGTGTGAGCTTCTGACTCTAACTACAAAAGTGAGATATCGACACTGAGCTACTGATGTTAGGCTACTGATGATGATCTACCGATTGAAAGGAAACTATAAATTTGTCAAACTCTTGAAATGTGTTACCATTGCCCCCAAAACACCCCAAAACTGGATTTAGACAATGTCATGAACCAAAAAAACCCGGCCCATTACATAAAATACCTCTCAAAACAATTCTCTCCCTTGAAAATTAAAAAATAACCTAAAAAATGTTGGGGTTAAAACAACCACATGGTAAGATACCTCTCAAAGATAAAAAAACCTATGTAGTTCAAAAGCTGTACAAAAATACGAACATCCAAGAGCACCTCCTCTAATATCGACAACCCCCAAACAACCACAAAACCACCAAATAAAAACTAAAACCAAACATCCTAAACACATGAATTTGAGAATTCAATCATCCATGTCAAGATACTATCTTCATTGGGAGACACATACTCGCCCACATGGGTTTAATCACATCCACATTAGTGCATAACGATTAGGTATCAGGACCTCATCTCCCCAGGGTTAGGACTGTATTCTATAATTGTGAACCAAATCATCTCACTGAAAAAAGTGATCAAGTTTTACATCACTAGGAAAAACACATGATCTGAACACATATCATTTATGGGTACTAGGAATGAATCTACATCTCCTTTTCCAAAGTACTATCCTCTAGGCCACCATGCCTCTAAAACACATGAACCAAGGGAATGGTCCTTCCATGAAGTACCTCTTTTCGAAAATCCTAGATCTACACAGATCTCTCCACATATGTTGCATCATCCTAGATATCCAACTCTCCCGTGTCCTTGAAATGGGATTCATGTCAATAATACTGAATAATCCGAGAGATGTGAATGATGTTGTGGACTCTCACAAACTACAGTGTAGACTCCAACTAGTATGCCACCTCTCCAACTCATACCAGCACCTTGAATGGTCAGATGAATATTAGAGAAAGATTAATACCACTTCTGAACCAATGATTCCCAAGTAGAGGGGAAACCATCAATAACATGTGGTCCCCCACACTAAACCCAACGTCATCCTCCTTCAATTTTCATATGACATATTAATTTCATGTGTTTCTTGTATTCTCTCTCGGAAAAGTTGCACCTTATCTATCATACTCTGATCCACTTTTGTACCATGATTAGATAGCTCCCCAAATTTCGTCTTGTATAAGGTTAAACAACATAGTCTTACATATAAACCATCAAAAGGATATATGGAAATTGAAGAGTTATAGCTATTATTGTTTGAAAGCTCTATCAAGGGCTAGTGTAGTGCCCATGACCCACCAAATTCCAAAAAACATGATCGAAATATTTCCTCAAATGTATGGATGGTCCTCTCTCTCTATCTATATGTTTGAATGTGGAAGTTAGTGATGAGGCGTAACTGGGTTCCAAAGGCATTCTGAAACCACTCCATACTCACGAGTTAAAATGCATATCCTAAAACGAGGTGATGGATCTTGGAACCCCAAGCGGCCGCACCACCTCTTCTGCATACCTCTTCGCTAAGCCATCTATTATTCTTGTCTCTTTGATTTCTAAGAAGTGAATTTGTTTTTTAACCAATCAACTAATACATATATTGAATCATATTCTCCAAAATTACAGGGTTTTTCTATGAAAACATTTATTGATATTTCATCCCAATTCCACTCGAGAACATCTAAGGGATGCAACAAACGCCCAGGAACATAGTGAATAGCCTTTACATGCTGGAACACCAACCACATTACCACAAACTCTTCCACAATTCACTTTATCTCGAGCCACCAGAATGGTCTTCTCAAGATACAGTACATCATAGAAATACCTGAGTATAAAACTAGTGGTGATCCTTGAAACTCATGCAGAACCACCTCATGCATTGTCATAGGAACAAATAGCCTCCCATGGAACAAAATATAATTCTTACCAACCTCCAACCATCCCTCTAGAGCATCACCCTCATATGTATGACCAAGCATCACCTCTTCCACCATGTCTCTCCATCAAGACTCTTCAACATATTGCTTCAAAGGTGACTACAATATCATCTGAAATAGATATCCACTTCCACCAACCATTCCAATATCAAAGTTTACGGAATCCAACTCCTCCATAACCCTACAAGAATTCATAGATTTTTAAACTACTTCTCTCTATGACTTCCTTTTCAACACATCAACCATAACATTTCTGATTCCTGAGTTATAAGATATAAAAAAATCTTAATCCCAGCGAAACTCCAACAACCTTTGATCTTGAAATTTCAATTCTCACTAAGAAATGACATACCTCAATATCTTGTGATCTGTGAAGGCCACAAAGCACTCCCCAATGAGGTAATTCCACCACATGTTATTCACAAACACAATTTCTTCTAGGTCAATATCATGGTGGAATAGCTAGGTTTTTGGGGACATAATTTACTAGACACCTAGAGACCACTCTCTATTGTGGAATCAACTCACATCCCAAGCACAATTAGGATGAATCAAACAAACACCATGAACATCACCCCATCCTTTGCAAACATGAGGACTGGGGAACTGACCAAATTCCCATTTATATACACTAACATTTCCTCTAACTGCTCACCCCACTCAAAAGAGTGGCCTTTTTTATTCATAGTAGTAAACAGAGATTCTACATGAGAGAAATCAACTACGATACTCTGATAATAACCTCCCGGACTAAGAGAACTGCAATCCTCTAATGTACTATTGGGTTGATCCCATTAAAAAATGCTTCTACCAGTGATGGGTCCACTAATACACCATTATGAGACACATATGTCCAATGAAGTGGACCTCCTGTGTCCAAATGATGCACTTGGACAACATTCCTTTGAGATGGTGGCGTCGAAGGCCTTCCAGGATAGTCTAAAGATGCTCGGTATTATCCTCCTATTACTTCGAATATATCAGAATATAATTAATGAACACAACAATGAAACAATCTAGAAACTCACAAAATATGTAGTTCATAATTCCCATGAACACATCTGATGAGTTTGCAACACCAAATGGAATATCCATGAACTCGATGTACCCATAACTGCATCTAAAATCTGCCTTCAGAATTCCACCCTCTTTCGCACTCATGTTGTGATACCAAGACATCATATTGATCATAGAAAATCTACATTATCACCACTACTGGAAAAAGTTATCATCTATCCTTGGGAGATGGTAATTGTTCTTGACTGTCACCAAATTAAACCTATGTTAGTATATAAACAACCTTATACCACTGTCTTCCTTCTTCAAAAACAATATTGGAGCTCCACACAATGACACATTTGGATAGATAAATCAATTCTTCATCAGATCATCAATCGGAACCCTTAGCACCTACAACTGCTAAGGTTCCATTTGATAAGGATACATTAAAATGGAAGAAGAACTAGGATGAAAGTCTTTCCCAAACTCAACATCACGTTGATCGGGTATAGTCATAACCTCCTATGGGAAAACATCCATGAAATCCTTAACAACTCTCGTGATCTCCACCATCAAAGTATCCACTGATTCCACTGACATATCAACTAAAAAAGAAATGAATGGTTAAAAATGTCGACCACCCATCTATGAACATAGATCTCCAAAGAAAGCCACATGTTCGACATCCACATCTGAAATATAACTCTTCTTCAGAAAGCATAGAAAATAGAATCCATGGAGTTCAACCAATCAATGAAAAGGATAACATCATACGGATGCATCTGTAGTAGTAATTGGTCCCCATATAATTGATGCGGCCATTATATGAGTCTAAATCCCCCTAAAACATCAAAAAGGTTAGTCTGAGCTCTGAATAGTGTACTCAACACCCGGGGAATGAAAAATCTCTCTTTATCCAGCCTAAGATCATGGGCTCGAATGGTTTTATGCATACAGTGTGAATTTTTTTTAATCAAAATAGGTGCAAAAAGTGTACTAAACTAACTAATTGTACCTCAACTGATCGATAGACCCACTGGAAATGCTTCCTCTGTGGCATGAAACTGACCACACCCAGCTCCTCTTCCCCTATTCTATCAACCACCTCACCGACCATGCCTAGGCCCAGGTCCCTATGCAGTGCCCAGATTTTAGACTCTGCCTGCTCCATCTCCCCTTGGTGGAGCAAGAGCCTATTGTCCCTACTACCGAAATATCATGACCGATAAATAATGTGGAGGTGGGGACTAAACCTTCCTATATCCATTTTACTAATCTCATACTGGGAAATGAATTAAAAGGTTCTTATATCCTCCACAATTAAAAATCCTTGTAAAAAATCTCACAAGAAAAGGAATAGGACCACAAGGTTCGAACTTAAACAACTAGGATCAACTCCCCACCGGTTGAATACTGGAATGTCCTAATGATGAAGACCTACTATTGATAACCATACCCTTTCCCTCTCATGGTAAACCTACTTTTAACTTCATCCTTTTCAAGACCTTTCCCAAATTCTGAACCTCTATGTATGTTGGTAGGGTGAACGGAGTAACATCATAATAAATGGTAGGACATAGTGCCTCCTCAAAACATCTCGCCCACAACAACTCTTCTGGAAAGAGATCAAGACCACGTGAAAGAGTTCCTTAAACTGGATCCCCAATTACCATACCGACATATTCCCCTTCTAGAGGGAGAGTACCTCATGTCGCTTCTCAGCCCTCATTGTTGAAGTGAGGAATTATTCCTAGAACTCCTTCTCTATGTGTACCCACAAAACATTAATCTATGTCATATCTCGGAGGTAAATCCTCCACCACTAACATGTTTTTACCCTCATCTATATCACTTATAGGGGAACACAATACTCTATCAGAGTCTAGATGTAGCTGAAAGTGATCACCTGATCCTCGAGACAACCCACTGTCTCCTTGTGTGAGACAATTCCCTCGAACATTCCCAGAGTCTGATACTAGAAAGCACAAAGTTTATTCTACCGTTGATCATCTTCCCCACTGGTTCAACCCACCTTCGGTAAACTGTGTCATCCTGTTAAGCCTCCACTACTCGAGCAACTCAGCAATGACAATCAGTTTCCATTGATAAAGGGTAAATAAATAATTCTAAATCCCGAATAGTATTTATTTTCATTTAGGATTTATTTTAAATAATTATTCATTTTAATTACTAAAAATGTCCAAAAAAACAAGAACACATGTCATCATTATTCATGTTCTTTTTCAGGGTCTCTACCCTGCAATTTGTGTAGCCTCACTTGGTTATTTAGTATGCTTAGAGTCCATGCATCAGATACTAGGGGGGCCTAAAATCCCGAGTCTTAACTGGTTATCCCCCTCATATTTCATGCACTTAGATCACCTAAAACTATATCCCTACCAATGCATGCATTCCTCACAAAGACTAACTCCAAAACCCATCCAATCACTCAACTATCATCTTAGATACCATTCTATACCAACCATATTTCCTCATGTTTAAGGAAGGGATAACCCGAAGTCAATAACTTTTTTCCTCAAGGTGACGAAGGTATAATGACCCAGAGTCCCGCCTCTAATTGGACTTGGGGTGGCGATCAACACCAATGGTATCAAAATATCACAAAATTGGAATTTATTACCCTTTTTATTGTAACCAATATGGGCAGATGAAATGTATCAACCTCAAACAACCCCAAGACACGTAAATATAAGAATCCAAAATCCATCCCGCATGTTTAATGTTATACTACAAATAATATGAGAAAAAATCAAAGTAGTTACCAAAATAAAACTAAAAAGAAACAAAACAACAACCACCAATGTTCAAGCTAGTAAGATCCATCACCGCACAGATAATCTATTGGGAAACATGAAATAGTCTTTATATACATATGGTGAAAATACAATTATAGTCATTTGGGAATCCCAAATTCACCCTTGATCATGTCGGATAAGAATACTAATTCCCCGATGAGAAAATAGTAGAAAATCAATAGTACATAACATGGTGTACTATCCACCACAAACTCACTAAGGAAAGATCACCAAATAATGAATGTCATGTAAAGTAAAGTAGTAAACACATTGATATTTGGGTACTCAATACCACTTCCCACTAGTTAACTACTCATCTCTTATGACAAGGGTCCTAATGATACCACGTTCTTCCACAAGCACCATTGTCATAGACTTCCCACACACACCTGGTCCACTATATATGTCATATTCCTCATGAAAACACATAGGACTCAAACAAAACAACATCCTAAATGAAGATTCGTTGTCATCTAGTGCCTAGAAGATGAAGAAATGAAGATACAATAACAAGAAGTCCATCCTACCACTAGGAAGTTGATAAAAGAACCATACCCCATAATAATGGGGTTGTTCAGCATGTAATTCTCAACATGGGTGGGGTTTGTATAAAAATAACAATGTACTATAGTTTATACATATTGGTAAACAAACACTCTTCCCAACTTATGGTTTTCCAAAAAAATAACCATCCCACACATAAATTCCCTTCCTGCTACCCCTACTCACACATCCACAAAAACATCCATTGCCAAAACATAATTCCATCCTATTAATTTAACTAATTCGCAGTATTTATTAATAAGATCACTTGAATCATTATTACAATTCATATTAATCATCCTACCACATCCATTCCCAACACATTTTGAAACACATACAACACACAACTAGATTGTAGTACCACTACTCAACACCGCTAAACAACCATAAAACAACCCAAATGAAATCTGAATACTCTATAAGTTCAACAATTCGACAATCAATAAATCTCTAAACCCGATGCACCATCACAACTCCTACACCACCTCATACACAAATCCCATAGAAACCACCAACCAAACCACAAAATCAATACACACAAATATCACACCCTACTCACATAGAAAACTCCCTCAATCCACCACTATACCCACAACTATACTCAAAACCATTCAACCCCCACAAGGCACAAAACCCAAAAAATCCACACTCATCACCCAGTCACACCAAATCAAGTCGATATTATTAATATTTGATCAAAATTGTTTTGTAATTACAATTTCACAATTCAAGGATGATAATAACACATGTTTTATAACAGGGTATCCATTTTATTTAACCAAATGTACGTTGTTTATAATATTTTATGCTTATAGTAATTTCAATAGAATAACATTAATGTGTATAAATCATCATGGGTGTGCACGGAAATCCCACCAATAGCGTTGCTTTTCAGAAAGGTACAACCTATACAATTAACTATAAACACAAAAGATAATAGATTAAACAAGAGATCATCATCATTATCCTCATTCCCATTCCTGAAAAAAATAACAAGAAAATTATATCATAAATCCCTTAATTATTTGTCTCATTTATGGTAAAAAAGAGACATGAAAATACCCAAACTGCATGATACAGAAAGAGGTATACGTGAAGGAAAATCCCTTCATGGAACAACAGATAATCAATAATTACTCCTTGCGCCAAAACAGGGGTCACACGAGCAGTAGGAAGTAAGTCCAAGGGAAACATGATCCATGGTTGAAACACAGATGATGCTCATCATGGAATAATGGTTCTTGTTACCTGAAAAGAAAAAAAAACACACATGAAAGTGATAATACGGAATTTGAAGAGCCAAAGCCAATATAAATTGAATAACATTTTCAAAATTCATTAATGTGGGATCGTGGTCAAGATTACATAGTTTGACTATTTCAAAGACCCATAAGTCTTATGATATTCATGATATAATTAATAATTTTTGAAAACCCATTATAAATGCTCAAACAAGGAACTAAACTCAATTTACATAAAATTAAACATAATAGGGGAAATTGGAAAAACTAGAAAAATCTGGAAAAGACTAACTGATGGGTGAGTCACTAACATGCATTACGAATAGTGACTCGCCAATAGTGAGTCACTAATGCGACCAACCGAAAGTGAGTCACTTACATAAAACTCCAATGCCTGAATAATCTATTTGAGTCATTGGTGCCCTACTTACAGACACCCAGACATACTGACAGCCTGACCTACCGATTCCCTATGTCACAAATGCTGAGCTTCCAACATTGAGTTGCTAACGCCATCTTACAAACACAGATCTACCGAGGTTGTGCTACCGATGCTAACCTACCAAACCAAAGAAATTAATGTGATCTACCGATGTGAGCTACCAATTTGATAAATATTCACAGGCTTCAGATTCTAACTACTGAAGATATCTACTAAAACTGAGCTACCGATGCTAAGCCACCAACGCTGAGTATACGATGAATAAAAACATGACATTTTTTAGACACCTGAAATGAGTACCATTGCCTCCTAGAACTCCCTAATCACTGGATTATGAAAATTTAATGGTCTACAGATGTCCTAGCCATGAAAGTTAACAATTTCATTGGAAACATTTTTTCTTTATATGTATTTTGAATGTGGTGAGAAGAACCCAAGGGAATGTTTTAAATTAATAGGGATCTTTTTAGGTTTGGTTGAATTGGTCATCAAGTGTATGATTATTGAAAATAGATAATTAGGCCATGAAACATAATGCGAGGTGTAAAGGTCCATAATATTATATAACTCACACCTCAATGCTTACAAATAAAAGAAAGTTTATATAATGAAATGTTTGGTTCGAACCCAGAGGTGAACTATGGTAATAGGTATGTGAAACGTACAATGGAAGAAGGAAGATCATATGTAATAATTATCAGTAGATTGGATTTGGATAATTAGGTACACATATCAAACATTATATATATTAATATTTCATATTATATTATATTTCAAGACGCAATATTATGTATGTGGCCTTTCTAAAGAGTATCAAATTACCACTCAAGAGAGTTGACAATAAATTATTAGAGAAAACTTCTTAGTAGATGAATATTTATCCCATATTGAATTTTTATGGAATGTGATTCGTGAAAATATTATAATTCACCCACTATGTGAAGTTAGAGTGAAATTAAACAATGATTATCCCCCTCTAGAAAGATCATACATCGATTGATATAATAAATACAACACATTTTATATCATAAAAAACATTTGATTATCTATCAATGTATGGATAAGAATAACCACTTTAGTGAGATTAATTCAATTAAATCGGTCATATTAAAAAATCATGGGATGATTTTTATTCTATTATCCATTTTAGTGATGCTAATAGTTCAGTATAAATTTTATCTTTATTAAATATTATAAAAATAATTATTCCATCTATTTTCATGAGTGAGAGAAATAATAATTGTGTGTATATAATTTATTTATGATAGTACAATGAAACACCAATATTTTAGTATATATATTTGGTTAATAAAATTTTATATGTAATATTTTTAGCCATACACAACACTAGACTACAATTGAATGTGATACAAATGTTTAAGACACAACTATAATTATTAAATGTGACTATTCTTATGTATCCATTACTTTAGAGGGTAAAAATATAGGTTAATTCATTATATAATAAATGTTAAAAAAATAATGGAAATTCTTTATTCTAGTGTATTTATAAATTTGAATTTGTATTGTAAAATAAACAATATTATCATTCTATTATAAAAATGGTTTTTTTATAAAAAAATTCTTTTTTGTGGAAAATATATATAAATTCCTTTAAAAAAATACATCATTGATTGATGATGATAAATTGTATTTTTGAAATGAATTATATAATTAAAAATTTAATTAAAAATTTATATAAAATAAGAAGAAGAATATTTAATTGTTAAAAAATCTTTTTTGATTAAAAATGTATTTAAAATTTTAATATATTTTCAGAAAAACTAAAAGTTAAAAAAATTTTAAAAATAAATTTTTAAAAATTACGAATTTTTTTATTCTAAAAAATTACTAAATTATGATAGAATTTTTGTTTTTTCTAGAACTATTTATGTTCTGGTAGTTAGTGTTGAATGATTGAATCTAAAAAAATAGTGGCTTTGATAAATTAATTAGGATGATAGAATAACACAAATTCCATGAAAAAAAATTCGTGAAAACAAATTTATTTTATAAGAAATATTATTCATTTAAAAATAATATTTTTATATAGAAACATGTAATTATCATTTTTCAACATATGTCATATTAAATAATTTCAAGGGATTAAAAAATTATTATTTTAGAAATTATTTTTCATACTATTAAAAAATTAATATTATGAAACAGGTTTTATTTTTTTTAATAAAAATACCCAAATTATCAGATATTTTTAAAATTGTGTTTAGTTTAAACATATGTATCATATTTTAATGTAATTTTTTATTTTCTAAACATTAAATTGAGGGAAAAGTTGCAATATAGGAAAAAATTCCTTGAAATCCTCCAAGATTTTCTCCATATAAATTGTAAAGGGGATTCTTAACCAATAATATTTTATGATTAATTATTTCATAATTCTAATTCCACTTTTTAGGAAATGTTACCCCTATTAGTAGAATTATACTTCCCTATTTTATAAAAAGTTCACTTTTAACACTATATTAATCATAATATCTCATAACCATATTTTTTACTAAAATAAATCAAAGTACCAATCCAAAACTCCTATATACATTCACGACCTTATTTAATCCTAAATATATCAATTCTCAAAGGATTAGTTAATTTTTTAAGGTATTATTCTAAAGACTATGGTAAAAATTCATAAATCAGACATTTTCATTACTATTTCATTAATTATAAATCATCTAACTAATATATAGTGTAGAATCCTAAAAAAATTAGTTGTTTTATAATATTCTAGTTCTTTTATTTTACATTCGAACATAATTATATATCTTCATCCCTTATCAATATAAAAATGGAAACATCTTCAAAGTATATGTATAGAATATCGCCTCCCTGAGCGAAATGTTTTTTATTTAATAACTAATTTACATGTAATATTATAAATGTGTATTTAATATTTAATTATATATTTATTGAATTTTCAAATTAAAAATGTTATAATTCATTTTATACCTCACAATAAATCTTTGGAAATTGGAATCTTTGTTTGTGTGTATGTATAGATTACTGCTACCATAGATCATGGTATTTCATTTTTCATCACAATTAGACACTATTGAATAAAAAAAATTATTTCAATAATATATATCATATATATGATATATATATATATATATCATGAATTTGGTTTTTTGTTAATGAAACCAAAATTGATGATCATTATGATGTAATCTATGGATATCAATAAATTTCCTGAAACTAGACTACCATATATATGGTTCCATCAAGCCATGCCCATAGTTCCCATAAATTAAATATGGGGAAGAATAAATAATTGAAAAAAATTGATTTTATTATATTTAATCATATATTAATGATGATAAAATTATCAATTAACAATGTTTGACAGTACCAATAAAAAACAAGTTCATTAAATGAATCTACAACATTTGAAAATGAAAATTAGTCACAACCAACTATTGAATGTATAATACATGTTTATAATGAAAAATTATAAATATCTATTGATATATATTGTCACATGAAATGTGTAATTAATATAGTCATTTTAAATATAATGATGTTTAATTTCAATTTATGGAGGACGATGATTTTTTAATGGTTTTGGTCTCATTTTTTTCATTGATATGTTTTTTCAAATTTTTGACTTGTTTTAAAATATATAGAATATATTCTTCCAATCTGTAGTATTTAATAAATATTATATTTTAATCTTGTTAATAAATGATTTTATTTATATTTAACCTTTTTGAATGGTTTTGATAGAAATATTTTTAAATTTATAATTGTATACTCATCTAAATATACATTCATTTACATATTTGTCAAATTCCTATCGAATTTCATTTTTTGATATACATATACACCATATATTTCATATCACCCAATTAATTATATTATAGAGTATATATTATGTTTTATCTTTTTATTTTAATATATTTGAGTAGTCATGAAGATGTAAGGGATTCATTGTAATTTTATTTCAAATCTAGATTGTTAGGAATTAATTTTCCTTCGAGGGAAGCATTATTTACATTACCCATGTCACCTGAACCTTTTTATACCCCATTTTATCATTCAGTTTATATATTTCATATCACAATTTTATTTATATTCATAAATAAAGTATCTAATGATATATTTTTTATTGAATCAAACCAAACTGATTTTTTTTGTTCGTGAATTTCAACATTCATTTCATTGAATGGTTTTTTGGATGTCCATTTATTTTCTTCAAATATTAATTAAGTTAATTTTATAAATATGTTAACATATTTATAAAACTTTTAATGAATTCATTTAAATATTATCATGTTGTTCTATATTTTTAAAATATTTACAATAACCACTTTATAATAGTTAATTTTTGAACATTTTTATAACCATTATTATTTATAATAATTCATTTTTGTCTGTTAAAAAATTAATTAATTTATAATGTTTGTAAGCTTTAAAATTAAATAGTATTATATTTTTTCAAATTTAAATGTTTCATTGTTAAATTTAAATCTTCTTCTTTTTAATGGACATTAATGTATTTCTTAAAAAGAGTGGAGTCTATAATGTTCAATGTATCACGAGCTTAAATAATTGAAATTTAAATATTTTTATATTTTTTTTCTTAAAAGAAGCTTCTATTTAAAGGGTAATATTTTAAGTGTTATAACAAGTTCAAAAAACTTATTCCAAATACGAAATTTATAAAGATTTAATGAATTTCAAAAAAAATATATTTCATCTTTTTTTCAATGCAATTTATCCAATATTCATAAAATGTTTTTTCCATATATGCCAACATAATTTGATGTAACACATGTAACACTTTGATTATGTTCTAATTAATCCATCCTCCTTTTTTCATGAGATATCTTGTGATAATGATGTTTTGAATACTTTTTCATTACGCCAATTTTTTTGCCGTAGGTAAATTATTCTTCTATGAATTAATGAATGTTTTTTTATGTAATGGATGAATTATGTATAGTTTTTATTTTATGATGGGTGTGACAATAATAAATTATAACTGAAATTCACAGGGTGATTATTAATATATAAGGATTTCAATTGGTACATGGGTGGTTATCATGAGCCTTATTGTTTGTAAAAATGGTAATCCCAAGCATAATATGCTACACATGTGGTATGACTTGGACCATGAGGTTACATGGGTGGTACATACATGAAAAATAAGAATGAGAGGCATTAATCCTAAACCCAATAGGGTACATAGTTTATAATACAAGGCCCAGTATGAAATATAGGAATTAAACCCAATCATTATGGTATATGGGAGGTAATAACAAGATAAATAAAGTACATTAGTGGTTATCCTAAGCCTATATTATAATGAATACCTTAGTGGGTAGACATGGTATATCATTTCTATTATAATATTTACTCTACAATATTATATAAAATTATTATACATTTCTTTTTCTCTCTTGTATCAGTATTGTTTTTTTTTCACCCATATGACTCATGTATTATATTATATCAATGCATATTTATATATATCATTATTTGAGATTTATTCCTTTGGGTAAGTCCATCATGAAAGTGACACACAAATAATGAAATGATTGTCATAGACTAATTTTTTCCATAAACATGTTTTTTAGACATTCTAATGTTAGGATTACATATGTCTTTTATATACAATTTATTATGACTTATATATTTATTAATGATCCATGTATATTTTTTTATTTTTTTAATTGTATATACATTGTCCATGAGTATTCTTTCATACCCAATTTCATATCTTATACTCATTTATGATCACCAATTTTTATCTCTTATATTTACCCTTAATGAACATATAGGCTCTCCTATTCTTATTTTTCATTCACAATGTAATGATTAAAGGTAAATCTATGATATATCTATAATTATACCATGAAAGATGAATGTTTTTGCTGATATTAAATATTCATATTAAATATAATAATTATTTAAATAGATTCAACAAACATTAAATAAAATGATTATCTAGATTCTATTCCATTGTAGTGATATGTGTTACTAATGTGAAATATTTTCATGTTTTTCTTGATTTATATCACATTGTAACAAATTTACTTTTTAAAGTGCATGCTTTTCTCACCTGATATAGTAGTGTAGGTATAATTAGTTTAAATATTACACCCTCTTAAATTATTAATTATGTGACAAATAAAATATATATATTTATCAAATACTTCAATATAACTGTCCATGATAATTTTCATGAAAAATGAAATATATCTCTTCATTGAGCCAATAATCTAGACGTATGTATGAGCGGCATATTGATTTCTCAATAGATAGAGATGTTGTATAATGAAGTGGTTCCATAAACATAATGAAATATTATAATATTAAATATATTGACAAAATTATATTATGATGGTTGAATAAAATTTAATGACATATAATAATTAGTAAAATTGATATAAATTAGGAGAATCTTATACCTCATATTTTAATAATATCCATTGACCTACACCGCAATGATTTTTGAATGAGTATTTATTTGAGAGTATAACATCATGGTAATTGATAATAGTCTTTGGAATGTATTTAGATAGAGCATGATTGAGCTAAGGGGATCATGGTGTGTGGAAATGTTAGGAGTGTAGGTTCCCTTTTTTTATGTGAGATGGTAGATTTTTTATATACTCTAAAATAAAAAATAATATTGTAATTTTAATGAATAAGTGGACCAAATTGAAAAATTATTTAATGACATGATAAAACATAAATAATTAATAATACAATATCGTTTAGAAATAATTTGAAAATATTACAATTTTTATCTCTTAGTTTAACTTAATCAATATCACATTTTCTCATACCATAGAGAATTTTTTTTACCATGTCAGACATTCCATATGAGTAAAATTTAAATAGGTCTAATTATATAATTTTATTATAATAATTCCTAAAATATAAAACCAATTTTTAAGAATCAATTAGAAGTGAAAAAACTCAATGTAAATATAGGTATGAAAAGAAAGAGAAATATTTATTTTTTGAAGTAAAAATATAACCAAAAAACTGATATTATAAAAAAATTGTGCACATAATTGTTTATAATGAAATTTATTAGTTTATTAAAAAATAATAATAGTAATGTGAATTTTAAATAAATCAAGAACCTAATGTAACATTGTATTTACATAATTAAAGGAACTATCAAAAATAATTGTTTTATTAGAATAAAACATCAATTTTGATTTTAAATGTCAAAAATAAATATTTATATTTATAATAATTTCATTGAATCCATTATTTTACTAAATAAAAATATTTTGTTTATAAAATTAAATTAAAAAAATTAAATTAATACATATTCCATAATAAAGTCATAAAACAAACATTATCTATAGAAACTGGATTTTTCCCTAATAAGAAAAAAAAATATTTTCATAAATATCTCAAAAATTTACCCTACCATAAATTTGAAAATTTGTTTTTTAATAAGAATTATTTTTCTTTAAATTGAAATTATAAAAGTTTTTTATTTATATTTTAAATGAATATAGTAAATTATAAATAATAACTTTCATCGATAAATGATCTTTTTAAACATCATGTGTGCTTAATATTTTTTCATAAAGGTTTATTAGTTTTATGTATTAATTTATTAGTACATACATTATCATCATTTAAATGTGATCAATTATTTAGAAAACAGAACACTTGAGAAAAAAATATTAAGAAACCCAATTTTAAAAATTAATAGTAATTGTTATATCACAATATTTATTTATTTATAATTTTTAATTTCAATATCCAATATAATATAAGTTTTATTAGGAATTAAAATATTTATATTCATAAATTGTTTATTGAAATATATTTTTGAGCATTTTATCAGGATGTTTGATGAAAAGTTATTTATCCAACATAGTAATAGTTAATGAATAATTACAAACTTAAATTATTGAGTGTTTCATGGGAAACCTATTTGGGAATGGTTTTTATACACATCTATGTACTATTCCCTCAATTATAAAACCATACAAACACTTCTTTAATACATTCAAACAATTTTTAGTTGAAAAAATAGATTTATTTTTTTATCCCAACATTTTGCTACTAAGAAATATAGTTACTATACAATGATGAATAATACTTAAATCATTACTCAATCCATTTACGGAAATAATATACCGGCATGGTTAATCTTTTGAACCCAAAACAACATATAATTATCAGTAATTTTAAAATTAATTTATTCTGGAGTTATAAGAATTCTTAATTAAATATTTTGTAGATTTATGTTCTATAAACCATGTGGGTCTGATTTTTCTTATGTTTGGGTGTAATAGGACTTATTTAGGTCTTCATATATGTTAATAATATAATTGAGAGGTTTTTCTCATTTTCTATGAGTAGACAAAACTATTATTTTAGTTTCAATATAAATTATTTTTTTAAATTTAATTACAAAATGGTTCAAATGTCACAAATTTATATTGTTATTTTGAATATATATTCCTATATATCTAATGAAATTTATTCTTTAAATTAATTTTTTTAATTATCCTTTCACATATTTATCTTATTCATTACAAAAATACACATGATGATATTTCACCTTCATCGTGAATATTTTCATTTATAGTCCCCAAAATCGACATCATTTTCAAATTTATTTAATCATGCAACATCAATATGTTATTTCAAATTTATCTTTACTATGGTCATAAAAGAAATTTAATATTTAATCATCATTATTAATGTTGCATGTTTTATTATTTCATTAGACATGATATTATTGTAAAGACCCGGCAATTTCAAGGAAATTTTTTTCTTAGTTTTCTTTGAAATTTTACAAGAATGCAGTTTCTGACGGCGCCTGATTCCGAGGCCCGGTGTTCCCAGAATTAATTTCCGAAGTTTGGCTCGGGTACGTTCAGTGAAGGAGCGAGCGACAATTTCTATCTTTTGAACCGGTGCTCGGAATTAAAATCCGATTGCACCGATGAACTCGCAACGCCGGTAATCGCTTAAGGGAACCTTTACCGTAGTTGCGTTTGTGCGGGAGAAGAAGTTAATTTTTGGGGTTTAATTAAAAAAGTGAATAAAATTGTTAAATCAATTTTATTTCATGTTAAGATGTTAACTTCTCCCATGGGAAGTTGGTGGTGGGCCCACATCCATCCAACTTCCCATGTGTCGATATTTGAAAGGGTGGGGCCCACACAAACCCCTCCCCACCTCTTCAAATTCCTTAACATTCCTAACCCCTCTAAACCCCCCCCATTTAAGTTTTGATAACTTAACACCTCCTTAATTTTATAAAATTTTATGTTAATAACTTAAGTGTGTTAAATGTGGGTTTTGAATTTTCAAACTCTTGAAATTCAAAACCTATATTGGGTTAATAAAATAAGTGGGAGGATTATTTTATTTTGGGGTTAGTTGTTCTTGTGGTGGAGACTTGGGAGATAAAAGGCTACGTCTTCTTCTTCTTCAACATCGAGGAAGAACACGAAGAACACCTTCGCCGAAGAACGCGACATCTTCTTCCAACGACGTTTCCCCTTCGAACGCACCTCGACGACAACGGAATCGACGTTCGTTTTCAATGATGCCCGACTTCCGCGATGCTCGTCATCCGAAATCCGATTGACATGCACCGTATATGAATCGAGGTAGGGAAATTTATTTTTGGTGTTCTCTTATCTTTTGAGAAAAGAACGACGAGCGCGGACCAACCAATTCTAGGTTGATCCGCGGATCGTTCGTTCATGCGGATTGATGTAGGGGTTTGTTTTCATTTATTTATATTTGTTCGTGAATTTCCGACTTGATGATATTCGTGGTTTAAAACCATTTGATATTGAATTTGATCTTCGTGGTTTAAAACCAAATGATATCGAATAATGTGAGGGGTCCGGACCGCATGGACACGGCCGACCCTCCTCCATATTTTCTTTTTGGTTTCTTTGTGGTTGGTATGAGAAAACGTCGTGTCGTCGCACCACGCGGTTCATGCGGAAGGATACGCGCGGCACCGTCGCAAAGCGCCGTGGAAGGAAGTTTAAGAACGTGATGTCGTCGCGCCACATCGAAGAAAACCAAAGAATCGTGGTCGGAGTCGGACCGCAGCGAAGAGGTGCGGCGTCATCGGGTCGCGCTGGAAAACTACAAGACAATGCTAATTGTTTTGACGTGTGGATTGGCGGGTGACAACGAAGCAGGTCGTTTGGGCATTTGAATCCCTTCGCAGTGAAGGTGGGGTCTCGGGGGGACGATAGGCGAAGACGACAGAAGGAACGGACCACCGGAGCGCGTCCGGTGGTCCGCGGAAGGCAGCGGCGGTGGCGCGCCGCTGGAAGAGGGGCGGCCGGCGAAACGCTGGCCTCAATTAACGGTGAAGGGTGGCGGCCGCGTGCACCCCCGCCGCTCCGCGGCGACCGCATGGCCGCGGCCGGCCGGCCGGTCGAGCCGGGCCGGGCCGGGCCCATCCGGGTCGGGTCGTCCAGGTTCGGGCCGACCCGGGCCCAGACCCCCGTTTTCGGACCACATTTAGTCAAAAGCCCATAACATGAGCTACATGCCTCCAAACGACTCGAAGTCAGCGGAAACGCGATACTTGGATAGAGACGGTCGTTTTGATATATCGCACTCAAGGTTTCGGATTACTTTGGGTTCGGCCGGGTTGGTTCGGATACGAAACCAACCGGGCCCTCGAACTGGAAAAGCTTATATCTTGAGCCCCATACGTCTGATTGATGTCCCGTCGACTTTGATGTATTCCTCTAAGTGATAAGGATCTTTTGGCTTACTCCGCTCGAGGTTTGGATGTCGTCAGAGTGCGGTCGGGTTGGATCGCTCAAAAAACCAACCGGTCCCCTGGAACGAAAAAAGCCAATAACTCACAGACCGGGCGTCTGATTGACGCGTCGTCTGTTTCATTGAATTTTTCTTGATGAGATGGAACTTTTGGCATACTTCTCCTGAGTTTTGGATACAGTTGGTAGTGTCTGGGTTGGATCGCACCCAAAATCCAACCGGGCCCCTGGAACGGAAAAAGTGATATCTTTCAAACAAGACATCCGTTTGACGAACCGTCAGTGGCATTGTTGTTCATGTTGAGAAACAGTCTCTATGAGTATACCCTATGAGAGTTAGGGGTATAGTTCAGATACGGCCAGATTTGGTTCGTACACGAAACCAACCGGGCCCCTGGGATGAAAAGGCTAGTAACTCACAGACCGGGCGTCCGATTGACGCGTCGTCTGTTGCGTTGAGACCCCTATGACGAGGCTGTCCTTTGAGATACTTCTTCGTGGGACTTTGAGATACTTGGAGTATCGACTTGTGGCTCGTGGAGCAGAACCTCCTAGAGATGAGCGTACGGAGTACGGAGACCGTATAGCCATAAGAGACCTAAAGACTGCTTGTCCGATTTGATTCAGAGTGACTTACGTTGCCCAATGGGGAGCACTACTTTGTAAGGTGGCAGACCCACAACGGAGGAGCACTACTATGTGAGGTGGCAGACCCGCGGTACTCGACAGTATGAGTACCTCTGTAGGCTATGAGGGGGAGCACTACTGTGTTGGGTGGCAGACCCCGGCGGGAAGCACTGCTGTGTGAGGTGGCAGGCCCGCGGTACTCAACAGGAGGAGTACCTCAGCAGTCTTAGGTTATTGAGCAGTACCTCGGCGTCATGACAGGACCACTGTACACTCTATAGATGGATCTCATCAGCAGTTAAGGTTTCGATAATGAAAATCCTGGATTGAGCTGAGACATTTGATCTTGTGTTTACCTCATGATTGAGACGGGTCACTTGATAACTTAGGTATATGTATGGTCATATACCTGGGTAGTGGTTATCTGTTGATTTCACAATCCTTGTGTTTCCTCATGATTGAGATGGGTTACTTGATAATTTAGATATATGTATGGGCATATATCTAAGTAGAGGTTACCTGTTGAGATCTTCTTTGTGGTTATCCTTGTTGGTTTAGTGAGACCTTGAGGGTCTCGGGGTCCCTACTGAGTATCGTTATACTCACACCTGCACGGGTTATGCCCGCACCTTGTTGTGTTGGTTGCAGACGACAGGCAGTGCTGACGGAGGCTGAGTGTTCGAGGACTGGACGGTACCCGGAGGTGGACTACACAACGAGTCAGTACCCGGAGGTGGACTACACGACGAGTCAGTACCCGGAGGTGGACTACACGATGAGTCAGAACTCGTAGATGGACTACACAACGAGACGACACACGGAGGAGGTTGATGGTCGAGAGCGTGGAAGAGGCTATCTATACCTAACTTTCAGGTAGGATCCGTGGTGGACGACCAGGAGCTGTGCCATCTGTACCTACCCTTCAGGTAGGATCCGAGGAGGACGACCCAGGAGCCGCTTCCGTCCTTCCAGCTGTTATCTTTTCTGTTGTACTTGTTCAGTTGTAGTTGTACTTTCTTTTGGGTTTGTATTCTGGCCCATTTACTTTTCAGCACTTCCCTTGTACTTAGTGTTTACTTTTTCCGCTTTCTTACTCTATGGTGCTTGTTTTCATTTATAAAGGCAATGTCTTCCCAGTTATCGGGATTTACGCCTTTGGTGCTAGTCGCCAGCCCCTGGCCTATGGAAGGCGGGCTTGGGGTACTCACGGCACGGGCCCCGAGGACGGGTCGTGACAAATTGGTATCAAAGGAGTTCGGTTCTACCGCAGAACTTATAACTCTGATGTTTCTTCTGTGAAGCAATAGTGTTAAGAGTACCGAGTGTGGTTTTCTGTTCAGGGAGTCCAGTGTTGGTTCGGGCGGCTGGCATATCCATACACCAGGACCCTGACAACTGATTTCCGACTTTGTGCACGAAAACACTGATTGCGTGTGTGTTTTCAAAGGTTTCCCCTTAAAATAGCTCAAACCAGGTCATCTCACCAGGTATAATCATTTGATCGTGTTACGTTGTTTCTTTCAGGATGTCTTTTCTCAGATGACAAGCTAGAGCCCATAGGGATGTGCGTACTGACAGCCTATCGAGCGACGAGGCTTCGATACAAGGCCCTCTTGCAGCTGACGCACCAGCGGAGGCACCAGCGGTACTACTACTCGTTGGGCCATCGATGTCACCAGCCCCAGCAGTAGGCATTGCACGACGCTTGAGCGTGCTGCATGAGTTCCAGTGCCAGAGGCCACCTAGGTTCCGGGGAGAGACAGACCCACATGTGGCTGAGGTTTGGGTGGAGGTTGTGGTGAGAGTCTTCAGGCTAGTGGGTACGCTGACAGACTTCATGGTGATCTTTGCTACCAGCCTCCTTCAGGCAGCAGCAGGTAGGTGGTAGAGCCACTTGTTTCAGTTTTGAGACGGGATGAACTTCGCATGGGAAGACTTCGAGACCTTCTTCAGGGTGGAGTTTGTGCCAATAGCTATACAACCAGAGCGTGTAAAGGAGCTTCTGCCTTTTCTGCGTGTTTTTCGATCAGTAGTCGAGTCATCTGTGGGCAGTAGACAGATGATGCAGAGGTCCAGGAGGACCAGACTAGCAGTTGGATGATCTCGGGTTTTAGGACCGGTGGTGCGGGGCACCTGGTGTGGGAACAGAGCTAGGCGTGCCAGAAGCAGGTTGTGTTACTCATGCGGCGGAAAGGGTCACCTAGCATGTGACTGTCTGAATCCTCGTACGGTTGATCAGCGTGTGTTGGAGGAGCCACTCAGACAGAAGCAGCGGCTGGTGCTTGAGCAACAGCCAAGCAGTGGACAAGGCAGTAGAGCTCTGAGAGTAGGTGGGAAGGAGTGGAACTAGTGGATACGTCCTTTGTACATCTAGTTCCATGTTTCTTTTGTATTCGTGTCTTTGTACTATGAGCTACAATAATAAAAAGACACTTATCATTGTTTTCTTTCTTGTCCTTTTGTTTGGTTGATACTGAGTGGTCCTGGTTAAACTGTTGAATTGACCCTCACATTCGAGATTTCTACTAGAAGGGACCCAGTGACCTCACACTGATGTCGAAAGTGTGACTCGACCCTTGGAGGTGAGAGTGACAGTTGGATCTCTTAGTAGTTACGTTGAGGCCGTACGATGTCATCCATGGCATGAATGCATAATTCATGTTGGTATTGACTGTATTATGCAACGAATTTGGTTCATCCATGGGATGAGACCAGATTTCTCTTATCGACAAAGAAGAAATCATAGAAGCTCTTGTGAGACTAGAGAAGGTGCAGATCATCCAGGAGTGGATGAAGACTGCACAGTGCAGTAAGAAACAGGAAACCAGTGCCAGTCTTAGAGACTCGGGCGTGTTAAATGTGAATGAAAAGGAATTTTAAAGGAGAGATGAGTCTACGAAGCAGCAGACGTGGAGGCAGATCTAGGAGAGCAGCATGAGGTGGTGTACATCCTAACATTGTACAACCACCCGCCTTAGTTATTCCTGCTAGGCTCATGGAGCTGGATGGCGGAGGAAGAGTGCGGCTGCATGCGGTCAAGGAGTGTGACCCAATGGATCTAGAAATGATTCAAGGGACAGTCTGTGTCCACTACTATCAGCTGTAGTAACGGACGTCGATGTGAATCATTCCTTGCTTTCACAAATCTTGTTCCAAACCTAGAGTTTCCGGTAAGCCGTGGACTTGACCCTCACGTCTGTACATACCTTGAAAGGAGACTCAATAATCACACTTACGCCGACGGTGTGGTCAGACCCTTGAGGCGAGAGTTCCGGTTGGAATCTCTTGGTGGCAGCGTCGAGGCCTTACGACATTAGTTTGAGTATGGAATGGGAAATAACTGTTCATACTCAAATTAACGGTTTTAGGCAATCGTCGGGATGGGTTTTCCTTGGTCGTCGAAAAGGAAACCCCAGGCATCACAGGATAAACTCTTTCATAGGAGGGTGTGACCGATCATTCTTGATTCGGTCAACCTTACCCTCGTAGCTGAAGTCGTTTTGAGTTCCAGTTCTAACAGAAAATGGAGACCTCTGGAGTTCGAGGATGACGATCACGTCCTTATACGGTTCTCACCTCGACGAGGTTTACGGATATGTGGCCAAGGCGTAAAGTTATCTCTGAGGGTCAGTGGACCTTCTTAGGTCCTCAACTGGGTAGGTGGGGTGGTTTACCGCTTGACCCATTCACCGCAGTTGCACCAGGTGCACAATGACTTCAACGTATCTCAACTGAGGAGATATGTGCTCGACCCTTCGCATATCATCGACCATGATGAGCTGGACGATGGCGATGGGGTGTCTTTCACGGAGGTTCTAGTGGGGATAGAGGATCGATAGGAGCAGATCCTACAAGGACGATCGATTCCTCGGGTACATTTTCCTTGGCAGTACGGAACCTCCAGGTAAGCACATGGGAGCGGAAGGCTCAGATGCGTGCTCTATACCGTTTTTGTGACCCTAGTATGTGTTGAAGCTTTACGGGGATGTAAAGACCTGAAGTGGGAGTAATGTAAAGACCCGGAAATTTCAAGGAAAATTTTTTCTTAATTTTCTTTGGAATTTTACAAAAACGCAGTTTCTGACGGCACCTGATTTCGAGGCCCGGTGTGCCCGGAATTAATTTCCGAAGTTTGGCTCGGGTACGTTCAGTAAAAGAGTGAGCGGGAATTTCTATCTTTTGAACAGGTGCTCGGAATTGATATCTGATTACACCGATGAACTCGCAACGCCGGTAATCGCTTAAGGGAACCTTTACCGTAGTTGCATTTGTGCGGGAGAAGAAGTTAATTTTTGGGGTTCAATTAAAAAAGTGAATAAAATTATTAAATCAATTTTATTTCATGTTAAGTTGTTAACTTCTCCCATGGGAAGTTGGTGGTGGGCCCACATCCATCCAACTTCCCATGTGTGGATATTTGAAAGGGTGGGGCCCACACAAACCCCTCCCCACCTCTTCAAATTCCATAACATTCCTAACCCCTCCTAACCCCCCCCCCATTTAAGTTTTGATAACTTAACACCTCCTTAATTTTATAACATTTTATTTTAATAACTTAAGTCAGTTAAATGTGGGTTTTGAATTTTCAAACTCTTGAAATTCAAAACCTATATTGGGTTAATAAAATAAGTGGGAGGATTATTTTATTTTGGGGTTAGTTGTTCTTGTGGTGGAGACTTGGGAGATAAAAGGCTAAGTCTTCTTCTTCTTAAACATCGACGAAGAACGCGAAGAACACCTTTGCCGAAGAACGTGACGTCTTCTTCCAACGAAGTTTCCCCTTCGAACACACCTCGATGACAATGGAATCGACGTTCGTTTTCCACGACGCCCGACTTTCTTGACACTCGTCATCCGCAATCCGATTGACGTGCACCGTATCTGAATCGAGGTAGGGAAATTTATTTTTGGTGTTCTCTTATCTTATGAGAAAAGAACAACGAGCGCGGACCAGCCAATTCCAGGTTGATCCGCGGATCGTTCGTTCATGCGGATTGATGTAGGGGTTTGTTTTCATTTATTTATATTTGTTCGTGAATTTCCGACTTGATGATCTTCGTGGTTTAAAACCATTTGATATCGAATTTGATCTTCATGGTTTAAAGGAAAATGATATCAAATAACGTCAGGGGGCCGGACCGCACGAATACGGCCGACCCTCCTCCTTATTTTCGTTTTGGTTTCTTTGTGGTTGGTACGAGAAAACGTCGTGTCGTCGCACCACGCGGTTCATGCGGAAGGATAAGCGCGGCGCTGTCGCACCGTGCCATGGAAGGAAGTTAAAGAACGCGATGCCGTCACGCCGCGTCGAAGAAAACCAAAGAACCGCGGTCGGAGTCGGACCGCTGCGAAGGGGTGCGGCGTCATCGGGTCACGCTGGAAAACTACAAGACAATGCTAATCGTTTTGACGTGTGGATTGACGGGCGACGACTAAGCAGTCCGTTTGGGTGTTTGAATCCCTTCGTAGTGAAGGTGGGGTCCCGGGGGGACCATAGGCGAAGACGGAAAAAGGAACGGACCACCGGAGCGCGTCTGGTGGTCCGCGGAAGCGGCGGTGGTGCGCCGCCGGAAGAGGGGTGGCCGGCGAAACGTCGGCCTCAATTAACGGCGAAGGGTGGCGGCCGCGCGCACCCCCGCCGCTCCACGGCGACCGCCTGGCCACGGCAGGCCCGCCGGTCGGGCCGGACCGGACCGAGCCGGGCTGGTCCGGGCCCATCCGGGTCGGGTCGACCTGGTTTTGGCCGACCCAGGGGGGGTTGGGCCGGGTTGGCCCGAGCCCAGACCCCTGTTTTCGGACCACTTTCAATCAAAAGACCATAACTTGAGCTACATGCCTCCAAACGACTCGCCGTCAGCGGCAACGCGATCCTTGGATCGAGGCGGTCGTTTTGATATATCACACTCAAGGTTTTGGATTAATTTGGGTTTGGCCGGGTTTGTTCGGATACGAAACCAACCGGGCCCTCGGGGCGGAAACGCTTACATCTTGAGCTCCAGACGTCCGATTGACATGCCGTCGACTTTGATGGATTCCTCTAAGTGAGGCGGATCTTTTTTCTTACTCCTCTCAAGGTTTGGATGTCGTCGGAGTGTGGTCGGGTTGGTTCGCTCACAAAACCAACCGGGCCCCTGGAACGAAAAAAGCCAATAACTCACAGACCGGGCGTCCGATTGACGCGTCGTCTGTTTCATTGAATTCATCTTGATGAGACGGAACTTTTGGCATACTTCTCCTGAGTTTTGGATACAGTTGGTAGTGGCCGGGTTGGATCGCACCCGAAATCCAACTGGGCCCCTGGAACGGAAAAACTGATATCTTTCAGACATGACGTCTGTTTGACGAACCGTCAACGGAGTTCTTGTTCACATTGAGAAACGGTCCTTGTGAGTATACCCTAAGAGAGTTAGGGGTGTAGTTGAGATACGGCCGGATTTGGTTCGCACACGAAACCAACCAGGCCCCTCGGACGAAAAGGCTAGTAACTCACAGACCGGGCGTCCGATTGACGCACCGTCTGTTGCGTTGAGACCCATATGACGAGGTGGTCCTTTGAGATACTTCTTCATGGGACTTTGAGATACATGGTGTATCGACTTGTGGCTCATGGAGCGGACCCACCTAGAGATGAGAGTACGGGGTACGGAGACCGTATAGCCGGTAGAGACCTAAAGACTGCTTGTCCGATTCGATTTGGAGTGACTTACGTAGCCCAGTGGGGAGCACTACTTTGTGAGGTGGCATACACACAGCGGAGGAGCACTACCATATGAAGTGACAGACCCGCGGTACTTGATAGGAGGAGTACCTCTGTAGGCTATGAGGGGGAGCACTATTGTGTTGGGTGGTAGACCCCGACGGGAAGCACTACTGTGTGAGGTTGCAGGCCCGCGGTACTCGACAGGAGGTGTACCTCAGCAGTCTTATGTTAGTGAGCAGTACCTCGGAGTCGTGACAGGACCACTGTACACTCTAGAGACGGAGCTCATCAGCAGTTACGGTTTCGATAATGAAAATCCTGGTTTGAGCTGAGAATTTTAACCTTGTGTTTACCTCATTATTGATATGGGTCACTTGATAACTTAGGTATATGTATGATCATATATCTGGGTAGTGGTTATCCGTTGATTTCACAATCCTTGTGTTTCCTCATGATTGAGAAGGGTTACTTGATAACTTAGGTATATGTATGGGCATATATCTAAGTAGAGGTTATCTGTTGAGATCTTCTTTGTGGTTATCCTTGTTGGTTTAGTGAGTCCTTGAGGGTCTCAGGGTCCCTACTGAGTATCGTTATACTCACCACTGCACGGGATATTCCCGCACCTCGTTGTGTTGTTTTAGACGACAGGTAGTGCTGACGGAGGCTGAGTGTTCGAGGACTGGACGGTACCCGGAGGTGGACTACACGACGAGTCAGTACCCGGAGGTGGACTACATCACGAGTCAGTACTCGTACGTGGACTACACGACGAGACGACACACAGAGGAGGTTGATGGACGAGAGCGTGGAGGAGGCTATCTGTACCTACCCTTCAGGTAGGATCCATGGTGGACGACCAGGAGCTGTGCCATCTGTACCTACCCTTCAGGTAGGATCCGAGGAGGATGACCCATGAGTCGCTTCCTTCCTTCCAGCTGTTATCTTTTCTGTTGTAATTTTTCAGTTGTAGTTTTACTTTCTTTTGGGTTTGTATTCTGGCCCATTTACTTTTCAGCACTTCCCTTGTACTTAGTGTTTACTTTTTCCGCTTCCTTACTCTGTGGTGCTTGTTTTATTTTATAAATGCAATGCCTTCCCAGTTATCGGGATTTACGCCTTTGGTGCTAGTCGCCAGCCCCTGGCCTATGGAAGGCGGGCTTGGGGTAGTCACGGAACGGGCCCCGAGGACGGGTAGTGACAATTATTAGGTTATTATTAATTTGAGAGGTATACTTTATATTCACAAGTAAATATATTAGGTATGGAATTTTCCGAAATCTTTCTCAAAATATTTTTTATGAAATATTTAATACCATGAGAATTCCCCGATATTTTAATAATTTTTTTAGAATAACAATAACCCTCCAAATTTAAGCCTCAATATTTTTTTCCATATTTAACTTTATTTCTTAAAACACTATTCTTTGATTTTTTTTTATCCACCAGAACATTCATATTTATATTATAGTTTCAGTCCAGTATATTGCTGATTTCTTTGGTTGGTTTATGTACCCTACCATTTGTATATTACATTCTAAAAAATTCAGTATAGTATAATTTCTTTATTTACAATAATCCCCATTATTTTTTTATATGTAGAGACGCCTAAACAATTACATTAATTACATGTAAAATAAAAAAACATTAGTAACTTAAAATCCATAGGATTAAAGATATGGAGAAATATTATTCATTTAATAATGATAGTCCTTCTAAAAAAATGGAAGCACACACCAAGAATTAACAGAACTCATTTTATCCATCATAACAACCAGAATGGATTATATTTATGGAACAAATACCTGATATTAGTTGATGTGTCTAGGATGAAATGATTCCACTGAAAAGGGGTGGATGAATGAATGGAGACCATTTCATTTTAATTTCATTCTACTTCTAATCAAACACTTCCACTTACAATATTTTTATCCACCAAGTATATTTTATATTCCACCATTTCACATTCATAAAATTCTTGAATAATGTAAAAAATAAAATGGTTTCAAACCTTCCAAGATGTCAAAATCCATTAAGTTGATTTATAGTCCCACCAACCATGGATTCATAAGTATATTAATATGGGAATTAATATTATATGAATTAGAATAAAATATGTAAATACCATTCTAAAATTTTACTAGATTTTTTAGCTTCAAACATAAAAAAAATATAGTAGAATTATACCGTGAAGGATCTATTTGAAATATTGATTTTTACAATAATAGAAAAAGATGGTGATTCTACTTAAAGAGACTCAAGTATATTCAGATATATATTTCTCAATATGTGCTTAAATTGATATGAAACTTATCACAGATTCATAAAATATTTATTATTTCACAAGTGCTCAAGACTAAAAAAGTAAAAATGATTATTAATGAACAATGGGAATTATAAAATCAACTTCAACCAATTATTCAATGATAATTAAAAATATATAAAACATTCCTTCTAATAAAATGAATAACATATTTCATATTGATAATTTTTAAAATTAAAAATTTGTTTAGAAATATAATTTCCACCTTATGATTATTGATTATTCTTAGGACTAAATCATGCATTGTGTGACACTTTTTTTTGACTTTTTTTAATATATTAAATTTATTTTATGGCCTGTTTTGAACAACACACCATGAAATTATTTTTTTTAATACAAATCACCATGTTAATATTGCACTTCATGAAACACTTTATTTGGAATATGGTATATAAAACACTAATTATATCTTTTTTGTACACTATAATGAGTGTCTTTTATATTTTTCATTACATGCCATACTGAGTTTCACTGAACAAAAATATACTATTAATATTATTTTTTGAATGATAGTTAATTAAAATTTATATGAATTGATGGGGGGAATGTGATTAACTAAATTATAAAAATATATATTTCCACGTGTTTATTAGGCAATGACTTAGATTATCATGGTTATATATTTTATAAAATATTTTGAAAAATTCCAAAACTAGGTTCAGAGACAGCGTACAATTCTATTGCATGGTGTTCCTAGAATGGTCCACTCACAAATGTGTTTTTTTAATTAATGTTTTTGAGCAGTCTAGCTGAAAAAGTGTAATAACTCTTAAACAGATTCATCGAATAGAAATTTGAGCGATTTTTTTCATTCAAGATCGCGGTTTTACACGAGTCATGAGATAACATTTGATGGCATGGGCCTCTAGTGAGAAAACCCAAAAATGAAAAACCAATACATTAAATAAAATTATAAAACTATTTTATTTTCCCAATCCTTATAACTCATGAATGGTGACTTGTATTGAAAGTATGAGACCACCGTTAAGCTCTTGAGAGCATACTTTTTCCTTAGGAAAATCATAATAATAGCTCGCATAGTCCAACTGTGGAATGTATTTTTTGGGATGTGACTATAAATAAAATAATTAAATAGAGAATATTTTTTTCTCAAATCTATAACTCATAAACAGTGACTTTGATTGGAAATCCATGAGTTTTTTGATCTCGTGAGGGTGTTCTTTCCATAGGCGGGGCCTAACCTTGACCGGCGCGGTTTCATGGTAAAAGATAAATTTTTTTTCATTTTAATGAAAAATAAATTAGATATAAAAACGTTTATTTTATTAAAAAAAATTACCCCAATGATGAAGTGATGATCTAACTGTTACATTTTGTATTGAAATAGTCTAATAATGCTCCGATGGAGCATAAATAAAACTCAAAAACATGTTATATCCATTTAATAGAATAACATAGATGCATGGAATAATAGGATGATCATAGACGTTTTGGAATATTAGTGTTGGAAAACAATAATGATAATAATGAAAAAACGCCTTTTCTCCCTTCCTATTCAATGGATCTCAATGGATAATAATGGATTGATGGATCACCAAAAATAGTGGTAGACATTGGATCACAGGTTAACAAACGAAGGTGTGTAGCTCCGTTCTTCATTGGTGAAATATCTAATTCCATGTAAGGTGTTTTTAATTTCTTGTGTTCCCTCCCTTCACTTGTTCTTATCTCTAAAATATGAACATAGGTCAATCCACTATCAAATTAATCCACATATTGGCCATCTGTACAGGAATGGGATTTTGGCATGCAGGATGTTATGGGATGTTGGATTTGCGTTTTATTTATCCTTTATTAAAATCATAACAAAGTAGAATCAGGTTGACATTAACAAAGGTCACAATATGTACTAAATGTGTTCATTATGTGTTCTTTTAATCTTCAATTTTCCTCTATTCTCCATGTCATGATGGAAACTATGGTCCAAGTAGATCTAATGTTGTGGCTCAACCAGGGCTTGAGGCTGAGGGAGACGATGGTGATAGATGAATGAATATCGGCATGGGTGTCAGTAGTAGGGGAAGCATAGTTTTGTGAAGGTGGGCCATAGTGTAAAAAAGAAGGCTTCATACAGGAGGGTCGCAGATGTAACAAGGGCCTCTATTAATGGTGGACCAGGGCTGCTAGCAGGCAGATGAAAGAGGTGGAACATGGAGGCTCATTATGGTAGTAGCTGATGCTCGTGGCAGAGTTTCGAGTATTTTATTTAGGTCGTAGCTAGGGAGGGTTGTGGTAGGGCGATGACATGTTGCTTGTGAATCAAGGGTGTGGAGACAATCAACACTACGACACAAAGTAGAAACAAAGCCTGCCACATCTCGGGTGAATCAAACCATCCCCCCACAATGAGCTGGTCTGGAGGAGGAACTAGGCCATTGGGAGGCCCAGCTGAGCAAAAACCGGCTTTCCAACGCTGGTCGGGTTGGAGAAAGGGGACTATGACACTGTGCGGCCCAGTTGGATGGAACCTTGGCCCAATGCGCTAGGTTCAGAAGGCACTTGGGCTAGTCCCAGTTAGGTTGGGTCAACATTCAGAAACCAGGATGGGTCTAGTAGGACCGATAGGTTCGGGCAGGACCCGAACACCACCTTCCCCTTTTTAGTAAAATATGCACAACATCTAACTCGTTCTTCTAATTGACAAGACGTTTATGGTGGTGGGACACTCATAATGACATGGTCCTTTCCAAAGACTAAAAGAGAGCTTTCAAATATGTTGAAATACTGTTGATGGATTGAGGTGTCAATCCACTCGATATAATGGGACCTACAAGTTGGAATCCTATGGCTCGCTATGATAAGAAGGAAGTGATGATAGGATCTTAGTGTATATAAAAAAATAGTGACATATCGATTGAATTTTCCTATAAGAACTTCGTGAGGAGAGGAGATTAGTGTCCCAGAAGACCTCCATTAGGAGCAGAATTATGTGGCTGAACAGACCTCGGTGACGAGTGGGCTTGAGTGCCCCAATAGACCTTAGTGATGAGAGGACCTCATTGGCCTAATAGACCTCAGGGAAGAGACGAACTCAGTGTCCCAGTAGACCTCAATAATGATAATACCATAGTTTCTTAGTAGAAATCATTAATGGGAATACCTTAGTGGGCCCAAAATACTATAGTGACTAATTGGGGATCAGTCCCTCAGCAGTACAAGATGTTCAACATTATAGCTAATAGTATTGAATCTTTACATTAGATTATACCTTTGTGAGATGACTATTGTTACTCTCTTGACTGAAATTATTCTAGGCTACACTTCTTGTACCACTTTGATAGTATGCTTTGTGTATTGCTTTGTGGTAGACCATTGTGGTCTAAGCTCCCTACTGAGTATTATTTTACACACACCTGCACGGGCTTCACCCACACATGTCATTTCTGGTGCATTCAATTAAAACATTGATAGAGCCCTTAGTGGACTGGGGCTAGCTGGTTCCTATAGTGAGCCAACAGATTAGACGTGCTTCTATGACTTTAGATTGTTGTTTTTCTAGCTACCATTTAGGCATTTTTTTCTTCAGAGGAGTTCTAGAGACTTGTAATTTTACATTCCAATATCATTTGGGCTTGTATTTCGACCCCCTTATCCTATAGTTTTCTTGTATCATACTACATGTTATTAGTTAGTTTTTTCACCTTACAACATCATTGTTTTGAGTTTGGAAAATGTGTATTGGTACTTAAGTAAATGACTCCAATTTATTTGGGCTATACCTACTCATTGATAGTCTCCAACCCTAGGCCTATTGGAGGCGGGTTTGGGGTAGTCATGACACGAGCCCTGGGGGATAGGTTGTGACAGAGTGGTATCATAAGGGGTTGGTTCTACATTATGAACATAGAGTCTTTTAGTTTGGTTTTAAGGAATTTTTTAAAGTGATTCAAGTTTATATTTCAGTCCATGGAATCTAGTATTGGTGTGGCAGCTGACATACCCATACACCAGGGCCCTAAATTCTTCTTTTCGACTTAGTGCATGAAAATACTTGTTGTAGGGAAATTCGATGGTACATGCATCATATAAGAATAGGTTGAGATTTACATGTCCTTCCAAAGTCATCTCACTAGTTATACTATATTGATCATGTTACATGTTGTTTGTTTCAAGATGCATCCATGTAGACAACCATACAAGATTCCATCATGTGATCATGAAAATGATATGTGGGGTGATGATATGTGAACATGTTTTCTACTAGAGTCAGCACCACTGAATGGTGTACTTTCTAGATCACCTCTAATGGAGTATCACATGTTAATTATAATAATATTAAATGAGATGTGTAGGTTGAGCTCACATCATGAGTTTCAGTGAAAAAAACCATCAGCTTATGAGCATAGAACGAATCAATACAGGATTAAGAGAGTCTTGATTTGGTGATTGATTTTTTCATCTAGTCAGGACACAGTTGGATCAAATGGTAGTCCTCATGGAGAGCCTTCAACATGGCTCAGAAAGTAGATTGTGGCATTTAGATCACTAGATCTTATGATGAGGTGACTTTTATGTCTACTTATTTTGAGAACCATTCATAGGGAATGGTATGCCACCATAATATCTAATAGCTATGCATGCCCAAGAGCTTCTAAAACATTAGAATGATGGCATGATGGTAGATGAGTATCCATTAAGGTATACCAACCTACCTATGTACTCGATGAATTTATTACAACCAGTACATCAGGGCTCAAACCTCTGAGTGAGGGGTGTATAGGGACATCCAAGGTAGATCTATTCCACTATGCATTCCTAATTATGCTTGGGTGAGAGAGAGAACCATTATGGTTGAAATAATTTTAGCAGAGTAGATATAGACATCGGTTTTCTACATTGGGACAGAATGAGAAGATACCTCAGAAGTAGGAAGCCAACATCCATTTCAAAGAAATTTAAATGTGATACACTCTTAGAGGAGGTCCCAATATAGGGGATCTGTAGATCAGAGCTCATTGGGTGAGTCCATTAATCATAGAGAGAATACATTATTTTCATTATACAATATGGGACATCTCAATATTTATATTCCATCCCACTATACTGCTTACAGAGAAATGGTGGATCTGCCACTGAGGCTGAAAAAGTGATAAGAATAGCTAGATGTGTAGGGTGGTAAACATGGAAGAGGAGCTGCGAGTATAGCACGAGGTGGTATACCTTTCTACATGTTACCACCACCAATCCCATGTGGTCCACACCATGTTCAGGGATCTAGATGATTGAGGAAGGGGAAGCAACATGCAGTCAATTCATATTACCCAAGGTCTCCTGGAATGATTTTCGATATGATCTGTCTCTAATCTTTGTTGTCGTATTAATAGTCCCATGTGCAAATCATTCTCACATTCAATAGATCTTGTTCAATACGAATAGTTTCTGATTAAACTATTGACTTTAACCTAACATGTGGAGATACCTATTGGAGGATACTTGATAATCACACATATGTTAATGGTGTTATATGAACCAGGAGGAGTGTGTTTCAGATCACGTGGTGGCATCGTATAGGCCATATGACGTTTGTCTGGTTATGGATTGGTTATCCACAGTTCATTCTAAGATTGAATATTTTAGGGAAAAAAATGTGGTATGTCTTCAGTGATGGAATGGGGCTATCATTATTTGGTGAAAAAGTAATTGTAGGTATCAAAGTGTAAACTAATGCATAAGAGGGTGTAGTTGATCACGCTTGAGTTGTTCGGCCTTACCCTCATGGTTGTGGATGTTTTCAGTTTTTAGTTACCAGTAGTCAGGGCCGATTTCAATGATGTATTTCTAGATAAAATTTCTACGTTTAACTACCCACAAAGAGATAGAATTATAAATTATTATACACCTTGAGGTGGAATTGTCATCAATATCAGTTTATCAGATAGATTTTTAGGGCATCATGATTTGTTGGTGTATGTGGAGGACTTGCAGAGGAAGGCCTTAGTGAGACCTAATGTTTGAGGTTATGTGTGGAATACCAGATCTAGAACCAAGTGGTCATGGGGAATGAGTATCCAATATCAAAGCGCCGATGCACATATCAATTAGTTTGAAGGGGAAGCCAATTGCGTGGATAGAATTGTGCTCGTATGCTTTTTATAGGTTAAGTCAGTGTTCGACGACCACAGTGATATTGTGTTTTCTAGATGTGGGATTCGAATATGTAGTACTCTATGATGCATCATGGGACATAAATTTTATCATCCTAACATAGAGTAAATAGTTAATTCTATATGTTTCATGTTAGTTGACACAACAAGAGTAGAACTAGGTGACCCATGATCTTTAGAAGGTAGGAGTAGTATTTCGATTGAAGATATGGTGAAAATTTCCAATGGGTGTCCAATTTATCATATACTCATAAAATAAGAGTCTCATGTATACCATCTCCTAGAAGGTTCGGAACATGAGGTAGAGGCACTGGATATAGTAACTCTAGGAATATAAATTGGATATAGTTTAAACTCATTGTAAATGAAAACCTGGTTGTATATGCTCTAAGCATGAGATCCAGTTCGTAGTTTCTGTTCAAGGAAAGGTAGCAGTTGGCCTCATTACAGTAATCCTTCATGGATAGAGATGATGCAGCATACCTTCAGTCGGCGGTTGTTACCCCTCCACTCATACAGTGAGTTAGGGAGGCATGACTCATTATAACCAATAGTGAGACATTACTCGATCAAATTTTAAAGAGTAATACCCTTAATGAATATTTGAAAGATTGAGAGAATGTCATTCAATTTAGAGGATGAACATTAGTAGATGTGTATTCCTAGAGTGATGAGATGGATCGAGTTATGCATGTGGTAGTCAAGGATAAAACTAGGGATGATGGTATAGGTTGAATCTGGGCTTACAAATTGATATAAAAGTTGAGTGCTTGTTTAATTAGTTTTGTGGTTTTCACACACACCATGTTGAGGCCATTTTCACCAAAGGTGGTTTCTCTTTTCTACATTATGGTTCCGTGAAGGGAGTGTGAAATGATATTGATAGACATCGTGATAGGTTTATCACATACATCTAGAGTACACATTACTATTTGGGTGATAATCGACCAACTCACAATGTCCGTCACTTCATTTCATTTTTGAGAAAAGAGTCCCATAGAGAACTTGAAATGACTATTTATGCATGATATAGTTCAAATCCATTGAATCACATAGACGATAGTCATAGGTTGAGATGTATTCTTTATATAATGATTGTGGAAGGGATTGCAGGGGGAATTAGGAAATTATCTGCCATTGAGCTAAACATTCCTACCAGAGATAGATGGAAAGACATAGTGGACCATTGAGTTCCCAAAGGACATGCTACATGATTCCATCCTCCATTATGGCAGCATTTGGGAGGATCAACTACCTATAGTGGATTTTATAGGAAAAAATATAACACTCCACCTTCGGAATAGTTCCATTTGAGGACTTTTATGGGAGACCATTAAAGTCACCACATTGCTGTAATAACCCTGGAGAGTCAGCGCTCATGGGCCCAATGTTGGGGTATGCTACTACAAAGAAGGTGAAGATCATCTATGATAAGACGAATATATAATTGGGAAATTAGTAGTCCTATGATGATTGGTGATGAAGACCCTTGGAGTTCGAGGGGGGGCATCTATCTTTTGGGTCTCTCCTTGATGTGGGATACAAAGATTTTAATCAGGTGAGATGGAAATTGACAATGGGTGACTTTTTCAGAATTTTAGGTGGATATCAAGGATCGATAGGATGGGAACTCTTGTGGGTGATTGATTACATTAATGTTTATTCAATGGTCGTAGATGAATATCAAGGGGAGAAAATGGGAGTTGGATAATCATGTTTGTGCCCATACCATTATCTATTTGGGGATCTCGGGGTTTGGATTTTAGGGACCTAAAGCCTTAAGGTGGTGAGAATGTAATGAAAATGATTTTTACTATTTTAGATTTCAGAAATATTCTGGGAAACATTGAAGACCATGTGCTGAGAAGGAATGCAATTCTGTGGCCTGGTGTGCTTGGAATTTTCCGTCAAAAAATGCTAGGTTTTTTAATAGTAGGCTTGAGAAGTTTTTCTGAAAAAGTGGAATAAATCATAAACAGGTTCGAAGATCATAGAGATGAAGGCAACATTAAATTTCGGATGACGAATTACCCTAGTCGTGACTTAACATTAGTCGAGGTGAACCTCCAGTGAGAAAACCCAAAAATGGAATAATTGTAAATATAATAATTATAGAAAATTATTATTTTTATATCCTCATAACACATGAATGGTGACTCGAATTGAAAATTCATGACCATTGAAGATCTGATGAGGGCATTCATTCCATAGGCGGAACCTAACATTGGCTAGTGTGGGCCAACTATGGAATGTAGTTTTTGGGACATAACGGTAAATAAAATAACGAGAAAATGTTCATTTAAAAATATTATAAATCATAAACTATATCTCGGAATTGAAATCTGAGTTTACAATTGATCTTGTCATACTGTTATTTCTTTAGGTGGTGAATAACCATGACTGGTGTGGGTTGAGGGTAAAAGACAAATTTTTTGCATTTTAATGCAAAATAATATAAACAAAAGAATGTTTATATTATTCAAAATATCATTCACTGCAATGCAGTGACAAGTAAAATGATTCATTTTATACTAAAACAGTGTAACTAAAATGATAAAATGTGATATCTCTTATTGATGGATTAATATGGATGCAGTGAATCAAATGAATATCTTAGATGTATTGTGATGATTGCATTGGAAAAAGATGATGACAATGATGAACGAACTTCTTCCCGCCCATCCTCTTCAAAAGATCACCATCGATAACAATGGATCAAAAAATCACCAAAGAGAGGATTACTGCAGATCAAGGATCGTCAAAAAACACTGTGTAACTCCATTCATCATCGAGGGATGATTTGATTCTATGTAAGTGGTTTTGAATTTGCTGTGTGGTCTTCCTTTCGCCGTTATTCTCTGTAAATGTTTAATGTTGGTAATTCCACTAACAGATTGACCCACGAATCAGTCGTCTTTGCTGGAGTAATTTTTTGGCATATGTGGAGTTATGAGAAGTTGTATTTACATTTTATTTATCCTCAATTAATATCCTAATAAGAAACAAACATGTGGACACGAAAAAAGTTCATGGTACATAATTCGTGTGTTCCTCGACCATTCTTCTACTCTACCATTTTCATCCATTTTTTATGACATGATGGAAACTGTGGTCCAAACAGGACTGTGGCATTGGATAAACCAGGTCATGTGGTTGATGGAGATGGCAATGTCCACTGAAGGAATACTGGAATAGGATTTGTAAGTTTTGGAAGGAGAGACTTGGCATGGCGGGTCTTGTGGGGGAGGCAGTGAGCCACAACACTATAGGAGGCCCACGATAGATCTGTGGGCTATGGCAGCAGGCCACATCCATGGTTGGGTGATGACACATGGCCAACGAACTACATTCCAAGAGGTGGCCAAAAAAAACTAGCTGATTGATCTAGAGTGGACACGACACCTACCACGTATGGGGTGGACTGATCCGAGACTGTAGCACAAGATGGGCTATTGGGTGAACTGGGCTGTTGGACAACCCAATTAGGCAGAAACAGGCCTCCCAACACAGTTCAGGCCAGAGGAAGGGAATAGGGATGATGTGCTGCCCAACATGTTGTACCGTCAACCCAATATGCAAGGTCCAGCAGGCACATTGGGCCTGCCCAGACTAGTTTGGGTTGGGACACCCAAAACTGTTCTGGTCAGGTTGGTCCGACTGGGTCGGACCAGACCCAGACCCCACAAGCCCCTTTTAAGTAAAACACGATTAAATTCTGAACCATGCATCTGATTAACGATCTGTTTATGGAGTTCATACCCTCATAATGAGACATTACTTTTGAAATAATAAATGTGATATTTCATGTATTTTGAGATAATAATTATGGATTGAGAATTATATTCTCATAGAATCAAGTGCTCTATAAGGGGGATTCTTGCAGGTGGATTTGATAAGAATGAAGTGATGATCAAACCTCAATGGCCTAGCATATCTCACTGATGAGAAGACCTAAGTGTCCTAGAAGACCTTAGGGATGAGGTGACCTTGGTGGCCCAGTAATCCTCGGTGATGATCAGACCTCAGTTTCCTAGCGGACCTCTATTACGAGTGGACCACAATGTCATAGAAGACTACAGTGAGGAGTGGACCTCAGTTTCCCTGCATACATCCATGAGGAGAGAATCAATATGGACAAGAAGACCTCAGTGATGAGTATAAATTATTATCCTAGAATACCTCTGTAGTGAGAAGACCTCAATGGCCCAACAATATATAGTGGCCCAACATACCAGAGTGACTCTTCGAGGACGTGTCCCACAACATTATAGGATGTTCTTAATTATATACTATAGAATATATTTCTATAAATTATGTTATTCTTATGTGAGATGACTCTAGTGAATCTCTTGACTGTACTTCATAATGGTTACAAATCGTGTTCCTATTTGGAATTATTGTTGGTGTATTTTTTTGGAATACCTTTCTGGTTTGGGTCTGTACTGATTATTGTTTTACTCACCCCTATAAAGGCTTCACAAACATGTGTTGTGTCTCATGCAGATGATCAATGCTTTTACGGGTCCCTTGGTGGATCGAGGCCATCTCGTGCCTTGGGAGATCCGATAGATGAGGTGTTCTTATGTGACATTAGAGAGTTGTTTTTGTACATACCCTTCAAGTAGCTTTTCCAATGGAGGAGTTAAAGGGACTTGTACTTTAACATTCCAATTTTAGTTGGCCCTGTATTCCAGACCTGTTTTACTTTTGTTTTCTACTATAGTACCATATGTTTTTTCTTAATGTTTTCATCTTCTAGCATTTATGGCTTGGTGTTATGTGTGTGTGTGTACAGATATTTAGGGAAATGCCTCCCATTTTTTGGTATATTTCTGCTCATTGCTACATGACAGCCCATAAAATATTGGAGGTGGGATTGGGGTTATCATAGCACAGGCCTCAAGGGATGGGTCATGACATATTAGTTTTCTATTCATTTTAAATTAATTATGAAATATTTAAAATAAAAAAAATAAATATTTTCTAGAAAACAACATCTTTTCTAAATGGAAGTATAATCATGAATGATGCTCATAGTTTAGAAGTAAATTTGAAAAAATATAAAAAATATATTGAAATAAATATTATATTTTTGATATAAATATCAAAATAATATTAGGGAAATTTTTTGGTATCTTTCTGATATGTATATTTTTTTGTGAATTGTGAAAAATAGTAAATTTTAATTGAAATCATACATTTTGTTTTTTTATAAGTATAGTTTAACTATATTAAAAATTAGTTCTTGAAGTACAATATGTTCAATTACAAATTTAAAAATAAAATAAATGTGACTGGAATCAAATTAACATTGAAATTGAATATAAACACATCATACACATTGAATCATTTTATCTTCAAAAACATAATTTATAGTTGGATATATAGAATTAGTTTTAAATTAAATTATAAATCATATATAATTTTAATTTTTAAAATTTGATTCCATATTTTGACTTATTTGATCTAATATTTTAATTCAGGCCCCTTCTTTGTATCAATGTGACTAAATAAAAAGGTAAAATTTATTACCTCGGTAATGGGTAAAAGGGGTTAATATGGATTCAATAATAAGGGATAAGTCTATAGATTATTTTTCTTACTTATTATTAAATGAAGTTAATTAATCAAATCACAAATAAAAATATAAATTTAATTTTTTAAGTGACAATTTCTATTAAAATAAATATTATATTATTTAAATCTATGAAAGTCACAAAATATTTATTTTGTTGTCTTAAATATCTCTTATGTGTCCAAATGCGTTGAAATAGGTTAGAAAGATTCCATAATTCTATTATTTACCTAAACATTTTATTATACTGATTTATATTTATTAGTTTTTTGGGGCCACATGGATTAAATTTTAATGTTTATAATATTTTATTAATGAAATGTTAATGATGTAGCATTCACGTTTGAAATAACTATAACATTTTTAATATTGGGTTTTCCATGGGATTTTTTGGACAATAAATATTTTTTTGAAATTTAAAGGATTTTTATATATAATTTAATTTATTTTTTTAATTTTTTTTGATAAAATCAATACCTAAAATAAGAACACAATGATGACGTAGTAATTATTAAATTAAAAGAAAAATAAAATAAATTATATTAAAAATATTTAAATAAATATATTTGATTTATTTATGGTGGTCTAAATATTTTATAGATTAATATGACATGACATGGGTATATTAAATGATTTGGTTCGAATATGAATTATTTTCTTAATTTTCATGAAGACTAAGTAATGAATATTATCTAAATTGATAGTAATGATTTTTTATGAAAATTAAATTTTGTTAAATTATTTCAAAATAATAGAAATATTTAATAAGGAAATAATGAATTTATATAGTCAAAATAATCAGAAATATTTCCATTTAGTGTACAATTCAATCATTATATGTAAAGAGTACATCCTTTTATAATTGAGATATTTTTTACCATTGTTAAAATTAAAATAGATTAACTAGGGATCAATAAAAATGGTTACATTTGAAATGATACCAAAAAAATTATATAATTTATTAGTTCATTATTTTAAAATGTTATATTCTATACTATTTAAATAAATTTCCATTTTTTGGTGTTTGGGTTAATGGTGATTTTTTTTTAAATTTATCCATTGATAATTCCCCAAAGTTTTCCTCACCTCAATTATAAAAGGAACACCCTCCTACAATATTTTACTGCAATTTGAGCCTTATATCTCAACCATTACATGAAAATTTCACTTATAAACATCCATATCCACATTATATTGGTTTGGGTCTTTTCAAAATTCCAGTACTATTGACTTTTATAAAATATCTAAAGGTGATGTTTCAAAGAATATATAATCTCTCGAACAAATCACGTTTTTTCTAATCTTCCTCACATCATATAAATATGGGGTGTTTATCCAAAAATTATAAATTATGTATCCATAAAATTATGAAATTTTATTATTATTATGGAAACATTATTTACATCCACATTCCCATAAAAAATTACCTGAAATTATAACCCATGTGTACGTCTAGCTTGTGGTCTCTGCAAATAAATACAATTCAATTTTCACCCACATATTATATGTATGGGTATTATGATTATATTAGTGATTATTATGATATTATAATATAATTATACCTTAGTTATTATAATAATATTTCAACATTATTATCATCCAATCTATATATGAATGATAACATTGCTACTCCATATGTATGAACTACCATCTCTAATATGTGATGTGAATGATTTTCACATATATTTCATATGTATGGAAATAAGGATGATTTTTATAAAAATATATGATATATTAAAACTAATAATTATTTTTTAATGGTCTATTATTATTTATATATTAATAATTTTATTATATAAAAAATGGAAATTATGTTTATGCATACATATGGCCTACCATATCCATGAATGGTGTAACTGATTTTTATGTCCCATATTTTTATTAATTATTTTAAATATTTGTAAAATTAAAATATTTTTATAGTAAATGAGTAGAAATAATTAAATGAAGAAACTATGGTCAATGTATGTAGACAAACACTGCTAAACTTAAATGTGATTGGGAAAAGAAGTAATTGATACCCAGAACAACGATATTCATAAACACTTTTTAATAAATGGTAGAGGATATGTTAAAAATAAATAATAAAAAACTTGATAATCTTTGGGAATTAATTTATAAGAAATGTATATTTATAATACAGGAGGTTTGGGTATAAGAAATTAAATAAAATTCATTGCGTGTGGGAATTCTTAACTCAATTTCTGTTCCATGGGTTAGTTTACAATTTAATTGATTCTAACAATCTATAAATATGTTTTAAATGACTTTTTGTTATATTAATATATATTTACACTTTTTATTTGTATTTACATCAAATACCCATCATATATTCATTGTATTAATCCTAACTTCAATCATATTGTATTTCTAATGGTTAATTTCACAATATCATCATCAATCGCGATTGTTTTGTTTTATGAATATGATTTGGAACATTTCTCTTCCATATCCATATTTAAAAAAAATGTTTTTAAAAAAGGTTTTTCTATCCTCATATGAATTATGGAATTCATTTGAATCCATTTTTTCTTTCTGCAAAAATGTTGGGAAGTATATTTTTTCATTTTCTAAAAAATGATCTTTATTACATTTCCCTCTTAAATAAAAAAGTAATGTTTTTTATAAAAGTATATAGAATAGAAATATTTTATCAATTTCAATACCATTAATTCCTTTATTGTTCATTTATAATCATACAATGTTATTGTTGAAAAACATTATTTCTTCTATAATTTAGTTGAATTAAAAACATCAAAAAATGATATTTTCATTCGGAAATATTTCAAGTGATCTGAAAAAATTATTTTCCATCAATGTTATTATTATGTGATATTACTTCACCATTACTAGGGTTATTATTTATCTATATGTTAATAATTATTTTTATGATTGGGTCATTTTTCTTATGGAATTATGTTATTACATACAGTTTCTTTTTCAATAGTTATTATATGATAATTTTTTTTATGAAAACACATTAATATTTATGTGTTCTGATATGATTAATGATTAATATTTTTTCTAAAAAAATATGTATCATTTTAATTATATGGTGGGTTGACATATTTCTCCATCTAATGCATTGGGTAATAATTTATTTCGAATGGGGTATGTGGAATTAGAAAAGGGGTTAACTTAGTTTAGTAAGGGGATTTGTCCACTAAGATAGTCTTGAGAGTGAACATTGACTACTATGAAAGTGTTAGGAGTGAACCCATTTCAATATGGTTGTCTTCGAAATTAACCTTGAATACTAATTAAATGATTCTCCATGTAAATTTATTTCTCAGAAAACCATATTTAATTGAAATGTTATTTTCTATTGGGTCATTATTCTTTGTGATTTATGTCTAATGAACAACCAAGAATGTTTCCATGACTCAATATTATGTTATATTTTATACATGGTGCTTTTTAAAAAGTAATTTTCATGTTTTTATATCCTTATGCACATGATCTTATTGTTATATCCGTTATTAACCCTTACTAAGAATCTAATCCCACCCAATATTATTTATCTTTTCACCATGATATGAAGTTGCTTATTATGTTTGATATTCCAAAAGGATTTCTTGTTTTTAAGGAATAAGTGGGAGGCATTGTAGATACTTTAAAAACTATTTTTCTTATTAAATTGTTCAATTTCAGTAAACCCATATTGTTATAGCATGGTTTTTTAACATAATCCATGAAGATTTGTAAAAAATAAGATATATATGTGTATGAAATGAATGGGGAATTATGGTTGGCATCAAATCAAAGGTTTAGTTAAAATTTCTAAATCATAGATGATATAAATTTACTGTGATCCATTGGGATAATTCAAATTATGATTCCAAGAATGTCTCAATGAATATTTATAAGGACAAGTCAATGTTTTCTAAAAAATCCAGGAAGGTTAGTAAAGGATTGATATTGTGGATTATATGATATTATATAAATATTTGGATTCTATAAAGGGATTTGGAACTATAACTTATGATAATAGGGATAATAACCTCCAAATAACTATATTAAGATAGACATAATAGGGAACTGGTAAATGACAATTGTCCTTCCAGCACACCAGGTTTGACACTACTGGGTGTGTATTCTTTGTGTATTCATAAACACTTTTGAAAAAATCATAAACAATATAAATAGAAGAGGACTATGAATCAACTTGAATATACCTAAGGTGTCATATATTAAATAATTCCTCATTACTTTGTCATCCTAAATGTTATTTTTCTTGATTATGTGGTTTTCTAATATTGTAAGTGTTCATTAAAATATATTTTTTAGTTTCAAACAATGGAGGGATATAGAGTTTTTATGAACCATCTTCGGTACCCTGGTAACCCAATTAATGAGTTAGTCCTAACAAAACCTAAGGGAATTCCTAATCCCCATGGGATGGTGATTATAACCTGAAATCATAATACATTTATGTTGGACAGATTTATGCCATAGGAATTTAGAAGAAAAATAAAAAAATTGTATGCATAAAAAAAACTTCAATGGGAGTGAGACACCAAAATAAAATATGCATAGAGACATTATATTAAAACCCATATACTAAAATAGGAAAACATTCCAAAAGTCCTAAAATGACACAAGTCCCTAATTCAAAGGCTCAATAGCTTGATACCCCTCCAAGATATCTTTTCCATTTTCTCTTTCCTGGAATGAGAAAATCAACTAACACCCAATTGAAAAAGTATGGTTTGAGACTAAGACCAGTAGGTTTACAACAATGATTCCATAAGAGAATAAAAATATTTAATATCCCAATAAAATTCTTTTAATTTTCAAAATAATTATGTTTGGAAAATAAAAAATCATATTTAAACAATACAAGAAATACATTTTAAAAAATGATGGATATTACATTCAATGAACATGTATTAATTTACAAGAGATGGAATATTTCTAAAAAATGACATGGGTAAAAAAATTATATAAACTATTTTAAATAAATTCAGAATGCTCTTAAAGAAGTTCAAGGAAACATTGACATACATTTATATCTCAAATATAAATCAACAAAAAAGAAACAAGGTTATCTGTGAAAAGGTACGATAGAATTAACCAGCTATATGACTCCAAACTCTCTTTGTGAACTCAGATAAATGTGTATACACATGTCCCTATGACACTGGCCAAAGGAGACTCATCACAAGACTGTTGGCGATGTGACCCACTACATTTATGTTTTATAACATTGTAATAGAATAGAGTGTATCCAAATAATTTACTAACAACATAAGGCTAGCATGAAATCTTACATGATAGAGAACTATATTAATATTACATAAAAATAAAATCAATCTAATTCATCCATTTCAAATGTTCCAATTTCATTCCTTTTAAAACCAAAACACATTTTATTTAAAAACATGCCTTTTTCACAAGATAAAATCGTTGGGATTCTTTCAAATCATTTTAATCCATTCACATGTTTGAAATTAATTCAAAACCAATTCCATAATTTTCACCTTTTAATTTCCTATTTTAATTCAGTTGATTAATAGAATACATTTCCCTCAAATCTACAATTTAAATTCAATAATTTAAATCAAAAAATTTCCATAAACCCACCCAAATTCAATAGAATTGGGAGTTTTTCAAATTTTAATTCCAAAAGCATTTAAAATCCACCTATTCATTCGAATTTTGTTTTATTAATTAAATTTAATGAAATATTGGGCAATTGTGATTAAATCATCAATTGAAATATGTCATGCAATATGATGGTTATCAATATTCAAAATCAGGACGGAACATCCTAGCTCTTTCATGAAGTGCAACACTCGCAATGGAACCCATCAATGAAATTGAATGTGAAGGAGATATCAAAACTCAAACTAGAATAAAGATTCAACCCCACATGGAATATATCCTAAATCCATAAATGATCTATTAAAAACCAAGAAGAGAGATAGAGAAAAACATGAATAACAAGGGGGGCCCTTACTCCGGAATCACACCACAGATGAAATAAATATATGAAGAAAATACGATCGAACCGAAAGGTGGGGAACATCTGAAAACCACATAGGGATATTCTAGGGTCATGATCCAATAGGTATGCGAAAACAGACCAAGCGGTACTACAAAACACATTACTAAAGGCTTGGTGTGGGCCAAGTCGCAACCTGTACCAAGGGGTCTCGGTGTGTTGGCCATGCTAGATATGTACGCTAAAAACCCATCACCTCAGGTTGAAACTATATATTTAACCGCTAAAAAATATTGACATCATGTACACAACATTTACATGCTCATGACATGATCTCCCAAATCATGACATGATCTCCAAATCCACGACATGCATCCAACACCCAGTACACGATTTGTAATTTAGGTACACGGTGTGTACCTATTCTGCAGTCTATAGTAAACCTCAAATAACACATAAAATAATTTTTAATTAAAAAGGAACTTAGTAAAAAGTGGCTAACATACCCAATCAAGGTAACATAACCATCCCACCATAAAAACATTCTTCCCCTAAAAATCCTTTGATCAAACCTTTTATGCCAAAAAGATGATGCCACTGCTCTCTCTTTAGTGCATCCCTCTCCCATATATCATGAGAATCATAACCATGTTTCTATAGCACAAATTCCAATGTTATCTTCCTCCCATGACGTATCTTGAATATTGAATCAACGGTCCTTACTAGATGCTCATTCATTGATAAATTAGACATGATATCATGATCACCCCAGGTAAAAAATGTGATGGATCAGATATATACTTTCTCTGATGCAATACATGGAACATGTTATGTATCAATGGCATATGTGGTGAATGTGAAAATGGTATGAAACTTTCCCCACCTTCTCACTTTCCTTGAATGTTCCCACCAAGTTTGTTTCAAGCTTCCCTTTCCTCCCAATCTCTTCATGACCCAACTCGGGTGAAACATTTAAGGAATCTCAATCACCAACAGAAAAATCAAAATGTCTATGACAATGATCAGCATAAGACTTATATCATATTTGTTCATTCAACATCCTTTGATGAATCAGATGATTCATTTTTTCATATCCTACAACATGCTTGGTCCAACCAATAATCATTCACCGATCTATGACAAACTCAACACGTGATTATAATTTATTTCATATAAGGCCTCAAAACATTCCCTTCTAATAGATAATTGGTAGCAGTTGTTATAGGAGAACTAAACCATCCACAAGTGATCTTTCCAAGCCCTACCAAAGTCAATGACACTGGGGTGAAGCATATCTTCAAGAATCTATATAGATTTTTCTATCTGGCCATTTGACCATGGATGGTAGGACAGGATCAAATGAACCTAAGATCACAATGCCTCCAAAAGTCCAATCTAAAAGTGGGAAGTAAATTGAGGATTCCTATATGAGACTATAAAAGATTAAACTCTATGAAAACGAACAATATCATTCAATTAATGATATCCCAACTACTCAACATTTTCAATACCGTGAAGGTGTTTAATGTGACCAACTTGGTTAGCCACCCATTCAAAACCCATATCGCATTCTTCTTTCTTTTGGTATAACAAAACCCAACCAAAAAGGCCATATATACCTCATCTTACATCCAAGTAGGTAATATAAGTAGTTAAAGAATACCTGAAGGTTTCTCATTCTCAACATTCGCTTGTTGGAACATATAGAAATGATAGAAAAACTCAACTATGTATCGTCTCATTCCCAGCCAACAGAACTACTTCCTTGCATCGAATAAAAATTTGGTCATTTATAGGGGCATATCCCATAGAGAACAATGTAAGTCTCCCATCACATTCTTCCTTACTGATGAAATCACAATGAATTGGTTTTGATAGCCTTGAACACCCTCTTTATAGAATGAACAATGAGCTTTTGTCTCCCCACAATAAAGGGGTTCTAATCACTATACAAATCCAAGGGCAGTGGAGAAGAACCACTGTTAACCGCAGCAAAGGCCAAGGGATAAAGGTTGTGCTTTTCCTATCATGATTTGTGAAGTTGATGCTCCAAATGATGTGGTAGAAGGTACTCTTTTTGTTCTATCAATTATTGAATGTACATTGTTTGATTCTAGTTATACACATTCCTTTATTTACTCCATGTTTGAAAAGAATTTAGAATCAACCACCCAACTTTCTAAAAGCAGAGTTATCAGTCAAGACCCCTGATGGGATTATCCAAGCATCGTCACTGTTTACAAACTGCAGTATTTACTATAGTGAGCACAATCTTACAAAAATCTAGTATACATTCCCATGATTCAATTCGATATTATTCTAGGGTTAGACTGTCTCTCAAATTATAATTCTAAAATCAAATACAAATGTTAAGAAATCTCAGTAGTCATGAATGGGAAACCTACAGTCATCTTCTAAGGAGAGATATCTCAACATGATATCATTGAAGAAGAAACTCATATATCCTTAATTAAGGAATTGATCAGTGATGAAGAAAAATAAAATGAGATTTTGATGATAGAATATGTCCCCATCATCCCAGAATTCATTGACATATTTCCTAAGGAGTCGACTGGATGTCCCCCAGAAAGAGTGGTCGAGTTCTCTACTGAACTCATACCTGGATCTCATACAATATCAAAGCCCCCATATAAGATGGAAAATACAGAGTAGGAGGAATTAAAGAAACAACTCCAAGACTTTTGGAGAAGGGGTTTATATGACCGAGTGTGTCTCCTTGGGGAGAACCTACTCTCTTTGTGAATAAGAAGGATGGATCGATGTGGCAATACATTTACTATAGACAACTGAACGGGATAACAGTAATGAACAAATACTCTCTTCCAAGAATTGATGACTTATTTTACCATCTTCACGGGGCCCAATTATTCTTTAAGATTGATCTTCGATTTGTTTATCATCAATTGAGGATAAAGAATGAAGATATTCCAAATACTACCTTCCGATCAAGATATGAGAACTATGAGTTTGTTGTTATTCTTTCTGGACTAACTAATGCACCTTCTATTTTTATGTATTTAATAAATATAGTCTTTAAGGACTACCTTGATAACTTTGTGGTAGTTTTTATTAATGATATTATGATATATTCCATGATTTGTGGGGATAATGAGGATAATCTAAGAGTTATTTTGAGAACTCTACAGAAGGAGAGACATTTTGGAATGTTTAGTAAAGGTGAATTCGGGTTCAACATATTTATTTCGTGGGGATCCTTTTTACCAATTAAGCAATTACAGTTGGCCCTACAAAGAAAAACGTTTTAGCGGAGTGGCCTCAGCATATAACTATAACTGAGATTCATAGTTTCCTTGGAATAGCGGGATATTATAGTAGGTTTGTGAAAAAATATTCATGACATTATAATCCATTAACCAAGTAAACTCGAAAAGGGTTCATGTTCATATAGAAAAAGGAGTGTGAAGAATGTTTCCAAGATATGAAGAAGAGATTGGTTACTGAACCTATGTTAACTCTACCCTCATGTGGAGATGGATTTGTTATTTTTTAGAGATGAATATCTGAAAGGGATTGGGGGTGTCCTCATGCAAAATTACAAAGTCATTGCTTATGCATCTCGACAGTTGAATACTCATGAGTAGAACTACTCTACGCATGATCTTGATCTGTCAGTGCTCGTGTTTTCTCTAAAGATATAGAGGCATTATCTTTATGGGGAGAAATGTGATATATACACAGACCATCAATGTTTGAAGTATATTTTTACACAAAAGGAATTAATCATGATAGAAAAGAGATGGTTTAAAGTTATTAAATTCTATTATTGTTCAATTCATTATCATACCTAAAGGGAAAACAAATTCTATGAGGCATTATGTAGGAAATACCCAGTTTTTCTATCCATTATAATGATTCAAATAGATCCTTTGATCAATGACCTAGTAAAACTGGACATAGGAATTATAAAGGAAGGGACATCATCAACCCTAACCCAAATGATTTTTCAACCATCGTTACTAGAGAAGATCAAGAAAGATAATAAAGAAGATCCTTTGTTACAGAAGAAGTTTGAGGTTGTGAAGGATGTGAATTTTCTTGAGTTCAATACCGATTAAGAAGGTGTACAGAAATTTCGTACAAGAAAATTTGTTCCATCTATTTCAGAAAAAAAGAAGGACCTGATGGATGAATCTCATAGCTCAACATTCTCTATACATCATGGTATTAAAAAAATGTATAGGGTCATTCATGATCATTATTAGTTGGATAATATGAAAAGTGATATTGTGAACTGCATGTCAAGGTGCCTGGTATGTCATTAAGTGAAGGAATACCGATAACTTCATAAAGGTGTATTGCAACCACTACCTATACCAACATAGAAGTGGGACAATATAACTAAGTACTTTTCCACTTGTCTCCCAAGAACATCCAAATGAAACAATGCGATATGTGATATTGTGGTCCATATCACCATGATTTCCGAATTTATTTTTATTTACGATCATTTCTCTCTAGATAAACATGATAGGATTTATGTAAAGGAAATGGTAATGCTTCGTGGAGTTCCACATTATATCGTATCTAATCATGACCCAAGAATCACATCAAGATTCTGGATATGTATTCAACAAAATCTAAGCACTAAATTGAATTTCAGTATGTCCTATTACCCCAATACTAATGGACAATCTGAAATAACAATTCAACCAAATGACAATATGCTAAGAACATGCTCAATGGAATTTAAAGGTAGATGGGAACAACATCACACTTTATTTGAGGTCTCTTACAACACCAGCTTCCACTCGAGAATTTAAATGGAACTCTATGAAGCACTATAATGTAAGGAATGTAAAAATCCTACTGCTTGGGATAAAACTGGTGAGAGAACGATTCTTGAGCCAGATCTTGCGCAAGAGATGAGAGAAATGGTTTATGCCATCCTGCAACACATTAAGGCTGATCAGAATCAGCAAAAGGGCTATGTCGACAACCGTCGAAGGGATTTTGAGTTTGATATTGGTGACAAAGTCTTTCGTCTAATTTCACCTTGTATTAGAGTCATGAGGTTTGGGATGAAATGGAGGCATACACCTAGGTACATTGTCCCCTATGAATTCCTTGATCGTGTGGGAGCAGTGGCCTATCGGCTTGCACTTTATCCAAATCTATCACAAGTTCATGATATCTTCCACGTATCACTCTTCAGGAAGTACATACCTGACCCTTCACATGTACTAGATCTAGAGTCGGTACATGTGGAACATTACCATTCTTATGAGGAGCAGCCGATAGAGATCTTGGATCGTAGTGACATGGTTCTATGACCCAAGACTACCCACCTTATTAACGTGTTGTGGAGGAACTGAAAATGTAATAAGCCACGTGGGAACTAGAGGATTCCAAGATATAGAAGTACCGACTCCTTTTTTTATCAGATGTTACGGGATAAAATTTTGGGGAAACATTTCTTAAAGGGGGAGAATGTAACGACTCAAACTTTTCAATTATGTTTGTTTCCTAATTTTGTGTTTTATTTTATATTATACTCATCAAAACTATATCCTTAAATTATTGATGTCGGTATAATAAAAACGAGACAATTGGGTTTCGACTATTATATGACTGTTGGTCAATATCACCATTGGAAAATAAAATCTCAACATTGTGTTTTTATAAATACATTTATCTTGGTTAATTAATACAGAGTGATGATTGAATGGCCTCATCCAGTAGACTTAGGCCATATGAATCTCATCCTTCATATCATGGTAAAGAGGTAGCATCAATGGGCTTTTCTATGGACAAAGACCTATCCGAACATCAACATATGAATTTTGAACAGAATCAACTTAGGGAGAAGTTCAGGCTGATGCAAATCACCACTCATGCAATGTTGTTTGAGCCACCCCAAGATTCAATCAATATAGCACACCATACACTAAGGTCTTATGCTAGGGTTATAAGGGGCTATGTAACGAGACCATAACTACTTTTTGTATTCCTTTTATATAAATAAAATGGTTATTTTTTATTCTTGAAGATTTTGGGAATTTCAAATATTCAGATAAATATAGGATGTGTATTATTTATGAATTTAGAAAAAAGGGGTATTTTAAAATATTTTTTTATTCTTTAAATAAATAAAAATGTAATTTTTTTTTAAAATGGTCTTCTATAGTTGTGATCGGTGATAAATTTAGAGTCTAATAAGATCAAGTTGATTTTTCGGTGAATAGTAAAGTATGAATAGTAACATACCCATATGAATAGTAATGGATAGTAATGAATGGTAAATTTTCCTAAAAAATAGAAACTTCACTCATGAATGTATAAATACAATTTTTACATCTTAAAAGAGAAAAAACAATCATAGTAAAAGTTTTGTTATTTTTATATGTCATTAATATTTTATTTACAATTTTATAGTTAATTTAATAATTTATAATGGAAATGTATTTTTAAAATATGTAATCATATAGTGTTACTTTATTTTTAAACAGTGATACGATGATATTATGGGACCTTGATTACTTTATTAAGGTGTTACCAAATGAGTTATAGTTTTAAAGTTGTACTTTGGGAATAAATTCGGAATTTATTTAAAAAATAAATTAAAATTATTTAGAAAATTATTTTCATAAAATGGATTTCATTTTTGAATTTAGAGGATCAATATTTGAATAAGGTGATTTTTTGGGTTTTTTCTGAAACAATTGAATTTTCAGTGAATATTAATACTACAGTTTTGAGTTTTGAGTGTTTAATGACATCCTTAATGATGTAATAATGATGATAGACTGTTGGAAGACTTATGAATAGTTATATATGCTATTATTTTTCCCAACTGGCCAATAATAAGGGGGAAAACATGGTAAAGACCATGGTTTTTCAAATACCACTAATGAGGTGTCCCTTAGAAATTAATAATTTATTTCCTCACTCTTCCTATAAATACCAGGCCATCTCCCTCATTCATTTCATTCCTAAATCCTCTTGAACAAATTTCTGGTCTCTTTATCTCCCAAGGAGTCCTCCCATGGTTCCCTCAAGCCTCCCATGGTCTCTACCTTCACACATTCAATATTATTTTTCAAGGTAAGGGAACTATTCACCATCCTCTTTTAAGTCATGTCTTCCTTTAAGTTATATCATATAGTTCCATTTTATTATGAGGGGGTTATTTATTATATATCTTTACTACTATAAAATTTATGACCAAATGATGAGAAACCCTTTCCACTCTCATAAATTGGATTTATTAATTTTTAAGTGACGCTGTTAGGCTGCTGAATGTTTTGTAAAAGAAAATGCATCTTCCCTTTTCCTTCGAGTTTCATTTTCATATGCTATTTCCATTAAATAACCATATCATGGTATTGTTATTTTATTCTATTTCCATACAGTATTATGAAGTATTTATTAGTGGGTGACTCTTGTCGCCTCTCTTTTCAATGTATTCTAAAAAATGTTATATAGCCATTATGCTGCAAAATTATCGTCTCAAAATCCCTATTTTTTCACATGAAATTCCCATGTATTATTTATGTGAATACCCAGTTCTATTATCATTTTTAAGGGTATTAATAAATAGATAAAATTTATATATTTGATTCTATAATTTACATACTTATAACTCTCACTCCCTTATCAGGGGTTATAAATGACATAATGTGATTTTTTTAGCTTTAAAAAATCACATTTTTTAAATGAGCCCCATTTCATTTATTCCATAAGGGTTATTAATGAAATATTTGATTATTATCTATTCGGATCACATTAAATTAAAGTCATATTAATGTTGGTCCCTTATAGTGCTCCAATTCATTGGGTAAATAAATTAATATCTAGAGTTGAGAAGTATCAAGATACCATGGTGAATATCCTTGGTAATTTTTATGAAACCTCGTGGATAACACATGGTGATATGTTCATGAATGTATAAATGAAATGTTTTAGCCACATATTCATGTTATGATTCAGGTTCATTTTTTATGATATACCTATTCATCCATTTCTCATGCCTTTATGACTTTTATCTTGTTCTTATTAATATTGTTATAGATCACATGCCAACTATTTCACATGTTTTCCTTACTGGGACTTATACTCACCCATTACTTTGATGTATGTCTCTAGGATATGATATACAATAATTTTACAAAGTATTAACCTATTATGATGTCATACGAGTGGTTTAGAAGAATGTTTTATGTTTTTTTCATTTTTATTTTCTTAATTTCCAAGACACCAGACATTAAAGATCCTCTGTTTTTAAAATGTAATGAAAACATGTGTAATAAAAAGATGAGAAGACAAATATGAGTATATATATTCCATAAAATAATTTCCCAATTTGTTGATGTTTTCGTGATAAAATCCCACTAAGAATATTCCCTCCATTAAACCCATTTCAGATGAAAATTTATGTTAAAATAATAAAAGTACTTTTATGGGTATTTTGTTAAATTTTTATCCATTTAAAACACATAAAATGGGAATAAAAACATAAATTATTGGTGTATACTATTTCTATATATTTTATTTTACAATTTGTAGACACCATATTGTGTTCTTAATCTATTGATATGTCTTTTTTAATTTAGAAGTAAGTTTATTAAAATATGATTTTTTTATTAAGGTGAACTCTGATTTCATGCCCTAGAATTTCGTTCACAATTTTGAATTCCAAGCCGAGTACTCTGAATTCCATGAACTACAGAATGTTTCTTTCAGATAAATGGGTCTAGTTATCATTCAAAACGATTCTGCGTATGGAATGTAACCCTCTTCTGAGATAACCCCAATCACACTCATGTCAAGTTCCATTGTCCCCTCCATGAAGCACACTTTTCTAATCCCACAAAGAAAATAATTATTCCATCATTCCAATTATAATAATATGATGAAAACTCTCTATATAATTAAACTATTCATGCTATTTTTTTTTCTAGCTATTCTGGTACTCCATTACTTGTTCTCTATACGCCATAATCATTGTAAGGATTATATACAATGTGGTAATTCATCCTATTCTTCATCATAAATTATTACATAGTATATACTTTCCATAGGAATGTTATATGTATAAGATCTCTCTTATGTATCCTATCAAAGTGTTACTTTTTATATGTATCATACATGAGTGTATATTCACCCACATCTTCTATGAGAGAATATCTTATCCATGACACCTTGACCGCTAAAATTCATCTCACATTCCCATATACTATGATATCAAATTCTCGGGGCTCCAAATATGGTGGTACTAAGCCCTACTCACATTACTTGTTTTCCCATTTTCACAAGTATACTACCAAGGTTCCAATTATCCCAGAATCCATAGCTAGGTGAACATATCTCTTATGTTGGTCCATATAATCGAGGGAATTTCTATAAACATTTAGTTGGTTTTGGGGGTGGGATAAGGTCTCGGGTTTAATTTATAATCAATTTTCTTCTATTATTTACCCCCATAATAAATAAACATTCCCATATTGATGGTTTTAGACAATGTTAGACATGATTTGGGCCATGATACATAAAACCCCCACCTTGAGAGGAGATACTCATTTTGTATTTCTCATATATATTGAGTTGACTTACTCCTCTTGGATTCCCAAAACATCCCCAATTTTAATTAACCTCTTTGAACCTATAAAAACCTTCACCTGGATAATATTATATAGTAACTCATATCTAGGCCTCTTACTACGTGTAATCCCCAACCCTAATACCATCAACTAAGTCACTAGCAAGGATATGAACCTTAGGTAAGCCAATACGAAAACCACAATCAGACTAACTTTCTATTCTATTTAATGGAACCAATTTCCCATATATTAAATAAAATTCATGTAATCACTTACCTTTATATACATCCTTATTTTTTATGTTACCAACAAACAGGGGAAATAAAACCATATCTCTGCCTCCTACTAGGTTTAGGATCAATCATTTTCACCTCCCTTAGTCATAACATTACAAAAACATTGGATATAGAAGAAACAATATGTGTATCCTCCGAATATTTTATGATATATTTCTCTTTTAATTATTTTAATTATTCAATAGCTTCCTGAACACACATGACTAATCCATAGGGGAATTGAGTTTTGTTATAAAAGAATCATATTTTAAATGTCATAACCTAAAAATTGAATTGATGGGAACAATATTAGTAAAATAATTATAAAATATATGGACAATATTTATAATGATTACTAATTTATTGAATATTTATTTGGAAATACACTCTAATTTTTTTTTCGTGAAGTCATCATATGAATTAAATATGCTTTATCTTGAAAAATGAGTTTTTCAAATTTTGTGTGGAAATTATTATTAATTTATAATAAATTAAGAAATTTTAAATTAAAGAAGTAATAAAATCTTTTAAATCCTCATGAAAATATTAAATTAAGGTTAAATTATTATTTTTTAAATGATTATTTTTTAGTGGATAATGAAAATATACTTTTTTGTAAAACTATCATATCATATCATTAATAAATTCATTTAATCGACCTAATTTATTTTACATATAAAATTATCCAATATATATATATATATATAAAATAAATGATCTAAATAATTCTATTATGATTATCATTTTTCATGATTTTGATAAAATTAAATTTCGAGGCTAAAAACACAATTTTCGATATAATTGTTTTTCATAGAATTTATATTGAAAATTCTGAAATTAATATATGAGACAAATTGGATATTAATTTTATAAAATGGATTCCATATATTGGATTATGATATTCATATATTATAAGTAGATATCATTTATTTTAAAAATTATAAATTATAACTTTGATAAAATTTAACACTTCAAAAAATGGTAAATCTGGTAAAAAAACTAAAATTATAATGCTTGTGATTAATTCAAAAAAGTCCATTATTTATTTTTTATTTTATTTAATACCTAGTTATAAATACTTATTAAATATAAAAATTAACATTTACTATTTATTTTGAGAATAGTAATATTTTTTGTAAAAGATATAGTCATGAATATCACTTTAATCCCTTTATTATATATAATATTTTTTAACTAGGATGAAAACATATTATCTTGAATTATAAATGATAATTTGAAGTAATAATGATTTTTTATCATTTTACATTATTTAAAATTTTTATTAATAAATAATAACCTTAAATGCTAATGAAATGCTGACACTGTGGGAGTCCATGTAGTCTAAAAATAAATTATTATTTATTAAAAACAATAAAAGTAATTTTATATGGGTGATATTTAATGTCAAATGAATTTAAAAGATAAATGTAACATATAAAGGATGTTTAAAAGGATTATTTAAAAATTTCACTTCAATATTGGGGACATTAATGTCAAAATAAATGAATATAGCCACAATGAAATTAAAGACATTTTATGTTTTATAATATTTTAATAAATTATTGAATAATAATGAAAAATTTTAATATGTAAAATTACGATGATAAATTTTCTAGAAATTCAAAACCTATCCATTTATGATATATTTTTTTCATTACATGTAAAATTGTAATATTTTAATATTGAAAACTTCATCACAATATTTAAGGAAAGAACTCATTGACGAAGGGGTTCAACCAAAAGATAGTGATAGAACATTTTGATGAACCAATATAAATTTTTTTTTGTGATTATAAAAAGGACCATATCCAATTTATATTCATTAACATATCATTTTTGGACCATTAAACTTATTTTAGAAGCATATTATATTAGAAATTTCACTTAATTAAAAAAATTAAATTAATGATATTTTATAATAAATAATATTTTATTAAATATAAAAAATTCGTAAAAATATTATATTTGAAAAAATTATTGATTAATTATTCAGAATAGAAAACATTTTTTATTTCTTTAAATTGGTATTCTATATTTAATTTATAGGTCACAAAATATTTAGAAACATTGACTTCTTGATAAATGTCAATTGGGTCAATAGGTTTTAAAAATAAAAGATAAGGGTAAAACAAAAAAAACACATATGGAAGCTATAATGTATGTGAATATTTAGAACCATACTCATCTTATATTATATTTATTTTTAATTTTATCAATTTAACTATTAAATTTAATTTATGTTTATTTAATAATTAATGTAATTTTAATATTTCCTCTGTCATTACATATAAAAGCACACTAGTTATCTCTTTACATTACAAATTTTTATGAATCCTATCTCAACAAACCCCTTGATGGTTTTCTTCTAAACATCTATATCATGTATTTTATTTCTTCTTGAAATTCAATTCTTAGGATCCATTACATGTAATATAACAGAACTCTACAAAACCAGAGGAAACTGAATTTTCAAAATAAAAAAAATTATTTTGTATTAAAAATACACTAAATATATTTTACCAAGAATAATATAATATATAAACTATCATAAAAATACTGAAATATAATAATGATTATTTTATAAAAAATATTCCATCACTTTTACAACCTATAAAAATGAGAAATATCGATCATATGTAGGAACAAGATATAGTCTCCACATATCTGTGTCATTTTTTTCGTCATCACTTTATTTGGATGGGTAAAATTATGTACCTAATTAACATATATGATACATATGAAACAATTATTTTTTCTTAATTATTATATCATATCTACCATTTAATCATTCAATCCTTTGGAATAAAACAACATTTACTATGTGTATGTGTGGACTACCACCCCCATGAAGTTTTGTTATCCGTTATTCATCACTACCTTACATGGATGGTAATAAATATAAATATAATGAATAAAGTGTATATATATGATACAATAATTATTTTTTAATGTAATTTTTTAATTAATGTTGCATTTGTTATATCTGTTGAAAAATGATCAAATTAACTCCTACAATAATGATAATTTCAGAACAATGTTAAAAAACTATTTAAAACATGTTATACATTGGTAAATGGTTTTGTTATATAGGTATAATTAATATAAACATATAATATAGAGCATAAAAGTGGTTTTTAATAAATAAAAACATGAGGTAAGGGGATTCATAAATCAATCTCCTTTCACTTGGTTAAACCACATGTTCATTGACAATATTATTCCATTATTATTTTTGAACCATTCTATGAATTTATTAGGTTGTATTTAGATTTTTTTAAATTTAAATTTATCTCAATTAATAACTTAATTGATTAATTCTTACTTAAATTTTAGGATCACAATAATTGATTTTATCACAATTTCCACTCCGTTGTAACATATTTGGTATAATTACCCTGGTAAATATTTTGTGGTGTAAATTTTACACCTTTTATGTATTTAAAATAAATATATATTTATTAATTATTGACAGTGATTAAAGTCAAGATTAATATTTTAATGTGATACAATTATATTTTATAAAAAAGGTAAGATATTATTTTAAAATTATTATTTCTAGGATTGATTGTATATTATATTTTATAACTCTATCTATATTCTCATCCAATGGATATTTGAGGACTTATTATGATTGCATATAACATTTCCTTTATATTCTAGATGGATAATGAAATATTATTTTTTAAAATAAAAGCTAATATTTTTTTTATTTTTGGACTTAGTTTATAATATTCATGTATATATTTTTTAAAATTGTTTTTAGAATAATATTTTAATTTACACATATGTTTTATCAATAATCTTTTAATATGTCCATGACATTTAAAATGGATTAAAAATAATTTATATAATTTTTTTCAATGGTTAATTTTCTAATTTCATTTAAAATAGTCAAATTTAACTTTTCCTTTTAATGTATGTGGCGTTAACAAGTTTTCATATAACCATAGTTGGTTGAAGCTATTTAGATTCATCTGTAAGGATTCAAAGGGTATACAAAGAAAACTACTTAATCATATCTTATTTTAATATTTCTCTTAGTTTTTAATTTATATTTGATAAGAGACATGATTTTATTACATAACCTATATTTGTTATGGATTGATGGTCATATTTTCTTTATTATTAATTTTTTTTGTTATTAACATTATCTTTAAATATTCATATTATTATCATCGTCATACATTAAATTTTTGTTAAATATATGTATTACTTTTATCTTGGATATGATTATTACTTAATCCATATTCCATTTCAATAAAATGTGTGCTAAATTCAACCTTATTAAATTTTATAAAATAATATTGATATTTTATATTCTTCACTCAGTATGGACCATTGTTGATAAGGCATATTTCTTATGATTTAAACTGACCAGTTAAAATATATGTAATGAATTAGACCTCAAATGATAGGTGGGATATGTTATAGATACATCCTCAATGCATTGATTGGACTCTTGAGATAAAACACATTAATATGCATATAAAATTGATTTTTTTGGGTTTATCTACTGTTTGATTAAACTATCATTATATAAGGTCTTGATAATTTTAATATCATAATTTATAGGATCAGAAGGTCTAACATTAATAATTTCTTTCCTTGATAATTCAAATATTATTATCAATTAGATAAATATATTGATATTATACATCGATACATTTAATGAACATGATATTAATTAATTTGAATGTGTTTTCATTAATTTACTATTACATGTTGATTATGACTTACTCACTCAATATAGATTTGGTTTTATGCAACCCTTAATAGGTGTTTGAGATCACTTAATTTTCTTTTTCTTTGAAATATATGGATTAGGAATCATTGAATGAGTTCGTGTATATATAATTTTTTCGATTAATATGTTTTATTTTTTTTAATGTATATTTATTTGGAATCATGAACGTGTAAATTTATTCGAGACTACTGAACTATTTTTTCTTATTTGATGTGACATATAGTGTCTTATATCAACATAATAAGGTAACCACTATGTATAGGGTATAGAATGTGGTTCATTAAATATTGACCTCTATTTAGGATATAATCCCCACCCACATCCTCTCTTTCATAGTTCCCCAAGTACAATATGTAAAATAAAGCAATATCAAACATAATCCCCGCTAATTCACCTTTTTCATCCTAATTTACATTATAGTAATTTTGAATGGGACTCTGACAAGTTGTAAGTCTTATCCCTTAAATTCAATTTCCCTAATATTTTTACCAATTAAAATGGTTTAGATAAACTTATATAAGACTTTAATTTGGTTTAATTCTAAACCACACTCACTCTTATTTAGTATCTAAAAAATACAATGAACCACAAGTTCCAGAAAATTCATAAGACCAATGATGAAATATTTATAGGAACCAATTCAGCATGTAGTTCTATTATCACGACAAAAAAATTCATATCACATTTCCTTACCACATGATATTATTCTATATGGTATATTACTATTGTATGCCTTTAAAACTACACAACATGGACATTTTGGGCTTAGATTCATATTAACCAGTAGATATTAGAAACCATAATGAACTTTAATTCCAGTACCCCTTATTTCTAGGATTCCAAACCATAAAACTAATTTTAATACATTGTTCCACATCATTAAAAGGAACTAGTACATTTCTTTTCACATTTCCTTTAAAGGCATGATGTGTCTCATGCAGTGTCACTGAATATTGTTTTATAATTACCTTCAAAGAAAGACATAGGAATCCTCATCTAGAGGATTAATTCCAACACCACAATACCTAACCCTCCCATAAGGGTGACAAAATTAACAGTGTTTTACTATATATGTTTAAACAATTTGATAACTAAAAAATAAATTATATGTAGAAATCCTCTAATAAATATGTGTGTTTATATCAATAAATATTTTCCATCAACCACATTCCATGCAGTAAAAAATCCTATATAAGGATTATGGATTCATTCATTAACATTCATTATATATTTAAGATAGTGTTAATGTATTAACAAATTTCCACCTAAATAGTGGAATGCTCTTTTCCACCCATCCTCTAATCCAAACCACATTCAATAGTATTGTTGTTCATGTAATATTAATAACTTGTATTTAGAATTCATTTCTATGTTGACTGAAAACATAATAGGCTCTGAATCCACTAGAAACATATTATATGTGTGATATTTCATATTTAAGGGTAGTAGTTTAGGTAAGGTACATGATTCGTACTATATTACACAAATATTTGAGTTGTGAAATGTTATAACGAATAAAAAATGATTTAATAGAATGATACTACTAAATTCAACATTCCATGGAATATGATTCCTTAGTCTACATATTAAGAAATATTGTGTTTTAATTCCTAGTGAGGATTATTTTATTAAGGTATATCATGATACATAAAATTATCATAAACATGTTCATGATTTTGATGGTGATTCGTAGATTAAGTCACAATGTGAGTTTTATTATTATATTTTTTTAAAAGTTTTATAAGTGCATTTAATATCATGTGTTATAGAGGTTATTGGATGCTACTAGGATCACATTATTTTTAAATCATTATAGAAAATTTTATTGTTCTTTATTTCTGCTACATTGTTATTTTTAGATGTGTATTAATATTATATCATGCTTTTTTTTCAATCATGATGATTCAAATATATCATGGGACAAGTTATGTAATTTTTTTAGATTATATTATTTCATAAACATTTAATGATGCTCAAGATAAGTTTTTTCTCACTATATTTGTATATCAATAATTTGGGAGTTTATAATATTTTTTTAGTATTTTATTTATTATTCATTTGTCATTTGTTATGATGAATAATCTAGGGAAGGAAATTTGTAAGATGTGATTCATATAACAATCTTATTATGTGCCTATTCATTTATGATATTGATATAAATTTTTGTTTTGGTGATGTATGAGGCCTTAAAAAAGATTGTAGAGGGTGCCAGATCATCTCAATATTGAATTCATCAAAAACATTGATTAGGGATATGGATATTGGTTCTTAGTTTTCAAGATAGTATTTATTTTATCCATAAGAGATGATGATTTTTATCCATATCTTCTTACACTAATAATTGATGATCATTAGCAACTAACAATTGTTTCTGAATGGAATAATTTTTTTATTATGATCTTTTTTATTTATTTTATTCAATGTCAAACCTTTATTTCTGGTTATTTAAAACCCTTAAATTTAGTAAAATATTGTCTTTAAATAGTTCAATTCATTTTGAAAATTTACTCTACATGAAATGTCAGGGCCCAACAATAATCATTATATGATCATGTGTTTCAATATTATAATTCATTCACATAAATTTTTTTAACTTTTAGGATTATATTTTTAGATAATTAGGACAAAATTCATAAATAAAATCCCATATAACAAAAAGTGTAACCATCCTATCTGTATCCATTTATAACACTATATAAAACATGTAAAACAAAAATTGGTTTATTTTCGGGAAATATATTCATGGTATTCTAATTGTCCTCTTCAATTCCATTAACCATCATTAAATAGTGTGAATTATTTTTAAAAATAGTTTCATCCACACAAAATAACAATATAATGAACATAAAATAAAGAAAATAATGTTTTACTCCATGAGTACTTATAAAAATTAACATTTTATTAAAACAAATATTAGCTGTGAAATTACTTATTATTCCTCTATATTTCTATACGAAATTTCATAAGAAATTTTAATGGAGATAAAATAAGTAGTGGTTTCACTAAAAAAATGATAAAAACATGAATAAATTCTCAAAAATATATAATTTTAATCTTTAAAAATAACATATACATTAATTTTAATATAAAATCAATAACAATATTTTAAAAAAAAGAGATTTCAGTAAATACATAGAAATAATATATATATATATATATAATGTATGTAACATGGAAGAACATTTACTTATATAACTATCTTCTTTAGAAACCCTCATGACTACTCATAAAATAACTCATTTATTTATACATGATGTAACACTTGTGGTTATACATAGAGTAACCATCAATGATATACATGGAATAAAAATAATGGTCAATATAAACAATTAAAACACACAATTAATTGGAAAGATATCATAGAACCAAAAATATTTTGTTTAAAATGGAACCAAATGTCATGATAAAAATTTCAATGAATGAAAACATAATCATTAAACATGAATGAATGAATCATAAAAAAATACTTAAGGAAAATCAATTATCAAAAATAGAAATTGTAAACATAAAAAAGATAAATCTTTTCTTTGAAAATAACTATGTAATCCTATAATTTAATATTCATATAAATTATTATTATTATATGTGAGAAAATATTATCATGTTGTATATGTCAAAAAAACATTCCTTCAATAACTTTTTCAGAATAATCACACAATACCTTGTATGGAAAATTTCCAAATTATTCATATAAACACATATAAAAAAATGGTTAAAAATTAAATTTAACAAACATAGGATAACATTATAAAAATTATTTATATCAATTTTTAAAAATGAATCATATGTACATGGAATAAAAATATTGTTTTAAGGGTAACTTTTGAAAATGATGTTTCGAAAGTAACTCTCGTAAGTCAAATCTGAATTGTTACCTATGTTATATGTCTTCCTAAATAAGAAAATTATGTTAATTTAATACTTTATGAAGAGAATTTTTTATATTTATTTTCATGTTTTTATCACTTATTACAATTTCAAATATAATTACGTAAACATTTATGTTGAAATCTTGTGTTCTAATGATATTCATAACTATATTGTAAAATGACTTCGGTTGGTTGAAAATTGTCAAAGTGGTCATTATTAAATCATCTTGATGATAATAATCATTAAATAATTATCAATTTTATACATAAATTATAATTTTACATACAACCCTTAAATATGAATATGAAAAAGGGATTATGTTTAAATCATTGAGATGGTAGGTTTTATGTATTCATGGTTAACCTATCCAATTTTCAGAAATCATTACCGAAAGATGGTTAATTTTAATTAAAATTTTAATATTTATTTTAAAAACATATATTTTAAATTATTTTTTATGTATACTTATATATATCATCAATATGATATCATGATGAAAAATGAATAAAATTAATTCGTGGAGGTGGTAGTTCAATCACACGCACAGACGATGATATCATTTTATAGTGCATGGAGAGGTAAGATTTTATATTATGCATTATCATTTAATAATGATTAATATGTTATTAATATAACATATATACATTAATTACATTATTATAATATTTCATTACAGATGATGTTGGAGAAATAAATTTCATTAGTATACGGGGAAATAGTCTTCTGTACACATGAAAGTTGATTTTTCCCCATTTGATAGTAGAGTAGCTGAATAAAGGTAATGAAACTAACATAATAACATATTTTTATATGGATTATAATGGTTTGTATATTTATCATTGTTTAACATGTTTATCACGATGTGGAAGAAGAAACAAAATTAAAATATGCGAACAAAAAACAATATCACATGTTTAGAATTTCTCCATTGAATAACACTGTAATACCTCGACAATTGGTATTATGGCTAAAACAATACATTTATAACATAGGGAGGGGTTTTAATAAGCGATATGAGTTGGTATTGGCCTAAACAAGTGATATTAAATGACTAGGATATTCATAAAACTGAGTGAGGGGTGGGGGGTGAATCAGTGTTGTTATGTTTTTATGATAATTGTAACTTCTTTATCCATTTACTGCTTTATTCTATTAGGATCAGGATAATATTTTTCTATTTCCCATGTCGTGTTTTTAATTGAAAAAAATTTTGAATAATATTTTCTTCATGAAATTTTTTGCCTTACTATATGAAAATAAATAAAAATATATAAGTATAAATGTAATGTGACCATCAGATTTTGACCACTAGTTAATATGACTGTTGTAAACAATAATAATTTTTAACATTATAATTGTTGTTCAAAATTTAAATGATAATGGATAATTATTGTTGTAAGAAGCGTTGATGGCCTCATGTTGTACATTTATTACATAAAAATCCCTTTTGTCACACCTTTTAAAAGAGGAAACTCCATTAGGATTTTCTCTAGACTAAGACTAAGCTGAGCTTCAACACATTAAGTTTGAACATAATTTCATACTAGAGATGTTCATGTTAATTGAAATCACCACTCATGTAATGTGGACTGAGCCACCCCATGATTATATCATCACTTCATAGATCACCTTTAAGTCATATGTGGGTGTTAGGAGGGGTTATGTAACATGGAATTAGTTACTTGGTGTAATCCCTTTCTATAAATAAAATTGTTATTATGGTAACATAACCATCATTTTTTAATTTCAAAGGTTAAAATTAATCTCGAATGAATTTTTATTTTTTTCTATGAAAACTTATATTATTGATGAATATTTAAAAAAATAATTGAAAATAATTTTTCAACATAAAATAATTGATATTTGGAAATGATTTTCAAAAAATACACATACACTCTTTTGATCAGTAGGAAATTTAAAGTCTAATAATATCAACATAATTTTCGTTGAATAGTATCATATGAATAGTAATATAACCCTTTTAAACAGTAATATTACCAATGTAATAATAAACTCACCTAAGGAATTGTAAATTTAATTTAGGAATCTTGAATTGTAATGTTATATAATAGTATAAGTAATTAACTGTTATGAAATTATAAGTTATGTATCGGTAATTTTTTTGAGTAAATACTAAATTTAAATAAAAAATAAATTTCCAATATATTTAAAATTATTTTCATTAAATGGAGTTCATTTTTGAAGTCCATACATTGATATTAGGTTATGGTTAATTTATGATGTTTTTATAAAATGTTATGTTTTCCAGTGAATATTTAAAAGGTAGTTTTTGTGCTTTTGGTGTATTTTTGAAATCATAATGATATAATATGTAATTTAAAATTCTGGTTGACCCGTGTCGATTAAAATATTACGTGAGGTTTCCCAAGTGTCCAAACCCATCAAAAAATACCATGGTCAAGACCATTATTTTGAAAATACCATTGATGAGGTGTCCCTGAAAATTAATAAAAAACACCCTTTATTTGACTTTAAATACCAATCCATTCAATAATTTTTATTCATTCCAAACTCATTAAACTCTATGATATTATATTTTTACCTCTAAATTATTCCTCCCAAAATGTCCTCAAGACATCATGGACCCAATCCTTTTGTTTTAGATGTTACTCTTCATGTTCAGGGAATTCCCAACTTATCTTTTTTCCCATTCTTGTTTTCTTTAATGTCATATTCCTTTAAAATTTCCCTACAATGTTCCTATTTCCATTTTATTTTTATCATATACTGTATTTTTATTCTTTTATAAAATGGTTTCCTATGTACCCTCTCTTTCTAATGTTTTATAAATCCAAGTTTCATACCAGTTATGCTGCATAATTTTCATCTCAAAATCTCTCCCTTTTTATCAAGAACTTTTTTTATTTTCTATATATGAATACCTAATAATATTTAACTTATAGGGGTATTAATCAAGACATAAATATGAATTATTTTATTCTATTATTGAAATACATTAAACCCTCACTCCCTTTCCATGGGTTATAAATCACAAAAACAAAATGTTTTTAAGAATATTTTAAAACGTCGTTATTTTGATATGAAACCAAATTATTTTCATCTCTTTGGATTATTTATGATAGGTTTGATTTTGATATATGTGGATCACATGAAAATTAATACATAATATGTTTTGTCCCAAATATCTTTCTAATTGATATGTTAACGAAATTATTCTCTAGATATGACATGTTTTAAAGTACATTGGGGAATGACCATGGTAATTTTTGGATAGCTTTGTGATGGACCTTGTGATATTCTTATAAATGTATAAATTTAATATTATAGACACATTTTCAAGATACTCTCCAATTTATTATTATCATTATATGACTCTTTGTCATGCATTTATGATATTCCCACATGTCCTAATTGTATTCTTCTATGTTCATAGGTAAAATGTTTTCCATGTTTTCCCTTACAAGGCATTATGTTAAGTATTTTCATTAATTTACGTACCCAATTTATGATATTATTTAATTATACATAGGATGATAATTTCAATAATTCATTCAATAGGATTAAAATATTTTATTTTTTCATGTATTATGTAACTTTTATTCTAGACACTATACATTAAAGATATTATATTTTAAAAATGATATAAAATGTATTTTAATAAAAATGCAGGACGTAATAGTTTATATCAAAGTATAGTTTAGTTATTTCTAAGAATTATGATATGATAACCTTATAAATAACCCTATATAAAAGTTTTCATATAATAAAACATCATGTTATTTAAGTGAAATATTAAGTATGTGGTTTCTAAACAAATAAATCCTCATCTTGATATGAACAGGTGGATGTGGCTCTGTTACAAATGTATCTAGCGGTAAAACCTGAAACAACCGATTTGTTATAAACTCGAATAAGAATAGGTGTATGACAACGGGCCTTACTGGAATCATATTTTGACACTCCAAGGGTATGTGTTTGGTTAATCACAAGATTTTAGGAATAATATTAAAAGAATTATATAGAAATTTAACTGTTGTTAAAGATTAATAGGTTTAATCATGATGTGTTACAACATACAAATATATGATAGTTAAAATATTTTTAAATTAAATTATCTTCTCTATGTGGTTTTTTTATTTTAAAAAATAAATTTAAATCGGAATAATCATTTAAATAGTCACCACAACAGACCTTTCCCTGATGTCCCTTTGATGGAAGCATGAATTAAATTATTAATTAGAATGATGAACCAACTAACTAAAGTTATGTGAATTAATGTGAATCAAGATGATATACCAATTTCAAGATGAACGGAACAACATTCTATTGAGTACTATATCCAAAAATGAACACCAACGTTTCATGGATTAGTTGGAAAATTGATTGATAAAATGTGCATCAACTCTGTTGAAAATTTCGTTTTTGAATTCTATTGTTTAAAACAAGAGAAGTTTGTCCTGTTTATTAACCTCTTAGGAGTGGATAATCAGTGGTGTAAGCTGATTAAAAACATGAGTCCATGAGGGGATATTAAATCTATATAGTGGGAAGAGTTTAGGGGGATCTTCTTCAATATGTATTTCCCTAGTTCAATGAGCATGAAAATGGAGAAGGAATTTATATAGCTGAATCAGAAAGAGAATGATACTATTGGTTGCTACATAATGAAATTCACAAGGCTTTCATGTTTCACCTCTAGAATTTTCATGGATTTTAATGGGAAGGTTGATATATATTTAATGGAATAAGACCCTATCAACAGAAGAATATAACCAATTGAGACTATGATTACAATGAGGAGATTGTACAGAGTGATATGATGGCAGAACTAGTGTTTGGTGAGATGCAATGGTCTCACAAGTTCAATTAAATGAATATATCAACTGATCGATTCTTGGGGAGGAGGTTTGATCCTGGAATAGAAGGAAAGAAATTTAAACATAAAACGTGTAATAAATTGGGGTAAAATCAATCGTGGAACTATCTGCTTGGGAGCGGGACATGCTACAAGTGTGAAAGAGATGTATTTGATGCATGGAATTTTCGTAGTGAGCTGAAGCCATAACATCCCAACACTAATGAAAAAGGTAATATGGAATAGTTCCTACCTGAACTCCAATTCTTCATGTGTAGAAATCTTTGGCACTTTTACAATCAATATCCATATTCGAGGGTAGTGAAGGAACTCACCATCAACATATACAAAGGCCAATGGAGGAAGTTCATGATTTTACTGTCACAAAAGATAATGATAAAGCTCCTAATTATGTGGTGGTAGGTACTCTTGTTGTTCTCTCAAAGCTATCAAGTACTATGATTGATTCTAGCTCTATGAATTTATTTATTTCTTCCATGTTTTTACAATATTTACAATTGATCCCTACATTTCTAATGGTAGACTTATCAATCAAAAATCGTGGTGGGATTAACCAAGCATCATCAATGATCATAAACTCTACTATTTTCATCAGTGAGCACAATATTATTGAAAATATAGTAGTCATTCCCTTGATTTAATTCGATATTATACTAGGGGTAGACTGTATTTCAATGTATAATGCTAATATCAAATGTAGATATATAAAAATATCAGTAGTATTGAATATGAAACCTACAGTTATATTCCATGAAGATATTTCTCGACTATATATTTTTATAGAAGCACATCTTATATACTTATTTATGGAGTTGATCTATTAATATGAAGAAGTATATTAGAATATAAGGATATGAAATATTTATAGCATCTATGAATACATTGATATATTTCATTAGTAGTTACCCAAAACTCATATAGAAATAGATGTAGATTTCTCCCTTGAACTCATACCTAGATGTTATGTGATATCAAAGACCACATATATTATGGAAAATGTAGAGCTATTGGAAATCAAGAAACAACTCCAAGATATTTTAGAGAATGGATTTATCTAACGGAATGTGTATGAACCCGGGTTTTGAGCCTGTATGACTTTGAAATTTTCATGCTGTTATTCCAAAGTGGGCATTCATACGATGTTTGATTCTGACCCCTGGTGTGACCGAAATGATATTATAAGTGTGCTCACACTAGACACGTCAAATAAATATAATACCTCCTAAACGGTTTATCATATGGGAAAATCTGAGGGCACCATAGAGTATGAAACATGCAGTTTACCCTAGGAGGTGTGTAACTTTCACAAGCGTGACCCTTTTGTGGAAAACACTACCGGGGGAATTTTTGTAATTCAGTGACATTGGTCGTGAACTTTATAAATTCTGAAAGGTGGATTGTATTATAATTATGATACCTCTGTTACACTTAGAATGTGGATTTTACCCTAGTGGCGGCTTAACCCTGAACCCATCGAAAGTTTTAGTACGGGCTAGCGGGTGGGTTATTAAGTGTGTTTCCCTACTAAAACACACCCAACCCCTCCCCCTTCATCCCCTTTCATTTATCATAGGTGTAATAGGTCTCAACAAAGTGATCCACACTCTTTAATATTCTTCTCCTCTCCAGCAAGGTGGTGGCGGCTTTGGCAGACCGTTCTTGAAGCGACGGGCTACGCCCTGCGAGGCAGGTTCTCGTGTTTCATTTTTAAATTCCACATCTACTTCAAACTGAAATATTTGTGTCGAAATACTCATTTATTTTCTATAGAAGGCCATAGATACGTAGGGCTCAATCTGAGCTTTCCAGTGCTCTTTTCGGATTGAAACACTGAGTATCTGGGTGTCCAGTGGAGCCCCGGTACGTTTTCCGGCCAAACATTGATTTTCCAACGGTTCTAAGGCTGTCCGGCGGCTCCGCACGGCGGTTTGGAGGGCGATGGTGGAGGCACGGTGGGAATCTGAGGCAGCGGCACAGCTGGGTCCTAGGAAGCAGTTGGCAAGCGAGATGGCATCATGACGGTCCGGGCCGCGGGAGGCTACGCTTGACGGCTTAGCCAGTCAGTCTGCAGCATACGAGGTCGAGGTCGTCACGACCCTAGGAGCCACCCGTGACCCGTGCTTTGCAGATCTCATGGAAAAAGGAGTCATAACGGATCATGGAGGGCCGAGAAAGGCCACGTGGCCTACACGGTGAACCTTGGCCCACGGTGGACCGGTCTGTCCAGGCTGCCGAGCCACGGACCGCTGGTCTGAATGTGGTGGACAGGCCGAACCGGTCCAGCCCACCCTATCTCCATCCGATGACATTAAAACGTCCGTAGTTTCCAAACCGGATGTCAGATTTTCTCAACATCTACGGTGACCAAATCCTCAACTCGCGAAGGATATTTTTTGACGGTCTCAGGGATTTTTAATTCCCGAGATGTGGAGGGGCTCGGTGGCACGACACACTCGTTATGTATCGTTTAACGCCTCACCGGGATTCTTCTTTCGGATGGTAAGAATATGTATTTCGTCTTTCATGCTGTGAGAAACGCTCTGTGACTTTTACATCTAGCATCCGTTCGGTGTGAATAAATAGCCTTTTAGGCATATTTTTCTAACAGCATCATGATTGTGCAGTTTTCCCGACCTCTTTCGGGACCGAGGTGTGGGCCCCACGAGACGCTGTATAGGAAAAAAGCGGTGTTGAATAAGTTTTTCTTCGGGAGTCTGTTTGTAGCGAGTAAATAGTCTATCTCGCCTATTTTTCTGTGAGGATTACAATGGTGTAATCTATTTGGGAGTGCGGGGCCTCTTTATAGATCTCATTAAATGTGGAAAAATGAAACGACGTTGGTCGAAGGATCCTTTGACGCACTACAAACGAACGAATGATAGCAATGTTAGTGACACCTAGAGATGGTACGGGAAATGCTGAGTTTTATGGACCAGTTCTGGATTGACCCTCATGTAGAGATATGTAGTTGGTTACCCACCAACGTATCTTGGTCTACCCTCTAGTGAGGCTGGACAGTGGCTTACTCATTGGCCTTAGGGTTTACCCTCCTGTGGGACTAGGCAGTGGGTTACCCGTTGACATTAGGGTTTACCATTCAATGGGGCTGGGAAGTGGGTTACCCGATGAACTCCTAGGGTTTAAACTCCAATAAGGATAGGCAGTGGGTTACCTGATTACTTCTTTCAGACACAACCCATTTCTATGTGGCTAGTAAGTGACTTTTCACTATGATTACTGGAGTGGGACCCTTGGTTGTACGATTTAGAGATGAGACAACATTAAAGCCTGAGACTGTTGGGCATTAGTGATGGATATCCTTAGAACTATTGGTGACTTTTCCTGGGATGAGCTTGGAGATAGAGATTCCCTTACACACACATTTAGGTTTCATGTTGAGCATAAATAAATATATATATATATCCTAATCTTGTTCCCAATCATTGGGTTCAGTTACTCTCTTTCAAGGAGAGGCAAAGACATGCGGGGTATGCCACATGCTTTCCATGTCTAGCCCCTCATGGTTGGACGAGTATACATCCTTTATTTTTTTGGATTTAGCTACATTATATTTACTGTACTCATTCATTGTTATTTGTTCTATCGACTAATTATCATTTGGGTACCCCTTTTTTCTCCCAAGATCTTTTAGGGCTTCCTACTACGTATCTTTATACTCACTCCCTCTTGGGCGTTGCGCGCACTTGGTGTGCCCTTGCAGACGACAGACAGGTCGATCGAGACTACAGAGGAGCATAGAGGACCCAGAAGCATGGGTTGTGTTCAGTGGTAGTAGTGGGACTTTTGGTGTGAGACTCACTAGTTGTTTACTTTTGATTACCTATTGTTGGGTTGTGGAACCTTTCGATATGGGCGGGTGTTTTCCCTTTTTCTATTCAGTTATCTTGTCAGTAACATTCAGCACTATACTTGTTCTATTTAGAAGTTGATGCATGACATTTGTTTGGTAATAACTGTTTGTACTTTGGTTTCCTTTTTTACTCTGCACTTCTGCAATGAGTGGGATGTGTGTGTGTGTGTGTGTATAGGTACTTAGTAAAAGGCCTCCCCGAGATTGCCACACCTTCGACGCTTGTCACTAGCCTCTGGCATATGGAGGCGGGCCTGTGTTATTTGCGGCTAAAGACCAGTAGGGTCAAGTTGTGAAAAAGTTGTCTCAAAGGTGGTTCATTCCATGGGGCGTTGTTCGGAAGTCCCTAAAAAGGAATTGGTCGGGATTTGGGCAATAGTGTCGATGTATCTCGAGAGAGGCTCTCAAGTCAGGGAGTTCAGTGATGGTATGGGCGGCCGACATGTCCATTCACAAGGACCCTGATTAATCGCTTGTCAATTCAGCACGCTGAGACACCTGTTGCAGGGAACATTAAATCATGCATCTGATAAGATTGAGACATTGATTATCCTTCTTGAGTCAGCACTCATTTTTTATTTCTATTATATATATATGCTCATCTGATTGTAGAAATCCTTGAAAAATTTCAGGATGCCCCCACGACAGCAGTCATTCAGGTTACCCTCTAGAGTTCATAATGACGACCTAGCGAGCGATGAGGCATTATTTAGGGGACACTAATGTGACCCCCATCCACCAGGTGTTTCAATAGTTTCCCCTCCACCGGGAGAGTAGCAGTTAGTACTAGCATCATTGGCCATGTTTTAGTGCATCTTGAGTGCGCTCCGAGACTTCCAGCATCAGCCGCCACAGAAGATCCGCGGGGAACCAGATCCTCAGGCAGTGGAAGACTGGCTAGAGTCTGTGAACTGACTTTTATGGCTGGTATGAACACCAGTGGACTAGATGGTAGCCCTAGCTGCTATCCTTTTCCTCAGTATGTCCATACACTAACGGGAGTTAGTTACGCAGGCCAACGATGATTCATCTCTCACATGGGATAGCTTCCAGTAGCACTTCCAGGAGGAGTACTCCCCCTATTGTTTACGCTCTGTTCGGATTTAGGAGCATCTAGAGCTGAAGCAGGGGGATGACTGTGGCACAGTACTCGGCTGAGTTTACCGATCTGACACTCTACTCACTGGATATGGTCCACAATAGTTACTTTCGGGTGTGAAAGATTGAGCAGGGTCTTCGTAGTGAGATCAGTGCTAGTATAGAGCCCTTATAAATACCTACTTATGTCGGGGTGATATAGCTTACGCTTGTGACAGAGTGCTTCTTAGATGAGGGACATCGGTTGGGAGGGCCTATCAGTGGCTGCTTCAGAGTAGAGTCTTTGGAAAAAGGTAGAGGGCAGAGCCTCAGTATTGTAGACCCTTTTGGGAGCAGACTCAGGGGAAGGGTCGTACAACGTAGTGGTACCATAGAGTAATGGGGTGGTCAGGAAAGGGTCGGTAATATTCTTGTGACGGATGGGGTCACCTAGCTTGGGACAACCCGACCAGGCATACCGAGCAACCATTGTAGTCAGTGGGCGCATCGCAGCTTCTAGCTATGGGTGTTCGTGACCCCCAACACACAAGATGGTCTGAGGTAAGCTTTTTGTTTACTCTACGATTGCTTCGATACTAGTAGACATAGGGTCCAACTAATTTTTTAAATCGCTGCTTTTGGTATGTGATTTGGAGCTCCCATTAGAGGCACCAACACCTACAATTAGCCCCATGGTTCATACGGGAAGTGCCTCATTGGTAACCTTTATCTGTAGACAGTGCAGACTGTCATTCAAAGGAGAGAGTTTCACATGGGACCTAATTTTCTTCATGATGGAACCTTATGATGTCATCTTGGGCATGAATTGGATTTCCATGGTTCATGCCTAGATTTACTATCAGCGCAACTAGTCAGATGCGTCCATTCTGATGGGACGTGGTTCACCATCCTTGGTTAACAACACCTCGTGGCAGAGAAGAAGGGTACTCTGAGCTGAATACTGGGTCATTTTTCTCACCAGTTGTCGAGCATGGATCTCGGAGTAGTAGATGCTACTGGAAACTAGATCCCTACCACTATAGAGGACTATATGGATGACTTTCTCGAGGATGTCCTGGGACTACCTCTATGGCGAGAGATGGAGTTCTGCATTGACTTGATTCCAGGGACTTTCCCGATTTCATGTGCAGCATAACCGATGTCACCAACAGAGAATTAAGAGATATGAATTTTGCTGTAATACCTTTGTGAGAATTGATTAATCTGGCCCAGTGTGTCCCCCTGGGCAGATCCAATGGTTTTTTGTGATAAAGGCGGATGGGAGCCTACGACTTTGTGTGGATTATCATCTCCTAAATCAGGCCACAATATAGAACATGTAACTTTTTCTGAGGATTGATGATCTCTTCAACCATTTGATGGGTGAATAGTGGTTCTCCAAGATTGATCTTTGATCTGACTACCAGAAGTTGCAGGTTAGTGAGGTTGACATCCTGAAGATTGTTTTCCATTTTCGTTATGGGCATTACGAGTTTATGGTGATTCCCTTTGGCATGTGGAAAGCCCCGCCATTTTCATGGAATTGATGAACAATATCTTATAGCCGTACTTGGACCGGTTTGTGGTTGTATTTATTGACAACATACTCATATACTCTACAACAGAGTAGGATCACCAGATGCATTTGAGGATGGTACAAGACTTACTATGGGAGCACCAGCTGTATGGGAAGCTCCCTAAGTGTCAGTTCTGGATTAATGAGGTTCACTTTCTAGGGCATATCATTTCAGAACTGGGTTTTGTCATAGATCCCGTAAAGATAGAGGCAGTTCTTTCTTGGGAACCACCCAAGAATGCGGCAGATTTGCGGAGCTTTAATGGTTTGGCAGGGTACAACAGGAGGTTCATGGAATATTTCTCCAGGATTGCTGCCCCTTTGACTGCACTAACACGGATGGGATGACCGTTCACCTGGAAGGATTAGTTCCAGAAGACCTTTGAGGATTTTAGGAAAAGGTTGACTATTGCTTCATTGATGTGGATACCAAACGAGGGAATTGAGTTCATGGTGTACTGAAACGCTTCAAGAGTTGGGCTCTGGTGCATACTGATGTGGTAGGGATAAGTGATTGCACATGGGTCGAGGCTGTTGAGTCCGTATGAGCACAATTATGCGACTCACAATTTGGAGCTGGCAGTGGTGGTCTTTTCCTCGAGGCAATGTAGACACAACCTTCTGGGTGAGGATTTTGTGGTCTACTCAGAACACCAGAGCCTCATGTACATCTTCAAAAAGAGGGATCTGGATCTGAGGTAGAGGTTTTGGATGGAGTATATATAGGGATATGATTTTCAGATATTCTACGCTCCAGGGAAGGGCAACATAGTATCATATTCCCTTGGCAGGATGTCCCAGGCACTTCTAGTGTGGGAAGCATCATAGTAGTCGTCTTTCCTACGACAGAACTTGGAAGCGCCGAGGGTACGAAATTCCTATAGTATATGGTGTTGACTCCTTCGCTCATTGAGTGTGTGAGAGAGTTGTAGCTGGGGGATGTCGACAGCGAGGTACTGCGTGATCATATATCCATGGACGACTCACCTGATGGGTATTATGAAGGAGGGAATCACAAGATCTTGTTCCAGGGGCGAGCTATAGTACCAGTGGAGTTGCAGGAGGAGGTGATGCGGGGGTTACATACTTCTCCCTCGGCTGTACATTCTGATGTGGGGAAAATGTACAGATTCCTTCAGCAGCGGTTTTGGTGGTCTTCCATGAAGCGGATCGTAGCTGAGTTCATTTCTCGGTGTCTTACCTGTCAGCAGGTGAAGGCAGAGCATCTGGTTCCGGCAGGGTTGTTGCAGCCCCTTGATATTCTGTAGTAGAAGTGGGATGGAATATCTATTAACATTGACATTGGACTTCCACTCACAATGAAGTTTTGTGATTCCATTTGGGTGATAGTGGACTTAATCACGATGTCGGCGCACTTCCTTGCAATCAAGGAACGAAGCTCGGTGGAGAGTCTAGGGAAGTTGTACGTTTTAGAGATCTTCATCCTTCATGTAGTACCCTCGATGGTAATCTCCAAACGTGATGCGTGGGTTACATCGTGTTTGTGGTGAGGCATGCATGAGGCATTCGGGACAAAACTAGGGATGAGTACAGTTTTTCAACCCTAGACCGACGGGCAGACAGAGCGCACTATCCAGGTGTTGGTGGATATGCTCAGGGCGTGCATGCTAGACATTGGCCAACGCTGGGAGGATCACATGCCCTTGGCGGAGTTCACGTACAACAACATTTACCACACTACTATCATCATGGAACCTTTCTAGGCCCTCAAAGGGAGACCTTGCAGGTCACTGCTGTGTTGGACGGAGGTTGGGGAGATCTCCCTCGTGGGCCCAGAATTAGAGCGGGAAATGATGAAGAAGGTGCCTATCATTCATGAGAAGATGAGGACAACTCCGAGGAGACATAAGTCCTATGTATACCATCGTCACAGGCCTTTGGAGTTAGAGCATGGGGGCCATGTATTTTTTTGGTTTTCCACACTGAGTGGAACACAGAGGTTTGTCTGAGGAGGCAATCTTTCCCCAAGGCTCATTGGGCCCATTTAGATTGTGCACATGGTTGGTGAGGTTTCCTACCATCTCGATCTGCCCCCACAGATGGAGATGGTGCATGTCATCTCCTATGTTTTTCAGCTAAGAAAATATGTGCATGACCCCATGAACATTATTTATTGGGGAGATATGGACATAGATGATGGATCCCCCTTTGTGGAGAACCCGGTGAAGATAGAGGACCGAAAGGAGAAGACACCACGTGGACAGACCATTCCTTTGGTTCGTGTGTTGTGGCAGCACGAGAGGGTATAAAAGAGCACCTGGGAATGGGAGAGCCATATGTGGACTCAATATCCTGAGTTTTTTTTAGTTTTGTTTTTTAGGGCTGAAAAACCTGAAGGAGGGAATGAAGTAAGAACTCGAGTTTTGAGCCTGTAATACTTTGAAATTTTCTTGTTGTTATTCTAGAGCAGAGCGTTCTGATGGAGTGTGATTCCAATCCCCGGTGTGGCTGGAATTTAATTTTAAGTGTGTTCACACTAGACACATCAGATAAACCGAATAACTCTTAAATGGTTGCTCGGATGGGAAAACTGAGGGCACCGTTGATTCCAGAGTGTGTCATTTACCCAAAGAGGGTTATCACTTTCACGGGCGCGACCCTTCTGTGGAAAAAACTATCCTGGGATTTTTCGTAATTTAGCGGTCTCAGGATAGAACATTATAACTTTTAAACGGTGGCTTGGATTAACATTATGAGACCGTTGTTTCACTCAGAACATGGATTTTACCCTAGAGGCAACTTAACCCCGACCCCATCGAAAGTTTTGGTACCAGCCTACGGGTGGGTGTTTAAGTGTGTTTGCCTACATAAACACACTGACACTTCCCCCTTCCTCCCCATTCATTTATCCCTAGAGTTATATCTCTCTAAAAATTTATCAACCATATTCATGCTCGTCCTTTTCTCTATCAAGGTAGTTTCGGCTCCGGCGGACCGTTCGTGAAGCGACGGGCTATGCTCCTGCAATGTAGGTTCGTGTGTTTCATTTTTAAATTCAGCATCTATTTAAAACTCAAATATTAGTGAAAAAATGCTGTTTAGTTTTCCATAAATGGCCATAGTTGTGTAGGGATCGATTGGAGCATTCCAATGCTCTTTTCGGATCGATAATCTGAGTCTCGGGTGTCCGGGGGATCCCCGAGAATTTTTCCCGGCAAACTTTGGTTTTCCGGTAGTTCCAAGGTGGTCCTGCGGCTCCGCGCAGTTGTCCGGCGGGAGAAGGCAGCGGCGTAGCATTCTCCCATATGGCAGTGTGGTGTGATTTCTAGTCGGCAGCATGGAATGTTCCTAGGCGGCGGCGGGAGGCCACGCTGGCTGGCTTCGCCGGTCAGCATGCATCACGCGAGATCGTGGTCATCTCGACCCCATGGGCCATTCGAGACCCGCGCTTTGAGGGTCTCGTGGAAAAAAGAGACAGTCAGGCTCGTGTCAGTCTGGGCTACTGAGCCATAGACCGTCGGTCCAAAGGGGGTGGACCGGCCGAACTGGTCTATCCCACCCTGTCTTCATCTGATGACATTAAAACATCTCTAGTTTGAAAACCAGATATCGAACATTTACACCGTCTACGGCAACCCAATACTCGTCTCCAAGAGTTTATTATGAGATGGTCTCTGGGATTTTTAATTCTCTAGATGGGGGAGCTCAATGTCGCGGCACGCTCGTTAAGTATCGTTTAACCCCTCATCGGGATTCTTCTTTCAGATGGCGCGAACACACCCGGAGTCCGTTATAGACACTGTAAGTGGCGTTGTGACCCTGGCGTTGTGGAAAATAAGTATAGGTTGGTTATAGGAACTGATGTCGGATTTGAGTCGGGTGCCCCATGTGCCATCATTGAAGCTCCGTGCAGCATTCTATGACTTTTTCATTGGGCGTCTGTTCGGGGTGAATAAATAATCATTTTGGCATGTTTTTCGGAGATCATCATGATGTTTCAGTTTTCCCGACCTTTTTGGGACTGAGGTGTGGTCCCCAAAATACGTCGAATGGGAATAAAGCGGTGTTGAATAACCTTTTCATTGGGATTATTTATCCATCGAGTAAATAGTCTATCTTGCGTGTTATTTTGCGAGGATTACAATTGTGTAATCTCATTGGGAGTGTAGATCTTCTTTCAAGATCTCATTAAATGTGGAAACATGAATTGGAGTTGGTCTAAGGTTCATATTAGGCACTCCAAACCAATTCATGGTAGTGATGTTAGTGACACCCAGAGATGGTACGGGCATGCCAGAGTTTTGGGACCAGTTCCGGGTTTACCCTCCAATGGGGGGCTGGGCAGTGGGTTACCCACTAGCGTATCAGCGTTTACCCTCCAGTGAGGCTGGATAGTGGGTAACACGTTGACCATAGGGTTAACCCTCTAGCGGGACTAGGCAGTGGGTTACCCGTTGACTTTAGGGTTTACCCTGCAACAGGGCTGGGCAGTGGGTTACACAATGACCTCTTAGGGATTACCCTCCAACTGGGCTGGGCAGTGGGTTTCCCGGTGACTTCTTTCAGACTCACCCCTTTCTATGTGGATAGTAAGTGAATTTTCTATATGATTATCAGAGCGTGACCATTGGTTGTACAATTTAGAAATGAGACAGCTTTAACATGCGAGTCGGTTGGGCATTAGTTATGGATATCCTTAGAGCTGTTGGAGACTTTTCCTGGGCTGATCTTGGAGATAGATATCCCCTTAAAAACGCGTTCGGATTTCTTATTGAGGATATATATATACACCCTACTTTTCTTCATACTTTTTAGGTTCAGTTAATTTCTTTATAGGATGGGAAAAGACACGCGAGGTATGCCATGTGCTTTTTGTGTCTAGCCCCTCTTGGTTGGACGATTGGACATCCTTTTTTTTGTTGGGTCGAGCTTCACTTTATTTATTTTAATCTTTCATTGTTCCATGTTATATCGACTACCCATCATTTTGGTACTTTGTTTCAACCTAGAGAATTCGGGGAATCCTATTGAGTATCTTTATACTCACCCCTATTTGGGCTTTTCCCGCACTTGGTGTGCCCTTTCATATTACAGACAGGTAGATCGAGACTACGAAGGAGCATAGAGGACACATGAGCTTGTGCTGCATTTAGTAATTGTAGTAGGAAATTCAGGTTTGAGACTCACCATGTGGTTAATTTTGTTTTCATGTTTCCGTGTTGTGGTACCTTTCAAGTTGGGCATGTGTTTTTACCTTTTTCTCTTCAGTTATCTTGTCAGTAATTTTCAGCACTATACTTGTTCTATTTAGAAGTTGATGTCTGACTGTGGTTGGGTTGTAGCTATTTGTACTTTGGTTTCCTTTTTACTCTGGTCTTCTACATTGATTGGGTTGTGTGTGTGTGTGTACATGTACTTAGGCAATGCCCTCCCCGATATTGTCATGCCTTCGACGCTTGTTGCTAGCCCCTGGCCTATGGAAGCGGGCCTGGGGTAGTTTCAGCTTGAGACCTGTAGGGCCGGGTCATGACAAAGTGTCTTATGGGGGAGAACCTATTCTCTTTGTGAAGAAGATGGATGGATCAATACAGTTATGCATTGAATATAGAGAACTGAATGGGAACACAGTGAAGAAGAAATACCCTCTTCCATGAATTGATTACTTATTTTACCAACTTCGCGGGGCTCAAATCTTCTCCATGATTGATATTTGATCTGGGTATCATCAATTGAGGGAGAAGAAAAATGATATTTTAAAAACATCCTTCTGATCAATATATGAGAATTATGTGTTTTTTGTTATTCCCTTTAGACTAAATAATGTGTCAGTTATTATAATGGGTTTGATTGATAGAGTCTTATATGACTAATTTGATAATTATATAGTATATTTTATTAATGATATTTTGATATATTATAAAAGTCTTGAGGATCATGAGGATCATCTATTGGTTATTATGAAAACTCTATGGAAGGAAATGATTTTTAGAATGTTTTGAAAGTGTTCGTTTTTCATTAAAAAGTTTCTTTATTATGGAAAATTGTATCCAGTGAAGGTATTATTGTTAACACTACAATGAAAATGGTATTAGATTAGTGGCTTTATCCAACAATAGTAACTGAGATAAGTAATTCCTGTGGGTTTTTAGGATATGATAAGAGGTTTGTGATAAAAATTTCTTGAATTTATAATCCCATAACCATGGTATCTCAAAAAGGGGAGAAGTTCATCTAGACATTGGAGTGTGAGGATAGTTTCTAAGAGTTGAATTGGATATTGGTTACTGCACCTTTAATAAATCTACCCTAAATCAGATAAGGATTTATTGTTTTTTGTGATGATTATTTGAAATATATTGGGTGCATCCACATGCAAAATAAAAATGTCATTCTTATGCATCTCGATAGTGAATGTCGCATGAACCTAACTATCCTATGCATGATTTGTAGCTGGTTGCAGTTTTTTCTCTGATGATATTGAGGCACTATCTTCATACGCTGAAATGTGATATATACATAGACAATCAAAACCTGAAGTATAGTTTTACACAAAAGGATTTGAACATGATACAAATGGGGTGGTTTGAAGTACTTAAAGACTATGATTGTTCAATAAATTATCACTTAGGAAGAGAAAACAATGTCGTTGATCCCTTAAGAAGTAAAGACTCTATTGTTATGGAAATGATGAGGATTCAAGGGGATCTCTTAATCAAAGAACTCATAAAACTGGACATGGGAATTTTAAGGGAAGGGACATCATCACCCTAATCCCAAATGACTTCTCAACTATCATTACTATTGAAGATTAAGACTGCTAAAAAAGAAGATCCTTTATTACATTAGATGATTTTGTTTGTGATGGATGGGATGTTTCCTGTGTTAAATATTGATCAAGAAGGTGTATTGAAAGTACAAAACGGCTATGTGTTCCATCAATTCTAGAAATAAAGAAGGATATGATTTATGAAAATAAAATCTCTACATTCTCTATACATACTAGAAGCACATGAAAGTATAGGGTCCTTCATTATCATTATTGGTGGGATAATCTGAAAAGAGATATTGATGACTACTCTATAAGGTGGCAGGTATGCCAGCATGTAAAGGTAGATTGAAGACTTTCTAAAGGGGTATTACAACAAATACCCATACCAACATGGATGTGGGAAAATATTACTATAGGCTTTATCACAGGTCTCTTGAGAACTTCCAAAGGACAGAATGAAATTTGGGTTCTGGTGGGCCATCTGACCAAGACAACCCAGTTTATCACTATTTGGGATGATTTCCCTCTTGGTCAAATTTATAGATTTTACGTGAAGAACGTGGTAAGTATAATTTGAGATACAATTTCTATTGTATATAAATGTGATTTGAGGTTGAAATAAAAAATATGGAGAAGTCTTCATCGTGAATTGAGTACTGAATAAAATTTCAATATGTCCTATCACACCCTAAATGATGGACATTATAAAAGGACTATTAAAACCTTGAGGAAATGCAGAGAACATAATCAACGGAGTTAAATGGTGGATGGGATCAACATCTCCAATTAGTTTAGTTCTCTAACAACCACTACTTCTACTCATGAATTAAAATGTCACCCTATGAATCTCTATATGGGAATTGATATTGAACTCGTACATTTTAGGATGATGATGGTGAGATAAATCTTATTGGTCATAGTCTTGTGCAAGAGATTATAGATATGGTTAATTCCATCCTACTACACATTAAGGAAACTCGGTTTCAGAAAATGAGCTATGCTGACAACCATTGAAGGGACATGGGGTTTGATGTTGGAGATAAGGTATTCCATAGATTTTATACGTGGAAGATATTTATGAGGTTTGGGAATGGGAAGCTAATACCTAGGTACATTTTCCCCAAATAGATCCGTGATCACATAGGAGTAGTGGCATATCAGATTCCACTTCCTCCAAATATTCCACAAGTTCATGATGTGTTCAATGTATCCTTCTTAAAAAATTACATATCTGAACCTTCACATGTACTAAATACATAGGTGGTACAACAAGAACACAACCTATTTTATTGGGAGAAAGGAGTGGAGATCATGTATTGTAGATAAAATGTTCTATGATTTAAGACTACCCACCTTTTTAAAGTGCTGTGGAGGGACCAAAATATGAAGAATTTGGGTAGGAACCAGAGGAGTCCATTAGGCATATGAACCCAAACCTTTTCAATTTTGAGGCTATGATTTGAAATTTTGAGGAAAAAATTTATTTAAGGGGGAATAATGTAAGGACCCAAACTTTTAAATAATATTATGTTACATGAAAATGTATGTCTCACTATGTCCTAATTAAAAAAATATCAGTATAAAGGAAAATTTGCCATCGGGTTTTGACCATTGGTTAATATGAACATTGTAAACAATAATATATTTTAATGTTATAATTATTGTTTAAAATAGAAATTATTATAGATAATTAATGTATAATGAAGTATCGATGGCCTCATCCCGTAGACGTGGGTGGCACGAAGCCCATCTGTTTGTTGTTGGGAAGGAGGTATCATCATGATGATTTTTTCTAGACCAAGACCAAGCTGTGCTTCAACATGTTATGACTTAACGTAATTTCATGTAAGATAATTTCATGTTGATAGAAATTACCACTCGAGCAATGTTGTCTTAGACGCCCCATGATTATATCACCATTTTATACTTAACCCCTAGTTCATGTACTGGTGTTAGAAGGGGTTTTTAATGAATACTTAGTTAATTTTTGTAATCCCTTTTTATAAATTTAATTGTTATTATGATAAATAACAATCATTTATGAATTTAAAATGTCAAAATTAATATAGGTTGAATTTTTAGATTTTTGTAAGAAGTTTCATATTATTGAAGAATATATTTTTTGGGGAATAGAAGCTTATTGATAGTAATATTACCCTTATTAATTGGGATATGACTAATGAAATAGTAACCTCACCTACGGATGAATAAATTTAATTTATACATCTTGAATGGTAATGTGATACAATAGTATATGTAAATATTTTCTTTAGAATTTATTAGTTTGGTATTAGTATTTTTTCATGTAAATAGTGATTTTAATTAATAATTAAAATTATCATATTTAGAAAATTTATGTCATAAAATAGAAGCCCATTTTATAATTAATAACAATTATATTAGGTTAGAGTGAATTTATTATAATTTTATAAAATCTTTTGTTTTTTAGTGAATTGTAAAAATAATTTTTTTGGATTTTCAATGTGTTTTATGAAAAAATAATCAACTAAAATATAATTTTAATCTATAGTATACTCATGTTGATTAAAATATTATATGAGGGGTCCCATGTGGATGAATCCTTGGGAAAATACCCTGAACAACCCAATGGATTTTAAAATACCACTGATGTGGTGTCCTTGAAAATTAATAAAAAAACTCACTCTATTTTACTATAAATACCAATCCTTTTATTATTTTTAATTAATTCAATATGGTTACCCACAAATATATGATGGTTTTACCTCAAAAAAAATCTTCACAATGTTTCCTCATGCCCACAAGGACCTGATCCAAGAGGATTATAAGTTACTATTCATGGTAAGGTAATTCCCAACTTCTCATTTCCTTTCAAGTACACTTTTTTTTGGTATGTAATTAAAATTTCCATAAAATGCTCTTATATCAATTTTATTCGGTAAGTATAAAATATTCTAAATTTTTTTACCATTTACCCTCTATTTTTAATATTTTATAAAACCATGTTTCATACTACTTAAGCTACAGAATTTTTATCTCAAAATCCCACCATCATTTTCTAATGAAATTATTATAATTTTCATATGTGAATACCCAAAGCACGTTCACTTATATGGGTATTCATAAAGACATAAAAATTATTTATTTTATTCTATAAATTTCATACTTAAAACCCCCACTCCATTAATTGGGATATAAATGACAGAATGATCATGTTTTTATGCACTAATTAAACAGCAAGAATTAAATAATATACCCATTTTATTATTCTTTTTCTTTTTTTTTGTGAAATAATTGATTATGATATAGGATTCTCATATGAAAATAAATAACTATTAATTTTTTTACCAAAAATCAGTCCAATGCATTGGGTAATGAAATTTATATCTAATGATGTCAATTTTTACGATATGTTGGTGAATAAACCTAGTAATATTTATGACACCATGGAAATAGACCATGGTGATATGCTTATGAAAGTCTAAATTAAAATTTTCAGCCACAATTTTAATATATTATTCAATTTATTATTATTATTATATGAATATTCCCATTCCATTATGATATTTCCTCTTTTTCTAATTGTATTCTCTCAAGCTCATATGTAAACTATTTTCCCTGATATCCCTAACTTGAACTTATACTAACTCTATCCCTTGATGTATGTCCCCCGGTTATGAGATTCACTAATTGTACATAGGATGAATATTTAATGAATGATTTTAATAGGATTAAAATAATGTTATATGTTTTCATGTATTATGTACCATTTTCTCCAGACAATGGACTTTAAAGATATGTTGTTTGTAAATTGAAATGAATGTTATATAATAAAAAGGTAAGATGTTATAGTGTAAAAATATATAAAAGTTTTTTAAGATATCACTCATTATTTTACAAGGTTCACTACTCAATATGATTTTGTAGTCTTTGGAATGGTCTGAAAATAGTCTTGACCACACAACCACTAGAAGTAATCCATTGAATGTGGTTACAACAAATATGAAATACTCTTTCACCATAAATTCAATACATTCAATTGAAAGATCATTTTTAATGCATGTGGATGGATCTTTATACATTCTATGAATCAACTTCCCTTATTTTTTATTAGTGGTTTATAGAACTATGAAATTATTCTAGAAATAGAGACCTCTAGGTATCACAATATTTATTTTTCTATCCACAATAATTTTTTAAAGGATTGGGATGAGGCCTCAATCTCTTATTAAAAAAAATACCACATTAGTGTGGGTATATGAAGACTCGTTACATACCCCAAAATCCCAAGGCCAAGTGGACAAGATAAAAGGCTTGAAAGAAAATTTTTATTGGCCCAAAGGACCCCTCAGTGAACAGTAATGCAACAGTACTTACACTACTACAGTGTCTGCTATAGTACTGCCACAACTACAGTACCTGTTATAACACTTCCACTATTACAATGTAGCTGCTTTTAGAGTTCTACTACTACTACAGTGCCCTACTACAATACTGTTATAGTACCTCAGAAATGTGTCACTTCCTATATTTGATCATGGGTCTTTTGGATGCCAACCAGGAGCCTGTACAACTTAAGAACATACTCATTGGAATTTCCTTCCACAATATTCTTATTTACACAGTTATATAAAAAATAAATTGATATAAACACTTATTGGGTTTTCAGGAAGAAAATTTGATTTTTGTAAAATAATCTTATTATATGCATCACAATAATATGATTATAGTGGGTAATTAAGAACATGATTCTTCCAAAACAAAAAATGATCAACTGAATATAAATGTTATATTCACCCTTCTTCCTCTCCTAATATTTGAGATATGATAATGTGATATCGTGTATGGATGTGTCTTGATCTCATTCTTCTTTAGTGAAAAAATGACTACATTTAATCTTCTTTATCTCCTTACTAGAATCAAAGACATCCATATTGATTATTAAATTAACATGGATAAAAAAACACTACATAATATCAAATAAGTTTTCTTACTTGATAGAAAATATAAAAAATGAATATTGTATCAGTTCTCTAATATTCTTCTTGGTGATGTAGATATCAATTCAACTAGACTGCAGCACATCTTTAATAATATTTATGAATGATATATCGCATAAAAGATTAATCTATTCTTGAATTTTCAACCCAGTTATATCATTTTTACTATATGTATGTAATGCATGATGTATCATAATTAGAAACATTTCACATTGATCAATTAAATATTATTTTATTTTATAACATTAATTTGTATAAGGTTTTCATATGTGAGAAACCATTTACATGTCCTAGAGTATTCACATGTGCATGAAATAATGCATGAGATGATTAATATCACATTGTCACTTTATCCACACAAGTATATATTCACACACATTGTTCACTATATTATTCTTTATATGTTGAGTCATGATGCACATTCACAACAAAGACTAAATTTTCTCAAGTAATGAACTTGAGTTCATGTGTATAATGAATTTCCATACTAACCATGCCTTAATGAGTTCTATTTATCCTTCATGTAATTCTACAAATAAAATAACCTACTTCTTTGAAAAAGACTTTTAATGAATTGAATAACAAGTTATTCATGATGCGTAATGGGAGAAGTCAACTCAAGAACTTTAACATGGATTTACACATATTGTTCACAAAAACGAAAGGATTTTTGAATCGTAGATACATGGGAATGTCAAGGAGATGGGTTTTAAATATCCCTATTATTTTTTTGGAATTAATTCTTAATGATGCTTCATCGAGAGAGATTTTAACTAGTCAAACACCTACTGGTCTCCCCTTCATCATGAGAAATAGAAGGCTCACAGATCCATTGCCTATTCACTTTACAAATTCAATAGATATACTATTATTTTTGAGATCTCTAAAAATATTAATGGAGTAACATCCTTTATTTTAGTACCTATAATTTTATATATAATGTTACCCTCTTATTCATCATTTAATCAACACATAAAATACCATTTATTAGAGCATGTTAATGACCCTATATTGAGATGATGTTATTGGATTCTAATACCACGAAACTATGTTTTAATCAAAACTAGATATTATAGAAATTTTCTTCATGAAATCATCTACTTTTTAATGTTGATCAAAACACATGCATGCGATCATAAATGCAAGCAACTAATTTTCCCAAAATCCTGAAGCTCTGATAGCCTCCTCCTACTACGTTTTAAAGTTCGTCTGAGGCTTATCTATCTAAATAATGGTATCAAAGTTTCACTATTATTGTTCACGTTCATATCATTATTTCAACATCATATTAATAGTGGTGTCGTCTGGTACAATCACAGGTGATTCTGCAATCCTTTTTGGTGAGGCAGTGGCATCATCGATGGAAGACAGGAGGAATATGATGGATATGTGTCAAAAAAATTCATAGATTACATAAAATAATAACACTTGTCTAACCAGTCAATGTAGATATGAACAATTAGAGTGTGATATGTAGTGAATGGCATAGATAATGTTAATACAATCTATCAGGTAATGACCATTTTTAAGTGGATGATCATTACACCTGTGTTGCATCCCACATTGAAACATGCATAGATCTAGGCATGGAATATCCACCAAGCACCACCTAGAGAGGCTATAAATCCAATTACCTCCATGCCTCCCTGAATGGAGGCACCCCATATAATTACATATTTTAGCTCAATAAATTAATGTCCATGGCCTAATGCACTGTGTGCCTTACTCATATACCCCTCTTGCATCCTGGATGAACTGTTATCTTCTATTACCATTCCTGGTGGCATTATCAGATCTTTAAATGTGTGGTTCACCAATTGGTTCCAACATCTTCCATAGTAGTGGTTTTCTTGTTTTAATGTAAGGCTATATATATTTATTATTAACAAATTTATCGTTGTTTTAATGGATATTTGCACTATATAAAAACAAAGTTCCTTAAATGAATTCTAAAATTTCATCTTGAGTTCCTCCTATATAAAATATAAATTCCATAAATCTCATTATTAACAAAACCTCAGGAAAATAGTAATTGTGTTTCATGGTTCCCCATCTTGAGAATATGTATCTGAATAAACTTAAAGTAATATCATTCATGATTCTCATGCTATAATAACATTATATGGCCCCATCATCGAATATTACTTAATGATGAGATAAGTCAACAATTTGACGTTAATTAACCTCAAGAATCATTTCAATTTTAGATAATTAGACAGTTGGGTCATAACATATACATAAAAACATACATATTATAAGTAGACACTTCTACCCACAATCCATTTTTTTCATAAAACTGAAACACTTTAAAAAGAAACATGTCATCGTTTCATGTTTTAACATCATTTCTTTTCTTTGATCATATCCATGAATCTATTCTTATTTATATCCTGTAAAAAACATATAAAAACATGGGATTACAATAAGAAGATATGTAAGGACTTCATATGGAATTAAAACTAGTAATATTTCTAAAACATGTAAACTATGATAAATTTATCATAATGTAATACTTTTCACCTTTAAGAAGTAAAAAACACTTCACTGAATATAAGTCCATTTCATACCATTTTCGCAACCAAACTATTACCACATTGCCCATAAAAATCAACATAAAACATATAATGTTATCTTGGGACATAAACATACTTAAATGGAATAACCATAAGGTTGACTTCCACAAATATCACAAAATGGATTATCTATACTTAAAAAATCTATACCAAACGAATTGGAGGTTATAATGCAACCACTCATCCTTGGTTTATCATAGAACCTCTCGTTCTATGGTTTAACACATAACCACATGTCATTGGTTTATCACGTAACCACCTTTCAAATTTCCAAGTACCATTATAAAAAAAATTACACATAAATTATTTAAAATATAAACATTTCACTTATAAAATTTTATTTGAAATCACAAGAAATCATTTCACAGTATTGATATTTAAATTCCATTTAAAAAACACATTTAAACTTTTTAAAAATAATTTTTTTGAATCAAAGCTCCCCATACCACTTTGAATATTTTAAAAACAATTAACATTTTAATACCCATTTCTAATACCAAAACTCCCAAAATGGGAATAATTTATTCCTCTTACATTTAAAAAACTTAAGTCTTATAGAGAAATCCAAATATAAAATAATAGTTACGGTAGTGGAGAGGTTGTCATAGCAGCATTCTTTTGTCAATTAGTAAAAGGATTCATAGAGGAAATTTCAATTTGAATGAAATTAAAGGTAAAATGAGTTTATTATACACCTTATAAAATAATGAGGTGTATATTACCAAGAAATTCCTCAATGAAAGGAGGTTTAGATGATGTCCATTACCTTGGGTCTGAATTTTTTCATTCATTCTGTATATTCCTGAAAAATAACTTAGGTTATTTTATTATTTCTTCCAAATATTTTTCAAGCTCATTATTCATTTTATATTACTAATCATAATGTTATAAAAATTACATATTTTTTTAAGATCATATCTGTCTGTTTGTTGATATTCAGTACATGATTTAAAAATGAGCATTTTTGCTGTAAATTTACAATGTGGTCAAAAGTCCATGATCTCCAAAATATTATTCATGATATAAGTATCATATATACCCAATAAATATGTACTTATAATATCTATAATTTCTGAATATATGAAATGATATTCACCATTCTTGGAGATGGTAGTCCGTACGTATGAATGAAAGCTACATTCATTTCTTTACCATATTGAAATAAAAAAATTAATATGATATAAATTTATAATATAATACCATAAATTTCATTATATCATGTATGTATCATATGTTTATCAAACCATATTTTAAAAATTCCATGTATAGTATGAACGAGTTATATTACTTTGAGGGGGAAGGAATCCACACTTCCTCAAATAAAATTATCATATTTACATATATTGGAAAGCATAAAAGTATGATATAAATAAAAAATAGAGAAGAATAAAGTCAAAATAAATATAATATATATCATATATAAAAAGAGTTCCTTCATAATGTCTACCATGAATGGTGGTGGGAGGAAATTGAACAATCATCATTTCGCGAGACAACATTTCACCGTACACAGAAAGAGAATGTTCATATCCATTAGATAGAGGTGCGTATAAGTTTAGTTAAAATAAATCTCATAAAAAACCTAGTATATTAAGGATACTGGTATTTTTATGTAATAAAATTATAATAATATCATACTTTGTGGAGAAGGAAAGTAGCCAAAAGGAACTTGAGATAATATATTACCTCTGAATCGAGTATATTCTTTTGATTTGAGAAAAAATGCTTTATTGTATTGCCTTCTTCCCAATGTAAGGCTTATAGGTGGAAGGAAAGGATTTTAGGATATTATTTTATCATATGTTGGATGATCCAAGGGGAGTGAGGTGTGTGAGTATGTTGGTAGAGTTTGTGAATAATTATAAGATGGAGGTGGGGCACTTTATGAAATTTTTGTAATATTAATTTATTATAAATTCAATTTCAATTACAAATAGTCCATAACAAATTGAATTAGAAGATAAGACAATCCTAGTTTGAATAATTAACATCCAATAATATTTAAATAATTTTTTAATATTTTTTCATCCATATATATTTTGTTTAACACTTATTTTACCCTTTTTTATCTTACCATGATATCATTTTATTTAAAAATTTATGTGTTAATGTAATTACAATAACTTTTGAAACTACCAAAAAATGTAATTTATTAAATATACTAACTTATCATTTCCATTATTATAAATATTATATTTTTATGAATTTCAAAACATTTAATAAATTATTTTATATTTTATTTTATGAATTATGTTTATTTTTGAAACTATTCATACTTGACTTTTTTACAAATTCATACCAACATGATTCCTTCGAGAAAAACATTGAATAAATACTAACATGTCATATGCAAGTATAAAAATCCTACATTACTTAAATTATGTCAAAAAATATGTCTTTTAATATTTATAATATCATTTATTTGAATCCTTTAATAAGGAAACAATCACTACATCATCATTGCGTTATAATTAAATTTATTTGTATAATGACTAAAATTTATAAATATATAAAAATGATGCTAGAAATAATTTTAGAATTTTAATTAATATTTATCATATAAGATATCAAAAATATTACTCCACATAATTATTTATTTACTAATACGACATATGCTTAGGTTATTTTTCTCTTTACTTTAAAATAATTTTTATAACATTCCATTATCCCTTCCACGTGGATCCATGGTGTCCTAAAATAGAGACAAGGATGTAAATGGTAGTCATTATCTTATCCAATATAATTACAACACATTTTATGGTAGTTTTATATTTTTAAAATATTATTTTTTTACCCTCGTTTACCAGATTTACCCTTTAACCATGGTAAATAAAAATAATTACAGAAGTTATTATTCATAATTTTCAAAAATAAAAGGTATCTATTTAAACATTTTGGACCTATTGATTCCAAATAAGGAATCATTTTTTCCAAAATAAAAACACATAACTGGTAGAAATTAATTTAAAAATAATTTTCGTTGTCAGAACCAAAAAGCGGGTTTCTAATAAATAAAAAGTATCAAAATATTGACATGTGTTTATGTCCAATTTAAAAGTGAAATTACATCCAATTAATATAAATGGATTAAATTATAAAAAAATAATCTAATTAAACTTTAAATCCAATTAAAAGAAAAGTATAACTATATAAATAAATTATATGAAATGGCTATTTTGAATATAAATACAACATTTTCACTATTCATTAAAATATGCATTTCATCAGAAAAATAACCAAATTTAAACCAAAGTAAATTTTGTTGTTCCTCTTCTAATGAATAAATTTATTTTTTCCTATAGAACATATAAATGTGAAAGAAAATATATTTAAATTAGGTTCTCTATCAAATGGAATTAAAAATTCTTTTTTCGAAAAATATTTCTTTTATCCGAAAATTTGAATTATGTATTATATCATATCTCGAAATCATATATGACAAATTTAAAATATTACATTTAATTTATAATGTATAATTTTTATTAAAAAAAATCCATAAATATTAATATGATTTTAAAAACACAATTATTCTCTTTTAAATAGGTTTTCATTAAAAACATGTCTTTATATTCAACTAGTTTTTATTTCCTTTTCAAATAAATCTGGTAACCATGAATCATTATTTAAAAATTTGTGAACCATATATCAAAATTCAGATGAAAATAGTCAATCCTTCTAATCTAATGTCTAGATATAAACTACCATTTAATTTTATGATATTATTATTGTATTGTTTATTTTTGTATAACTCAATGTGGCTTGCAATGTATGACTTTGGAGGATCCCATTATTGTGTGTCGAATATGCTATGTGAAAAAACATCCAATTTAATTTAATATTATTATCTTATTCATAAATATTAATAGAATCAAAAACATATTATTCTGTAAATACGTAGGTTTTTAAATCATTTCCCCCTTTTGGAAATTGTGTCCTCACAATTTTAAAATTTTTCTTGGAAACTTCATTGAATATCCCAAAATGGAAATGTGTGAATAAATCCATCACCTTAAAGGATAAAATGTGCTGAACAAATGTCACCCAAGATTTCACATACTAGGATTCCATGAAAACATGGATATGGAAATGAAAACTAACCATCATGTTCTGATGGAGAGTGGTAGAAAACATTATTAGGAGAATGTTAACTACAATAAAACCATAATATTATGATGGGTTAAACAGTATTTGATATACCAGTTAGAAAAGTAAAATAAAAAAGTTTTATTGGTTCTTCTAATAATGTTGTGGAATTATTTTACTACTTATAATAATAACATAAATAAGAATACATACTTTTCAAGTAGAGTTTAATCTTTTACTAAATATCTACAACAAACTCTTATGATACAATTTCATCATTTTTTATCCTTTTTATTTGTTTTTGATTAATTCAACGGGAATATTAGTCATTAATACTATGGTGGCAATACATTTATGATACAATTTCATCATTTATTGGATTTATTTACGATTATTCTTCCAATTATGAAATCATATTATATATATCTGAGGAAACTCATTAACATTATTTTCCTCTAGTTATTTTATAATAATTCATAACCCCCCTTAATTTTTATCTCTTTATGTAATAAATATTAAAAAATGATATTTTAATGTCAAACAAATTTACATCTCTAATTAGTTGGAGAAAATATTTTCATTAATATCCATGTTTTATGAAAGTATTTAAAAGTTTTATAACATTATCTAGATGATTTTATTAATTAATTTTTATCCTTTTTCGACTATTGTTACAATAAATTTTCAATGGAATCATCATGTCATTTTTTAAAGCAACATTTTTTATATTTTACAGAAAATGTGGAAGGAATATTTGTTTTAACATGTATAAAATAGATGGTAACTTCCACCTTTAGGATCAATATTTTCATTTATGATTCCTTTATTTGTATTAAATGGTTATTTTAAAAGAACTTTTTTAAAAAATATAATTTTTATAGTTGTCTATATCTGTTTAAATGGACATTTTCAATGAAATATAATTCGTGAATATATTTTTTTTCAATGTATGGTCACTATTTTCCTCCAAAAAGCATCCAAGTGACCTTTATAAATAATTTCTATCTACATTGAAATCCTTTGTTGTTACTTATATTGTAGTGTATATATGATCCAATGATTACACTATTATTATTTCTTTCGATGTTATATTATTATGAATAAAAGATGTTTATGAACCTGACTTTTTTCAATAGGTTAATATTGAATATTTTTTAGGAAACACACTTCATTTTACATAGGTTATACCCTAATAAATTTATTGTGAAACCCACTTATTTTTTCCATGGGTTATGCTATGATAAAATATTAAAGTGATTATAAAAACTGTTTCCTTTACATAGGTTATCCTATTATAAAATGTCTACAAAAACCATTTCTTATATTGAGTTATCATATGATAAGCGGTTTATGATCTTATGGAAGATGTATATTTGATTTCTGTTAAGTGATTGGTGAAGAATATTTCTCCCGAAAATAAATTAGTCATTGATTTATATCTCTATAGATAAGAAATACTAGGATAGGGAATGAACCTAGTTCAGTAGGGTACATAATTCACTTTGATATTTATTTTAATGACCCTTGACTACTGAGATGGTATGGGGGACACACAATCTTGTATAATAGTTTTGGTAATAAGAATCTATCACTGAGGAAATTATTTTCTATGATTATTTGTATTAAAAAAATCTAGGTCTTCGGCCAATGTTATTTTCATGTTGTTTATATTCTTTTATGAAATTTTAAATCATGTTTTATATAATACAAATATTTATTCCATAGATCATGATTCTGATCTATGATATACTCGGTATAAGTTTCAAAAGTTATTATCATTTTTACATACCCTTATTATTATGATATATTGATATCTCCTAGAATACCCTACATGAGAATATCTGCTCATCATTTATTATTTTTTACTTCCCAAGGTTATGATGAATGGTATTATGTATTATATATCTTTTAAGTGTTCTTGTAAAGAATTACAAATCTTGAGATTATGTATCTTACTTATCAACCATTTTAGTTATGTATCCATGGTTCCAAAGGCAAAATAACATTACGATCCATAGGTGTGTGTTTTTTAAATGTAATACATATTCATCTAAAAATATTTCATGTTTATGTATGAGAAGTCACGTTCATTATAGGTTATCCTTAAGACAGAGGTAATCTTTAGGCATGTGTAGGGTTCTGAACCAACATATGGTTCCTAAAATATACTTTCATCTATGCATTATGTAGGTATCATTGTAACCTAAGGATTACGATCAATTCATTCATCCATTCAGCATAAAATTTATTCCATATGTATCATCGATTAACCATACCCTCAATCTCCCAAATATAGGGTATGAATAGTGATTCCTGAATTTAACATATGGTAGATATTCAATACATTTATTCTCTGAATTTTGGATTAATGAACCATACGATTATTTTTTTCAAACATAGGGTTTAAATAAACCTTAAAAATACTGGATATCTTGCATTTAGATATTTCAACAATTTTTTGAGCCTTTTAAAAATACATTCATCATTCGTCATAAAAGACTTATATTTAGGAAAAAATTATATATTTCTAAAATAACCAAAATAGAATCATCCCAGCTACTTCAACAGTAGATATCAAAGAAAATTTGGAACAATAGTATTCTAAAAAAACTGCAGGTAGGAAACTACATTCTCAAAAAATTGTGAATTTATTGACCATCTAAACCACTTTTTTAGCCTTTGTTGTAAACTAATAAAATTAAGATAAACATACTTTTGTTTCATCTCCCTTATTCACTAGTGAATATGAAGTCTATATAACATGAAGTGAATTAAATACTATAGGTTATCATATATATTCACTATAGAGTTCATAAATCGCTCTATAAATTTCATTTATTTTTTAGAGTATTGACAAATTATTTATGGACATCCACATAAAATAATGATGTTTAATTAATTCCGTTATTTATGGATTGATATATTAATCCCATAAATCTATTGTATATATTCTGAGATATCATTATAATTCTAAATAGACATTAAGATAAAAACAAAAATATCACTTCCACAACTTGTAATAGAATCAGTGAATTTTTCACCAAGGAAACAATTGAATTGGATTTTGACATAAATAGATGGAATAAAGATAATCTTATTATCCTTAAAATGGAATAAAATTTGTAACAATCTGATATCTATTTTTTTATATATAAAATAAATACTTTGACTTTCTAAATATGAAACACTTAACATGGTTTTTAGAAAAAATAATATTGACAGGTGGAAGTAGTTATCAATAGTAAATCAAAATAAGAATGAATAGAATCCACTGAAAAATATCTCCCATCTGGTTAATTAAAAAAAGATAAATTATTATAATCCTTTTATCCACCATTATTCAATGGTTCGAAATGTGGTGTTCTTGAGTAATATATATTTAGAAAATTTTTAATGAATATGAATTTAAAATATTAAGTAGTAGAAAAATAATTTAAAATTTGAAAAATAATTATCCCCCATAAAGAAATTACAATTTGAGAAAGAAAATTATCTTCATCTTCATTTATCCCATTTTAACTTATTTAAAAAGGGAATAATAATAATTTAAAAACATACTTAAAATTTAAAAAATAAGTTTTAAAAATATATAAAAAAGATTAGTTATCTCGAAATATGTTTTTAATAAATAGGGAAATATTAAATCCCCCTAAATTCATGAAACAATCAATAATATAAAGAGATATATTTAAGGATCCATTAAAACATATATATAATATTATTCAATGAATAATAAAGGTTTGTAATGAATGTATTGAACCATATAATTCAATCCATAATAATACACATATCAAAACATGCTAAATATTTGAAATAACCCCCCTTAAGAGAAATCAAAAATATTTATGATATTTAATTAATTTAAATAAATGATGTCCATATAATTTATAAAAAAATATGATAAAAAATAAATAAATAACATTTAAAAATAATGTATTTCCAAGGATTTTAAATTAATTTAATTAAAGTATTTTCAATGAATTCAATTATAATATTTTAAAAAAATTATTTATAATTTTACATATGTCATAAATTATAAAAAGTATTTTATCTAAAAATTGAATAATGTATCACAAAAATAAAGATATTAAATAAGAACATGGAATTAATTTATGTTGTAAATCATTTAACACATCCTTATAGACAAGATAACCATTTATATAAAATCTTAATATAATGTTTTGTGGTCATTGATTAACAAAATAAATCAACATATTAATTCATTTGATAAAATAATAGTGGGAAAAAATTTAATAGTTTAAAAATTAGAAAATTAAATATAGAGGAAAAATAGATAAAATAAACAAAATGTATCCCCTATATTAAGTAGTTAGTTCATTTAAAATTAAATATGGAAATTTCAAAAAAAAAATCTTTCTAGATTAATTGTTTCAACTATAATGAAGATCTTATTTTATGGAAGAATAAATAAGAATATAATAAATTGCAATTATTTTAAACAAAAAAATTTATGAAATAATGATGGCATTAAATGGAGAACACAAGTAATATATCAAATAGTAGTTATTTTTTGGTACCCATAAACTTTTGGATCTACCAGTTTCGGTAACTAATGATTTAGGCAACCAAATATGTTTATTTTGAACAAACATTTTATAATTAAATCTAGATAATTATTTTGAATAAAGAAATGCTTCGCAGCAAAAAATAAGAGTTTTCTAATTTAACATTCATTAGCATATTTTCTTTTAATACCAAAATAAAAAAAAATTACAGTGGAAATGATTTTTCTATTCAAACCAGGAACAAAATTATATTTATATAATTTTGGATTTTCTCCCTTACTATTAATACATAGTTTTCCATTGCGATTTTTAGTTTTACCCTGAATTAGAATCAAATTATTCTATCCCTTAAAAAGAATAATTAATAATTTCATTAAATTATAATCTAAAACTACGAATTATTTAGTTTTAGTTTCAGGAAGATCACTAGAAATTTTGGGAGTATTAGATCACAAATATGCTATCTGTTTTGACACCCACTCATTATATTTTTAAAAATAATCATATGATTTTAAAAAATGGGTCATTATTTAAATTTATAAATTTATCATGAATCATAAATCAAATATTATTAAGATCAGTATAATAAAGACTTCCAGAATTCGATCATTCAGAGTAAGAAGATTCCATATTATCACCATGAGCCACAAAACATAGAATACAGTTTTTATTTTCATTCTCATATCCAATGTTTTTTTAAATTCATATCTTTAATCTTCATATTCATTACTAGTACACTTCATGTATTTCCTTTCATTTAATTTATATTCATATTTCCTATCATTTTTTATCAATGGACAGTCAAGTCTCAAATGACCTTTTTTTTACACTCATAACATATGACTTCTTTACTTTATTCAAATTTAGTTTCTCTTTTCTCCCTTTATACTGATTTATATTTTTTTTAAAGAGGTGGTAGCTCATCACATGAACCTGAATGACTATAATCTGAATCAAAAAATTCATCCATAAAAATATCGAGTGAATCTATTTTCTTTTTGATAGAAATATTGTTTGCATCTTCTACTTTCATCAATGCATCATATATGATCTGGGATCCAATTAAATATTTAATGTTAAATATTTCAAATTTTGTGTATTTTCGAATAGAATCTTATATTACATTATATTTATATAATAAAAATATAATTACCTTTAACACCTTATCGGGTTCTGGACATAGATTTCCCTAGGAAGAAATATCATTAATAGCTCCTATTAATCTTCAATTCATATAAGATAGGTTATCAATTTCCTACATCATGAATGTGTATAATTTAAGTATCATAGTGTTGTAAATTTATTTTATTATATTTTAATTTCCTTAATATGAATCTGAAATAATATTTCACAAAACATAGGAAATATAATTTTGAGAAACACAATTAAATTTATAAGGACAAAGACCACAAATATTTGCTTTCTTGGATTCTGAAGTAATGTCATAATAATCTTCCATAACAGCATCCAACCATTCCAGTTCTCTTAAGATTTCATAAGGTTTGGAAAATTTCATAATAACAGTTAAACCAATATTCATCAAATATTATTTTATGTGAGATTTTGAGTATCCTTAATTATCACGATTAAATTAAGGAGCAACGATCATCGACAAACCTTATCTGAATTTTTTGGATGAGAATATTATTCACCTAAATAATTAACTTCGTATTATTAGAGAAAAGAAAATCATCAATAATCCTAAAGATTCCACCCTATAATACCATGTTTTATGTAAAATCTCTATGATCAAGAAACAAGAGGGGTGGGGAAATGTGTCATTTTAAAAAACCTGACAAAATTCAGAAATCCCTCTTGAAATGAAGTGATCCTTTCCTTATCACATAATGTTTACCAAGTAGTGGAAATAACTAATCAAAAAGCACATAATGATGTATAGTGTATTGGGGGAAAAATATTCTATTACACTCCACAAATTTTCTACTCCAAGAGCTTGGTGATTTTCACAAGAATGACCAATTATCTCAAGACCATCCAAAATTGAGTACATGTACTTGACACCTTACAAGTCTTTTACATGGCTTTCTGGTTCATTTATGTGGACTCAAAATATCCATATCCTGGTCCAAAAAGCTGACACTCCACTATGACAGATTCCAAGAATCTGATTCTCCTCCAAATTAATAGAGATTGATTTTGTTGATTGTAATATATGAGCTTCACAGTTTTCAGTAACAACTAATAATTGAAATCAGATCTTCAAAATAGCACAAAATCAGTACAAAAATAATTTTAAATGGTGTGATGGATTCTACTTCTTCTTAAAATATCATCAAGTAGATCAAATAATCTTTTATAGGCTTCATTCTTCTTTACACCATTAAAGAATAAAAATTTACTATGTATTTAAATTCACTCTTCAGAAGCGTCGAGTTTTAATATGCATATATTTTCAGTGCCTTCATTTTAAAAAAGTATTTATGTATCTTGTCTTCTTCATTGGGTACATTAATTACTTGATAAATAATGAAACATAGATAGAATAAATTTCTATATGTTTTATCAGTATTAATCTTCCTTATGATACCCAAAATAAATTGTGTCAATAACATTCTAAAATATCACCAATAATAGCATGGCATCGTTGACTCATTATTTATATAGAATAAATCACTTTTAAATGTATTCAAAAATAAATTTAATAACTCCTTCTATAATACCCCCATAATAATTAAAGTTTTGAAATTTTTAAAAAATATGTTTAAATCCATTCAAACCAATTTAAATATAGTCAAAACAAGTCCTGAAATCTATTAGGATAATAAATCATTATTAATTTAAATAAAATAATTCATAGTGTTTTATAAGATCATTAATAAATAATAATGATTTAATCCATTTCATGTGATCTATTGAATTGGTCATAAAATAGATTTATAACATTATTTAATACTCAGAAGACATTTCCAAAAATTTCACAAAACATCGCAGATTTAAAACATTGTCACTGTAAAGTAAATGTGTGGTTCCTTCATGTAATGAAAAGAATAACAAATATTGGGTTCAACAACAAAGAATATGGTTATTTTTTGGTTAGAATATGGTTCCTATACATATTATTGGGATCCTACAATAATATTTATCAAAACCATTCCTTCATCTGCAAGTAAAACACTGATCCTTGTATTGTAGGGATGATGATCCATACGTTCATCCTTTCAGCCCAAAGTTTTTTTCCAAGCATAGCACTGATAAACCATACAATCAATCCCAGGAAGGTAGAGTATAAATAGTGATTCTATATTTTAACATAGGGTAGATAGTACACACATTCATTCTCTGAATTTAGGATTTTCGTTCCATATGATTACTATTTCAAATGTAGTGCTTAAATAAATCTTCAGAAAACTATGCATCTTGCATTTAGATATTTCAAAAAAATTCTAGATCCCTTTAACAACATATTCAGCTTTCAGCAATATATATATATATATAGAAAATATAAATATAATTATAAAGGATCAAAAACTAAATAAATCCAATATTTGAAACTAATGATATCATAGAACAAATGTAATAACATTCTTGAAAATTGACCCTCAGTAACTGCATTCCAAAACGTCAGTGAATTTGCTGACCATCAAATCTGCTTTTTAATCCATTTATTCAAACTTATAAAATCAAGATAAATATAATTTATTTCAATAAACCCAGGCCTCAAGTGATTCTAACATCTTTAGAACATGCAGAAAAATAAATAATATAGGTTTTCAAATATGTTCAGTTTAGTGTTTCAATAACACTCCAGAAATGTCAGTGATTTTTTTGATTATAAAAAAATCTTTTCCATACATCGACATAAACTAATGATATTTAGATAATTCCATTCTCCAACTAATTTTATAATGTTCCCATGAATCCATTTAATTTATCTTATGATATTATTATAATTATGAATAGACATTATGCTAAAAACTATAAAATCACAAGAACAACTTTTAATAGTTTCAGTAAATTTTTCCTCAAATGAATCAATTGATTTAGATTTTTAATTAATCATATGAAATGAAAACAAAATTATTATCCCTACAATAGAATATATTCCATATTAATATGGTTCCTATCTCTCTAGATATAAAATAAATACATTGACATACTAAAACATAATCACTAAACATATTTATTAGAAAACAATGATTGAGGGGTTGAAGTAATTAAAAAAACTAAATCAAAATAATATAGACATGGTGGAAAAGAAATATACCCCTCTTTGATAATTAAAAACCACTAACTTATTATCAAATTTTCTCCCCAAACTATAAGGATCAATTATTTTTTTCTTGAGTAAAATATATTTTCCACTTTTATAAAGAACATGAATCTGGAATTTTATGTAGCAGAAAAAGAATTTAAAATTAAAATCAAAAATTATTCGGCCAAAAAAATTACAAATTTTGGTAATAAATTTTCATTATTATTTTTCATACCTTGTATAAAATATTTAAAAAATGAATATTAATAAATTTTTTTAAATATATTATATTAGAAAAAAAATTTAAAAAAATATTAAAAATATTTGTTTTTCTTAAATATTTTTGAAATACATAAAACAATATTACAACCATATAAAATAATGATACCAAAAAAAAGATAAAAAGATATAGTAAAGGACTCTTGAAATCATATATAATATTTTTCAATGAATAATAATGATTTTCAAATATTGTGTTATACTATTTAATTCATGACATAATAATAAATTTATAAACAGATGCTAAATATTTAAAATTACTCCCCTTAAGACGAAGCATAAAAATTTATGATATTCAATGACATTAAATAAATGATTTTCAGGTATTTTAAATAAAATATTTTCAAACAAAAATAAATTAAATAATAAAAATAATAAAATAATTTAAAATAATTTAACTAAAATATTTTCAATACATTTAATTAAAGGTTTTCAAATGTATTTAATTAAAATAATTTCATATAATTTAATTAAAATGTTATATATGTCACAAATGAACAAAACCTTTTAGTCTAATAATATATTAATCTATCATGAACAACAAGATATTAATTTATCACATGCAATTAATTTAAATAGTCAAATATTAAACACAATCTTACACGCATGATATCCAATTAAATGAAATATTAATAGACTATTTTGTTGTTCATTAATTAATAAAATAAATCAAAGGATTAATTCATTTGATAAAATAATAGTGCGAAAATATTTAATAGGTTAATCATTAGGATAATTATATATAGAGGAATACAATATAAAAAATTGTCCCCCTCTATAAAAATGTTAGTGAATTAAATTTTAATATAAAAATTGAAGATAAAATGCATCCTAGTTAATCATTCAATCTCTAATGATGATTCTATTTAATAAAATAAGAAATAAGAATATAATAAATTCAAATAATTCTAATGAATCTTCATGATGATATTACAATGAAATATAGTCGTAGATACATATAATATATCAAATACTAATGTCCTTTGGTACCCATATACTTTTGGATCTAATAGTGTCAGCAATTAATCATTTAGACAACAAAATATGTTTATTTCGATAAAAAATTTTATAATTAAATCTAGATAATGATTTCAAATAACGAACATTCTTGAAACCATGAAATTTTGGTTTTATATAATAATAGTCATTATTATAATGTATGTTAATACCACAAAAAAAAATTTAATAGTGGAAATGATTTTTCTATTCAAACTACGAACAAAATAATTTGTATATACATTTTTCTTCTCTCCTTTACTAACATTACCGAGTTTTCCTTTGTGAATTTTATTTTAACTAGGAATTAGATTCCAATAATTATATCCCTTGATACCCACACATGATGATTTATTTAAATTATAAACATCAACCAATAATTCTTCAATTTTAGTTTCATATAGATCATGAAAAATTTTGGAAGTATTAACTCTTAAATCTGCCATCTGTTTTGACAAACCCTCATTATCTATTGAAATATAGTCATATGAATTTATAATATTTTTATTATATTACTTTAATTATTAAAATTTTTCTTGAAGCATAAAGTAAATATTAATATGTACATATAAAGAAAAAAAATTAGGACGTTCAGAGTAAGTAGACTCTACCTCATCAGCATGATTCATAAGACATAGATTAACCTTTTTATTTCCATGTTCAGCTCCTGAGTTTGTAGTAGATTCATTGAATTAATATTTATATATATTACTTTTATCTTTAATGAATTTCTTCCCTTTTCATTTAATTCATTTTTCCATTGGTATTTTATAAAATTATAGTCTAGTATGAAATGAACATTCTTTTTACACTCACAGAATCTGGTTTGTTTCTCTTTACTCATCTGCAGTTTCTCTTTTATCCCTTTACAGAACGAGCCAAATTTTATAGAAAGATATGGTAGCTCATATCCTTGAACAAAATTAAAAGAATATAAAATAGTAAAAATCATCCAATGAAACATTGATTGTAGATATTTTCCATTTGATAGAAATAATATTTTCATATTTTTTCATCCCTTCTTCAAACAACACCAAGAGGGATGAATGAGTACTGTCATGATTTTTATGCACCTGTAACGCCTGATCTGGATCTTGAATTGTATTTACGAAGGTAGTAAAATCATTAATATATTTTGGAATTCTTCCATCCATCTGTGATATGCTCTTATATTCCTTCATCTCGAATGTTTAAAATTTATGTCTTTTAGTTTTTTAACTTAGTTATATGAAATTTATGTTCCTTCATTTTAAAATGAAATATTCTACTACATCTCATAGTAAGTATAATTATGACATTCATGATTAATGTCATCATGTCCACGACTACATATAATTTCTTTCAGGGCTTTTAAATTAATTTCATACTCATCTTCGATTTCAGCATACAAATTTTCCAATCCTCAATGGATTTTATAAAATTTTGAATCATCATAAAACAATGAATCAAGCATTGTTGAAATATATATTCATGTGAGTTTTCCATCATCCCTAATTATCACCATTAAAATAATGATCATGGATCATCAACATACCCTCTTTAATTTTTCCATTGATATTTTTCTTCTTCTAAATATTTATATAGGGCTTGTTATAGTAAAAGGAAATCATCAATATTACAAAGTATTACACCATCTGATACTTATTATTTGGTTAGAATGGAATTGAAGAACACAAAATTGGGGTGGTGAATTGTGTCCTTTTAAAATTCATGACAGTATTCATTCATCCCTATTGAAATGAATTGATCGTTTCTTTCATTCATAATGTTATGTAGGAAGAAGAATTAAATAAAAGAAAAGAATACATGGATGTATAGTGGTTCAGGGCACAAAAATACGCTAGCACACTCCACCAATGATATACCCCATGAGCTTAGTGATTTTATCTAGTAAGTCCTCTTATCACTATTCCTTCCACTATTGAGTATAATAAGTTGACACCATAAAATATTTTTATAGGTCATTCTAGTTCTATTAAAGATAATCGATATATCCACATCAAATTTTAGAAAGATAAAACTCTACCACAATAGTGTTTGAGAAGCTAATACTCCACCAAATAAATGTAGATTTATTTTTTTGATTGTATAGGTTGAGAATCATAGTCTTTTGAAGCAATTGAAAGATGAAAACAAATCTTCAATATAGCACGACATCATCACCAAAATAATATTGATCATTGAAAAGGCTTCTTCTTCTTAAAATAGTAGTAAATAGATAAAAAAACGTTGGCATATGCTTCCTTCTTCTTTACAGCATGATATAATAGTAATGTACGATTATTTTCAATTCTCTCTTCAAAAGTGCGGATATTTAGTATGAATATTTTTGGAACCTTCTATTTAACGGAGTATTCACGTATCTACTATTCTTCATTGTGAATATTATCTACCTATAAAAGAGTGGTGTATATAGATAATAAATAACAAATATATATGATAGCATTCTTCTTTCTTAGGATACCCAAAAACATTGAGTGAATCGCCATCCTAAATATCTCCAATAGTAGAATAACACAATTGCCTGTTTATTACATTATAATAAATCTCTAGTACAAATATTCAAAAAATCGGAATAAATACATCAATAATATATCCATAATAATAGATTTGTTTAAAAATATAAAACTCCATTTAAAACCCATTAAATCCTTTTTATGTATAGTCAAATCAGTTCTTGAAAATAAGCATCAAAATTAATCATGATTATTTGAAATCAACTCATTCAAAGAGATTCATAAAATCCCTTATAAATAGGAATTATTTAATAAATTTCATGTGAGCCATTGAATTGGTCATAAAACACATTTATAATGATAATTAATACTAAGAATACTATTGTACAAATCACAAAAATTATCATGGATTTAAAACATCATTGTTGAAAAGTGAAACAAAGGGTTCCCTCATGTAATGAAAAAATACAAAACATAGGGTTAAACTACATAGAGTGTGTTTCCATTGTGTATTGTAGAGTTCCTTTACATAGAATAGAGTATATATCAATGTATGGTTCTGGAACAATACTATGATTTTCACATAACAAAGGGATCCATGTAACATAGGGACGATGATCCATACTTTCACCCTTTCAGTATAAAAATCATTTCAATCATAGAATTGATTAACCATAAATTCAATCTCATGAACATAGGATAGGAATGTTGATTATAGAATTTAACAAAGGGTATATATTCTATACATTCATTCACTAAACATTGGGCTATCAATCTATAGTGTTACTATTTCAAACATAGGGTTTAAATACATCTTTAAAAAACTGGAAATCTTTCTTTTAGATATTTCATTTATTTTTTGAGCACTTGGAAAGTAGATTCATTCATCAGAATTGAAGACTTATATATTAGAAATATTAATATATTTTTAATGTATCATGAGTACAATCAATAAAACATCTATATATCGTAATCTCTAATAAAAAAAGAATAAAAGACTGGAAAACTCCATCTAAGAAACTACATTCCCACAATATTGTGACATTATTGACCTTCCAACCTACCTTTTAATCCTTTGATTTAAACTTCTAAAATCAAGATAAAAATACATTATTTCTTTATCCATCATTTTTCAGTGATTCTAACTACTATAGAACTTGAAGAAAAATATATACTATACTTTTTCAAAACTATTCACTATAGGGTTATGCCCCAGAATATATTGTGATTTTTCATAGTATCAAGACATCCTTTTCATACATCCTCATAATATAATAATGTTTAGATAATTACATTATATAATAAATTTATAATTCTCCCAATAATCTGTTCAATGTAGCTTGAGATTTCATTATAATTATGAATTGACTTTAAGCTGAAAACTACAATATCATGTGAAATTCTTGTAATAACTTTAGTGAATTTTTTCTCAATTGGAACAATTAAATTGGACTTCTAACATAAGAATGTGAAACGAATATAATATTATTATATTTACAAGGATCCACTCAACACTAACAAAATAAAGGTATATAAAACACCCAATTAAATATTCATTTAATCAATTACTCATTACTATTAGGTGAGTTAAGTTAATGTACACTAGAACGGTGGTGAAGATCCATACAAAATAATAATTAATGAATAACCTAAGGAAACAACCTGCATGGGTAGGTTTTATTTGTGGATAAAACCACTAATGATGTATAAAAAATATGGGATGAGTCATATAATATGGTTCTAGAGACTACAAGTAAGTAATATAAATTAAACAGATGATAGTTGAAGACATCAGCACATACACACAACAAATTATTAAGTTAAGAAACTTGACGGATGAGTTGTAGACCACCTACCTTGTACACATATGACACTCCTCATCCAGTATAATCCTATAATTTTTCATGCATTGTAAGAGATATGAATAATTTTTCAACTCCCTATAAATAAGGAATAGGATCCTATATATAAATAGTATCTTCAAGAGAATGAAAAATGATAAACAGCTAAACATTAATTGATTACTAACCAATACACATCCAACATGATACAGGACGATAAAAAAGAATAATAGATTGGATCTCAGGATTAAAATATAATTTAGATTTCAATGGAATTAAAAACTCAAGAGTGGGGGGTGCATGTCCACTAGGAATATAAATATGGAAGAGGGGTTAATTTAATTAGATAACTTAAGGTGAAATTGGTAAAATCATCGAAAAAATAGGTGTCACGCGGTTTGGTTGCATAATTTATCAAAATGTGTTCCATCCTATCATGGTATGTTATTGGGTGGGGTCAGCCACATTTTTAGGCCACATGTTTAGAGAAATGTTGCATCAATCATGTGAATCACCTCTATAAGGTGTTTCTATTTTTTACCATGCACATGAGACCCCTAGAACATTGTTAAGTGAAAATGTGTTCTATATGAAACCCCAATGTCTTTCACAACATAGTTATGAGAGTCCATGCAACATATATCACATGATATTTTCTAATAGTGAAACCATTTTCTTTTCATACTGGTCATGTTTATTATCTATGAAAAATCCATGGAGAACCATGAAACCTTCACAAACTCATTGTGAATCAATAATATGTTCGAAATTATGAATAAGAATAAAAATTTAAAAGGATCCATTATTGAAAACCAAAATTCTTACAAACCTACCCTTTTAATAGAACTCATCCCAAAGTTCATCTTCCATGGGCAGTGAAACACTATATGATAACAACTTTTGGCATTGGGCATGTACGTCAACCTCCTGCTCCAATGTATCATCTAGTACATGATCGTGCTGCCATATAACATGTACTATAGGGATAGAAAGGTCTCATAGAGCCTTCATTCTCCAGTTTAAAATGCATAAAGGATACTCTTCATATGATTCATTGAAATCAAACTCACCTTCATTTGTATGAAAATTATGAGGTGAGTTTAATCATATTTGTTGAATTTGTGAGACATAGAAAATGTCATGCATGGAATGGTAACCATACGGTAGAATCGGCTGATACTATACTAGTCTGACTCTCTCTATAATCTGAAATGGCTAGAAAAAGTTTGGTGACAAATTTCCATGCCTCTGTATCCATCTATTCCTTATCATCGATGAAACTAGCAGGAAAATATGTTACTGAACCCTGAAATTTAGAGTTTATTAATAGTGATTGGGATATGATATCTTTCTAGAAAAATACAGAGAGATACGCTTCTTAATCAGTTGAACCTAATCTAATGTATCCTAAATGAGATTAAGTCTTATTATGGATGTATCTTTTTCATCTAGGTAACACATTGGTGAATGAAACAACCTACAATAAAATTCATCAAAAGGATACGTATGAATCATAACCTAAAATTGGTTACATTAGGCAAAACTGATCAGATGTATATGATTTTTCAATGCACAAATGATGTCAATGATTCATGTTTAGAGCATTTCCTCTATAACTGATATCTTATATCCTTGTTTTCCATCAGTCTAAGGGTTTAAGAATGTATTTAGAAGAACCTACATACACATAGCGTTATGGAACCACTATCATAAATGTAATGTGAAACGAGTATTCCCAATGTGAAATGATAGTATGAGGAACCATGTGTAGTTGTATTATCTCACAAACATACAGTATTCACATCCAATTAATAGATAAAGTCTCTCAGACAGAAAAAAGGTGGGTTACCTTCATCATCGTGTCATTGATAGCACATAAAACAACACTACCTTTATGATACCTAGGCAAGAAAAGTACGAAGTCAATGTAAACATATTCTCATTTCTATCTCTAGAATAGAAGAAACTGTAACAAGACAATAGGTCTCTGGGGATCCATGTTCACCAATTGAGTAGTGGAACATCTAGTAATAAATTTGTATATATAATGTTTAATCCCATGACACCAATAATGGGGAAGTCTATCATGATATATCTTAAAGATACTAATATTATCACAATTTTATGAAGAATAGGACTCCTTTAGTAGTTCTTATCTCTTTTTTTAGGAACTCAGACATGTTTACATATATGTAATATGATGTATTTTCCCCCCACCAAACCAGAGTCAGATCATCTTTTAATATAATCTCAAAGTGAAACATTTATTTTGACTTAAAACCACCTTCTCTTCACCTTATAAAAGAGCGAATATGTAAATTAAAATTTATATAGATAAGAACACTCATAAATGACATGAAACATCATTTGTATTTAGAAAAAATGGATTTTAATTTAAATTCATCAATGGATTCTCATACAACCCCACCTTGATTTTTCTTACTTAGTGCATCTTCTACCACATTTACTTTTATAGGAATATAGGTAAGAAAAAAATCAACATACTAAAGATTTTTGACACATATTTTCTATCTAATATTAAATTCATTCTTATTAATTTTATATTTGAGTCTCTTGTGGTTGGTGTACACCATATATTGCTCACCCAAAAGATAATGTATCCATCGATATAAGGAATGAACAACTTCTGTTTTCTCAAGGTCATTCATTGGGTAATTTATCTCATGAGGCCTCAGATTGTGAGATATGTACACAAAGAATATGTCCTATTGTAATATAACTACACCTATCCTGATGTTGAATACATCATAAAACACTATGTAACCTATTTGGGGCTTTGGGATAATCAAAATAGGTCTTGAGACAGGCCAACATTTTCGCTTCTGAAAATATTTTCCATAATTTTCTGACCACATGAACATGAAATCCTTTCTTGTAAGAACATTAATAGGTGAATAATGGAATGATAAGTATTTTATTAAATTTCAATACTAGAAAATCATCCATAAGAAACTCTGTATCTCAAAAATTGTATTGGGGTTCTCTTAGGAAACCACAACACTAACCTTTTATGGGTTAACAGAGACTGTTAATTCTAATATAATACGACCTATGAGGTGAAAGTTTTTGATCCAAAAGTTGTCCTATAATGAATAGAATAAATATTTTTTTCTATCAATGTACTCAGAATGATCCAAACGTGCTTATCATGGTCACTACAATTGTGTCAGTAAACCAATATTTCAACCATAAATACTAAAAAAAGAGTCTGGATAAGGTGGGAAGACCCTATTAAGAAGAGACATGAAAATGAAGGGATATTTCATATGACTGAATGAGATAACAATATACTCATACAAACCATTCCTTCTACAGAATGTTGTATGAGGTATGTCTGATGGACAGACTCACACCTGATGATAGCTTTATCTCACGTTGATCTTATATTACACTATAGATCCTCCGAGATGGTCAATACGATCAATTATTTGAGTTGGTAGATACAGGTTCTATTCCATAAACTATTTCAAATATCTGAAATCACTGCATATACAGAGGGTCCAATCCATATTCTAGGTGAAAAAAATAGGTGAACCCCAAGAGGAAGTATTGGTCATTATAAAACCACTAGGATCGAAAATCCTTTAACTACCACATGATATCATGAATCTTAGTATTTGACATCCTCTATAGAGTAATGGACACTGGTGATACACGTTGAATGAGTTAAATAATAAAATCTACATCTCTCTATAATGGTAATTCATAGAAATATTTGGTGATGACGTCCCTAAAATGATCTAATATGATATTGAATTAATCCATATATTAAATATCATTACTGTATTAATATATTGTAAATATGGATGGTTACTCCACATAGAACATGATTCTTTGGACTAGCTCTAATAACCAAGACATCCCACTAACCCTTATTTAGAGAACTGATGCCTTATGGGGAGGTAAATGACAATATGAAATTATAGAAGTCATTAATAGAATGATACATAACCAACAAATCCATCACTATAATGAGATAGAAGACCGTTATATCTAGTAAAAAGACTTCAAATAAGAATTGGTAGCTTCCTATGTCATGGGGACAGTCCATGCATTGGTGTATTACCCTTGACTCCTAATAGTGTATCAAAGTTCATTAAACCACAGTAAAAAAATATATCTATCCTGATACTTTCCATGATACATAAAGTGATAATGGAGTGTGAATAACTCGTATCAGACAAAGAAGACACTATAGTGGAGGTAACTATAATAGTACCCCATACTATTGATGTTCATAAAGCATGATCTTCTAGTATCTATTATAATTCATGATTCATGCTTGATATACGGGCATGAGCAATAGACGGACTTCCTTGGTCATGATTGCTCTACTGGAGCAGCTAAAAATTTGATGTTTGGATATTATAGCCCTGAACATCACCTCAGCCAGTCCTGTCGGTGCTACTCCAACTCCCTGACTGATGTGTCATAAAAGAATCAACCTCTAAATGTAGAACTAGTTCAGATCTCCATGCACTATAATCTAATTGAAAGGTATGATATAATGTCTAAATATGCCACACAAGGACTCAGTCCCAACACGCCATATAGTCTCTATCGTACTAAGGGTTTAGGTACCCCTATATTTCACTCAAATTCAACACCATAGAGATAATAGTATGGGTACTCTGGACTCCACTTCCCAGATGAGGAACCTTTAGAGATCACTTTCTACTATTGGAAGAACAACTTGCCTACCTCGTTATTTATCAATTATACTTGGTATTTTCTTTTTCCACAGTCTTCCCTTAGTATGAGATCCTGATTCAATATTTTTGAAAAGATAATATGGAGATATACATTTACCTATTTATAGATGTCATACTGAATCTCATCCAAAAATCATGTAGTAAAAAAATCCCATCACCAGCTAGAACTAATGAAAATAATTGTAACTCAGTGAAACAGACTAAATACTCCATAAATAACACAGAAACCTCCTTGAGATGCATGAATTCTCTAGATTAGTTATCTCTCAATGTCTATATAATGAATTTCTCATTTATGTTGGTCTAGAAATAATCCCATCAACTACCCTAATGAAGATCATCCTAGGTAATCACATCCCACTATATCTTCGCTCAATCATGTAGAATGCATGTTGCATGCTTGATCCTTAGTTTTGGAGGCCCATCCAGATTCTCTATTATAGAAATGGTTGCATCCATCTATGAATCATCGAAATGTGGAATTCCATCTCCTGATAACGTATGAGGATGATACTATTGGAACTCATCGGTCAAATCATCTATAATAGGTGTGGGTCATGGAGCACCATGCCTATAATACATCAGAAGTAATAAATTGTAACGATGTTGAGAATCTGTGCCCATAACATATATACATGGAGGTTCCTCAGGTTTCACACCTTGAGGTAAGACTGTCATATCATAGTCCAAATATTTAGACCGTACTCTTCCCCACAATCCTAGTGCATGATATGTTGAAGATGAGGTGGAATTGGTCATCAAATGACATGCACAAAGCTAAGAATAAGATAAAATCATATAGATAGAAATACATGCATAATCATAACCAAAGGGAAGTCTTACAAACCATCGTAAACAACCCCGAATACTATAATCTAATGCTAGGTATTGGTATGTACTCATTTTTAAATAAAAATGGTTCAAATAGATGAAGGGTCGATTATACATTGCCTCTTCTTTTACTGGACACAATTTCATTTTATAAGTCATGATTCACTTTTATATTTCCATATTCTTATTTTCATATATCAAGGTTCACTAAATATGGATAAAAATACCATTAAATTAGATCCCCCACACAATTTTATTGGAATCAATTCCCTTTTAAATACTTTTTAATTGATAGACTCGATAAATTACTCATTAAAACCCACAAGTTCCCATAACACATCATGGATTGAAACTAGAAATAACTCAATAAAACCAAGGTGAAACACAATATTATATTAACAAGTCAAACTAAACAATCACATGAATATTAATTAAATTAAATTATTTAAATACAAGTATTTTTAATGAAATTTTACTTGTCTATAAATTAAAGGTTTTTACAGCGATTCATGTAACAACACACCTTGATCACATATCATAAATACAATGATGAAAGAAATCAATGAAAATAAGGATAATAATAACCTAAATACAACATGTTAATCACCCAATAGTGAAATGATATAAATTTTAATTGTAAAAATCAAATCAACAAAAATAATTTAAGAAACTTGGCATTTACCCCAAACAAGGGTTAGGTATACCTTATCATTGCTTACAACCAAGTTTTATGCATTCCAAATGTTTTGACTATTGTATCCAAATATTAGAGAAATAAGGGAACTATTCTGATACCACATTATGATGTCACAGACCCAGATACCACTTAGAGGTTACCCTAGCATGGTGGATCACGAGGACTGAAGCGTATCTTGGTGAATTCCAATGGTTTCTAACTAGAAGTGAGGTCTTGGGGTGTGGCATTTGGGAGACTATAGAATCATTACCATAGTGTATCACAATAGATTGATATAATGATATGTAAATTGTAGATGAAATATAAGTAAAATGATAGAAAATAAGATGTAGAAAGGAATAATAAATTACTGGAGCTACATATAACAATATAAAAAGAATATAATGATATATGTCATGTTTTATAATTCTTGAAACATGGATAAAAAGAATCAAATAATTAATTATATAAAAAAGTAGTAAATAAATCCAAAAACGATCTTCAGCATCCCGAACTCTAACTCGATCATCTTATACTAGCACCATCATTAATAAGAATGAAATTAGGTTCACTTGCCAGATGATTCCCTCTATCAACACCTTCATAAATGTAGTCTCACTAGTTAACAATGAAAACCTGTATATTTTTTGAGATAAATCTTAGTATGGAACCACCGATAGTGTCTATAACATCATGTTTTTGTTATATAAAATAAAACTTTTAGCTAGAATGCATGTGTAAATGTGATGCAGTACATTAACTTAAATACCCATGTACATACTTTAGCTCACAGCCGGTGTCTTAATATATAAATAGTTCATCAATTGATTATATTTATTTTATATAGTTAATTTATGCGAGGTATTATTAGCACTAACACCCTACTATTATGATGATATTATTAAAGGATGCAAGGTTAATGGTACATACATGATGTTATATATAAGGAATAGGTTCCAAAGTAATAACCATGGAAACCATGACATCAAGTGTCCAGCCAACAAATGTAATAACTATTTTATAGATATAGGGGAAAGAGTATAATCCATGGAGCATCATCTAAGGCATTCTAGGATAATGAATCTAAACAAGTCCAAGGATAACATCCATGGTAAAATATGATAAGAATGTTGATTCCCAAGGATGTAACTAAAAAATCTCATGCCTATGGAAACCATAATGGATCCAATAAGTATATCTGAGGAATCATGTTATAATAAATTAGGGATCCTATGATGTCATACAAAGAATCCTCTAATAGATAAATATTGTGTTCCACGGTTTGGAACACTTCTGAAAAATAACATCCCTAAATTGGAATGGCACCCACAAGTGATCAAGGAATTCCATTATGATTAGAAACATAAAATGAGTTACATTACTCCTCTAATAATATAATTTTACAAATATATTTAGGGAAATATCAATATTTTCATTAATTAATTAAGTCTATGTAACAATAATACCAATTATTAAGACAAATGATCAAGAGATTTACATTCATTAGTGTCATAGGGCTTAAAGGTCATGTAAACAGTTCATTCATCTCATATTTAAATTCTTGTTTGTCTCTATAACCTTTCATAAGCATGAAATGAATGGATAAGGACATAGAATCAGGTTAAACTCAATTAATATATAATAGGCCAGTGATATCAGTACTATAAAAGCCACTACAACTATTTAATCATTAATTAATTGAGTAAAAAATTACCATAGAAAAGAAATTGGTATAAACATAATCAAGACATATTCTTCTTCCAATTAAATAGTCATTTATTCACGGATGGACTTCTAATAGAATGGTAAATTTATAACACACCCAAATGGCGGTGCAGATGCATGTAATAGGCTACTAAAAGCATAAATTGCGGACACATGCAGCTTGGGGTGGTTGATGTAATATACATAACCACAAAATATGAAAAACATATATATAATGGGATTTATAATATAGTTATAACTACAAGCAAGGAAAAAAAATTAAACATACAATCCTGATGAAATATGTTCGCGTACACGACAAGTTTTAGAATGACTAAACATGATGGATGAGTTATAAGCCACAAAACATGTACTCATACTCCTCTCATAATTTAGTATCATCCTCTAATTTGTCCTAGACTATAAGAGATATAAATATTGTTTCAACTCCATGAAAATAGTGAAATGAGCCTACTCGAAAATACTGTTTTCAGAATAAAGAAAAATTAAGAATGGATAACAGTTAATCGATTACTTACTCATACAGATCCAATGTGACTAATGATTAACCAAATAGACCATGTATAAGAGATTTGGATAAAAATCTTGCATATTCATCAAAGGGATCCAAAATGGGTGAATTGGAGGGGTTGTCTCCAAGAAATGGAAATCGGTAGGAATAGTATATTTAATTATACCACATTAGGAAAAAATGGTAAAATCACCAAAAAAAGTCATAACATGATTTAGACACAATTTTTTCCTAACCATGCTCCAACTACAATGATCTATTGTATAGAGGGGGAACTAGAATGGTTTGTCCACAGAGATAGGGAAACCATTATCTAGCCATTTGAACCATATATACATCATGTCTATACTTTTTAGCAAGGATTTTCTACCCTTGACATATGGTTTTGAAAAACCATACACCATATAACACCCCACTATCGAGCACCTCATATTTTGGAGAGATCATAAGGCATAGCTCACATGATTTATACTAATTTTCAGCCAGTTTATTTTCATACCTTTTAAGGTCTCGAGTTCCAAAAAATCCCTAGAAACACATAAAATATTTTTAAACACACTTTGCATCCATAATAGGTGAAAAATTATGAACTTTATAAAAATTAAAAGGTTCTAAACTAGAGTGAAATCTGGATATCTTACAATGGGAACCTTCATTTAACAAAATTTTGTTTCATGTATAATATGATTGGATAAACCTAAAACCTTTTATATATAATATGTTTCCATAATTATACACCTATTAATATTAATGACCTAAAAGAAAACACTATCCACTTAGTTAGTACATGATGATACAACATTATCACATCATACTTATAAATTACATCATTTATTAAGAATATTCATTATATCTCACCCAAAATCACACACATGGAAACTATAGGTTAATGGGGTTTTGATATTATTTATACGAAAAACATATTTCTTTACAATTATTCAACATCACAAATAAATATTATTCAAACATGATACCCTTTTAGATATATCATATATAATATGATTCAAAAAAAACTGTTAAAATGGAAACAAACAATTGGGTGCGCTCAATTGGTTGGAAATTAGTGAACATAAGAAAAATCAATTTAATATCATAAGTGAATATAAGATGAAAATATTTGTTTGAAATTATAATCAACATACATGAGTATAAAATATGGATAAATACAGCAGAATACATATTTTATGAATCATGAATCATGAAATGAGGCTTTTATCATAACCTATGAAATTAATCATTGGATCAATAATTAATTATTGAATAGTCTAGAGTGATGATAACATGATCGAGGTATATTTTACTATATAATAATTTTTCAAAAGTAAAATCATATAAGTCATTTTTATATCATGGTAAACTACTAAGACATTAATGTAATTATATATTTGAAAAAAAACATTCCTATAACATTAATGAATGTGGATAACAACATGTTTCACCTAAAATTTTAAAAATAGTCAAAAAACATGTTGAACATCCTTGTTTCATTAGGTATAAAAATATACCCAATTAATTGGAGGGTAATAACTGACCCACCAATTATATATTGATAAATGAAACAATTGTTTTTCATATGAAAATGATCACATTCATAATCCCATGATATCATAATTAACATATTATTAAAAACTATTTTATAATGATATCTGAAAATACATAACTACATTTCCTAGAGTTTATAAAAATGGATGGAATACTATGAACTTATCCTTAGAGATGAAAAATAGATGATAACAGATAGTTATATATATGAAAAAAACATTATTATAGTATTAAATCCATATATTGAAAACAACGTAGAAATACTTGATCTATATTTTATAATTTTAATTTCAATGAAAATATTTTATAAAATAATAAAAATATAAATAACATTGTAAAACGTTGAAAAAATTCATAGAGATATTGATAAAGAAAACTAATGAATACGTCAACAAAATGAATTCATATAGAAAATAATAAAAAACAATTATTTTAATTCTATTCTTGAAAATTACAATATAATATAAGATAAAGTAAAATAAAAAATATATATGTATTTTAAAATTCATTTATTAATCAAATTAATAAAATTAACATGGATAAATATGATTCATAATAAAAAAGATGAGATAATTTTGTCCCCACATAAAGCCATCATATCAATTGAGTTGTGAACTAAATGGAGTTTAAAAGTTCAGAAGATATATGAAACGTAGAAATTTTTAGAATAGAATAAAATATATTGTTCATTAAAGCGAAAATACAGATAAATTCCTCCAATGTAAATTTATATATAAATAATATAATTTTCAATGTGAGATTTGAATGAAATACTAATTGATATGGTATAATTTTAATTAAATTCCCTTTAAAAAAGAACCGATATTCGATTTCAAATAACATTTGTTTCGTGATATGTTTGAGAAATGTAAGTCCATGGTTATTATATATACAATAAAAAAAATACAACATGTGGTGAATATGATGTATATCTCAATAAAAGGAAATTAAGATAAAAAACTCTTACCTCAGATGTAAAGACCCAGAAATTTCAAGGAACATTTTTTTCTTTATTTTCATTGGAATTTTACAAGAACGTAGTTTCTGAGGGAGCATAATTCTGAGGCCCGGTGTGTCTGGAATTATTTTTCGAAGTTTGGCTCAGGTACGTTCAGTGAACGAATGAGTGGGAATTCCTATCTTTTGAACCGATGCTCGGAATCGAATTCTGAGGGCACCGATGGAACCGTAGCATCAGTAATTGAGTAGGAACGCCACTTCCGAAGTTGCGTTTACACGCGGTAAGTTGTTGGAATTTGTGGAAGTTGAAATAAAAATTAAACTACAATTTTTATTTTAACTAAGTGGTTTAGGCTTTGGGTGGAAGTTGGGTTACTACCCAACTTCCCAAGGGAGGTTATGAAGGTGGTGGGGCCCACACGAACCTTACCCCTTCACCTTCCCTAACCTTCCATAACTCTTCACATTCTTTAACCCCCCTCAACTCACATTTAATATTTGACAACTTATGTTTAATAACTTATGTCATTAATTAAGTGAGTTAAGTGTGATTATTTGAATTTTAAACTCTTGAAATTCAAATAATTGTTATGTTAATAAATTAAGAGGTAAGCTTATTTTATTTTGGGGTTGGAACCTTTGTTGCTTGAAAGTTTTGGGGAGAAAAGCTAAGGAAAGCTGGAGTTCTTCATCTTATTTTTCAAAGAACACAAAGAATGCAAAGAATGCATCAAACTCCGTCGAAGAACACCGAGTCCTCGGAGACCGACTACGCGACGCCTTTTACCAGGACAGTTCTTCCGTGATGTCTTCTTCCGCGACGTCTCTTTCTACGACGAATCCTCGTTCGACGAACCTCTGTTCAAGCTCGCACGAGGTAGGGGGTTTATGTGTTTTCTATACGTGATTCTCTTCCTTCTTTTATCCGCATCTTTTTGGACTTCATGATATCAGTTAACGGGAGGAGGCCGGACCGCACAAACATGACCGCCCCCTCCCTTTTTGTTTTCCATGTTATTGAGGAACGAATGAAAGTAACTCGGTGACGTCGCACCGCATGGGATTGAGCGAAAAGAAATGCGTGACGTCGTCACGACGCACATTCAAATTTTTGTACCACTTCTACAGCACTGTCGCGCCTTTCCGAAGAACCGCTAAAGAACGACGGCTGGAGTTGGGCCGCGACGAAGGGTCGTGGCGCCATCGTGTCGTGTCAGAAAACCACAAAGACGGTACGTTTGTTAATTGACGTGTGGAATGACGGGCGACTAAAAACGGGGCCGCAATGTATTTTTGAAGCTTGCGCAGTAATGTTCGAGACCCGAGATGAACACCGGCTTAGACGGTTTTGAAAACGGTCCACCGGAGTAACTACGGTGGCCTGCGGAAACACCCAGAGGCGCGGGTCGCCGGCGCGGCGCCGCCGGCGACCGGGGGCGGCGGCCGGAGCTATCCAGCCACGAGGAGGCGGCGGCGCCCGTGTGCACCGCCGGAAGACTGGCAGCAGCGGATCCGCCGCCGACCTCAATCAACGGAAAGGGCGGGCCGCGAACATCCCCACTCTGCGGCTTCCGCACGGCCACGCGGGCTGAGCCGCGGCGGGCCGGTCGAGCCAGGCTGAGCCGGCCAGGCCAGACCGAGCCGGCCGGGCCCATCCGGGTTGACCCGATTCGGGCCGACCCAGGGGGGGCAGGCCGGGTTCGGTCCGGGCCCAGACCCCCCGTTTTCAGACACTCTTTGGTATTTTTCCCATATCATGGGCTACGGACCTTCGATACACACACCGTCAGTTGCGTAGCGATCCTTCGAATGAGACGGTCGTTTCAGTATATTACACTCAAGGTTTCGGAGAACTTTGTGTTCGGCCGGGTTGGTTCGCACACGAAACCAACCGGGCCCCCTGAGCGTAAACGCTCATATCATAAGCTCCGGACGTCCGAATGACGTGTCGTCGACTTTGTTGGATTCCTCTAAGTGAGATGGATCTTTTGGCTTACTCTGCTCGAGGTTTGGATGTCGCCGGAGTGTGTTCGGGTTGGTTCGCTCACGAAACCAACTGGGGCCCTAGAACGAAAAAGCCAATAACTCACAGACTGAGCGTCCGATTGATGCGCCGTCTGTCTCGTTGAATTCCTCTTGATGATACAGAACTTTTGTCCTACTTTTCCCAAGTTTTGGTTTCTGTTGGATAGTGGTCGGGTTGGATTGTACCCGAAATCCAACCGGGCCCTTGGAACGGAAAAGCTGTTATCTTTCAGACCAGACGTCCTTTTGACGAACCGTCAGCGGCGATGGTGATCACATTGAGAAACGGTACCTATGAGTATACCCTATGAGAGTTCGAGGTACAGTTGAGATACGGTCGGGTTGGTTCGCTCACGAAAACAACCGAACCCCTGGGACGAAAAGGCTAATAACTCATAGACTGGGCGTCCGATTGATGCACTGTCTGTTGTGTTGAGACCCCTATGACGAGGCGGTCCTTTGAGATACTTCTTCGTGGGACTTTGAGATACTTGGAGTATCGACCGGTAGCTCGTGGAGTGGACCCTCCCGGAGACGAGTGTGTGGAGTTCGGAGACCGTGTAGCCGACTGAGACCTGATGACTGCTTGACCGACTCGAATTGTAGTGAGTCGAATAGCCCAGTGGACGGAGCACTAATTTGTCTGGGTGCAGACCCATGGCAGATGGAGCACTACCTATGTGACAGTGCAGACCCGCGGTACTCATCTGGAGAGTACCTCAGCAGGCTACTAGGGGGTGTGCACTACTGTGTTTGGGTGACATACCTCGGCAGGAAGCACTACTGTGTCTGGGTGGCTGACCTGTGGTACTCGACAAGAGGAGTACCTCAGCAGTCTTAGGTTAGTGAGCAGTACCTCAGAGTCGTGATAGGATCACTGTACACTTCAGAGATGGAGCTCTTCAGCAGTTACGGTTTCGATAATGAAAATCTTGGTTTGAGCTGAGTTTTTTGACCCTTGTGTTTACCTCATGATTGAGATGGTTCACTTAATAACTTAGGTATATGTATGGGCATATATCTGGGTAGTGGTTATCCATTTATTTCATGATCTTGGTGTTTTCCTCATGATTGAGATAGGCTACTTGTTAACTTAGGTATATGCGTGGGAATATTCCTAAATAAAGGTTATCTAATGAGATCTTCTTTGTGGTTATCCATGTTGGTTTTAGTGAGACCTTGAGGGTCTCAGGGTCCCTACTGAGTATCATTATACTCACCCATGCACGAGATATGAATGCACCTCGTGGTGTTGGTTGCAGATGACAGGCAGCGCTGACGGAGGCCGAGTGTTCGAGGACTGGACGGTACCCGGAGGTGAACTACATGACGATTCAGTACCTGGAGGTGGACTTCACAGCGAGATGACACTCGGAGGAGGTTGAAGGGCGAGAGCGTTGTGGAGGCTATCTGTACCTACCCTTCCGGTATGATCCGTGGTGGACGATCCAGGAGATCCGCCATCTGTACCTACCCTTCAGGTAGGATCCAAAGAGGATGACACACGAGCCGTTTCTGTTCTTCTAGCTATTTTAATTTGTTCAGTTGTAGTTGTACATTCATTTGGGTTTGTATTCTGGCCAATTTACCTTTCAGCACTTCACTTTGTACTTAGTGTTTTTCTTCCGCTTGTACTCTGTGGTGTTTTGTTTACTTTTATAAAGGAAATGCCTTCCCAGTTATCGAGATTTACGTCTTTGGTGCTAGTCGCCAGCCCCTGGCCTATTGAAGGAAGGATTGGGGTAGTCACGGCACGGGCCCCAAGGAAGGGTCATGACAAATTGGTATCAGAGTAGTCGGTTCTATCGCAGAACTTATAACTCTGATATTCTCTTTCTGTGAAGCAATAGTGTTATGGGTACCGAGTGTGGTCTTCAGTTCAGGGAGTCCAGTGTTGGTGTGGGCGGCCAACGTATCCATACACCAGGACCCTGGCAACTGAATTCCAACTTTGTGCATGAAAACACTGATTGCGTGTGTGTTTCCAGAAGTTTTTAAATGTCAGCTCAAACCAGGTCAGCTCACCAGGTATAAACGTTTGACCATGTCACGTTGTTTCTTTCAGGATGCCTTTTCTCAGACGACCAGCTAGAGCCCAGAGGGATGTGCGTACTGACAGCCTGTCGAGCGACGAGGCTTCGGTACAGGTCCCTCTTGTAGTTGAGGCACCAGTGGAGGCACCAGTGGTACTACCATACGTTGGGCCACCGATGCCACTTGCCACAACAGTAGGCGATGAAAACCACTTGAGTGCGATGCACGAGTTCTAGCGCCAGAGGCCCCCCAGGTTTCGGGGAGTGACAGACCTGCAGGCGGCTGAGGTTTGGCTGGAGGCTGTGGTGAGAGTCTTCAGGCTAGTGGGGAAGCCTGCAGAATTCATGGTGATATTTGCTGCCAGCCTCCTTCAGGTAGTAGCAGGCAGGTTGTGGAGCCACTTGTTCCAGTTTTGCGATGGCATAACCTTCACATGGGAAGAATTCGAGACCTTCTTCAGGGCGGAGTTTGTGCCAGTAGCTCTACACCCAGAGCATGTACAGGAGCTTATGCCTTTGCAGCGTGTTTTTCGATCAGTAGCCGTGTCATCTGTGGGCAGTAGACAGATGATGCAGTGGTCCAGGAGGACCAGACCAGCAGTTGGGCGATCTCGGGTTTTAGAATTGGTGGCGCGGGGCACCCGGGGTGGGGACAGAGCTAGGCATGCCAGAAGCAGACAATCTTACTCATGCGGTGGAAAGGGTCACCTGGCACGTGACTGTCCAACTCCTTGTATAGTTGATCAGTGGGTGTTGGAGGAGCCACCGAGACAGAAGCAGCGGCTGGTGCTTGAGCAACAGTCGAGTAGTGGACAAGAGAGTAGAGCTCCGAGAGCATGTGGATAGGAGCAGAACTAGTCGATACGTCCCTTGTACTTCTAGTTCCATGTTGCTGTTGTATTCATGTCTTTGTACTATGATCTGCAATAATAAGAATACACTTATCTTTGTGATGTTTTCTTTCCTATCCTTTTGTTTGGTTGATACTGATTGGTCCCAGTTAAAACTGTTGACTTGACCCTCACTTTCGAGATTTATACTGGAGGATACCCAGTGACCTCACACTGATGCCGATAGTGTGACATGACCCATGGAGGAGAGAGTGACAGTTTGATCTCTTAGTTGTTACGTCGAGGCCTTACGACGTCATCCATGGCATGAATGCATCATTCATGTCAGGATTGACTGTATTAGGCAATGGGCGTGGTTCATCCAGGGGATGAGACCGAGTTTCTGTTTTCAGCAAAGGAGAAATTTTAGCAGCTCTTCCAGATCGTATGCAAAGAAGGTGCAGATCATCCAGAAGCGGATGAAGACTGCACAGTGCGGTATGAAACAGGAAACTGGCTCCAGTCTTAGAGACGCGAGCGTGTTAAATGTTTAAAGAAGAGGAATATTTAAGGAGAGATGAGTCTGCGGAGCAGCAGACGTGGAAGCAGAGCTAGGAGAGCTGCATGAGGTGGTGTACATCTTAACATGCTACAACCACCCGCCTTAGTTATCCCCGCTAGGCTCAAGGAGCTGGAGGGAGGAGGAAGAGTGCGGCTGCATGCAGTCAAGGAGTGTGACCCAATGGCTCTTAAAATGATTCAAGGGAAAGTCTGTGTCCAATACTAGCTGTTGTAGTAATAGATGTCGACATGAACCATTCCTTTCTTTCGCAAATCTTGTTCCAGACCTAAAGTTTCGGAAGCCGTGGACTTGACCCTCACGTCTGGAGATACCTTGGGAGGTGAATCGATAATCACACTTACGCCGACGGTGTGTTCATACCCTCGAGGTGATAGTTTCGGTTGGAATCTCTTGGTGGCAGCATCGAGGCCTTACAACGATAGTTTGAGAATGGAATGGGTAATAACTGTTCATACTCAAATTGATGGTTTTAAGCAAACGTCGGGATGGGTTTTCCTTGGTCGGAGAAAAGGAAACCCCGGGCAGCACAAGATAAACTCTTTCACAGGAGGGTGCGACCGATCACTCTTGAGTCGGTCAACCATACCATCGTGGCAGCAGTAATTTGAGTTTCAGTTCTAACAGGAATTGGAGACCTCTAGAGTTTGAGGATGACGATCACGTCCTTATACGGGTCTCACCTCGACGAGGTTTACAGAGAAGTGGCCAGGGTGGCAAGTTATCTCCGAGGTTCAACTGACCTTTCTAGGTCCTCAGCTGGGTAGGTGAGGTGGTTTACCGCTTGACACATCCACCTCAGTTGCACTAGGTGCATGACATTTTCCAGGTATCTCAACTGAGGAGATACACGCTCGACCCTTCACATATCATCGACCATGAGGAGCAGGATGATGGCGATGGGGTTACATCCACAGAGGTTCCAGTAGGGATCGAGGATCGACAAGAGCGGATCCTACGAGGACGGTCGATTCCTCGGGTGCGCTTTCTTTGGCATTACGGAATCTCCAGGTAAGCACATGGGAGCGGAAGGCTCAGGTGCGTGCTCAATACCGCTTTTGTGACCGTAGTTTGTGTTGAAGCTTTACGGGGACGTAAAGCCCTGAGGTGAGAGTAATGTAAAGACCCGGAAATTTCAAGGAAATTTTTTTTCTTAATTTTCTTTGGAATTTTACAGGAACGCAGTTTATGACGGTGACTGATTCCGAGGTCCGGTGTGCCCAAAATCATTTTCCGAAGTTTGGCTCGGGTACGTTCAGTGAACGAACGCGCGGGAATTCCTATCTTTTGAACCACTTCTCAGAATCGAATTCTGAGGGCACCGATGGAACCGTAGCACCGGTAATTGCTTAGTAACGCCACTTCCAAAGTTGCGTTTACATGCGGTAAGTTGTTGGAATTTGTGGAAGTTGAAATAAAAATTAAACTACAATTTTTATTTTAACTAAGTGGTTTAGGCTTTGGGTGGAAGTTGGGTTACTACCCAACATCCCAAGGGAGGTTATGAAGGTGGTGGGGCCCACAAAAACCCTACCCCTTCACCTTACCTAACCTTCAAGAACTCTTATCAATCTTTAACCCCCCTCAACTCACATTTAATATTTGACAACTTAAGTTTAATAACATATGTTATTAATTAAGTGAGTTAAGTGTGGTTATTTGAATTTTAAAATCTTGAAATTCAAATATTTTTTATGTTAATAAAATAAGAGGTAAGCTTATTTTATTTTGGGGTTGGAACCTTTGTTTCTTGAAAGGTTTCGGGAGAAAAGCTAAGGAAATCTAGAGTTCTTCATCTTCTTCGTCGAAGAACACGAAGAACGCGAAGAACGCATCGAACTCCGTCGAAGAACACCGAGTCCTCGGAGACCGACTACGCGACGCCTTTTACCGTGACGGTTCTTCCGCGACGTCTTCTTCCACGACGTCTCTTTCCGCGATGAATCCTCGTTCGACGAACCTCTGTTCAATCTCGCACGAGGTAGGGGGTTTAGGTGTTTTCTATACGTGATTCTCTTCAATCTTTTATTCGCGTCTTTTTGGACAGCATGATATCAGTTAACGGGAGGAGGTCGGACCGCAAAAACACGGTCGTCCCCCTCCCTTTTTTTCCTTGTTATTGCAGATCGAATGAATGTAATGCGGTGCCATCGCACCACGTGGGATTTAGCGGCAAGAAATGCGCGACCTCGTCACGCCGCACATTCAAATTTTTGAACCACTTCCGCCGCACCGTCGCGCCTTACCGAAGAACCGCAAAAGAACCGCGACCGGAGTTGGGCCACAACGAAGGGGCGCGGCACCATCGCGTCGCGCCAGAAAACCACAAAGAAGGTACGTTTTTTAATTGATGTGCGGAATGACGGGCGATGACAAAAGGGGCCGCAATGTATTTTTGAAGCATGCGCAGTAAATTTCGAGACCCGAGATGAACACCAGCTCAGCCAGTATTGAAAACGGACCACCGGAGCAACACTGGTGGCCCGCGGAAACACTCGGAGGCACGGGTCACCAGCGTGGCGCCGCCGACGACCGGGGGCAGCGGCCGGAGCTGTCCGGCCGCCAGGAGGCGGCGGTGCCCGAGCGCGCTGCCGGAAGATTGGTTGCGGCGGACCCGCCGCCGGCCTCAATCAATGGTGAGGGCGGGACACACAAACCCCTGATCTACGGCATCCGCTCGGCTGTGCTGGCCGAGCCGGTCAGGCCGCCCAGGGGGGGTCGGGCCGGGTCGGTCCGGGCCCATACCCCCCGTTTTGGGACACTCTTTGGTGTTTTACCCATATCATGAGCTACAGACCACCGATCGACGTACCGTCAGTTGAGTAGCGATCCATGGAACGATATGGTCATTTCAGTATATTACACTCAAGGTTTCGGAGAACATTCGGTTCGGCCGGGTTGGTTCACACACGAAACCAACAGGGCCCTCGGAGCAGAAACACTCATATCATAAGATCCAGACGTCCGAATGACGTGCCATCGACTTTGTTGGATTCCTCTAAGTGATAAGAATATTTTGACTTACTCCGATCTAGGTTTGGATGTCGTCGGAGTGTGGTCATGTTGGTTCGCTCACGAAACCATCCGGGGCCCTGGAATGAAAAAACCAATAACTCACAGGCCGGGAGTCCGATTGATGCGTCGTCTATCTCATTGAATTATTCTTGATGAGATGGAACTTTTGGCCTACATTTCCTGAGTTTTGGTTGTTGTTGGAGAGTGGCCGGGTTGGATTGTACCCGAAATCCAACCGGGCCCTTGGAACGGAAAAGCTGTTATCTTTCAGACCATATGTCTGTTTGATGAACCGTCAGCGACGATGGTGATCATGTTGAGAAACGGTCCCTATCAGTATAACCTATGAGAGTTCAGGGTACAGTTGATATACGGCCGGGTTGGTCCGCTCACGAAACCAACCGGGCCCCTGGGACGAAAAGGCTAATAACTCACAGACCGGGCGTCCGATTCACGCACCGTCTATTGTGTTGAGACCCCTATGATGAGGTGGTCCTTTGAGATGCTTCTTCGTGGGACTTTGAGATAATTGGAGTATCAACCTGTAGCTCGTGGAGCGGACCCTCCCGGAGACGAGCGTGTGGAGTACGGAGACCGTGTAGCCGACTGAGACCTGATGACTGCTTGACCAACTCGACTTGTAGTGAGTCGAATAGCCCAGTGGACGGAGCACTAATTTGTTTGGGTATAGACCCATGGCAGATGGAGCACTACCTATGTGACAGTGCAGACCCGCGGTACCCGTCTAGAGAGTACCTCAGCAGGCTACTAGGGGGTGTGCACTACTGTGTTTGGGTGACATACCTCGGCGGGAAGCACTACTGTGTCTGGGTGGCTGACCCATGGTACTCGACAGAAGGAGTACCGCTGCAGTATTAGGTTAGTGGGTAGTAACTCGAAGTCCTGACAGGTCCACTGTACCCTCTAGAGACGGAGCTCTTCAACAGTTACAGTTTCGATAATGAAAATAATGGTTTGAGCTGAGTCTTTTGACCCTTGTGTGTACCTCATGATTGAGATGGGTCACTTGATAACTTAGGAATATGTACGGTCATATACTTGTGTAGTGGTTATCCGTTGATTTCATGATCTTGGTGTTTTCCTCATGATTGAGATGGGTTACTTGATAACTTAGGTATATGCATGGGCATATACCTAAATAAAGGTTATCTATTGAGATCTTCTTTGTGGTTATCCATGTTGGTTTAAGTAAGACCTTGAGGGACTCGGGGTCCCTAATGGGTATCGTTATACTCACCCCTGCACGGGCTATGCCCGCACCTCGTTGTGTTGGTTGCAGACGACGGGCAGTGCTAACGGAGGCCGAGTGTTCGCGGATTGGACGGTACCCGGAGGTCGACTACACTATGAGTCAGTACCAAGAGGTGGACTTCACAGCGAGAGGACACTCGAAGAAGGTTGACGGGAAAGATCATTGTGGAGGCTATCTGTACCGACCCTTCAGGTAGGATCCATAGTGAACGATTCAGGAGTTGCGCCATCTGTACCTACCCTTCAGGTAGGATCCGAGGAGGACGAACCAGGAGCTATTTCTGTTCTTCCAATTGTTGTACTTTGTTCAGTTGTAGTTGTACTTTCATTTGGGTTTGTATTCTGGCCCATTTACCTTTCAGCACTTCTCTTTGTACTTAGTGTTTTGCTTCCTCTTGTACTCTGTGGTGTTTTGTTAACTTCTTTAAAGGCAATGTCATACCAGTAATCTGGATTTATGCCTTTTGTGCTAGTCACCAGCCCCTGGCCTATGGAAGGCGGGCGTGGGGTAGTCATGGCATGGGCCCCGAGGATGGGTCATGAAAAATTGGTATCAGAGGAGTCGGTTCTACCACAGAACTTATAACTCTAATATTTTCAATCTGTGAAGCAATAGTGTTAAGGATACCGAGTGTGGTCTTTAGTTCAGGGAGTCCAGTGTTAATGCGGGCGGCCGACGTATCCATACACCAGGACCCTGACAACTGAATTCTGACTTTGTACACGAAAACAATGATTGTGTGTGTGTTTCCAGAAGTTTTTAAGCGTCAGCTCAAACTAGGTCAGCTCACCAAGTATAAGCGTTTGATCGTGTCACGTTGTTCCTTTCAGGATGCCTTTTCACATACGACCAGCTAGAGCCCAGAGGGATGTGCGTACTGACAGCCTGTCGAGCGACGGGGCTTCAGTATATGGCCCTCTTGCAGTTGAGGCACCAGCGGAGGCACTAGCGGTACTACCATACGTTGGGCCACCGATTCCACCAGCCCCAGTAGAAGGCGATGCACACCACTTGAGTGCGCTGCACGAGTTCCAGCGCCAGAGGCCACCCAGGATCCGGGGATAGATGGACCCAAAGGCAGTTGAGGTTTGGATGGAGGCTGTGGTGAGAGTCTTCAGGCTAGTGGGGATGCCTGCAGACTTCATGGTGATCTTTGCTGCCAGCCTCCTTCAGGCCGCAGCAGGCAGGTGGTGGAGCCACTTGTTCCAGTTTTGCGATGGGATGACCTTCACATGGGAAGACTTTGAGACCTTCTTCAGGGTGGAGTTTGTGCCAGTAGCGCTACACCCTGAGCATTTACAGGAGCTTCTACTTTTGCTCCGTGTTTTTCGATCAGCAGCCGAGTCATATGTGGACAGTAGATAGATGATGCAGAGGTCCAGGAGGACCAGACCAGCAGTTGGGAGATCTCGGGTTTTAGGATCGGTGGTGAGGGGAACCCGGGGTGGGGACAGAGCTAGGAATGACAGAGGTAGACAGTGTTACTCATGCGGCAGAAAGGGTCAACTGGCACGTGAATGTCCAACTCCTCGTATAGTTGATCAGCAGGTGTTGGAGGAGCCACCGAGACAGAAGCAGTGGCTGGTGCTTGAGCAACAGCCGAGAAGTGTATAAGGCAGTAGAGCTCCGGGAGCAGGTGGACAGGAGAAGAACTAGTGGATACGTCCATTGTACTTCTAGTTCCATGTTGTTGTTGTATTCGTGTATTTGTACTATGAGCTGCAATAATAAAAAGACACTTATCTTTGTGATGTTTGCTTTCCTGTACTTTTGTTTTGTTGATACTGAGTGGTCCCGGTTAAAACTGTTGACTTGGCCCTCACTTTCGAGATTTCTACTGGAGGAGACCCAGTGACCTCACACTGATGCCGATAGTGTGACTCGACCCTTGGAGGCGAGAGTGGCAGTTGGATCTCATAGTAGTTATTTCGAGGCCTTACGACGTCATCCATGACATGAATGCATCATTCATGTCAGGATTGACTGTATTAGGCAATGGGTGTGGTTCATCCAGGGGATGAGACCGAGTTTCTATTTTCGGCAAAGGAGTAATTTTAGCAGCTCTTCTAGATCGTATGCAAATGAGGTGCAGATCACCCAGAAGCGGATGAAGACTGCACAGTGCGGTAAGAAACAGGAAACCGGCTCCAGTCTTAGAGACTCGAGCGTGCTAAATGTTTAAAGAAGAGGAAGCTTTAAGGAGAGATGAGTCTGTGGAGCAGCAGACGTGGAGGCATAGCTAGGAGAGCTTCATGAGGTGGTGTAAATCTTAACATGCTACAACCACTCCCCTTAGTTATCCCCGAGGGGATCAGGGAGCTGGGTGGTGGAAGAAGAGTGCGGCTGCATGCAGTCAAGGAGTGTGACCCAATGGCTCTAAAAATGATTGAAGGGAAAGTCTGTGTCCACTACTAGCTGCTGTAGAAACAGACATCGACATGAACTATTCCTTGCTTTCGCAAATCTTATTCCAGACCTAGAGTTTCCAGAAGTCATGGACTTGACCCTCACGTCTGGAGATACCTTGGGAGGAGACTCGATAATCACACTTACGCCGACAGTGTGGTCAGACCCTCGAGGTGAGATTTTTGGTTGGAATCTCTTGGTGGTAGCGTCGAGGCCTTACGACGTTAGTTTGATTATGGAATGGGAAATAACTGTTCATACTCAAATTGATGGTTTTAGGGAAACGTCGGGATGGGTTTTCCTTGGTCGGAGAAAAGGAAACCCCAGCCAGCACAGGATAAACTCTTTCATAGGAGGGTGTGACCGATCACTCTTGAGTCGGTCAACCATACCCTCGTGGAAGCAGTCATTTGAGTTTCAGTTCTAACAGGAATTGGAGACCTCTAGAGTTCGAGGATGACGATAACCTCCTTATACGGGTCTCACCTCGACGAGGTTTACGGAGAAGTGGCCAGGGTGGCAAGTTTTCTCCGAGGTTCAACGGACCATTCTAGGTCCTCAGCTGGGTAGGTGAGGTGGCTAACCACTTGACCCATCCACCTCAGTTGCACCAGGTGCACGCCGTTTTACAGGTATCTCAACTGAGGAGATACGCGCTCGACCCTTCGCATATCATCGAAAATGAGGAGCAGGATGATGGCGATGGGGTTACTTCTACGGAGGTTCCAGTAGGGATCGAGGATCGACATGAGCGGATCCTACGAGGACGGTCGATTCCTCGGGTGTGCTTTATTTGGCAGTATGGAATCTCTAGGTAAGCACATGGGAGCAGAAGGCTCAGGTGTGTGCTCAATACCTCTTTTGTGACCGTAGATTATGTTGAAGCATTACGGGGACGTAAAGCCCTGAGGTGGGAGTAACGTAAAGACCTGGAAATTTCAAGGATATTTTTTTTCTTAATTTTCATTGGAATTTTACAAGAACGTAGTTTATGACGGCTCCTGATTCCGAGGCCCGGTGTGCCCAGAATCATTTTCCGAAGTTTGGCTCCAGTACGTTAAATGAACGAATGAGAAGGAATTCATATCTTTTGAACCAATGCTCGGAATCGAATTTTGAGGGCACCGATGGAACAATAGCGCCGGTAATTGCTTAGGAATGACACATCCAAAGTTGTGTTTACACGCAGTATGTTGTTGAAATTTATGGAAGTTTAAATAAAAATTAAACTAAAATTATTATTTTAACTAAGTGGTTTAGGCTTTGGGTGGAAGTTGGGTTACTACCCAACTTCCCAAGGGAGTTTTTAAAGGTGGTGGGGCCCACACGAACCCTACCCCTTCACCTTCCCTAACCTTCCATAACTCTTCACATTCTTTAACCCCCCTCAACTCACATTTAATATTTGAAAACTTATGTTTAATAACTTATGTTATTTATTAAGTGAGTTAAGTGTGGTTATTTGAATTTTAAACTCTTGAAATTCAAATATTTGTTATGTTAATAAAATAAGAGGTAAGCTTATTTTATTTTGGGGTTGGAACCTTAGTTTCTTGAAAGGTTTGGAGAGAAAATCTAAGGAATGCTAGAGTTCTTCATCTTCTTCGTCGAAGAACACAAAGAACACGAAGAATGCATCGAACTCCGTCAAAGAAAGACGAGTCCTCGGAGACGAACTATGCGACGCCTTTTACCGAGACAGTTCTTCCGCGATGTCTTCTTCTACGACTTCTCTTTCCGCGACGAATCCTCATTCGAAGAACCTCTGTTCAAGCTCGCATGAGGTAGGGGGTTTACGTGTTTTCTATACGTGATTCTCTTCCGTCTTTTATCCGCGTATTTTTGGACCGCATGATATCAGTTAACGGGAGGAGGCCGGACCGCACAAACACGGTCGTCCCCCACCCTTTTTGTTTTCCTTGTTATTGCGGATCGAATTAATGTAACGCGGTGCCGTTGCACCACATAGGATTGAGTGGCATGAAATGCACGACCTCATCATGCCGCGCATTCAAATTTTTAAACCACTTCCGTGACACCGTCGCGCCTTGCTGAAGAACCGCAAAATAACCACGGCCGGAGTCGGGCCGCGGCGAAGGGGCGTGGCGCCATCGCGTCACGCCGGAAAACCACAAAGACGGTACGTTTGTTAATTGACGTGTGGAATGACGGGCGATGAAAAATGGGCCTGCAATGTATTTTTGATGCTTGTGCAGTAAAGTTCGAGACCCGAGATGAATACCGGCTCAGATGGTTTTGAAAATGGACCATCGGAGCAACTCCGGTGGCCCGCGGAAACACCCGGAGGCGCTGGTCGCCAGCATGGCGCCGCCGGCGACCGGGGGTGGTGGCTAGAGCTGTCCGGCCGCCAGGAGGCGGCGGTGCCCGAGCGCGCCTCCGGAAGATTGGCGGTGTCGTATCTGCCGCCGTCCTCAATCAACGGCGAGGGCGGGCCGCGCACACCCCCGCTCTGCGTCTTCCGCCCGGCCGTGCTGGCCGGCCGGGTCGGTCCAGGCCCAAACCCCACATTTTCGGACACTCTTTCATCTTTTGCCCATATCTTCGGCTACGGACCTCCGATCGACGCACCGTCAGTTGCGTAGCGATCCTTGGAACAAGACGCTTGTTTCAGTATATTACACTCAAGGTTTAGGAGAACTTTGTGTTCGGGCGGGTTGGTTCGCACACGAAACCAACCGGGCCCTCGGAGCGAAAACACTCATATCTTAAGCTCCGGACATCCAAATGTTGTGCCATTGACTTTGTTGGATTCCCCTAAGTGAGAAGGATCTTTTGGATTACTCCACTCAAGGTTTGGATGTCGTCGTAGTGTGGTCGGGTTGGTTCGCTCATGAAACCAACTGGGGCCCTGAAACGAAAAAGCCAATAACTCACAGACCGGGCATCTGATTGACGCGACGTATGTATCGTTGAATTAATCTTGATGAGACGGAACTTTTGGACTACTTCGCCCGTGTTTTGGTTGCTGTTGGATAGTGGCCGGGTTGGATTGTACCCGAAATCTTTCCGGGCCCTTGGAACGAAAAAGCTGTTATCTTTCAGACCAGATGTCCATTTGACGAACCTTCAGCGGCGATGCTGATCACGTTGAGAAACGGTCCCTATGAGTATACCCTATTAGAGTTTTGGGTACAGTTGAGATGCGGCCGGGTTGGTTCGCTCATGAAACCAACCGGGCCCCTGGGACGAAAAGGCTAATAACTCACAGACCGGGCGTCCGATTGACGCACCGTCTGTTGCGTTGAGTCCCCTATGATGATGCGGTCCTTTGAGATACTTCTTAGTGGGACTTTGAGATACTTGGAGTATCAACCTGTAGCTCATGGGGCAGACCCTCCCGGAGACGAGCGTGCGGTGTACGGAGACCGTGTAGCCGACTGAGACCTGATGACTGCTTGACCGACTCGACTTGGAGTGAGTCGACTAGCCAAGTGGACGGGGCACTACTTTGTTTGGGTGCATACCCATTGTGGACGGAGCACTGCCTATGTGACAGTGTAGACCTGTGGTACTCGTCCAGAGAGTACATCAGCAGGCTACTCGGGGGTGTGCACTACTGTGTTTGGGTGACATACCTTGGCGGGAAGCAGTACTGTGTCTGGGTGGCTGACCCGCGGTACTCGATAGGAGGAGTACCACAGTAGTCTTAGATTTGTGAGCAATACCTCAGATTCGTGACAGGACCACTATACACTCCAGAGACGGAGCTCTTCAGCAGTTACGGTTTCGATAATGAAAACTCTGGTTGGAGCCGAGTCTTTTGACCCTTGTGTTTAACTCATGATTGAGATGGGTCACTTGATAACTTAGGTATATGTATGGACATATACCTGGGTAGTGGTTATCCGTTGATTTCATGATCTTGGTGTTTTCCTCATGATTGAGATGGGTTACTTGATAACTTATGTATATGCATGGGCATATACCTAAGTAAAGGTTATCTGTTGAGATCAAGTTTGTGGTTATCCATGTTGGTTTTAGTCAGACCTTGAGGGTCTCGGGGTCCCTACTGAGTATCGTTATACTCACCCCTGCACGGGATATGCCCGCACCTCGTTGTATTGGTTGCAGACGATGGGTAGTGCTGACGTAGGCCGAGTGTTCGAGGACTGGACTGTACCAGGAGGTGGACTACACGACGAGTCAGTACCTGGAGGTGGACTTCACAGCGAGACGACACTCGGAGGAGGTTGACGGGCGAGAGAGTTGACGAGGCTATCTGTACCTACCCTTCAGGTAGGAACTGTGTTGGAAGATCCAGGAGTTGCGCCATCTGTACCTACCCTTCAGGTAAGATCAGAGGAGGACGACCCAGGAGCCGTTTCCGTTCTTCCAGCTGTTGTACTTTGTTCAGTTGTAGTTGTACTTTCATTTGGGTTTGTATTCTGGCCCATTTACCTTTCAGCACTTCTCGTTGTACTTAGTTTTTTGCTTCCTCTTATACTATGTGGTGTTTTTTTACTTTTATAAAGGCAATGCCTTCCCAGTTATCAAGATTTTATGCCATTGGTGCTAGTCTCCAGCACCTGGCCTATGGAAGGCGTACTTGGGGTAGTCACGGCACGGGCCCCGAGGACGGGTCGTGACATCAGACTTCACCCCAGTCAGACACACTATATATCCATATATAATATATTTTATTTATTTATAATATATATGTAAAAAATATTTGTAGTAATATTATATGATATCATCCATTTATAACTTTTTACCCTTTTTAATCAGTCATTGTTAAAATTGATATTATTGTGTTACATTTCCTATTTGTTCTAGGTTAACATTAATATAATTGTTTCTGTCCTTTCCCATTGATCATAGCTTTAATAATTCAATAATGTACATGAATATTGAGAATTTTTTTATATATAGTTCTTGAGATTGATATTATTTTCATGTAACTCATGATTACAGTACAAATGGATATCATAAATATGACACTATTAGTGACTATTGAATTGATAATAGAATTTCATTTATTTGTAGGTATGGAACATTAAAAATAAATATTATATAAAAACACATTACATCAATAATTATTTCATAATATTACTAGTATTTATGATTCCACTACTATTCTGGATTTAAATGTCATAATATCATTCCTGAATGTTGGGATTCCAACACAAGCAATAATACATTATGACACTTCAATGAGAAGGAACACATTATTATGTCGTAATAAATAATATTAACATAATATCAATGAATTAAAATATATTTTTATAAATATTAGATTATATTTATGAAGATAATAAAAAAAAATTAATGAGTGGATAACACTTATATTGAAGCCTATATTATTTTTTTAGATAACCTCTTGGTAATGAGGTATTTAAGATACCCTAATTTTATAAAAGTTTCCAAATCAAGGGAGAGGATTATAGGGAAGAAAATTTGAAATGAATTCAAGAGGAAATTGATGTAATGGTTGGACTTTATTTTGATAGTTGATGGATCCTTGGTCAGTAATCATCAATTACATTTTATAAAATAAAAATTATTTAATACATGAAGACAATAATGTATCATGGAATTTGGATTCAAAGATGAAAAATAACATATATCAATATAAAAGGACATCAATCATTCCTTTATCTATATATTTAGTGATAAAATATTGGGATATTTATTGATTTTATGTTTAATTTAACCTTATTTTATTACTTTACATTTACTGTGGAAACCCAATTTTTTTATATTATTTTTATGATAGAAAAATAAATTTACTTTATTAATGATTTTCATATTGGGATATCAAATATTAAATGATATTTTTATAATTTATTTTAAAAAATTTTAAAAAAAATTAATATATGAACGAATAATAAATTAAAATAACTTTTAAAAAGATATATTTTAAAACATAAATTTTTATTTATAATTCTAACGTGTGAAATAATAAAAATTAGATTACTTTTAACTTATATGATAATATATTTAACAAATAAATTTTATTATAATAATTATACAATGGTCATATATTTATTTTATTTTTATAAACCATATAAAATATATACAAAAAAAATTCATTGAAAAATATGTTTTCATATAATTATGTAAAATTATATTTTTTTATAAATAATTAATAAAAAATAAATAAATATGTTATTATTTTATATTTATATAAACTATTAATTTCATTAAATATTATTTTTTTAATGAAGAAAATTAAAAATATACAAAAAAATTTATAATACATAATAATAAATACATTTAAAATATAACATTTTTAAACCATGAATAATTTAATCATAATTTATTGTAACTACTATGTTATTTCTAATATTTTATCTGTTTATTTATATAATAATTCTATGAATTTTATGAGAACATTATATTTTTATAGTTTTTTAAAAGTTAAAACTTTATCAAAAATATTTAATTCCTAAAAATAGTTTCCTTATAATCAATGATTCTATTGAAATAAAATCATTATATAGTAGTTATATTATAAACAATTTTATGTTATTTTAAATAAATAATTTATAATGAAATATTTTATTTTCATAATTATTTTTATGATACATTTATATATTAAGTGTATACATTAGATGAAAAATTGAAATATGTGTAGTAGTATTATAACCAAAATATATATACCATTTAATAATAAATATATAAAAACAATATTATCCATGTTATATAATAAAGCTATAGTTCAATCTAAATTCCCAAATCAATCTCTCATTCCAATAGTTTTCTTTTTATATTTTCACTTTTCTTTATCATTTCATAATGTTATTTTATTTAAAAAAATTATACTAATGGTTCTTTTTAAGGGTGATAAAAATACATGGCATTTTGTAGTTGAAAAAAATATTATATTCTCTTTGTTGTCCTAATTTTCTTTAAATTGGTGAAATTATCGATTATATGGAATAGTACATGGTATTAAGGTATCATATTATATTGTTTTACTATTCCACTACAATTGAGTATAGAGTTTCAATTTTGATTCATGTATTCTATGATTCCTTTCATTAAATTTTTTGTTAATTAAGAATAATAAAATTAGTGAATAAGTCAAATAAAATGATTAATTTAATATTACATTTTTTTATGATTTTTCTATTTCGGTTCCTAGAGGGGACTATTAATCATAGATTGTTTCATTATTAATCTATTGGGTGTATTTTTAGAAGGTTTTACTAGTTATTATTTATTTCCTCGTATTTGGAATGATATTTGTACATACTAGGGATTTATTTGATTTATTTTAGACTATATTGAATAATTGTATGTGATAATCATTTATTGAATTCGATTAAATGTTTTTGGACGTTTTCTTATATTTGTTGATGATGATATTTCAAGGATATATGGTATAATTTTTTCAACAATGTCAGTTCCTTATATATATGTATATACAATTAGTTATATCCTTTTGCTTTTGTCTTATTGGAGGCGGGATTAAGGAATCAGGAGACCATAATCATTTTCAATGTTATATAGTCCTTCTTCATGTTTGGAAAAAGAATATTCATATCAAAACATTTTGTTGGAGATGAATACATATTGTTAATGATTATGTGTGGGTTCACAGATGGTGATATCATATAGTTAACTTAGAGACATCAATATATTTTTAGGGATTTATCAATGGAATTGTGTTTATAATTTATTTTCATCTATGGAAAATAAAGTTTTATTTTTATATTAGGGGATTGTGGTGTATCATTATGACGTTGTATATATGGAAGTAATTTTTCATTTTTATTCATATCATGAGTTTATACATGTTCTTTACTTGGTAATATTTTTCTTAGGGTGGACTGTTGTATATATAAACATGATCACATCATATAGTATAATTTTTTATACAAATTTTATTTATAATTTATTCTTAAAAAGTTTAGAAAATTTATTCATGAGGTCTCTAGGTAGTATTTGATGAGGTAATGTTTGTCCATTGAGTACTAGAGGAAAAAAACTATGATTTGTGGTTATGGTAAGGATAATAATAACTAGTACGAAAATATATGGAAATTTTATTGTCATATACTTCCATGTTACACATGAATTGACATTGATAATGAAACATTGTATCAGATTGATGTTGTAAAAATCATACGGTGGCTTGTGAATGTCCCACTATAGTGTCAAGTGTGATGCACAATTAGATTTCTTTTAGAATGAGTCTTACAATTGTGGTATATTATTCATATGTAATTATTGAATTAAAAATTCATATAAGTGTTACCTAAAATATTTTATAGAGAATTCCTTTCAATATCACTCCATACAAAGAAACAATCTAATAAATTTGAAATTAAATAGGGGATCTCCATCTTATTTGAGTTCATAATTTCCTTCTAAAAGATACTTTATTTCTATATTGACTTTATGGGAAATAAATAGATATTTGTAGTTACCGGATCATTTCATTGTAACCCATTCTATAAATTAATGTCTGGATTTAGTGGATTGACACATACTCTAAGGAAATAATGAGTTTTTAAATGAAATATCTTACTAGAAAGGGATAATGGTCAAAAAGAGGGTGGAGAGAGAGTCATTAGTAGTAATCTAGATCCGGGATCATCTTATATGGTTGAAATTAAAATAATTTTTCATCATAATTGTGATTCTCTAGAGAATGATTCCCCATTTATTACACTTATCATTTTTATTCATTATTAAAATAATATTATGAAATCTCCTACTATCCAATATTTTTTCATTATAGAGATATAGGATACTTTGTTTCGTTATATGTGTCATATTTCATCTATATTTGGACCTTCACATTGACTTAACAGACTTATAGATAAGGATCATCGAGATTTTGATAATATGTGGGCTACCATAGAATGATGTGGTGACCTAAACATTTATAAATGAAATTATATTTCGAATGAATAAATTTCGTATCAGGTAATGTAGTTATTGAAAAAAATGAACTAATTTGGTTATTTTAATCCATTTGAAAATATAGCCTATGGAATTTAAAATACTACTATGAATCATAACCTTTGATAATACACCTATTTTATATCGATGATTATGATTTTTCTATATTAACGGTCATAATAATGTCTAATTGACACAAATAGAAGAAGTGATGACCTAGACCCATATGATCAGAACTTATTAGCCACATTTATCATGCCTTACAAAGAAAAAAACAACATTAGGCTTTTTCCCTTATCCAATTCCATAACGTGATTACATAAAATATGTTTGAGGGAAAATATTAATATGAAAAGTACAAGTTTTTTGAGATCATAGCCCAAACAATGGTCATCAAACCACCTCAGGAGGGAAACAGAATTGAACGCATTCCCATATGTTATATGCTCGTGTGATAAATTATATTAAATAAAGACCCTACAAATATTAAACCCTATATTTTATTTCAATTGAAATAGTTATTATATTTATTCATTTTATTATTTCATTATAGAAGATTATATAATGATTTTGTTAATGAATATATTTTCATATCATGAAATAAAAATTTTATTATTTTGAAATGTATATTTTCAATTAAAACACAATCATTTTAAATTTCATTAATTTTTCAATAAATATAGTTTTCATAGAATATTATTATTATATAATTATTTCATATATATATATAATATAAATTATGAATGTTTAATTAAATTTTTATAAGGATTTGGGTGATTTTAATACTGGAAACAATTATTTTCTAATAAGTAATCATTTATATTGAAATGTGTAAATTATCATAATTATAGATCTATATTTATAAAAATATGTTATTTTTGAATTCACCCCTTATAAAATATATAATGTTGAACAAGTTCATCATTATCCTTTATATTTGGGTCCAATACTCTTGTAAAATCAATTTTTTTATAAATATTTACCATTAAACCAATACATTCTACATGAATTTCTATAACTTTATTCTTAATTTTTCCACTTTCACCATATGGTTCAGAGTTATCATCATTATTATCACTTCTAGAATCTCCATCCCTTTATCCATTATTACCATTTTACCATTTTCTTTTTCTTATTTTTCATCATCCTTCCAACCATAATCATTAAATTTTGAACATATTTTGAATTGATCTTCTTTTGAGACTTATTCTTCCTCTTCACCACATTTTACCTCATTTTACCTCTTTGTTAGACTACTTGGTGGTCTAGGATATCCAAATGAAATGAGAGAAGATTTTGGAGATGATTTAGGATAACTCTTTTCACCAATAGACGGTTTTTTCTACTTCTTTATCATCATCATAATATTAAAATATTTAATCAGGATCAAGATTTTTATTAACAACATCCCAAAAACTTGTAGGATGATCTACTAGATTAACCTCAGTGTACATATTATCATTACCTCTAACCCACAATTTCGTTCAAGTGATCCAAGTAATATTCATCCTTGAACCAGTACCTCTTGAAATAAAAAAACCACCACAGTCAATAAAAGAATCTTCATCCCCAACAACAAGCCCCTTGTCATTTATCATGGTAGAAATGAACATGGGGAGATAAAGGAATTGAATCTGGAGGGTGTTTTGAATGTATCACAAATGTTCACCATGAGATATCTATTTAGATTTATCTGATGAACTTCATTAATAATATTAATATGATAAACATATTATTATTATAGAGTTGTGGAATCACCCTTTCACAGGAATAACATGTTATATAAAAACATAAAGAACATAATACTTTCCACATCAAGATATGAGGAAATAGGTCCTCTTGTTATTCGATATCCTATGAGTTCCAAAAAATCCACTGTATACACAAAAAAACTCACTGTCATCTGGAATAGTTCATTACTAAACCTCGTATATTTAATCATGTGGTAAATCCAAAAATTTATCCCATTTCATTGATTATAATCTTTTTCTGTGTCATTTAAAATTACTTCTTACGTAATCTGCGCTATTTTGATCAATGTAAAATTATACATTATGATAAAATTTATAAACTAGTTTGGGGAAGTAGGGTCACTTGTTTGATAAGAACCACTCAAAAAATACATGATTTTTAATTACTATTAGTACAAGAGACTTCTTAGATAACAACCACTTCAATTATATTCTCATTTTAACTAAATGATTATGTTTTCAATATTAGTATTAACTAGTGAAATTGGATTTGGTACAATCGGTTCTGTATTTTGTTTCTTAGTTAACTGTGAATCAACTAGAAGTAACTGGGATGGGTGCTTCATCCTTGGAAGGATGATTGGTTGGGTTTGACCAGTTGAATTCTAAGAGAAATTTAGCTGGTTTGAAGGTTAGGATAAGAGAGGTAGCACTGGACTTGATAGTTTAACGCTATGATCAAGGTGTGTTTGAAATTTATATAGATTTTTTTGTCTCCTTAGATATTTTGAAATATGAAAAATTGAAATTATACTGAAAAACATGAAAATGAAAATTGATGAAACAAACATATCAGTTTATTAAAATAATGTATAAAAATATAAAACTTGTGGTTCAAAATATTTGGAAACAGAAAAATTGAAATGGAATGAATGTTTAAAGACTTGATAAGCCAATAGTGTGAAAAAACAATCTTGTGTCCCCATAATGGTATGTTAATTACTATGATGTGTCATCCCAACAACATGTTAAATTCATAGATACATCACATAAAATTAAACATATCAAAAAATTAATCCTTCCTATATCGTGTTTGATATAATTTACTATATCTAAATTCAATGTCTTAGTGAATGTATCATCTAACTGATGTTTTGTACCAATAAACCCATGACTGATATCTCCGTTTTAAAAATGATCCCCAAAAAATTGATGTCTTATATTAATTTGATTTGTTGTATAATGTGACATTGGATTCTTAGAAACATTAATATCACTTGTGTTATCATAGTGTATGGGTATATGTATAAATTGATATCCATAGTCTAGTAGATTGTGTTTTAACCATGACATTTGTGAACAAAAACAACTATCAAATATGTATTTAGCATTACTTGATTATAGAGAAATAGAATTTAATTTCTTTTTACCCCATTAACATAGATAATATCCAAAGAACAAATATTTTCTAAAGGTTCTGTTTTGATCTAAATTTCATCCACCAAAATTGACATCAGAATAACTCAATATATCAAATTCTTGTCTTCTAGGGTAATAAAATAAAAATTTGTTTTGTACTTGAGTTATTTGAAAAATATTTTAGGATACTTTAAATTTGACACTTTATGGTATTCATAAAAATTAGCACACATAATCACAATTAACGTAATATCTAGTCGGATATCAGTCATGTAGAGAAGACTACCAATCATATCTCTGTAAATCATTTGATCCACTAGTTTCCCTACTTCATCAAGATCTAATTTAGAGGTAGTACTCATATGAGTATCAATACTCTTAGTGTTGTATATATTAATAAATTTTAAAATACTTTTGTACTATTTACATTGATTTAAAATAATTCCATCATTGTTTTGAAAGATTTTTAATCCTAGGTATAATTTTAGTTCACCCATTAAACTCATTAAAAACATGTTTGGAAATATATTAGAAAAATAAGTACATAAAATAATTTCTAGATGATCCAAAAACAATATCATCAACATATAATTGGACTACTAAAAAATAATTTTAAATTACATTCATAGAATGGTAGGGAATGCTGTACATTTTAAAAAACATTTTGAAATCATAATGTTGTTGAGCATATCATATATAACTCTCAATGATTAATTTAAACAATATAATACTTTAGTAAATTTATAAACACGATTTTTAAAATATGTATTTTAATAACCATAAAGTTTTTCTATAAAAAAACATCATTAATTATAAAACCATTCAAGAATGCACTATTGAAAACCATTGGATCAATATGGAAATATTGATGTCAAACATAATAAATAACATTTCTTATGGATTCATGAATGGTTATAGGTGAAAAGGTTTCCTCATAGTATATTCCATCAAATTGACTATATTCTAGTTCTACAATACTATCCTCGATTCTAACTATAGTTCATAACTCATCAAATTTGATTATAAACATCCATTTACTTGTAATAGTAACAGTTTCCTTGGGTTTATCTAAAAGTTACTAATTTTTTTTGATTCAAATTAATTAAATTCCTTGTGCATCGTTATTACCTAGAATTCACCATTAATTGCTTCAATGATGTATTTAGATTCATCTTGAGAAAACAATTCTAGATTTTCAACATGATTTCCTAGAGAAGCCCTAGTTTATACCACTATTTAGATATCCAACAATAACACCTAAAGGAAGATACATAATAGTTATAATATCTCTAGAAATTGATAAACTTGAAAATTTACTTTCCACCAATTCATGTTCAATATGTTCTAAAAATTCATCAGATCTCAATGAATTTTCTACTTGTTTACAGATGAATCATAGAGTTTAGAATTTAAATTTTGGGAATACAAATCATCATCAAGTTTTTACATAGAGTTATTAGGTTCATGTGGATCAATTTCATAAACTTTTACACAAATAAATTATTCTACAGTTTTGGCATTCTTATTAAACACTCTATAGGCTTTGATAGTGATTAAATATCTATAGAAAATTCTTCCATCACAGAAATAATTTACAGCAAAAATATCTATTATAATTATCCTTAGATATCCTATAGTTCAAATGTTCATAAGGATTCTTCCTATGGATGCATCTAACCAAAACTCATTTTTTTATATAGAAAGTTGTATTGTCCACTTCTTCCAAAAAACAGATGGGTTAAACTCATTCAAAATGGTCTGAACTTTCTCTTGTAATGTTATATTTCTTATTTCCTTAAATGCTGTCTAATTTGAGGTCATAGAAGTAGGAAGTGATGAGTTTAGTAATTTTTTCAGATTTTTATTTGAAAATCATGATTTCAAAACTCTCATATATGGTCACTTCCTATGGTCTCAATCCTCAGTCTACATAAATTTTCTATATATATAGAAGACATAGTATTGTATGTTCAATATTCGATTTTGTTAGATAGAAAATATACTCATGTATATCTAGAGAAATAATCTAATATAACATACACATAGTGATACCAATTAAGATATCCAACTATGGACAGTCCAAATATTTCCACAAGAACCAACTCTAGGGGACGAAAAGTTGACACTTCATTCTATAATTTAAAAGTGACTTTGTGTTGTTTCAATTTTTTATAGGGGTTATTGACTTTATCTAATGGGAACTTGTGATTCGGTAAATCCCTAATTAACCCTTTTCTTGATATCTTCCTAAGAGAGTGAATTTTTAATTCCCTTATCACCTATGCAGAGAATATATTTTTTTAAAGGCAAATAAGCATGAAACATTTTGTAAAACTAATGGCTTTAAATCAAAAATATAGACATTGTCATATATAAATGAAAATAAAAATTAAATAATTTTTAGTATCATAAATATTAAACGAATTGTTTTAAAATTCATATTTAAAACCATCATCAAATAACTGAGAAAAAATATATATATATATATTATATGCTAAACAATTAAAAATTCATAAATTATGACTTAAAACAATATTTATGTTACTAATCTATATTAGGATGGTGAAACATCCTAATGTATTTTCAATAAATATGACATGGCCACTATCAAACTTGATTAGGATATTAAATCATAAATAATTACCTATCATACATCATGAACCACATTTGTCTATGTACTATAGACTTCTACTGGAGTTATTTAAGAATTTTTCCTACAAATCAAGTTTTAAACTAGAAATGATTTTCGTACCCATATCTCTTTGTGTCCATAATTTTTAGTAATAAACACATTGGTAACCCTCATTTTCCTTACGGGTTTCCAAAAAATAGATTGCATACCTTTTAAAATAAATATAGTGTTAGTTCCCTTAGATTAATTTTTTTTGAATAACTTTCTATTTTTGATTTAGTAAAAAAGTTTCTTTTTCTATTTTCATATGTTCAGGTTGATATCATATTATAGTTATAGAACATTCTAGAAATTTCATACAAAAACAATTATTATATCGTATTGACAATTTATAAAAATTTATTGATAATTATTTTTTCTCCCACCATACAGTTTCAGTTCATTGTTTTGTTTGAGTAGTTGACATTTTTTCTCTTTTTCTATAAATAATTTAGTTCTTCTATTTTTAGTTAGAGTATGGTGATGTTTTTGAATTTTTTATTTATACTTTATCTCATTCAAGGTGTCTTCTAATATAATAAAATAATAATATAACTCCTCATTATACAAATTTTCAACATCATGTTTTTCATTATTAGAATTATAAAAATTATGCACAAGTACAATATTGTAAATAGTAGTTAAAGAAGATAACTCTTTACATTTAGTAATGAAACACATATTTTCCCTCTCTTTGTTATTGTCAAATCTAATTCTGAATCACTAGATCAATCTTCAAAATAAATCTAGGTTTCCTTCATAGACATCTTATATCTTCTTCCCTTTCCCTCAAATTTCATTTTATACATAAGCTTTGGAAAAACAGAATTTTTAGTTCCCTTCCTCTTACATTCATAGAACAAAACTTCTTTTCAATCATTATCATTATTCCAATATTTCATCCATGTTCAATTAGAGACATATTTTCATTTTTTAGTTTACCTTTCAAAAAAAATCGGTACAAAATGTTTAAAATATTCTATCTAGGTTATCCATAACCTAATCACTATCTGAATGAGATTCACTATCACATGAATCTAAAACATGAACATTATATTTCCCTTTTTATCTATTTTGTTTGGATAATGTATTCTTGAGATATATGGACATTATTGATGGATCTTCATCTTATTCATGGTTTTCCTTTAGTTCCTCTTCATACATCATGATCATTCCCATCACGTACTTGACTAGAAAATTTATAATATTGAATAATTCACTGATTGAAAGATGTATTCATATCCATATTACTTATAGTATTTATAATAGTCATATGATATGGTAATTTTTAATATAGGCTTTCCAAGAGAGCTAATCGTGTTGAATCTTTCATTATACCTATGGTTAATATCAGAAATTGGTTCATCCAAATTCAATATAATGTTATCATTTTTAATTGTATATGTTTTGAGCCTCATCACTTTAACATGAGTAGTTCCTTTATTGGAAATTGGTAATGTGTCCCAAATATCATAAGCAATTTTACATATTGATATATTATTAAACTCTTCATCTCATATATCATAGTAAATGTCATTGACAATGTCACAATTATTATTATAATATAAATTTGTTTCATCATACCATGGGCTTATAGCAGTACCCAAAATAATATATTCATCATCTATAACAGACCAAATATCAAAACCCATACATTATATATGTATTTTACTTTTAAATTTAAATTGAGTGAAATTTGTATAATTGAAACAAGTTCTTCTGTTAGTAGTAGAAAGTTCATTATTATTATCCTTTTAAGGAACTAAATTTGAAAATTAAATTTTTTTAAGATCATTAAAATAAAATTAAAATCATAGTTAAAATTATTTGAAAATTTTAATACCAAAGAAAATATCTCTACCGATACCAAATGTTTGTAGGAGTGAGTATAACAAGAGGGGTTGAATTTAGTATAAAAGAAATTTTTTTGTTTAAAATGGATTATTTTAAAATCCCACAAATGTTTAAAAATATCATAGTTTTATAAAAAATAATTTGTGATATTGATATTAATATTTCTAAATATTTATCATAAGATTGAATAGTTTTTAGATGAATAATATAGTATTTTTATAGCCATTGAAATTAATTTACCAGATCAAAATGCTATATGAACACACATTAAGATAATATATCAATGTATATACATTTGTTATAGTTAAAACCAATTTTATTTATAAATCATAAATAATGTAAATCCAAATTAATGCACAAACAGAAATATTGAATACCAGAGGATCAGTCTCATGTCATAATTTATTCACCTCCACCTAGTGATCACCCACCACTAAGAAGTTAATATAAAATAAATATGTTGATCAACAATCTTGATCAAGTTTTATGATACTATAAATATGACCTTGGTCACACACTACCTCTTCTATAGTTATACGTGGGTGTTAAAAAAATAGGCCACACTAGATTTCTACAACTATTATATGGGGAATTAAATGTAAGATATGATAATAATATATCTATGTATCTTCCAGTTCAGTATTAGAGATAATGTTCTTGTGATAAAATAGTGCATGCACACAAAATCCTCCAAATTTAATAAATATAAACAAAATATTACAATCTAAAGGTGTGGAGTTTACAAATTATCGTTCTGTTACAATGCATATTTTTATTTGTGATTTGATATATAGTGAGTCTTGATTCGTGATCTTATGAAACAATTATGAACAAAAGTGTTTCACAGACTCGTTATCCAGATTGAATTAACGAAACTAATGGGTATGTGCTTTGTCTTTCTCTATTGAGTTTTGTTTTTGGTTTTTTTAGTTTTTTCCATAATCTTTGGGAGTGTGTTCTGAAATCTTGAGATCTTCAATTCTTATTAGTTTTCTGCATGTGCCTATTTTGTTTCTGTTACTATATGAATTACTGAATCTACTTCTCTATATAGAAGTAGCAACATGAATGTCCTGATGGTCTTTACTTCATTATATTACAATTATTCCACCGACATTAATGAACTCTATTAAACACTTAATAGAAAATTATTAAAATAATAAATAGAATAAAATTTTATAATTTATCTAATAGGGTAAATTTATTCAAAAATCATTATAGGTAAAATCAGGGTGTGCCTTAGTCTGGAGGTGTCTCGATGTCTAAAGGTATTTTTTTCTGGCGACAATACATGGGTGGTGTCTTAGACATAGCTTGAATTTAGCTTTCTAGAGGTGTCTTAACTAGAGGTATGACACTGGAAATGCCTTAGAGTTATCCAAAATTTCCCTTTTCTTGCATTGTCTCAACAGAAAGTGTGTAATATTGCAGTTTCTTGTATATGGCCATAAATCTCATAGAGTTATGAAACGAGCATTGGCACATCAATAGGTGCCTCATCATGGGGTATCTCATACATAGACCAACTTATGTTCTACCCGCATGGATGATAGTGTCCCTATTGGTGGTATCTCTTCTGATGGTGTCTCAGAATCATTGAGATTTCCATAGTCCCGATGTTTCATGAAACATGGTGACTCAATTTGGTTGTTTCAGTCTAAATGGTTTCTCATCCGTAGTAGAATTTGATGGTGAATCATACTTAGAAAAATTAATCACCTATCTCAAATTACCATAATACTTACAAAAAACATGAAATACATTAATAACATTAGAATCGTGATTTTATTATCATTAAAACCCTGAATTAAACATGTAATATTGATATTTGTTGAAGTTTAATGAATTTAATATAATATTAATGTTATCTATATTCTTTCATTCCATGAATAATTATTAAGTCTATTAGAAAACCTCATCAAAACATAGAAGTATTGAAATTTTTAGAAATGGAAAATGGGGAAATTAATATGTCACAAGTATATAACTTCTCCCCTGCCTATATTTGTTCAAATATTTTCTTAAAGAATCTTGGGATACTCCTTTTTTAATAATTTTATGTTCTTATACATAAACATTGGATTTCCTTATATATGGTGAATAAATTTTTGTAGGGATGGAAATAACCCTTTATATCACGAATCACCATCCTATTTTATAAAAATGTATGGATGATAATTGATCGCCTTTGGAATCAATATATAAATCATTGATATTAATTATTTATCAGAAAGTGTATATAGATCAAACAATTAATACTAAGGAAAATATCATCCTAAAAGACATTCCTAATATTTGGGAAAATGCTGAGGTGTTCCACAATGAATTATATAGTCTTACTCTTAGTTTTTATGTTGTTATTACTATCTAAAGCAGTCCTTGATCTTTTGCTATATCCTAGAATTTATATATAGTGTGAACTATTAAACATGAAAATAAAAAGGGAAAACTATAAAAGCATCAGGATAATGGGTTTATACACCCATATGGTTCACCATGGGGTGCACTGGTCCATTTTATCAAGAATAAATATGGGTTCATGTTTCTATTTATTGATTATCATGAGCATAATAAAATAACTATATAGAAAACTTTTCCTATACCATAAATTAATGACTTGTTCAATTAGTTGCCTTGAACTTGGTATTCCTCTACGGTGGATCGTTGGTCCGGATATTATAATGAAATATTGAAGAAGTTTGATCTACCCATAACTAATTTTCATATAGTATATGAGATCTAATAGTTCACAGTGACTACTTTTGGTCTCACAAATACTCCATATATCATCAAAGACATAGTTAAATGAGTCTTTAGAGACTTCCTCAATAAATTTGTGGTAGTATTTATAATTATATTTATGTAAACTCCAAAATCAAGGTGGAATACTAAGATTATTTTAATTATGTCATTAACACTATATAAAGTGATGTTTTATTTGAATAGTATAATTACTTTGAGTTTTTTGAATGAGATAATAACCATTATGGGGAATTTTTTCTCTAAAAAGGGGATATTTGTTGATCCTTCGATGATAGATGCATTTGAATGGTGGAACATACAGACAATTATAACCGAGACCCAAATTTTACATGTGTTATTTTGGTATTATAATCTATTTGCGAGGAACATCTAATTATTAATAACACCACTAACCAAAATAAATCATTGGGGATAGAAAATTTCCAATATTGATGAATCAAGAGAGATATTTATTATTTTAAAAAAGAATCTAATTATTTATCTAATTATTTTATTAAACACCAATAGATAATGATTTGGTTTGTATAGTAATGTATCTAAATAGGTATTGTCCCCCTAACTCATGCAAGATGATAAATTCATAATATATTCCAAATTCTGATTAAACATCGATGAGCATAAATACCCAACACATGATCTAGAATTGGTTGTAGTGTTCAATTGTTTAATTATTTGGTGACATTGTCACTATTGTCACACCCATCATTTCTAATTTATTTACTTTATTAATTATCTTTGTGTCAGGTAGTTCGGGTCGAAACCTGACTTATGTTTTCGAGTTCTTTGTGTTTTGGACTTGTTGCGTCCAGCGCAACGCGGTCGAAGCTGTGCGGCCTTGCTTGGGTCGTCGCGCGGCCCCGCCCGGTTCACCGCTCGCTTGCCCAATGTCCACACAAATAAATAAAAGGAATTAATAATAAATAAATATATAATTAAACGAGTTTTTTTTCTTTCAGTTCTTTTCATCATGAGATTCATGAGCGAAGCATAATTGCGAAGCCATGCAGCTTCGCTAGGTCTGTCATATGACCCTGTTCGTTGGTCAGCTAATTAAACAAATGCTTTAATATTGATAACGAAATAAAATTAATGTGTGGAAAAGGATGATGGGAATGAGTTGATTTAATATATAGTGTTTTAATGATAATAATATTACTATTCACATGGTTTTAATTTGATAATATTATTATAAATAATAATCTTATTATTATTTTTGTTTTTAGTTTTGATTTTTTTTATTCAATATTTATTCATTTATTTATTTTTATTATTTTTCCCTTCTTTTCTTACCCTCTCTTTTTTTCCTCCCATTTCCGTCGGATCCCCCCCCCCCTTCTCTCCCTGGTGTGGTGGCTCACCCCCTTCACCCCTAACCCTAACTTCCACCGGCACCCTCCCTCCTACCCCAACTCACACCGCGGACTCCTCATTTTGGTAGCCCGCCGCCACACCGTCTCCTCCTGTCCGACAACACACCGACCCGTGTCGCGCTCCCTATCGCTAGTCGCAGCCCTCTCCACGTCACGCCCCTTCTTCCCACCTCCCGGCTGCTTCTCCTATTCGGAAACCTCCCATAGTGCCACTGCCCCGCTGCCTATTCCTCTGTCTGGTGACCACCACCACGCCTCCCCCACATCCGTCCGACCAGGCCCTTGCGTCGCGCCCTCCTCCTTCTCCAGCCGCTCGACCAGCCTTCCGTCCGGTAGCACCAGCTTGTGCCGCACCTTCCCTTTCTGGTTGCGGCATGGTCTAGCGTCCCCTCCCCATTGATTAATAGCGACACCTCATTATGGATCCCCCTGCAGCATCTTGACCACCTTCTATGTGCACGAAACCCCCCTCGAGTTAAGTTCTCTTGTTTTACCTCTTAGTGTTTTGTTCTTTTCCGCATGTATAATGTTTTTTAGGGGTAGTTGTTTAATCTCTAGTTGGTTTGAATTCTGGTTTAAGGTCCAATTCTATTTTCTTGCGGTGGGTGTGCCGTACGGCTGGAGTCTATCGATTTTTTTGTGAAGTATACTATGACAAGGTAGGTGGTTCCACCTTTAAACATTACTTAATGAATTAATTTTCTTGCTTAGTTAAATTATAATATTACATAATTAGTTCTTATGGGTGCAGATTTGATTATCTTGAATATTTTCTATGAATTATTATCTTTTATCAGTATGTTTATACAGTGCATGTGCGTTCTTTGTCTGGAAACTTATTTTGAGTCAATTTCTAGTGTTTATTAATGTTTTCAGTTGGTGCGTTTTTTGTCTGGAAATATATTTTGAGTCAGCTGCTAGTGTTTATTAAGGTTTCCAGTTAATTTTTCATATGGTCAATGTGAAATGTTTGTGCTCTAGTGTTTTCATACGACTTGTGTTTGTTTTTTGAAAATGCGCAAAGTGTGCTATTTGTGTTTCCGATGTATTGTTGGGTGTGGTTGGTCATAAAAGAGGATTGAGTTTCTTTTGTGTGTTAAAGCCATGTTATATTACTTTTTAATGAAATTATTTACAATGAATTTAATATGATTTAATATGATTTAATAATATTATGAATGATAAAAAATTACATATGTTTTTAATAAATATTTATCTGCAATGCAGAAATGGTTTTAACAGAGTTGGGAAATGTCCTTTTCCATGCGTTCTTTGTCAAGTGGCTTTCTGTGTGTGTGGAAGTGTCGCGTTGAGTTTATGATTCACCCTGTTTGTTTTATTTGTCTGATTTTGACATGAAACGCGAAATTGGATCAACATGAGTACAAAAAGGGGAAGCATGGGTTCTAGGTGGGCGGACAAGACTAGTGTGCTAGTGATATGGGAGTGGCCTGGTCCCAGTTTCACTTAGCAGGATTGATTCTTAATACACTAACTAAACTTTGGATGATGACTAGATACCACTATGGAAGGAGGTGTTTCCCTACCAGTGGGTCGTGCACGGGAATGCATTTTATGGTTCACCGATATGTGGGGATATAGGGTCCCACACAACTTTAGTACATTAGGGCCTCTCCCACTTTTGTTGCTCCTGGACTACTATACACTTACCGTCGGCATACGGTGCAGATTTTTGTGTCTTTTGTGAAAGTTTGGTCTTTCCTTATTTGCATGGGTGTTTACTATGGTGTAAACTGTTTTCAGTAAAAGTGTTTTCTTTCTATAAACTATTTCTTTAAATTTGTTTAAGCTTTGTTGTTCATCATTATTTTATCATGAAAATGTATTTGTCATTTTATGTTTATATGTGGAACCTTTTTATTGGGTGACGTCCTACTGGGCTTTTGGCTCACACCCTACAAACACCATTGGGTGTATGTAGACTTTGTTTCTTGTTTATTACAGGTTGTGACATCGTGCTCATTGATGGGGGTACAGGTTGCAGTTGGTCTTTTCATGCAGAGTGGTGTTGATGTGGCCTCTCTTTCGTCGGGAGTTTTGAGTAAGAGTCTTAGTTTCCGCTTTCGTCTTTTTTTTTCTTTTTAGTCATTGGTTCGAGTTGTATACTTTAGACCTGTTTATAGTTTAACAGAGTGTTTTGTTATATATTTACAATTTCAGTTCAATTATCTCGTTAGTTGTTTTTCTATCTTTTACTATGGATAAATCATTCCCAATTCAATGTTGATACCCGAGCACTTGTGCCAGCCCTTGGGGATCGGAAACACCCTTCGGGCCTTGCCGCGGAATGGGTCGGGCACCGGGTCGGATGGCGACCTGGCCTGGTTCATGAAAAAATGATATCATAGGGCAAGGTTTTCTCTCTTGGGTCATTTTCTTCCTGGGTAGAGTCACGGTAGACTTGAGTTAAGGTTGTCGGGACTCGACGTCTTCGCTACAAGCAAGGTGTCTGGCCAGTACACCTCGTGGTAGGACTCGAGTTACCAAACTAAGATGATGTTTGTCTACATCATAGGTCAATGTGGTTAATTTTGTTTAGGAGAAATGAAAAAGGTGTAGGTTTAGTGGTCCTAGTGAGCTCGCAGGGCCTGGAAAGCCATGCGGAGCTGGGGACGCTATCCTAGAATACCCTCCATGGCGGTGGCGTGACTGGCATTCGACCGGAAACCATATGTTCCAATAACCCGCTGACATAATTTTTCTCTTGCGTCGTTTCTCGTCTCTTTATTTTTTATTCGTGGAAATTTGGTTTTCAAGTAAAAATGTTTTGGTCTTGGAAAATGTTATCAAATGAAGAGCTTTAAAAATGAAATGGTGTGTGAGGTTTGAAAAGTGTGGGTTGGATGTTTTGGTTTTGAAGAATGGAAAGGTTTGGTTTTGATCCTTGGCGCTCTCATGGGAAACCACATGCATGAGTGTATACAAAAAGAGAAATAGTTAATGGAACGAGCAGATGAGTGCCTAGATGGACATGAGATGGGTGCTAGTGTGGCATGGGAACATGCATGTGTGAGGCCCATGGGACACCATTGGTGTTTTTGCAACCCACTAGCTTTTCTTATTTTCAAAATGCTTTGTTAACTAAAAATTTTGTGTTTATAAATATACGGTTATTGTGTGGTGTGTTCTTGTATTTTTGAAAGGTTGGTGGTGAGGCATTTCGAGCCAAGGATCCTTTTTGACTAATTTGTGTCTTGAGTATGAATTTTTTTTGGTCAGTTGGTGTGAAATCATGTGGTAAATGGTCTCTTTTGAAAAGTTCTTTGGGAAGCCCTTGTAGTGGTTCCCCCTGTACGTTTGGTGTTCGCCTGCAGTATGTCTTGACCATTGGACCAGTTTTATTTAGGTCCATGATTTTCTTTCTTGATTAGTGTACGCCCCCCATATAGCATTGTCATCTAATTGATGTACGGCTACGAGTAATTCACCGTTGGTCGGCACTCCAGTTGATCGAAGGACTCTCTTTTTGAATTCTATAATTGAACCCACCTCTCCTTTTTACAACAAAGCGCATCCTCTCGTAGCTGGATAACAGATGCAAGAGGATTTGAAGGGAGTTTTGGTCTTTTGAATGTCTGACTCATTGGGTATGAAGTTTGACACTGTCATGTCTGAAGGATCCCCCTTGGAAGCAGTGAAATTAAACCCAACGGGGAAGGGTGAAGGCAGTTCATAATTATTGGCATTGACCAGTGTCTTGAAGGTCTTTGTAGTATTTTCATCAGTTTCAAGGGTTATGTTCGGTGACGACTTGTAGTGTAAGTTCTCTTTGATTGTCAAGGGTGAAGTTTGACCTCATTAATTTGAGAGTTCTGTTTGGAAATGGTAAAGGTGATTCCAGTGGGGAAAAGGTGGAAGCAGCCTAGAGTGGTCGGTGTGGGCCACTATTCTAAGTGACCTTTGGTCCATTGTTGTTTTCATTTAATAATGGGTCTATGTTAGGCCACTAGTGTGGCAGACCTAGTCACATGGGGACGCTACAATCAATTATAGGAATCACATGTTGTTCAAGACGCGGTTTAAAGTCTTTCTCAGCGTAATGTTTCTCTCAACAACAATGGTCATATTCAAGTGATGATTTGTGGTGTCGTGTTCTCATCCAGTGTGACAAAGGGTGATGCGCATGAACCATTTCAGCTCTTGTGTTTTTGAGTGTTCCGTGTATGATCAGTTGGATGTCGTATTGTGTTGTGGTTGCTGGTGTTTCCTTGGTTGTAGTGTGGTTGTGTGTGACCCCAAAAGGAGAAGCTCCATTCGGGAGTCTTCAATACCTGACTGCGAGGCAGGAGATGCTTCAAACACCAGGGCTCCCTCCATAGGCCTCGGAGTGAAGCTGGCACGTGGTCATGAAACCCAAGAGAGTATGGGACCCCAACCTCATTTCTTTCATCGGTACTGAAGGTGAAGGTGGATTAAATTTTCTTCAGTGGTTGTTCCGTTCTGACGACCCACCTAGGTGCGTGAGGCTTCTCGTGGCTATGAGGAGGTGTGGTCATCTCGTTACCTTAATGTTTTCAGTGTTGCGTCCCACTGGATACAGTCACTTTAGTGGTCCTTATGGGAGTCTGTTGGGTAAATTTGTCTCAAACATGAAAAATGATCATCCAGGAATGTGGAAATTCTAGTTTGTGTTGGGTCATAATTTTGACGCCTCGGTAGTCGGGCCCCTCCCTCCCCACCCCCTATGGTGGGGTGTTTGGTCACCATCTAGAATTTTTCAAAGTTTTTTATCCTCTGTTCATTCTAATGGTGGCGATACCCAAGATGGGTCTCGCACAAAGGTCTCTAGAATAAATCGGTGTTGGCCTTCCCTTAATGGCGGGGAGTTTTCCTGGACCTCCCCATGTTGGTTTTCTAGTCTCGCTTTGGGCATTGGTAGGTTCATAATGGTGGGGAGACCCGCATTGGGTCTCGCACGAATGTCTCTACAATGAATCAGTGTTGGAATTTTCTTTAATGGGGGGGAGTTCGCTCGAACCTCTCCATGTCGGTTTTCCAGTCTCGTTTCGAGTGTCAGTTGATTCTTAATGGTGGGGAGCCCCTCGGGCCTCCCCATGTTGATATTTTTCTTCTGTTTTTAAATATGGTTTGGTGATAGGTGATAATAGTGTTCCTTGGATGTGGTTTGACTTTTCTTGTTCATTCTAGCCAACTGGTGTGGTTTTCGTTTAATAGTGCTCGAGGAATTTCTGCTTGTAAAGTTGATTTTCCGTGGGTGCGAGGGCTCATCCTCTTAAACAATCAAATGGAGGTTTTTCAGATCTTTGGGGCGGGCGACACATATCAAAAAGTTTTTTTATGCATTTCTTGATGTTTTTGTTGAGTTACTTTCTCTGAGGATGATGTTTTTTCCTATCTTTTCTTGATGTTTATGGGGATCCCTTTTGAATCTAAAGGGAGTGTGGTTTTTTTGCTGTGGGGTTTGGTTCTAGTTGTGGCTTTCCGGGGACGGAATGTTTTATGGGGGGGGGAAGAATTTTCACACCCGTCGTTTTTAATTTATTTATTTTATTTATTTTCTTTGTGTCGGGTAGTTCGGGTCGAAACATGACTTATGTTTTTGAGTTCTTTGTGTTTTGGTCTTGTTGCGTCCAGCTCAACGCGGTTGAAGCTGTGCGGCCTCGCTTGGGTCGATGCGCGGCACCACCCGGTTTACCGCTCACTTTCCTAATGTGAAAACAAATAAATAAAAGGAATTAATAATAAATAAATATAAAATGAAACGAGTTTTTTTCCTTTCGGGGATTTTAATCATGCAACGCACAAGCAAAGCATAATTGCGAAGCCGTGCGGCTTCTCCATGTCTGTCGTATGACCCTACTCGTTGATCAACTAATTAAACAAATGAATTAATAATGACAACGAAATAAAATTAAGGTATGGAAAAGGATGATGGGAATGATTTGATTTAATATATTGTGTTTTGATGATAATAATATTACTATTCTCATGGTTTTAATTTGAGAACATTATTATAAATAATAATATTATTGTTATTTTTTGTTTTAGTTTTGATTTTTTTCTTTTATTCTATATTTATTCATTTATTTATTTTTATTATTTTTTCCCTTCTTTGAATTCACTCTCTTTTTTTTCTCCCATTTCCATCGGATCCCCCCATTCTCTCCCTGGTGTCGTGGCTCACCCCCTTCCCCCCTAACCCTAACTTCCACTGGCACCCTCCCTCCTACCCCATCTTACGATGTGGCCTCCTCTTTTCGGCAGCCCGACCGCCGCACCATCTCCTCCTGTCCAGCAACACAGCAGCCCATGCTGCCTCCCTATCACTAGTCGTAGCCCTCTTCATGTCCCGCCCCTTCTTCCCACCTCCCGGCCACTTCTCATATTCAGACACCTCCCATAGTGCCACTGCCATGTTTCCTTTTCCTCTGTCCGGTGACCGCTACCAAGCCTCCCTCTCATCCGTCAGGCCAAGACCTTGCGTCGCGCCCTCCTCCTTCTCCAGCCGCTCGACCAGCCTTCCGTTCGGCAGCACCAGCTTGCGCTATACCTTCCCATGCTGGTCGCGGCATGGTCTAGAATCCGCTTCCCCTTACTGACTAGCGACGCCTCATTCCAGATCCCACACCAGCATCTTCACCACCTTCTACATGCATAAACCCCCCCACCCCCTCCGGTTAAGTTCTCTTGTATTACCTCATTTTGTTTTGTTCCTTTCCACAGGTATAAGGTTAGTTAGGTGTTGTTTTTTAATCACTATATGGTTTGAATTCTGGTTTAAGATCCAATTCTGTTTTCTTGCGGTGGGTGTGTCGTGCGGCAGGAGTCTGCGGATTGTTTTGTGAAGTCTTCTATGACAAGGTAGGTGCTTCTGCATTTAAACATTACTTAATGAATTAATTTGCATGCTTAGTTAAATTGTAATATTACTTAATTAATTCTTTTTGGTGCATATTTGACTATGTTGAAGATTGTCTATGCACTATTATAATTTAGCGGTATGTTTATGCGGTGCAGGTGCGTTCTTTTCCTGGAAACTTGTTTTGAGTCAATTGGTAGTGTTTATTAATGTTTGCAGTCAGTGCATTATTTTTCTGGAAATATATTTTGAGTCAGTTGCTAGTGTTTATTATGTTTTGTAGTTAATTTTTCGTATGGGAAAAGTGCAATGTTTGTGCTCTAGTGTTTTCATACAGTTTGTGTTTGTTTTTTGAAAATGTGAAAAGTGTGCTATTTGTGTTTCCGATGTAGTGTTGGGTGTTTTTGGTCCTAAAAGAGGGTTGATTTTCTTTTGTGTGTTAAAACCCTGTTATGTTTCTTTTTAATGAAATTATTTACAATGAATTTAATATGATTTAATAAAATTATGAACGATAAAAAATTACATGTGTTTTTAATAAACAATTATCTAAAATGCAGAAATGGATTTAACTGAGTTGGGAAAATTCCTTTGTCGTGCGTTCTTTGTCAAGTGGATTTATGTGTGTGTGGAAGTGTCGCATTGAGTTTATGTTGCACCCTGTTTATTTTATTTTTTTGAGTTTGACATGAAACATGAAATTGGAACTACATGAGCACAAAAAGGGGAAGACTGGGTACTAGGTGGGTGGACTAGACTAGCATGATTGTGATACGAGAGTGTCCTGGGCCCAGTTTCACTTAGAGGTATTGACCCTTACGACACTAACTAATATTTGGATGATGAATGGAGACCACTATGGAAGTAGGTGTTTCCCTACCAGTGGCTCGTGCACGGGATTGTATTTTATGGTTCATCGAGACGTGAGGTTCTACGGTCCCACACACCTTTAGTACATTAGGGCCTCTCCCACTTTTGGTTCTCCTGGAATACTATACACTTACCGTCGTCATACGGTGCATCATTTTCTGACTTTTGTGAATGTTTGGTCTTTCCTTATATGCATGGGTGTTTACTTTGGTTTAAAATGTTTTCTTTTAAAGTGATTTCTTTATAGAAACTGTTTCTTTAAGTTGTTTATGCTCTGTTGTTCCTCATTATTTTAGCCTAAAAATGTATTTGTCATTTAATGTTTATACGTGGAACCTTTTTATTGGGTGAAATCCTACTGGGCTTTTGACTCACACCCTACATACACCTTTGGTTGTATGTAGACTTTGTTTCTTCTTTATTCCAGGTTGTGACATCGTGCTCAGTGATGGGGGTACAGGTTGCAGTTTGTCCTTTAACGAAGAGTGGTGTTGATGCAGCCTCTCTTTCATCGGGGGGTTTGAGTTAGAGTCTTAGTTTCCTCTATCGTCTTTTTTTCTTTTTAGTAATTGGTTTGAGTTGTAGAATTTAGACCTATTTATAGTTTAAAGGCGTGTTTGGTTATTTATTTCCAATTTCAGTTCAATTATCTCTTTAGTTTTTTTTCTATCTTTTACTACGGGTAAATCATTCCCAAATTCTAAGTTGATACCGAGGCACTTGTGCCAGCCCGTGGGGATTGGGAATGCCCTTCGGGCCTTGCCGCGGACCGGGTCGGGCGCCGGGTCAGATGGAGACCCGGCCTGGTTCGTGACAACTATTGAGTGGATTTTAATGTATATATATGTATATTAATATGAACATGTATATATTATCACAAAATATTGAAAATATTAAATAATAAATGGTTTTATAGTACATCAAAGATTATATCAGCCACTAAATCTATAGATAAAGGGAGAACTTCAAGCTGATAGAAATATCTCATCCTTCTCTATTCATCCAAGAATAACAATGATATACAATGATACGAATAAAAAATTCACATAGGATAACATGAACAAGTATATTATATATTTTTTATCTCGATGACTAATATACAAACATTTCAAGGATAAATGAATAAATTATAAGGGTAAGATGTATCCATTCCTTATATTATTATGGAAATGAGAAACAATTACCATGTACAACATCACATGATAACACTTTGCTGGAAACAAGGCTCTTATTTCATAGAAATGGAGTATAGTGTGTGTGTGTTTTTTCAATATTTACATGGAAGATCAGAGAGCTTACAAGGAATGGTAAATTACAGTTCAAGATGAAAAAATTATTGATGTTATTATAATTTCTCTATAATTTCCAAATTATTAGGGACTAAAATTTGAGGTATGGTTTCCCCATGAAAATTGTATTTTCTTGATGTTATTATAATGATATGTAAAAGTAATGAGTTTTGTTAAGATGTGATTCATAATTTGTGTTTTGAGAATGATCAAATAAATATGATAGTGGACTATATAACAATGATGAGAATCATGAACAATGAATAATTAAAGCATCATGAACTATGATAGTGATATCTTTTATTACATGAATTACTGATTTGTAGCAGCATGAGGGTTTTGATAAGAACCACCACCATTATGAAAATCATCGTGAATGGGATACTTCTATGGAGCATCATGATAGAATGATCTACGTGATGATGTTTTTGAAGTAACTAGAAAAACCACAATGAGGATGTGAAGCATTTTCAACAATCGATCCTAAATATTTGTACTACACCTTTCACTAGTTGTGAGTTCTTCAAAGAAATTATAGAAATGATTTGATTTAGAAATGATAAGGGAGATTCATGAATATAAATTTATATAAGAGATTGAGCATTCTGAAAATTCTATAAGTATTTACTCGTTCCAATGCTTTTGATTAAAGGGATATTATCAATGATGAGTGATTACTCATTGATTTAATGATCTTTATAAAGGATAGTTTTTTGTGAAGGTTTGGATATTATTAAAGGCAATTTTCTCTACAAGGGTAGGGATCATCATAAATTTCATGATCTTTGCAAAGAATCTTCGTGAAAGGATGTTTTGAATATCAGTTTTTATGAGAAAAGAAATTTGAATATGCATCAACTCAGGTCTACACCACAATTACAGTATCATTCTTGATTGGGTGAAAAACATTAATTATAATCCATTGAAGAAAACTTCATGATTATGAACTGAGTTTGGCATCTCTCAGTGTAGTGATCTAGGGGGAGTCGACAAAAGTGATCTGAGTGAATGAGTGTTATATCCCAAAAATCATGCAAACATAGTGCACCTAGAACATAGTGAATATTTATAAAAAATTTATTCCACAAATATTGATGATTAGTGCATTTCGGTACAAACGACACACTATTAGAGTATGATCCATAGAATAGCCCTTAGTGGTGAAATAAGTAAAATGGTCGTGTTTTTTTCTATGGGAATGTTCGATTAACAATCGAATCCATCATTAAGGTTTACAGAGTTTCTACAAACATGGGAATAATATCTATCACATTAAAAGAAAAAGTTGACCCCCTGATTCACCTTACCCCTCTTATTGTGCTATGGAGTCTTATACTGAGGATGTGTAATAGAAATAACATACTCATATTGGTACTGAATCCCTTTAAAATTTCATTACCTTTCTCACTTCATAATAAATATTTCTCTCATAACAATGTTTTTATATATAAAAAATAAATTTTCTCATAATTCATAAATTTCAACTATTTGTTGTATCTCATCAGGAACATGGAATTACATTAGGTTTCTAGAGAAACATTAAGTAGGATATGGATACATAGATGAGTTGTACTACTCCATATCATCATTAGAATGAAGATCAATTAGAGAGAACCACTCAAACTCCAATGGATATGCAGAGGGTTTTTTTAATGTATTTCAAAAGATTATGGGTTGTCACCTTTCCCTAGTATATTATCATATTAAAATAATTTCAATTCAATAATTAAAATTGTAACACCCCAAGATTTCATAGTGTGTTATTTCTTCAAAATAATTTAATAACTTGCACTACACGCAACACCGAGTTCAATTGCACCATGACTTTCCAAAAAAAAGCCATTAAAAGAGGTCATGAATAGTATTAACTAAATTTTAAACTTTATAATTTTAGAATCCATATTATGAGTTTCTTAGTCATAATGCAAGAACAGATTCATTTTCAGTATTGCACTTTTATCAACTTTTGATAGTGAAACCTTTTTCAATACAATATTTTAAACTTTTTGACTAAATGGGGACATCAAAAATTTAAAATGAAACATCGCAAGCTTCCACGGTACACTTTCTTTGAATAATACAGTAGCGTGTGTTGTACGCAACCTTGAGTTTTAACACACACCACAACCAATCAAACTAGCCGTTATGAATAGTAATACCTACCTTTTAAAATTATATATATTTTATATTTTAAAATGGACTTCATCTTTGGATTCGGAATATCGAATTTAGCCTAAGGTGAAGTTTTGGTGCATTTCGGATAACTTTCATATTTTGATGAATAGTGAAAATTACTAAATTTTAATTAAAAACAACTTTTTTAATCAAAATAATTAATAGTGATAAATTATGAATTTTAGTGGTTTTAAAGTATATTTAGAATATATTTTTACCATTTAATATAATGTAGGTCATTGGACATAATTTTACAATTAAACCGAACATAAACAAGTGTCAATCTTTTGATAGTTATTATCTCTTAAAAACACGCTTTTTGTTTTGACAGCGGGAATTAATTTTAAATTAATTTCTGCCACTTCTGTGTTTAGAATTTAAGAAAATGGATTAAATATTTGGAATCAGGATGTTCAAATTGTGTAAATAGGTAACTTTTATTTTTAGACATTTTGAATAGTTACTGCGGTAAATATTTTATTTACCATGGTTAAGGGTAAATCCGGTAAATAAGGGTTAAAAAAATAATATTATAATAATACTAAATTACCCTAAAACGTGTCTTAACACTATTGGTGGATACATGGTCGACCATGGGAATCTTTGGGTCTATTTTGGGACCACATGGATCCACTTGTAAGTGATAATGACACTTTATTTTAATATAGTTAAAATGAATACAAAAATGACACAAGCATATATCTTTTCGAACAACAATTGTTACATAGGGTTATATATGTTGGATTTTAGATTATAAATATTCATTAGAAAGCTAATACGATTTCCTACATAATGATATTTTATTTATAATTTTTAGACATTAGATAATTTATTTTATATATGACACAATAATGATGCAGTAATTACTATAATAGTAAAAAAATAAAATAATTGATATTATAAATACCCAAATAAATATAATATGAAACTTTTAATGAATTAAACTAATTTTCTAGGATAATATGATATATTAGGATTGATTTAATTGACTTTGTTCGAAGTAATCAATCTGTTATGAGTTTCACAAAAATCAACTGTTGAATAGTGTCAAAATTGACATAAAAGAGTTCTTAAAACAAATATTATATTATTAATTGATATTAAATTCCTAAAAGTCTAAGATTCGTCCAAGAGACTTATATAATGATAGGTTAATCATTAATGGACCACTTGGGGATCGCTTGGATGTATATGGTAAGTTTATTAACCATATAATATAAAAATACAAAGAGACATTGTAAAAGTGAAACTAATTAACTTAGAGTTAATACTTAAAGATAAGGTTAATATAAGTACCCAAACCTGTCTAAATTCTATTGGTTGAGTGGTTTTCGACCTATCCCCACCTTAACCTTTGAATAATCAACTTTGGAGCCATTAGAAACCGAATATGAATTTATTATAAATTAATATTTCTAGCTTTTCCAAAGGTGCCCCTCACCCCTCTTATAAAAGGGCACTCCTCCTTATCATTTCTTCACGCCTTCAAAGCCTTTTGGTTCGGCCAAAATCTGCCCAAATACTCTCCCAACATCCCTCACTACAACCTAGAGGCCTTAGTTTGATCATAAAGCCAACCTAAGGAGTCCTTTTGATCAAATCAAAAGGAAGAACCCGAAGAAGAGGTAATGATTTCACCACCCTTTTCTAAGTTCCTTTCTTCTTCCACTTCCTCTTTCTTTGTTCTTACCATTATAAAATAATAACTCCAGTATCTTACATATACTGTGATGTTATTATAAATATGGTACAACAATATTCAGTATTCTATCCACCCTTTGAATAACATGTCACCATACGTGCGTACGTACGGCTTACCGTCTCCACGTCGTGGTGTAATTGTTATTCAATATATTATTATTTGGATGGGTATAATAATGATGTGTAACTCATGTAAATAATAAATATAACATGTTAATGATTCGGTATATATGATATACCATCCATTTATATATTATTTTAATATCAAAAGAATGATATTGTCGCTTGTGCGTACGTACGGACTACCGTCTCCACGAACGCGATGAGATTCATTCTCCATCGTATCCATTCAAGTATAATTATCATTTGATGATTTAAAAATGATGTTTAAGGACTTGATACCATTCTGGATATGAATAATATACAACCTACCCTTTACAAACATGTCTTACGTAACAAAACATATAAAAGAAAACAAGTAAGTTAACACCCGATATAATGATAATACTAAGATATTATTATCAAATCAATATTAAAAGATCATATATGATATCATATTAATGTATATGATTCTTGTATAATTTAATAACAATTATTTCACTATTATACAGGAGGTTAACCTACCCTAACCAAGGAAAAGTACAAGGTAAGGGTTATTTCACAATCTCTTCATTATCTGAGGTTGTTTATATGTAATAATCTACTGGGATCTCTTTATCATCCACATCCATGATTCTTAAAAATGTATTTCAAAACATTTTTACTATTTACTAGAATATGAGTTAAAGTCATTTATACCCTTTTTGACTTTTATAAGTGGTTTATAAAGGAATCTTTCCGTCGTTTTCAAAACAAGGTCCCTTTTTAACCTTTTCGACAGAATTAAGATAAGAATGTTTTTTTATACGGCGGGTGCGGCTAATTTCTGCCGTTATAAAATCTTCAAAACTTCCCTTACAAGCTTATAAGAATATTTTCAAAGAAAGTGTTTTATTTTATATGGATCTTAAATGATTTCAAAATAAAAATAGATATTTCTTTAAAAAGAATTTTGATTTCATCTATGTCAACATCCTTTGATGGATTTTACGCTTATTTGAAGTTGATTTATTGTAATACAAAGCTTCTATATTGTATTGAAAGATTTGTGATATGATTGACTGTGGATGTTCTATTTTTATACCATTCATATTTTATGGTGAAATTATTCACATTTCGTATGCTAGTTTTAATACGAATGTTTATGTTATGTTTAAACCTTTTCATATGGGAATGTATTGGACTTAATATGTGACGGGTGGAGCCCGCTATAGCTCCTAGATGCATCGGTAGGTCTCATGAGACAAACTAGTATCTTGGCACAAGGCCTTGACAAAATCTTATTTGTAGTCTTGGCACGAGGCCTTGGCTATGTGGTTATGATAGTCTGGCATTATGCATTCCAACAGTATGAAAGTGGTTATTGATTTTTGCATGTGATTATTCGATTAGTAGAATATCAATGTGAATAAGTAAATGGCATTATTTCATTTTATTTATGCCATACCATGTTGAAAGTTCATGTTTAAAAGGCTTTTGTTTTAGTTATTCATTGCCTTAAATGTTTATTCTTATTGATAAAAGTTTCCGCTATATTGTTATCCTTACTGGGCATTTGAGCTCACCCCTTTTCAATGTTTTATTTTTCCCAGGAAGTGAAGATGAAAGTTATGAATGACCTGCAGGGATATTATGAGGGGATTATAGTGTGGACTGTGGAAACATTATGTTGTTGTAGTAGTTTTTCATTTTATGATGTAATGTAAAACTTATGAATATATCTAGTGTTTCCAAGGCTACTAAACGAATCGGTCTTTCGAGATTTGATCTTTCTTGTGATCATTCCAATGTTATGTAATAATGCACCGACTCTGGGTAACTGGGGTCGGGGCGTTACAGTTGGTATCAGAGGAAGTTTAGTACAAACCTTGGAAGCTAGATTTAGATAAACTCTGATTAGAGCACGTAGACCTAAGATGAACTTTGAGGATTAGTATAGAATAACTTCCTAGAATTTTGGTATTGTAGAGATTTTGTGAGTTTTCCGAGCAATAAATCCATGTCTGGATACGAGCATGTAGAGGCGGCTCTAGCACAGATGTACCTAGGGGTAAAACCCGAAAACACCGCTTTGAGCTAGACTCAAACGGGAACTGGTGCACGACAACGGGCCTTGCTGCACTCTTGGTTACGACACTCCCGGGGGATATGCTTAGGATAACTCTCATTTTCTTTACAAATCATTATGAAGGGTTTATGAGTATATACTTCCTCAAAGAAAACATTTTTATGATTATGGATTATATCCATAAATAGTTCAATTTATGTTAAGTGTTTTATAAGTATGGGATTATGTGTTTTGATTCATAAACTGATCTAGTTTATGCCATGGTATAGAAATGGCGCCCAGTAGAAGGAATGAGAACTCCAGAAATACACATGATTCAAAGAGAAGGAAGGATCATATCTTTCATGGTCTTAAGCTAGCATTTATAAGAGAAATAGTCTCCCATGTATTATCATCATATGAAGAAATAATATCATGTGTTGATAAGATATGTAAAGAGTTTACTGAGTCCTATGGCTTTGAAGGGAAGCAAGAGAAGAAAAGGATGGAAGAGTGAAAGATGGATAAAGGGAAGAGGGAAAAGAGGAATTTTCCCATATGTGGTAACTGTGGAAAGAAACACCCTGGAACTTGCCTGAAAGGAATGGGAGTTTGTTATAAGTGTGGAGGAAAAGGGCACAAAGTACGTGACTGCAAGGGTAAGAAAATGGTTTCAAATGTACAATGCTTCATTTGCAAGGAGTTTGGACACTACGCGAACCTATGTCCCAGTCATCAAACTATGACGCAAATGATGCTATTGGATAATAATCAAGTTATGATACTGCCACAGATGAAGAGGAATGATTAGAGTTCTTATGTTGATTATGTCAATTGAGTGTTGTATCAACAATGTACTTGTTATAATAATTATGGAGTATATATGGATTGTACTGCAGTACTATTTCATTAAGGACTTGAGATTATGTGGAACAAAGAAAAGTGACTCAATAGCAGGATAATTTTTTGGAAAATATATGGTTGAGAGAATGATAAATCATAATATAGTTCTAATACTGAGGTAGTGATTTTGGAATAATATGTGATTGTTTTGGATAAATTATATTGGATATTCTTGACTACCTTGGAATTAATTAATGATATGTATATTCCATCATTGTTGGGGTTTAAAACATTTTTGGATTAATGAAGTATATCCAGCATTCTATATGGAATAGGGGAGAATGAATGTAATCAATAAGGAATATGGTAATTCAAGATGTTTCAGTTTATTAAAAGAATACAAGATGAAGGTATTCATATGCTATTGCGGGGTAAAAAGGATCTATATTATGTTTACCTTCCTTATAAATGTTGGACTGTGAGTTTGGACAGAAGTATTTTGGATAGTTCTAGTTTGGATTATTTTGGATTACCATAAAAGGAAAACCCGGAGGTTGGGCGGCAACCCGTCGCGTCCGGCAAGGCTGCGAGACTTGAACCCGCAACTGAAGGGCGACAAGGGTGTATCACCTACCACTGGCCCATGAGATGTACTAGATTAAATAATGTTGTTTTTTTTAAAGATCTGGTAGATGAATTATAAATTCATTTATTTTGGAACCCTGTACGAATAGTATAAATAAATAAAAAATTACATTCTATTATCTTTTAGAGTGAAAGATGAGTTTGTGGTAGAAACTTATTAATGGATAAAACTCTGATTATAAAGTAAGTATATCTCCTTATGATCTTAGCCAATCTCATAAATAAATTCATCAACATTAATAAAATGAACTTAGAACAAAAATGTTTCCCTAGATGGTACCTTAAATCATCACTAATTTATGGCTTTGGGATTGTTGGCCTTTTCATAGCCATGTTCTCTACCACTCTCCATCAGATAATTGATGGTTAGATTTCTCCTCCATATCCATATTTTCCTACATGGAACCCTAGTATGTGTTATTTTCGGTAATCTTCATACTTTCCACTCTTTATTTTAAATAGAGGCCCCATTAATTCATTTTTCGATGTGGGATTTCAACTAAGATATTTTGAAACGTCAAAAATGTGTTATCTTAATACCCTATGTTTTGTTGAACCGATGGTATTTCAATTCATCATAGATTGATGAATTTAAGGACCTCAATTTTATACTTGTTTGTGATTGATGACCTCAATCACTACCTATAAATATTTACGTTTTCCTCCGATTATATGTCTCCAATTTCCACCAATGTTCTCCTAATCGAGATCATAATTTGGTGGTGACTCTTTGATTTCTCTTTTCCTCATATTAAGACTAAATTTTAGTAACCCAATTTCCGATGTGGGTTTTCCCACAAATATATTTTTTACTTTCAACCTTTTATTTTCGAAGAACAATTTCAAATTGCGAGGACGCAATTTATTGAAGGAGGGGAGAATGTAACACCCCAAGATTTCATAGTGTGTTATTTATTCAAAATAATTTAATAACTTGCACTACACGCAACACCGAGTTCAATTGCACCATGACTTACCAAAAAAAAGCCATTAAAAGAGGTCATGAATAGTATTAACTAAATTTTAAACTTTATAATTTTAGAATCCATATTATGAGTTTCATAGTCATAATGCAAGAACAGATTCATTTTCAGTATTTCACTTTTATCAACTTTTGATAGTGAAAAATTTTTAAATACAATATTTTAAACTTTTTGACTAAATGGGGACATCAAAAATTTAAAATGAAACATCCCAAGCTTCCACGGTACACTTTCTTTGAATAATACAGTAGCGTGTGTTGTACGCAACCTTGTGTTTTAACACACACCACAACCAATCAAACTAGCCGTTATGAATAGTAATACCTACTTTTTAAAATTATATATATTTTATATTTTAAAATGGACTTCATCTTTGGATTCGGAATATCGAATTTAGCCTATGGTGAAATTTTGGTACATTTCGGATAACTTTCATATTTTGATGAATAGTGAAAATTACTAAATTTTAATTAAAAACAACTTTTTTAATCAAAATAATTAATAGTGATAAATTATGAATTTTAGTGGTTTTAAAGAATAATTAGAATATATTTTTACCATTTAATATAATGTTGGTCATTGGACATAATTTTACAATTAAACCGAACATAAACAAGTGTCAATCTTTTGATAGTTATTATCTCTTAAAAACACGTTTTTTGTTTTGACAGTGGGAATTAATTTTAAATTAATATCTGCCACTTCTGTGTTTAGAATTTAGGAAAATGGATTCCATATTTGGAATCAGGATGTTCAAATTGTGTAAATAGGTAACTTTTATTTTTAGACATTTTGAATAATTACTGCGGTAAATATTTTATTTACCATGGTTAAGGGTAAATCCGGTAAATAAGGGTTAAAAAAATAATATTAAAATAATACTAAATTACCCTAAAACGTGTCTTAACCCTATTGGTTGATACATGGTCGACCATGGGAATCTTTGGGTCTATTTTGGGACCCCATGGATCCACTTGTAAGTGATAATGACACTTTATTTTAATTTAGTTAAAATGAATACAAAAATGACACAAGCATATATCTTTTAAAACAACAATTGTTACATAGGGTTATATATGTTGGATTTTAGATTATAAATATTCATTAGAAATATAAAAAGATTTCCTACATAATGATATTTTATTTATAATTTTTAGACATTAAATAATTTATTTTATATATGACACAATGATGATGCAGTAATTACTATAATAGTAAAAAATTAAAATAAATGATATTATAAATACCCAAATAAATATAATATGAAACTTTTAATGAATTAAACTAATTTTATAGGATAATATGATATATTATTATTGATTTAATTGACTTTTTTCGAAGTAATCAATCTGTTATGAGTTTCACAAAAATCAACTATTGAATAGTGTCAAAATTGACATAAAAGAGTTCTTAAAACAAATATTATATTATTAATTGATATTAAATTTTTAAAAGTTTAATATTCGGCCAAGAGACTTATATAATGATAGGTTCATCATTAATGGACCACTTGGGGGTCGCTTGGATGTATATGGTAAGTTTATTAACCATATAATAAAAAAATACAAAGAGACATTGTAAAAGTGAAACTAATTAACTTAGAGTTAATACTTAAAGATAAGGTTAATATAAGTACCCAAACCTGTCCAAATTCTATTGGTTGAGTGGTTTGCGACCTATCCCCACCTTAACCTTTGAATAATCAACTTTTGAGCCATTATAAACCGAATATGAATTTATTATAAATTAATATTTCTAGCTTTTCCAAAGGTGCCCCTCACCCCTCTTATAAAAGGGAACTCCTCCTTATCATTTCTTCACACCTTCAAAGCCTTTTGGTTCGGCCAAACTCTCCCCAAATACTCTCCCAACAACCCTCACTACAACCTAGAGGCCTTAGTTTGATCAGAAAGCCAACCTAAGGAGCCCTTTTGATCAAATCAAAATGAAGAACCCGAAGAAGAGGTAATGATTTCACCACCCTTTTCTAAGTTCCTTTCTTCTTCCACTTCCTCTTTCTTTGTTCTTACCATTCTAAAATAATATCTCCAGTATCTTACATAAACTGTGATGTTATTATAAATATGGTACAACCATATTCATTATTCTATCCACCCTTTGAATAACATGTCACCATACGTGCGTGCGTACGACTTACCGTCTCGACGTCGTGGTGTAATTGTTATTCAATATATTATTATTTGGATGGGTATAATAATGATGTGTAACTCATGTAAATAATAAATATAACATGTTAATGATTCTGTATATATGATATACCATCCATTTATATATTATTTTATTATCAAAAGAATGATATTGTCGCTCGTGCGTACGTACGGACTACCGTCTCCACGAACGCGATGAGATTCATTCTCCATCGTATCCATTCAAGAATAATTATCATTTGATGATTTAAAAATGATGTTTAAGGACTTGATACCATTCTGGATATGAATAATATACAACCTACCCTTTAAAAACATGTCTTACGTAACAAAACATATAAAAGAAAACAAGTAAGTTAACACCCGATATATTGATAATACTAAGATATTATTATCAAATCAATATTAAAAGATCATATATGATATCATATTAATGTATATGATTCTTGTATAATTTAATAACAATTAAGTCACCATTATACAGGAGGTTAACCTACCCCAATCAAGGAAAAGTACAAGGTAAGGGTTATTTCACAATCTCTTCATTATCCGAGGTTGTTTATATGTAATAATCTACTGGGATCTCTTTATCATCCACATCCATGATTCTTAAAAATTTATTTCAAAACATTTTTACTATTTACTAGAATATGAGTTAAATTCATTTATACCCTTTTTGACTTTTATAATTGGTTTATAAAGGAATATTTCCGTCGTTTTCAAAACAAGGTCCCTTTTTAACCTTTTCGACAGAATTAAGATAAGAATATTTTTTTATACGGCGGGTGCGGCTAATTTCCGCCGTTATAAAATCTTCAAAACTTCCCTTACAAGCTTATAAGAATATTGTCGAAGAAAATGTTTTATTTTATATGGATCTTAAATGATTTCAAAATAAAAAGAGATATTTCTTTAAAAAGAATTTTGATTTCATCTATGTCAACATCCTTTGATGGATTTTACGCTTATTTGAAGTTGATTTATTGTAATACAAAGCTTCTATATTGTATTGAATGTTTTGTGATATGTTTGACTGTGGATGTGCTATTTTTATAACATTCATAGTTTATGGTGAAATTATTGACATTTCGTATGCTAGTTTTAATACGAATGTTTATATTATGTTTAAACCTTTTCATATGGGAATGCATTGGACTTAATATGTGACGGGTGGAGCCCGCTATAGCTCCTCGATGCATCGGTAGGTCTCATGAGACAAACTAGTGTCTTGCCACAAGGCCTTGACAAAATCTTATTTGTAGTCTTGGCACGAGGCCTTGGCTATGTGGTTATGATAGTCTGGCATTATGCATTCCAACATTATGAAAGTGGTTATTGATTTTTGCATGTGATTATTCGATTAGTAGAATATCCATGTGAATAAGTAAATGACATTATTTCATTTTATTTATGCCATACCATGTTGAAAGTTCATGTTTAAAAGGCTTTTGTTTTAGTTATACATTTCCTTAAATGTTTATTCTTATTGATGAAAGTTTCCGCTATATTTTTATCCTTACTGGGCATTTGAGCTCACCCCTTTTCTATGTTTTATTTTTCCCAGGAAGTGAAGATGAAAGTTATTAATGACCTGCAGGGATATTATGAGGGGATTATAGTGTGGAATGTGGAAACATTATGTTGTTGTAGTAGTTTTTCATTTTATGATGTAATGTAAAACTTATGAATATATCTAGTGTTTCCAAGGCTACTAAACCAATCGGTCTTTCGAGATTTGATCTTTCTTTTGATCATGCCAATGTTATGTAATAATGCACCGACTCTGGGTAACTGGGGTCGGGGCGTTACAAAAATTGAACTGTTTGAGTCTCTATATGATAAAATGTTTTAGACTCCATCGACATGGGATGATGTTGGAGATAAAATTCTTATAGAAAAAAATCATATCACAAATATGAGAGAGAAGATTCAATCTAGTAAATATATTATGAAATACGCAATATATTGACCAAAATAATATATATAAAATCATCAACAATACCTCTAATTTGATGTCGGAGATAATGTATTCCGTCTTGTATCACCATGGGAGAATGTTATTGTGTTTGGGATATGTGGAAATGTATTCCAATATACTTTTCACCCATTGATATTATTTATCATACAAAAACCATGGCCAATGAATAAGAACTCACACACAACATATCTCAAGAACATGATGTGTTCCATTTATCCCTCTTGAGGGTTTACCTTCCAAACCCATCAAATGTTCTGAATCAAGCGGCTGTACCCTTGTATAATGATATTTCATATGTGGAGCATCCATTGAATATCATAGATTTTAGAGATAGGTTCTTTAAAATAAGGTAACTCACCTTGTCATAGTGTTCTGGTAGAAATAGTATTTTTAGGAGGAAACATGGGAATGTAATAAGTGATGAACCAAAGTACCCTCTTATTTCTGTTGTATAAAAGTATATTTTTGATTTTCAAATTTAGAAAAAGTAATGACTTTAATGACGTGAAATTTTATAACTGAAATTCCTTTTGAATGTATAAATTATTTATTATGAATGGTATTTATTAAATAATACATGAACTATATTAGTTAATTTAGAAATTAATAAAATATATCTAGTTGTATTGAAAATAATATTAAGAATAAAAATACTTGATAATATTGTTGTTGTATAATGACTGTTAATAATATTAAATATTAAAGGTCATGATAAAGTATAGTTTAAAATGATGGAAAATTTTATAGCCTTAACTAGTAGGATAATAACCTATGAATTCCATTTATCAGAGAATCTGAGGTAAATTGTATCAGAGTGTTTTTTCATACATCTATCCTATTTTTAGATTTAATAATAGATGCTTGAGTGAAACTGTTTACAAGAGAAGTTCAAGCTTATTAGGATATTGGTCCAAACCATGTTGACTAATTTACCTAAATTAAAGACTACCATTATAGACCATGCCCATAGGGACTACTTTAGTGTAATTAGGTGTTGTGTACATAACCCCTAGTAATAATAATTTTTATATTTTCATTTTAAGGACATAATGATTACATTTATCCTATTTTATTAGTAGTTTATCAATGATTATATTTTTTTATTAAAATATTATTTTGATATAATGAAATAAATATTGTATTTTTTGAGAAACATATATTTTAAATTAATTTTTTATAATAAATTTTTAAAAAAAATTGAATTTAAATTTATTATTATAAATTAGTCTTGAAAAAAATTATTTTTCCTGAAGTGATACAATAATTTTTGAAAGTGTACTGTAATTTCTATAAGATTCAAAAATATGTTATTATTGTAAAAAAATAATCTTCCCATAAATTTATATTTTCATTTAAAATTTAAAATCATTATATTTATGTAATTATTTTGATAAAATAAATATTATTTTTGAATATTTCTTGTATAAATTTGTGAATGGTAAAATTTTCAAATATTTTAATGAATATTAAATTTATGGTCAAATTTAAATACTATATAAAAATAAATTATATTGTATGGAATAATATTTGAATAAAAATAATGTATTAAATACAAAAAAATTATACATTACCATATATATTTAAAACCTAGAAAAAAAATTAAAGTTATTTTATGAATTTTATAAATCGTTAATGAATCTATGACAACATATATTATATTTTATAATTTCAAAATCAATTTATTAGGAACATGACTCACTTCCACAACACCAATGGTATTATAATAATATTTTAGTTCATTTTACATATAAAATATTTACAATCACTCATATTTCGAAGATAACATTGTCAAAATCGTAGGAGGATTTATGTTTTTATTATTTTTTTATATTGGGCCTGAAAACAATTTTTTTATATAAAAAAATAATTATTCATAATTTTTCTATAAATAATAACCCATCCCCCCACTCATCAACACTAAAAACACATTAAAAATTAATTTTTGATCCCTCTCCATCTCTTTGTCCAGCCAATGGTCTTCATATGATATTATGAATTTCTTCTCATGATTTTATAAGTTCCCACTCAATATAACGGATTCCCTTATTCCTTGTTTTTTCATGTAAATCCTCTATATAACGCCTTATGATTTGAAATTGTTCATATTATCATATATGAATACACAAACCTCGTTTATACTTAAGATTAAAATGTAATAAGATACCACCTTTCACATCCATTATATTCTTCAATGATCCTTTCTATACAGGCATTATACTATCACAATTAACTAATGGGTTTCTATTCCAATTATTTGTGTTGTGTATACCCATCCACATTTCTACTAAATATTATTCACATAGATATAACATTACATAATCTATTGGGAGAATCCAATGTATTTTGCAAACAATGATTTTCAGGGGAATAAAAGGGATTAAATGCATTCAAAATTTGTATGATATACATGAAACACAATTACATAAATACGATATGAATGTGATGGGTGTCCTAAAAATTATATGGCCCTCCAATGTACTAGGTAATGTTGTTATCTCATGAGATACATTAAAGGTCTCATAAGAGGTTATTAAAATAACACTATGTTATTATTTCTCATTGGTTATCCTTTTCTAATTCTTATCATTTTATTTTTATGTTGTTTCTATATTTATATATTTAATTGATATTTTCCTCATATATCATGTTTTAATATTTTTATTTTTTATTATCACACTTTTATTTTACCATTATATTAATTTTTAATCACAATTTTTAATTCCATCATGTAACTCTTTGATAGTTCCCTTATTAGTATTTATAGCCCCGACTCTCTTACATACATCCACAGGTTATCCCATATAGCATTATAATTACAATATATTTTATTACCCTATTGTTGTGTTTAAAAGAATGTCTTATAACTGGGTTTCATCTTCATTTAATATGTTTCTAATTTCCCAAAGAAATTAGTCCTCTTGATCATTTTATATTATATTATGTACATCATTATGTAATAAAATGAGATAAAATTTATATAAACGATATGTGTTTTAATATTTGAGTTCCATATTTATTTAAAACCAAAGGAGAGAATGTAGTGGATAATTTATTCATTGAAAAATTATAAAGTAAGTTGTTGGTGAAGGTGATATATTTAATATACATCTCTAAACATAATAAATGAAATAATAATAATGGTGATTTGATAGTCCTCAGAAACATTCAATGCAGTCAGATATGTACTTATGAACATCGACATCATTTTCTCATAGTGAACTTGGTGGATTTTAATAAGATATTTAGTACCATTTTTAATAGATTTGTTTTGATATGAATTTAAGTCTATATTAAATTTTGGAATGAATATATGGTTCATAATTGTATTTATAATGCATATCATGATATATTTATTCAATTTTATGGCCTGGTTAGAGATATCATTGGCATTATTGATAACCACTGGTGAGTTCTTTGATATGTGAAATGTTTCTGAAAAATGTGTCTTAGTTAATTAAATAGATAAGGTAGTGCAGGATATCATCATATAAATGAAATTCATATATAAATTCAACCATGTGATAGATAGATTAGATATTCTTTAGGCATTTATGGAATTGTTTTCATTGAAAACCATGCTACCATTAATGGTGAGTACTTAATTTTTGATAGAGATTGTGAAAACATCCATGAGATAGGTTATCTGGGAATCTAAGTTATCACTAACTTGTTAAAATGTATGGACATTTGTATGGTAGTGGTTTATATTAAACTGTTTTTTGTTTAAATTATGGATTTAAATAACAAATTCCTAAAAAATTAATTCTAATAGTATATATATTTTAAATAAATGAAAATTAATATATTATGTTTTAAATATTATAAAATATAATTTTTTTAGAAAAAAATCATTAACAAGAAATTAATTATTAATTAACAGAAAATAATAATAATAATGTTCAATAATTAAAATATAAATATCTAATAAAAACATTTTCATTATATTTATCTTTTCCAAATAAAATTTTAATTACAAATTATTACAATTTTTATTTTAAAAAGATAACTACTATTTGTATTCACATAGAAATATTATCTTAGAAATAGTTTTTCTGAATTTGTTTCTAAAAGATTTTTTTTATAGTTAATAGAGAAATGTATTTTTTTACAAATACTTGTAAATTTAAAAAAAATAGTCTATAAGAATAACATGGATTTCATTAAACCATTTATACTACCAGTAATGTATTTTATGAATAGAATTATTTGTTAAAAATACAAAAATTTTGTTTAGAAACCAATTATTAAGATTTTTCAGCAAATGAAACATTAAAAGAACTAGTTTTATCAATTAAAAATGTATTCTTTTAGAATTATTTGAATCTCTTATAGTAGTTATGTGTTATGAAAATGTTTCATATTTGTCATCTAATTTACAAATTTATCAAATAAAGGTAATTTTATTTTTAGTCTTAAAAATAAACACTTGAGGGTAGAACTTTCATTACCTTAGTAAAAGTTTACTAGGATAGAATATAAAAATAAGACAAAATTCCAATAAATCCACAACACATTTCTCCAAACCTGTGTTGGATTTTTTTATAAACTTAAACTCTTCCCTGATCCATTATTTTCTCCTTTTAGAGCCACATTCCTTTAATTGTGCACCTTTTAATATCAAATTCCCACTCCCCTCTATTATAAAAATAGACATTCATCACCCTACTTAACCACACCAAAATCCCTTTAGTTCAAAAAAATATTCCCTAATCAATCCCCAGTAGTACTAGACACAGCCTTGAGGTTATCTTCTCCTAAAACAACAATTTTTCAATGTCAAAATCCAATTTTAAATGGATTACTCAGATGTGTTAGGTAAAAATTCTCAAATAGCTCCTTTTAATTTTTATTTATTTATCTCATTATATTATAATTAAAAAAAATACAATTAAATCATAAAATAATGACAAAATTATATTCAGTACACTAACATTTTATTATGTTTATGGAGCAAACATTATCTCCCTTCATCTCTACTCCTTCGAAGAATGAAAACATTATCGATGTGTATGTGTTAACATAATCCTCTCTGGATTACATGTTTTAATATTCATCACATTATAACGGGAACAGTTATATAAGTGTATTTAACACATATATATGTTTTTTATATCAGTTTAAATATTTTAAACAATTCACTATTTTATACCTCAATCCCAATGATGAAAAATAAAAATTTATTCTGTATATACATATAGACATCCTCCACTATATAACATCGTATTTGTTTCTTATCACCATCGTGTAAGGCCAGATGTAAAACATATTTTATTAATATATGTGATATCATTTATTTAGATATATTTAAAACAGTCTTACAAATGTGTAACACACAAAATTGATGATCATTATTAATTAATATGTTGATATTAGTAAATTATATAAAACAATATCACCATGGATTTCATTATCTCAATCCAATCATATTGTTTCAATAATGTGAACATGAGGGAAATTAATTGAAGAAAAATATTTTTAATATCTATTATGACTATAAATGGAATGTTTATTAGAATAAAAATAGGATCTGATGTCTCTAATAAAAAATATTTACGAAACATTTGAAATTCCAGCATCCACTAATTTAAATGAGCGAAAGATAAATAATTAATTCCTAATAAATAATTAAAAAAATTCTAAAAAGTGCTAAAATATATATAGGTTTCTATAATTATGTAAAAATAATATTTATTCTCATTATACATGAGGTTAAAAAATATTCTATGAAACTGATAATTAAGGTATGTATTTTCATCCATGTTTTTATTCATTGATACATGTTTTATATTTTGACCCTTTTTTATATGGTGTGTTTATAGACTATGTGATATTTTTTAAAAGATTCAATTATAATCATGTTAATTATTTCTGTATATTAATATTTCTCATTCAATGTTTTTTGATACAAATGTTTCCAAAATCATATAGGTTTCCTCATCCCAATTTCACTTCACTGAGTCATGTTTCATATTCAAAACTTTTTATTTTGTAGTTTAAAAATTCCCATGGATGTGTTTTTAATGTTTACATAATTATATTAAAGGGAATAATTAATCCCTATTACTTTATCAATTTCATGGGTTATTTTTATGAATGTCAATAAATATGTAAGTCTTTCATTCATTTCTCATTTCAAATCATGTTTTTTATAAATGAATATATATCTACCGAAATTTGTATGAACTTTAACTCTTACATTTTAACGGCATTCTTATTCCCTAGTTATTATTAATGTTCTATATTTCCTCAGTCAATCTCACCAACCATGGTAAATAAATTATTGGATTTGATGCATCTAATTTAAACTAAACCCACTACTATTTTTTCTTTGGGAATTATCCTCATCAATAGAAATTCTCGTTTGATAATTTTTTAAATGTCCATATATATAATTCAATAATTAATTAAATAATCATTCTAGTATTTGTTATTTTATTAAAAATTTATTAAAGTAATATTTTATCTTTTCCCACATGGTTTTTTGTCTAAATCATAAACAGATCAACTTTTTTAACATTTTACATTTTAATTCATCTTTTACATCAACTCCTCTTTAAAAGGTATGATTTTTGGTTTTTAATTTCTGTTTGCAAATTATTTTTTCTTAAAGTCATCATGAAATTAAACAGATTACATGTTATATTTTAGAAAAATAAAACAATTTATTTTAAAAAGTGTTTTTGATTTTATATGGGATATCGAATTGTTGTGTTTATAATAACGGTGTCTTGAGAGTTTTTATTTCCAATCAGGGATATCATTTTAAAAGAATATTTACTTTAAAAAAATACATATTTTATTTTTTTTAATATATAATATTTAATGAATATAACAATGCTCAACTTATATCCTTTTAATGAAAATATATTTAATAATATTTTAATCATTCAAAAAAATCATATTACTTCCTATTTATCAATATTATTTATCTAATAATGAAAAATGAGTGTTTCTAATCTATTTTCACATCGTTTCACATTTCTGATATTGTACTTTGGATATGTTCTTATGATAAAATCCATGTTATTCCTCATTATTTATTATAATAAAGATATTTTATTGATTTTTTCATGAAAAATATTTCTTTCCCACTGGTTAATTAAGCTATAATGAATAGAGAAATGTTTTTATGATCATGTGGAATAATTTTCAATGATTTTCATTATATGATGGGTTGAATTAAAACTATATATTACTATAAATCATTGGGTAACATTGAATATGTCATAATCACATTGGGTACACTGGTGGTCAACCAAATACCATGATGGTATACTGGTGGTAATAAAATGTTCAATATGGAAGAATGGAACAATCCAAAGAATAAGATGCATTACTAGTTATATTCTTAATCCAATGTGGGTACACATGTTGTATGAAAATGAACATATGTTCAAAGGTGGTAATCCCAAGACCAATATGGTACATGGGTGGTTATCCCAATACCACTGTGTAATGACTTACATGGAATGAATCATTATCAAATTATTTACATGCTTATGTTCATTATATATTTATAAGTAATATTCTTAATACTATGTTATCCTCTCAATGATCATGATTGGTTGATTTTAATTTCTCTTTATAATTTTTAATTATGATATAAAAATTATTATTTCTATTATTTATGATTTTATATTTATATCTTTTTGTATGAACATATTTGTATTAACCCTTAACAATTGAAATTATTTTCAATGATTATGTTTATTCCATAACATTGTGTATTTAAATTTTCATGTGTTTTCATGACTCATGTATTTTGTTATGAAAAAAAAATACTTATTCATTTATTTATTATTTATGAAACATTTAAGTTTGTTTATTATTTTCTAATATTATGTTACTGGACCTTGAAATGTCTTTCATACCCACATTATTTTATTTTTCTCATTTATGACCATTAAATTTTATCTCTTATGTTTACCCTTACTAAATAAATGAGCTCTCCCCTTCTTATATTTTAAATCTCTTGGTTTTGAAGAAAGGTATTAAGTTTGACAAGTCTTAATGGGAGAAATGTGAAAATATATTTCTAGGATATATTGAATTTTTTTCATAAATAAGTTGATTTTCCATCTAGTTTTCAAATACATTAAAGCTAAAGGATCTTATGGTGTTAATTTTTTATAAGATGTAAATCAATGTGAAATATAAGAATTTTTTTCATTGTTCATCTATCTTTCAATAAAAATTAGTATTAAAATAATTTTTCTACATAGGAACTTTGTATAAGTAATTTATGTTTGAGTTAATGTATGGTTTAATTATATTAAGAGATTAGTTAGTTATTTTGGTGTGTAGGCCTACATAACATTAGTGAAATCGATAGGGTAATCTTATATATATAAAATCATTTTAAATTTTTGTATAGTAATAAGATTGTGATTTAATATATATTACACCATTTTTAGATAAAAATAATTTTATCAAGGATATGGAACAGATACACCTAGGGTTAATAACCTTAGTAGAAATGAGTGTTAACTATATCATCACTCAATGCATGATTAACTGGATTTACAATACTTATGGTTAGATACTCTTGGGAGATATATTGTGGGAAATTTATAGATTCTTTCTTTCTATTTATGATCTATTATATATAATTTTACGATTTATTGTTAGACAATCTCTTAATAATTTGACCATGGATTACAAAGACTGAATCATATTGATGCATAAGTTAATAAATAAACTTCCTTTAGTAATTTGTTTTTCAAAGTCTATAGTTTTATTTTATGTAATTTTTTAATCTTTTATATGTGAACATTATTTTATAAAAATAAATTGATGAATATTAAAAAATGAATTAAAAATGAATGTGACTAAAAATGAAGTGATCCTCCTAATGAAAAATCAAAGAATATTTAGATAAAGTTATAAATATCGTGGTTATTCTAAACTAGATATTAATCGCTATGATTTAAAATTTTATCCATGTTAATTTCCAAACTCACAACATAATAAAAAAACTATTTTTATGGAAATTTATATAGTAATAATATTGATGGAAATTTACTTTAAACATCCCATGTGTCAATAATGGGGTATGAAGCACCCATGGGAATGTTACATAAGAATAAGAAATTGTTTTTAGTATTGAAGTATTGGCCATCGATCACAGGATTTTCATATAGAATTAATTTGTATAGTGAAAAATATTAACGATATATAGTCCCAAAACAATAAAACATTCTAACATAAATAATTAAAATTCTAGAAACATATCAATTCCCTTTGCAATGGTATAACAGGGATAATATGTATGATCAATGTGTTGAGGAACAAAGAAGAACCTATGAAATAAATACAACTAAATAGGATTCATGATAATTATGGTATACGTATCATATACTCTATATTCTATGATGTATTATTGGATTCTAGTTTTTCTTACTCCATTATATTTGGGGCATTTTCTAGGAGCATCAAATATCCACCCCATTGATTTCAAAAAGTATTTTCATATAAAACATCATGTTGTATGATAATTGAATATCGAGATGATGTTTATTGGAATGGGATTCAAGAGAATTTTGTTATTCTGCATCTCTAGTAATTTTGTGTGATATTGTATATATATTATAACACTCTACATATATCCCATGTAAATTTCTAGAATAATAAGTCATATTTTTTATCCTAGCCTAACCTAAGATCAACTATAATTATATTTCTAATTATGAACACTTTATTGATATTATAAATAATATATATGGTTTTAATAGATAATCATAAGATTAGATTAATATCTGTATCCCTGTTTGTGAGGTTTATATTTCATTAGAAATTACATCACGAGTTACAACTATACTAAGAATAACATCATCTATTTTCATTGGTGATAGAAGTTAAAATTTTGAGAACATAAATTTTTAAATAGGGTTTGAATCTGACAACATTATATTTTAGAATACACTTTTTATTAATAAAATATTATGTTTTTATCTTCCACCAAATTCATCACAAAACAAAAAAAACCAATATTCGTTTTGATAAGATAAAATTATAAGTATAAAAATGACAGTTATAATGATACTGTTGAATTATTATCTATAAAAAAGTAAATTCATTAAAAAACTAATTACAAAGGAAAATAGTTTTTTAATACAGTTTCATTGATAATATTCAACTATTAATGCCACATTACTAATAAGAACATTTTATTATTAAAAATGTATTATCCTAAAAATTTTCTTTTAATGTTCTATTTATTTTCATTTTAATGATCTAAATATTTTTTTGGTAAATGATGATACAAATTATATTTTTATTACTAATAATAGACTAAATATAACTTAATTAGTAATTAATAGTATTTTAGAATATGAATAGTTAATATTTAGATTGTCATTTTCCTATCAAAATAAATTTTCATTAAATTTTACATTTTCAGATAAAAATTAAAATCAAATTTTTTTTGTTTTTATAGAAAAAAATGAACTTAATTTTGATATTTACCAATAAATTGTTTTTTAAGGATAATTGTTATTTTAATTTCCATAAAAATATTCATTTGTAATTTATGTACAAGAAAATTATCAATAAATTGACTTTTATGACATTATTTAGATGTAACCATAATTGAAAATAAATTAAATCATTTTTCTTCCCCAAAATTATATTTCATTAGTTAAATTATTTATTTGAAAATATATTTTTGGAATAAAAAATTTTAATTATCCTTTTTCAACCTATGTAATATTTTTCAAGAAAAAAATAAGTTGATGCATTCTATAGTTATAATTATATATTTAACTTTATTAGCTTTAATAATTTCAATATTAACAAAAAATAATATTTTTAATTAAAAAAAATATCTGATAATTTTAATTTTATTAGTAGTATAATTATGTTAGTTATGGTAAACACCAGAGTTAATATGGTTAATGTAAAATAGTTTAAAATTTAAAACTAATGATATAAGGCATAAAAATACAAAACCATTACATCCATACATTTTTGAAGGGTTTACACAACCACCTACTTTATATTATTTATTATTTCTTACCATTTGATCTACTTCCATCAAATATATAACATATTATTGTAAATATGTAACTCCCCTCACTTGTAAGAGCATACATTAACTAACCATCTTATTTTCACAACACAACCTACTTAATACAACTAAAATATACTCAAATCACTCTAAAAAATTCCTATGAAAGTACAATAGTTCTTTGTCTCTGTAATGGACCACTACAAAAAGGTTTAATAAAAGTTGTAAATGAAAAATTCCATCAATTTAGGTAAAAATATCATATCATTTCATTTCATTTCTATTTCATTAAGTCTTCTTTTTCTGGATGAATGTATATTATACCATTCTTAAATTATATCATTGTAATATTTATTAAATTTTTAGATATTTATAATGATGAAATAATGATTATATATATTCCATCTACCTTTATAAAAGAATGGACATTTTATCCACACATATGTACATACTAAAACTACATGAATGATTTTTTTTCCTGCATTTTATGAATAGTAATAGTTGTGGATTTAAAAATTATTTTGAGATTTAAAAATTTGTTAAGGCCTTTAAAATATAAACCATTTTATACAACACTTTAGTTATATGGAATATAAATATGTTTTTTGTATGAATGTGCATATTACCTTCTCTATGAAAAGACATTTTTCTTTTTTTAAAACATCATCATACTCAGATTATTTTAAAAAAGAATTGATCAATGTATATGATTTAAATGAATTATATATAATCAATATGGTTAAAAAAATATTAATTAAAGATTATCATTATTAATTATACATTCATATAAGTAAATTACTTGAAACAAACTCATTGTAGATCTCATTATCTCAATTTTTGATCATAGAGTTCCTTAATTAAACTTATGGAAGAATGTATTATTGAAAGAATGATTTCATTATATTTTTATTCTATTAATGATTACATTTATATCAATTAATGTGGTTGACTATCAGTATTTCAAATCCTAAGAAAAACAATTTGATTTAAAACATATGATAATGATAATATCTTTCAACTAACTCGTGATTGTATAATAAATTATTATAAAAAAGTATATAAGGGGTTATAAATATGTACAATGTTATACGATTATTTATTTAGATAGTCATTTTTGTTATGCAGGATGTTAAATTTGAATTTTTTTGTCTTAAATAAATTATATTAATGGTTTGTATCTCAATATTAATTAATTGATATATGTCTTGTATTATACACATGTATTTCTTTATATAGTTTATATACATTTGAAATGAAATATTTTAACATGATTCTATTTATTCATGGATATCAATGTTATAGTCCACATATTCTCTATCAATTTTTTTTAATTCCGAAATTCAAAATTCTTACAGGTTTCCCTATCTTAGTTTTTATTCACTCAAATACATTTAATATTTTTAATATCGTAATATTTCAAAAGAACTCTGTATTTGATATCATATTAGACAAGAAAAACCGATCATAAATCAACTATGAAATATTTCTATTCAAATATGTTTGTTATATATTAGATATAGATTTGGGGGGTATGAAATCTCGTATCCACATTACAAAATTTATAATATGTGTATACTCAACAAATAAATTATTGATTTGTTATTATGAAATGAGAACTCAATTCACAAAAACATTATTTTATGCTTCAAAAATATGTTTTTGTCAAAAATGGTATATATTTATTATTATGAAAGGCATTATAATTAAAATATTTACATTTTATAATTTTTTTTAATGTAATATCATTTTTTAAATCATCATACCAAAATTATCTTAGGGGTATATATTGGAATTTTTTGATAGTCATGATTTTTCATTGAATACTGAAAATATAAATTTTTGGTACAATGTTTTGTAAAACAATGATTTATATTCCTTAAATCTGAAACTACAATTTGAATTTAATGTTATATTTATTTTATTATTCTTTAATTATATAAAATTTATTTATCTACATTAGAATCAGCATTAAACATGATTTTGGGATATGTTTATTTTTATTCTTGAAACCCCATTTTTCTAAAAAATATTTTTGAAAAATACATTGACATTTTTCAAATGAATATTTTTAGAAAAATAAATTCAATTTTTTCGAACAAAAATTTAAAAATATTATCCTAATAATGTTTTAAATATTTTCAGAAAAATACATACACATTTTTCCTTAATTATTCCTGGAAATGTCTCTAAAAATAGTATTTGGAAAAATATTTCCAGAAATATACATTTAGATTTTTCTAATAATATTTTCCCTTCTATTTTATTAATTTTCATTAAATTTAATTTATAAAAATACATTAAAATTTTAGAAAAGTATATACATAGTTTTATTTTGTTGTGTATTCACAATTTTTTTAAAATATTTGTTCCTTTTAGGAATTGTCATTAAATATAATATATGATTATTAAAAAAAATTAATTTTGTGAAATAGAATTTATTGTTGGATTCAAACCTTCAAATTCAACAAAGTATGACTTTTTGATATTTTAATGAAGAACTATTATTTTTGGGGAATATTCAAAAATATATTTTTTATGAAATATAGTATCCTTGATGATATCAACAAGACATTAATATGACGTGAAAATTTAATAAATTTATAGAAAAAATGAATTACGATAATATACTAAATAGGTGATATTTAAATAATTCAAAACATATTAATTTAGATATATAATTAATATAAATACGAAAATCATTTTTAGTGTGGATGGAGTGCTTTCACGGTACTAGAAAAATAAAATATTGGATCCAAAATATTATAATGGGGAATGGAAAAAGAATTTCTATAAATTTGTTAAATATTATTTATAAATGATTATTTTACTGATATTTTCTAATAGTGTAGATATATAAGAAAAATCTTATTTAAATTCTTTTGCAATGATTTTAAAATGCTAAAAAAATTCAAAAAATGTATTAAATATTTTTTCAATGTAAATATGCGATTAACTATAAATATTTAATCAATATAAAGGTTTATATTAAAAATAATGAAATTTATTATTACGGATATTTATTGTTTTATTTTATAATTGAATAATTATAACAAAAAATTATGAAATACGGATGTAGTGTTTCTTTAAGTAGTAGTTTATTCAAGTAAGTTATTTTAAAAATAAAAAAATAATATTTTTTAGTGACTTAAGGTGTCTCAATTATTTATTAGATAAATATAACATATTATAATTATGTTATCATTTATATTTTATTTACATTTTTGTGGTATTTCTCCATGTCAATTAAGGTGACAGTTCTAAATTTGAACATAATATTATTTTATGTTAAATAATATATTATAAAATTATTAAAAAAATAACATATTTCAAGAGAGAATTTAATATTTTAAATCGTCAAAATTTTTCATTCATTTTAAATTTTTATCCAATTGTATCTTTATATATAAAATTATAACCATTTAATATTGAATGTTCATTACCTTAGTTATGGTCAAAATTTGTTTACTAAGGTGTTAAAACCAATAATTAGTTTAAAAATGATATATAAACCTATATATATTATCATGATGATTATATTAAAAACGTTACCTCCTTATAAATGAATCAATATAATTTTGGTACCATTTTAAATGAGTTAGAAAAAAATTATATTAGATTATTTTAGTTATATCAAATCCTTACATTCATGAAATTTTATAATAAACAGAATTTCACTAATCAATTTAAAATTAATTTAATTCCAATATTTATCCTATTTAATCTGATATGTTTTAAAATATCAACCATGGTGTATTTATTATACACTTATACATTTGTAGAAACTTTTGTTCCCCGAAATTGTAATAAAAAATGATATCACGACAATTGTCAAAAGGGTTAATAGGGTCTAAAACAAACAAATAATGTTAAAAGAATAATAAAAACTTGTCTAAATATTGTATAATGATATTATTTACTCTAATATTATATTTAACATATAATTACCTCAATCAAGATCTATTTTATAATGAATATTGTTTTATATTAATTTATTTCTCTAAATAATTCTATGAATTTCCCACCCCAAACTTATAAAAGGGAACCTCCTCTCTTATTTTCGTCATAGTTAAGAAGACTATTTATTTATACAATACATAAAAAATACCTTCCAAAAAATACCATACCACATTTTTTAGTGATTAGGTTTAGAATAATACCATATTTGGAGTGCTTATTGTGAAAAAAAAACATTATGTAATAGAGATGTATAAATTTAGACATATTTTTTTATTTTATTTCACATTGGCCATTTTAAAAATATTATTAAAACATTATAAAAAAATAAATCTTGTATCTTACCTATAATATAAAATTTTTATGTTAATTGAAAAACCAATATCGTGTTATTATTCAATAAAAAGTTAAATGAAACTACCATTTAGGTGTATAGAGGATTACAACCTTGCGAACTGATGAAATTATTTTTCCATCAACACCTCTTATAGAATTTTGTGATGATTATTTAATGTAAATATATTATACTCATGAAATCATTATAATTATTAAATTTTAATATAAAATATACATTCTAACCTTTTAATCTGTTGAAAAATGACAATATCTCCTTTTCAAACATTTGGATTAAAATTTCTATAAAGCAATGTGATTCATTTGTTATCCGAATAAAATCAATAATATATATAAGAGAGTTTAAGTAAATAATATTTTATTTATGTTATAATAAAAAAATTAAATAAAAACTAATTACCAAATTAAATATTATTCATTAAAAATGAAAATGTTACTCATATGTACGTACGACCATCTATCTCAATGATTGTATCATAGTTAGTTTTTCATAACCCACTATCATGGATGGTTTTAAAATTTTAATATTTTTAACAAAATATATAATTATATCATGATTATTATTCATAATATGATTAGATAATGACTTTTTTGACCATTTTAATAGACCAAAGTGATTCTGGATAAATGTGTCGAATATCATCCAAATGTAAAACATAATGTTAAATGATTGTGTAGTTGAATAAAACTTGGTAATAAATAATATAATGGAAATAAAATTATAAAAATTGTTCATAATAAATTAAATAACCAACATATTTTTATTACTTTGGAATATGAAGAATATGATTTATTAGTCAAACTGATGGTAAGGGATAAAATATTTTAAAATTAATGTTTCATTTTTTAATAATTTAATTTTAATATCATTTTATTCTATATCCATATTCTTGAAATTATTTTATAACATTTATTATACCTAAAAAATAATTGTAAAAGAATTTTTATGTCACCTTTTACAGTATGAAAAGTTTTTTTAAAAAAATGTTACGTTTTTTAAGAATGTTTTAACAAAAAGGAAAAATGAATGTTTTATTTGAACATATAATGTTTTAACTATTTTCCTACAACCATAACTATTATTTTATTGTTGTATTATTTACAATCAATATTTTTTTATCAAATAAAAATCATATTTCTCTTTTTTCTATGTATTTTAGTATAGAAAATGTGTATTTAAAAGGGGTCTATATTTTGATATCCGAAAAGTTTTGAATAAATATTTTTTTTGGGTTATATGATGAAAATATAAAAAATAATAATTTTCTTCTTCTAATATGATATTTAAACATTATAAATGAAGATTGGTTGATATCAATTCATGTTATACATATAGGTTATCTCGATAGAGAATAAATGAATTGGTGACCTTGATATAACTTTTATAAGGGGTGATCCCATTTATGGATCTCTAATTTGTTGGGTAATATTCCTTCTCTTCATAGTTAATAAGGAGGAGATTAACTATTATGGAATTTACTTTGATTTTTACAAGAATCCATTAATTTGTAACATGAGTTTAACATAGATTATGAATATGATTCTCTGTGTTTCCTAAAATGGAATCTATTTTCTTATTATTTGTATCAAAATAATTATTTAAGTAGAATGTATGTATTTTTCAGTAGGATATTATTTATTTCATACTCCCAATTAATAATGTGATAATTGTAAACAATTTATGGGATTTATGTTATCATTAATACTATTTTATTTCTCCATTTTATGTCTTTTACTATGATTTTTTTTATCCAATGTATTAAAATATTTACCATAGGATTCAATTATGTGTAGTAAAAATTAAAAGTCCTGTTGAAAATCATAATTTTGCCTCATTTATAGAAAAAATGTTCTTTTTTGAATGATTTTTATTTTGGAAAAAATGGATACAAATGCAAAAAGTCCAATATGTAGGGTATAGATTTTCTGTGTATGATTTATGACCCAATTCATTAACATGAAACATTAAAAGATCATCAAAATATAATAATGTAAATTATATTCTGAGGATTAAATTTATGGATCAAATAAACTAAACATCATTGTAGTTGGTATCAATCGAAAGGTGAATAAAAATTTGTAAATTAGGATGTTTTAAGGGTTATTTAATAAATCATCTTTTTTTAATTTTTATGGTTGATCATTTGTTAAATGGAATAGACATCCCATTTTTTAGGTTTTATGTGAAGGTCTTTTAAGTTGATTAATTATATTTTTGGAGAAATTATATTGTGGTGAAGAATTTTTAACTATAATTGCATGGATATAAACATTACATAATATTTAGTTTTAATTAAATATTTCATTCTCTTATATTTTAGGATCTTTCAAGGATTATAGATTTAATGAATTTGGTCATAGTTCATTTTTACCATAAAAATATAGTAAAAAGTGGACACATCCAATAAATATCAATTTATCCCACTATTTAAAACTCTTAACACAATGAATGATTTATTTTCATGAAAAAGGATCATAAATTTTACTTTTACCTCTTCCTTTCACTTAATAGTCATTAAATCCAATAAAAATTTTAAAATTAAGGGATTAGTGCAAAGATAATATTAATGGACATAAAAAACAAAATAATTAGTCCATTTAGAGACCTTGATTATAATATCCTAGAGTCGATGATTTATTTATAATATTATCATATGATAAATTGTATTTTGGATCAAATGGATGAATATTTTAGATTCTTGGAAAACTAGATACATACTTGACTCATAGATTATAATTTAAAAAAAATTCAAAAAAAATTATTTTAAAGATAAAAATGATTCCTATATAATATCTTTCTATATCAACTAGATTAAAATTTATATATTCCAAGGGAAGGATAATAATAAGTGTGAGATAAAATTATTTGTGATAGTTAAGTGTAGTAGAATATTTCATGATTAAATATTCATAAATTATATTAAATGTTAAATAACTAAACACACATGTCATTTAAATAATAATACTATCATGATGAGATAAAAAATAATCAATATGGATAGGTAAATAAATTAGCAAACACCTGAATTTATAATAACTTGTATGTCAAGATAAGATATTGTATAATCAATATTGTAATGTAAATAACAGAAAAAAATGTCATTTAATTAATAATTGATAATCAAATACATCAAAATAAAATAGTATAGAGAAAATAAAATGTATGATAATAATAATAAGAAAATTCACATTTATGGATGTTAATAATTATTTTACATAATGAACATAGGATCATGATACCTCTACTATAAAGTCCTTTCAAATGAAATTTTAAAACTAGTGGTAACAAACCCATCTCATCTTATCAAAATGGTTTTTTATAAATTAATATTTCTCTACAGGAACCATCTAATGAATAGAGGGGATTTCTATAATCGTTCCCCACCCATGCAATTATTTCCAAATCAATCCTCATATATTGATTACTCAACATAATTCATGAGAAATGTTTTATATCATCAAATATCCCTATTGAGTATGGAATACAGATTTATAAATATTTTAAATTATTAAAATATAAAATTCATTATAGAAAACCATATGTAAAAATGTATATGGTTTAATAAAAAAATAAACATGATAAATAATATTGATAATTATGGTAAGTTTACTGTCCATAGGAAAGTTACAAATGAAAATAAAGTAAACAAAAAAATGAAACATGGATGTGAATTTCAATAATTTACATGCTAAAAAGGATCACAAACTATCCATTGTATGAATAATTATGATGTTAGTTAAATATATACCCATTCTTGTAAGAATAATGGGTTTTATTCATTGATTAAAACAAATACTATAAAAAGATATTCAAAATCATTCATGGGGAATATTTCTTTTTCAATTTCGAAATCACATTTTCAAACTAAAATATTACAAAAAAAATAAAATATATATTTCATTGAAAATATTATTTGAAAAATATAAAATAAGATCTAAAAAATTATTGTTAATGATAGTTGATTTTTTTTTTAATGTCCTACACATTAAAAAAATATTCCATTCAATATTTTAGTAAAATAAAAAGGGGAATTATTTTTTAAGATGACATAAATATAAATGTTATAAATTTATTAAAAATAAAAAATTGGTAAACATTTCCTTAAAAAATAATTTGTGAAATGGATAAAATCATATGTTGAAAATATTTATAAAAAAGGGTTTCAGTAGAGAACGGATTATTCTCAAAAGAGAGAAATGAAGTTGTATGTTTTAAAAAATATGTTCTAAAACATTTTAAATCCCAAATAGTATAAATTGGTAATATTAATTGAAAACATAATGTATAAATATAGGATAATAAAATTAAATGGTTTTATTAGTAAAATGTTAAATAATTTCATTCAACTAAATTAAAGAATAAACATTCTCCATTTGAATGAGATTGTAAAATAAACCCCAATCGTGATCATAATGTTGATCTATGAATTCATCAATAATTTAATTATGTGTATAAATAATTAATCCATATAAAAATTTAAAAATACAACATAATATAATAAAAATTATTTTTACGTATAACCATTAACTATCAAAGACAACAAAAGAGTTATATAACCAAATTAAATGAAATTGAGTTATAAAATTCTATACAACTCGGTAAAATTTATGTCAAAACCCCAATAGATGAAATATTTAAAATTGAGAGATAAAATACCATTAAAAATTAATAAATCATTATTGGGCCTGTGTACCTTTGGGGCCACCCTAGGCCTTCGGGCTAGGTGATTCTCAAGGCCTTCGAGCCACCGTAAGGCCTTAGGGCCACCCCAATGCCTTCGACCACATGAAATGCAGATTTACCAGCCATACTACAAGGGAAAGGCTTCACATGATTATTCAGGGCAGGCACATCCACTAGAGCAGAGCTAACCGGAATTGGAAGAATGAAGGGGTATGGCTTTGCCATTAGTATCGGGCCTGGGCACCTTTTCATAAGAAAGCTAGCCGACCAGCCCAGTGAAGGTAGAGTGATGATATCATGAAATATGGTGGGGAGGAGCAGTTCCATGTTGTCTTGTCTGGGTGATTCCCTCTAAGACCTACGGGTCATGTAATTTTCTCTAAGACTTCGAGCTTTGTAAGGGTTCCACCTCACCCCTTGAAATGTGGATTATCAGAATAAAAAAAAATTATGGCCTTCGTGCCATTCCGAGTCCGATTATATAACATGTAAAATCATATATATATATATATATATATATATATATATTATATGATAAATTAGGTGGATAACATTACAATATTCCTCAATGATGGGAAATTGAGACGAAGTCCCTTAACTCACACTTCTTTTTGGATGATCATTATTTAACCTCTGAAATATTTGTTTTAAACATGTTATTCAATTATAAATTAATCATATTAATATTTATAATATCATATATGACCTTTTTATAACATCTTATCACCAATTTGATAATAATATTTCATTATTTTCATTGATTCATGTGTTAATTACCCTATATTCACAAGTGTGTTTCTCAATAAAAAAATCTTTTTCTTGTGGATATTATATATTTATATCATCTCTATAATAATAATCATGAAATAATAAACATATAATTATATTAATTATACTTTAATAAACATGAACTATTTTTTTTAATAATGTATTATTTTACATTCTTTGAGATGGTAGGTCGTACGCACACATGAGTAATGTTTCTATTCTATTGAGGATGACTATTGAAATGAGGTATATAATAATTTATATTTCAATAATTATTAAAATAACATATATAATATACAATTTATTTAAATATACATAAATATATATATATATATATATATCCTCCATTTGATTTGGTGATAAAAAGAGAGCCACATCCATTCATTGGGGCGATAGTCTACACGTACACGAATGATTTTATCATTTTTCAACGTAAAAAAAATAAAAAAATGTATTTTATCATTTAAGAATGATAAATATTTCATTGATATCATATTTATTTCATTTATATAACATATATTTATTAACTATATCTGCATTTTATTTAATGTAATTCTTCATTGAAAAATGAATCACCTTGAATCGTGAGGGTGTAGTCTGCCGTACACAATAGGGACATTAACGTGTACCCTAAGGAATTGAATTTTTATGACTGTATAAATTTTATAATTAATCCCGGTGTATAATTATGTTATAATTATATATAAATATATCATTTAAATCCATAAACATACCAAACATGAGTGGTGGTAGTAAAAAATTGAATGGCACCATTTCTCTAGGTGGTAGTCTGACACACAGATGAATGATGATTTCGTAACCCAAATGATGTAATAGTAGATCCATGTAGGTCATTTAATTATCATAAAAAAAATCATTATAGAAAATTTTTGGGGTTTTTGTATCATCATAATTTAATAAGATATGATGTTGGTGGTGGAGTAAATAAGATAAAAATACACCTTCAAAATGATACCACTTCATCGGATAACCACATTAGGTTTGAAGAAAATCCATCTAAGGATTGATTTATTCCCAAAATAAGGCTTCTGGGATGAGGTTATGAAAGTTGGGAAGTGATTTTTGAAGATATTTCCTATTATTGAAATGTTTTAATGTGTCAATAAGATATGAGAGGGGGTTTTCCTTTTTTATGTGAGGTTAGTGGTGTATTTGACCTTTTTGAAAATAAAATAGTGAATCCACAATCATTCACAATCTAAAATTGTACAAAATGAATTGTTATAGATTATTAAACATTATAGGGTCAAAATATGTACTCAAAATATATTAAAAAAAAGTTCCTGGTCATTTTATCCCTTATCCTTTTATTATATGCCTCCCCACCCACTGTAAATCTATTTTTACATTTACCCCCGTAATTATTTCTTTACAATAATTATTTTTCAGTTTAGTCAGAAATTAACATGAACATATTGAAAAATATAAATTTTACTAATTCCAAATATTGAATAAAATTTTCTGATTCATTGAGAGATGTGGAAAATGTTAATTTAAAAGTAATACCTCAGATGTTATGAGAATTATGTTTTTCAAAGAGGAATGTTCAATGGGTTACAATATTTTTAAATAATAATTAAATATAGAAAATATTCCAGTGAAGTTAATTTGAATAATAGATTTATAATTAAATAATTTTTACTTTAAAATTATTTAAAAATATAATTTATCTTAATAAATTATTTTAAAAAATGTTTTTTTAAATTATCATTCAGTATTTTTCACTATTGAACGAAAAATGAAAAATTTCGGAAAAAACCAAAAAATCTCCTTAAGAGTATATCAATATTGTGATTTCAGAAATTATTTTTCTTTTATCAAATAAACTTTATAAATATGTTATAAATTAATTTTAAATTATGTTTTTAATTGGTAAAAAAACTTTTATAAAAATATAGTTTTTTTGAAAACATTTCTTTGTTATTTTAAATGATTATTATTTTAAATAAAATCAATAGGTAAGAAATATTTTCAGAACATAGTAACTATTTTTCATACCTTCTAATTAAATAATAATGACTTTAATATTCCATGTACTATTTTTTGATATTTTATGGATTATTTTCAACTTAAGTCCCTCTGATGGGTAGGTGATTTTGTGGCCCATTGTACCTGAAATAAATATTTGAAACATATTAAATATATTAAATTGCATACCTGCATTGTTTTCCCAAAAAAGTGAAATAAATTTTAAATGGGGCCTATATTAGAAATCTGATGGCACTGTTGAGTTTAGAATTTAGGTTTTACATTAGGATCAACATTACCATTTTCATTGAAAGGAGTTAGTGAAAAAAATCAATACCAGAGTAAAATCAATTAAATAATATTATAATTTGATTATTTTAATTCATTGAAACAATGAATGAAATTTTCATTAAGTATAATATTATTACAAGATTTTAGGGTTTGTATCATAACCATATAGATGTTTGAGAGAGTAATAGAATATATCTCTTAGCAAAAACATCCATTAGATCATGGATCAATGATCAATGTGCTATAGGATCTTGGGATCTCTCAAAGCATAAAAATGTAAATTTTTTTCTTAATCAGTGATCACTAAAAATTTAGGTAGTTTTTTATTTGTATTTATTCATATTTTATGATTCATATCAAAAAAAAATTCATTCATTTAATTAATTGATTTATGGATGTGCATTTTGCATGTATGAGATTGATTCATCTAGAAAATGGGGAATTTCATTGTGATAATCTATTTAACTCTTTGTTCATCATTATAACATAAATGAATTGTGGAAAAAAATAACATTGGAATGGTTTACATGCCTGTGGTTTTGGTTTTTTCCTCTCTTCCCCATTTCTTCTTTCATCACGGGTGATCCTTTGGCTTGTAGTCTCATTAATACCAAATAATAGAACATTGAGAAATAATTTCATTTTGAAACAATTAAATATCATAGATATTGGCTTTTTTATGATATGTAGATGATGCAATAATGTATGATGAATTATTTTTTATGAATTTTTGACCTGATATTTTTTTATCACCATATGATGTTGGGTGACACATGAAGTTGATTTTCGTGAGATTTTGGATGCCAGATTTTTTTGACTATAGACATAATGGTTTATACAAGGAAGATCTCAACCTGTGAACTCGATCAAGGATAAAATAAGAGGTGGTTGTGATATGAATATACATGGATGGAAGAACATATATTTTCAGGAAATCCTAATCAACACAGTCTCTACTATGAAGTTGTATGCCATGTGGGGCACTCATATCAGCAGATAGGGTTTCAAGATGATGTAAAGGATTACATGGTGGGTGACCATTTCATGTAGTGTGTGACACTTATCGGTTGGATTTGAATGTATATTAATGTCCCAAAATTTCTTTGTATATATTTTTTAAAAAATATATGGAATTATTTCAAGGCCAGGCGCTGAGATAGTATGCGATTTCAAATCCCGTTGTACCCAGAATGATCTGTCAAAAAATATTAATCTTTAAATAGCAAGATTGAGAATTTTTCCTAAAAAAGTTGAATAACTCATAAATTTAGGCCCATATAATAAATTTTAGGGAACTGTTTCATTCAGGATGGCATGTTTACCCTAGGAGAAACTTAAACATAGTTGGCGGAGGCCTCTATGAGAAAATCCAAAAATGGTATAACCATTGAAAAATAATTAAAAACAATTATTTTATTTTTCAAATTATTATAACTCACAAATGGTGACTCATATTAAAAGTATGACACCACCGCTGAACTCGTGAGGGTATGATTAAATTATGTGGATCCTAATATTTGATGGCACATGAAAAAAATGGATCTTAGTTTTTGGCCATAAATAAAGTAATTAAGTAACAATTATTTTGTTGTAAAATTCTTATAACTCTTAAACGTTAACTCGGATTGAAAATCCAAGAGTACCATTGAGCTATTTGGGGTGTTTTCCTCTATAGGGATCCAAACCTCCATCGGTTCTTGTCCTGGGTAAAATATATATTTTTAGGCTTCTTTAAGTTCTGTTTTTCAATCATGCAAATGGGTTTTTCTATATTTTGAACTGGTTCTCAAATTTAAAATTAGAGGGAACTACAAAACTCATAACACTAGGAGTTTCTTAAGGGAAACTTATGTTCAACCAGCAACGGTCAAATAGAATAGTTGATTTTTCTAACCCTTTAATGAAAATAATAAAATAAAATTTCTATTGTTATTTAATATTTCAATATGTCGAGAGGTGACTCTATGCTGCAGTGATATGCTTTAATGAAGGAATTTAAATGGTTTACCTAATCTAGGCCATTAATGAGAGTCATTAATGATGCAACATCATAGCATAATTGAAATATTTGACAAGTTTCTTTTATTAATAATATAATCTTTTGGAGAGTAGGGGAGGAATATCTTGTAAATCTCTAATGATCTTCTTGAGAGTTTACCTCTCCAACGAAAAATAATGAACAATGTAATAGAATTCGGAGGATCAGATCTGGAGGTTGTCAAACATCATCGAAGGCCAACAGTCGTAGCTCGACAACCGCTCGAATCACATCCTTCATCATTAGCAGATCCAATGAATCCATATAGGGGATCTAATTTCTCAAGGTTTTTAATGATTCCTTTTATCTTTTTCCTGAAAAATACAATGAACATGGATCAACAGACTAACGGGATGATCCACGACATATTCGTTCCTACTATAGGTCATTGTGGGGTCTTGAATTGGGGGTTTTTTTAATCAATATGATAATTTTTATCATAACCAGGATTAAATGCCAATACGGAGGGCACAAGCCAATCCGAACAAGTCCATAACCCTCCACTAATTTTTTATTTTGAGTGTTCTTTATTTGTGACTGAGCAACATTGAAGCAAGGATTTTCCATTGTCTTTATAGGGAATAAGTTGAACTGAGAATCCCATAGGTGATGATGGGACAAAAAAATTTACCAATAGAGGATCTCTGCTGGCCAGTGGAAGGTGCCGCCGGTGTGGAACTACCAGATTGGCAGTGCCAACGGCCAATGGCGGTCCCATGCCGTCCACATAGAATATGCAGTACCCTTAGGTTCCACTGAAGAAAGAGGTGGCATTCTATCACTAACCACATTGAAGAGGAGCAGCCGGCTCGGGATACTTGGTGGATGTGTGAAACGATTGGCTCATTCTGGTCATTACGGGGTGACAGGGTGATGCCCGCTAGCACTTCCAGCTAGATGAACTGAATGCCCTGTGTCTAGTCTAGCACAACTAGCGCACACCACATGGTCTGGTCTCTTCAAGTGGGTCGCACCCCACCATGTGGGTCCGGCCGCATTCGGGCTGGAATCGCCAGCCAGGATGGACCCCGCTAGTAGGCTTGGACCCGCACCAGCAGGTCCAGAACTATGCTTGATGGGATAGACCCTCCACCAGGCCAGACCAGGGGACCCTATAGGCCAATTTGAAATGACCCTTACTGGACCAATTCCGGACCCTCCGGATAGGTTGTGTCGGTTCGACTTGTTCAGACCGGACCTGACCAGTCATGTTTCCCTAAAACAGTTATAAATCATAGAAAAAGTGTCTGAATGATGTGTATTATATGGTGTGAGAACCATTTAAATGAGTATGTACTTTTTATATACGTCACTTTATTTTTGGAATAATTTGGAGTACAAATGGGTTGGTTCAGACTCCAATTCAATCATGTCCTATTTACCTGTGCCTATATCTTACAGACCAGGGGTCCGATTGATGCTCCATCTATCACATTGTAACCCTTACAAGAAGACATATTTTGGGGTTACATCTTTATGGGACCTTGTGGCTCTATATACACAACTGGTATCTTGAGGATCAGACCCTTTGGAAATGAAGCCTACTAAGTGAGGCAATCTAGTGGCAGACAATGATGTGATAAACAGATGGATATCCTTTGTGGGTCAGCACTTAGAGATCCATTGTGTTTCCACACATAGTAATTTTCTATGAGTCAACTCATTGAAATATTCTATGGGTTGACACCAAGATATCATCGGTAGGTCATCACCTAGTGATCCACTGTGGGTCAGCACATAGCGATCTTTCACATGTTAGCACTAAGGGATCCTATGTGGGTCAGCACCTAGAGATCCTATGTGGGTCACAACCTAGAGATACTTTTGGGTTTTTCACCTAGAGACCATGTGTCTTCCAGCTAAAAAATCCTCTTGATAGAATAATATGATCTAGCTTTATGACTAATCATCTTTATTCTTGTTCTTCATGATTTATACTTGGTGTGAGCTATATCTTTTACTTTGGACTATGTGGTAGTGTACTTGATTGGTGGTTTTACCTGTGTGGTATTTTTCAAATTGTATTTTTACTTTGTGGATTACTAGGTGACCTTTAGGGGCCTCAGGGTCCCTACTGAGTATTTTTATACTCATCCTTTCATGGGGTTCGACTGTATGGGTTGATTCCAGTGCTTATGATTTATGTTTCGATGGAGACTTTGGTGGAAGAGGACAGAGAGGGGTTGGGGGATGAGACCAAAGGATGATACGATAGTAGAAATTGTGGGTTAGGACAAGGAGGGACCTAGTAGGACTCGGTTTATAAGAAATTTTACTTCATCTTCTATTAGCTTTACTACGCTCACAATCAGGTGTGGTGTTCTGCATATGGCCATCAGATATTCCTATCATAGTTTACTATTTTTTGTTCCTTGTTTGGTTTGTATTCTAGACCACTTACTTTCACTTTTACTTTCACTCAGCCTTATTTTATTGGTATACATCCTTTCCACTTTCTGTGTGTTGGGTTTTCGTTGGATGTTTCGGTATACAGGTTTAGAGGAAATGACTTTCCATATTGTTATATGCATTTCTGGAGCTAGTCGCCACCCCCTATTCTATTGAAGGTAGACATGGGGTAGCCACCACACATGACCGAGGGGAAGGATTGTGACAAAGTGGTATCAAAGGAATATTGGTTCCCCCACAAGAAATAAGAGTCTATATTTTGAATGGGGAAATAGGGTTATGTGTCTTCATTTTGGAGTTAAGTCCAGGGAGTCCAGTGTTGGTGAGGTGGTTGACATATCCATACAGCAGGACCCATAAATCATTTTTACAACTCAGTACATGAAAACACTAGTTGCATGTGTTTTGAATTTCATATTCTATTGATCTCTTTTAAGTCATCTCACCTGGTATATCCTTTTGATTGTGGTTAATCTTGATTCTCATTCAAGATGCCTCCATGAAAATAGCCATCCTAGATTCCAGTGCATGACCATGAGTATTTTACAAAGAGTGATGATGCTTCAGTACATGGATTTTTGTCTGATATGGTACCTTCAGGTGGTGTCCTAGCAAAACCATTGCTAGTTTGTTAGTAGTTACTATCAGTGATACCTATATAGGAGACATGTTCGCTCACTACCTTACATGAGTTTTAGTGATAGATATCCCTCAGTTTATTAGGTGTTCCCCACTCACAAGTGGCTAATTGCTATATTTATGTGGTGACCAAGTATCTAACTAACCATGAAAACATTATATCATGGGTGTGTGTTCCCATGAGCTTCTAAAAATTTTGCAGGATGATATGTCTATAGCTCAGAAATTTTCGAGGCATAACGACCATTCCATGTACTTGATGAATTTGGTACAACTAGTGCTTCATGGCTCAGAACAATGAGTGGGATATGTTTTGGGAAATATGAACCATAATTATTTTTATATACTTTCTTACATATGTTATAGTGCTATAGAGAACCTTTGTGGTTGAAAATACTTAGGCTGTGCAAATACAACTAGTGAATATCAGTATTGGGAAAGAAGGAAACCTACATCAGTCGCAGAGACTTGGATGTGTAAAAATTTTTGGGAAGAGGATGTGATAGGGATAGATGAATATCCGTGTTAGAAAATGTTGAAAATGAGCTAGGAGAGCTGTAGGAGGTGGAATACATTTCGAACTGGTGTAAGAACCACCCCAATTTGGTCCACACTACGCTCATGGTTTTGGAGGATAGGGGGAGGGAGTAGCTGCATACGGTCAAGGAGTACGACCTAAGGGATCCATGAAGGATTTGAGGTGTGTTATGTGACTAAAAATAGCTTCCATATTAACAGTCATAGGTACAAATCATTCCTTCATGTCAACTTTTTTTTCAAGTCATACAGTTTCCTATTAAACCATTTACTTGATCCATATGTCTTGGCATACCTATGGGATGAGACTCCATAATCACACTTATGTCGGCAGTGTGATCTGACCCTTAAGGAAATTGTTTCAGTTGGAACCTCTTGATGGAACCGTCGAGGCCTTATCACGTTACTCTGTGTATGGATTGACCATCCAAAGTTCATGTTTATATTAATTCTTTTAGACAAAATCATGTGGTATATCAGTAGCATTAGAATGGGGTTTTCCTTGGTTGGAGAAAGAAGAAAAACATGATACCCAGGTTAAATTCATTAATAGGAGCGTATATCCATTTACTATTGATTCATCCATCCTTAACCTTATGGAATAAGTTGTTTTGAGTGTCAGGTCCCAAAAGTAGTGTAAGAGTGCATAAAAAACCTTCCAAAAGATGATTCTAGGATTACCTCCCTGCATGGGGAGGAAATTCTGTATTATTCGACATCCCATGATGGAACCGATATCATCATCATAATATCAGAGTGATTTCATATATTTGTTCATGTATGAAGCATAAGTTGAGGAATTATAGAAGAAGGGCTTATTAAGACCCAGTGTTCGAGAATACGTGGGGATCACAGTCAAATTAACCAACTGGTCATGGAGAATGAGTAGCCACTACAAAGTGTCGATGGGCGCATTAATCAGTTAAAGATATAGCCTTTCACTTGGATAGAAAGGTGGCCATAAGATTTTCATTAAATGAGATAGTGACGATGGTTGGAGTACCTTCGAGACTATAACTTTGAGATGATCTATACTCCTAGTAATGGGGATCTGGTGGCACACGTGCTCAGTAGGAGGTCTGATTTACATCTGCTAAGTGAGGCGAAGGAGCAACTAGCCTCGATGTTGATATCCTTTGTGGATGATGATGGAACATCATTACACTATTATATTACTGTCACTCCCCCAGTACATCAATGGATTATGGATGATCAACGTGTGTATGTTGACTGTGAATCCCGATGTGCTTAGATATCCATAGGACAATATCATGATGTATTTTTTGTAGGTGCGGAGCATTTCCTCTTTTTCAACAAACGCACCGTGGTACAAACGACATTACGAGAGGACGTGCTAATAAAATTCCAAACAAACCCTTTAGTGGTACATCCTACTGTTTTGAAGTTGTAACCGGACCTATGAAGTCAGTACTGGTTTCCAGGGGTGGTTAATGAGGTGGGGGAGTTCATTTCCCAATGCCTCGATTGTTCGCAAGTGAGTGATGAGCATCATGTTCCATCACACATGGGCATAGAATTTTACCCCCATAGAGATGGTCCAATTTAGAAGACAATATCGACCATGGAGGCAATGCATCATTCTTGTGTCTTGGATTTTGGTCACAGTTGGAAGGACCACTTACCACTGGAGGAGTTTGCGTATATAAATAACAATCACTCCACAGTTGGTATAGAACCTTTTGAGGCCTCGTACGGGTGGCCATGAAGATCACCTCTATAGTATAAAAACCTAGGAGAGTCAGTACTAATGGGTCCAGAGTTGGTACGGGCTACCACTGAGATGGTACAGATCATCCAGAAGTTGATAAGGACTTCACAGAGAAGAAATAATTCTTATGCCGATACGACACTAAGACCCTTAATGTTCGATTAGGGAGACCATGTCTTCTTTTGGGTATCACCCCTATGGGGATTGTGGATATTTGGACTAAACGACAAGTTATCTATGAGGTTTATCATACACTTTCAGTTTCTCAATGGAGTTGGCGAGGTGGAGTACTGCAGAGCTCTCTACGCACAGATGTAGTGGGTGCATGATGTTTTTCAAATTTCATAGCTAAGGAGGTATGTGAATGTTCCTCACACATCATCGACTGGGGAGAGATGTACATTGATGATGGGGTGACTTTTTCATAGGTCATGGGGGAGAGAGAGAATCGACTGGAGCTGGTCCTTTGTGGATGAACGATTTCTCTAGTGCACATTCGATGGAAACATGGGAATCTCTTTGAGAGAACATGGGAGCAGGAGGCTTAGATTCATGATCAGTACCACCACTTGTTTGATTAGCCTTTGTTTTTGATTATGAGTACATAATGTCCTAATGTGGAGAAATTTTAATTTCCTACAATTTCCTTGTAATTTTTTTTAATTATATACAATATTTCAAGACCTGGTGCTAGGAAGGCACGCGATTCTGACACCTGGAGTGACCGGAATTATCAATCGAAAAATATTAATCCTTATATAGATTTTGTGAGTGGTTATGAAAAATAATTGCAATCACTTCTATACAAGTACCCAGATATGAAATCGGTGGACACCATTGTGTACAATATGGTAGGTTTTCCTAGGTGTGACTTATGTTTAATCGGTGTAGGCCTCCAGTGAAGAAAATGGAAAAAACCAAAATAAAATAATAAATTAATACTATATTATTTATCAAATGCATATAACTGAAGAATGATGATTGATATAATAAATAAGATACCACCACTAAACTCTTGATGGTATACTTTCTTTAGGTGTATCATAACATTCACTGTCACTGTTCGACAATGTAAGTGAGTTTTTGGCTCTAAATAAAATAATTAAGTAACATTTATTTTATTGTCATATCCATAAACTACTAAACGGTAACTCAGATTAAAAATCCGAGAGTATCGTTGAGCTCGTAGGGTGTGTTTTCATCTTAGGTGAAGCCTATCCCCGACTGACATGGGTCAAGGGTGAAAATTAATTTTTCGAACTTTATTAAGATACGTTCATTGAACATGTGAGCGGGTTTTTTTATCTTTTGACCAATTATCAAATCTGAAATTTCAGGGTACCGTTCAAATCACAGCACTGAGAGTCTCTAAGGATGACCATATGTTCAAAAAAAAATCGGACAAAATAGTAATTTTTTTTAACTCTTCAAAAAACAATAACTTTTCCAACATTATTTTATTTTTCAATCTATTGAGCGGCGACACTGAGGTGAAATGAGAATCTTTAATGAAGAGATTTAAATGGTTCTCATAATGAGATAAATTAATGATAATAATTAAGGACAAATCATCATTGTGTAATTAAAATGATGAGCCATGTTTCTTTTATTAATAATCTATTCCATTGGAGAGTATAGGAGGAGTCGTTGGGAACTCTCTAACAAACCGCCGGAGGTTTCCCTCTCTAATGAAGAACAATGAATGATGAAATGAACTAAGGTGGAATAGATCCATATGTTGAAAAACAGAATTGAACTCCAATGATCATGGCTCAACGGTGACATGAATTGCATATTTCATCATCAACAAATCCCACAAATCCATGTAGGGGATTTAATTGCATTATGGGTTTAATGTTTCCTCTTATCTCATTCATGAAAAATAAAATGAATTTAGATCAACATACTAACAGTTTTATTTGTGACTCATTCTTTCTTTCGAGAGGTTTTTTAGAGGTCTTTATTTGGGGTTTTCCTTAATATATTTGAATATTTTTATCAACCCCATGATTAAACGCTAACGCTGAGGGTGCAGGCCGATTCAAACGGAGCCCAGACCCCCAAATGGTATTTGATTTTTATCATTCTTTGTGGGAAATCTAGAAACATGGTAGAAAGGTGTTTCTGTGGGAATTGATATGAATTTGGTGACTTGGGAGGCCCGTAGGAATATATAGGACAAAAAACGGAGCACTGGAGCATCTCTGGTGGCCCATGGAACGTGTTCGGTGGCCAACCCATACTATCTTCATAGAGGAGACGGTGCCATGATGTCATGAGGTGGATGTCTCTCGCTGGCCAAGTGGAAGAGGAGTGGCCCGCCCTAGCCACTCAACGGACATGAAAAAAGGCCAGCTCATTCCAGCCATTACGGGGAGACAGGGTGGTTCCCGGTTGCACTACCAGATGGAGGAATCAGAGACCTTGCGTCCAGTCTAGTGTAATGAGTCTGCATTTCATGGGTAGTGTTCATTAGGTGGGATGCACCCCACTAGGCAGGTTAGGCCGACTATGGGATGGACTCGCAAACCAGGCTCAACCCCACCAGCTGGGCCGGACCCGCACTAGCTGGGTCGGACCTACTCCAAACCCTTCATCAAGGTTGGGTTTGTCTGATTGAGTCGGATCAGACCTGATCCTAACTAGACTTATTTCACTAAAAGATCTATTACTCGTAGTCCGGGTATCCGAGTGACACACTCTATGTGGTGTGAGTGACCTTGTGATGAGTCAATTGTTTTGAGATACTCCACTTCAGATTTTTCATAATTTAGAGTATGGCTGGGTTGGATCGGACTCGAATCCAACCTAGCCCTTTTTACCTTTTGCATATATCTTATAGACTGTGCGTGTGATTGACGCACCGTCTGTCATGTTAGAATCCTGACAACAAGAAGGTTCTTGTTGTTACTTCTTAGTGTGTCCTCATGGTGGTTGAGATATGAAATGTAGTTTGAGGAGTGGACCATCCATAAATCAAGTTTGCAATGTGACGGAATTCAGTGGATGGTTTTGACGTGATAAAAGAATAGTGATACTCTCTAGGTCAGAATATAGTGATCCTATATGGATCAGCACATAGAGATCATTTTTTGGTCAGTATTTAGGGATCATCTATGGGTCAGAACCTAGCAATCTGCTCTGGGTCCACAACTTGAAATCCTTCATGGGTATGCACTCAGTGATCCTCCAAGGGTCAACACTGAGCTATCCTCTATGAGCAACATGTAGCGATCCTCTGTGGTTATGCACCTGGAAATCATCTATGGGTCAGCACCTAGAGACCATGTGTAGCCAAGAAACAAATTCTTCTTGAACAAATGAGATGATCTTTATTTATGAATAATTATCTTTATTCCCATTCTTTTGGTTGTATACCGGGTGATAGTTGTGTATTTTACTTTGAGATATGTGGTAAAGATCTTCCTTCATGGTTTTACCTCGAGGTTATTTTTCATTGTGGTGATTTCCATCGTGGATTATCAAGAGACCTTCACGGGTCTCGGTGTCCCTACTGAGTATAGTTATACTCACCCTTTCACTAGCTTCACCCGCACATGTTGTATCTGGTGTTGGTGATCGACTTTTTGACAAAGACTTTAGTGGACCAGTATCTAGAGGTGCTCAGGGGGACAAGATCGAAAGACTCTATAATAGTGGACCTGGTAGACTATGAAAAGGCATGACCTAGTTGGACTGGGTGTAATGGACTTTCTACTTCAGCTTCTAGTAGCTGCAATACTCTCTTGAACAGGTGGGGTTTTCTGTGGATTTCCATAATAATTTCGTCTTGTAGATTATTGTTTTCTACTCCTTTGGGGTTTTTATTCTAGCCCACATACATTCACTTGTACTTTCACTCAGCCTTGTTTTAGTGGTATAATTGTTTCCCCCATTCAGTGTTTTGGGATGTGGTTGGATGTGTCTGTCTACAGGTTTTAAGGCAATGTCTTCTCTTTTTGGTATATACATGTCTGGTGCTAGTCACCAGCCCCAAGCCTCGGGAAGGCAGGCTTGGAGTAGTCACTACATGGGCCCCGAGGGATTTGTCGTGACATGTACCTTTGAGGGTACATGGGAAAAATCATGACTAAAAGGGCTTGGACATGCTGTGTACTCCAATAAGGTCATGGAATGCCTAGGAGTACACCACCAGGACCATGTACATGGACATGAACAGAAATTAACTTGCATCAGTATACTGTGTACTTTTACATGGACTTTGTCACAATATATTTATATGGGTAGAACCTGATACTTATGGGACATACCATGTACTCCTAGTTCTCTCCATGTTCTCCAATAATATTTTCTTGGATCCCTTATTCTTTTCATATTGCACAAGTCTTGTTAGGGTGTGTTCCCTATATATATTCCATAAACATGAGTATCATATCACATACAACACATATTATAGTGATCCAATTAGTATGAAATATTTAATATAGTATATTTTTTCATTCTATGAGTCCAAAAGATAAATCATATATCATCTTTATACCCATGGTTGAGCTCTTAGTATCATCATGATCAACACTACACATGATATGATCCTCTAATTAGTACGTTATTTTATATTATGTTTCTGTTATACTCAATTTCATTTTGATTTATCACCATATATATCATATATCTCTATACTTCTAGCATATACTTCATATGGTGAGACATGATGAGTATGAGTTATCAGATAGACACTATCAATGTTACCTGACTCATGGAGTGTGTTCTCTCAAATATGTGCTATGTGGATTCTTCAAGTAGAGATCCAACACTAGAATTTTTTTGTGACTGTACCTTGAGACTATTTGTGTTTTTTGTTTATATCTAGACATTCTTGTTAAATGTGATGATGATTTATTACCTAAAGGATCTAACTATTTTTTTCATTATATTCTTTGTGTTTTTTGGGTAACCTAGTGGATATTGTTATACTAACCCCGCTAGGGATTTTCTTACTCGTGTTGTGTCTAGTGTATATGATTTACCATTTTATATATTCCTAGAGGGAATAAGGCCATATAATTATTAGTTATCTAGATAGACAGATTTTTGTTCTAGTGACTATCTTGAATGATTTCACAATATTTACTTGAAGGATGGACTTTTTTTCATACTTGATATGGTAGGATTTATTTGACATATATACTTTCCATTATATTTTTTCGTACTATAGTGTGGAGAATGTATTTATTCCTTCATGTTTTGATTTAGTTTTTTACAATTCTATGTTGGGTGGTTGGGGAGATGTGTGTGTGTCCATGTACATTAGGCTATGGTCACCCATGTTAGTGATATTCATACTCAATTAGTGCCACCAACAATTTCATATTTGATGTAGGCTTGGGTAGTCCTATTATGTCCCCCATTGGGACATTTCAAGTCAGAGTGGTATCAGAGAATTTAGTTACACCTTATGACTTGATTCAATGGTGTTGGTTTTTGAAAAAATTATAAGTGTTTTGAGTTCAACTTATAGTCCCTTGACTCCATTGTTATTGTAGAGGAAGATGTATCCATGCATCAAGACTCAAATCACATTCATTTTGACTTAATACAATAGAACTTTGGTTTTAGAGAAAACAATTTTACAGGAATCATATTAGAGTGGTTAGTGGTTTCTATGTCTTTCTTGAGTCATCTCTCCAAATATAATCATTCCTCATGGTGCATATTATTTATTTCAGGATTCCTCCACAATGTAAGCCATCTAGGATTTATCATCATGTTCATTAGTTTGATCCCATTTCTAATGATGCATCAATATAGGGTCCAATTCAACAAGTTTTACCTCATGGTGGTGCACGAGCTACACCACAAATTGTAGAGAAATATATAGTGCCCACAGTACCAGTGTATGAGGTGCATAGGATGATTTTTTTTCATGAGTTTTAGTGACATCAACTACTCCTGATTCGATCTGAGCTCAACACCAAGGTAGTTGAGGATTGGCAGGAGAAGGTTGTGTGAGTTTTTTGTCTGGTCCGGACACTAGTATATCAGATTATGGTACTAGCATAGAGCCTTCTTCATGGCTTGGCAGAATGATTGTTGGGGTTAGTGAACCAGCCTTACAATGATGAGAATCATGCTTGGATATAGTTTGAGTGAAAATTTTCAAATATGTTCTATCCATATATAATGTGGGATGTCCACATCTTGCAGCTTCTATGGTTTCAAAATGGAAACTTGATATTATATTAGTATTTATCTAATTTCACCAACCACTATAGGTCCAATATGGATATTGTTCATGAACAGTTATTATTGAAATTTACCTTCATGAAATGACTTCATGGTTATATATAATACAATTTTATTCATATATTTATTCTTATTTTTGTTAGGGTGATAGACTGATCATTGGTGGTTGAGAGTTTCCTAGATGAGTAGATGCACATAGCCATTGCTGACAGTGGGAATACAGAAGTAGAAACTTCTATAGCAGGGAGGTGATGTCATTCTCAAGTACCTTTATGTGAAAAATGTTTCAGAAGAAATTAGTAGGATATAGGTTATGGGGTTTTTTACACAATGTATGGGTATATCCATCCCATGGATAGGTGGTTCTACTCATGTCATGGTCTTGTAAATCATGCTCTAGATTTCTGAAACACTCGTATAGCTGACCGGGTGACCAGGGATAGTCAACTGAGGCAGAGGTGGTGGAAGGAGAATATTGATCCACATCGGGTTAGACATTGTAGATAATCTTGGTGAGTTTCAATATGTGGTTAACTAAATTATCCATTTCCATTACCACCACTAGCTGGTCCATGACAGGCTCAATGTGAGGGAGGACATGGGTGAGGGTAGCTACTTGCGGTAGATGAATGTAACCCAGAGGCTCTCATAATGATACAAGGCATAATAGGTTAATTTTCATCCTTATTTTTTTAATTATAGAAATAGTTTCTAATAATTACATAATTTCCACATATCTTATTCAAAACATACAGATTCTGGTTGATCCCTTATCCCGACCTTGGTTCTTAGTGAATTCTACCCAGACATGACTCAATGATCACAAACTTGTATGAATAGTGAGTCCTGACTCTTGTAGGTGAGATCACCTGTTGGAATATCATTATTGAATTTGTGAGGCCTAATGACTTTGTCTTATGTATGGATTGAATATCTAAATTTTATGCCTAGAGTTAATGTTTCGACCGATGGATGTGGTTTGTTCACAGTGGTGGGACTAAGACTTCATTTCTTGTGAAATGGAAACACATGTAGTGCATGATAGACTCATGCATAGGGGGGGTGTCTGATTATTAATTTTTTGGGTAGAATGACCCTAGATTCAGTGAATTTATTGCATTTTCAATTTCTTGTTGTGGTGGAAGAGTATGATTACTTATTTCTTATAGATGTTCCTAGACTACCTCCCCACCAAGAGATAGTATTCTGTGTTGATCTACACCTCGGGACGACACTGATATCTACATTAACATATTGGATGGCTCCAATAGAGGTTTATGGTATAAGGATGAATTTGGGGGACTTCTAGAGGATGGTCTGGGTTAGACCCAATGTTTCACCCTTGGAAGACCCAGTTGTTTTATGCAAGAAGTCATAAGGGATCTTGAGACTACTTTTGGTCTACTGATGCTTGATCCAGGAGACTGTGAAGAATATGTATCCACTATAGAGGATCTATGACCTGAATGATCTATTTAGCGGCCCAAGATGGATCCCAAAGGTTAAACTATGGTCATGATATCATAAATTGTGAATATGGAATGAGGTTATACCGAAGGTGTCATATATATGTCTCTACGGAGACAATGAGTACATGGTGATGCCCTTTAGTGTGATGAACACGCCAACAGTATTTATGGTACTCATGGACTAGGTCTTTTATACGTTCTTATCTTATTTTTTTGTAGTCTTCATCCATGATATGCTAGTGTACAAAACGCCTAATGTGGGGCAAGTAAGACACTTGATGATGGTTCTATACATACACCGAGAGCACCGACTTTATGGGATTCTCAAAGAGCCAATTCTAGATTATTGAGGTCCACTATCTATGTCATTTTATCTCAGCAGATGGTATTATGGTGGATCTGGTAATGGTTGAGGTAGTGTTATCCTGGGATCCATTCAAGGGTGATATAGAGTTGTGGATATATCCTAGGTTGATAGGATATTACTTGAAATTTATACATGATTTACCTAAGATATCGACTCCCCAGATAGCATTGACATGAAAGGGGACACTTTCTATATTGAGTGAGAGGTGCGAGATGGATTAATAAGAGTTGAGTCATAGTTTTATGAGTTCTCCCATCATATGATTACTAGGGGAGGGTGTCAAGTTGATAGTGTTTTGTGATTCATTAGGAACTCGGATAAGATTTATTTCTGCTGTACCGGTATGTTGTGATTTCCAATGTCAAATGTTTGTTGATTCCACATGAGAAGGATAACATGACCCAAAATATTTATTTAGAAGTGTTAGTATTCTTACTAAAGATGTCGTGACACTACGTAATGGATGACTAGTTTATCAGGTATTCTACTCAGATGAGTGTCGAGTATATCTTATCTGACAATAATCTTAACATGATTTAGAGGTAATGGCTATAGTTACTCTAGGATTGTGACATTAAGATTGTATATAATATTGGGAAAGAAAACATAATTTAAAATGATCTCAGTAGAAGATCTTCTTCCCATTTTTAGAATTAGGCTCCAGAGTAGATGGACACATTGCTTTTATCTTTTGTGGATTGAGATAGAGTATCCTACTACTAGTCAAAGGTTGCAACCCTACCCATGTAATAGTGAGACTGGAAGATACATTTTGGGAATGATAACTATGGGACCCTACGTACATAGATATACACTAGACGTGCTTGAGATGAATTTTCTAAAGGTATAGATTTTTTGATCATTTGGTAGTACATCTAGGTATATAAAACTTACACTATGAACATTGAAATTAGTTTTGGTGTCTAGGGATTAAGAATGGAGTTTTAGAGTGTTTCTCTTGATGCCTTGTTTGTTAGAAAGTAAAGTATGAGCACCAATTTTCTAAGGGTTGAAATCAACCCCTTGAGGAGTCGAAGTGGAAGTGGGTGGAATATGCATTGACATTGGGATAATGTTACCTTGTACTTACAAGGCACATGATTCCATCTAGATGATCATAGACTGACTCTCCAATTCGGCCCACTTCCTACCTATCCAATGGTAGAGTTTTGTAGAGAGAGTAGGATACCCCTCTATGCAGAATATAGTCTGGATTCATGGAAATCCCCCAATGGTAATTTTAAACCATGTTTTTGGCTACACATCTCAAAAATAGAAGGGAAGTTGGCCTTTGGGAGTCAATAGTGTTTAACCAAAACTTTTAACCCCCAGAATGATGGAAAGATTTATAAGACCATTCATGTTTTTTAGGACATGATGCACACTTACATTTAGAATCTAGAAATAGTTTAGAGGATCATATACCATTGGTTGATTTTGTGTACAATAATAGCTATGAAGAATATTTAGATCTTTATAAAGAAGATTGTGATTTTATAGGTCTATCATAAATCGTATGTTTACCAATGATAGAAGAATATAGATTTTTTGGAGGGAGAACATGATTTCATACCAGTTTCACCTCGATATGGATTATAGAGATTTAACTAGGGGGGTTATATACCTCTGAGATTAATTGGACCTTTTTAGATACTATTTCATGTTTGTGTGGTTTGATACCACCTAAGTTTACCACCATAGTTAGACTAGGTATAAGAAATATTTTTGTATATCCACTATTTTGAATTTTTAGTATGTTAAGCCACATTGAGTGGGGAATCTAGTAACTCAGATTTTCCATGTATTATTTTTTGTAATTTTCTAAATTATTTTCCTAACCTTGTGCTATGATAATATATGATTCTAAAACATAGTTTGCCCAAAATTAATGACTGAATTATACTAAATGTTTTAAATAGAATGAAATTTCAACTTTATTAAAAACTGGAATCACATCTAGATGGGGGCTCTGATCATAAATATAAGGGAACTTTTGATTTTAGATTAAGGGTTATTCTGTATTCATGAAATAACCTTTTTTGATGTAGTTCATTTGTGAAACAATTATCACTGGCATAAAACTAATAGTATAATTAAGCAAATTATTTTATTTTATGTAATGTTTGTAGATAGTAGCATTGTATTTAAGTATACTAATCTTCTTAAACTTCATATTTAGTTACATAACCTTAGAGAAATAAAATAGAGCATTGTAATATCCCTCTCAGATAAACACCTGCTAGATTGTGGATCAACACTCGATGTACAATGGGATTTATGTATCATTACCATGACAATGAATTTTATTGTTATTTGTCTGTGAGCGAACCAAATTAAGGAAATTAATTTGTTAATTTTTATATCTTCCCATTTTATGTGTCCAATTATGAACAATAATCAATCCAATAAATATTTTTTTCTCAGATCGCCCGTATTGCATGTACCTCAAAGATTCATCCGTGAATTGGGAATTACAGTGTGACTATCTTTTTAACTCTTTTTTGTTATTATAATTGAAATGAATAGGGTCCAATAAGAATATTGGTTCTTCTTTGTCTCTCATGGGTGTGTTATGTGCCTCTCCTCCAAATTTCTTCATTCATGGTGAGTTATCCTTTGGCGCACAATTTGATGAACGATAGGGAATTGAATATGGAACACTCATTTCTTGGAAAATTGATTTCATATTGTAGATTTGGGATCTGTATGACACAATGATCAATCAACAACAAATTACATTTTGGATCATATGGTTTTGGTTACCTGATTTTGTATAATTTGGAATATTATAGTGGGAGATGCTTGCCTATGATTTACAAAAAAATTTGGTTGCTAGAAGCTTGTGATTGATGACATTTTGTTTCAACTAGTGTAAACGCATGATTCCTCGTGAGATTGAAGATTATAATCTGAGGTCGTGGAGGTGTGAGAATACATGGGAGGAAATAATTATATTTAATAGAAATACAGATAAACATTGAATGTAATGTAGAGATACATGTGGTGTGTTGGCCTCATAGTAGTGGTTAGGGTTTTCAGATGAAGTTAATGATCCCATTGAGTGTGACGTTGTAACACTATATGTGATCCTTCCATGGTGGCTCGATGTGTACCTAGGATGGTACACAAACAAGTCTCGGAGTACATGGTAATAGAAATTCCATGTACTCTTACATGGATATTGCTAGGAGTGGTGTACATGGGAATGGTCATGTAATAAACATATGTGGAAGTACTGAGGAATCAACACACTGTAAAATTTTCTATGGGAATAGGCATTGTCCATTTACATTGGAAGAACATTGTGCTGATGAGACACACCATGTACTATTTCAATGTTGGATTGGTTCCCATTTTCTGTTTTTAATTGACATGATTTGTTAGGGTTCATAATCTATATCCATTCCCTAAAGGTTAGTATGTAATCGCATGCAACAGATCAGATGGTGATCCATTTAGCATGAATTGTTTGATAAAGTTGTTGGAATCCTTCCATGAGTCCAAGAGTGTGATCCTCTATCATCATTATACCAAATGTTTAGTTCTTGATAATTTTATGACCGAAAACGACATGGGGTCGATTATCTACTTATATTGTTTTTCTAGATTTATTTTTTTGTTACAAAACATGTACATTGAAGTGATCATCTTTTTTAACCACATCTCATGATCCTTCTAAAATATACAACCAATGACTATACCTAGTGAGCGGGTCCTCTCGAATGAACATCATAATTGATATCTAACTCATTGAATTTATTCTACTGGATTAGTTCTATGTGGAACCTTTGAGCATGAATACTAGGTTATCCATATGTTTGTGAATTTACCTTGAGACTGTGTATCATTATTGGTTATACGATGATAATAATTGTATATGTTGTGTATACATATACTTATATAGATATTACTATTATTATTTTCTTATATTATTTTTAGTTTTCCTATTTCTGGATGGGTGTTTTTACATTCACCCCTACATGGGATTTTCCCACACATTCTGTGTCTTATGTTGATGGGTGACCTTTTGATAGAGACATAGAGGAACCAAAACTAGAAGTCACTTATTGATCCAGACAGACCAAGGGTTGTTCATGTATATTTCTTTGTAGTGGTCCCCATTGGGATGGGTAGTGTCATTAATGACATGGTATACTATATTATGGTTCAATTAGACTTGTGGTTGTTTGTTCTACATGAAATTGATGAGATTAAATTTAATGAAATATATTTTAATGAACCTTTCATCTTGATGTTATTTTTTCATAAAATATCAAATAAGATATTCTTATTTTATAATTTTGGGTTGTTACATTATCCCCATAATAAAAAAATCACGGTCTCACAATTTACATTTGATCATTGAAGTCATGATTTTACATTTGGAAATACCATTTTTGAAAAACCCACTAGTTCAAGAGGTTAAAAACAATATTATTAATAAGATGGAAGGGGATGTATAGAGTTCTTATAGAAATAAAAATAACTAGGTTTCTAAGTAGGATAACATTACATTAATGTGATGATATGAACATCAAAAAAATTAATAAATAATTAAAGATAGTGATTGATTTTATTGGTCACAAGAAATTAAATGATCAAATAAATGTAAGGGCATCAAAACCATAAATTTTTGATGGTATAAAAGGCTATTTAATTCATAAGATATGAATATAATATGGTAAAATTATTATTTGGAGGTCCTTTTCCTAATATTTAGGAATTAATTATTTATCTGGGGGTTAAAGAAAATATACTTACTTGATACATTTATATTTCATAAGCTATGTTTCACCCTTTGTTTTCTCATTGATCATTTTTTTAATTTTTCCCTTACTCCATAAAATGAATATACAAAAGTTAATTTTTATTCTTGAAACACTTAAATTCCCTTTGAACATATTGTATTATCCATGAACTAGTGTAAATTTTTTCCATATATCCCAACATATATTCCAAAATAGATGTGGTAAGAAAATGTTATTCAATATAGTAAATTATTCTCTAAACCTCAAATGTACCACCATTGGTTTATCATTAAATTTTTTCTTTAAACCATTTAATTAAAAATAATCCCATATTAACGAAGACATATTGTAGGCTAGTGGTAGGTGTTAAACTGTTATAGACGTTCACTACATTGCCTGATGTGATGGGTCATCCAATAACATATGCATTTTCCATTTTCAAAAATATATTAATATAATTCCTAAAAAAATAAAAAAAAATATGGAAATCCTTGAAAAAAAAATCAATAATTAAACATGCTTTTTAATAAGGATTTCAATACAACCTATTTTCACAAGATCATTTAATAATATTTAAAAATTATTACAATTTCATTAGTGATTATATTAACTCTAATGGTTATAAATACACATAATCTTATGTCTAAAAAATGTAAATGATCTATTCCTAAAAAATAATTTTCTACTAAAACATATTTATATAGTAAATTTATCATTGAAAATCCTTAATCATTTAGAATAATATTCACATAAAACTGAAAAACAGTTATGTAAGAATTTAAAATTATGATAAATCACCAACTAATTCACCCATGATTGTATCTATAACACCTTTTTTAATTAATAAATATATGATTCCAAAATTTAATAGAATCCATAACTATTTCATGATTCTAATACCTAAATTCCTTTAGTAAAAATACTTTTACAATTTAATTTTGGAATAAATAAATAGTTTAATAATATGTTTCAATATATGTCCTACCATAATCTATGAGTTAATCATTTAATGATTAAATTGACTAGGATAATTTCATGGTTATCCAAATTCAAATTAAATTAATACAAATGGATCACAATAATGGTATTTATTTTCTTCCATCATACTCTTCATTATTCCTTTACAATTCATTACTTGTTTACCTACATTTTTACAAATAAAACATATTATCATTCCTTTGACACGTATTATTTTCAATCTAATACACCATAGGTTTATCCTACATTAATAACATTAATCATCTATTCAAATGGATGGTAATGAAAATTTATATTATACAAATAATATCCCCAAGTAGTGTTAAACTAGTGCACGATATGGACAATTTTTGTGCACCATGTGACAATCAAGTCAATCCAAATAAATTATTTTTTGGAGTTATTTTTATTATTATATCTATGATAAAACCACATCCACTTTTATTATCTATATATGGAAATATTTCTCTGATAAAACACAAAATATCTACATTACCCAAAAAAAATTGTGTTTATTAATACTTATCCTCAAAGTCAATCATAAGTTTATGATTCGAAATCTACGTTCCCAAAATATAGTTATTAATGTTTTAATAAAATTCATATTATTAAAAATATAGAATCCTTAACCCCAATAGCTTGGATCCAGTGTTTTATTTATTTTGTTTGCATAATATACAAGTAATCACATCTTGATGTAACAAATAGATTATTAGTCTTGGATAACAATAAACATACCTGGGTATTAAATTACATCTGAATACACAAATTGAAAAATTCTTTTCATGAGAGTAACGTTATTCCAGCAAGAATAACCTTCCATATCAATAATAATTAAATTTTTTGATTTTAAGATAATGAAATGAAATTAGGGTGTGGTCAAATGTATTTTAAGGGTTATTTAAAGTGGAAACAATCATGAATAAATGAACATAATAGTCATATAAGGGTAATTAACTAAAAATAGTTTTATTAAAATAATTGGAATGTCCTGATTAAATAAAGCATAATCAGTATGTGTAGGTAAATAATTGAAAAACAAATTACATTTAAATTACCTAATGATCAATATAAGATAAGGATTAATCCTTTTAGAAAAGTAAATAACTAAAAACAATTGTTATTTAGTAAATAATAATGAATAAAATGCATACAAAGATAATATCATTGACTAAATATCAGGGGAAATAATAAGTAGTGAATTATAAATGATATGAATAATTAATTATTGGACATCAAGATCTTATGATACTGATATCCTTTCCATCAAGGCATTTCACAAGATAGTTTAAAACTACTCTGTAAAAAACCCATCATGTTTTTTCATTTTATTTTATACTAGGTTTCTAATTCACTATATGATACTGTAAATGCATTTAGGGTATTTCTATAACCACAAACTACTTGTGTCTTTATAACCAAATCATTCTTCATATATCAAATAATTGATTTAATTCATGAACTGTGTCTTTTATCATCAAATATTGGTATTTAGTAAGGAAGGTGGGTTTTACAATATTCTCATAGATAAATAATTAAATTTTAATTTATAATATAGTGTTTAGAAATAATATATAATTTATGAAATAATAATATCCATGATAAATAATATAAATATTTTTTGGGAATTTAATGTCCATGGGAAACTGATTAATTCATTGGAAATTCAATGACAACAAACATTAATCTAGGAAGTGAATGAAAATTAATTTCATGATAAAATGATCATAAACTAGAATATGTAAGTATAAGGATTCTATCAATAAAACATATACCCATTGGTGTAATTATTAATGATTTTTTTCATTAATGAAAATAAATTCCATAAAAATTCTACTAAAAACATTATTGAGGAAAAATATCCTTTTCTTTTTGATAATCGCTTTTCAAAACTAAAAGTTCAAAAAATGAAAATTTATATTTTTCAAAATATTATTTGAAAATTATAAAAAATTAAAATAAATTATTAGTCATAATGGTTTAATATTTCATTCATGTTGTCCATGTTGTAACAAAGAATCCTTTAACTTTGTCGGTGAAAGACACATAGTCATTATAATGAAACCAACATTAAGATTCCATTTAAAAAAGTAAAATTTAATCATTTTTAAAAATTACATTAATAATTCATATAAAAAAATTCAAAATATTTTTGAAAACATTTATAAAAAATTGGGATTTGGTTGAAAAATTATTTCCATCTGAAGATAAAAATAAAGATAGAATTTCATAGAAATATTTTTGAAAACATTATATGTATCAAAGAGTGGTTAAATTATACTATGACTTTAAAATATCATAAAGAAATAATGGATAATAAAATTAAATGGTTTTATTAAGAAATGGTAAAATAATTTCATTAAACTATCATTTTTCAATATAAAATATTGAGTATATTGAGATTATAAAATAAACCCTTACAAAGATCAATATATTGATGTTATAATAAATAAATGAATATATTATTTATAAAAAATAAATATCCAAATAAAATTTTCTGAAATAGATCATAAGATAATAAAAAATTTATTTCAATCATAATCATTCAATATTGATGTCAATTAGGGAGTAATCGATCCCAATGAAATTAAATTGACTTGTAACTTTTTTACCAGTTGGTAACATTTATAAAATTTAATAATAGTTTAAATATTTCAAATTATATCATAAAATACCAGGAATTTTTAACAAATCGTGATATGACATGCCAAAGGGGTTGAATATTCACCAAATAAGTGAAATTCGGTTTATAACATTACAATATCCCACAATGAATGGAAATTTAGACGATTCCAATTACCTCATCCTTCCCAATGTTGAACGTTATTTAACATAACTTTTTAATAGAAAAATAAATAAAATTTTGTAAATTCAATTAATAATTATATAATTATTCTAGTTTTACATTAAAACTAATTAAAAATATAATTAATGTTTATAATAAGTTTAAAATATTTTTTTAAATTAAAATTACTTATTGCTACTATTTATCGAAAATTAAATTCCTCAAAAAATACTAAAAAATAACCCAATGATAATTTTAAATTTTTTATTTTAATAAATGTTAAATATATCAAATAATTTTTTTTAATGTGGTAAAAATTTATTTTATATTATGTGTAAAAAGAGTGATTATACTGACTTTTAAAAAAATATAATTTTTTTGAAAACATGTCATTTTCTTTTAAATGATTTTTCATTAATTTTTAGTAATAGATAACCAATTTTTTCAATATTTGGTTATTAATATTCATAACCTCTAATTTAATAACCAGATAAACAATATTATAGTTCCCTTAAACCAATTGTTTCATGTTCAACATGCTATCAAAGATATTAAATTTAGAGAAATATAATTTATGGGTTTCTTGAGCTTAGTGTATTATCTCACATATTCTATCAAATAAATGTTTATTATATTATAATTTTGTGGTGTTATAGTCCAAAAAAACATGAAATCACATGAAAAAGGTTTCTTAAAAACATATCTTCTTACAAAAAATGGTATTGTCATTCTCTGAAAAATATCATTGATCGAAAATTTTAATAAAAGGATTTTCATGAAAAATAATTATAAATCATAGATTATTTATAATGTTAACAAAAGAAATTGTCTTATATAATGCTCAAAAATTTGATTAACTATAGGGCCAACATTAAAAATTATTATCAGGAGAACAAAATCATTACCCAATGATTTGGAGCATTATCTAGGCACACCCATCATATAAGATACATCAGGATCCTTCAAGGATATCTGGGCACACCCATCACAAAACATTTCCATGAACCATATGACTAATAAAAAAATTTAATCCTACAATATTTCATTATGAAAAATTTTGAAAAACACTTTTCAACCCATATTAAAACCCCGTATGGATATTAAAATACCATTTTATTTTAATAACACATTTTCAAAATCAAAATTCCCAAAAAAAACGGTTGAAATGTTTTTTATTTAGTAAAATATGAAATAATTCAAATAAATATTGATATCAAATAATAGTCACAGTAGAATGAAATTTAGTTTTTTCCATATATGTTAAAAATATGACATTCCATTAATCATTTCTCAATGTGTACTGTATAAAACAAGTAAATTGATTCCATTTAAAAACCTAAAATTAACATAAAAATAGAACAAATATTTAATCTATAATTATTTTATGTCCATATACAAACATTCATAAAATCATATAATAACATGTACATGGAATAGATTGAGTTAGAGGGAAAACCTGATAATATGATTTCTTTACGTAAACTCATTTCTTCTTTAACAACATTTGAATCATAATCCCCATGAAAATATAAAATTTATGATAACATTATATATAAGGAGAAAAGAATAATCCATTATTTTATGTATAAAATGTGATATATATACACTTTTCAAAAAAAAATACATCTTTATATCATCAATGTATTTGTCAATTAAAAGAAATTGAGATGATGTCCATTAACATGAGTCAGACATGTCTCGTGAATTTTTTATCGTTATGAATAATAAAAATATTTTAATTATTTACATAATAAAAATAATTTTCCTGTTTATCAGTCGTTTTATTTCACTTATTACCACATCATAAATTATTAATTAATCAATTGTGTATATGTTTTATGTTTTGATGATATACGTCTTATGTTTCTAAATTGAAATTGGCCGGTTAAATATTGTCATAGAGATCATTATTTTAACATATCTAGGATAATAATCTGGGAATAATTATCATATTTATACATATATAATGAATTTATGACTAATTATTACATTTGGTATTGAAATGTGAAGTATTCTATGGTAAAATATATGTTAGTTTATATGTACACATGAAAAACATTTCTATTTATAGAAGTCATTATATAATAGAGGTCAAGTACTATTTTATCCTTCCATAAAGACAATTATACAATATATATTTTATTATTTATTTATTTATACCCATTTATTTCATCTATGTTTTTTATTGATGAAAATGGAGACATCGCTTCATGATGACTTTAATCTACATGTACATGAACGACGTTATCAATTTTTAGCGAGTAAAAAGGTAAAAATTAAAATGATATATTTTTATTTTTAATTTTAAAAATATTTCATTAATATCAAATTTATCTCATTTATATCAAATGTATTCATTAAATTAATTCTTATTTCCTTTAATGTAAAGAGTTAATGATAAACAAATCACATCACATCACGATGTAGTGTTATACAATACACACGAGGGACATTATCGTATCCCCTAGGGAATTAAATGTTAAAGGTAGATATGATAAGTGAATCCAGAGGAATAATGATATAATTCATATCATATATGTATACTTTATATCCATCAACATAACCAACTGATAAATGTTTTTATGGAAAATGTGTCTTTTGAGTATGTGTTGTGTTATTCCACCGTAAAAACAAGCAATTTTATCATTTTAAATTTGATAGAAGAGAAGACTGAAAGAGGTAATGAACTTAACATAATAATTCCAAGTAGATTTTATCTAAGAGTTTTTTAATATGAGCATATATTAATAATATTTTATCGTGTTCAGATTATATAAAAATTAAAAAACACATAGTTAGGAATTTTTCCTCTTTTGGAGGCATTGTTCTAAGATAATACCTAAAGTATTCCTAGACTATATTCTAACAAAACCATGGTTTCTAGGATGTAGATATATTTTTTTGTAATATATTATGTAAATTATTATTTGAAAAAAAAACCCTTTTTTAATGTGTAAATATGAGAGAAGGTGGTTTTTCATTTTATAAGTGAGGAAGTGGCGCACTTTTAATTTTTGAAAAGAAAAACGTATACCCATATAAATGAAGGATACAGTTAAATTATCATAGAACCTTAAAAAAAAATATATGTTACACATTAGGCCTTAAAATATAATTTATACATGAATTATGTCATTTTAAAACTAATCATTGTAGATTGACCCCTTTTTAAACCCATTTTCACCATAATCAGTATAATTAAATTTTTATATTTTTATTACTCATTGTTTTCAAAAATTAAAGTGATTTTTTTTTAAAATTATATTATTGGAATTCCAAATAAATAATCCATTATGACATATCATATTAATATATGTAGAAAAGTTAAATTATAAAAAACCACACAAATGCGATGAAAAACTGTGTTTCAAGAAGTATATTTTCCAAGAAAAAAAAGATTTTAAACTAAATCTATTACTAATACCAATAATTATATGAATTAGAATAAATTTTTTGTGATATATTATATATAATTTTAATAAAAAATATTCCTTAGTATTTATTATACGAATTAATTAAAACAGAGAAATGTTATTCATTTTAAAATAGTTTTAATGAAATCCAGTTTTAAATCCGCAAACAAATTTACAATAAAGTTCAATAAATATTTGATTAAAAATTAATTACGTGGATTTATATTGATAAATAATACTTATGTTAATTTTAATAATATTCAATACATACATTTAATTTTTAATTAATTATCTTATTAGAGAAAATATTTTTTTTCATATAAATGTTGATTTAAATATTAACTAAACGATCAATATTTTTAGAAATTTCCCAAAATTTGAACCAAAATAAATTTTTATTTACTATCTTTAAAGGTGAAATTAATTTATTATAATTAAAATTATTAAATATAGAAATTTATATTTCATATAGAACATTATAATCAAATTGATCAATTAAAAATATTTCAATTTTAATTTAAAAATTACATTATATTTTTGGAAATTAATTTAAATATATTAATAAACATAAAAGTTTTTTATTATATATTTACATGGGTTGTTAAATAATTCCCACTTTTTTAAAATTATCCCTCTCAATTTGATTCATTTATTATATAACTGAGGATATATTTTCCTCATACCATTTTCACATTCCAATGTTTCATAGTCAACCATATAGATTTTCCATCAAAAAATAAGCTAGTTAATCAACTTATTCAGAAATAGAATCTCAATAAAGTAAATAATCTAAACTATTTCTTCCTCATAATATATATTCTCTTCCAACTGAACAACTTCAGGGCACAAAATTGGATATAAATATGAGAAAATTTTACATAACATTGAAACATCAATTACATTGGTACCTGAGATATACATAGAGGAAAATCATCATGAAAGAAAACCTATATAAAATTATCTAGAGTTTCATAATGTACAATAAAATGTGGAAATATGTTCAATTTCAAACCAAATCAAATAATAATTTATCATTTAGAAACTATTAGAAATATATGATAACCTACCATTAAAGAAATATCTTTCCTCTAGTTATCTATATAAACTTTCAATATTCTCTATGCATTCCTCATATACTAATAAATCAATTACTCCTTATTGGATGTTTAAACAACTAACTCTGGTCACATAGTCATTCTTTATCCTAATTCATCCAAAAAATAAGGTTCCCTACACCCCTTTCCATATAATGCCTCAAATAATTCCACTAGAATATTAAAATGTAAACAATTATTATATGAAAACTCATCCAAATAAATATATTTATCGCAACTTCCTGTATTATCCATTTAACAAGAAAAAATAATATCATCCATGGTCTAAATCAACAACTCTGTTGTTCCATTTGTTTGAGGATGAAAACCTGTTATAAATTTTAATTCAATTTATAATGTCATATATAGTCCTTTCCAAAAATTAGTTGGGACTTAGGATCACGTTCTGATAGAATAGAGATAAGAACTCCATATAACCTGTCTATCCCATTTAGATTCGATTGATAAATTTAATTTAAATAAATTATATCTATAATAGGGAGAAAATTTATATCATTCTCTAATTGATCAAATTATCCATATTTTCATTGTTACCTCATGGTGTATTTGGTAATCCCATGACAAAATCCATTGATATATTTTCCCATTTCCACATTGGCATTTGAAAAGGATAAATAATTACATTCAATAACATTCATTCTTATTTAATCTTCTAGAAATCCAAATTCACATTGTAAAGTAAGAAATATTTTTTTTCATTCAATCTAAGGAATGATACTTTTGAATCCCAATTAACATTTTATTGATACATACATAAACAAAAAATGGAAAACTATAAGCTTGAAACAAAAACACTTACCCCATTATGAATAGAGTTGCACACATAATATTCTTTGAAATCATAAAACTCTTTATTCATGAATATTATTATCTCGGAACATACTATTATTAATCGGTTAAACATTTTCTTACAATTCATTACCCTTTTTCATGGATTTCCAAATTTTCTTTTCTAATAAATTCAACTACACTAAAACCGGAAATGAAACATATAATGTCCAAATATCTACAAAATCTAGGAAAAAATTTATCAAATCATTAACCAAATCATCTCATTCGAAATGTAAAATTATTAATATAGAATTAATTTCTCACTAAATTCATCGACCACTTTGTTTTCTTATCAATGATATTAATGAATCATGTAATCATAGTCTTGATCAGTTCAAAAAAACTTCTCTATCTCATTATCAATTATTTTTTAGTGAATATTTACATCAATCTCTTGAGATATTTATATATTTTATACTTAAAATACATAAAATTAATGCTTCTACATATTTAATGCTAAAATATACTAGCTAATTCTAGATCATCTATAGTGTAATTTGACTTTTTATTTTTTTACTAATGTTAAGCATAAGAAATTACCTGATCATTTTTTCTTAGTAAACAACCACGTCCTTTAAAATAAGATTCAAGGTATATTTAAATTCACAAATTCCAGATGGTTGGAAAAAACTATAGAATTTTCCTATCCTCTTCTTGGTTCGTGAAAACAATAATTGCATTCTTTTTTCCAGATGTATTAAATTCCTTTTCATGTCAACATAGTTAGTGGGCTAGTGAACCGAACAAATTTTTCAGAAAACAACATATAGTAACCCTATAATATTATAAAACGCTGAATATCTGTGATATTTTAGGGTTTTCTTTATTATTAAACAAATACTTTTAGCATTGGAAGAAGTTATGCCATCTTTATAAAAAATATTTCTAAGGAAAGTATTTTTTTAGATCCAAAATTCCTAATTAATAAATTTACTATATAGTTTCATTTCATTTATGGATTTTAAAAGTACCCTTATGTTTTTTAATGTTCCTATGGACTTTTACAATATACCAAAATTTCATCAATAAACACAAAATTAAACTACTCCAATGTAACAACCTGAAATTTTTAATAAATTTTGTTTCCTAATTTTCTGTGTTATTTTATTTTATAATCAACAAAACTATTTCATTTAATAAAATTAGTATAATTAAAATGAGACCGTTGGGTTTCAACTATTATATGATTGTTGGTCAATATGGGCATTGGAAACTAAATGTTGTGATTATTATCTATAAATACTATAGATATTGGTTAATTAATACAGAAAGAAGATTTGACTACCTCATCCAGTAGTCTCTGGCTGATCGAAGCCCATTTGATGGAACTTGGGAAGGAGTTAGCACCACTAGGCTTTACTCTGGACCAAACCCGAACCGAACATCATCATGTGAAGAAGGAATAGAATCGCCTTCGAGAGAAGTTCAAGCTAATAGAAATTACCACTCGGGAAATGTTGGTCGAGCTTCCCCAAGATTCAATCACCTCATCACACCTTATACTTTGGTCTTATGATGGTGTTATAAAGGGCTATATAACAAGACCTTAGCTTCATTATGTAATCCTTTAATATAAGTAAAAATTTTCATGTCTTCATATGGTGATTTTTGTGAATCTTAAGTGTCCGGATAAATATAGGATGTATATTATTGATGAATTTTGGAAAAATGATATTTTCAAATATTTATGTAAACCTTATATAATTAAAAATTTGTAATGATTTTGATAAAATGGTCTTCTAAAGTTCTGTTTATTATGAAATTTAGAGTCTAATAAGATCAACATAATTTTTGGTAAATAGTAAATTATGAAGAGTGATATTACGCTTATTATTAGTAATGTGATCAAATGAATAAAGTAAACACACTTAAGAATGTATTAATATATTCTAGACACCTTGATTAAGCAATGTGATTCAATAAAATAGTTAAATAACTGTTTCAGAAATTATTATTAAAGTACTAGTTTTTTCGGGTGAATAGTTTTTTTAATTAAAAAATAAATTAATAGTATATAAAAAATTATTTTTATAAAATGTAGTTAGTTTTTGAATTTAGAGCATCAATATTAGGTTAAGTTGATTGTTGGGGATTTTTCTGAAAAAAATGAATTTTCAGTGAGTGGAAAAAATATAGTTTTAATTTTCAGGTGTTTAATGACATCATTAAAAATGTAATAATTATGAAATAATTATGGACGACTTATGAATAGTAAGATAAGTTATATGGTGTCCCAAGTGGACAATAAAATGTAAAAATACCATGGTCAAGCCCATGGTTTTGCCAATACCATTGTTGAGTTGTCCCTTGTCATTAATGACTTGCCCCCTCAATTATCCTAAAAATACAAAGCCATTACATGATTCATTTAATTTCAAAATCCTCCATAATGATGTTATGGTCTCTTTACCTTTCAAACAGTCCTCCAAAGTTGCTCTCAATCCTCCAAAGGTCCCGACCATCATTCTTTCGAAATTACTCTTCAAGGTAAGGGAATATTCCACTCTCCTCTTTTAAGCCGTGACTTCCTTTTTGTTGTGTCTTATAGTTTCTATCCATTTTTTGAGGTTATGTTCATATATTTTCTAATTAATTTAGATTTCATGTATAATTTTGGACCTTACTCTCCACTCTCATCAATTTGGTTTCTGAATTTTTAAGTGATGTTGTTAGGCTGCCGAATTTTTCGTAAAAGAAATCACATATTCTCTTTTCTTTAATGTTTTATTTTTCATGAGGTATGTCATTAAAATATCCATACCATGTTCTTATTCAGTACCCATAATGCATTATTAGTTATTAATGAGTGAGTTACCCTAGTCCCCACTCATTTCAAGGTTTTCTAAAACCATGTTATATAGCCATTATGCTGCAGAAATTTCGTCTCAAAATTTCTATCTATTTATCTCAAAAAATCTTCTTCAATACTTATGTGAATTCCTAAATTATTTCATTTCCATGGGTCTTCATAAATATATAATGATGATATTTTGATTCTATAATTGACATTCATATAACCCTCACTCCCTTTCCATGGGTTATAAATGGCACAATGATCTAATTTTTTAAGAACTTTTAAAACGTCGCGATTGTGAAATGAAACCCATTTATTTTATTCTCCATGGGTTATTTAGGAAATGTTTGATTTTGATCTATGTGGATCACATGAAAGTAAATAAAAATAAATGGTGTGCCCTGATATCACTCCAACTCATTGGGTAAAGAATTAATCTCTAGAGATGACAAGTTTTACGATATCTTGGTGAATAACCATGGTAATTTTTATGACACCTCGGGGATGGAGCTCGGTGATATGTTCTTGAATGTATAAATGAAATTCTTTGACATTTATTCATGTTATTATTCATATTATTATCATTATTTTATTCCTATACTTACATTCCTCATGTCATTAAGTTTTTATTCATGTTCTTGTTAAAATCACAAGTAAACAGATTCCCTTGTTTACCCCATACAGGGCCTTCTACTCACCCTATGATTTGATATATGTCTGCAGGACAAGAGATGAAATAATTGTACATAGGATGAACCTATAATGATTCCTTCCAAGTGGTTTAAGATAATTTTTTATGTTGTTTTCATGTATTATGTTCCTCATTTCTAAGACACCATACTTTAAAGGTCCGATGAATGTAAAATGTAATAAAAAGTTATGTATTAAAAAGGCTGGATTCCATAGTTGGTATCAAAGGATATATTAGTTATTTATCAAAATTATACTATGAAAAAATTTGGAATAACCCTATAGAAAAGGTTTAATATAGGAAAACATCCTATTATTTTGGTTTGTATTGAGTAAGCGGTTTATCAAACAAATACATCCTTGTCTAGATACGAGCGGGTAGAGGCATCTCTGGCACAGATGTACATAAGGGTAAAACCCAAAAACAACGCTTTGAGCTAGTCTCAAATAGGAACTGGTGCAAGACAACGAGCCTTGCTGCACTCTTGGTCATGACACTCCCGGGGGATATGTTTGGTTAATCGAAAGCTTTTTATGAATCATTATGAAGGAATTATAGAGAAATGCAATTGATTAAGAAAATGTTTTAAGATATAAACAATTTTATAGCTATAAAATTCATAAATGAAATAAGTTTCTCACTAAGGATTTACTCATTTATAAAAATGTTGAGCAATAGGAGGAACCATGAAAATGGTGACCGCAATGGACCATGAACTGACGACCCTCCAATGTAAGACGAAATGGAATCATTCATGCGAAGGATGAACCAAATGACTCAGTTTATGGTAAATAACTTGAATCAAGCTGAGAGACCAATCTCACCGCAAAGGGAACAACATTCTATTGAGTCCTTTATGTTCCAAAAACCACCAACCTTCCATGGATCGACTGACCCACTGATTGCTGAACAATAGATCAGCTCTACAGAGAATATCTTTTCTATGATACATTGTTAAGAGCAAGACAATGTCACCCTAGCTGTTTATCTCATTGAGAGAGATGCTGATCAGTGGTGGGAACTGATAAAAAACACAAGGAAATGAGTGGAAGTTGAAGCTATAGAGTGGGAAGAGTTAATATGAATATTTTTCATTTAGTATTTCCCTCATTACAAGAGAACAATAATGGAGAAGGAGTTTCTTGAGATGAAGAAGAAAGAGAATGAATCAGTGGGAAGCTATGAGATGAAATTCACAAGGCTTTCACGATATACCTCTAGCATTGTCATAGATCCAAATGGTAAGGTTGATAGATTTTTTGGTGGACTGAGACATCATCTACAGAAGAATATAGCCAAACAAGAATATGATAGCTATGAGGAGATCATGCAGAGTGCGATGAAAGTCAATCTAGAGTTTGGTGAGATATAATGGCCTCATAAATGAAACGAAAAGAAGAGATATTTGGATCCAAGTATAGGGAGGAGAATCGTTCAAGGAAGAGAATGCAAGCAATTAAAACATCCCACATGTAATAAATGTGGGAAGAATAATTTAGGGAACTACCCACTCGGGAGTGGGAAGTTCTACTAGTGTGGTAGAGATGGACACATGGCGAGGAATTGTCATAGTGAGGTGAAACCTCAATATCCAAACACTAATGACAAGGGGAAGATGGTGCAGGCCCAACATGATGTCTAGTTCTTTAAGTGTGGACAACATTGGAACTTTTCCAATCACTGTCTAAATTCGAGGGTAGTGGAGGGGATCCAACATCAGCCTCAGCAAAGGCTAAGGGATCAAGGCTATAATTTTTCAATCACAAAAGCTGAAGTCGAAGCTCTGAATGATGTGGTAGAAGGTACTCTTGTTATTCTCTCCAAGCTAGCAAGTAATTTGTTTAGTTCATGTTCTACGCATTAATTTATTTCCTCCAAGTTTGCAATGAATTTAGAATCAACCCCCCATTTTTCTAAAAGTATATTTATCAGTTAAGACTCCTAGTGTGACTATTCAAGCATCCTCACTATTGAGAAACTCTGGTATTTACTTTAGTGAGTAAAATCTTATTCCAAATCAATTATTCATTCTCATGCTAGAATTCTTCATTATACTAGTGATGGATTGGCTCTCAAATAATAATTCTATGATCAATTAAGAAACAAGGAAATATCAGTAGCCTTTAATGGAAACCCAATAGTTATCTTCCAAGGGGAGGTATCCTGACCTGATCTTTGTCTCGAATAACCCCATATATCATTCTTTATGGATTTGATCGGTGAAGAAGAAGGAGATGAGAGTTTATGGATAGAAAGTTTCCCCATCATCTAGGAATACGTTAATGTATTTACTGAGGAGTTTCCTAGAACTCCTCCAGAAAGAGAGGTAGAGTTCTCCGTTGAACTTGTACCTATATCTCATCCAATATCAAAGACCCCGTATAAGATGGAAAATGTAGAGCTGGAGTAATTAAAGAAACAAATCCAAGATCATTTGGAGAAGGGGTTTATCATACCTTCTGTGTCTCCATAGGGAGCACCTTTTCTCTTTGTGAAGAAGAAGGATGGATCGATGTAGCTATGCATTGATTATAGAGAACTAAACGGGATCACAGTAATGAACAAATACCCTCTTAGAAGAATTTATTACTTATTTGACCAACTTCATGGGGATCAATTCTTCTCTAAGATTGATCTTCAATCTAGTTATCATCAATTGAGGGTAAAGAAAGAAGATATTACCAGAACTGCCTTCCGATCAAGTTATGGACATTATGAGTTTGTTTCTATGCCTTTTGGACTGACTAATGCACCTGCTATTGTTTTTGGATTCGATGAATAGAGTCTTCAAGGACTACTTTGATAACATTGTGGCAGTTTTTATTGATGATATTCGAATATATTCCAAATGTCGCGAGGAGCATGGGGATCATCTAAGAGATATTTTATAGAAACTATGTAAGGATAGCCTTTTTGGGAAGTTTAGTAAATGTGAATTTGGGTTACAATAAGTTTCTTTCTTGGGGAATAGTGTTACCAATGAAGGAATCACAGTTGACCCTCCATTAACAAAAGTTGTAAGAAGCGGCCTCAACCTACTACAATAACTGAGATTCCTATTTTACTTAGATTAGTAGGATATTATTGGAGGTTTTTGAAAAAATGTTCATGAATTTCTAATCCATTAACCATGTTAACTCAAAAAGGGGTCACGTTAATCTAGACAAAAGATTGTGAGGAATTTTTTCAAGAGCTGAAGAAGAGACTGGTTTCTGAACCTATGTTAACTCTACACTCAAGTGGATAAGGATTCATTATTTTTAGTGATGCATCTCTAAAAAGCATGGGTGAATACTCATGAAAAATGACAAGGTCATTAATTATGCATCTCGAAAGTTGAATACACATAAGAAAAATTATCCAACACATGATTTGGAGCTGGCTACAGTAATTTTTACATTGTAGATATGGAGGTACTATATTTATGGGGAGAAATGTGATATATACACAGACTGTAAAAGTTTGTAGTATATTTTCACTCAAGATTAATACAACATGAGAGAAAGTAGATGGTTGGAACTTCTTAATGAATATTATTTTTCATTTCATTATCATCATGGAAGAGAACATAAAGTCACTAATGCATTAAGTAGGAAAAACCGATTTGTTCTTTCCATGATACGGATTCAAAGGGATACAATGACCAATGATCTAGTAAAGTTGGAGATCAGAATTATAAGGGAGGGGTCATCATCAATCCTAACCCAAATGATTTCTCAACCATCATTACTAGAGAAGATCAATAAAGAATATAAAGAAGATCCTTTATTGCAGAAAAATTTTGATGCTATAAATGATGGGAAGTTTTATGAGTTCAATATTGATTAAGAAGATGTATTGAAATTTCATGCAAGACTATGTGTTACAAATATTATAGAATTAAAGAAGGAGTTGATGGATGAAGCTCATAACTCTACTTTCTATATACATTCTGTATGCAGAAAAATGTATAGGGTCATTCATGATCATTAATGGTGGGATAATATAAAAAGGGAGATTGATGACTACACTTCAAGGTGCCTAGTATGTTAGCAAGTGAAGGCTGGTCAACAACTTCCTAAAGTGGTATTGCAACCACTACCCATAACAGCATGGAGGTGGGATACTATCACTATAGAAATCATCACTGGACTTTTGAGAACTTCTAGAGGAAAAAATGTGATATGGGTTATTATGGACCATCTCACAAAGACTGCCCATTTTATCTTCATTCAGGAAAATTTCTATCTTGATCAATATGCCAGGATTTAAGTGAAAATATTGGTAAGGCTGCATGGATTTCCAATTTCTATCATATCTGATCATGATCCAAGGTTCACATCAAAATTCTGGAGAAGTATTCAACATGCTCTGAGCACTGAATTGAATTTCAGTACAGCCTATCTCCCCCAAACTGATGGACAATCTGAAAGGACTATTCAAACACTCGAGGACATGCTGAGAACATGCTCAATGTAATTTAAAGGTGTATGGCATCAATATCTACCTTTAGATGAATTCTCTTACAACAATAGCTTCTACTGGAGCATTCAAATGGAACCCTATGCATCTCTATATGGGTAGTGATGTATAACTCATACTTTTTGGGATGAAGCTGGTGAGAGAACGCTTCTGGGGCCTGCTCTTGTGCAAGAGATGACAGAAAAAGTACATGACATCCAACAACACATTAAGGCTGTGCAGAGTCAACAATAGATCTATGCCGACAACCTTCAAAGGGACTTGGAGTTTCATATAAGTGACATGGTCTTTCTTCCAATTTCACCTTGGAAGAAAGTCATGAGGTTTCCAAAGAAAGGGAAACTCATCCCAATGTATGTTGGCCCTTACGAAATCCTTGATCGTGTAAGTGAAGTGGCCTATCATCTTGAACTTCCTCAAAATCTAGCACAAGTTCCTGATGTCTTCCATGTATCCCTCTTGAGGAAGTACATACGTGACCCTTCACATGTAATAAATCCATAGGTGGTACAATTGGAGAATCACCTCTCTTATGAGGAGAATCCAGTGGAGATCTTAGATTGTAGAGACAAGGTTCTACGCAACAGGACTACCCACCTTTTTAAGGTGTTGTAGATGAACCATGAATATGAAGAAGCCATGTGGGAACCAGAGGAGTCTATAAGACAGAAGTACCCATACCTTTTCTCCTCTAAGGGCACGAGATAAAAAATTTGGGGAGGAAATTTCTTAAGAGGGGAATGATGTAATGACCCGAACTTTTTAATAATTTTGGTTTTTTTTATTTTGTGTGTTATATTATTTTATACTCAAAAAATCTATTTCATTTAATAAAATGAGTATAATTAAAAAGATATAGTTGGGTTTCGACTGTTATATGACCATTGGTAAATATGACTATTGAAAACTAAATTTTGTGATTATCGTTTATAAATACATGTGATCTTGGTTAATCAATACAGAAAGAAGATTCTATTGCCTCATCAAATAGTATCGGGCAGATCGAAGCCCATCTGACAGAACTTTTTAAGGAGTTAGCACTACTGGGCATTGCTCTGGACCAAACCCAAGACGAACATCATCTTGTGAAGCTAGAATGGAATTGCCTTAGAATGAAGTTCAAGCTAATAAAATTACCACTCAGGCAATGTTGGCTGATCCACCCTAGGATTCTATAACCTTAGTACACCTTACAATTAGGTCATATGCTGGTTTTAGAAGGGGCTATGTAATGAGACCTCAGATTCTTTATGTAATCCATTGATGTAAATGAAAATTTTCATTTCTTCTTGTGGTGAAGTTTGTGAATCATAAGTGTTCAGATAAATATAGGATGTATATTATTGATGAATTATGGAAAAATGATATTTTAAATTATTTATTTAAACCATAAATAATTAAAAAAGTGTAATGATTTTAAAAAAATGTTCTTCTATAGTTGTGTTCAGTATGAAATTTAGAGTCTAATAAGATCAACTTAATTTTTGGTGAGTAGTAAATTATGAATAGTGATTTTATTATTATAATTTGTAATGTGATAAAATTGATTAATTAAACTCACTTAAAAATGTATTAATATAATCTGGGCACCTTGATTAAGTAATGTGATTCAATAAAATAGTTTAATAACTATTGCAGAAATTATTAATCAAGTATTAGTTTTTTAGATGAATAGTGATTTTTAAATTAAAAATTAAATTAAAAATAATTAGAAAATCATTTTTATAAAATGGAGTTTATTTTTGAATTCAGATCATCGATATTAGGTTAAGGTGATTTTTGGGGATTTTTCTGAAAAAAATGAATTTTCGGTGAATAGTGAAAATACAGTTTTTAGTTCTGGGTGTTTAACGACATCATTAAGGATGTAATAATTATGAAATAATTCTGGTTGACTTATGAATAGTAATATAACTTATGAGGTGTCCCATGTGGACAATACCATGGGAAAATACCATGGTCATTCCCATGGTTTTTCTAATACCACTGATGAGGTGTCCCTTGGCATTAATGACTTGTCCCCTCACTTCTCTTATCAATACCAAAACATTCTTTCATTATTTTCATTTACAAATCCTAACCAATGAATATATGGTGTCATTACCTCCCAAGGAGTCCTACCAAGTTTCTCTCAAGCATCCCTAGGTCCTGATCATCATGCTTTCAAAGTTACTCTTTAGGGTAATGGAATCTTTCACCCTCCAGTTTTAAGCCATGACTTTTTTAATGTTGTGTCTTCTAGTTCCCATCGCTTTTTGTTGGGGGGAAGTTCATATATTTTCTAATTAATTTCCATTTCATGTATAATTGTTTATATACCTTTACTATGTCATTAATTTATTATCTGAATTTTTAAGTGATGCCGTTAGGCTGCCGAATGTTTTCTAAAAGAAACTGCATCTTCTCTTTTTTCCTTTTTCCTTTTCATGAGGTATGTCATTAAAATATCCATACAATGATCTAATTCAGTATCCATACTTCATAATGAGTTATGTATGAGTGTATGAGCCTTGTCCCCACTCTTTTCATTGTTTTCTAAAACTGTGTTATATAGTCGTTATGCTGTAGAAAGTTCATCTGAAAATTTCTATCTCTTTCTCTCAAGAAATTATATTGTTTATTTATGTGAATAACCAGACTTATTTCGTTTACATGGGTGTTCATAAATATATAAATATGATATAAATGATTATGAAATTGACATACATATAACCCTCACTCCCTTCCCATGGATTATAAATGGCCTAATGATCTTATTTTTTAAGAACGTTTAAAACGTCACCATCTTCAAATGAAACCCATTTCTTTTATTATCCATGGGTTATTTATTAAATGTTTTCTTATGATATATGTGGATCACATGAAATTAAAGACATATTAAGGGTGGGACCTGATAGGGCTCCAATGCATTGAGTGAAAAATTAATCTCTATAGATGAATAGTTTTATGATACCTTGGTGAATAACCTTGGTGATTTTTATGACACCATGGAGATGAAACTTGGTGATATGTTCATGAATGTCTAAATGAAATTTTGTATCCACATATTCACGTTAAGATTCATGTTCTATTTATTATGATATTCATATTCTTCCATTTCTCATGTCTTTATGTTTTTATTCACGTTCTTATTGATATCACATGTAAACAGATTCCCTAGTTTACCGCTTATTGGGCCTTCTCCCCGCCATTTAATTTGATGTATGGCTTGAGGATATGAGATTCAGTAATTGTACATAGTATGAACTTATGATGAATACTTACAAGTGGTTTAGAACAATGTTTTATGTTGTTTTCATGTATTATGTTCCTAATTTCCAAGACACTAGTCTTTAATGATCCTCTATATGTAAACTGTAATGAAAATTGATGTATTAAAAATATAGGATGTCATATAAAACAACTCAAGAAAGATATATTCATAAGGTCCATAAATCTATAAAGTGTATTAGTGGAAATAAATATATTTACTAGAAAAACATATATCCCATTACTATTTTTAAATTTAGTCTTCATATTCTAATCCTCCTTTATGTTTATTTAATGGTACCTAGTTATCATGTCAACCGCGGAAAAATATTCCTCTCCCTATAGGTGATAAAAAAAATTCATCAATATGAGGCAAAGATTGTGTTTTCTTAAAATAATTTTTATTCAAGGATCTATAATCAATGATTATTCTAATTTAACCATCTTAATTTATTAAATATAAATAACAGCACCCCATGGAGGTGTTCCAAGGTGAATGAATTCTGTATCTAACAACTCCAAAAATTGCCTTTGAAAATATAAGTGTTCTACTTGTACTATTCAAAAGGGGGTTTCGGAAAATTCAGGGAATTGGTAACAAATTAAATATTAAATTACACCTATTAATTATGAATAAAACTAGGAAAATAATCATTAAATACATACACATATTCATTTACTACTAGAAAATCACTAATATGAATAGTTCCATGATTTTCAAAAATATAATCATGGTAACATTCAATTTTATCTCTAATCAATTTATCAGCTTCCTTGTATATTATTAATAGAATTAAATCATTGAATAAAATCATATTTTCTCTTATATATATCTTTTCAGGATGTCCTGAATAATAATCAATACCAAATTGATATAAAATCCTTTTATGTTGATTTTAAAAATATTTATTAGAATGAAAATAACACAGATACCAACATGAAGATTCATTTAATTCTCAGAATCTTTAATCCATTCTCCAAGATTTTTTACCAAAATTTATATCATACATTCAGGAGGTTAATTTCAAAATTTATAAAATAATTCATTATAAATTAAAACAATTCAATGATCTAGAGTCAAACAAGGTATTTGAATAATTCTAAAACACAAGTTACATACCTTTCACCACATCATATTATTATGATATTGTAAATTCCCATCATGAGTTCCAAAATTCTCGCACACATTATCATAATGACCTAACTCATTGAAAATAAAACACATCACTGTTGATTGTATATCAGATACCCCATATTTTGATTCAATTGGATCCTTTTTCTTACAATCATTGGCCATATAGGCAAACTTTTGAAAATGATATTACATCATTGATTTCATAATATATTCTACACGGTTGTCTTTCCCACTCTTATAATGAGATGGTACCTTCATTTTATTACCTCTACATTTCATTCTTATATGTCTCCCCATCATCTTAAATCCTAAATAATTCTTACATTGATCATTATGACGTTCATACGGGTTAGAAAGTCTATAATAATATTTTCATCACAATAAAGAACATTCTTCTAGATTTTAAATTCTTATGTGTCAGAAAGTCTCTCTAGAAATGGTTTTAATTAGATGTGAAATATTATAATTTTACTATCAATTCCCCAAGTAAATATGGTATTTACCTGTATCATCATCTAAAATTATCTTCATATATAGCCAAATAATCTTCATCTTTGAACCTTAATTCATTAAATTTTACTTCTCTCTAGATTCCAATAACATAAAATAAATATTTCTCAAAGAAATTATCCTTAAATATTTTCTATTCCATATAATAGAGATCATATTCCACTCTAATATTATTATCCATACACCCCCATCGATTATATATACCTTCAATTTGATAAATGAAAATAGTTTCCATTTGAAATCTCGAACATACCATGACATGATATGTCATCTCCATATCATTGATCCCTTTTTCATATACCACAGGGTATGCTGATATACTAAATTATGTTGGATGTTTTCGAATAAAATGATCCACAATTGACATTTTCCCTTAAGGTAGACTGTGATCCACTCTAGAAGGGATACCACTACCATTTATAAATTTTTTTAGATGATTCATCACAACATAAAACTATTCTATTACAATTCCAACCATCTCTGGATACTGATTTAAATTGATATTTTCCTCTTTAGAACTTACCACTATAGATTCATTTATTCCTTAGTTGAAACCTTTTCTGAACAGACATCGTTTAGAGGAAGCTGCATTGTACTCATAAAATTAATTATCATTTGAACTTAACTATATTGAAAAATAGATAATGGTGATGATATTAATGTTATCCTAACCTCTAAATTTATTTAAACAATCGTTTACTACGAAATATATGGAATAATCCTTCGATATTAAACAATCTTTATATTCATATTAATTATTCATTATCTCATATTATAGGATCATTTTATTTTTTATATATTTAAAGAATTTGGACATAAATCATACATAATACAACCATATATTACAATGTGGAAACTTAAGTCTAGTATTCATTTTCCCACCATATAAAAGTTTTAAAATAAAATATTATTTTCTTCCATGAGAAAAAATCATTACAAACATATTTACCCCTAATTTTCCCTTACCCATCCTTAAATCCTATAACAATATTATGAAAATATGGTATGAGAACAAAAATATATATATGGTAAATATAATTATCAAATCCTTGTTAATTTTGAGAGCCTAAAAACCTATGAATACCAATTTCTTAAAATCACAACATTTTAACCTAGAAATTTTATTATCATTCTTTGAAATTTATTATTTATGATCACATTTGAAAAAATAACATTCATGATATATTATTAGCAATTATAGAATCATTATACAGGTACCTTGTGATATCATCTCATAGAAACCTTAATTAAAACCTATATAATACTTACAAACTATAATATTCCTATAACCAACTCCATCATAATTTTATAAGAGATCATAATCATTACCGAATAAATTAGAGTGACATCTAGGAATACCCAAAATTTATAATATTATAATATCCCCTAGTGTTTTCTAGTAATACCCATTATAAATAATTTCCAAAGAATATATCATGAATAAAACACTTTATGATTGTAAATTTTCATCACAAAACACCTTAATATACACTTTTTATCCAATATGAAACCCCATTTCGATATCAAAATACACATTTATTTTAGAAACCGATTTTCAGTACCAAAATACCCAAAAAGGGAAATAGGATATCATTTAATAAAATCATGAAATCTTAAAAAGGAATATATATATATATATATAATAATAATTTATATAATGTAATAAAATTTCATTAAAAACACGTATGACAAAAAGAAGACATTCTATTTTTTATTTATGAAAATTTTTCATAACAAACACATAAAATGATTAATTTTTAATACCATTGAAATATAGTAAATACATATATATATTTATATATAATTTTCATTAAAATTATTTTATGTACTTATAAAATCATTTGAAAATAATTTTAAAAACATGTAAAATAAATAGAAAGTGTTAGAAGGAAAACAATGAAAATATTTTTTTAATGAAATTCATTTACCACATTAACAACATTTGGATCATAATCCCTATTGAAAATAAAAAATTAATGAAAACATAAGATATAATTATAATTCATAAATTCATGATATAAAACATAAATGGAGATATATATACACATCCTAAAATAATATAGGTGCGTAACTTAAAAATAATCCTTAATGAATTGAAATTGAGATGATGTCCTTTACCTTGATTTCGACTCATCACAAACAATCTTTACTATCTGGAATAATATACAAAAGTTAATTATTTATTTTTTTAATAACATTTTTAAATTTTATTATTAATTTATATTCTCTTATTACTAAGTTATATATGATTTTTTATAAGTTAATTTTTCATCGAGTGTTTCGATTATATTTTTGTTGTGTATAAAAAAAGAATTTGGATGGTTGATTATGGTCAAAGACATCATTATTTATGTTTCTCCCTAAATAATCTAGAAATTATTATAAAATTTACATATAAATTATAATTTTAATTCCAACCAGGAATTTTCTTTTTTTATAATGATGTACTTTGTGATCATATAGATAGTCAATCATAAGTATGCATAAGTAATGTTTCCATTTTTTATGAGCATTTTGGAATGGAGGTAAGTAGTATTTAATCATCCCAAAATGATAATAATACCATATATACAATAATATATCATTAAATATAATTAAATATATCATACATGTGGTGTGGTGATGAAATGATAGTCACATCACTTTGTGAAGGGGTTAATCCACACGTTCATAAACGATGTAGTAATTTTTAAATGTGTAATAAGGGATGAATGAAAATGAAATATAAACTTTTTAGAATGAAAATTGTTTCATAAATCATGTATTTATTTCATATATATCATCTATATTCAAAAAAATTATCATCATTACCTTCAATGTAAATCAATAATGAAAAATGAATCACATTGTTTCATGTAGTGGTATTCCATCGTAGACACTTACGATCTTATAATATCTCATGTGGAATGTAATTTTAAAAAAGGTATATATGATATAATAATGAGAAAGGTATATTTATTTAATTAATATCACACACACAAACATATATATATATATATATATTATTTATCATTATACCCATCATTGAGTGGTTTCGATGGAAAACCTGTCACATTGGTTTGCGAGACGGTTGTCTTTTGTACACATAAATATCATTATCGATTACCATTTAATGGAAAGGGATATTGATGTAAGATATTCCCTTAACATAATAACATCTTAGTATATCAACAATACTAGAGTAATTATTTAATATTATGTAAATAATATTTTAAGTATTTTAAGAACAAAATAAAATAGAAATGCATAGTTTGGAACATTAAATAATCTTATATCACATCTTTTGATTTTTCATAATGATTTCCAATAATAGATTTCTCAAAAAAATGATTTTAGGAAGAGTGTATTTAATTATGAATGGGATATTTTAATTTATTTTCCAAACCAAAAGGATTTTTAGTTTTGAGAAAGATAGGAGAGGGTGTTTCCAAATATAAATGTGGTGAGTGGAATACATGATTTTTTTTAAAATAAAAATGTGTACCCATGTTTTTCACATGGCACATGGTTATAAAGTGGACTATTATTGAGAATTTGGAATTATAATGTAACGCCTTGATCCCAGATTCCCAGAGCCGGTGCATTATTTTAATACATTGGAAAGATTACAAGAATTCAATTTCCAAAAGACCAATCAGTTTAGTAGTCTTGGAAAATAGATTAAATACTTAAATGTTACATTAAATATTCAAATATAAAACAAAAAAATATTTTATAATGCCATTTTTTAATTATTGTAACCCTACATCTCAAACATAAAACACTTCTTGGGATCTTGGGAAAATAAAATCTGAAAGGGGTGAGCTCAGATTCTTAATTAGGGTAAATAATTTAGAAAAATATATAAACATTTAAGGCAATATTGGTAATAAAAATGTCATTTTAAACATAAACTTGATCCTAATATGGGACAAATAAATCTAACATTACCATATAAACATGTACATGGATAGTCCACTAGTCGAATAATCATATGTAATAACTAATTTCATAATGTGGGAATGTACAGTACCGGACATTAATTTCGGTGTCGGGGCCTCATGCCAGGACCAAGGGGATAACTGTAACTGGACCTAGACTCGGAGAGCCTCGGTAACCAGACTCCAACTGGAAGAGCTTATGTAACCGGACTCCAACCTGGAGAGCCTCTGTAACCAGACTCCGACCTGGAGAGCATCTGTAACCGAACTCTATCCCATAGGGTCTGCTGTATCCGGGCCCCAACTCAGAGGGAATACTTTTTCCGGTCCCCAACCCAGAACATACTAGTACAATACATTAATATTAAGAAAAGGTTGAAATATAACATAAACATTCGTATTAAAATAAGCATACGAAATGTAAATACGTTAACCATAAAGAATGAATGGAAGAAAAGTAACTAAAACATAGTCAAAAATATCACAAAACCATAAATAAAATATGAACGATTTTAATCATAATAAATAAACTTCCAAAAATATTAAAACCTATCAATGTATTTTTACATTGATGATATCAACACTCTTTAAGAGAAATATCTCTTTCTATTTTGAAATCATTTAAGAGTAACATAATTATGAAGAAAAAAATTATTTTGAAAATATTCTTATAATATTGTAAGGGATTCAACGATGATGTTATAATGGTAAAAAATAGTAACACCCACCATATAAGTTAAAAAAACATTTTTACCTTATTTTTGTCGAAAAGGAAATAATGTACCTTGTTTGGAAAACAACAGAAACATTCCTTTCAAAACATATACGGCAAAATATGGGTATAAATCACTAACACATAGTAGAGTAAATATTAAAATTATTTTGAATTACATTTTTAAGAAAACATTTTTGGGGATTATAAAGAGGTCCCAGTAGATACTTACATAAAAACAACCTTGGATAATAAAGAGATTGTGAAAATAACCCTAACCTAAAACTTTTACTTTGTCGAGGGTACGTTAACCACCTATATAATAGTTAAATCACTGTTATTAAATTATACAAGAAACATGTACAAAATTATGATATCATATATGATCAATTTATGACTTTATACTACCCTTTTATTAATTATTTTCATGTTCAATTAACATATTTGGCAATAATCACATTCTTTATGGTACATGTTTTAACATTAAATTCATGATCATGTCATTTAGATAATTATTTTAATAATTCCAGAATAGAAAACATGATTTATATATCATATAAATATAGAAAAAATATATTTATAATAGATAGATATATGAAATGGAAGGTACTGTTTATAGAGATGATATGTCGTTTGTACACATAAATGTTGTTTTTGTTTTCATATCGTTTCGAATAGAAGTAAGAGAATAAAATATATTTAATTATATATATATACATCCAGTAGAATTTTTTTGTCATATATTACTTACTAATTAATAATATATATATTTTTATAATCATCGTTGAATGGTGATCGTGGAAATTAATCTTATCGCATCGTGGAGATGGTAATTTATACGTACACATTAGCGACAATATCATTAAATTGATGGACACATCATTTTTAATTGAATGGTAAGTCATGTATACAGAATCGTTAACATGTTATATTTATTATTTAAATTAGTTATAATCATTATTATACCCATCCAAATAAAGAAATGTTTGAATAAAAAACTACACCACGACGTGGAGACCCTAATCCATACATACACGTGTATTATGGCTTTTTGATTTATAAGACAGATATAATAATTAATATGGATGGGACATTTTTATAATAAAATTCTTGTATATAAGAGATACTACAGTTATTATTTTAGAATGGAAACAAAAAATAAATAGGAAGTGGAAGAATAAAAGAATGTGAAAGAGGTGATGAAAAACTTACCTCTTCTTTGCGTTCATCCTTTTGACTTGATCAAAAGGGATCTTTAGGTTGGCTTCATGACAAAAGTAAGGACTCTTGAAAGAAGGGATGAATTTTGGGAGGATATTTTGGTAGGTTTCGGCCAATACAAATGGATTTGAAGGTGAAAATTTGAGAGAAGGGGGAGGGCCCATTTATAAGAGGGTGAGGGGCACTTTAGGAAAAGATTGAAATATTATTTTATAATAAAATCATATTCAGTTTATAATGGATCTAAATTTATTTATTACGAATATAAAGTGGGGATGGGTATAAATACTCTCAACCAATAGATTTTAGGAATGTTTAGGTTTCCATTTTACCCTTATCTTTTAGATTTAACTCTAAATAAAATAATTTAACTTTCACCATGTTTTCTTGTATTCTAACACAATATGGTTAATAAAAATCAATAAATATCCAAGAGAACCTGAAGTGGTTCATTAATGAAATATATAGTATTTTTTAATTTTTTTGGCCAATCCTTAAATTTTGAGGAATATTATATCAACCAATAAGATAATACTTGTTTTAAATATTAATTTATTTTTATTTTGACACTATTTGAAATTTTGTTTTTGTGAAAGTCAGAAAAAACATGTCACATTGAAAAAAAAATTGTTGAATACACCCTAACATGTCAAATTTACATAGAAAATTAGTTTAATTCATCAAAAGATTCAAATTACATTTATTTTTATATTTATAATATCAATTATTTTAATCTATCATTAATAAGGTAATTACTGCATCATAATTGTGTCATAAATAATGTTTATTATTTAATGTCTATAAGTTTTAAATAAAATAAAATTATGTAGAAAATATTTTTATCTTTATATGTAATTTTTATAGTCGAAATTATCTTATGAATCACCCTATATTAAAATTTTTTAGTTATGAAAACATGAATTTAACACTTTTAACTATTCATTAAATTAAATAATGTCTTAATATAATCCAAGTGGACCTAAAGGGTCATATATAATTCCTAAGGTTGTTTTGTGTCTAATTGAACTTATACAATTGAATTAGGACATGTGTTAAGGTAATTATAATATCATTTTACTCTTAATTACCATACTAACTTTTAATTGTAGTAAATAAAAGTCAAAAGTTTCTATTCACCAAAAATTATTTTCATCTTATTGAACCAAATTTTACATACTAAGGTTAACTTTGTTCTTGCTTTTCATAATTTAACTCACAGAAGTGGTAAAATTATGTTTTATACAAATTTTTAAATCCTCCTAGAAGGTGGGTGAATGATAGTAAAAATATCATTAAATTTTTATACATCTAATTTTATTATAAAAAAGATTGCAATGAATTATGTTGAAATAATATTTTTATTGTGTATCTACATTAAAATAAAATAAATTTAAATAAAATGATTAATTATTTAAATAAAATGTTGTTTTTAAATAATAACACTGTGTTTTCACTATTCCTCAAATATTGAATCTTTTTAGAAAAATACCAAAAATTCACCCAAAGATAATTTTGATATTCCAAATTCAGAAATTAATTATTTTTTACAAATTTCATTACATTAAAGTTTCACATACTAATTTAAAACTAATTCATGTTGTCAAAACCAAAAAGCATATTTTTAATAAATAATAACTATCAAATCATTGACACTTGATTATGTCCAATTTCAACGTGAAATTACTTATAGTGACCATCATTGGATTAAGTAGTAAAAATATAATCTATTTATACTTCCAAACAATTAAAATGTATCAGTTATTACTATAAATTATTTTGATTAAAAAAGTTGTTTTCAGTTAAAATTTAGTAGTTTTCACGATTCACCCAAATATGAACGTTATCTGAACAACACCAAAAATATGTTGAAACTAAATTATTATGTCCCAATTCTAAATAAAAAATTTATTTTTTCAATTTTAATATATAGAAGTATCAAATATTGTATTTAAAATTGGTTTTCCATTAAAAGGCGGTAAAATTGTGTTTTTTTGAAGAATATTTATTTTATCTGAAAAGAATGATTTTGTTCATAAATTATGTCTAATAAACACATAATATGGATTCTAAAATTATAAGGATTACATAATGTTCAAAATTCAATTAATACTATTCATAACTGCATTTGAACAGCTAGTATAGTAAGTCATGGTGCGCTTGAACTCAGTGTTACATGTAGTGTATGTTATTGAATTACTTTGAAGAAATAATGTACTATAAAATCCTGGGGTATTACATATAAGGTTGAAATATTTCCATAAAATAGTTCTAATAAATTTTTAGGTAATTTTTGCACTTACATTTATAGTTTAACCCCCTTGTAATACAATTTTTAAATTAACCATGGTAATTAATTTTTACAGTTTTCAATATCCATTGTGGTCAAAAATTATGTATTCAATATTAAAATATATAAATTATTTTGATTTCAAATATTAAATTATTTTTTAAAAAAATAAATTCACCAAATAGGATAAATTAAATTAAAATTAAAACCCATAAACGGGATGAAACGTGTTTTTTCAATAATTGTATTTTTATCAAAAATATGATTTTATATGTATTATATGTCTAATAATTATCATTGTGAGAATTTAAATTGATATTTAATTATATATAACATATAAATATAATTTAACTCATTCCTCATTGTGGATTATCTTTTCTAACTAAAATGGAGAAACATTATTTATTTTAGAATAATATTACGAAAAATTCAATATCTATATCCACAATCAAACATATACTAAATGAAAATATAACATTGATTTAAAATTAAATAATCTGAATAAATATTACTAAGTAATTCATATGTTACATTAAATCATATTCAGTACATATTGGAACTTTTAAATTAAATAATTTATTGAAGACACAAAATTTGTTTATAAAAAATTCATATTTTCACTATTACATGAAAAATCAAAATTTTCCACAAAATCTGAAAATTTCTCCCAAAACAAATATTTATATGATTTTCTCATATATGAAATTTATTTTTCTTCTAATTAAAAAAATTATAAATTATAAATTTAATTAAAACAATATAATTAAACAGTTTAATTAAAACTATTTCCTTTTTAGATTAAAAGTTAGTTAATATTTTTATAACCAAAATAAATATATTTATAACCATGAATGTTTTTCTTTCTATCGTTACCTAGGATTTTATTATAACCATTTCTTTTGACATGGAGAATTATTTTAAATGGTTTTTTTTCTTATATTTTTTGGGATTTAAAATGAAGACCATGTGAGAACCATTGTGGATAAAACATTCCTTATTAAGGTTGTTTTTATGTTATTTTGTAGGATGTTCATAATATTTTGGGAAAAATTATAGGAATTATTTAAAAACAAGTACTAGTAAAATGAAAACCCATTGTTTGTCTGATAGTCCATCACATCTGACAAGGTTGAGGGACATAAACACAAAACTGAAGTGATAAAATGGTGCAGCTCCTACTACTGGCCTATGCAATGTTCGGGTTATTAGGAATTTTTTTTGTTAAAAACTGTTATGGATATTTACTTAAATTTTATTTTTGAAAACTATTTTTATCGTATTGATAAAAATATATTTGAAATCAGATGAGTTTACTATGCGATTAATTTAATTTCTTAATAACTTCAATATTTTTGGAAAGTAATATGATATGGGTAAACACAATATTACAGAAAAAGGATGTCGTATCATTTATTATAAATTGTGTTTTTAATGTGGATTTATAGTGATTTGGATAATTTATAGAAATTATTAAAATATTTTGGTCAATATATAATTAGGATATTTTAATTTCAAAGTATAATACATTATAAGTGACTAATGTATATTGGATTATTTTGTTAAATTAATCTCAAAATAATATTTGATCCCATCCTTTGGATTTTTGCGACTAAAATATTTTCATGAATATTTGGAAAACTTTTAAGGTTATTTATTAATAAACTATTATATTTTAATATTTTTAATTATTATTGAGGTTTTGGAGATTTTTATTTTATTTCATCATATAAAGGTTTTTTCATTTTAGGGATTATTCTATCTTGTGAAAATCATTTTTTTGTTAATATTTAATGATATTTGGAATATTTTTATATTGTTTTGTGCAATTATATTTTATGATAAAATTTTAATTTCATACATTAGATAATAAGATGAATATATAATACTGATCATTTGGAGAAATTTTTTATAATTTGTTGGAAATTGTTTAAGTGATGAAAGTATACTTTTCAAGTAAGTATATTTCATTATTTTCTTAGTATAAATATTAATTGAATTACATGAAACTAGTAAAGGGAACTAAAAAATATCTGTTATCTTGATACCTTTAGTTTAGATATATTGAGGGTATTTTTTTAAACATCTTTGGTTTCTTGTTCTTCAGTTGTCAATAGAGTCTTGATAATTCAATTTCAAGTGATTAGTGTTATTTGTTATCGTAATTCCCCGACCATAGATTCCCAGAGTCGGTGCATTTTTTTAATACATTGGCATGATTACAAGTAATCATGTCTCAAAATACCGATCATTTTAGCAGTCTTGGAGACATACTTTAACATTACATTACACTTTCTAACATATAAAAAAATAAAAATCCTCTGATAATTCCATTTTTCGCTTAGCTTAACCCGGTATCTAAAAAATAAAACACTTCTTTGGATCCTGGAAAAATATAACATAAGGGTTGAACTCAGATGCTCAGTAAGGGTAAATAATTTAGAAAAAGCTATAATATTTTAAGGAAAGATGTGTAATAAAAAACAACTGCCTTTTAAATAAAAAGATGAACATAATATGTTAAAAATACATCAAACATTACCATATAAACATGCACATAGATTATTATACTAGTTGAATAATCATATGTAATAACTAATTTCATAATGAGGGAATTTATAATACCAGAACTTAATTTCTATGTCCAGGGCTTCTTCCCGGACCTTTGGGATAACTGTAATGGAACCCAACCTCGGGGAGCCTCTATAACCGAACACTATCCCGGAGAGCCTACGTAACCGGACTCCAACTCAAAGAGCCTCTATAACCAGACTCCAACTCAAAGGGTCTTCTCTAACAATACCCCAACCCGGAGGGCTTACTTTTACTGGTCCCCAACCCAGAAAATACTAGTCCAATACATTCATCATATGACAAGGTTGAAATATAACATAATAATTTGTATTAAAACTAGCATACAAAATGTCAATATTTTATCAATAATCCATAAATGGTATATAAATAACACAAACACAGTAAAACATATCACAAAACATTCAATACTATATGAAAGAATTTTATCATAATAAATCAAAATCAAACATGTTTAAAATCCATTAAAGGATGTTGATATATATGAAAATGATCAGTAAAATGCTTGTTGGGAAATTCCCATTTTTCATGAAATCGATTAAGATGGTCACAATTTATAAAGGCATCCATTTAAACGGGATTTTTGAATCAATGTGTCATATAATACATTGAATATTTTTAAAATAATTATCATTTCAAAACATTCATGTCTGTATAATAAATCCTTAAAAGAAATTTAAAAATATGGACATTTATGAGAATGGTTTAGAAGAATTAATTTTTTAAAACATTTAAAATGATGTTTTAGTAAAAGAGACCCTTAAAAATAAACCATTTTAAAATTATTTTATGAATCATGGACATTTTTAATAAATATGTCCTAATAAAAACATACACATAAACAATCTCGAATAATAATGAGATTGAGGAATTAACGATTACCAATTCGGTAACTTATGAAACATACACCCCATGAAAGAATTATAATACAATGGAGATGTAAATAAAAAAACATTTAGTGTATAACACAATGAATACCATAATGGTAAGTACATACACCACCCAAAATTAAATAGTGGCAATATAGCATATATCTCATGGGAATTAGGAGTGAGATGAAAACCCCTTACCTTGCACTTGCATTTGGTTGAGGGTACATTTACCCTCCTATATAATGACCATTGAATTATATTAGATTATACTGATACCATATTAAAATTTATTATATCATACATGATTCATTTATGACTTTATACTACCCATTTAATAATGATTTTCCTGTTAAATTAACATTTCGGGTAATAATCGCTTTCTTTATCATGCATATTTTAACTTGTTATTCCTGACCGTATCATTTAGATCATGATTTAAATACTTACATAATACAATCCTTGATTCATATATCATATATATTTATAATATAAATATTTATAATATATAGATATATGAAATGCAATACACCGTTTATGGAGACGGTAGGCCATACGTACGGATAAACTGTGTTTCTGTTTTCATATCGCATTGAACAGAAGTAAGTGAATAAGATATATCTAAGTAAATAAATAACCACATATATATATATATATCCAGAAAAATTATTATTTCATATATTACATACTTATTATTAATATATATTTTTATAATCGTCGATGAATGGTGAAGGTTGAAATGAATCTCATCACGTCGTGGAGACGGTAATCCGTACGTACGAACGAGTGACAATATCATTTCCTTAATGGTGTGTAATTGGATGGTATATTAATTTTTCAGATACATTATCATGTTATTTTAATTATTTATATACATATTTCTCGTCATTATATCCATGAAAATAACATAGTGTTGAGTAATAAATTACACCACAGTATGGAGACAGTGAGCTGTGCGTACGCATGCATGGTGAAATTATCATTCATAGGATGGATAAAATAATGAATATGGTTTTCAAATATTTATAATAAAATAACGGTATATATAAGTTACTAGGTATATTATTTTTGTATGGTAATAACAAAGAAAGATTAAGTGGAAGTATAAAATAACTTGAAAGAGGGTGGGGAAATCATTACCTCTTCATCGGGTTCTTCCTTTGGATTTGTTCAAACATGCACCATAGGGTGGATTTATGATCAAAGGAAGGACTCTAGTATAAAGGTAGGTTAGTTGGGAGGATATTTGGGCAGGGGTTCTCCGAGCCAAATGCCTTTGGGGGTGTGAATTTGAGAGAAGTGGAAGTTCCCTTTTAGAAGAGTGGTGAGTATCACCTTAGGAAAACCGTAAAATATTTTTTTATAAAAAATTATTTTCCAGTTTCTAATGGCTCCAAAATAAATTATTTAAATGATAAGGTGGGGGTGGCTTCAAAAAAAAACTCAAAAAACATTTTTTAGATTGGTTTGCGTCACTATATTAACCTTATCTTTTAGATTTACCACTTAGTTAAATAGTTTGACATTTACCATGTCTCTTTGTATTTTTATATCATATGGTTAATAAACATACTATAAACTTCAAGAGAACCCCAAGTGTTTCATTAATGAAATATATAACATTATTTAATCCCTTTTTCCTAACAATATATTTTTATAAATAGAATAACAATTAATAATATAATATTTTTTCCAAAAACTCTTTTATGTAAATTTTGACACTATTTGGTATTTTGTTTTTTCTAAATTTAAAACAGCCTTATTACTTCAAAATATATTGATTTAGTCCACACAAATATGTCATATTAACCTATAAAATTAGTGGAATTCATTAAAAGTATCAAATTTCATTTATTTGGCTATTTCTAATATTAATTATTTTAATATTTCATTAATAAGATAATTACTGCATCATCATTATGTCATAAATAAATTAATTTATTTAATGTCTAAAAAATATAAATAAAATACCAATATGTAGGAAATAATTTTATATTTCTATTGAATATTTATAGTTGAATTTATCTTATGTGTAACCCTATATTAAAACTTGTGTAGTTATTAAACATTTAATTTAACACTTTTAAATATTCTTTGAATTAAATAATAATAAATGTCCTAATCTAATCCAAGTGGTCCTAAAGGGTAATATTTTATTCCTAAGTTTTTTTTATCAATTTATACTTATCTAATAGAATTAAGACATTTTTTAGGATAATAATGATATCATTTTTTCCATAAATTACCCTATTTACTTTTAATCATAGTAAATAAAAGTCAATAGTTACTATTCTCCGAAAAATTGTATTTATCTTATTGAACCAAATTTTACTTACTGATATTAACATTGTCTCTAGGATTTTTTAAATTAAATTCATAGAAGCAGTAGATTTATATAATTATGCAAATTAGCAAATGCTCTTAGGAGGTGGGTAAAAGACGTTAAAATTTCAATAAAACTTTTATATATCCAAACATATTATAAAATTACTCCAATGAATTAAATATAAAATATATAGGTATTAGGTATCTATATTGTGAAAAAATAAATTTAAATGAAATAAATATTTATTTAAATGAAAATTTGGTTTTAACCAATAACGCAGTGTTTTTCACTATTCAACAAAAATTGAATGTTTTAAGAAACTTACCCAAAACTCACACTAAGCTAATTTTGATATTAAAAATTCACAAATTAAGTCTATTTTACAAAATTAAAAACATAGATATTGAATTTTTAATTTATAATTATTTCCTGTTGTCAAAACCAAAAGGCGTAGTTTTACGAAATAATAACTTTCAAAAAATTGACACTTGTTTATGTCCAATTTTATAGTAAAATTTCATAAAATGAGAAAAATTGGATTAAATAGTAAAAATATAATCTATTTACACTTACAAACCATTAAAATGTATAATTTAACACTATAAATTATTTTGATTTAAAAAATTGTTTTCAGTTTAAATATAGTAATTTCACTATTCACATAAATTTAAAGTTAGCAGAAAAAAACCAAATAATTATTGAAACTAAACTCCTATGTTCCTATTCTATAGAAGAATTTTATTTTGTCAAATTTAAAATATAAAAGTTTAAAATTTTGGATTTAAAAAACATTCGCCATTAAAAAGGGGTAATATTGCATTTTTTTTAAAAATACTTCTTTTATCTAAAAAAATGAATTTTTTCTTAAATTATATATAAGAAAATCATAATAGAGATTATAAAATTATAAGTATAATATAATGTTCAAAATTTAGTTAATATTATTCGTAACCACTTTGGAATGGCTAGTTTGGTTAGTCGTGGTGCGCTAGAACTCAGTGTTGCGTGTAGTGAATGTTATTGGATTACATTGAATAAATAACGTACTATGAAATCAAGGGGTGGTACATTATTCACTCCTTCTATAAATTTTGTCCTCGAAATTTTAAATTTTTTTTGAAAATAAAATGTTAAATTAGAAAATACCATTATGGGAACACCCACATCGGAAATTGGGTTAAAAAATTTAGTCTTAGTAAGAGGAAAAATAAAATGATAGGGTCACCACCAAATTATGATCTCAATTAGGAGAGCATTGGTTTAAATTAGAGACACATAATTGTAGGAAAAATTTAAATATTAATATGGAGTGATTGAGGAAAGAAATCACAAACAAGTGTAAAATTAAGGGCCTCAAATCCATCAATCTATGAGGATTTGAAATACCATCGGATGAACAAAACATATGGTATTAGGATATCATATTTTTTGTTTTATGATACCATCCCTAATGTTTAAGAATTAATTTTCCCATAGAATAAGAGGGGAAAAATAATATATATATATATATATACATGACAAGCAGAGTTTCATCCTTCAACTAATTCCTACCAAAAACTCATCTTTCACTCCAAATGATTTCAAAAGAATATTCAATTTATCTTAATCATATAGGGTTCCAAAAATAATGAATTTATAATTCACCTATTAGAACCGTTATAAAAACTAGATTATATCATCTAAGGACTTCATGTAGTCCAATGGTAGGAGATTAATCTCAATCACTCTATGGTTGTGGGTTCGATTCCCGTAGATTTTTCCGATGCAACGGATTGTCACACAGTTTGTGTGTTTCCCTTTTTATAAAACTCCAAAAATAACCTTAACAATAATATCCAATTTTAAACTTAACTCATTCCATCCTTTAGACTTATCCAAAATTCATTTATCTAAACTCACAGTCTATAATTTAAAAGGATGTTAAACACAATGAAGATCCTTTTTCTATGTAATTACATGTGAACACCTTCATATTGTATTATTTTAAAACATTGAAACACCCTGAATTACAATAAAACCTTATTGATTACATTAATGATCCCTTATACATTATATAATACTGGATATATTACTTGTATCAAAAAATGATGTAAAGTCGAACAGTGATGGAATATACAATTCAGTAATCTATTTCAAGGTAGTCAAGAATATGAAATGTAATTTATCCAAATCAATCATGTATTATTCCAAAATCACTACCTAGGTATCAGAACCATATTAAGGTTTATCTTTCTCTCAACCATATATTTTCCAAAAATTTGACCTTCTATTGAGTAACTTTTCTTGGTTCCCACAATCTCAAGTCCTTAATAAAATAGTACTGCAATACAATCCATATGTAATCTATAAATCTTATAACATGTAGATCATTAATACGACACTCAGATGACACAATATATTAATAACAACGTAAGAAATATAATCATTAATATTCATATTTGGTAGTATCATACCTTTATTATTATCCAATAGCAGCATATGGGGTATACTCTGATGATTTGGACATTGATTCGTGTAGTGTCCCAACTCCTTGGAGATGATACACTGCACATTTAAAACGTTTTTATTACCCCTGAAATCACATACATGGTGTACTTTTTCTCCACACTTATAATGAACTCACATTCCCTTCAAGAATTTACCTGGGTTATTCTTTCCACAGTTATCACATATGGTAAATTCCATCTTTCCCCTCTTTCCTTTATCCATCATTCTCTCTACCATCCTTTCCTTCTCTTTCTTCCACTCAAATCTATAAAACTCAATTAATTATTTACTTATCTTATTAACACATGTTACTATTTCTTCATATGATGAAAATATGTGGGAGACTATTTCCCTTCTAAAAGTTAGCTTAATATGATGAAAGATATGATCCTTCTTACTCTTTGGATCAAACATATTGTTGGAGTCTCATTCCTTCTACTATGTACCATTTCTAAACAATGGCATACAGTAGGGTAGTTTATAGATCACAATGCATAATTCCAAACTTGAAAAAGACCTAATGTAAATTGATTAGTTTATATATATAATCCATAATCAGAAAAATATTTTCTTGGATGAGGTATATACTCATAAATCATTCAAAATGATTTGTAAAGAAAATGAGAATTATCCTAAGCATATCCCATAGGAGTGTCGTAACCAAAAGTGCGGAAAGGCCCATTTTCATACACTAGTTCTCATTCAAGTATAGTACCAAGTGGTGTTTTCGGGTTTTGCCCCTAGGTACATTTGTGCCAGAGCCTCCTCTACCTGCTCGAATCCAGACAGGGATGTATTTTCTTGGAAAAGTCTCAAAATCTCTACATTACAAAAATTATTGGAATCTCTTCTATACTAATCCTCAATGTTTACCTTTGGGTAATGTACTCTAATCATATTTTATCTAAATCATATTTCCAAAGCTATTTGTAAACATCCTCTGATACCAACTGTAAGGCCTCGAACCGAGATTCCAAGATTCGGTGCGTTATTTAAATACATTGGCAAGATTATAAGGAATCAATTCAGAAGAGACTGATCAATTTATCTGTATTTGAAAATAGATTACATACAAGAACAATACATTACAAATTCTAACATACAACACAAAAATATTAATCCATTTAGAATGCCATTGTTCCCTTAGCTTAACCCTACATATCCAACATAAAACACTTCTTGGGATCCTGGGAAAATAAAACAAAATAAAGGTGTGAGATCAGATGCTCATTAAGGGTAAATAATTTAGTGGAAGCTATAATATTTTAAGGCATGATGTGTAATAAAAAAATAATATCCTTCTAAACATAAACATGATCATAATATGGAAAAATTAAATCAAACATTACCATATAAACCTGCACATGGATTATTCTACAAGTCAAATATTCATATGTAATAACTAATTTCATAATGAGGGAATGTATAGTACCGAACATTAATTTCTGGATTAAGGCCTCTTTCTAGGACCTATGGGATAACTATAACTGTACCCAAACCCGGAGATCCACTGTAACTGGACTCTATCCCGGAGAGCCTCTCTAACTAGACTCCAACCCAGAGAGCCTCTGTAACCAGACTCTAACCTAGAGGGTCTACTTTAACCAGACCCCAAAAAAGAGCACTTACATTTACCAGTCCCCAACCTGGAACATACTAGTCCAATACATTCATCATATGAAAAGGTTGAAATAAAACATAAACATTCGTATTAAAACTAGCATATGAAATGTCAATTTTTTATCCATAAACCAAGAATGGTATAAAAATAAAACATACACAGTCAAACGTATCAAAAAACATTCAATACAATATTGATGTTTTGTATCATAATAAATCAACTTAAAACAAGTTTAAAATACAGTAAAAAGATGTTAACATAGATGAAAATGATCATTAAAATTCTTGGAGAAAAACCCCCTTTTCATGAATTCGTTTCAATTTCTCACAGTTTATAATGGTAGTCATTTAAAAGGATTTATGAATCAAAGTGTCTCATAACACTTTGAAACTTTTTTAAAGAATTATCATTTCAAAACATTCAGGTCCATATAAATAAATCCTTAAAACTATTTTAAAAACATGGACATTATTGAGAAAGGATTAGAATAATTAATATTTTAAATCATTTAAAATGATGTTTTAGTAAAAGAGTCCCTTAAAAATATTCCAATGAAATAAGTATCATATAATTAAGATATAAATACAAATAAATTGAAGTGTATTACACAAATAATAAATTTATGGGCAGTATATACACCACAAAAAAAAACTAAATAGGGGAAATATAGCATGAATCTCACCGGAATAAGGAGTGACATGAAAACCTCATACCTTGCACTTTCCTTTGGTTGAGGGTACATTTAACCTCTTGTATAATGACCATTTTATGTTATTAGATTATACCAGAACCATATTAATATTTATTATATCATACATTATTCATTTATGACGTTATACTACCCATTTAATAAGGATATTCATGTTAAATTCACTTTTTGTGAAATAATCGCTTTGTTTATCGTACGTATTTTGAATTTTTTTTCTTGACCATATCATTTAGATCATGATTTAAATACATCCTGAATACAAAACCTAATTCATACATAACATATATTTAGAATATAAATATTTATAATAGATATATATAAGAAATGAAAAAACACCGTTTATGGAGATGCAAGCCCGTATGCATGCATAAACGTTATTTCTGTTTTCATATCGTATTGAACGAAAGTAAGATAATAAGATACATTTAAGTACATAAATACATAAATACATATATATATCTCTAGTAGCATTATTGTGTCATATATTACATACTTATTAGTAATATATATTTTTATAATCGTTAATGAATGGTGAATGTGGAAATGAATCTCATCATGTCGTGGAGCCGGTAATCCGTACGTACGCACGAGCGACAATATTATTTCCTAAATGGTGTGGAATTGTATGGTGTATTAATTTTACAGATACATTAACATGTTTTTTTAATTAGTTATATACATATTACTCATCATTATATCCATCCAAATAACAAACTTCTAAATAACAAATTACACCACAACGTGGAAAGGGTAAGTCGTACGTACGCATGCATGGTGACATTATCAATAATAGGATGGATAAAATAATTAATATGGTTGATATATATTTATAAAAACATCATATTTTATAAAAGTTACTAGATTTATAATTTTGTTATGGTAATAGCAAAGAATGAGTAAGTGTAAGAATAAAATAACTTGAAAGAATGTGGTGAAATCATTCCCTCTTCTTCGGGTTCTTCCTTTGGATTTGATCAAAAGGGCTTAATAGGTTTCCTTTATGACAAATGTAAGGCCTCTAGGATGAATTTCGGATATTTGGGAGGATATTATGGCAGGGGTTGGCCGAGCCAAATGGAATTGGAGATGTTAATTTTAGAGAAGGGGATGTGCCTTTTTATAAGTGGGGTGATGGGCACCTTAGGAAAAACTTAAAATATTATCTTATAATAAATTCATTTTCAGTTTTTAATGGCTCCAAAATGAATTATTTAAAGGATAAGATGTGTATGGGCCTAACACCACTCAACCAATATGTTTTAGATATGTTTGTGTCACTATATTAACCTTATCTTTTAGATTTAACACTTAGTTAAATAGTTTGACATTTACCATGTGTCTTTTTATTTTTATATTATATGGTTAATAAACATACTATAAACATTAAATTGAACCCCAATTGGTTTAGTAATGACATATATAATAGTATTTAATCCTTTTGGAAGAACCATATATTTTTAGGAATAGAATATCATTTAATAATATAATATTTTTTTTAAAAAACTTTTATGTCAATTTTGACACTATTTGGTATTTTGTTTTTGCTAAATTTATAATAGCATTATTACCTTGAAACAATTTCATTTAATCAACTATAATATGTCATATTAATCTATAAAATTAGTCTAATTCATAACAAGTCTCAATTTATATTTCTTTCGGTATTTATAATATCAATTATTTTAATATTTCATGAATAAGGTAATTACTACACCATCAATGTGTCATAAAAAATAAATTATTTAATATATAAAAATTATAAATAAAATAAAATTATGTATGAAATAATTTATCATTCTAATGAATATTTATAGTCGAATTTATCTTATGTGTAACTTTATATTAAAAATTTATTAGTTATTAAACGTTGAATTTAACACATTTAACTCTTCTTTGAATTAAATAATAATAAATGTTCTAATATAATCCAAGTTGAACTAAAGGATCATATTTTATTCCTAAGGTTTTTTTGGGTCAAATTACACTTATCTAATACAGTTAGTATATGTGTTAGGGTAATAGTGATATAGTTTTTACCTATAATTACCCTATTTACTTTTAATCGTGATAAAAGAAAAGTCAAAAGTTACCATTCAACAATAATTATTTTTATCTTATTGAACCACATTTTTCTTACTGATATCAATCGTGTCTTCCATATTTTTTAAATTCAATTCACATAAGTGGAAAAATTATGTTTTATTCCAATATGAAAATGCTCCTTGGAGATGGGTAAAATACGGTGAAAGTTCAATAAGAAAATTTTATATATAAAATTATTACAAAATGACTACAATGAATTACATTGAACTTATATAGGTATTATGTATATATTTTTTACTAAAATAAATTTAAATTAAATAATAATTAATTAAATGAAAAGTTAGTTTTAACAAATAACGCAGTGTTTTTCATTATTCATAAAAATGAATGTTTTCAGAAACATACAAAAAATTCACCCTAATCTAATTTTGATAATCCTAATTAAAAAATGAAGTATAATTTACCAAATTAAAAACATATAAATTTTATTTATTCATTTAAAATTAATTTCCATTGTCAAAACCAAAAAGTGTATTTTTATGATATAATAACTATCAAAATATTGACACATGTTTATGTCCAATTTCAAAGTGAAATTACTTAAAATGACTAGAATTGGATTAATTGGTAATAATATAATCTATTTATACTTCAAAACCATTAAAATTTATAATTTAACAATATAAATTATTTTTATTAAATATGTTTTTTTAGATAAAATAAATTATTTTTTACTATTCACCCAAATATTAAAGTTATCTGAAAAACACCAAATATTTATTGAAACTAAAATCTCATCTCCTTATTCTAAAGAATAATGTTATTATTTCAAATTTAATATATAAAAGTTTCAAATATTTTATTTAAAAAGTGTTCGCCATTAAATGGTGGTAAAATTGAATTTTTTTTAAAAATTATCTGAAAAAAATGAATTTGTTCTTACATTATGTCTAAGAAACTCATAATACGGATTCTAAAATTATAAGTATTATATAATGTTAAAAATTCAGTTAATAATATTCATACATGCTTTTGAACGGCTACTTTGGTATGGAATGGTGCGCTAGAACTCTGTGTTGTGTATAGTGTAAGTAATTGGATTACTTTGAGGAAATAACATACTATGAAATCTTATGGTGTTACAGTTAGTACCCATAATTATTTTGAAATAAATCATTCCTAGTGTACATATTTTACCTCCCTATTAATATTCTATTATTAAAAAACCATGGAATGTGTTATTCCATATTACTTCCATATGTCAATTTGTCTCTATTCAAAAAGAATTTGTATTAACCCTTATTTTTATATGGGATTTCAACAAAGGTATTTAAAAATTCAAACCCATGATTAACAATCCCAATTTAAAATTTTTTGTATTCAATTTATTAAAATATGTACAATATAATATACCAATAATTTAATGAAACACTATCTCTGATAACTTTTCTAACATGCAACAATATTCTTAAGCGAATCATGAAATATTATTATTTAAATATGACCACTATAACTAAGCCATTGAATTTTCCAGAATTAAATGGATTAAAAAATTATTAAATATATATATATATATCACACTAAATTAAAATTTATAAATTTATTATTAGTAAATAAGAAATCAATTTTTATTAAATTTATCTTATGATTTATAAATAGTATTTCATTAAAAATGATTTTATTAATTTTGATTACAATTTATTATAAAAAAATTATATATTTTTATAAATATTATTTATTTTAATAAACATAATTTATAAAATAATAATAACAAAATTCATTTCATGTGAAATTATGGAATTTTTATAAAATCAATGTTTTTCCATGAATAGTGAAAGTACTATTTTTTGTACATTTTTTTAAAAAATTTCATCTTCCTTCACTTAAATTACCATTATTATGTGAATTAAAAATTAATATATCATAGTTATTACTAAATTATATATTATCTAATTAATTATATATTAATAATTATTATAAATGATATTGTAAAAAAATTATTTTTAGGCATAAAATGCATTTTTCTGAATAATGTTTTTCATTTTCTTTTACCCTTGTTATTAAAAGTAATTTTTTAACTTATAAGAATTTAATTTTATGAAATAGAATTTATGTTTTTGTTCATTGAGTTAAAATTATCATACTGTACATTTATGATTTTTTCTTGATTTTTTTTTAATTTTTATGACTAGTAAAGAATATTGTTTTTATAAAATATGGTATCTTATTTGATATCAAAAATAATTTAATTGGATAAAAATTTATTAAAAACATTGACCATTTATTTATTCAAATAAAATGAAAATTTATTTTAAAATAATTCAAAACATATAAATTAGAAATTATTTCACTAGAAATATGAAAATCATTTTGACCGCTGATGTAGTGCTCACGCAACATCAGAACAGTAAAATTTAGTGTTTTGATGAAAAAAATCAGGAAGTGACTTATAACATCTCAAAATTTTATTAAATAGTATTTATAAATTGTTATTTTTTATTTTTTATTTTTAATTGTTTTTGTTTTATTAGTTGATCAAATACTAATGTAAGTGAAATACTTGGATAGTGGTAGAAAAGTAGAAATAACATATTAAATATTATGTCATGAAATATTTGAGATTAAATATAAATATTTAATGAAACAAGATTATTATTTTCACATAATTACATTTTTTTATTTAATTTCTCTTTTTAAAAATGAAGTAATAAAGATATATTCTTTTATATAACTGATATCTTCTTTTTCAAGCAATATAAAAAATCAAGTAAATAAATTCAAAAACTCTAAAAATAATAATTTATGTTCAAGTAAAATTGTCCAACAAATATAAAAAATTAATATAACATATTGGAGATATTTGAATGTTTTATAAAGGATTCCCATTTTGGTCAAGGTTTTCTAAATGTTGAATTATGTAAATATTTCTTAAAATGAAGCTAATATTATTTCTTGTAAAATTATATTATATTTAATTATTTAAAATCATAAAAAATATTTATTGGGGACAATGATGATTATAAATGGTCTAAAAATTCATACCCTTGTTATTTATGAGCTAATTGTATCCTTATTAGTAAAATAAATACCCTTTAATATTACAAATTCATTACCGCATTTATGTTTGAAATTATTTATCCATGGGTTAAACAAAAATTATAAGGTTTCAATTGATATATAAACATATCTAAATTTTTTTGATGAATATATTATGAACATATCCACATTATCTTTTTATTCTTATCATTTTGGAACAATTTTACATGACTAATAGGGATATTATATTATCATATTTTAAATATTTTAAAAAAACCACAATAATAATGTTTTATAACAAAATATATATTATTAAAAGATTTAAAATCCATAAAGTATATATCCACTTCAAATGGAGTGATATATAGTTGAAAATATCAACCGTTATCTATATATGTGACCCCTTCATCTTATAATATCTATTTTTACACCCAAATTGTAGAAAAGGTTGATATCAATGTTTTTGTTAAAAGGGTTAACTAGGGGTCAAAAAAGTAAATAGGGTAAAAAAATTATCTTAAAAAGTTTAAATTTCATTTAATTACAGGAGTTAAACTCATACTAATTTATCTTACAATTATTTCAATTTTTAGTCAATTTTCAAGGAAGAGTAATTTTTTTTAGTTAATATTTTATGTATATCCAATAATTCCCCTCCCGTCACATATAATGTGTTACCACCCCTCCATTTTTATTCACAATTAACTATCAATTTGTTGTAATACGTATAATTTTTAAAAGATAAATCTATGTTCGATAGCATGTGCGACACACAACACTAGACCCAAATGAACCATGATTTTTTAAATACAATAATTATAATGTAGTTGTTAAATTACCAGGTCTAAATTTGATTAAAAACCACTAAATAGATATAAATAATCGACAAAATTAATATATTCATTGGATACAATAACTAAATTTTGAATGAAGATATTTATTCTTTAGAAAAATATGATGTTATAAAAATGGTTTTTAATTTTTAATCGGAAAATATTATAATTTAATTTTTAAACATTTTTAAATGTTATTTTATAAAATAATAATAATTTTTGAAATCATTATCTTGATATTAGCTTCAGGTTAAATTTTTTATTTTCCATAAAATATATATTTATTAGTGAATATTGAAAAATAACATTTTTTTCTAAAAATAATATTAATTTTTATTAATTTATGTTATTTAAAATAACATTATTATTTTAATATGAAATAAAATTATTATTAATATTTCATTAGATAAATTAAATCAAATTTATATAATTTAAATGCAATTAAAATTCTTATAAAAATAAATTAATTTTTATTCTCTAAAACACACATATTTGTTTTCAATATCATCTTATAAAAATAAATTCATTTTAATTTTTTTAATTATCATGTAGATCTTATAATATCATCTTATTATGGAAAATATAACCCTTGAACACCATTTTAACAACTTGTTTGAAGGTTTAAATTAAAATTAAATACTTAAATTTTGTCAATTTAATTTTTCAAAATTGATTTTATAATTTCAATAAACATAATTAATATTTTATAATAAGTCTACCTTAATTTTGGGTCATAATTAACTGTAAAAATTTTGTTAAAATAAATTTAAATGACTATGGTTGAAACTGGTTTACAGGGGCCAAACTAAAGAGGTACATTGAATAATATGTTTAATACTTGTTTGTTTTCAATATAGAGGCATCTATCTGAATTACCTCTCCCCAAAAACATTATCTTTCAATATTTTATGCATTTTATTGAGAGTGACTTACCATTATATAATAGTTTTGGTTATTTACAGCAATTCCACTCCCCATCCCTTGTTAAATGGAATACCCTCTCCTCTCCAATCCACACATCAACAAAGCATTGTTTTAGCTAGTACCAACACATATACATTCACTAAATACCTTCTTATCACCTAGATTCCTTGTTTTGATTATAAATCCTATCTTGGGATATTTTAGGTATAATCCAAAATAGGTTATCTAAAGAAGATGTATCTTTATTACATGAAACTACATGAAAAAGCAACTTTAGTGGAGGTTTTCTCACTGTACTTTTTCAAGATATGTTTTAAAAACTACTTATATTTTTTTTAAATATTTTTTCCCTTAATAAAATAAAAGAAAAATTGAATTTTTTTACCAGTGGTTTTTGAAGAAAACATCATTGAAATATAGGTAGTTTTTAATAAACCCACAAAGAAATAGTTGTGGTTTCCCAAAAATGACCATAGAAAGATAAATATTTTTATATAGGTCAATATTTACAAAATTCCATGACATAAATTATGACATAATTATGATAGTAAAATAAATTTTGAACATTTATGAAAAATCATGATGTATGTTTTTATAAATGAAGTAAGTTACAATTATAGATATGGTATTTTGTATGTATTCAAGAGTAATGTTTCCATTTTTCAATGATCGTTAGGTATTGTAGGTTAGTAATATTTTATATTTCCATAATGATAGTAATATAATATAGTCTTTATAATTTATTTATACATACTAATATTTATCATCTGTGTATGGTACTGGTGAAAAGGAAATCATATCACTTCATGATGACTATAATCTTCATGTGAAAAAACAACATTGTCATTTTCTAATGAGAGAAAAGCTAAAAAATTAGGTGATATATATTATCTTCAGAATTAAAAATATTTCATTAATAACATATTTTTCTTATTTATAACACATATATTGAATAAAATTATCCTTCCTTCATTCCATATAAGGCATTACTGAAAAATGAATCACATCGCTCCATGAGTTAATAGTCCTCCATACACACGAATGAATTTATCATATCCCCTACGAAATGTAATGTAAAAAGGGAATATATTATATATTTAATCCATGGGAATAATTATATTATTAATTTCATTTATGTATATAAAATCCATCAACAATACCATCCATTAGGTTCTCTTATGGAAAACATGTCATATCAGTTATTGAGGTTGAAGATTTGTGTACACATCGGTGATGTTATTATTTACAATTTGAGGAAAGAGGAGATATATAATGTTAATGACCATACAATATTAAATAATAGTATATTTTATATACTATATTTATTGTATAATATTATTTTAATAATATTATAATGATTTGGAAGAATAAAAAAATAAGAATGCATAGATATGAATTTTACCTCTTCTTTGGCCACCTCTCCAGGATTATACCTAACGTAATTAATGAATTGATTCTAAGATAGCCATGGTTTCATTGATGTGGGTATGGAATTTGGGAAATTATTTTGAAAATTTTTATCTCAATTAAAATGTTTTGAATGTTTTTATAATATAGGAGTGTGGTGGTCTTTTATAAATTCGATTAGTGGAAAAATTGAAATTTTTTAAAAGATAAATATTTTCCCATTTTTTTCACTTTCCAAATGGTTCAAGATGTATTATTATAGGTGATTTAAAATTTTACGGTCTAGATATTGCAATAAAATTTTATTTAGACATGTTTTTATCTCATTTTAACCCTATTGATTTTAGTGAAACCCCCTAATAAAAAATATTTTACATAAATATGGTATTTAATTTTACTATTTTCACTATTAATCATTGTCAAAATCTAATATGGACTGATTAAAAATTTTAAATTTTTCTAATAAAAAAATGGAATCTAATTTCTAAAAATCAAGGAATATAATTGAAAAAACTAAATTAAAACCCCGAGAAATAAGAGGAAAATCCAGTCTTCATGAATAGTATCTTTCAAGAAAAGAATGGGTTTTTACTTTAAAGCACTTAGTACTAATAATAACTATTTTAATTGAAAATAATATAAATTTTGATATATAATATATAAATTTAATTTGAAAAATTCCTCATTATGTATTATCATAATTAATTAAAATAGGAAAATAATATTCATTTTAAAACAATACTAAGAAGAATTACAATTTTATACCCAAAAACAATCTTAGACTAAAATCTAATATAATGTTGATGAAAAATTAATTATGTGTATTAATAAATAAAAATAATTATTAATTTACAAGAAATCGTCTTCCAAACATATTGGAAATTTTAAATTTCTTAATTTATTGAAAATAATATAAATTTTGATAAAGAAATTTAATCTTTTACTATTCATAAAATAGTCAATATTGTGAGAAAATACCAAAATTCTGCCAAATTATATTTTGAGAAACTAATTTCAAAAATGGCATTATTTTTTTATAATTAAAATTATAAAATTTATAAATTAATCTTTTAAATATATCATTAAAATAAACTAGTTTAATAATACATATATCCTTATTGATTTAAAAATTAATATTTTTATAATAAATATAAATTTATTAACATACATTAATCTGATTTATTTTATCCTTGCCTAAGTTGTTACATTCTTCCCTACTTTTCTAAATTTATTCCCCTCAATTTTATTCACTTATCAAATAATTTGGGATATCTTTCTATCATATCGTCTTCATATTCCAATTATTCCTCTTTAACAATATAGTTTTCCCATTAAACCATACCTTAGTAAATCATATTATTTTGCATTACATTATTTCTATAGTAATGAATTTCAATTGGTTCTTTCTCAATATAATAATTCTCTTCCCACTAAGATTATTGACTAATCAAAACATTATATGAATTGGGATCATTTTTTCATAACATAAAAAGATGAAATATATTTTACACCTGAGATAAACATGGAGAAAAATCAAATCGGTAGGAATATAATCTTACATTTTCTTGAATTTCATATATTCTAATAACCCAAGGAATTTGGTTCCCTTTATTAACAATAGTTATAAAAATTTTCCATAGAAAAACATTGAGAAATACATGATCAGTAACCTCTAAATAAATATCTTTCCCCCAGTTATCCGAAAAATATTTCAGTATTATTTATGTAGCCCTCATATACTATTGAATAAAATACAACTTTTCATCCATTTAATATACTAACTATTATCCCATAATCATTATTTTTTCTACTCCATCAAAAAAATTTAGATTCCTGACAAATCATTCCATATAATTCTTCAAATTATGCAATTTGTATATTAAAAATAAAATTATTCGTTTATAAAAACTCAACCAAATAATGATATCGATCCTAAATTAACTTCATAACAATTCAATAAGAATAAAGTATATAATTCATTGTCTGACTCAACCATTGGTTTGAGGATGAAAAATTATTTACAAATTTCATTTTGTACCCATTGTCTTCTAAACACCTTTAAAAAATTTAACTATGAACATGGGATCATGTTATGATGAAATGGAGAGAGGAACTACTAGTAACCTGATTTTATTATTTACATATAGTATGAAAAGTATATCTAAATAAATTTTATCTATAATGGGAAGTATGTTCATATATTTTTTAATCAATCAATAACAACTAAAATGAAATTTCTACCCCATGGATTATTTTGTAATCCCACTACAAAATCCATTGGAATATTTTCTCATTTCTAGTTTGGCAGTCGACAAATTTTATGGATTACCATTGTTAATTTAAATTATTATTTAAACTAGTGACAATTTAAACACATCATGGATAAGTTAGAATTATCCCTTCTAATTTTATCCTAGTAGTATTACTCCTGATGGTCTTTTTATATCATAGTACAACCCAAGTGAATAGAGAATAGAAAAAAATGAGTTGCACTCAACAAAGATTTATATAAATTGAAATCAAAAGGGATGCATAATCTTTTTCAAAATCATGAGCTGCATTATTCATTAGTATTAGAATCTGTAAACCTAATCGTCTTATAAGATTCTATACTTTCTTGTAAATCATGACCCTCCATCTAAGCTTGTCTATTTATTTATGAAAAAATTTATACTTCACTAAAACCTAAAATGAAACATATATTGTCCCATTATCAACCACTTGTAGGCCAAATATTTTCAAATGATGTACTGGAAAATCACATTCAAAATGTATGATTGTCAATGTAGCATCATTTTTCAACTCAATGCTTTTACCACTTTGTATTCTTTTCAATTATGATAATAAATCATGGTATCATAATCCTTGATTAGTTCCCTCCTCCTTCTCTTTCTCAGGATAAAATTATTTATAAGTGAATATATATTTCAAACTTATGAAAATATCATATATTTCACACATTGGTCCATACAAATGAGGCTTCAAAATTTTTAAATATAAATCCATATAGGATAATTAATGATCATGTGTAGTGTTATTTAACTCCTGAGGTTCTGGATTACATGGATCATAACCAATTACCTAATGATTTTTCATTAGGAAACAACTATTTCCATTAAATAAAATGGAACTATAGATAATATATTATTAATTTCTAGAATTTAGGGACAAAACTGGAGTATTCATCTATCATATTTTTATTCACTCAAAAAAAATCATCCCAATCATTTTTCCAAATAAATTAAACTCATTTTTGAGTTCACTTAGTTAGTGGTATAGAGAACTATGGTATGTACTTCAAAACCATATGTATTAACCCATTAATCTATGAAAACTATGAAAATATAGAATATTTGTTGGTTTTGGCCATTAATAAACTACTTTTGTTTTATGAGGGTAAATATTTATGACATCTTTAGAAAAAAATATATCCAAAAAATGATTTTTTTAGACTAAAATTCATATTTAATAAATTTATAATGTAGTTTCATTTAATTTAAGGTTTTCAGAGACATAATTATATTTCTTTAATTCTCATCCTATCATTTAGAATATTAAAAACATTCATGAATGTACATAAACTCAAAATTTTCCACAAACTAATGAAAAAAATATTCACAATTTCCTAAAATATTGTAGATTCATTGGACAAACCAAAGGGAATAACTAAAAACTCGTAGTTATAATATCCTGTTAGAAATGAAATCATTAGAATGTCATACTCCTCCAAATTCACCTGATGTTACCCAGACCTAGGTTTATTATATAAAAATATTTCTCTCCATAGAGTTGTATAATAAATTCATCAATATGAAGTAAATGATAATTTTTCATAAAATCGTCAATATTTCAGGCTCTATAATCGATGAAAAGTCCCATTAAAACGCCATTATTATTTTTTAAACCAAATATGATCACCTTATGGGGATGTTCTATGGTGAATGACACCTTTATCTAAAAACACCTAAAATTTATTTTTCAATAAAAAAAGATCCACTTATTCCATTCAATATGGGTTTTTGGAATAGGTTCAGCATCATGAACTAATTCAACTATCAAATCAACATCTTTATTAGGTATAAAACAATGATAATTATAAATAAATACATCCATTTTTAAATTTAATATCAGAATATCACTAATATGAATAATTTCATTATTTTCAAAAATATAATCTAGGTATCATTCCCTTCATTCTATGATCAGACTATATGGATCTACATATGTTATTAAAGGCATGAAATCATATAATTAAACATTCCTTCCACTTCAAAATACAAAAGTATGATAGTCTGAAACCCAATTCATACCTAAAAATATATTAAACTATAATATCATTAGTTCAAAAATATTTATAGGAAAACCATCTCATTTATAGAAACATGATGATTCCTATAAATATAGGTTTCTTTAATACATCAACCCATAGTTTTCACCAAATATTCTATCATACATTCATGAGAATATATTCATAATTTACATGAAAATTCATCAAAAATGAATGAATGAAAAGATGGAGATTCCAACATGGTATTAGAATAATATAAAAACACATGTAACACACTAATAATCACTTCATTTGATGGCCCAACATCAAATTTTGTTTTAGAAAAAAAAATTCTTCACCCTTCTTATTCGGAGCATGTTGATTTCTATACTAATTTACTAAATTCAATAACATGTTACATTAATGATCCAACTCATTGGAACTATAACACGTCATAATTGGGTCGATATCAGTTAACACATAATTTGATTCTTTAGGATTGTGTTCCTTACAATCATGAGACATATCGATAGTCTCTTAAAATCAACAACACATCCCTAATTTCACAAGACATTATCCCATGTAATTGTTACCACTCATAACACAAGATGGGAACATCATTTTCAATCCTTCATAATTATTTTTTATATGTTTCCACATCACCTTAAATCATAAATTCATAATAACATCATCATCATGAGGTGTATAAGTGTCCAAAAATTCCATCTCAATTTTTTCAGCATAACAGAAAACTTACTCATAGCTTTTAAAATCATGTGTGGCCACAAATCCTATTTTAAATGTTTTTAATCCTGATAAATCTTTAATTAATTCTATGAATTTCAAAAAAAATCAGTTATATAAATAAATATCTTTCATGTGTGGATATAAATGCTTCATCTTGTAACTATAACTCCATGAATATATTTCCCAACTATATTTTGACAACATTACAGAAATATTTCTCGAGGAAATGATCTTTAAATTTTTTACAATATATGGCATCAAGATCACATTCCTCTCTCATCGTATAAACCCATGACCAGCATTAACCAACTTTATCATTAAAATAAAAAATGTAACGAGTATCCATTTGATCTCCCAAAAAGACCGTGACATTAAATATATTCTAAATAGTATTGTTACATATTTCATATTCAAATAGTTCGAATGATCCAACAAATTTTGTTGCATGGTGCCTTAAAAAATTCCACACTGTAGACATGTTTATTCATGGTAGACCAAGATCGTATCGGGAATGGATACCACAATTGTGTATATCATATTTCAGACGATCCACCACTACAACCAATGGTTCTATTACAATTACAACCATCATTTGATTATTATTTAGATGGATATTTTCCTATGAGTTCCTTCCAACTATATGTTCCTTCTTTCCTATATAGAAACACTTAATTTAGTAGAAGCATCATGGTAATCTTAAAATTCTATATCATTTCAAGATAACCATAATGTTAAATACTTTATGGGAATTCTATTAAAATATCACTAACCTATAAATTTATTTAAACCTTATATTGATACTAACCATAAGTATTCTGCCTTCAACCTTACATAATATTGATATTTATGTTAGGATTTCATTATGTTACATTTTTGGAGCTTTTCAAGATTAAATTTTTAGATAATTAGGTCTCAATTAATACATAATAATACTAAATAATACAAAGTGTAGAATTTTGTTCAGTATCTATTTTTTACACCATATAAAACATCAATAATAAAACATCATTTCCTTTCATGAAAATATTCATGACTTTAATCTTGAACACATATTTTCCCTTCTCTATCCTTAAATTTTATAAACACATTTTCCAAATTTGGTATTATAAAAAAATGCTCAATGATGGATATAAATATTATAAAATCATTAGTATAATGAAAACCATGAAAATACATTTATACTCATTTATCAAAAACATATCTTTTTACATAGAAATGGAATTATCATTCCCTGAAAATGATCATTTATCATCTCTTTTCAAAACAATGGATTTCTATGAAAACTTATTAGAAGTCACTGAAAATTCTACTATGTGAATTGGGAAATCATCTCATAAAATCCTTACTGAACCCTTAAAAATTATAATAGTCATATATCCAACTACAAAAAAAATTATCTGAATAACATAATCATTACTCATTGTATGGGAATAAACATCGTGTCTGATATAAAAAGATCACCTAGTGATTTCATGAAACCCCAATCATAAACAATTTCTCAAAACTATATCATGAAATAAAAATTTATTCTTGAAACTTTTCATTATAAAACCCCTTAAAAACACAGTTGATCACATATGAAAATACATTTGGATTTAAATAAACCCTTTTACTTTAAAAACCCATTTTCAATACCAAAAATAACCAAAAAAATTTAATGATGAGATAATTTATGCAAACATGAATCCTTGAAAAGGAATCTATAAATAATATAAAACTCAATGTGGGATGAAAATTAATAGATAATATATACATTAAAATTAAGATATTCCCATTTACATTTCTCAAAAAGTTCTGTATGAAATACATAAAATGATTTCTTTTCAAATAAAAAATAAAAATTTAAAAAGATATAAAAAAATTAATTTATAAATCATTTATCACCATATTAAAATATTCATACAATAATTTCAAAAACATGTAAATCCATGATAATTAGTTAGGGTAGAATCATTAAAATGTGGTTTTTTAAAGAAAGTCATTTATCTATTTAACAACATTTGAATTACAATCCCCATTAATAGAAAAATTATTGAAAAATATATATATCATGATAATATATAAATACATGATAGAAAATTTGAATGGTACATATATACACATCGTGAAAAAATATAGGTTCATAACATAAAAATATGCCTCAATTAATAGAAATTGAGATGATGTCCCTTACCTTGAGTCTGACACGTCACATATGTTCACTATTATCATGAATAATAAACCAAAAATAATGATTTATGTCCATAATAAAATTTTAACTCATATTAATATTTTTATTTTACTTATTACCATGTCATTTATGTTTACATTATCAATTGATTTTACATCGGATGTTTCAATGATATTTTACCTATGTGTCAAAAAAATTCATATGTTGATTATGGTAAAAGCGGTCATTATTCAAAAATATCTAGAAAATGAACAATGGTTTAATTATAATATTTAAGAATAAATTATACTTTTAATACTAATCATCAATGTTGTTTTTGATGAATGAGTTATGTTACAATCAGGGAGACGGTATGTCCTAATCGTAAATGAGTAACGTTTCTATTTTTCAATGATCATTATCAAAATAAGGTAAGTAATGTTTTATCATTAAAAATTGAACATAATATAATATCTATCATATTATTTATTTTAATATACATATTTATATCATCCATGTGGTGTGGTGATAAAAATAGAGTCATGTAACTTCATGAAGGTGGTAGTCCACATGATCAGGAATGACATTGTTATTATTCAATGAGTGAGAAAGTAAGGAAGAAAATGATGTATTATCTTTTTAAAATGATAAATATATCATGAATATCATAATTAAGTAATTAATAAAACATATATTAATTAAATATTTCTATATTAACTTCCATGTAAATTTGTTTTGTTTACTGAATCACATCGTTTTTTGAGCTGGCAGTCCCCCATAGAGAAAAGAGATGTTATTTTATCCTATTCATAATATAATGTAAAAAACTTTATATGTGATATAATGAATACAGAGGAATAATTTTGTAATTTATATCAGATATATATACTTTATATACATCATCATACACACCCTTGAGAGGTGTTGATAGAGAATGTGTCATATTAGATTCTGACATGTTTCTTTATCATACACACGAGCACCAATATCGTGAACTATTTGAGGGATGAGGAGATGGATTGTAACATCTCACGTATTTATAAAATAATTATTTATTCCATGTATATTGAGTTAAAAATTAATTCAATTTCAATCAAGAAACCTTTTGAATGAGTATTTAATTATCAATTAAGTAAATCAATAATTAATTTTTAACGATAATTCCACAATAATGATTTCATTTAAATATTTAATATTAAATGATTATATTAAATACTAATTTTATAATGTTGTTTTATTTTTATAAAATAATTATTTATTTAAAATTCATTGAACATTAATAATATTGAGACAAAAGAAAGAATTTTTAATTTTCAAGTATGAGTTATAATATATATATATATATATTATTTTTAATTTTAAGTTTCATGTACTTTATGATAATATTATTATAAATTTATTCTAAAAACTATGTGAAAGAATATATTTTTATCAATAATTTTAAATATGATCTAATAAATATATATTATTTATGTTAATATAATACATTTAAAAGATATTATTATATATTTCTGATTAAATAATATTAAATGAAAACTGAAAATAAATGGTGAAAAGTGTTCTCGTTAATGGGAATCTCGGGACTCGGTTAGGGCTTCGAGAAAAACCAAAGGTGATGGGTGTCACCGACCTTCATAGCATGGTCGAAATGTTAGTTTGGGTGAGGGGGTCTAATTTCAAATCATGGGCCTCTAAAGATGGTTCAACTATCAGATTTGGATATGAACCCAACTAACGGTTTTGTTTCGGGAGATCTGAGTGAGATTTAGGCTAATTAGGGTAGACTGAGTCATGTTAGGGTTTGACTACACCGGGTCTGTATCATGTGGATGATTCTAATGGGATCTAAAGGAGAAACTATATGTGTTGTCCTGAATCACAAGTAACTATTATTTATTAAATTTTTTGTAATCAAATCTCTATGAAATCTGACTCTATTCTGGCCTATTGATAAGTTTTCTTACATTGATCATCCTATATTTTGTTTTTTGGTGTTATTGGTGATATATTCAATGTATTTATCATCAATTTCAACATTTTCGATTATCTTATTTGTTATTTAAAATTACTTCATCAAATTATTTCTTTGCATATAACTATGTAAGTATTTTCATTATTTAACATACTCTCATGTTTTATTCTTGTATTGATTAATCAAACTGAACATGTATACATCCAAATTATGGTCATTTTTCACTTCTAAAAACTGTTTTGAGATTCAACGAATTGGTTCAATGAATCTTATATTTTTCATTGAATGAAACTAATTTCATTTAACAACATGTTTGATTTTTTATTCTATATTCAGTTATATGTATATCGTATACTACCCTTACTCAGCAATGATTTCATCAGAACCACATGTTCTAATTTTTATTTCCTTCTGGATATAGTTTTTAATTGGTTTAGTATGCACAGAACCAATAAATATATATAATTAATGTTCTGATTTTGGTTATACATATGGAGTTAGTTTTTCCTTTCTGACTCGTTTATAGTTGAATTCCATTTTTATGTTACTGGACATTTTTCACACCTATTGTGGGAGACAAGAAGAAGATTTATTCTACAACTAACTATTAAGGGAGGTTACATAATTTATTTTAGTGTTCGGATTTAAATTATTTTCATGTATTGATTTAGGATTGTGTAAGGGTGATATTAAACTTATTTTCAAATTATTTTTACATAATTATATAAGGGACCTTTTTATTTATATAATTTATGTCGTATTACTATGTTTATCTAAATTGGGTTTTGAGAATTTGAAGTAATGGTTTTTTTATTTTAATCAAACTATGTTTATTTTATAAATGACATATACATATATATGTATGTATATATATATATTTGTATATCTATCCAATGATGTATAAATATATTTTAGAACTACTAATGTAAGGGGTTATATTTATTTATTCAAAATATTGTTTAAATTTAGTTTATTTTGGTGTAATGGAACATTTCTTCAAAGATCTAATTATTTTCAAGTATTTATAATTATATGTATGGTTATAATACAATTATTCCAGTTATTTATATGTATTTAACAATGTTAATGTTTTAATTTGAATTCATATTGATTATGCCCAATGATATTTTCATTTATCAATGTTTAAATTTAAACATGAATTTATTATACAATTATGAGTATTATAATTTTGATGGCATATATATATATATATCAGGATCAAATGATTATTTTCATTTTAATTTCATTCTTATAAAAGGGTACACCAAGAAACGTAAGCACGACATTAATAAATATTGAAAATAAGGATGTCACATTTGCATATATTTAAGGTCATGAGTTATGCATGACATCAACATACCTTCCATTCATAATAAATTCATAATTTAAATATATAAATTACGTTCTCTTTTAGATTTATTAAAACATTGAAATGTTTTATTTAAGATTTTTTTTCTAATTTTTTGTCTAAAATGTAAATAATATTTATTATGATTAATTTTTTATATGAATAGAAAATGTTTTACATGAAATAAAATATGAATACATGGAATGTTCAAATTAAGAACTTGAAAGACATATCCAATAAAACATAATATATATATATATAATTATATTTAATATTTTTCTGAAAATTTATCTTAATTAATTGATATGTTTTCAAAATAAGAACCTAGTGAAAGTATGTAAAAGTAATAAAAGCATAAAATGTTTTCAGCAAATACAACACATGAACATTATGAATATTGCAGGGAATTGGGGATTGAACCCATCCAACAATAATTGGGTAGGCTCAATATAACCACCAATGTTTCAGGTTTCCCCAAAATTATGTTTTCAAAAGAATGCATAAAGTTTCTAAGAAATACCACTCGACTATTTTAATCAATTTTATGCATAATTATCATCAGAATGTTAAATAATTTTCAATATGTAAATAATTTTCAATATTATTTTCAAAATTATTTATAAATATAATTTAACGGTACTTCCAAAATAATTTCCACAACATTTCAAAAAAAATAATTTCAATGGATGTTATAATCAACGTATGTTCAACAAGTTTAAAACATCTTACTAGTTAATTAAATGCTCAACCCATATTTTATATGTTTTTCATATGAATCATCGAAGCTCTATATCAAATAACATCAATGCTCTATGTCAATATAAGAGCTATGGTCTAGAAATCATTGGAGATTATATGTTTTATTTTGTTGGGAAAAATATTTATGCATTATAAGTTTCATTTGATATTTATGTCCCCTTAAAAATTCATTAAATCTAAAGACATAAATTCAAAATTTTCTTCTGTTTGATGAATGAATTAAATTCTTAAAATTCATTTATTGGGAAAATTTAACATCTGAATATTTTATAAACAAATTATCTACTCTATGTATTTCAATTGAAACATTAATTCAATAATAATAAAACAAAATTGTGAAATATTATTGAATAATCAATTAAGGAAATCAATAAATAAATTATAAAAATAATTCATCAATAATTATTTTATTTACATATTAAATATTAAATTGATATTTCAAAGACAAATTTTAAAATTTGGTTTTCTTTTGTTAAAATCATGTTTTATTAAAAATAGGCTAGACATTAAAAAAAATCATAAGAAAAAAGAAATAATTTTAAAATTTGACTTATAAGATAATATATAATAATTATTTTGAATTATTAATTTAAAGTGTATTTTGATAATTTTAAAATAAATATATTTTAAAATCTATATGAAATAATTATTTTTAATTTATTCTACTTATTATAAATATGAATGTTTAAATATATATTAATTATGATAATAGAATTAAATTAACTAATATTATTATATATTCATAATGAAGTTATAATAAATGAAAACAAAAACAAAATAGTGAATAGGGTTTTGGTTTATGGGAAACTAGTTACACACTTATGGATTTTAAAAAAACTGAAGTCAAAGGGTGTCTCCGAGCTCGAGAGTTGGGTCTAGACGAAGGCATAGGTCAAGGGCTCCAATGTTATATCATTGATCTCTAAAGAAGGTTCTACCACTGAATCGGGATATGCACTTGAACAAGGGTTTTATTTCAGGAGATCTAAGTGAGATGGGGCTGATGAGGGTAAACTGAGTGGTGTTATGGTTTGACTACACCAGATCTACAACTCATGGAAGTTCCAAATAGGATCTTAAGAGAAGACGATTTTTGTAGTCCTGAATCACAAGTATCTATAATTTATTAAATTTTTGGTATCTGAATCACCTTGAAATTAGTTTCTGACTAGCCTTTTGATTAGTTTCCTTATATTCGTCTTCCAATCTGTCATTTTCTAGTGTTATTTGTGATATATTTAGTGTATTTTCCAACTATTTCAAATTTTTCGATTCTTGTACTCTTGATATTTCATTCCTTCATAAATTTTGCCTTCATAACCAACTATATCAGATATATCATTTTTTTAATGTAATTAAATTTTTTATACATGTATTGATTAATATATCCAAACTTGAATACGTCCAAATAAATTTCATAATTCTATGCTTGAAACTGTATTAAGATGTGATGAATTGGTTCAACAAATCTACTATTTTTCATTAAATAAAACTAATTTCATTTAATAAAATGTTTTATTTTTTCTTCTTTATTCAGTTATATGTATATCATATACTATGCGTTCCCATAAAACATTTCATCTTAACCACATGTTTTTTTTGTTATTTTATCAAAACATATCTATAAATTTGTTCAGAAAGCAGCAAACCAATTAATAAATAAATAACTATATGATAGAAAATTTCAGAATTTGATTATAAATAAGAAGTTAGTTCATCTTTCTTCACTAGTCTATAGTTGCATTCCATTTTCATGGTATAGGAAATCCTATACACCCATTGTGTGAGACACGGAGAAGATCTCTTCAACATCTAACTAATAATGGAAATTATATATTTTATTTGAAAATTTGGATATTAATTATTTTCAATTTTTAACATATAATTCGGTAAGGGTTATATTAAAATTATTTTCATATTAATATTACTAAATTATATAAGGTATCATTTTATTCATATTATTTTTTCATATTATTTTTTCTATCAATATTAGGTTTTTTATAATTTTAAATAAAGGTTTGTTTTAATTTTATCAAACAATATTTATTTTTAAACAGACGTATATGTATATATGAATATATACATATATAGGTTTAGATATTCAAATATGAATAATTACATTTATAACTAATAATGTAAGGTTGTATATTTATTATTTATAAATTTAGATTAAAATTTATTTTTTTGGTTATAATCGGATGTTTCATTAAAACTCTGATTATTTTCAAGGACAACTAATTATATGTATGATTATAAAACCATTACTCCACTTATGTATATGTATTTTACCATTTTTATGTTTTAATTAGACTTCATATTAATTTTCCAAAAGGATATTTTCATTTATTGATGTTTTGAGTAAAACATGAATTTACTTCATAATTTTGAGTTTTATAACTTCCATGTCATATATAAATACATATATATATATATATATACATTTCCATGACATATATAAATATATATATATATATGAATTTTTTTTAATTCCAATGTCATTCTTATAAACGGTTGCGCATAAAAAATTGAATCACATCATCATGTTATATTGAAAATATGGACATCGCATTTTCATATAAACATGGTCATTCATTATGCATATCATCGACATACCTTTCACTCATAATAAATTAATGATTTCAATTTTACCTTTTATGTTTATTTTAGATTTCTCAAATATGAAAAATGTTTTATTTGACATGTTTCTTTAATAATTTTATGTCAATAACATAAAAAATATTTATTATGACTAACTATTTATATTAATAGAAAATGTATTCCATGAATGAAAATTGGTATAAAAGGATAGTTCATGAAACGAACCTTCAAGGGATATCTAATAAAAGTTAATATATATTTATATATATACTTATATTAAATATTAGTGTGAATTTGTATCTTAATGCATTGAAATGTTTTCAAAAACAATACCCAGTGAAATTATATATAAGTAAATCATGATTAAAAGATTTTCCAAAAATACCCCACTTGACTGTTGTAAATATGGTTGGGAATTGGGGAGTGAACCCTTCCCTCAATAAGTAGGTAAACCCATTATTTCCTTCATAGATTCTTGTTTCCCTAGTATTTGGTTTTCAAAATATTGTGTAATATTTTTATGAAATAGCACAAAACTATTATTTTATCAATTTCTATGAATTTGAATTTTCAAAATGTTAAATTATTTTCAGAATATAAATAATTTTCAAATTTATTTTCAAACAAATTATTAAATATATTTTAATGGTATTTCAAAATTAATTCCAAATCATTTATAAAAAATTATTTTCAAATGATGTTTTCATCTATGGGTGTTCAATGAGGTTAAAACCACATACTATGCAATTAGAATCAAATCCTATATTTAAAATGTTTTCCACAGGAATTGTAGAAGATCTAAGTTGGGCATTGAATATTTTGGAGTTAGCATACATGAAAGAATATTAGGCTTTCGGTTTTTATTCATCTTTGATAAATGACAGATATTATCTAATTCTGTAGAACCTAGACTAGTACACATCATATATTGTATAAAGCACTTTTTATTTTTTTAATTATTTTTTATAAAAAAACATGCAGAAATTTTTTTAAGAACCGAATCCGAAGTGTTGGTTTCATGGCCTTATATGGGCATTGTTCATTCCCCTAACATAATAATATCTTAGTATATAAAATAAACATTTTTTATTATATAATAAAAATTTAAGAATATTTTATAGAGGTGGAGGAAGAAAAAAATGCATAGTTTGGAATTATACCTCTTCTCATACCACATCTTTTGTATTATTTCTATTGATTTACAACAATGGATTTAAGAAACTAAAAATGTATCTCCGATTATTTTATGGAATTTTGAGAGTGATTTTTTGAGGACCTTCCTAATCAAAATTGTTTTTATGTATAGAGGAAAAGAAGAGTGGGGTATCCTTATATAAGTTAGATGAGTGGAACAATTATGATTTTAAAAACAAAAAAGTGTACCAATGTTTTTCATTGGAAAAAAGGTTATAAAATTGAGTATTGTTTATAATTAATAATTATATGGTCGAAATATATCCATTAAATAGTTTTATAAACATTTCTTATCATATTTATTGTCATATTATTAAATCGCGACTCCATAGAGATATTTTTTATTTAAATTTCAGTTCAAATCCCTTAGGATTAATTAACATAATGTTCATCGGGTGTATTCAGGGCCTTATGGTGTTTTTAGGTGTTTAGGACATGATAAGAAGAAAAATTGGGCAAATTTATGCAGGCCACATAGTCTGCGTAAGGATAGAAAAATGTGTTCCATTCCTAGGAAAATCGTGCCCCCTTGGACAGTGGAATTATACTCAATTTTCACATTGTTTTTTAAACTCTGTAGAGCTCCCTAGATAACTATGCAACCTCATCTCCCGTAGATAACATCTTGTGTCGGGTTTACTCTTAGTTATTTAAACTTTAAAGATAAACCATGTGGACCATTAATTTGAAAATTTTATAAATTTATACTTCTGGATTCTTATCTTACTACTCATTTTTCATTCTCAATTTCATCCCTTGCATCCCTACTGACAGTCCATAGTGATCAAGACTTACGAAGAGTGATTATCTTTAATATTTAATATGTATGGAGCGAAGTTGGTTGTGGATACATAGTTGTTGTTTTGTTTGTAATGTTTGTTTTGATGAGGATATTAAATGATGATTGGGAGTGTCTGCATCTACAGATTTGTGTTTGGATCCTTATATGTTATATCCCATTGTATTTATGTTGTTTTTTGTTTTCATATTAGAGTATATTTCATTATGTTTTTTAGATTTTTCATCATCCTGTAATAAATGATAAAATGGTTGTATAAATGATGATTTTAACACCTCATGATCCTCTTGGGATGCCTTGAGGATAATGTGACAAATTTAGGGCCACCCTTGGGGTGTTCCGACATTCACAAACACAAAACATGTAATGTTTGGAATAGTTTTGTCATTAAATTCATTATATCTTATGATGATCATGTTAATATATTGGTGTGAGATAATAAGGGGTTTTGGTAGTATGTTTGGACATCGGTAAATTCTTCTGGGATTGTTAGGAATAATGTGAAAATGATTAAATATATTATTATGAATGTGAAAAATGGCATAAAAACTTTTAATGGAATTTTTTAATTAAATAAGTCAAATTAATTTTCAGAGATTTGGATATGGATAATGTATAGAAATTGTGGATTGTGATTCATTGGTTAAGGAATGGGAAATTGGACTGGGTTAAGTAGAATTTTCAAATTAAATGATAACATGTAAATGGGTTAAGTCAAAAAGACTATTTATAAGTCGAAGTAAAATGTGAAATGTGAATGGTATGATTATTGATTGTGAATTTATTATGATATAGTATATGTGGTAAATGAATTATTAAGCATGTGCACATGGCTTGGTGGTGGGGAAAATGACTAAGGCTCCTCCCATGGGTTGGGATGGCCTAATGCTCTATCCCCTTCTAGAAATTAATGTTTTTGTTAGTCATACTGATTCTCTAGTTCCCTAATAGTGTCATTTGAAGTGATTATGTGGAATGAGGCTCCATGTTATGTATGGTGTATTGTTTTGTAATGATTATCCCTAGTGAGATAAGGAACTTTACTCATAGAAATATTAATGATAGTGGCTAGCTTAGACCATTGTGTGAATGATGTAAATGCCTAACCCATGGAACATGTAGTAGAAATGGATTAATTAATGAGTATTTCATAAATTATGGATATGGTAATAATGATAGAAATGGTTAAAGTATTTGTGTTAACTAATGGAAATTAAATTATTATTTATTTAGTTGTATTTTATTCATTAATTTCATGCACTATCTGATCGAATGGATTTTTTACACATCATTGGTGGTTTCCTATTAGGTTTTACCCACTCCTTCCTCAGGCATCCATTGGGTAGCCAGATCGAATTCATTGTTTCATGTTAGGATAAGGTCAAAGGCCTTATGAATGGGAGTTGAGTTGGGGTTAGGGATGTACAAGTATGTAGTTCTGGATTTTTGGATAGGATCATTTTTCGGATTCATCTATTTGTCATTATTTAGTTATTATTATCTTTTTCACTATTTTCATGACATGACATGGTTTTTTGTTGTTTTGTGTTTTGTACCCAGTTTTGGGAGATTTTTGGTAATCCATGTCTATAAGTTATTACATATGGTTCCATTATATAAAACAATTGTGTGTCTTAATCTGAAAAATAGGTTATAGCCTCCCTATATGACCCTATAAACCCACACTTCAAGTTGAAAACCTTTCTCATATGGGAAGACACACTTGAGGTCCTGTAGTGACTTGTTTTGGAGAACTGGTTTTGTGGATTCTGGGTATGCATGTTATAATGTGGTATCAGAGGATGTATTTTTTGTTGTGTTATTATTTGGGATTCTAGACGGGAGGATATGATGTGTTGGGTCTTGGAAATGAGCTCAGTCTGGGTTTATCTAACCCATGTAGAATAAAAAACAACATTCCCATGATAGGAATTTCTTTTCTTGATGTTTGTTGTTATAGTTGAATGATATTTGATCATTTGGTGATATACTTATTGAGTGATGGGGCCATTTTAAGATATTTATCTGTTGACTGGAATGGAATGATGTTGTTCATTCAAACATCATTTTATGAACCAATGTATATATGTGACCTACATAATAATAGGAACACATATGTGATTGGTGTATGGGCATAAATATTATAATTTTTTCACTAAATAAAAAATTTGACGAAAATGGTGTCTAATAAGGATATTGAAAATGGTTAAATATAAAGAATCATAAAGAAGGGTCAAATATTTTTTTTAATAAAAGGTGAAAAAAAGTTAAAATTATATTCATAACTTGTTTGGAAATGATAAATTTTCCTATAATGAAAATGGAATAAAGTGGTACCTATTCAAAGGCATGTGACTACATGATATGGATTACCAATGTTGACCACAACCCACAATAGGTATGGATTAATGTAGTGTTTCATGTATGATAGAATCAGTTAGGATAGTGTACGCAATATGAATTTCTTATGGATAGCAGAAATGCTTATTTGTGTAAACTATAGAAGATGTGTGTTTTGTGTTTTTATTAGCTCCACTAGTTCGAATACCTTGAGAAGGGATTAATTAGGGTATGAAATATTACAAAAATTTCACATTAGGATCTTGTTTTATTGTTAAAAAACATCATTCTCTCTTTCCCCCATATCAATAAATGAATAGAAATATAATCGTCTATTGGACATAGATATTTTTAGTTGGTTCACCCTCACTGGGCTACGTTCGAGAAGCATACAACCAACGGTATCCCGTTGTACCAAATTCACTATGGCTCACTTCCAAAAATGATTACAAGGTTTGGGCCAGATCTTCTATGCTCAATGAAATCCCAAGGGTCACTCCCTATACATTTTTTTCTATCTCACTACCAATGGAGAGGTTCATTGTATTCCTCTTCATTTTATCAC